>OY728161.1:869206740-871706740 GCA_963277665.1 Viscum album | reverse complement strand
GTATCAGTGTACGTAACACTATTTTTCCCTAGTAAATGAAAATGTAATCTTTCAACCGGAGGATATCTATAGTGGATATCATAGGAAAATATCCTCCAAGAGGCCTCTCAAGGAGAGAGGTATCGGAAATCATAATACATTTTAATCTCATCGAAATTATTTCCTGACAGTGTTGTACTGTTGGTTTCATACAAAGCTGTTGTTACATGATCATTACCCTTGCTAATATACTTGAACAAATATTTTATGGAACTAGATTGATTACAGGCTTCAATATTCAAATGATCTTGATACTTCATTAGCAAGAAAGGATTATATGGTACAACAAACCGATTATCCACTGGGACACCATTTTTCACGATTGTGTTTCCATCATCTCTTCGTCGGCATAGAACATACTCATCATCATCAACTGTTGTACTTTCAACAAATTTTTTTGGGAAAAATTTAGTACATTTTCTATTTTTTGTACAAGGTGATCTGCGATTTTCATCACCACAAGGTCCATGCATCATAAAATTCTTAACAGCCGCATGAAGTTTTGGGAAATCACATTTATTTGTAATTTCAGCAAAAAACATTTGTCAATGCAGGATGGACTACCTATTTTTCTATCTCTACATAAAAATAGTAAAATGTATGTATGAGGCAGTCCACATTTCTAAAATTCCACCGTATGAACAACTGCACAAAATGTAATGATATAGATGACACAGTTCAACATCAGCTTCATTAAATAAGATAAAGTATGTCTCATAAAATAATTTGTATTACAGTAGGTATATGCACGTGACTTTCCAAAGAAACATCGGTATCATAAATCCTTCATTAACTGGTAAACCTTAATATTGAAAATTCTGGATACAATGTATGGATAATCCGAAGGGCGAATATTGTTACGTGATACAAATATATTGATTTCAGGGCAAAGGGGATTGCATGTAAATGTTGAAAAAAGATCTGGATATCCTACCCAATTACAGATTGACATTTCATCTTGGTAATTTTGAATCATATACATGGGACCACCAGTAAATGTAGATGGTCAAATGATTCGCTTCCCACATGCATACCCATCACGGTAACCTCAAAGAAAAGCATCTTGCATCCCACTGTACAACTCAACCCTCAATCGTTTTTTATTGAAGCGAATGCAGGATAGTCTCTGAGACTCTATCATTGTGTAAGAATCAATAATAAATTGTTGCAATAGTCTTCATTAATGTTGTAATATTGATGTATCACTCGAACGACACTGCAAGTGATAGGAGAAGTATTCACACATTGTTACTTTCCAATCCTTTTTACAAGTAATCATAGATGTATATCAATGAAAAATGTGGTCAACATATCCATCTTGACCATTTGTGAAAATAAGTGGATATTGTAATAGAAGGTACAAGGTATGATGCTCATCAATCCGTTGTAAATAACCAATTTTTCTTTGAATGATAATATCTCTTTCACAGTTTTGATCTTTAATGTCACTGAAAATAATCATCGCAATCTCAGAAGTAGTAGGCATGTTGTATGTCGTTGAATCTCTTTGTCTTCTCTTAAGAAGGTGCAAATTTAAGTTTTCATGTTTTGACGATCAAGAACATCATTTTAAATTCTGAAATGATGAGCTAATTTTTTTTTCATGAAGCGTATTTTGTAAGTTGACAACAATATTATAATTGACCACCTTTATTGAATTTTCTCCATCATAACTGGAAAGAGAATTAAATTAAGAGTGAAGTGAAAATATGACTGTTCCGTAAATGTGTAAAACTACATGTTAAATATTACCTTCCATTCAGAATCCAGTTTTGAGACTCGTTCGCAGTATCAAAAACATATAGCTGGGCAAACCTAGGTGGTTGTCCCTTAGGAGGACACAGACTACCTATGTGATCATATTTTTGTCCATTCAATCTGAATATAGTTGGAGCTCTCCCATTATTGAATGATCTGTCAACCTTACCACCCATTAACGTTAATACAAATATATAATTGTAAATATGCATATATTCATGGAATTCTCTTGCCTCTACAGAGTTTTGATTGAAGACTAATGTTTGATGGTACGAAAGATAGGAAGGTAGTACTTGCAAAGTGACATTACTAATCGCGCAAAATATAACAAATCGTGGGTTTTCTTTGGTGTTACATTTTATATTTCTCTTATCAAACCAAAATATAGAACCACAGTATCGAAAAACATTAGAGGGATCTCCACTATTCAAATATTCTGCAGGTGAGTAATGGTTAAATGAATGGTGTTAATAAAGATGGAATTATAAATTACAAAAAACTGTGATGACTTGAACAACATTCTAGCAGAAGGTAAAAAGAATACATTGACCTGCATTTTCCACAATGTGATGTAGTTGCATTATTTCTACAGCAGTATTGTCATTTAGTCTGTAGGGATTTTCATACGAAATACCTTTAAAGTAACAAATTATTATATAGTAGGTCAAACCTGAATAGTCTCTTTGATGAGTTATTCCAGCGTTGACTTCACCAGTTGTTACATCTCTTTCTGAAATGACATGACTCAATATAGATTACACATATTTGCTAGTGTTAATTATGGAATCAAATTTCATTGAAATACCAAAATAATGGATATTTATATATATGGATAAAAAAGGAGATTACATCATTATTAGAAAATAGATCACACATGTGTCAGGAAAATAAGCTTTGTTACCAATAGTTGAAGAAGTAAAACAGTATTTGTTTTTAAATAGTAATTAAAAAACTACACTATGTGACAATTCAAAATCATTTGAAGGCATGCTTTTTGCTTACTCTGTTAATGAGTCACGTGAAGGGTAAGTGGGTATATTTTCCTCAGTCGTTACACCTAGAAAAAGTAATGTAAATTTATTTTAAATGTTAAATACACATGAGAGAATATGTGTGTGTTTTTCAGAACTATACGATGATGGAGTACTTACCAGAGGGGTCATAATTTTTCTGATTAGTTGATGATATACATTTTCTCTTGCTACCGGGCACATATCTTATTGATGATGATCCAAAACCATGGTGAGCTGTCAAGGAAATTTAACTATTTAGAAACAATACAATGTTATAACATAGTAAAATAAATAAATATAGTCATTGATCGTTGACTGTGTAATATGAATCACCGTTTGAAGATAAAGGTGAAATTGATATGCATGATCCTCCTTTGGTGAGTAGACAATACATGAACATAGTTGAAATGATTAGATATAAATTAATATTGAAACTCTAAGATACTTACAGTTAATACTGTTACTACAACCTTTTATAATGCTTGTTCTAACACTAATTGGCATAGAGGATCCCGAATCTAGAGCCACTGTCAATTGAAATGAAACATGAGTAAAGTAGATTACATTATTTACAATTAATATATTGACTATATCTAAAAATGTTGGTAAAATGAAAATATACTTACCATTGGTAGGTATAGGTGAAAGTGGTATGCGTTCTCCTCTGATCAAATTGGAATTCAGTTGCAATGAATTAGATGTTGCAGTAGAACATAGTTGATGGGCCTCCATGGGTGATTTTCCTATGAATTTAGGAACCTATAAATTAGTAAGTTGGTTTATGGAATGGTTTCAAGGAAATACAATAATGTTGTACCAATTAGTGATTCTCTCATTCCAAGTATCCTTTGCAACCTTGCATCTCTCGATGCTGACGGTGTCTGCATCTTTGTTTTGTTGTCTTTATGTTGAATTGTAAAGTTTTAGAATGCAACCAAAATATGTTTTTTTGTACGTAGATTCAATTTATAATAAAATGATAAGACAATTGACATGGAATGCATGTTTGAATTATAACGATCCACAGTTATACTATTATTGAAATTAACCACACATATACCAACCTCAAAGAAACATATAATGATTACAGAGAAAATATAATTTCAATTATTCAAATATTCAAGTTGAATGTCACATAATGCAAGAAAAGTTACTCATAGATAAGAATTTCATAGTTATTGCAATGATCGAATCTTATTACAAAGTTATAGGAACATGAAATAAAAAGTAACTTCTGTCTAACATATCTAAAATAGAAAGATGCAAGAGCTGGACTCAAATTTGGAATAATGGAGGAATCTATATAGTCATGTAGTAGAAGGATCCATAGATAAGAAGTGTATAGTTATTTTACACATACATGGACTGTAGTTGCATACTGATGTGCGGAATTAGACCAAATAGAGGGGAAATAAAATATTGGAATTTTTCATTCCAACATCAAATGGTAGAATGGAGAAATATGTGCATATATTCCTCAAGGAGAGATCACGTTGAGAGAAACTAAACCTGGATAGTGAAATACCGAAAACCAAGGGAATTTTATTAGTAATGTTCCACCTGCATCGAAGCCACCCAGATGGAAGAAACCCTTATATGGTGGTAATAGTACAGACATCGCCGGACACCGAAAGTCGTTGCGGGAGTTGTGACTGGAATTGGATTACTGTGTCGTAGATATATGTAGAAGCAACCCAGTAGCTCGAAACCCTAAATTGTTTTGCAATAGGGTAGACCGTGCAACCGGGAAGATCAGATGTCGTTGACGGAGGTGTAAATGAAGATTGGAATAATGTGCAGGGCCGGAGTGTCAATTATTGGTGGTAGACGACGATGTCGCAAGAAGAAAGTTGTAATAGTCGTGAAACCCTATTCAAGAATGGTGGTAGCCACAAAACCCTATTTAATAGGGAGCCGGAGGAGAGCACGCGTGGGGGTAGCCGACGGTGCCACGCGAAGATAATTGGAATATTCGGGGGGGGGGGGGATTAGAGAGTTATGTGGAGGAAAGAGGGAGTGACGCGTAGGGTAGGAAGAATCCTTCTTTAGTATAGATAATTGATTTTTGACTTTTCTTAATAGACTCATCCAAGAAAATTTATAGTCCTCCACCATTTATTTTTTGTTGGTTTGTAAAAAAAATAAAAAACCTAATAACATAGGTTGATTATAAAATTAATTATTTAATTAATAGAATCAATATTTTATAAAACATTACTCATCAGTGTGGAATAAAAACACCTGGGTGAAAAATACTGTTCTGGCCATCGGAACTCTGGGCGGTGTTATGATTTTGTTAAAATGACATACATACAAATAAGATTATTTGAACATATAAATAAATATATGTTTATGAAAAAAAATCCTGTAAAAATAATTTCAACCCACATTAAAACTTCTGATGACTGTAACTTTTCCATCAAATGTCAAATTTATTCACCATCTAAGACATGAAGACCATAATGATTTACTCTTTTAAAATTAAGGAAAATTTATTTTTTATTATGGTAAATTTTTCATGATTCCGTATGATACCAAATATAGGTATCGTGGAACATAGTGGAAGCCAATGGATTGAGAATTTAAAATTTTTCACCAATGATCGATGTAATAATGTCATCACCGGTGAAGAATAACCCCAATTTAATCTTGAGTATCACACATGATGGGTTTTAAGAAAAAAAACCATGAATACCTGGTTTGATATGAAGCCATGTGATCGTTCACCATCTGTCACTGGTGAACGCTACTTGAAGAATCCAAATTTGAATTTCTCCAGATCGTCCACATGTGCTTCAAAAATATTCAACAACACCGATCATCAAAATCCATGTCCTACCATAGAGATCTGAAAACACCTTTGATTCTACAACAATCACCACATTTCCTTGCTTGTGATGCATGAGAAAGATCATGATTCGAATGACCTGTATCAAGATATTCTCTCTCTAGAAAGTACGAGACGAGAAAAAATCTCTTAAGAGTTTTCCATGAATTGTCTTTTGGCGAGAGACTATTCTTCTCTTTTTATAGCTTATTATTAAATTACCTAGAAATATATACCCGACTATAAATAATTAGAACACTATATAAAAAATATTATGGCTACTATACTGATCTTTAAATACCATTTATATTATTATTACATTCTTGTTATATAATTAATATATTGTGTTATAACACTCAAGCCATTAACTCAACTCCTTGTTCCCGCAAATATAAAATGAACGTTTAATATTCTAAACTAATATTCATTCAAATAATATTTTTCATGTATTTAATTTAAATCTTTTAAACACATTTAACAAATAAATTCAATTCCAATTATTATTAACTTGAACGATATGAATTTATTTATTGCTTTGGTGATAATATATCCTTGGAAAAAACCTGGACCCCAGTGGCAGGCCCTACTAGGTCCTATATACCTATTCAACTGAATATGAAAGATTCTTGAATAACCTATTGTGTACGACCCTCTGTCACCTTATCTCGATAGTAGTGAATACTATTCACAGACCAAGAGCGGGATCTAGTAACCCATCATGGCCCCTAAAGAGATAAAGATAGTCACAACAACAACAACCAACCTATGAACACACACTATGTAACATAATATATTTGACATTAAATATCTCATATTGTAGGACACACACCCGTGTCATCACCCTTGGTTGATTTATTGTTTATTGGACTAACTGTATGGATTTACCCTCAAATATCATGGTTATGGTCTTACAAAGGTGCTACAATCCTGATCAACTATGTTTGAGATATATTACTTCCTTAACTTGGATGTGAAAAATCCATTCTAGACTATTTATTAAATTGCATATAACTAATGATGCTCCCAACACAAGCTACCTCACCACAATTTCATTATCATGGATTCTACCTTGCATCAAAGTACATGATCAAATGGCACACATTGATAATGATCTCAAGTCAGGAGACCAATACACATTTTCATAGATTGGAACATCCAATGAAACCCAAAACATGTTGTGTTCCTATTGGCGGTTCTATCCTTATGATCTCAATTATAGAGATCATGGTGTTCAAACTTAATGAAAAGAAGTCTCAACACTTATGAGCCCCTAGAACCTAATAGTCAAACATCGACTGTGTCCAACTAGTATGAGGTATCTAGACCATAATAAATCGTTTTAAGATTACGGTCATAGAAACTTGAGGTTATCATTATATTCTGGGTTCTACTATAACCTTTTGATACAACAATTAATCTATGGTAATTACAATGAAATAGTGGACCTAGAAAATTCTACACTATAATGGTAAATATTCATCATGTATATCTAGTTGTGCACATGATATGGTAATAAAAAGTATTGCATACTTGGGTTTAGGGAACCCACTATTATAAAAAAATATTAAATAACTTATATTTCTTTAAATACAAATAGATCATAAAATACTAGGGTGTTAAAAAAATGTAAGTTGGTCCTCCTACGGCTGACCTTTCCCAAAAAAAATTAGCCACACCATCCAATGAGCTATCCCATCACCCAATCATGATTTATTAACTTCCATAGGTATCATGAGATCCTACAAACTCACAAAAAAAAGTATATACCTAACACTCAATGTAATTCTAGGATTAGATACTCATTTACTCACACAATTCATTATATTCTCACCTCAATGATCAATGTATCTTTGATCAGAATCACACTTTGATTCTTCAAAATTCTATAATGAGCTTGATGTCGACACTCACACTCCATATGACACTATTCTTGAATCCAAAATATAGTTCTTACTAAGGAACTACTTAAGATGAATTCCACTAGAACACTGGAATATGCTTTCTTTATCAATCATCCATCAACTGATCTTATTACATCAATGACCCTTCAAACACAACGGTTATACCTATGTGACTGATTTGATGCCCTCCACCCTAAGAGTATCCTTATCATCTCTCTACAGAATCAAAATTTCTGATATATGTATCCCACACTCAATCCATTAATGTACATAAGTACTAGAATTGGTTTTCCTACTCATACCTGAGAGACAACATGAAACACTAATATCTTTCATTTCCATCTCACTAGGAATATCATCCTCAACGATCACCAAAATTCACACATAGAGGGGGTTACATCCTCTAACATCCAATAGTGAACTCCCCATCATATGGATTATATTAAAATTATCCTTGACTGTAACAGTGAATAAGTTCCAACATCACACACAAGTCGCTCTTCCCCACCCATGATCAACCCATAATCAACAACACTTTTGGAGAAATAAACTCTGATCTACCATACCACAATAACCCATTACATTTCTAATATAACATCTTTCCACTTAGGTATACCTCCCATTATTATATATACCTCATACTAACATGTTATCATGTGTCTTACCGAATCTATTACTCCTCAACCCTTACAAGACCTCTCAACGATTTCCAAACCTAAGCAGAACAATGTAAACCAAATCACACTTTACCTCCTACTAACACTCACTCTCCACTTCCCAAGGTAGAGAGAACCTCTAATGACCCTCTAAAAAGTTATTACCCCCTATCTACCTCAATATCATCTAATCTCAAAGGGTTTATGTTCCCACACTACCGGATTTCACAATCCAACTCACACACCCATGATTCATGCCTCATCAATCCAAGGCTCATGAACCTCGAAAATTAAACATGGAACACTACATGTTAGTCTCACATAGCAATAAATAGACAGTGAATTATTTCTAACAACCATAATGCATCTCTGTGAAACCCCCAGTTTAAGGTATTTTTTCTTTTTATTTTGTATTTTTATGCTAGGTGATGGTTATAATTAATTTTTAGATGTATACAAAGGTGTTTTGTTAGAAAAAGGAGTTTTTATGATCTTTAGGATTCACCATGCCTATGGTAGTGAATGTGGTGTAGGTCACAATCTTGTGAATTTTGGTGTTGTGGGCATGGTGAGATGGCTATTGAGGAGTTGGAGAATCCTGGGTGGAAATTTACATTCTGGGTGATTAAAATTACCATGTATGAACTCCATGTTGTGAATAGGTTTATTTTAGTGAATGTGGTGTCGGGTTGGGGGGGGATTTGAAAATAACATAGAATTGGTAAAGACACCACCATGCCATGGGGCTACCTGTTGTATGGGTATAGTTCTTGGAAGGTTTCCCTATGGAAAATAGGAATGAAAAAATTCCAATGTTGGGGGGTCTAGTGTCAGTATCAAGTCATGGTTGACCTTGTATGGGTGGTTTGAAAATAGCTTTGGAGGATAAACCACATTGTGGTCCAAGCTATGGTGGTTTGGAAATGGTGAATGGGATTTTCTTATACTGTGGTGGGTATCTATAGAGGGAGTTTTGGTTGGGATCACCATGATTATGTTGGTGACCAACATGCCATAATGAGAATCAATTTTTTTAAATAGCTAAAATGTTTTATGGATTTAGGGAGAATATATTTTCTGTGAGGTGAAACCATGTATGATTTTTTGGGGGTTAATTAATTTAATTACACAGTCAATTACCCCTTGAAAAAACCTCATTCTTCCTATCTTCACTAGGGACCCCAAACTAGAGTTTCCCAAAATATGATTTTGGGTGACTCTATTCGATTTAAATCTATTCTATTGGATTTTATAAGATAAAAATGCTAGAGGTAGGTAGATTCTCATCCACTCTACTCTATAAAGAACTCAAAATATCATGGTCTCTAAAGTTTAATGATTTTTTATGGAAAATTATAGAAAAATTATTTTAAAATCACTAGTTTTTTATTCCTTCATTTACAAATAAATTATTTTGTATGATTGTAAAATCAGTTTCATCATAGGTTTATGTGTTATTGGAAAGAATTTAAAGGGTCATGTTTGTTTGGACTTATTTACTGGTGCATAATTTAGGTGATGTTGGATATTACCCATCAAGGGAAAACTTTTTTATAGAGGAATTGGGTTCCAATCAAAAGTTAAGTTTGTTTAAGGAGTCCCACATGGAGGGGTTTGTATTAGGTTCATGACATGGATTCTGTTGTGGGGGGATTTAGTGCATTGTGTGGTTTTTTCATTGGATAATTTTCTTTACATGCATCTTATACATTAGGAATCATTTTTTCTTCTAATTTTGAACATGTTTGTGTGAGGTAACTTATTCTTGTCTTATTTGCATGTTTAGGAATACCATGAAGGATTATCTTATGTATTGTATTCTCACCCCTAGTATATACACTTTGGTGCATATAGAGATTTTTTTTATCATGATACATGTAAGGGAAAAGATAGTTACTTCAGTAGTAGTGTACCTTGATGTGGTATTAATAGACTATAGAGGTCAGAGCATGGATTTGGTCATGGAATAGAGTATGGGGTAGTTCTGCACTTAAAACTAGAATTTTCCTTGGACTATTTTAGTATTATAAAAAAATTTATTTTTATTTTTTACATTCTACAACTTTGATCAGTTTGAATTAGTTTTTATGGAATTTTTGTATTTTTTGTGTATACAACATGTTTATTTTTGTTATTTTCATTCATACTATAGGATGTGTTTTATGTGGGGGTAAATAATTCCCAATGATTTCATATACCCTTAGAAAAAAATTGGGTAAATGGCCCAATTTATGGATGTTATAAAGGTTATTAGTTTGGTACAATTTATTAGTAGGGATGGTGAATAAGTGGTTGTTTTTATATAGAAATAAGAAAATGAAACCATTCAGGATACTTAAAAACTAGTAACATGGACCCACAGATAATGTGGTTCTTCTTAAACCACAACTAAATAAAGGGAACATTTGACGAATTGTAGAAGATTTTCAGGCTGTAGAAAAGGGAAAACAAACTGATAAAACACACTATATGGACCACCGATTTGAATTTAAAAGGTAGAACCCACTGATCTTTAGAGGTTACTCATGACTCGAATAGGATAATGCATGGCTAGAGAGGATGAATCAAATCTTCAATTTCATTATCACTATAGTTGAAAACAAGGTGAAGCTAGTAGTGTATATTGTTGTGTATTGGGAATCGAAATGGTGGAACATAACAATCCAAGATAAGATTGATCAAGGCCTTACATGTGATGAATTTGAGAAATTTTTTAATAAAAATTCTTCCATCATACCTTCTATGTACCAAGGACAACATATTTAGTTAACTTAATGAAAGGGGACCTTTTAGTTATGGAATGCAGAGTTCAATTTACAAACCTATACTATTTTCATTAGAAGTGGTATCTAGTGAGTCTCTTAAAGTGTGTATGTTCGAGTCAAGTTTATGAATATAAATTATCTCTAGAGTATTTATGTTATGTGTTGAAAATTATACAGGCATTATGAATAAGGTGATAGTGGTAGAAAATAAATTTCCCAAAATCTGAGTGGATGAAACACATTTTTCCATCAGGGCATAGGTGGAAACTACAATAATGGTAATAAGTGTAAGAGGGTGAGCAACTCCCTGGGTAAAAATTCACTAAATAACCAATCTACATGGTCAATTTATTTTCCTCCATGTAACAATAACTAGGTGAGTTGTTTCTAATGTGCCAATTTAGACCACTTCAATAGAGAATGTATGATAACATCCCTGGAGTGTTTTTGAAGGTTCATATCAAATGTTTCTCTTACAATCCAAAAACAATTGAGTAGTAAAAATGGTTCTAGCATGAATCATGCCTTGGATTCTCATACTAGATGATCTCATCAAAGTGTCTTTTTTTCTCAACATCAAACTAGTTATATTGATTTTAGGAACACCCTAATATATCAACATTCTCAATATCATCATGGGTGTAGGAATAATATAATAAGGGATATACAATATCTTTATGGGGCTAATTATGTCATGGTTAATGAATAACTAGGTACCTTGATGGTTCATTGAATGATTCTTCTCAATTACAATTTAATGCGAGTTTTGTTTGACAAAAACTCATCCCAATCCGTTATTTTGTCTTGTGTGATAATCAAATAGGGTTATATAAGAAAATTATTCCTCAAGTATTGAGCATCAATACACCTATTGGGAAATGGGAGTGTAGGGTATTTTTGGTTGTTGTTTTTTCTATTACCATTAATACATTCAGGTTATTCTATGAGTTCACTATCTTAAATATTTATAATCTTGATCTAATATTAGGGATGGACTAGTTCATAAAATTCAAAGATAATATTGATTTCTATATATGGTGGGTTTTACTGAATATCCTAATAGATTTTTTCATGTATTTAAATAGAAATGAGATATAAATGTTGGAAGAATTGGGTATTTATTGAAAGTGTTAGAAACAATCTCATTTCAGTTTGAAATGGTGGCCTTGGAAGATATTTATAAAATTAGAATTAAGAATCTTATAGATATAGTATATTGATATCCCGATTATTTCCCATATGATTTTTAGGTCTACCAACTAAAAGAGACATGAATTATCTATTAATCTACTACTGGGAACAAGTCTTATTTTTCTCCATTCATATAGAATGGAGCTAATAGAGCCATGGGAAGTAGATTTTCAGTTAAAATAGTTTTAAAGTGATGGATTTATAAGACCAAGTACATTGCATTGTGTTTTTGTAGTATTATTTGTAATTAATACTAATGAAAATATTTTAATTTTTTTGATAACCATAAACCGAATCAAGTTATGATAAAGAATAGTTATCATATTCCTCAAATTGATGACCTATTTTATCAAGTGATTGGAGAAAAATGGCTCTCTAAAATTAATTTACGATTGGGGAATAACCAACTCTGAGTTAAGAAATAGGATATTTCCGAGATATATTTTTGAAGTAGTTATAGCCACTATGGCTAATTATTAATTCCCATTGGTATTATAAATGAACCAATAGTTTTTAGGTAATTAATGAACCATATATTTCATAGGTACTTGGACTTGATTGTGGTGGTGTTTTTTATGGAACTTAGTATACCCCCAAACTATAGATGACCATGAAAAACAACTATAGATTTCATTGATCAAATTGATATACCATCATCTTTATGTGTAATTCTCTATGTGTGACTCCAAGATACAATAAGTTCAATTCATTTGATATTTTATTTCTAAACAAGGTATCAAAATCAATCCTGAGAACATTGAGGCTATCATTTCTTGGTAACTACTAAAGAATTTTTTTGATATATTAAGACTTCATAGGTTATTAGGTGATTATCAATACTTTTTCCGTGACTTCTCACACTTATATTCTCATGTGACTGCATTAACTTCTATTTAATTAGAGTGATGAATGTGAAAAATATTCTTTCATGCTAAAAAATCATTTTTCTTTGACACCTATTCATATATTTACAAAACCAGATGAGGGATATGATTTCTATTGTGATGTCTTTAGATCTATATTAGGCTATGTTCTCATGCAGGGAGACAATGTAGTAGCCTATGTCTCATGAAAATGTTGGGAACATGAAAACATCTATCAAATATATGATTTATAATTAGATGGAGTGGTCCATGCATTAAAAACATGGAACCAAATTATTTTCGGGGATATTTTCATATTATTAACTAATCATAATATTTAATAGAGAATATTATAACAGAGGGATTTAAAATTAAGGTAATGATGTCGTATGCAGTACCACAATATGTTCGACTTTGACATAGTTTATAAACTCCGAAAAAGAAATTCCATAATAGATGCATTAGGTAAAAAATCATATAATATTGTTTTTAGGTAATATTAAGATCAATGTAAATTAATGGTTGAAATCACTGATATGAATTTGTATGATATGGAATAGAATTATTCCATGGATTTATTTCTATTTACTAAGGCTCACCAGACCCAAACTCATGAATCTAGTGCTAAGAACACTTTCTTTAAATTTTAGATTTGATACAAACCAATCTATTTTTTTCATCATTTCCATATATTAACCATCACATCTCATAAATAGTCACATAATCCCAATAATGGAAGGTTTATTACCTTGGAAGATAAAAAATACAAAAAACTTATTTTATGATACTTATAAACATTTCCCTATATTGGAACTGCACTAGACTTCCTTTTTGCATCTCATAAGCTAAAATAATCATCAATACATAAGTAATATAAACATAATAATGGGGTGATATAAAATTCTTATTAAGGGGAAAAATCATAAACCTTTCATTAAATTTTATTTCATAATCATATGAGAAAACCTGAGAATGATAGAAATATATTATTAAAAAAGAACATGAAATAATTTTAGTCATCCTCAAGGATTAAAAGAATGTACTATTGTCTCAAATAATCAAAAATAGTTCATGGAATAGGAGTATATAAACATGAAATATTAAATATGATCTATGGTATCATAACATAAGAATATAACATATAAATGAGGTATTAAAGAAAGAATAAGAAACCATAATGTCAGAGAGTGGGCACTTCCACCTGATTCTCGTCACATAGTGGGATTGGGCAAACAAGCTTTGCACCCTCTTGGGATTGGGATAACAACCCATGTAACCTATTAGTCTTGGAAAAATACCCATTTACCCTATTGTTCTTGAGTTAAAATCCTATTTTCATTCTTGAGCTTGGGATACTACTCGTGTACCTTCTTAGTCTTGGGATAACAACTGTATACCCTATTGTGCTTAGGATACTACCTATGTACCCAATTTGATCTCATAAGATATAAAATTTACACCAATGAATGATAGGGAGATAAGGGACCCCAATCAATAAAGATTTTCCATATATTTTTGTTCCATGAAAACATGATAGCATTTATATAACAAACATCACTTAACTAACCCTTGGAAAAAGATGAGTTTCATGAAAATTTCTATAGAACATTTCATAAGATATGAGGTTGATGGTGGTGTAAGAATATATATCTAGAATAACATAATGAGAATTAAGGATATTTTTATAGATGAAAAATACATTTTTAATACCATTGGGTAAATTAATTTGAAAAATAATCAGAAATACCCATTTTAATTTTAAAATCATTACAAATTAGGTTCATTTTGAAACCCAATTTTAAAACATGGAAAGGAATATTAATTTAAAAGAATGATTGTAACGACAAGGGAATATGTTCACACAAAAATCCTTAAAAATAAATTTTATATTTTTTTACATTATCATAAAATGTTGAAGTGATGGGACATTTTTTTTAAGGACTTTGTTTTTGGCTTGAAATACATTGGAATATTTTGAGAAATATTTTCAAATCTAGTAACTAAGTTGGTATGGAATTCTGGGTCCTAGTATTGATATAAAAAATTATTAAATAAATTGAATTAGACATGCATAGTATTCCTAAAATAATGATACAAATATTGAATATATTCTTAGATCAGAAACCTGGTACTGCAGTTTAATCTGAAATGTTGGTTTTACCGTATGTGTGATATAACATTTATTATCATCAGGTTTTTGGATTAAGTTCAGTCATGGGAGGATGGTAAGTGAATAAATTAATATATTAATTTATCAATTATCTAATTTACATAAATGAGTACTCACCTATATAAGAACTATTTTGGACTAACTATAGAGTTAGCTGCATAACCTTTTGGATTGAGAGGATAGAGCTTCTGTGGAAAGAGCATTGGCAGATGGACATGGTATTTTTGATTGATGATCAGAGTTCCACAAGTATCATCGTCATCAAAGGATATCATTAATCATGCCAAAGATAGAAACATGTAACTTTTATTCATCAGTGATTGATCCAAAATTGACTTAAGATGTTATTTTGTGGATTATTCTTGTTTTTATCCCATGTATAACATGCTTCAATCCTTCAAACAAGATTTATTTGTGGATCGATGCTTTATTTTTGGGTACTGTTTTATCATTATATGATATGATTTGATGATATTTGTTTGATGATATTAATTATTTATTTCAATGGTAATTAATTTAGGAAAACATAAATAACATTTGAGGTTCATTCCCTATGTTTGTGTTTTGTGCATATATCACATTGTTCATCACATGTTCATTGTTGGAATTTCCATTGGATGATAATTTGAAAATTACCTGGGAGCTATATGATACACAACCAGTCTTTGGAATGAAGGTTTGTTACTATGGATCCAGATTTATAATAGAGAGCATGATCTAGGTGTGTTTATGTGAGATATGTGATTTGAGTGGTGGATCAGAGGAGGCTATTTGTGGGTTTTTTTGTTCTATGGTGCAGTGTAATGGAATATGTCCATGGGTAGATCATATGGATGAAATATGGCCACCAAATATGGACTAGGCATGATCAATCCTATATTCTCACTCCCTAGGCATATTTTACAGTGGATCTGGTGGTGGTGGTGGTTCAAGTAGATGTTGTATGAAGAACGAAGGATTCTAGGGAAATCCCGACTCCACGATGTGCAGTCTGAAGAACACATGTCGTGTAGTTCCCTTAGTACGGAAAATAGGGTTTCTATAGGGAGATAAGTAAACACACAATGAGGTAGGTCTACACTCCATGTAACTTTTACCTGGCCATCTTGGTGTATATAGGGAGTATACGCCTAGGAATCCACTTGGTGTTACACATCGTGTGTTCTAATTCACACTTCGTGTGAGCCATAGAGAATGGTTCAACGTGTTCACAGAGTACATTCCAAGTATCTCTTGTGCCCCCACACACTGTATTTGGTGTTGAACATTATATGTACTTATGTGAGTACTTGGGAATGACCAATGTAAATTGGAACACCATGAAAACATGGGCATGGACTGTTGTACAGAGCTTGGCTGAACAATATGATGAGTGCCAAACATGCCTCTACATGTCACGTATCCCTAGTGGAAAAATCGTGTATCTGGAGGAGTACATTCAATGTGAGGTAGTGAGTCATGGAATATTATAGTTTTAGATATACACTCTATATACATCATGGTATACATAGTGTACCTATTCAGGGTAAGTTGGAGCCCTTGATCATACACCCTACATATATCTTTCTTTGAGACCCCGATTTGGGTTCACTGCATCCTATCCTGAGTAGTTTTCCTTGTGAGACCTTATGGTAGTATTTGTTGTGGGTTTTGAGATATGATTCATGGTGTTTCTAGTGTGATGCTTTAATTTGTAATGGTGGACTGGTGGCAGTGGTCTGGATTGATCACTAGAGGCTCTAGGGTTGGTACTCCCTTATCACACCAGGGCGCATGCACCAGTACTCTCAACACTAGTAACATCGATCGAGTGTGGTCTTAAGAGTGTTTATGAGGTCATTACTACCCTATTTAACCATGGTGTTTGTCCCCCATACTCATTACATAGGTAGGTTTAGCAAACCCCATACTAAACTGGGAGTAGGTCCTCTATCTACAGAGTTGTACACCCCTATCTTCAAGCTCTGTTAAGGAGCGGGTCCTCCATGAGAGTTGCAGATCCCTCATCTGTGGAGCATAATGGTGAAGAGTGTGACCCTCCACACATATTCTAATAATATTACTCTAGATTAATGGTTGGAGATTCTTCCCCCTCAACTGTGGAGTGTAGTGGAGAAGTGTGGGTCCCCACACATTTCTAATGTAGTTACAGATGATCTTGGGAATCAAATAAGGACCTTTGGAGTTTCATGTTGACTCGTCATTCTTAATTAAACATTGGACATGGAGATCTATTTTCTATCTCATTTGTTATTCATTTTGATAATATATGGGTTATTCTTTTTCTTGTGGTCCCACATTACGATTGACATCCCTTGGTGGTTGTTAGCTCAACTAGGTTAAATGACCCAAGAGGAGGGGGTGAATCAGGGTATGAAAGACTAAAACTACTACCCCTTAAGAACTTGTTTATTTTTAAAAAACTCTGTTATCTCTCTTTTCCATTGAAATTTATGATAAAAAAAGAAATCATGATTGAGACACATCAATTTTACATGGTTCACCCACATTAGGCTACGTCCAAGGAGCATAAAAAGGAAATTTGACTATGTTCCAAATCAACTATAGCACACAACTATTTACAAAGTTTACATCAAACTAACTATCCCAATTGCTTTAAAACCAATCAAAATTTGAAATCTCACTTCCCTATCAGAAAAAGTGTTCTCACATCTGCTTTAGAGGATTTTTATATTGATAACTTGAATAAATATGTTTTAAACCTCATTTTGTTCATCATTAAGTTCCATATTCATATACTCAATGAATGCAACATTATCATGGAATTACTAGGTAATACGTTTTAATTTGTGTAAGTTTCACTTTCACAAAAACCCTTTCTCAAATTTCATGAAACTAACCAATTAATTGAAAAATATCCTTCTTTCAGGAAACCCGAAATTTTTATGAAACTCAAAACATTCACTAAACTCACAACTTTCATAAAACTTCCTTTCTTCATGAAACTAATAGTCTTATGATAACATTCATGCAATAAAAATACTTCCCGAAAAACTTTCATTAAATCATAGCCTTTGTATTTTTATTAAGGATTCTTCAACTCAAATGTGGTGGGGGTGTAGACACCTATTTATATACATTACCTCCCCTTTGAAAAACATTCAAACTCACCACCGCCATTTAACGAAACTATTCATTCTTGTTCTTGAAAGTCCATATATTTATGAAAATTCTGGGAAATTTTTTGTTCATGAAACTTCTCATAATAACATAACTTACTATCATTCCTTCATAACAGAACTATCTTTTGTGAAGCATTCTTTTGCAAAACACTAAACTTTTGTGAAACACTAATCTTTTTGGAAGCACCAAAATTTCTCAAATTTTATGCCTTTTCCATATTTTCACGAGGCATTCCTAGAAATAAAGATTTCATGAAAATTTTCCCTTCCATCAATCTTTAGACACTAAAAATTTGGAAAACACATGGAAAAAACACCACCTTCTACATGCAGTTTTCAATACCACTTCTAGAGCTTATATAACTCTATCATGATGTTTTGTCAACATACCTTGTCAATAATCTCACTGGAACTCCAGAACTAACTTTTCAACCTAATTTTTCAATAAAAACAATCAACCTAGAATCACTACAAAGTTTCCGTGAGGGATTTCATCCCAACAATAGTGATGATCTATTCCTTATCTTGATGGCATGTGTTTGGTGATTTTGGGTTATTCTACTAGGTTTGTATATACTCACCCCTATATGGGATTTTCCCACACATTCCATGCCTTATGAAGAGAATAGAAAGATCAAAAGTGAATTTGGTGGAACATGGAAGTAATTGGTTATATTTAATTCGCTTCTTGGTTGAACTTGGAGATCAAGAACTTGGTTCTCATCAGTTTTTTCTTTATATAGTTGATTTCGAATTTGGATTACCCATATTTTTCTGGTTGGTAATGTATCATTCCCCTTTATATCATATATATTACACTTATGCACTCTGATGTATTCCCTATAGATTATTCCATGCATGTTTATAATCTAGTTGTTATAGTTCTTTACTTTACCTCTACACTATTTCAAGGTCATGGTTATGTGTGTGAATACATGTACTTAAGGTTAAGGACTCCCATTTTAGGTTATTCCTTATCAATGCTCATTGTTAACCCCTACCCTATTAGAGGACAACACGATGTTGGAACACTTTGAATTCCATTTTCTAGGTGGAACCTTGTGGGGCAGGTTGTGATACAGTGGTATCATAGTAGTTCATCCTCGAGTCAGTTTTGGAGTGGGACCCATGGTGAGGATTGGTTGGGAATATAGGTAAATGGTGTCAGAGTGTCTCGAATTTGGATTTCAGGCCAGGGAATCTATTGTTGGTATGATTACCATAATATCCATTCACAATGAATCTAACTACTGACTTATTGTGTTTTCATACTGAGACATCAATTGTAGGGAAATAATCAATACATGCATCATACAGGAATGAGTTGTTAATTCTATGACGTCAACTCCATAGATATGAACTTTGAATGTGGTATGTCTTGATAATTTTCAATATTCCTCTAAAATGAAAACCAACTAGGATTTAGAGACATTTCTATAATGATGACTGGTTAAGTGATTTAGAATTAGTTTAGGAACCCACTCATGAGGTGTTTCTTCTATGCAGGTATAAAGTAATGATACCACCTATTGATCAGCACATGGACCCTCCTTTAATGGTCCAAGAAGATTATTGTTTACATGTTGAGTAGTGGATGGGCCCAATAGGATATAACAGTGGTGCAAATAATATTATCATGTTTCATGAGTTTCAGTGATAGATAACGCTATGTTTTTTATAAAATCAATGATCTTAGGTATAGGAGAATTGGATCGAGGTGGTGGTATGGGTTTTTCCAACTAGTCCAGAACTAGACTAGTTGGATGGTTGTGATTGCAACTAGTCTTCTCTATAGAGTATAATCCAGTTCTAGTGGTACTTAATGATGAAACACACATGTTTATTGCATATAACAGGTTCTAGAGATAGAGATAGACCATGTTTTTTGGCGATCCAGGCCCACTTCTTAGGTGGTAGAGGACTAGCATGAGCCTATGGTGTGAAATTACCTCTTGGATATGACCCCTATAGATGATGATATTGGTGATGTGACTTTTCTAGGGTGGATAGGGGCATCACTAAAGCCTTGTATTGGTGGCGTGGCATATGGATGCATAAATTCAGGGAAGGGGTATACTCCCCCACCATAAAACGTCCTTGTGACATGACTTAAAACTATTCATGTGAGTCAGTGACACCCAAAGAGGATAGTTTCAAGGTCTGGTGGATGATTTTATTTTTAATTGTATGTTTGAGGTCATTGTGATGGCCAAAGGTGTCCATGAAGAACCTAGTTGTGGTGAAATGGTGGTAAAGGGAAATTATGGATTTAATTAGTAGAAGCTTATGACAACGATCCTTCAGGTGTGATTGAGGTATGACTGGTTTCTTTTATGATACCATTGTTATTTTTTTACATTGTCATAATACATTTTCCATGGAAATAGCCCCTGTTTGAGACCCAATGTTTCCAATTGTGCCTTTTTTCTTAAACCTTATGTTTTTAGGCTCCTACAGAGAGGACCAATGATTTCACACTTTTACTGATGGTGTGACCTAACTCTAGGATAAATAGAGACTCATTTGGAATCATTCTATAGTTGGAATGGATAATTTATAATTTTTTCACATTATATACTGGTTTCTTACTTTCTTTTCCAATATTAATTCTACTAGTGAGGGTTTAAGTGTACTCGAGTTAGTGGGAATGAATTTTACCTTCTTAAGAAAGAATGAATCCGAGTTAGAGAAGGATTAAATTTTTTTCATGAGGAAATATCCAATTCCTTAGTAGTTGTATGACCCTTGGAACATCAGATGCTATGAGATTTTAATTCATGTGATGTTGGGGAGGTATGAAGACATTATCCCTGATAATGTTCTACGTTTTCTCCTTATGTAGAGTTAATTTTATGCATGGACTTTCCCTAGGGGACCTGATATCTATGATAGTATATTAGATAAAACTCTATAGGTGTGAGAGATAAAGGTGCAGTAGTGGAGTCTTTAGAGTTGGGGCTTCTTTGACCTAGTGTTCCTACATGGGTAGACCTATTTTTTCACCTAAGAGGAGGATGAGATCATGAGGCTTGGTGTGGGTTGATGTCACCCGAGATGGGTGACTATCAGAGAGGAGTATCCACCCCTAATAATTGATGATTTATTTTACCAATGGTTATTGGTGAAGTGGTCATAATATTTTTACCTCATAAAAGTTATCACCAGCTCCAAGTTTGAGAGGATGATTTACCGAGTGTGGATTCATAGAGACACTATGGTTGATTTGAGTTCTCGGTGATACCCATTGCCAGGTTTAATTCCCAAAAAGATTTTTTTGGACTTATGAACTAGATACTTAACCCTTATTGGATCAGTCCATGGTAATATTATTTGATGGAACCCTTTTGTACTTGATATTATAGGTGGAACATGTAATACACTTGAGGATGGTTTGGGATATGCTATGAGGGTAACAGCTTTATGGGGAACTCTTTAAGAGATGATTATGGATTTAGGAGGTCCATTTATTATGATATGTCTTATTAGACATGGGATTGAATGTGTACCTAGCAAGGATAAATGTAGTTCTTTCTTGAGATCCACCCAAGGGTGTGTCCATTACAACAGATTATCAATTTAAGGTTTTTCATTTATAGTTTTTGAGAAATGTAGTAGAGTAGTTCACTTCATCATAGTTGGTCCTTGAGAGTGAGGATGGGGTAGCAAACCAACAATTTATGGTTGTTACCCAACTACTTTTATAGTGCATTTGGGAGGATCATCTTGGAGATACTGACTGCGAGATCTTTTATGAAGAGATATCCACTGGATATGATCCTAATAAAAAAATTTTAAGGTGGGGAGCATGTAATACTTATTCAGTGGTGGATGATGACACCAATCATGCAAAAAGAAGAGGTGATGAGGAATTTCTTTTTTACTTATCAGTGTATCCATGTGTTGGTGAGGATGTAACAGGGATTATTTTGGCACTGGGTTTGGTGGACAAGGATGTGGTATCTTGTTATTGAGTTTATCTCTTAATGTCTCACCTACCTCTAGGTAGAGCATGAGGTTCCTAGATGGAAGAGGAATTAGGATGGTATCTTTTTTATTTTGATGATGGGGGATTCCATGAAAATTGGGACATCACGATGCTATATAATAGATAATAGGATGGATTTACAAGTTATAACACATCCTAACAGTCTGGGAGTAGATAATAATGGAGAGTGTGTTATACCTATGAACGTATTCGGTAGTCCAAATTCATGGAATTCACCCGATGATAGTTTTAAAATATGATTATTACATCACATCATTATTATAGAGAGGTTTCGTGACGGATTTTTTACTCAGTTATGGTAGAGCACAATGTTTCTACCCTATAAAAATGGCCAGATATGGCTGACTGCTCAGGCCTTGGAGAACATTATTGGGGTTTTCATGTTTTTTGGGCCATAACTGCAAGGATCATCAACATTTGTTGTAGTTTTCATATCTAATCATTTACCAACCCACTATTGGTGTAACAATGTTTTAGATCATGTATAGGATACACTAATGGTCACTTTTTATTGGTTATATTCAGTATGATATAATGCTTAAAGGCCTAGAGTTTGTAATAGTGATGGTTTGTAAGGGGTCTAGTTCATCTAGGGGTGGGTGGGGACTACTTAGAAAATGTCAGGAGTCCATTGTGGGATGATGAAAGTGGAATTTTCAGGTTCTCGAGGATATCATTTTTTTAAAGAGATATCTCCTTGTCAAGGATTATAGAGATTTGACATGAAAATTAGGCTATATTTAGGGTTTGTGAACCCTTTTTCCAGATACTATGTTGGGTTAGTGAGGTGTCATATTGTTTGAACCTGTGACCAAAGTTACACCCGATTCACGGAGTTTTCAATGTGTTATATATTTGGAGATGTTTTCATAACTCCTTTTAGGATTTATACCATTATTTTATAGACATTGAGGATGTATTTGTGTTTTTAGGGTACCTTGGGGCATTTGAGAATTGGTAGGAGAAAACCCTTCATGGGAAAATGTTTCCCTTGGGTGTGTCTTTGTTTCCCGCATCAGAACCTTCCAAAATAACTCATGGGGGTGGGATACCATGATGAGATCTTAGTATCCTAACTTGTGAGTATTTTTGTGATTTTTTGATGAAAACAATTGAATGTGGGGAGAGTGTAATGAATTAGTTTCTTCTTTATAAGAATTTTTGAATATTTTGAAAATAGTTTTGAAGCCAGGTGATAAGTCGGTGTTGAATTTCAGGGCCCGAGAGGCCCAATATTGATATAATTAAAATATGAAATAAATGATATCATTAATGTTTTTTATTCCACAAATAATAGAATAAATCTTGAATATATTCTTGGATTATATATTTGATAACACAATTGAATCTAGAATTTGAGTTTTACCCTAGGCATGATATAACCTGTGTTAGTGTCTAGTGTTTTTCTTAAGTGGAGTCTTGGGAAGATGATAATTTAAAAAAATAAATTTATTATTTATTTATTTTCTATGAACTAGTCTTATACTATATAATACCTATTATGTAAATTCCCTAGGTTTAGTTGTCTAACCCTAGAGATTGATAGGGTGATTCTCTAGTGGTGAGATTGTTGGTTGATGGTCGTGGGATCATGGATCAATGATCAATGTGTTGTGAGGATCTTCCTCATCGATGGAGTTCATGGATATCACCAAAAATAACAACGTGGAACAATTCATCATTATTGATTGATCTAAACTCATGTTCATATGTTGTTTTAGATTTTATCCACATTTTTCTATCTGGTGCTTAATGGGGTTCAATCCTTATAATATGATTAATTCATGGATATATGGTTGATTCATGGGCACTATTTTATCTTCCTATGGATAGGATTTTATTATATTTTTTTAACACTATTATTTTATCATTACAATAAATATGAATTGATTCTATCCTATAAAATGGACACAATTCATTCCACATGGCCCAATTTTTTTCATTTCTCCCACCGTTCTTCACACGTTTATCATTGGTATTCTGTTTGGTTGATGGTTTGATGATTATATGAGAATAAATATTTGAGTATTCATTCTTTGGCATGATGGTTCATTTCTCAAGGTATTGATTTCTAACTGATAGAATGATCAAGGTGTGTTGTGGTGAAATAGGCAATTCGATTGATGGATTAGAGGACTCTATTCATGGGTTTTGGTGTTCAGTGGTGCGGTGTGATGGAGGATATCTATGGGTATATTGAGAGGATGGAATATGACCACCAAAAATGGATTGGGAATGGTTGTACCTTGATCCACACTCCTTGTTCATGTTTTATGGTTGATCCAGTTACAGTGGTGGTGTGAGTGGAAAACGCGAAAAGAACTAGGGATTCAGGGAAAATCAGAACTACACAACATGTAGTCCAAATAACACATGCCCTGTATCCACCTTAGTGAAGTGGCATGGTTTTTATAGTGAGATAAGTATCACATGCCATGTGTTAGGTCTACATTTCATATAACCATTATCTATCCATCTCGTCATGTACATTGAGTGTATGCCTAAAAATCAAAGTGTTTTACACACCGTGTGTGCCAAGTCATACGTTGTGTGGCCCATGGCATATGGTTCGGTGTGTACATGGAGTACATGCCTAGAATACCATTTGTCCCCACAAGCCATTTATATTGGGGAACATAAATTTTACTTATAATAGTAATTGTTCGTGACTAGTGTATATAGGTATTCCTTGAGAACACAGGAACACGATATTTTACACAGGCTAGACTGGACGACAAACTAAATGCCCAAATTTCCTCTACACACTGTGTACCCTTGGAGGACATGTCGTGTATCTAGAGGAGGAAATTACATGTTATGAAGAAAGAAAATGATAGTACCCGTCTTAGAGACACACACCATATACCTCATGGTACATGTCATGTACCCCTTAAGTGAATGTTGGATCCCTTGATCTTCAACCCTCCAATATCTTTATTGGAAACTTGGATTTTGGATCATGGGTAGCCTATCCTAAGTAATATTATACATGGTATGCCATGGTATAATTTTCAATGTATTTTGAGATATGATGAAAGGTTTTTCATGCATGACAATTTCATCAATGACAGGTGACTGACAATAGTGCTCAGGATGGATCACTAGAGGTGTTGGGGTCAGTACTCCCCTATCGCTGTAGGGAATGGGTCCCCATACTATCTACACTAGTATAATTGATCATGTTTGATATTATGAGTGTTTACAGAGATTATACTCCTCTATTTTACTAGGGAACTATTCCCCCATACTCGTTATATAGGTAGGGTTGGAAAGTTCAAATACTATACGTGGAATAGGTTCTCTATCCATGGAGTTGTACCACCCCATCTTCAAGCTCTATTGGGGAGAAGGTCCTCTATATGAATTGGGTATCTCTCAGTTTTAGACTGAAGCATCAAGGAGAAAGACCCTCCAGTTAGATTCCATATGGGTTACATGAGTTGCATGGTTTGATATTGTTCCCCCTCGAATATGGAGTGCAGTGGCGAGGTGAAAGTCCTCTACATTGTTTCATAGGTGGTTGCACATGATGTTGGAAATTAGAGATGGGTCTTTAGAGTTATAGACTAAATCATCATTTTTAGAAAAAATTTAGAGATAGAGATCCCATTTATCTCTCATTTTGGCTTCTTGTTAATAATATATTGATTATTCTCTAAGTTATTGTCTCGCATTAAGATTGACATGCCTTGGTGGTGATAAGATGACTATTATTTTGATCCCTTATGTTTAGTGATTTTGAGGTGTCCTATTGGGTATGCATATACTCACCCCTACATGGAATTTTCCCCAAAAAGCTTTGTATTTATCAGATTAAAGTAAGATTGAAGTTGACTTGGGTGTATCATAGAGGTACTTGGGTGAATTGACCATATTCGGTGGTTAGACATGGAGATCAAAATAAGGGATCTCTTCAATTTTCTTTTTTACAGTTGATATCGGTTTGGAATTCCCACCTATTTGTGTAGTTGGATGTGAATATTTACATTTTATATCGTTAATATTATTCTGATGTAATCTGATGTATTCTCTAGATATTATGTCATGCATGGTTACAATCTAGGTATTTCAGCTCTTTACTTACCTTAACACAATTTCATAGATATGGTTGTGTGCATGTGTAAATGTTACTAAGGATAAAGGCTTCCGTTTTAGTTTATGAAATCTTGGTTCTTATCACCATACCCTGACCTATTGGAGGTGAGTTTGAGTTTGTCACACTTGGCTTTCTACTAGGTGGGGTGGCATGGTGGGTCAGGTCATGACACTTAAAAAATAATTTTAAAAAGGTGAAGTGAAAACATTTGAAAACATTTAAATTTTAAAAAATAACCTTTAATAACGGATCCTTGAAAAAGGAATAAAGGATATCTCAAAAAATTGTGGAGTATAAGGAAAAAAATGATCATGGATGTAAAACTATTTTAATGTTTTCAAATATTTTTTGTTTAAATCCACACTGTAAAAAAGGATAATAAACCTTTCTATTGAGAATAGTATTAGTTAGATATGAAGGTCACTTGAGAGAATACATAATTAGGTTTATAAATACAAAGGATATCATTAGATAAAATGGAAAATATGCACATGGAAAAAATCATGGTTAAATAGAATTTGAATTGTTAATAACAATATCATACTTTTATAGGGCATGTATTCATTAAAGAGGAAGATTTGAATCAAAAGTGTCACATTATTATATGATAAAGAGAATGTGTAATATATAATTTTAGGGTTGAATAAACCAATCTTATAATTAGTAAGTTCATGATAAAACAATATTACTCAATGAAAGGGGGTTTGAGTTAACAAGAACCCATATGTCTTAAGAAATGTTCTAATAACAACTTATCAAAATAGATAGTTTTGAAATTGAGCATTAAATAACATGAATAAAATATAATTCATGATATCATATATTTAATATTTAGTATATTTTACATTTAAATTAATTTAGGTGCATAAAACAAAACAAGACTCAAATAAAGGAAAATGAGATGTTATAACCTTCCATTGTCGTTATCTTTCGAATTGAAACCCTAGAAAAGGTATAACATGGGTTGGATTCATAAATCCATTACATTTTGTAAAGGTCCAAAAAAAATTTGAGCCTCAATTTTCCATTATATGGGTTTTTATGGTTTAAGTGAAATTTAATAAATTTTATATGTTGTTTTAAAATGTATTTTAATATATAAAGTAGTACTAAATTTTTTTTGAAAATTATAGATGTTTTTTAAAAGTGTTAAATTTTTAATTAAGAAATTTATTAGAAATATTAAATTTATTGAAATATCTTAGATGTGTTTTGGAATTTTCTAAAATGATAATAAATCCTTATCGTAAATAATTATCAGTTAGTTTAATTTGAACATTAATATTTTAATTTAAATATTTACCCTTGGACATGAAATTTGAGTTTCATAAGGAAATGGTTGTTTTTTATCATTTGTGTAAGGGTAATATTGAATTTATATTGGTTACATATGGGTAAACTCTCTTTTATAAGGGTTATTTAAGGGTAAACGAGTTTATATACGGGTTTTCCTCACTCTATGTATGTGTAAGGGGGTGTTACCATACACTACATAAAGGTAAAGGTAGCTTGCATAAGGGTAAGCAGGATATAATATTGGAAGTTTAAGGATAATTTTGTAATTTTGGGTTTGCATAAGGGTACTCATGTATGGGTAAGGATCACATTTAAATGTTTCTTAAGGGTAATATTCCCTTATGTTATCCTTGGTATAGTGTTTCATAAGGGAAAAACAAGTTACCCTTATATGGACCGCCTACCTCATATAAAGGCAATAATGGATTTTCAAAGCATGCATAAGGGTAATCTTAATATACCCTTATGAGAGACCTTCTTTAGTTCTATGTAAGGATAACATAAGTTACCCTTACGTAGGACCCCTCACTTGTATATAGGTAGAATATTTTAAAAAAAATTATAATTTTTCTCTTATCCTTTGACTTGAAACCCCCCATAATCCTTTTTCAATGATCTAAAATTACAAAAAAAATGATTTATGATAATATCAAAGATACTGAGAATATGATCACAAGATTCCAAACTTCTAAACAAACCCAGGATAATCCCCCAAGGAATGAATTGGATTCCCTATCCAATCCAGATAACCTTTTGATTATTAAATAAAGACTGAGTAGAAATTTGATAAATTTTAGATGGATAAAAAGTGGTGATAATAACACAAAGCTTTTCCAAATAATGCATATGGAGATAAGAATCAGGGGGTTCAATGATCTCAGTATCAATGAATGTTTATTTTCATTATAAAATGTAATCTCTAATGCAATGATGGGTTATTTTCAAAGTCTTTACACTGATGATGGATCAAATAGCACACACA
Source organism: Viscum album (assembly GCA_963277665.1). Lineage (NCBI taxonomy): Eukaryota > Viridiplantae > Streptophyta > Magnoliopsida > Santalales > Viscaceae > Viscum > Viscum album. The sequence goes on along the minus strand of OY728161.1, from coordinate 871,678,034 downwards.
AGTTGATTGATAACATCTCAGTTTCTATTGTTAAGTAAGATAACTATGGACTCACCTCGATTCAATTTTAGGAGGATATTAGAGCAGTTATATTTTCTATTAGTATTGATAGTGTGGAAGGGTCAGATGAGTTCACCAAAAATTTATTTATGTCATATTTGGAAATAAATCATCATGTTATGGTGAATGCAGTCAATGAATTCTTTAATCAATCTCACATGCCTATTGGGAGAAACTCTAATTTCATTACTCATATTCCAAAGAAAGAATATTATATTTATATCAGATATTTTAGACCATTAGAAATTGAGAATAATATTCTTAAAGTTATCATAAATGTTATTTCCATCATATTTGAGAAATTGGTCAAGGATATCATCACAATAAATCAGTTAGGATTTATAACTTGTAGGATTATTCAATGTTATCTTTTCACTACATCTGAGAGTGTTAATCTCATGAAGACGAAACCAAGGTATGGTAATTTTTCAATGAATATTGATATCTACAATTCCATTTAAACTCTCAAATAGATCTTCATTTTTTATATTCTAAAAAAATATGGTTTCTCTATGGTTTTTATCAGTACGAAAAATGCTAATTTAAGTTCTTCAAGACTCTTTATGACTATTAATAGATCCCCAAGAGGCTTCTTTAAATGCTCCAGGGTGGTTAGGTGGGGTGATCCCTTTTCAGGTATTCTTTTTTCTCGGGTTGAAGACTAATTGAGAAAATGTATGAATGATACGGTCAATATTTTAATTTTTAAATTAATCAAAGCTAGGTGAGTTTTGTTAGCACCCTCACATTTTTGTTATGCTAATGATATCCTTCTTCTTGGGCATACCTATAAGAAATTCCTTTTCCCATCAATTATATCTTTGATCATTATGAATGGGTGGTTGGGAAAGCTATTAGCTGGAATATATCCTTCATTGTGTTAGGAAATGGAATTTTAGTGATAAGTTAAAATAAGATTTCCATATTTATTAGAGTTAATAGAGGTGCAGTCCCTTTTAGATGTCTTGGAGTTCCCCTCTTTTGCGATAAGATAAAGAAGTTCTATCATGAAGACATGTTTTTAGAATTATCAATTAGATGTACAAATAGAAGGGTAAATCTATATCTCAAGTGAGAAGAGTGTGATCAGTCAACTCAGTGATCACATCCAAGTTTGTGTGCACATTTTCTCTCTATGTATGCCCCATTAGTCTTATTAAGACACTCCAAGGTATGATCAGGAAATTTATTTATTTTTGGATCAGTTTATGAATATAATATCACCCCAGTTCCATTAAAAAAATATATTAAGCCAAAGGATATAGGTGGGATTGGAATAAATGATCTTATAATTTTTAATGATTCTCTTCTCATAAAATTCACAAGGAATATATTTACCCCAAATGATCATTCCACTGAATTTATTTTCAGTAGATTTAATGTAAGGTTGATAAATGGGTATCCTTATTATATTATTTCTTCTACATGGCATAATATTAGGAGCTTTTTTAATGGCCTTATGGACAGATCTAAATGTATTGTTTCCATGTAGTCAAATCATAATTTTTGGATAACTCATTAGCATGGAAAACCCCTTTTGGAAAGAGTAAATGTTCCACCTAACTAAAAGTAGACTTTTATAGCTGGTTTATTTTATAGAAGATAGAGGCATGATTTGATGGTTCTCTCTCATATCTCTTTTTAAATTCAATAATACAATTTTGTGGATAAGGATATTATTGTCTGGATTCACAATAATATTGGGAACTTTAACTATAGGGATTTCTATAAGATTAATTCTATTGAAGGTGGATGTAATCCAGCTTGGATTATTGCTTTCTGGTCACATTTTATTTATCGTTATATTAAAATTATTCTATGTAAAATTAGGAATAAGATATTTCCTACTCATGATTATCTTTATGGGGATGGAATTCAGTTGGAATTTTCTTGTTATTTGTGTATGGGGGTTTGGAAAATATAAATCTTTTTTTTTTTAATTTTTATTCACTTGAAAGTCATGGGATTACATTAAGGATCTATTTTTTGTGTCCATTGATAGGGGTGACCATTTAAAGTAGTTGTTGGAAAGTGTCACGGTTATTGAAAATTTTGTCAATATAAAGGTGAAAAATATTCTTTTTGAATCCATGGCTTCTGGGGTTGCATTCTCATGTACAAAAAGGAACTCTGCCTTGTTTGGAAATCAGAATACTACTTTTCATGAAGGGAAAATGTTCATTCACAAGGATGTTTTTCTTAAATCTTAGATTAAAATAGGTTCCATGAATAAAACATTATCTAAACTTAATATTCTCATAATTCTTGGTGTACATGGAAGGTAACATAGATTGGTTGGTGTGAAATTAATTAGTTTGATTCCTTTTATCAGTCCATCGATTATGGTGAATGTTGATGGTGCTTCCTTTGGTGATCCAAGTCCATCAGGCTGTAGTGGGGTCTTGCGCACTCAAAATGGTTTTTTGAAAGGGTGTTTATTACATTATGTTGGTAGTGAAACTACATATGAGGCTAATGGATGGTCTTCGTTATATGCTATCAAATATGATGTTCACCATAATTAGAGTCATTTATGGATTAAATCTGATTCTTAGTTGGCTATTAATGCTCTAGGATCATGTACTAGGAATGCACCATAGATATTTCTACATTAATGGATTGATTTCATTCATTACATTGATCAAATAAATTTTAGTGTTTCACAAGAATACATAAAAAACTAATTACATTGTAAAGGAATTTTCAAATAAGGAAATTATTGAGAAATGTTTGATGTGTTCCTTTCATTTTCCTGGTTATTTCTCATCACTGATTGATGTGAACTTTCGGGGTATTATATTCTCTTGACTCTATAATACTTACTTACAATTAAGAACTCTTTTCCTATATTTTACAATACATTTTTATGACTAGATTCTTCTGGATCCTTAATCACGTTGTCGAGCGCATCAAATTAGTTGTTTATTTTTAACTAGAATTTCTCAAGTATAGCATCAACCCTAGGTCATCTCTCGATGGAGCCTTAGATCATTATATTTAAAAAGGTGTTTCTGATTAAGAAACTAAAAGGGATATGGGGTTCTAAATAACATGGGTTTTTTTTCTTTTAAAAACATAAATTGAAATTATATTACTATTGAGAAGAACCGATTGGAGAAATCATGATCAACACGGGTAAGGGTTCCATGATGCTGAATCCATCATCGCTCTCAAGGGAAAGGGAAGAATCATTGATTACCTGATTTATACACACTAAAACCTGTATGTTATGTGAGTTTTTAATATGTTACCACCTAGTATTTTATTGACCATGAATATTGATTATTGGCGACCGCTCAAAATCAACAAACATGAATTGATGTAAAAAACAGAACTCAATCAAGGCATGACATAAACAGCGTGATGATATGACAAGATTTTTATCAATGATAAAAATATTTTACAAGACACGAACATTAATATTCATTGGTTCAATCTCCTGGATTTTAACAATCGATGCAATCTATTTTCACACTCACGAAATGGAGGGGGTGATAAAAGAGGCAAGAACACTCAAATCATCACAAGATCCATGTTAATCATGGAAGAAAGTGGATTATTTTCCTTTGATTTGTATTTGATTATACTAGAATAAACACAAATTTAAAAGCTATAAATGAAGAACAATTGACAAAAAAATTGTAAATCAATTACCTTACAAAAATTACAATCATGGAGCTTGTGATTACAACAAGGAACACCCCCCAATTTGATCACTAAGAGGCATAGAAGTACATGAGGGATAAGATAACAAAAATGGATTAAAAGAGCTCTCCAATTCATCTAACCATCACCCCTAGTCGTACCACATAAATAATGGGAGGGAGAGTGATTTTATGGGAAATTACATCAATATTTTTATATTAAGTGGCCAAGTATCTAAAGGGATAGTGACTATTGAAGGTAGATTTTTTACTCCATCTTTATCTGGATAGTGGACATACAAAAATGCCTGAAAATGACTTCAACTTAAGTGTATATTTGGTGAATCGAGTTAGATGTCCAAAGGAGGTGGAATTAGCCCAATTAGATCTCAGAGAATCATGTTAGGGCCCACATAAAAAAGTGGATTCCAATCCAGCCCACCCATAATTTATTCACATTGTGGGCCTATTTTGGTCATCCAAGTGGATGAATTGAGCTCAATGTTATTCTAAAGAAATGTAGAATACATTTTTTTCACTCATACACCCATTTTTTCCCAATTTTATGCCTGGATTATCCACAATACAAATAATTGTCCACATGCATGCTCGGGCTCTCACGCAGCTTGGCCCATTTTTCATGAAATATATCACGGAATCTCCAAATCACCTCCTCCTACAATGTAAACAACAAAACACGTAAAATTTACCTATTTAATATTGATACAAATTAATTTATTTATTCAAACATAAAGTGAAATTTATTATTATATTTGGAATATTCATTACAAAACCAGTTTAAAATAGTGGCGTAAGGGTGGATCTGAATAGTGAATCACTATGTGATCACACCCCCACACATAAACATTTGCACTCATGATAAAAGAAATATATACAAAAAAATGATGCATTTATATATTCCCAACATCACAAATATTTAACATTTGAGGAAATTTTAACTCATTTAAGTAATGTGATCAATGCACAAATCACAGCAAGGAGTTATTCATAGTGAAAATAGAAAAAATATGTCCCATAAATCATATCATAATAAAATTCAAAGAGATTCATGACACCAAATTGATAAAATAATTCAAAAGTAAACCGTGACACTAACTCACTATGTGTGTGTGTGAAAACCATTCCAAGTTATTCTTTCCACATTCTATCCAATAAATACAGGTTGTTTTAACATTTTTTAGCTTCAGTGATTTTGTCCACCAAACCTTCCCTACTTACTTTGCAACCATATTTTAAGACCCACTCACTTAAGAATTTCCAGAAGTCAAACCATAAGCTCCTGACCTAGATATCACCATATGTTACACATTTCATCACTCCCCTCATTTTTTCTAGAAGTTTTATTTAGAAAAAATCTCACACTCATCTCTCAACCCTTGTTTGATATCCTCACGACTATAATTATAGAAGATATAACAAAATAAAAGGTTGAGGAGGGGTGGTTTTTGACCTAACCATGACAAAAGCTAATTTTTATTTTTATTTTTTTATGGAGTGCAATAGTTGGATATCATGTACACACGCATAGGTCAATTTGGTACAGTAATGAAACATATCAGATAAGGAATGAACGTATGAAAATCTCATTTTAAGATAGAAAATATTAACCTAACTTATATTTACCTTCTAGTAAGTAGGAAATATTCACACTTTGGGGTTTGGTGCAAACATGTGTGGAGATATTAGTGACACTATTTTCCAAAAAAACTTCTCACCCAAGGGGAATCAATCATCTCAAAGGTTTCATAGAGATACAACCATTTATACCATTAACAAAAAACAAATTCACTAAAAATCACTTTTTGATGTAAAATTCATACAAATATTCATTCCATAATAGAGGCATGTTTTCATCAAATGATAAATCAACATGGAATCCAAAATTTAAACATGCATTTTTAGTAAGTTCCATGATTTAGTGACCATAAGGGTGGGGGGAAGTAAAATACCATAAAAAAGGTGAAAATAGAAGAAGAAAGACAATGAAAATCATAATGAACTCAAAAAGAAGGGGAAAAGTGAAAATAAAGAAAAAGAAGAAGAAAGAAGAATGATTATTAAAATCCCAGTGAACCCAGGATTGTATCCACCCCCACACCTAGAATGTGTAGTGTGCTCGATTTAATAATTGAGAATGTGAGAGGGAAAGATAAAACCTGATGTGTTTCACTAGTATGATGATTCTAGAAGGTGGATTTCCCCACATAATTTTGCAGAAAATCCACATAGAAATTTTTAATTCCCTTCCCATTGACGGTAATACTTCACCTACTCTGCTCATAAAAAATCTGTATTTCACCAAAAGGCTAAACATTAGTAATAGTGTAAGGACCAATCCATCGGGAATGAAGCATACCTGGGTAAAGGTTTAGCCTAGAATTTTACATGAGGACCTTCTCACCAATATGGAACTTCCACTAATGAATCATGATATCATGGATAGCCTTTGTCTTCTCTTTATAGATTCAGGAGTTCTCATATGCATCACATCAAATTTCTTCCATCTCTTGAACATGCATCTCTCTATGCTCACATGCATCTGGATGATTCATATTAAATTGATTAATAGCCCAATATGAATGGTGTTCTACCACCACTAGGAGGTGAAAATCCTTTCAAAAAACAATTCTGTATGGTGACATTCCGATTGGGGTTTTAAAGGTTGTACGGTACATCCAAAGTGCATCATCCAAGCACAAACTCCAATCTTTCCTGTTGGGTAGTATCATTTTTTCCATGATTTTTGTAACTTTCCAATTTCAGATTTCTGCTTGTCTATTATTTTGGGGGTGATATGAAGTGGAGACTTTTTGATCAACCCCATACACACGATGCAAAATTTTCATGCTTCTGTTGCAAAAATGTAAACCCTGATCACTAATGATGAATCTCGGTAAACCAAACTGACTAATAATTTGGGACCTCACAAAATCAACAACAACTTGAGAGTCATCAGACCTGGTGGACTTTGTTTCCAGCCATTTAGATACATAGTCCACAACCAATAATATGTATAAAAATCCAAACGAATATGGAAAATTCCCCATGAATTCAATGCCTCATGCATCAAAAATTTCACAGAATAACAGGGGATGTTGTGTCATTTCATTCCTCTTAGTGATATTCCCTGGTAATGGAAAAAGACTACATGAATTATAAAACTTATAGGCATCCCTATACAACATTGGCCAATAAATTCCCAAGTCAAGGACCTTCTGAGCTATACATTGAGAGAAAAAGTGTCCCCCACAGGACTATAGGTGGAAGAAGGTCAAAATAGAGGTGAACTCATGGTTTGGGACACATCGACGAACTACTTGGTTAGCAATAATTCTCCACAAATATGGGTCATCCCAAATGTACCACCAAGAATCATGTTTATGTCTCTAGGATTGGGAATTGATGGAATTAGTAGGGACCCTATATGTTACTAGAAAATTCATAATGTTTGCATACCAGGGGGTAAAGTCCACTACATCAGAAAGGTTCTCATGAGGAACGAATTCTCAAATGGGGAAGGGTGAGTAAACATAGTGGTCCAGTGGTGAAGAAATCCTACTAATGGGGCCAGCTAAAATTTTTTCCACCCCGTATTATCTATAATCTCAAGGTGAATCTCTTGGTGATGAGAATCCACCATATGAGGCGGGTCTTAGCTTCAGGTTTCATTAGAATAAATTTTAGGGCAACATGGTCAGAAAACACAATAACTTTTGACCCAAGAAGATATGAATGAAATTCTTCTAAGAAAAACACAATAGAAAGGATTTATTTTTATGTGGTTGTGTAGTTTACCTAGGCATGATCAAGGGTACGTGAGGAATACACAATGACATGAGGACCCTTCTCAACCCCTTGTGATAACACTTCCCAAATTTCAAAGTTAGAGGCATCACACATGGGTTTGAAGGGGAGATCCCACCTTGGTGGTTAGTTGATGGGATGTGATGTGAGACTCATTTTTAGTGAATTGAATGCATCCTCACAATTTCTATCAAATAAAAAAATCATAATCTTTTGGTATTACTAGGACAATGAATGTGAGATCTTACTAAAGTTGTTAATGAATCGGCCATAAAAACCAACATGACCCCAGAAAGATCACACCTCACGAACGCATTTTGGATATTTATGGGATAAAATTAAATACATTTTTGATTTATCAACTTGAATTCTCTTAATTGAAATGAAATTCCCAAGAACAATCACCCGGTCAACCATGAAATGAAATTTCTCATAATTTAAGACAAGATCTTTTTCAATGCAGCGGTGGAGGAAAGAACCTAGGTGATCCAAACTGTTGGACCCTCTATGATAATTTAGTTTTCATAATCACAAATAATTTCAATATATAGATTCTACTCTTTCATTCCATTTACTATCTCTATGTAAATCAATTATGTCAAACAAAAAAATATACTTAAATAAGTCAATAACCTATATTCATTAATAAATATGTTTATAAGTGTATTTATACATATACTTTTGTATAACACTTAGTATGGTAATGATTTGTATAAGAAAAACACTTCGCAACCTTTATAGATTACTTTCCACTGATGGTTTGATTGAAAGACCGAAGATTGACAGATCGAATATTGACAGACCGAAGTTTGATAGACCGATGATTGAAAGACCAAAGATTGACAGACTGAAGTTTGACAGACTGAAGTTTGACAGACCAATGTTTGATAGACCAAATATTTACAGACCGATGTTTGACAGACCGAAGTCGACACACTGAAGATGACACACCAATGATGACACACCAAAGACGACACATCAAAGTGGACACACTGAAGTTGACACACCGAAGTTGACACACCGAAGTCAACACACCGAAGTCGACACACTAAAGTTGATAGACCGAAGTCGACACACCAAAGTTGAAAGACCAAAGTTGACACACCAAATATGATATACTGATGTTACGTAACCAAAGACAATAGACTGAAATGACTCACCGATAGCCATAAATAATTGTTTCCATTTTATTAATTCAAATTAATTTTTAACGGTCACATTTACACAAATTAAAGATGCTTATATTATTTAATGTTGTCTGTAGGAATATCCATAGAAAGTATGAGGTACATGCACGTGGAGAGATCTCCATGCCTAGTGGACCCTGCAGTATAAAACTACATCAACTTTCATGTTAAAGTAGGGTGAAGAACACGCTAAAAGACAGACTAGGTGAATACGCAAAGAGAGGAACTAAAATCTTGAGATCACAAGAAGTTTCTTGCAAGCGACATTCTATTGAATCTCACTATTCATCGAGACATTGAAGAGCTAAAACTTTTCACTCCTCAAAGATGGATTACTGAAACTGGGATACTCTATTCTGAAGTCAAATTTGAGAAGAGGACTAATATATCATTTTTTCAACATCCATTGAGTCTAGATAATTATTGAACAACGCACAGAAAATTCTTAACACTATTCTATTTCATAACTCTGTTGTGTTTTGTCATTACTACTTGAGAAGTGTGTATATCTATTTTTTGTCACACACATTGTCTCTTGAGCATAACCGGAGGATATCAAAATATCCTCACTCTCAATTCCTTCTTACATTTGTTTTTCCCATGAATAACTGTGGTATAGGTCAAGTGTGACCTGGAAAACCGGGTGTGCTATTGTGAACCCTGATCCAGGTTGTGGATCAAAATATTATTAATATAAGCTACTTGGTGGCAGGTGATCACCAAGTGGAGAGGACTAGTTCTCATCTTCAGACTAAACCTCTTGGTTTATCCGTTGTGCTGTTTATCTTATATTTCTTATGTGTTATGTATTTATTTCCATAAGATAAACTGTTCTTTGATAGTTAGTTTATCGAGTTTTTACATTTTTTTAATTAACAGGTTTTTTTCGAAAGTTTTATTAATTTTTAGATTGGTATAACTAAGAAATAATCAATCTTGTGAGAACCAAATTGAACCTTCAAGAATTTTTTAAATTCACTACAAATTTACTTTTTGGTTATTTTCATTGGGTGATATTATTTTTTAAAGAACATTTTTAACAGAAATTTTTATAGATAATCAATTCACCCCCCTCTTGAGTCATCTACTCCTACAAACATTTAGTATCAAAGGTATTTTTAAAGATAATATTTGTTTTTCAAATCGTGTCAGTTGTGATTTTAGTTGTGTTTCAACGATCTTAATTTTTTTTATTTATAAACTTTTATCTCTTTGAAATTATATTACAAACTTTTTCATTGAAAATATATTAGAAGGGGCTTATAAAAATAGACCACCTTTCTTTAATGGAAATAACTACGCTTCGTGGAAGCTCAAAATAAAAATGCATCTTGAAATTATGGGATTTGAAATCTGGACTGTTGTTGAATGTAAATATACAATACCTGAAACTTCTAGAAGCAATTGGGATGAACCTACAAAATTAGCCTATAAAAATAATTGTAAAGAAATGAATGATATGTAATGTGCACTATGAGATGAAATGTTTAACTGTATCTCTTCTTGTAAAACTGCACATGAAATTTGGGATACTCTCTTTGTATCACATGAGGGAACATATAATGTAAAGGAAATGAGATTAAATACTTATACTATTAAATAATACAATTTTAGAATGAATCCTCATGATTCAATTTATGATATGTATCTCAAGTTAAATGAAATCATGAATACCATGATTTCTTTAGGAAGAGAAGTCACTGCCAAAGAGCAGATCATGTGGATTCTGTGATGCTTACTAGAAAGATGGAATGGAACGTCTGTGCCTATTAGAGAATCTTGTGATATTGATTAAAATCCAGTGAAGGAATTGATTGGAAAATTAATGATGTATAAAGAATAATTGAAGGTAAATCAAGGGGAGGATGAACCAAAATGAAATTCTGTAGTTTTAAAGACAACTGCACCCAAAAGAAAAGATAAAGAGAAAGTTCAACCTGATGTCGAAATCTCAAGATGTGATGAAGTTGATTCAGATAGTGATAAAGAAATGGATCAGTTGGCTAGAAGAATAAATATATTCAATAGGAAAAATAATTTCTTCAAAAATCCTTGTTACAAAGGAAAGTATGATAAAAAGGGAATTTGGAAAAATTACGTGAAGATAAATGACAAATCTGAAGAGATAATCTGTTATGAATGTAAAAGGAAAGGACATGTCAAGGCTGACTACCCAAAGATTAAATACAATAAAAAGTTTCAAAATAAGGATATAAGGTATAAGAAAGCAATAAAGGATACTTGGAGTTCCTCCAAGGACATCTCAAGTGAATTTGGATGTTCTCAAAATGAGAAAGATGATAAGGATACTATGTTTTTCATGACAAACACAACTGAGGTAACCATAGACTCCCTTATACATAAATCTTATTATTCTAAAAGTGAGTCTAAAAATATGACAAATTATGAACTATTCGAATATTGCAACATGATAGAGGAACCTTTAATGAGTTGAAATATAACTATAAATCTTTAAAAAAATAGCATGATCATACTATAACTGCTAAATCTGAACATACAACTGAAAAAGAGAAAAATTATCAACTCATTTAAGAGATCAATGAGCTAAAAATGTCTATTGAACAATTGAATAAAGGCCTAGAAAAGTTTTCTAATAGAAAAAAATACTCTTACTCAAATTCTTGGTAAACAAATATCTCCTAACTATACTTCTGGGAAAGGATATAAACCAGGTCAAAGGAATTTATCCAAATCATAGTTTGTACCTAAATCTTAAAAATCAGCTACCTATCTCAAAAACTAGAGGTGAACTGCAAGTTCCAGTTCCTCAAATTCTTTTACTGTATCCAATTATTCAGGACTAAATGGAGTATATTTTTTAAATAATCTATATTCTTCATATAGGAAACCCATAAGACTATTCTGGGTTTCTAAGGATTATATTACTAATGTATGTGCACCCAGACAAATATGGGTACCAAAGTTGTTTCTTGGTTAAACTATTCTGTAGGTTAAATGCCTAAAGAGTTGCTGTAAAAAGTTGTGGTACATGGATAGTGGGTGTTCAAGACATATGAATGGGGTTTTTTCAATCTTTAAAACTTTATCAAGATCAAGGGAGGACATGTCACATTTTTTGACAATGGTAAAGGAAAAATCATCGGCCTGGGCCAGATTGGTTACTATAACTCTATTTAATTTTCTAAATTAGTGTGTGTTGATTGATTGAAGTATAACCTACTCTACATATATAAATTGTGTGATGATGGATTTAATGTTAAATTAAAAAATGATGCATGTCATGTTTTTTATACCAAGAATAATTTAGTATTTACTTCTTTTAGAAATGATAATGTATATGCTATAAATCAAGACACACTAGCCTCACAGTATGTATCTTGTCTAAATGCCTTTTACAAAGAGTCTTTTCTCTGACATAGAAGACTAAAACATTGTAATATACATTCTCTTATGAAGTTAACTAGAAAATGATAAGTTGTAGACTTACCCAAATTAGAGTTTCCAGACAATAAAGTATTTAATCCTTGTCAAAAAGGAAAGAAACATAAAATATCATTCAAACCAATGAAATAAGTAACTACTTCTCAACCTATAGAGTTGGTTCACATGTTCTTGTTTGGACTATATATAGTTTCAAGTCTCAATGGGAAGCACTATGTTTATGTTCTTGTAGATGATTTCTCTAGGTACACCTGGTCCTTTTTCTTAGCCCATAAAAGTGAAGTTAGCTCTCACTTTACTAAGTATGCAAGGACTGTAGAAAATATCAGTGGCTTTAAGATTTAGTAATTGAGAATTGATTATGGTCGTGAGTTTTAGAATCATGTTTTTGAAGCCTTATGCTCACAAAATGGCTATAATCCTAACTTCTCTACTCCTAGAATCCCTCAATAGAATGGTGTGGTAGAAAGAAGAAACAGAACCTTACAAGAAATTTCCCGAACTATGCTTAATGAATATGATCTACCCATTTATTTCTAGGCTGAAGCTATTAATTCAACTTTTTTACATAATAAATGGAGTCCCAATTAGACCAATTCTTTAGAAAACTCTTTACGAGTTTTGGAATAATAGGAAACCCAACGTATGTTATTTTAAAGTGTTTGGATGTAATGTCTATATTCTGAGCAGTAAAGATAATTTAGATAAATTTGCCACTAAAAGTGATAAAGGAATATTTCTTGGATATTATACATCAAGTAAAGGCTGTAGAGTCTTTAATAGGAAAACTATATGTGTGGAGGAATCTGTACACATCAACTTTGATAATGCAGATCCACATGAGCCCAAGACCTCGCTAGAAAATGTTGAATATGATACGTCCAATCTGGAAATTAATGATACAACCTCAAATCATCATGTGAAGGAATCTATGAAAACTTCCAGTTCTTGAAATTTTCCACATCCTAACCATAGTGAACTAGATCAACATGAACAACAAGAACTATCAAGTCCTACATTCTCTAGACCAACTAGAACCCTTAAGAATCATCCCTTAGATGCTGTTGTTGGAGATTTTGATAGAGCAACATAAACTAGAGCTTCTTTGAGAAACCAAGTTGAACATCAAGCCATCTTTTCATAGAATGAAATTAAAAAAATCAAAGATGTAATCAATGATGAATTTTGGGTAATGGCCATTCAAGAAGAACTTAATCAGTTTGAAAGAAATAAATTTTGGAAACCTGTAGATAGACCTAAGGATACTCTGAACATAGGATCCAAATGGATTTTAAGAAATAAGGTAGATAAAGTTGGAAATATAATTATAAATAATGTTAGACTAGTTTAACAAGGATATAATCTAGAAGAGGGAATTGATTACGAAGAGAATTTTCCACCAGTAGCTAGACTTGAGGCAATTAGGATCTTACATGCCTATGCAGCACACATGGATTTTAGACTTTATCAATTGAATGTAAAAATTGCATTCCTAAATGATTATATAATTGAGGATAATTTTGTTGAACAACCACTAGGTTTTACAAATCAAATTTTTCCAAATCATGTGTTCAAATTACTAAAATCTAAACAAGCTCCAAGAGCATGGTATGAATGGTTAAGTAATTTTCAAATCTCTAAAGGTTTTACAAAACGACTTGTAGATCCTACTTTATTTATAAGAATAATTTAAAAAGAAGTTTTAATATCCCAAATATATGTAGATGATATTATTTTTTGATCTTCTAAAAATTCATTATGTAAATATTTTTCAAATATAATGAAAAGTGAGTTTGAAATGAGATTAATGGGAAAAATTAAATATTTTCTTCGATTTAAAATATTTAAAAATAAAGAAGGTATTATCTTAAATCAAAGTATGTATACAAAGGATCATTTGAAAATATATGCCTTTGATAGAATTAAGAGCAGTGAAACTCTTATTAGTTCTACATGTAAGTAATATCTTGATGAAAGTGGAAAATCAGTTGATCAAACTGCTTACAGAGGATTGATAGGATGTTTGTTGTACATAATGGCTAGTAGGACTGATATTATGTTCAGTGTGTGCATGTGCATGAGATTTCATGCAAAACCAAAGGATTCATATCTAAATAGTTTTAATAGAATTTTCAAGTACCTAATGTATACAACTAACTTAGGACTATTCTATCCAAAAGGGAAACTTTTTGATTTAGTTAGCTATTCAGATGCTTATTTTGGTGGATATAAGTAAAATATAAATATTACCTCTAGAACATGTCACTTTTTGGGAAAGACACTAATATCATGGTGTAATAAATAGAAAAATTCATTTGCATTATTAACTGCTAAAGCAGAATAAATTAATGATTGTAGTTGTTGTGCACAAATTTTGTGGATGAAACACCCCTTATTAGACTATGGGTTGCAATTTAGACATATCCCCATAAACTGTGACAACAAAGGTGATATTAACATTTCTAAAAATCAAATTTGTCATTCTAGAACAAAGAATATTTATGTTATACATCAGTTTTTGAGATATCATTATAAAAAATGTGATATAACCCTTTAGTTTATTGGGACTGAACATCTGCTTGCTGATATAATCACTAAACCCTTAAATTCTAAGAGAATGAATTACATCAGACATGAACTAGAATTGATAAATCAGTAAACCGATCATCTTCAAACCAATCTTCTTGAAACTAATATTCTTGATAATGATCTTCTTGAAACCGATACCTTGAAACTGATCCCTTGAAACTGATCTTCTTGAAACCAATCCCTTGAAATTGATCCCTTTAAACTGATCATTTTTAAATTGATCCCTTGAAACCAATCCCTTGAAACTATTCTTCTTGAAACTGATCTTCTAGAAACTGATCCCTTGAAACCGATCCCTTGAAACTGATCCCTTGAAACCAATACCTTGAAACTGATCCCTTGAAACTGATCCCTTGAAACCTATCTTCTTGAAAACGATCATTGAAACTGATGCTGTCAAACCGATCCATGAAACTGATTTATTGACACCGATGTATTTAAGGATTGCTTTGTAAATTCTATATGTTCTAACTAGAACAGCTTTGTATTTTATTCATATTTTTACAGCATTTAAATTCTTATGTTTTGCGATTTGCAATCCCTAAATGATATATTAAGTCTAATCAATCATGAACTTTCACCTTCTCCTCTGACGTAAAGCCTTCTACATTTTATCACACTCCCTCCCGAATCTTGACCTCTCAACACAGTTGGAATCCAAAGATTCATCATGGTAACGACTAAGAATGAAATAGAAGAACCTAGAACATATCCTTTTGATAAGCGTCAAAAAGTTGAATCCAGTGGGACTGCAAAATCGAGCTTGGAAAGCCGAGTGGTTACAGTTGAAAGGAAGGTGTCTGCTGAGTGGCTTCTGTCAAGCAAATCGTTTATGTTAAAAGTGATGTAATCACAATGATGGCTCATTTGGTTTGTAAGAACCCGAATCTTCATTTCAGGTATGTTTTTCCTTTTCTGGTCATTTTTTAGAAAAAGAGGAAAATATGGAAATTTTCGAAGTACACACCGTGTACTTTATAAGTACACGCCGTGTACTCTGATGCAGCGTCAGGATGTCTGCTGGACATGTCCGGGCCATACACATGGTGTGTAGGGGTGATGTGGAGGCCACATAAGGTGGAGTAAGGAAAGTCCAAGTACACACCGTGTACCCCATAAGTACACGTTGTGTAGTTTCTTTTTTTTTCATTAAACGGGCCGGGGTCACGCTTGACGAAAAAAAACATGCTTCTTCTAGGTCGTCTTCATCCGAGAGAACCCGTACGGAAGCTGAACTTCTCTGAAACCTCGTTCCTTCGTCTGTTCTCCAAATAGACCGTCGTCGATTGCGTTGGGACCGCAGCGATAAGCTCTTCCTTCTCCTAGAGCTTTGTTTTCCAATTCCACCTATTTCTCAAGATATCATGGGTTGAACATTTTGTGTGTTTTTGTAGATCTACACCATTCTAAAGAGAATCAAGCCTTGTGGTAAAAGTATATTGATCTCCTAGCATCAAGGTAAGTGGTTTTTTCATTCCCTTTCGATGTCTTTGAGTTTTATGTGAAATTCCACCAATACCCGTGAACGGGGTATTGCGTGTTTACCTCATTGACCCTGTTGTTTTCTTGTCTTGTTTTTATGCTTGTGTAGAGGTAAATTTGATCATTCTTGTGTGTAATTTCTATGCTTGGATGTTTTTACCATGCCTTTTTCTTGTTATAAACTTTGGATTTTGTTATCCTTTGGTCGTTATACCTGTTTTCCATGCCTTGTGACCGTAGGATGGAATGATACTTTTGGAAATGCTTGTTAGGCTGCAGAATTGTTAGCCAAGTATCTCTATAGTTGTACTTTGGCCTTATAGAGTTATTATGCACTGACCGGAATGAGACTGTGAGAACCTAGTGCTATAGACTATAAGGGATAGACTGAGTGAGCTTCCTAGAGAGTCTTGGATATTATAGGCTATACAGGGATATACCAAGTGAGCTTCCTCAGGGAGTCTTAGACATTATAGACTAAAGGGGAAATACCGAGTGTGCTTCCCGGAGAGTCTTGGATATTATAGACTACAGGAGGGTAGACCGAGTGAGCTTCCTCATAGAGTCTTTAATTTGTTTGAATTTCTTTAAAACCTTTTCAGGCTAGAGAAGGAATTGATTGAGTGATCTTTCTTAGAGAGTATGTGCTAGACCTGAGACTATAGGAGTAATTGACCCAGCAAGCTTCCTCAGAGAGTTTCTAGACCTTGGGGATATAAGAGGGTTTGATTGTGTGACCATCCTCAGAGATTCCCTGACTACCCTAGACTATATGGGGAATTGACCGAGCAAGCTTCCCTAGAGAGTCTTATAAAATCATATGACCAAACCAGAGGGGTTAGGCTGAGTTTACTGCCTAGAGTGTTGTGGGTACTTCTTGGTTAGCACCCGAGGGTTGGCTGCGAGTACATCCCAGAGGGGTTCCTGTTGTGTTTAGCTGTTTTCTTCACTGCTTCTTGTTGTTCCGTGGATTGATTACTATTGCATATCATCTTGTTACTACTTACTGTTACTGTCTGCTGTTTACTGTTATCGTTTACTGCTTACTGTACTGTTACCTGTCATATGGTCACCGACTATTAGGCATAGATCTTCGAGTGGTTTCTTACTGGGATATAGTCTCACACCATTTTTGGGCCATGATATTGGGCCCATGAAGACTATGTTGTTCCAAGTATAGACAAGGGAAAGTGCCCTTTGTCTTTTGGTACAAGATTGATTTGGAGCATGAGATCATAGGACCAAGCCGAGGCTTGAGATGCTGAGGAGTTGCTTATCTGTTTACTTTTCCTTGTACTTTGGTTTAGTATTGTATTGAGCATTATGACTTTTTTGGATTCTTTCATAGACATATGTATCACGCATCATTTTATATATACATGTGTGTTCCAACTGTGTATAGTTTTATTCTTCCGCTATTTATTGATCTTGGATATTCACTACTTTCGCTATTGCATGTTTTGTTTACTTCTACTATGTACTCTGCCAATGAGGGCACATTTTCCCCACGATCACACCCAAGGCCCTCGCTACTAGTCGGAAGCCTCTGGCGTTTTGGGTAATGCGCTTGAGGCCATGTGACCAACCGGGTACGGGGTGCCTCTGGTTGGCTTCTAGAACCGGGACGTTACAAAGTGGTATCAGAGGGATTATTTTCTCTTGATTTACTATTTTAAACCTTTATCCGGGGATAGGATGGATTCGGTACTTGGAAATAATTTGTTCCCGGGAGTAGCTAACTCGTGTACATGGAAAAGCAAACCAACCCCGTTTATTGTAGTTTTCTAGTTTTGAGAATTTACGGTTGATATGATATCACCTAGAGTGATTCAGATTCCTTGTGTTGTTATTGTTGTGCTATTGCGGTACTATTTCTGTCGCAACCCGATGAGATGAGGGTATTCCATCTCATGCATCATATAGTAACTTATTAGAAATCACATGCCATATATTCTTACCATGCCATCTAGGGTGAATTAGTGATTGTATGTTGTTGTGATAGACGTTTTGTAGATTATGCATGATTTTGTGATATATGCTTTGATAGAATCAATGTAGTTTGATAGAGAAATTTTTTGTGTTGTACCTTGCTTAAATGAACAGAAATATTCATTCGTGAGGTGTTATGGGCCCTCATGAATCGGAACATGGTGGATAATTGACTCGTTACCCTTGTATTTGATATGTAGGACATGTCAAGCTTTGATTCGCGGTGAGTATGGGACCTCATGGATCAGAATTTGGCACCTCCATGTTTGTTTTATTTAGTATTTTCTGGGATTCAATGCCGTTTCTGAGGTACATCCCTGAAAAACCCAGAATACACGGAATGTACATGACTACACACTGTGTAGTTTTAGACCATGTCACTGACTGTGTGAGTAGAAACACAGGGTGGTGAAAAGTTTTCAGGAACACGCCGTGTACGATAGTTATACGCCGTGTAGTAGTGAGCCGTGTACCCGGCCGTGTCACTAACTACATGGGTCAGGGAAGCTCGTGCAGAACATGCCATGTTCGGTAAGAACTCGCCATGTAGCCTTTTTCTAGGAACCCGGCCGTGTCACGAACAACATGGGATGCTATTATCTCTCCTATACACACCGTTTTTGTTCGGAACATGCGTGTAAGGGTCCACCGTGTAGCCATCCGTGTAACTAACAACACGGGTCGCCGAAACCTTGTCTAGTATATACTATGTCCTTAGTGAACACGTTTTGTAGTCTAGGGTTAAGAGGACCATGTGAGTTAGGCGTGTAAAGAGACATAGGCAGGGGAATGGATTTAAGTACACGTTGTGTGTAGGGGAAACACGTCGTGTAGTCGGGGGTGTTACACGACCAGTTCTGAGTGAAGTACACACCCATGTGTCTGGCTTAAGAGGACATGCCGTGTAGTTTTATACACATCGTGTAGTCATGTTTTGTAGAACTTGTCTGTTCTTTTTCCCTGTTCCCATTTTGTACTCATGTTTTCTCTATCCTTGATAAACCTGATTTAAGGTGTTCTTTTGTTCTTTCTGAGCTACACCACTGAGACGTCCTCTGGTTGTTTGTCAGCTACCAGACGGTGATCCGACACTGGATATGGCCGATCAAGAACCTCTTGAATATCCCCCTACTGTGCCATCCATGACACCTAAAATTATACCCATTGCAGACGCCGATGCGCAGTTCAGGGAGGACTTCATGAGGATGATTCATACCTTTCAGGGTGCCCTGCCTCCTGCCCCGTCGATGGCTGAGTTGATTCTGGTTTTCAATCAGCAGTATCCTCCTAATTTCTCAGGGGATGGAGGACCCCAGGTTGTAGAGTCATGGTTAGAGGCCACACTAACGATCTTCGAGCATCTTGAGATAACTCCAGAGAAAAGGGTAAATCTTGCTTCTTATATGCTCTGAGACACCGCCAAGAGGTGGTGGGAGGTGATCTCACAGTTAGGGCTCTAGCAGAGCATGAATTGGGATGAGTTTCGGTGCATCGTCTACAACTACTTTTATCCAGAGACCCTGAGGGCTGACCAAGCTCGGGAGTTTATGAGTCTCAAGCAGGGTACTCTTTCTGTTATGGAGTACTCGTCTCTCTTTACTGAGCTACAACACTTCATGCCAATTCCAAAAGGTGATGATTTGTTCCTTTATAGGAAGATTGAGGGTGGTTTCATGCAGGAGATCCATTACCAGGTGAATGTCTTCAGGTTGACATCGATCTCCTCTATCGTCAACCTGGATCTGATCACTTAGCGCAATCTGAGAGATTCTGGAGCAGTGAGCCAGGGAGGTTTGACATCCAGAGTCAACACTCCTCTTATTAATAGTAGGAAGCGCCGCAGAGAGTCTGCTAGAGGAGAGCAAGTTAGGCAGAATGTATCCTCGGGCAGCTAGGTTGTATGCTACCAGTGTGGTAGGAGTGGGCATACTGGGCCTCATTATCAGAGAGACCCGATGGAGTGCCGATCTTATGGAAAGATGAGTCATATTCAATGTTTCTATCAGATCTTCTCACCTACAGCTAGTGGTAGGGGTTATTCTATGACCCCACGTGTAGGAGATGTATTGCCATTTTCTCACCAGTCAGAGAACTAGAGTTCTTATGGCCATTCGGGCCGAGGTGGAGGTCGCGGTCGTGGTGGTCAGTCACCGGGTTACCAGTGACAGCAGAGCGGATCAGCTCATAGTGGTCAACCAGGGGTGCAGGGCCGCAGTTCAGGCCAAACATTCGCGGTGGAGCAGACCCATTAAGAGTATTATCCCAGCCCTTCTATAGTTCGAGGTACGATCTTAATAGCCTTAGTTTTATCTTCATCTATTTTCAATACCGGTGCTTCGCATAAATTTATCTCTATTACTACTGTGGTGAGCCTTATGCTCTGTATCTTTTTGTCTTCTGATATGTTGACTCTTGATACACCATTGGGGATGAGGATGTCTAGCATACGTCAGTGCAGAGAGTTCCCTCTTGAGGTTGTAGGGTATCACTTATTATGGAGCCTCTATGTACTAGAGATGACATGCTATGATGTCATTCTTGGAATGGAATGGTTAGTTCCCTTCGAGGATGTTGTAGATTGTTATCGTCGTAGGGTGAGTTTCGTATCACCATAGGGCATATCATTTCTTCATAGAGGTGAGTGGGATGTCTATGCGGGTAGATTTGGACCAGAGCATCATGGTCTAGGAGGAGTTACTGCCCAGATTTCCAGTCTTTATCTGGATGACTAGGGGACTTCACAGTTAGAATTTTTACCAGTGGTGGATATTTTCAGGGATGCCTTTCTAGAGGACTTTTCAGGTTTACCTTCGGATTTGAGGTAGACTTATCGATTGAGATCATTCTAGGAGCGGCACCGGCGTCCATTCCACCTTATAGGATGGATAAACCTGAGTTGCAGGAGCTCAAGAAGAATTTGGAGGAGTTGCAGGCAAAGGTTTTAATCCGACCCAGTACTTCTCCATGGGGTTCGCCGTCCCTGTTTCCGAATAAGGTAGATAGCACCCTTAGGCCTTGCATGGATTATCGGAAGCTGAACTAGTTGACGGTCAAGAACAGATATCCCTTGTCGAGGATCGATGACCTCTTTGATCAGCTTCGAGGAGCCCGGGTGTTCTTGAAGATTGACTTGAGGTCCGGTTATCATCAGTTACATGTTAGACCATCTGATATACCTCTTACAACCATGAGTAGCATGAATGGTATATACGAGTATACAGTCATGCCATTAGGTCTCACGAATGAGCTAGTAGTTTTTATGGCACTGATGAAACGAGTGTTCCATCCATACATGGACTCTTTCATGGTGGTCTTCGTTGATGATATCTTGGTGTACTCTCACACTCGACACAACCATGAAACCCATCTTGAGATCGTTCTGAGTACAATGAGACAGCATCAGTTATATGGTAAGATCTTGAAATGTCACTTTTGGATGGATCAGATTCACTTCTTGGGTCACGTCATCTCAGAGATAGGAGTATCAGTAGACCTCGAGAAAGTGAGAGCTGTAGTTTTCTTGGAGAATCCGAAGAATTTTTTTGAGGTGCAGAGTTTTCTAGGACTGGATGCATACTACATGAATTTCATACAGGACCTTTCACGCCTTGTAGCACTACTGATAGGTCTGACCAAGAAGGGGGAGAAGTTCTTATGGTCAGATTCATGTGATTCATCCTTTCATGACATGAAATGTAGGTTTACGTCGGCACCGATAATAGTCTTTCCAGATCCGGGAAAGATATACACAATCTATTGTAATGCTTCAGGTGTCGAGTTGGGAGCTATGCTTATGTAGGGAGATGGAGTCATTGCCTACGGGTCTCTGTAGTTGAGGCCACATGAAAGGAACTACCCAACGCATGATCTGGTGTTGGATACTGTTGTTCTTGCCTTAGGATGTTGGAGACATTATTATCTAGGAGAGCACTTTGTGGTGTTTACCAATCACAAGAGTCTCAAGTACATCTTCACTCAACGTGATCTGAATCTGAGACAGCGTAGGTGGGTCGAGTATCTACAGTCCTTCAACATTGAGCTTGCCTATACGCTGGGAAAGGGAAACATAGTGGCTGATGCATTGAGTAGAAGAACTCAAATTCAGGTAGTTCAAGAGGCAAGTGGTGAGTGGAATCTTATGTATATGTTCTATGAGATGCATTTGGAGGTGCATGACAAACAGGGGCGGACCTTTCTTTCTTATGTAGCTGTTACCTCTACTCTTCTCATTCTGGTGCGGATGAGGCAGTTATCAGAATCAGAAGGCCTAGTCCCACGGGAGGGTGTGTCAGGAGAGTACCATCTTCCTAGATGGACAGTGGGTGAGGATGAAATATTACATTTCCTGGGATGCGTATGGGTGCCAGTATACATATGTGAGGATCTGATGCGGGATTTCCATTCTTCAGTTTGGGCAGTTCATCCTGGCATCACCAAGATGTATCGTGATCTACACCACCGATATTGGTGGCTAGGTATGAAGAGATATGTTGCTGGGTTCATCATGAGATGTTCTACTTGTCAGCAGGTGAAAGTGGAGCATCAGGAACCAGCGAGGCTTTTACAGTGGATACCCATTCCCAAGTGGAAGTGGAACGATGTCTTGATGGACTTTGTGACTGGGTTACAGAGGTCACCCTGAGGGAGTGATGTTGTTTGGGTTGTCATTGACCACCTTAGGAAGGTTTATCACTTCTTTCCGATCAAGGATACCTTCATTGTTGATGATCTAGGGCAGTTGTACATCAGAGAGATTGTATGTCTGCATGGAGTTCCACACTCCATTGTTTCAGATAGAGATTCATGTTTTACTTCTCTGTTCTAGCTGGGTCTTCAGAAGGATTTGGGTACCCAGGTACATTTGAGTACAACATACCATCCCCAGACAGATGGACAGTCAAAGCGTATGATCCAAGTGCTTGAGGATATTCTCCGAGCTTTCATTGTAGGCTTCGTATGTTCTTGGGATAATCATATTCATCTTGTGGAGTTTTCCAAAAACAACAGTTTTCAGGAGACTATTCAGATGGTACCTTACGAGGATTTTTATGGTAGGCCATGGCGATCAACTTTGTGCTGGCTGGAGGCAAGAGAGGCAGCTTTGTTGGGACCTCAACTTGTTCAGGAGACCTCAGAGTAGATATAGATGATTCAGAAGAGGATGGTTACATCACAATCTCGACAGACATCTTATACTGATCAGTGGAGATGACCTGTAGAGTTTGAGGTCGGGGATCAGGTTTTCCTACGTGTCGCACCAAGGTTGGGATACAAGAGGATTCAGAGACAGGGTAATATTTCACCATGGTATGTCAAACCGTTTGAGTTATTGGAGAGAGTTGGGCCGGTTTCCTATCGGGTGTAGTTACCTCAGAGGTACCGGCCTATACACGACGTCTTCCACATTTCTTAGCGCTGGCATTACTTTTCAGACTTGTCTCATGTCTTTCAACCAGATGAGGTTGATCTTGAAGCAGATGTGTCGTTTGAGGAGCATCTTATCCGTATTTTTGAGTGCAGTACGAAAATTCTCCGTGGCCGTTCTGTTCCTCTGGTACAGGTGTTATGGCAGCACGAGTGAGTATAGGATGAGACCTGGGAGAGGGACGTCGATGTATGATCGCAGTGGCCGGAGGTGTTCGGGGTTTCTTCTTCTACACATCTCTAGGGAAATTCGGGGACAAATTTCTTTAAGGGGGAATTTTTTAAGAACATGGATCTTCATTTCAGGTATGTTTTTCCTTTTCTGGATGTTTTTGAGAAAAAGAGGAAAATCTGGAAATTTTTGAAGTACACGTCGTGTACTCTGATGTAGCGCCAGGTCGTCTGCTGGCCGTGTTTGGGCCACACACACGGTGTGTAGGGGTGATGTGGAGGCTGCGTAAGGTAGATTATGAAAAGGCCAAGTACACTCCCTGTAC
Organism: Viscum album; assembly: GCA_963277665.1. Classification (NCBI taxonomy): domain Eukaryota; kingdom Viridiplantae; phylum Streptophyta; class Magnoliopsida; order Santalales; family Viscaceae; genus Viscum; species Viscum album. The sequence continues at coordinate 871,653,914 of OY728161.1, read as the reverse complement.
CATAGAAGTACACATTTTGTAGTTTTATTTTCATTAAACGGATCGGGGTCATACCTGATAGACAGAACTCACTTCTTCTAGGTCGTCTTCGTCCGAGAGAACCCGTATGACCGCAAAACTTCTGTAATCCCCCTTGCCTATGTATGTTCTCCAAATCTACTATCATCGATTGCATTGGGACCGCAGCGGTGATCTATTCCTTCTCCAAGAGCTTTGTTTTCCAATTCCTCCCCTTTCTCATGATATCGTGGGTTGACCTTTTTGTGTGTTTCATAGATCTACGCCGTTATAAAAAGAACCAAGCCTTGTGGTCAAATTATATTGACCTCCTAGCATCAAGGTTGGTGGTTTGTGCCTTACCTTTCGAATTCGTTGAGTTTTATGTGAAATTCCACCAATAGCTGTGAATGGGGTATTGTGTGTTTACCTTTTTGGCCCTGTTGTTTTCCTTCCTTTCTTGTATGCTTGTGTAGAGGTAAATTTGTTCATGATTGTGTGTAATTTCTATGATAGGTTGTTTTTCCCATTCCTTGTTGTGATTATAACCTTTCGGTTTTTTTAGCCTTTGGTCTTTATACCAATTTTCCATTCCTTGTGACCGTAGGATAGAATGATACTTCTGGACATGCTTGTTATGTTGTAGCATGGTTAGCCAAGTAGCTCTATAGGTGTACTTTGTCCTTATAGCATTATTATTCACTAACCGGCACGGGACCGTGAGAACCTAGTGCTATAGACTATAAGGGATAGATCGATTGACCTTCCCAGAGAGTCTTTAATATTATAGGCTATATGGTGATAGACCGATTGAGCTTCCTCAGAGAGTCTTATACATTATAGGCTATAGGGGATAGACCGAGTGTGCATCCCAAAGAGTCTTGGATATTATATACAACATGAGGGGTAGACTGAGTGAGCTTCCTTAGAGAGTCATTACTTTGTTTGAATATCATTAAAACCTTTCTAGGCTAGATAAAGAATTGACTGAGCCAGCATCCTTAGAGAGTCCATGCTAGATCTGAGACTATAGAAGGAATTGACTAAGCAAGCTTCCTCAGAGTGTTTCTATACCTAGGGGCTATAAGAGGGTTAGACCGTGTGATATTCCTCAGAGAGTCCCTAACTACCCTAGAATATAAGGGTAATTGACAAAGAGAGCTTCCCCAGAGAGTCTTATAAATTCGTATGACCAAACCAGAGGGGTTAGGCTGAGTGAACTGCCCAGAGGGTTGTGGGTACTTCTTTCTTAGGACAAGAGGGTTTGGCTGCGAGTACTTCCCAGAGGGGTTCCTATTGTGGTTAGCTGTTTGATTCACTGCTACTTGTTGTTCTATGGATTGATTATTGTTGAATATCATCCTTTTACTTCTTACTGTTACTGCCTGTTGTATACTGTTACCGTTTACTGTTTACTGTATTGTTACCTACCATATGCTCACTGACTATTAGGAATAGATCTTCGGGTGGTTGCCTACTGGGATTTATTCTCAGACCGTATTTGGGCCATGCTTTTGGGCCCAAGAAGACTATGTTGTTTCAGGTATAGACAAGGGAAAGCTCCCTTCGTCTTCTGGTTCATGATTGCTTTGGAGCAGGAGAGCATGGGACCAAGCCGAGGCTTGCGATGATGAGGAGTTTCTTATCTATTTACTTTTCCTTGTACTAGGGTTTAATATTTTATTAAGCATTGTGACTTGTTTGGCTGCTTTCCTAGACATATGTATCGTGCATCATTTCATATATACATGTGTGCTCCAGCTGTTTATTGTTTTAGTCTTCTGCTGTTTATTGTTCTTGGATATTCACTGCTTCCGATATTGCATGTTTTTTTACATCCGCTATGTACTCTGCCAATGAGGGCATAGTTTTCCCACTATCACTCCCAAGACCCTCGCTTCTAGTCAACAGCCTCTGGAATTTGTAGAAATGCACTTATGGCCATGTGACCAACTGGGTACGGGGTGCCTCTGGGTGGCTTCCGGAACCGGGACGTTACATGGTTCACCAACGATAAAAGACCATATTATCCTCATCTTGTTCATGAATTCTATCAACATTTGAGGATACCTCTGGATGAAGCTGAGATAGCAAGAATGAAATCAATATTAAAGGGAAAGGAGATATATTTTTCGTCTATGGAATGGGTTGAATGCTTAGAGATGCATCATGAAGGTGTCTATGCTGACTATCCTGGTAATATTCTACCTTCTAGATTCTTTTCCAATGAAGATGCTCCGAAGGAGCTGACTAGAAATGGAGAATCTAGGAGGACTATTGCAAATGAATTTTAAGGATATGTAAGACTGGTTTTTATGTCCATTCAACATCAAATCTTCCCAAAGAAGGGAGATTTCTCTGCTGTGAAATATAAGGATGTTTTCGTGATATTTATGTTTAAACATAGGATAAAAGTAAATCTGTGTAAGTATATTATGGTGCATATCTCAGATTTTATTAAGCCATCCATGAAGGCCATCTGCTTATACTATCCGAGGATGATTTCTGATATGTTAAAAATATTAGGTTGTGTGGAAGATGGAGATGAATTGTTAAGTTCCTATAGTGTATTTTGTCTTAAAAAATACATTTGTAAAAGGATGAAAATCTTCCGGAACCCATAGAAGATATGTTGGGTAGGAGATGAAGAAAGGTTTTATGAGTATTTGAATCTAGTTGATCACCCATCTAGACCAAAGGACAAAGTTTTATAGGTCTCAAACCAGAAGAATGTCACGACCCGACCCTACTCAGACTCGAGTCACAACTACCCCAAGCCCGCCTCCATAGGCTAGGGGCTGGAGACATGCCTCGAAGGATAAACAACTCGAGGAGGCCTTTTACTAAGTACCTTTACACACACACACTCAACACACATAATGAAAAAGTGCAGAGTAAAAGAATAGAAAAGTGCCAACTGCTATAAATAAACCACAAGAGTGAATCGACCTCTAAACAGTACAATGTACAAGCTGAAGGTAAACTGAAAAGAAAAGGGGAAAACACACGCCCAACCAGAAATGTTTCACAACCTGGAAACAGGTGAAAAAAAAGTAAACAGCTGGAAGGTTCTCCCACCTGGAACCCGACTACGACCACCGCACGCGGTCCAAGATCCCAAACTCCTATGCTTCACTGAAGTCACGACCAACCTGTCTGTTGTCTGCAAGGGCACACCAAGTGCAGGAAAATACCAAGTAGGGGTGAGTATAAGAATACAATGTAGGATACCCCAATGGCTCGAGGGAGCAACAAAGGAGGTACCGAAGGGTGAGTAGTAGAGAGAACCGGGAAAAGTAGAGGAGTACAATTGAAAGTGCAGTAAAGAGTCCATCTCAACCCAACATGTGGAAAGAAGGTAGACTAATCTGGACACAAGGATCTAGAAACGGCGAGAAGATGAACTTCCCGTCGAGTCTTCGCTACCTATAGCAGGAAAGTAGACTCGTCCAACCACGAGAAGCTAGACACGGAAAGCACGTGGCATACCCCACGCGTCTTGGCCTCTCCTGGAAGGAGAGTAACCAAACCCAAGTAGTGGGTACTAAAACAAGGTATATAAAAATACATATGCTAAGTCAAGAAGCCCAAACAAGATTGTAAGGGGATCTCCATCCCATAGCTTAGCCCATGAAAATAGTATCCAATAGTCCCAGAAGTAACACCATCGATGCCCTGCATCCTGCACATCTGCCCCGAACTACAAGTCAAGGGCTCAATCACCGCACCTCAACACTCTCTGCTTTGGGCGGCACTGACTCGCCCGCACGGTTTTATGTCGTGTCACAAGGACACGTCTTGTTGGGGAAAGCGCTCCTCATACTTGAGAGTTCTGGGAGAACGTCAAACCACAACTCGTCACTACCCCGCAATCGAGAGGTCTCCTCAAAGATGACAGGAAAACCCCTGCCCAGCCCCGTTGGAGGGTCCCTGGAAGTCAACGGGTTCCCACTACAGGGAGACCCGACAAGAGTCGACGGGTGCCACACTACCCATCCCTGTAATAGGGTAATCCACTAGAGGGTGACCCGGAAAAAGTCGGTGACGGCCTAGATGGAGGTAACCCGGCATCGGGGACTACAGCCCAGCCCAGCTGGAGGTAAGCCCGACATCGGGGACCACTGCCAAGCCCAGCTGAAGGTAAGCCCAGCATCAGGGACCACTGCCCAACCCATCTAGAGCTAAGCCCGACATCGGGGACCACTGCCCATCCCCGCTGGAGATAATCCTGGAACTGCTCTGGTCAGCCCTGCTGGATGGTACTGCTCTGTGAACACTGTTGTACCAGCCATCCTGTCTGGATGGTAACCCACTGGTGAGCCCTGCTCGAAACAACCTCATCCCTACTGGAAACAACCTCAGCCCTACTGGAAACAACCTCAGCCCTGCTGGAAACAACCTCCTAGGTTGAGGATCGGTGCCCGCATAAAGTGTTGGTCACACCGAATCTACTAGAACTCTACTAGGGAACAAAATGCAAAGGGAAAAACTACCCAGTCCTCTCAAGGAGATCATGCTCCAATCCACTGAGTCACTATCAAAGAAGACTGAGAAAACTCGTCCCAGAAAGTGGGGGAAAACACCCACACTGTACGAACACCCGTAGTCGTAAACGGTGCCACAGTCCAGTGGAAGGGGTACAGTACTAAAAAACCTCACAGCTGAAGATAAAGAGTAACCATACCATCTCTGTCAGCTAAAAGAGTAAAAAACTAGGGTAAACCACTCAACCCTGCTGGTCAAACAAACGAGCACCGAGCCAGGGGAAAACTCCACCCTGCTGGTCAAAGTACGTAAATGAGAACACGACACGCACATAGGGCCCACACGACATGTGGACCCAAGTCGACCCCAACCAAGCGCACAAACATATTAGGTTCTAACATCCACATGTACCTCCAATCATTCCCATATAATCCCAGAGTATACCACGTCCCAGCCCAAAGGCTATCGTGCAAACGACACCCAACGTCAACGTGAAGGCATGACGTAACAACTCCAACCTGCCACCTCATCAGCTGAGGCACAGCCAACCACATCTCTTCACTCACACAAGAGTGCACGCGATCACATGCCAAGCATTATCTGCAAACACGGTGAGAAGAACCGCCATCAGAGATCCTTTCACATTTCCACATTTAATAAGATTCTACAAGAGGCTCCACACAACCAAAGAGATCGCACCATTGTAAACCTTGTGGAAAAACACGTGAGATAGACTACTAACTCACCTTAAATGTATATCCAACGTAAAAGTCACCAACACCACCTCACGCCCGAACGGTGTCCCGTGATCCCGAGCCTCGGCCCTAAAAACAGTCGGGCGCATCGCACCATTGCGATCCCCTCAGGAAAACACGTCAAAAAGATGGCTCACTTGAGCGCAACAGATATCCAGAGAACAAGATGCATTCCGGCACACCGCACACGAGCGATGCTACGTGGGACCCACATCCCAGTCCCGAAACACAACGGACGGATCACACCATTGTGATCCTCTCTAAAATGTACACAAGATGGAATATTCACTTGTCCAAAACGGTCTCCCGGTGATAGAGATAGAAAAATCACCATCAACGTCCAAACTGCCCTCGTGGGGCCCACACCATCATGCGGAATTATAGCGGGCAGACTGCACCAACACAAAGCTCTTAGAGAAACACCCAAAAATGACTTCTCGCACTCCCCAAACGGATGTCCGATGAAAAAGTTACAAAACGCTGCACGCAGCTCGAAAGACGGGTCGTGGGGCCCATGCCTCAACTTCAGCCTCAATGCCTGAAACCACCCTGGAAAGCTCCGCCTCGGTACTAGGGTACCAATGCCACTGGCGGTGCTTAAATCAGACATCGGACGTATCTGCGCCGTCCAAAACAAGTTTCCCCGAAAAAATGACATTTCACTTAAAGATACATCGCGCCTCCGAGGCCCCTCATTTCCAGAACTAAAAATTCCCGAAACCATCTCAAAAAATTTGTCTCTAATTAAGTATCATTTTTCTACAGACGGCATGCAAAACGGATGCCCGTAGCAGAAAATAAGGGCGTCCGAAAACTGAGGGGGAATAGCCTCTTGGGCTGGACCGGCCTGAACCGGCCGGTCCGGTGGTTCTGGGCCGGGCCACGGTCCAACCGCACGGCCCGACCGCTGAACAGTGGTCCGCGCCCCGACCGGCATGTGGCCAGTTGCTTGGTCCGCGTGAAGACCCGCATATCGCGGGTCTTGTCCCCGCGCGGGTGTCGTACGCCACGACCCCGCGGTCGTCGTGCCCCGGCGGCTCGGCCTCCCGCCTGGGGCCGCCGCAGCCTGAGGACCTCACCGGCGCCACCCTCACTCGCCTGCGCTGGAGCCTCCTCATGCCAAGAACCCACGCCGACCACCGCCTCTCGAACACACCCGGCCGCCGCACTCCGTCGCCCGCACACGCCGGACCCCCCAAATTCCCGCAAACTTCGGTGAACTTCTGCGAATGCCTCCGAACTCTGATTTCAAATCCGAAACAAGCGGTGGAAAGAGAAGAAAATCTACTACAATATTATGGGCTTTGTTAGAGGATCAATCGACAAATTGATGCTTAGAATTGAACTCAAAGTAGGTGCAAGAATAAAATAGAAACCGCAACAAATCCTACCTCGATGGGCTTCTCCCGAATCTTCACCGCGATTCGTCGGAGCCGCGCCTCGCCAGAGAAGAGGAGGTGATGGAGGAGAGATTCCTCCTTCGTTGTTGCGAGCTGCTAGCACCCGGGGAGAAGCGGGAGAGGAGAGGCATGGGTTAAGTGTTAAATAGAAAACACTTAACCACCCCTCCGTCGGCCCGAACCCGAACTCCCGACAGGGTCAGGATTAAGCCTCCCCTAGGCTAAAAACCACGCTCTGAACGTTACGGCGGTCTCGTAATTTTAATCTGAGATTCCGTTTAAAAGTTATAAAGCTGAACGCCCAAATCCTCCAACTTACAAAATCTCTTATAGGGATATTTTTCACTGACGGGCCGCGCCCACAAAACATACACCCCTCCTAGGGTAAACAGCACATTATGGACTCAAAGGTACCCTCAATTTTTCAATCCTAGCCACCATTTAAGTGATACTTGAGTTTCACCATTAAAGAAATAAATTAATTAAATAATTTATCCGTTTAACGTTTCGAAAGCAATCGAGGGGTCCAAACATCCCGTGCCGACATGTTTTATGTCGTTCCTAGGGTAAAGACCCCATTCCGGACCCATCCGTGCATTGGGATCTCTGATTCGGATCACCATTTATAAGTTATCCCATTTATTTGGTGTTTCGAGTGTGAACGCACTGAAAATTTAATTTTGTTCACTCCGGGGCATGGAATCGCACGCCGTCTGAAGGCGCTGCTCTGGAATAACATCAAGAATATTCCAAAGTCTTTCGAAGCACAAACTAGGTTCTTACATCATTCCCTCCTTCAAGATTTTCTTCCCCGAAAAGCAAAACTAGGGAACAACTCAGGGTACTAAGCCCACACCTGGCTCTCCCGTACCCAGAAGAACACTCACACATCTCTATGCCATCGCACATAGACCAAAGGATTTGATCTTCTCACGCGAGGTTGGCCCTTGCCGATAACGTGCATAGGAGGACATACACATCTCTTCAGGTAAACAACGCGGGAGACATCGTGAACCCACTCCAGACTTTGGGGTTAGGTCGAGGTGGTAGGGAACCCCGCCATCCCTTTGCACGGTCTCAAACGGCCTGAAGGATCTCAGGGGTAGCTCACCTCCCTGATCAAACCTATACGTCACACATCGCGACTGGAATCACTGCCCACACCTGGAACAAGGCCCAGTGATTCCCTACTTCAGAATATCCATATGGAAAAACACCCAAGGATATATGGTCACACAAGATTTCACAGTCGATGTCTCTCAACGAAGACTCTCTTACATGCTTAGAGAGCAATGGATTCATCACCATCGACTATGAAAAAAAGGTCTTGTGCCTTTTATCATACCAACACAGGGTTACATCGATGCCCCGCGCCACCCTGGTAACACCTCATGAAAGGAGAAGGGTGGAAATAATTCCACACGTACAATCTAAAAATTCTACTGCAAGAAGTAGAAAAACATTAGAGCATACCTCTTATCACCTCATACTCTGCAGGATCGTAGACATCCAAAGCTCGCGGATGTCTGTGGTCCCATCTATCCGATCCCAGAGCCTGACGTGGACCACCTGATGGTGATGGGAAGACCTCACAAAACCGTCCCCCACTACCATCTCCCCCCTCTCCTCTTATAGCACCACCTCCCTGGGTACTACTCTGATTACGACGCTGCCTCTATCTTGGTGGTGCACCTGCTGCCTGCCCAAAGCTGTTTGCATGCCTGGTCGGGCAATCCCGTGCAAGGTGACCTCTCCCATTGCAAGCATAGCATCGACTCTCTCTGGGGTGCACGGGTGCCCTCCGACACCACTGTGGTGTACGACCATGCCCCTGAGTCCCGTTGTCAAAAAGCCACCTGGGTCGAGGTTCTGCGTGTCGACACCCACTAGTTGCGGCAGACGCCTCAGCTCCAACGTGCCTGTTGCCACCACCAACTCCAGAACATGACAAGAATCTCTCTGTCACCAGTTCCTACTCTAGAACCCCAGAATATGTGGAAATTCCCAAGGGTACTATAACAGCATGAATATCTCGGCGGAGACCCTGCTCAAACTTCCGCACTCGGATGTTATCGTCATGGACCAAGTCCGGGTAAAAGCGTGCACGGTCTGCAAAACTAGTCGTGTACTCGGCCACCGTCTTCCCTCCCTACTGAAAATGTAGGAGCTCCTGAATCCAAACGGAGTACAAGAAGGATGGGAAAATCTCCTCACAGAACAACAACGGAATTTCGCTCCACGAAAGAGAAGACTCTTCAAGATGCTGAGTCACCAGACTCCATCAACGCCAAGCTGCTCCATGTAAAAGGGCGGCTTCCAAAGCCACTCTCTGATCTTTCAGCGTCTGCACAAGCCTGAAAAGTTGAACCACTGCCTCTATCCAAACCTCTTATACCTAATGGTCTGGCTCACCACTGAACCTTAGCGGTCTATCCCGCTGGAACTCACGGAGCACGTTCAACCTGCGCTCAAGCCCCATCTTCTCTACTGAAGCTGCTTGCTACTCAACAGGTAGGGGTGCTGCTACCAACCCACCTGGAGAAAGGGGCTCGCATGATGGGTCCTGGACTGTGGCCTCGTAGCTCACAGGGTCACCTTCACAAACCAAAGCTGGTATCCAGGCTGGCGGTCTTCGTAGAGACATCTTGAAAATTATCAAGGAGTGTCGTGGTCAGATGAGCATATAGGTATATACCAATAAAAACAACAATGGGGAGCTGAATCAAGAAGGGCAGTTAAAGACTCAATCCTATGTGATGCACACATAAATTTTCCCTCCAACAAGTGTCTCAGCATGCCGAGTCGAAAAGCGGGTTATCAAGGTCCTCGTCAATGGATACGTCGGTCGTCGCACCATCACTGGACTCCCTGGCCATAGAGCCACTCTCGAGACATGTTAACAATATTGCCCTATATCCCAACCAATTCCTTTTATTTTAGGGATGTCCGAACGTCATCCCAAGGAATGAACCACCTCTGATACCACTTTGTCAAGACCCGACCCTACTCGGGCTCGAGCCGCAACTACCCCAAGCCCGCCTCCATAGGCTAGGGGCTGGCGACAAGCACCAAAGGCTAAACAACACGGGGAGGCCTTTTCCAGAGTACCTGTACACACAAACACGTACCACACTCAATAAAAAAGTGTAGAGTTAAAGAAAAGAAAAGTACCAACTACTATAAATAAACCACAAGAGTGCATCGACCTCTAAACAGTACAAAGTACAAGCTGAAGGTAAACTGAAAAGAAAAGGGGAAAAACATGCGCCCAACCAGAAACGTGCCACAACCCGGCAACATGTGAATAGAAGGTAAACAGCTGGAAGGGTCCCCCACCTGGAACCCGACTATGACCACCGCATGTGGTCCAAGAATCCGAACTCCTATGCTCCACTGAAGTCACGACCAACATGTATGTCGTCTGCAAGGGAACACCAAGTGCGGGCAAAGCCCAAGTAGGGGTGAGTATAAAAATACTCAGCAGGATACCCTGAAGGCTCGAGGGAGAGAAAAAGGAGGTACCGAAGGGTGAGAAGTATAGCGAATAGGGAAAAGAAGAGGAGTATAACTGAAAGTGCAGTAAAGAGTCCAGCTCAACCCAACAAGAGGAAAGAAGGTAGACTCGTTCAGACACAAGGAGCTGGAAACAGTGTGAAGATGAACTTCCCGTCGAGTCTTCGCTACCTCTAGAAGGAGAGTAGACTCGTCCAACCACGAATAATATAGACACGGAAAGCACATGGCACACCCCGTGCATCTTCACCTCTCCAGGAAAAAGAGTAACAAAACCCAAGTAGTGGGTACTGAAACAAGGTATATATAAATCCATATTCTCAATGAAGAAGCCCAAACAAGATCGTAAGGGGATCTCCATCCTGTAGATCAGCCTATGAAAAGAGTATCCAATGGTCCCAAAAGTAACACCATCGATGCCCAGCATCCTCCACGTCTGCCCCGAACTACAAGTCAAGGGCTCAATCACAGCACCTCAACACTATCGGCTTAGGGAAGTACTAACTTTCCCGAACGGTTTTAGGCCACGTCACAAGGACGCGTCTCGATGGGGAATGTGCTCCTCATACTGGAGGGTTATGGGGGAACATCAAACCACAACTCGTCACTTCCACACAGTCGAGAGGTATCATCAAAGTCGACAGGCGAACCCCTGCCCAGTCCCACTGGAGGGTCCCTGGAAGTCAACAGGTTCCCACTACAGGGAGACCCAACAAGAGTCGATGGGTGCTACACTGCCCAGTCCCGTAATAGGGTAATCCACTGGAGGGCGACCCGACTAAATTCGGTGATAGGACCACTGCCCAACCCAGTTGGAGGTAACCCGGCAATGAGGACCACTACCCAGCCCAGCTGGAGGTAAGCCCGACATCGGGGACCACAGCCCAGCCCAGCTAGAGGTAAGCCCAGCATCAGGGACCACTGCCCAGCCCATCTGAAGGTAAGCCCGACATCGGGGACCACTGCCCAGCCCCTCTAGAGGTAAGCCAGGAACTGATTTGGTTATCCCTACTAGATGGTACTGCTCAGTGAACACAACTGTACTAGCCATCACTGCAGGATGGTAACCCACTAGCGAGCCCTGCTCGAAACAACCTCAACCCTGCTGAAAACAACCTCAGCCCTACTAGAAACAACCTCCTGGGTAGAGGATCGGTTCCCTCGTAAAGTGTTGGTCACACAAAATCCACAATAACTCTATCAGGGAACAAAAAGCAACGGGATAAACTCCCTAGGACTCTCAAGGTGATCACGCTCCAATCCACTGAGTCACTGTCGAAGCGGACTGAGACAACTCGTCCCAGAAAGTGGGGGAAAACACCCACACTGTACGAACACCCGTATTCGTAAACGGTGCTGCAGTCCGGTGGAAGGAACACGATATTGAAACCCCTCACAGCTGATGAAACAGAGGAACCAAACCATCTCTATCGGCCAAAAGAGAACGAAACTAGGGGAAACCACTCAACCCTGCTGGTCAAACAAACGACCACCGATCCAGGGGAAAACGCCACCCTGCTGGTCAAAGTACGTAAAACAGAACACGACACACACATGGGGCCCACGAAACGTGTGTCCCCAAGTCAACCCCAACCATGCGCACAAACATCTTAGGTTCCAACATCCACATGTACCTCCAAGCATTTTCGTATACTCCCAGAGTATACCACGTCCCAACTCGAAGGCTATCATGCACACGACACCCAACGTCAACGTGATGGCGTGACGTAACAACTCCAACCTTCCACCTCATTGGCTAAGGCATAGCCAACCACATCTCTTCACTCACACGGGAGTGCACGTGATCACACGCAAGGGTTCTCTGCAAACACGATGAGAAGATCTGCCATCAGAGCACCTTTCACATTTCCACATTTAATAAGATCATGCAAGAGGCTCTGAAAAACCAAACGGATCGCACCATTGTAAACCTCATGGAAAAACACGCGAGATATACTACTTACTTTCCTCAAACAGATATCCAACGGAAAAGTCACCAACACCGCCTCACGCCCGAACGTCGTCCCGTGATCTCGAGCCTCGGCCCCAAAAACAGTCAGGTGCATCACACCATTACGATCCCCTCGGGAAAACACATCAAAAAGACTGCTCACTTGAGCACAACAGATATCCGGAGAAAAAGATGCATTCCAGCGCACCGCACACGAGCAGTGCTACGTGGGACCCGCATCCCGGTCCTGAAACTCAACGGATGGATCACACCGTTGCGATCTTCTTGAACAAGTACACAAAATGGACTATTAACTTGTCCAAAACGGTCGTCCAGTGATAGAGATAGAAAAATCACCGCCAATGCCCAAAAAACTGTTGTGGGGCCCACACCATCAAGCGAAATTAAAGCGGGCATACTGCGCCAACACGAATCTCTCGAAAAAACAACAAAAAACGACTGCTCTCACACCACGAACTGACGTCCGATGAAAAAGTTACTAAATGTTGTATGCAGCTCAAAAGACGGGCCACGAGGTTCACGCCTCAACATCGGCCTCATCTTCTGAAACCACCCTGGAATGTTCTGCCTCGGTGCTAGGGTCCCAATGCCACTGACAGTGCTAAAATCGGATGTCTGATGCATCCACACTGTCCAAAACAATTTCCCCGAAAAAATGACAATTCACTTAAATACGTGTCGCGCCTCTGAGGCCCCTCGTTTTGGGAATTAAAAATTCCCGAAACCATATCAAAAAGTTCTTCTCTAATTAAGGATCGTGTCGCCGTAGACGACACGCAAAATGGACGCTCTTAGCAGAAAATACAGGCGTCTGAAAACTGAGGGGGCAAGGCCCCTTGTGATGGACCGGCCTGAACTGGCCGGTCCGACCATTCTCGGCCGGGCTGCTATCCAACCACGCGGCCCTGCCGCTGACCAACAGTCCGTGCACCGACCGGCCTATGGCTGGTCGCTTGGTTCGTGCGAAGACCCGCGTCTCGCGGGTCTTGTCCCCGCGCCCCAGCGGCTCGGCCTCCCGCCTGGATCCGCCGCTAGCTGAGGACCCCGCCGATGCCGCCCTCGATTTCACGTGCTGGAGCCGCCTCACACCAAGAACCCACGCCGACGGCTGCCGCTCGAACACACCCGGTCACTGCGCTCCGCCGCCCGCACTCGTCAGACCCCCCAAATTTTTGCAAATTTCAACGAACGATTGCGAAGGCCTCCGAACTCCGATTTCAAATCCGAAACAACCGTTGGAAAGAGCATAAACTCAACTAAAATAATATGGTCTTAGTTCGCGGATCAATCAACAAATTGATGAATATAATTGAACTCAATGTAGGTGCGGGAATAAAATTGAAAGCGCAACAAATCCTACCTCGATGGGCTTCGCCCGAAGCTTCGTCGCGATCTGTCAGAGTTGCGCCTCACCAGAGAGGAGGAGGTGATGGAGGAGAGCTTCATCCTTCGTTGTTGGGAGCTTCTGGTTCCAGGGGAGAAGGGGGAGAGGATAGGGGTGGGTTTAGTGTTAAATAGAAAACACTTAACCACCCGTCCGTCAGCCCGAACCCGAACTCCCGACGGGGTCAGGATTAAGCTTCACCTAGGCTAAAAACCATGATCTGAACATAAAGACGGTCTCGGAATTTTAATCAGAGCTTCCATTTAAATGTTATATAGCTGAACTCCCAAAGCCGCCAAATTACGAAAACGCCCCTGGGGTCATTTTTAACTGATGGGCCGCGCCGACAAAACTTACACCCCTCCTATGGTAAAAGGCACGTTCTGGACTCAACAGTGCCCTCGATTTTCCAATCCAAGAGACCATTTAAATGATAATCGAGTTTCACCATTAAACGAATAAATAAATAAATAAATTAATCTGTTTAACGTTCTGAAAGCGAGCGAGGGGTCCAAACATCCCGAACCGACATGTTTTATGTCGTTCCTAGGGTAAACAACCCATTCTGGACCCATCTGTACACTCAGATCTCTGATCCAGATTACTATTTAGGATTTATCCAATTTATTTAGCATTTCCAGTGTGAACGCACTAAAAATTTAATTCTGGCCACTCTGGGGCATGGAATCGCACGCCGTCTGAAGGCGCTACTCTGGAATAACATCAAAAATATTCCAAAGTATTTCACAGCAAAAATTGGGTTCTTACAAAGAAGTTCTAGTTTATTATGATGATGAAGCTGAACCTGAGGTGCCAAGGGAATAAGAATCTCCTTTTGATGATAGGAGTGATCCTGATATTGCTGAAAGTCCCAAGGATATGTCTTATGGATCTGCTATTCCACCTATGGACTTTCCATCAAGAGAATATTTTTTAGGTGATGAAGATGATGAAGAAACTGAAGTTACTGTAAATGAAAGCTATGTAAGTTAATCTGACAAGGAATCAGATAATGATGACGGTGGTGGTGGTGGTGATGATGATGAAGAAAATGATGATCATGTTAGTTACTCTCTAAAAGTGGGACAATATGTGGTTGATAGATCTAGTGAGAAATATGTACATGGGGCTGGTAATGGTATTGAGCATGATTGACAACAAGAAGTTGGTCATAAAGATGCTGAACATGAGGACATGCCACCCCATCCTAATGCTGAAAACCTAGAGATCATTCAGGAATTGAATGCTCTTATGGCTGTTGTCCAAGAGGATGAAGATGTGGTTCTAGTGCCTTAGATTGTGGAAGTACATGTGGCTAGAGCCTAAGAAGAACCTGAAGTTCAGTTGGTTCCTATTCTCAGACAAGTAGTTATGGATAGAGATCTGTATGAAGAAGTTGATGATGATGATGTTATTTCTGAGCCTTAGGGAAGAAGGATCAGAATTGATATTGTTTATCCAACTGATTGTACTTGTACTAGAGAGTGGAATAATGATCCTAGATACATTTTTTTTGGTCTATAGTATGTCTCGGTTGTGGAAAGGTTGCCTTCTTCTCATTATCCACAAGTCCAATCTGAACCTGAACCTGTTTCACTTGTTCCCCCAGCTGCTCCTCCAGCAGTAGACCCAATAGCTCAGGCATTTCCCAGTGACTATGTCACTAAGTCTGATTTGGAAAAAATTCAAAAATGTGATATGTGAGTCTGTGATAGACTCGGTTGGATCCAGAAGTGAAGCCTCCACATCCATAGGTATCTCAGATGATGATGCAGCAAATATTTCATGAATGGTGATCTAGGAGATTCAATCGAATCTTATAACTACAACAGAAACCATTATTACACACAAAAACTTTCTAAGAGAATTAGTAAGAAATATGATCATTGAGTTTAATTCTTTAACCTCTAACTTTAAGAACTGTATAGTGGTGTTATTTAAGTTCTTAGGAACTTAGTAACTCGTCTACTCAGTGTGGACCTGAAGAACTTGAATGAAGATCTTGGGAAAATGTTGACTGGCCCATCTAGTTCTAGGAGTGGGAAAAGTGTTTTAACAGATTTAGAGTCTCTCGTGATTATGATGAGAGAGGATATTCAAAAACATCAAAGTGTTTCGGACAATGAAACTCTTGAAAGAGTATATCAAAATACAGATCTTGTGTACAATATGGTTAGACAGTGCACAAATGAAGTCTCTGCTGCTCAGAAATAAATTCTGGAAAAGGTGGATAAGTATTTCACTAAGATATACACCAAGCATGATCTCATCAATATCTTCATATTTCTAGTAGATAATATTTGAATACCTCCAGTCACAGAAGCATTCAAGAATCAAGTCCTCCAATTTAAGGAGTTTACCCCTTTGTTGAGAAAATTTATGGAAAATTAGGATGACATTGAGAAATCCATGATATATGGTGGTGAAATCATTAATGAATTCATCAACCTGCTCAAACCTTATCAACATGTTCATGCTGAGGATATTGTGGTTCCTCCAGCTACTTCAATTAATACAGCCTCTTATCCTCATTCTCCAATGAGTATCTCTCACGATCTCACCCATATTCGACCAATCATTATAGAGAAGACTCATCGTCATGTGTTTTCAGAAAAGAGACCTACCCTTGCAGCCAATGTTCCTACAAGTGTTTCCCAACCTGGTGTTATCTTCAGACCACCTCTAAACTCTGTCACTCCCAAACCTTCTCCTTCTCCCTCGGATTATTCATACAAAGGTAAAGATCCTCAGCATCTAAACCCTTTCTGATGGATTGTATCTTTTGATAGATATTTTACCTTTTTGTTTTCCTTGTACTCTTATGCCTTTTAATGAAAATCCTCTTGGTGTATTTCTTCTCAAATATTTCTTCTAACTTCTTTTCTTTTTTTCTTAATCCCAAAAGGGGGGAAAACTAAGGCATACATTATACAAAAGGAATACATTATTTCTCTAATGGGGAGATTTTTTTCTGGTTTAGGACACATGGAATCTACTCACCTTAATTCATTTACTGAGGGGGATTTTTTGTTTTAAAAATTATATCAAGTAAATACATTAGTCATATTGGACAATTACACATTCATTGTAGTATGACATGTCAAGATATATTTATTCTAATTATTTTTTCATGTATGACATAATTTCTGATTATCAAAAGGGGGGAGATTGTTGGACCCTCAATGATAATGTAGTTTCCATAGTCAAAAATAATTTCAATATACCTATACTCTTTCGTTCCATTTAATATCTCTAAGTAAATCAATTATTTCATGCAAAAAAAATATAGTTAAATAAGTTAATAAGCTATATTCATGAATAAATATGTTTACAAGTGTATTTATACATATACTTTTGGATAACACTTAGTTTGGTAATTATTTGTGTAAGACAAACACTTCAAAACCATTCAAGATTCCCATGAACTGATGGTTTGATTGACATATTGATGTTTGACAGACTGAAGATTGACAGACCAATGATTGAAAGAACGAACATTGACAGACTGAAGTTTGACAGACCGATGTTTGACAGACTGAAGTTTGACAGACTGATGTTTGAGAGACCGAAGTTTTACAGACCAAATATTGACAGATCGAAATTTGACAGACCAAAGTCGACACACCCAAGATGACACACTGAATATGACACACCGAAGTCGGCACACTGAAGTCGACACACCGAATTAGACACACCAAAGTTGACACAACGAAGTCGACACACCAAAGTTGACAGACCGAAGTCGACACACTGAAGTTGACAGACCAAAGTCGACACACCAAAGATGGCAGACTGATGTTACCAAACAAAAGATAATAGACTAAAATGAATCACCGATACTCATAAATAACAGTTTCCATTTTATTAGTTCAAAATAATTTCTAATGGTCACTTTTAGACAAAATAATTTTTCTGACATTATTTAATGTTGTTTGTAGGACTATCTGTAAATAGTACGAGGTATATGCACGTTTAGAGATATTCATGCCTAGTGGAGCATAGAGTATAAAAGGACTTCAAATTTCATAATAGATTAGGGTTAAGAACATGTTAAAAGACAGACTGTGTGAATACATAAAGAGAAGAACTAAAATCTTGAGATCACAAGATGTTTCTAGCAAGTGAAATTCTGCTAAAGCTCACTGTGCATCGAGACATTGAAGAGATAAACCTTTTCACTCCTCGAAGACGGATTACAGAAACTGTGAAACTCTATTTTGAAGTTAGATTGAAGAAGAGAACTCAAATATCCTTTTCTCAACATCCATTGATTCCAGAGCATTACTGAACAACACATAGAAAAATCATAACTCTATTATATTTTATAAATCTATTGTGTTTTATCATTACTACTTGAGTATTGTGTATATTTGTTTTGTATCACACACACTATCTTCTAGGAATAACTAGAGGATATAAAAATATCCACATTCTCAATTCCTTCTGACAATTGGTTTTCCCATGAATAACTATGGTAGAGGAAAAGTGTGACCTAGAATGTCGAGTGTGCTGTTGTGAACCCTGATCCAGAGTGTGGATCAAAAGTTTATTAATAGAAACTTTTTGGTGGCAGGTGATCACCATGTGGAGAGGACTAGGTCTCAGCTTGATACTGAACCTCTTGGTTTATCTGTTGTGCTGTTTATCTTATATTTCATATGGGTTATGTATTTCTTACATTAAGATAAACTAAACTTTGATAGTTATTTTAGCATGTTTTTACATCTGTTTTGAATCAGTAGGTTTGTTTTTAAAGTTTAATTAATTTTTAGATTGGTAAAACTGGGAACTAGTTAATCTTATGAGAACCAAATTGTTCCTTCAAGACATGTTTAAATTCACTAGAAACTGAAATTGTGGTTATTTTCATAGGGGATATTATTTTGTAAATAACATTTTTAACAAAAAAAATTAATAGATACTCAATTCACCCCTGCCCCCCTCTTTATTCATCTACTCTAACCAACACAAAAAAATCATCAATAGAAGAACCATATACCGTGAAATCATCCATAAATACTTCCATATAACTCTCAAGGTACTTAGAAAAAATACTCGACATACATTTCTAAAAAGTACTATGATTATTAAACAGATCAAATGACATTATTCTGTATGAAAATGTGATGAATGGATAGGTAAATGTTGTATTTTCATGAACCCTAGGGGCTATATAGATTTGGAAAGAATCTAAATAACCATCAAGGGAACAATAATGGGACTTACCATTAAATATTTATAACATTTGGTCAATAAAAGGTAGAGGAATGTGGTCCTTACGCGTGGCTTGATTCAGTTGGTGGTAGTTAATACAGACTCGCCCATTATTTTTCACACGTGTTGGAACCAATTCATTCCTTTCATTTGACACAATTGTTATTCCTGCTTTTTAGGAATAATTTTCACTAGGCTAACCCATTTATTATCAGATATGGGATAAATGATATTTGCAGCAAGTAATTTACTAACTTCCAATTTTACCACTTCAAGGAGAGTGGGATTTGACTAGTGTTGAGATTGTCTTACTAGTTTAGCCTCATCATCCAAAAAATATGGTGCATACAAATAGATGGTCTAATCTCAATAATATCATCCAATTTCCATCTTATTTTCTATTTACACTCTCCCAAAACGTTGAGAAGTTTGGATTCCTATTGTGGATAGAGGTTATTGAAAATAATGATTGGAAATTGGTCAATTCCCTCATGATATTCATTTGATAAATTAGAATCAAGTTTTTTATGTTCTAACAGTAGTGGTCTCGGGATTGAGAGAGGGTTTTTAGGGGGAGTGAGGCCAATGAAACTAGCTATCTTCTAATTTTTATTCTCAAGGATATAGAATCTACTGAAATGATATTTTTAGTATCATCGACGGTCATGAGTACATTAGAATGAACACACTCATCAATTAAAAAACAAAATTTACTCTTTTCAGAAAGAACAAAACACTCAAAACATGAATCAAAACACAAATCATCCAAGGGTGAAGAAGGAGGAAATGAATCAGACTATGGGTTGAGGAGAGAATTTTGAGTGTGTGCATAATTGGAGAGAACTTCCATCTAATAGATAGGATGGGTGGAGTGCTCTTCAGCGCTGTGTTTAATATCCTCATGGATGTTAAAACTTACCTTTTCTCCACTGAAATCCACGGACAACATACCATTGTGAACATTTATTATCGTCTTTTCTATTTTGAGGAATGGAATCCTATGTATGAGAGGTTCATGTGCTTGGGTTCGTGTATCTTACATATCAAGAATGTAAAAATCAGTAGGGAAGATGAGATTCTTCACTCGTACAAGGACATCCTCAATCACTCCTATTCGATGTGTAGTACTCTAGTTTGAAAGTATCACGAAAATGTCTGTTGGTTGAAGTTCTCTAACCTGTAGAGATGTACACATGGATTGAGGCATTACATTAATGGAAGCACATAAATCTAACATAGAATCTGAAAATAATGTCTCCCCTTTGGTACAAGGTTTCATGAATGTGCCCGGATCTTTTCACTTAGTTGGTATTGCTTGTTGAATAAAGGCCAATACATTCCTATCCAAGTTTACTCTCTCATTCCCCTTTATCCTTCATCTATGGGTGCAAAGTTCTTTATGAAATTTGGCATAACGGAGAATTTTCTTGACTGCATCCAACAAAATAATATTAACTTGAACTTTTTTAAATGTATCCCTTATTTCAGTATCGATCTCATTATCATAATGTTTCGTAGATTTAGATAGTATTTGGGGGAAAGGTAGAGGAATGGATTGTTTATTTTAATCATCAATGATAATTTTAGTAGTATTTTTATTTTGTTTTTCTTCATTGAAATCTTTTATGGGTGGAGAAAGAGTGTTTTCAAGAGTGGGACATACCTATTGTGTAGAATAAGTAGAATGAGAAACTTCTTTACCTCTATGAAGTGTAACTGAACTTAAATTTCCTGTATCCATTAGATTGGAAATGGGTTGGGATGGTAGTTGTTCAGAACCTCGAATCATAAGCTCACCTATGGTGTTTTCTAATTGCCCCACTTGAGTTTGTAGGTTTTGGATTTCCAATTATGTGGTCTGTTGGAACTGGAGGTTCTAGGTTGCCATTTTCTTCACCATATCCTTGAGGCTTGGTTCAGATTTGGGAGGAAAAGGATGATTGTTTTGAGAAGTTGAAGGATAATAAGTTTGCATACCTTGGAATTGTTGATACCAATTATTCTTAGGGTATCTTTTGGTTCCTCCTTATCGGTACTTGGATTGTTCTTTCCACCAGGGGTTTGGAGTTGGCCTGAATTATTCTTTCATTAAGGGAGGTTCTTGATGGAATAGACGCCATGGGAACATGGCTGCTTAAGACTCAAGTGAATCTTGAAGTTGTGGGTACTGGTTAGAAAAATGAGTATTGTCAGAACAAATGCCACAATGTAATGGAATAGAAGAAGATTGTGGGTTACCTTGTGCTTGAGATAATTCCATTAAAAGGGTATGCTTCTCATCAATCATGTTATCTACCATTAATTATATAGATGAATGACTTACCTCATGAACTCCTCAGGTAGGTGAAGTATCTAGTGTACCAAATTATTGTGCATTTTGAGCCATATTGGCTATTAAGCCACAAACGGCGGAAAGAGTTTTATTATCCTTGGAACCACCAGCTACTACATCAATCATCCCACGATCCATGGGGATAATTACCTCATAGGATTTTTGGATTAATATTTTCTCACTAATCTGGTGGTGGGGGAAGCTTGAGAAGAGTCGTTTGAATCTCTCCTAGTATTCATGAAGGGTCTCTCCTTGTGATTGCCTAATGCCAAAAATTTCATTCCTAATTGATGCAGTTCAGGATTCAGGGAAGAACTTCTCTAAAAAGTATATTACATGTCATTCCAGCACCCATTTGTGGTAGGAAAATAGTATATCTAATATTTTTCTACACCATCAAGGTAGAAAGGGAAGGACCTAAACTTAATTAAGTCCTCAATGATATTTTGGGGTTTTAGGGTGGAGCACACTATGTGAAACACCTTACAGTGTTTACGAGGGTCCTTAATAGGAAGAAAATGCAATTTGAGAAGTAGGTGAATGAGGCCTAATCTCATCTCAAGATTGGCTGCTTCCTCATTATATTGGATGTATGCAGGTTGTTACTCCACATCTGGGGTGGTTAGTTCTTTTATGGTTTGATTATTTGAAGCTGTGTTTTCTTGGGTTTGATTGGGTTAAATTTTTGATTGGTTTATTACCACTTGAGTTTCTAAAAGGGGTTCCATAGTGTTCCTTGATTTACCTTCTCTAGATGTCTTTATTTTTGTGTGAATTGTCTTTTCATTTTCAGGGTCAAATTCAAGCAATTTATCTTTTTCTGATCGGGTCATGAAAATCAGTTGTCAATTTTTTTATGATTGAATATGGATAAAATAAACTTATATGGGTGAATGTAGAATATAATTTTATAATAAAAAATTATAGGAATATATATAGAAGAAGAAGAATAAGAAGAAGAGTGAGAGAGAGATAGATCGATGGGGAGAGAGAGAACACAAAAAAAAAACAACCCAAAATTGAAACAGAAAACCAAAACAAAAAACAATCAAATGGGGGTGGGATATTTAAAAGATTACTAATTAAGAGGTTAAATAAGTAAGTAAAAATAAATAAAGAAAAAAGTGTTCTTGGATACCCAACAACGACGTTAAAATTTGATCACGTTGTTGAGCATGTCAATTTAGTTTATTTTTAACTAGAATTTCTGCAGTATAGAAGCAACCCAAGGTCGTCTCTCGATGGAGCCTTAGATTAATAAATTATAAAAGGAGGTTATGATTAATAATATAAAAGGTAAATTGGTTTTTATAGAACATGGGTTTTTTTCCATTAAAAAAAGAAATTGAAATTATATTACTATTGAGAGAAACCGATTGGAGAAATCGTGATCAACCCGGGTAAGTGTCACTTGATGCTCAATCCATCATCACTCTCAAGGGAAAGGGAAGTATCATTGATTCCTTGAATTATATATATTGAAATCAGTATGGTATGTGAGTTATTACTAGGTTACCACCTAGTATTTGTTCAATCAATGATATTGATTATCAGCAACCACTCAAAATCAACAAACATGAATCGATGTAAAAATGGAACTCAATCAAGGCATCAAATCAATAACCTGATGAGACAAAAAAATTTGTATCAATGATAAAAATATTCTACAAGAATAGAAAATTTATATTCATAATTTCGAGCATCGGGATTTTATCAACTGATGCAATTCATTTTCATACTCATGAAATGGAGGGGTGAGAAAAGTGGTAACCACACTAAAATCATCACAATATCTGGGTTATGCATGGAATCATGTTGATTCTTGTTCCATTTAATTGTATTAAATCATACAAGAATTAAAAAAATAGATGGTATAAATGAATAAAAATTGACAACAAACCTGGAAATCAATTACCTTAAAAAAATTACAAGCATGGAGCTCGAGATTACTACAATGAACATCCCCCAAATTGATCACTAAGAGGCTTAGAAGTAAATGAGGGAGAAGATAACTAAAATGGATGAAGATATCTCTCTAATAAGACTAAACTTCACCCTTGGTCATACCAAATAGATAATTATTTGGGGAAGAGTAATTTTATGGGCAATTACTCCAATATTTCCACATAAAGTGGTCATGTATCTACAGGGCAAGGTGACTATTCAAGGCATATTTTTTACTCCATATTTATCAGGATGGTGGACTGAAAAGATGCGTGAAAATAACTTCAAATTCCATGGAGATTTGGGGAATCGAGTTAGTTGTCCAAGGGAGTTAGAATCAGAACAATTTGATCTTCGAGGCCTTAATTATGGCCCAAATATAGAAGGGTGGTCCAATCCCCCCCGCCCATAATTTCTTCCCATTATGGGCCTATTTTGGGTTTCCAAGTGGGTGAATTGGGTTCAATGATATTCTAGAGAAATGTATCCCACATTATTTTTCACTCATTTCCCCATTTTTATCCCAATTCAATGCATAGATTATCCATAGTACAAAAAATTGTCCACATGAACGAATGGGCTCTCGCCCAGTTTGGCCCATTTTTCTTGAATTCCATCACAGGCTCTCCAAATCACCTCCTCCTACAATGTAAACACTGAAACAATTAAAATTTCCTTATTATATAGTGATAAAAATTATCTAATTTATTCAAAAATAAAGTGATATTTATTATTATATTTGGAATATTCATTATGAAACAAGATTAAAAAAGCGATGTAAGGGTGGATTTGAATAGTTAATTGCTATGCAATCAATCCTAAGATTTATCAGTGAATACTCTATATTAAAGATTTAAGTTCACTAAATTAAATTGGGTTGTTGAATTATTTATTGCTAAAATATCCCAAATACACACTTCTTCCAAATTAGAAACACCCAAACCCTTATCCCTTAATTATACCTTTATTTTTATCTCATCTATATGATAACATGACCCTCTCTTCAGGTAATCAAGATTCAAAAAATCGTCTGCATTCCCCCTTATAATTTATGGGTGAGACATAACCTTATATATCCTCTATTCCATGGATACAATATTCTAAAAGGGAAAAAAATAGGTAGGGGTACTTTATCTTTATTATATTTTAACACACTAGAGGTATCATGATTTTTTAATCCTTTGGGAAAATGTTAATTGTTGACTTAATGAATATAATTAATTAGTCTTAATGAAAATAATGGTAACTTAGATCTTCACCAATATTTTATATTATTTCTCCATATTTCATGTATTTTTTTCCTTAGGAAATATTATAAAATTCATAGAGTATTATTATTATTCTTATCATTTATTGTGTTTAATTATATAATCAAAGGATTATCCTGGAAAGAGAAGTTGATTATCACATGGAGATAATTAAGTAGTTAATTAAAATTGGAGGGGAAGGGAAATGAAATACATGTTTTACCACTTTTGATGTTATTATAATTGGGTTTATACTTATTGATACCATTGCTAAAAATCATAGCCATTAAAGGATTTTGTTGTGTTGTAGTTGACATGATTGTGGAATCCTTATTATTTGATTATCTTCATCACCATGAATGAATTAGGTTAAGAACATATATCAGAATAATAAATTAGCTGTTCTTAGAAATTATGGTTTGTATGAGAATACCCTTGAAAAGTAAAGAAGTATATATGATGTGAAACCCTTTTTTAAATCTGAAATATAATCTGGTAAATATATGAAGATGTTGAGATGTATGATTATGGTGTGTCAGGAAGATGTGATGAGACATGGGTATGATTGTGGATGTTGTGATGAGTAATTGGTTGTGATTTGTAGTGGTGATAATTTAGGGCTTGTTGAAATAATAATGATGGTGTTTTTTTTGTTGGTGACTTGTTATGCTAGTTTCCCAAAAGTAATAGAATACTTTATTAATGATAAAACTGGAATGGTTAATGGGATGAATTGGAAAATGTGTTGTAATAATTGATAAATACTTAAAATGGTTGATGGTTAACATGAAATGGATTGGGGATAGAAATAAATGAAATATAAATGGGATATTGATGTTTAATTTTAATATATAATGATTATTACTGAATGTGAAAATGGTTGGTACTTGATATGGTTAATTTAGAACTAGGAAATTGATGTGTGGAAATTGGATTTAATGATTTGGAATATAAATGAATGGGTTGTGTTAATATGAAATGGAATGGATTGGTTAATTGAAGTTAATGAATACTCAATGATTTTGGAAACGGTAGAACTTGTAATTGAATTGGGACTTGTGTGGATTGTGGTTTGTGGAATAATTTTTTAGTGTTATGAATTTTGATGTTTCATTGAATGGGATCGAGGTTGTGAGGCCTTTGTGGTGATGTTAAGAGTGGGATGGTATTCGTATTGAAACCCTATAAGTTAAGATTATGTGTGTAAGTAATATATATATATTATTATTATTTTGATTTATATATGCAACCCACCCGTGTCAAGAAAAATGTTCCAACAACCAAATATTTTGGAGGGTGTTTTCCACACAATCTAGATGGTTAGGATGGATGGATAACCACCTGTATTTCCCCACTCTCTCTTTTAGGTGTGGTTTTTATGCATGGTTTGTGATGGATTGAAAATTTTAGTGAACTTATTGTTGGGCTGGATGAGATTGATGACATGGATTATAGTGGTGGAAATTCATGGTAGGATGAGGGAATTATGTTGATTTACTTCATGTTCATGATACCCTTTTACTTTAGATATGGGTGTGGTTGAGATATGATGTGATGGAATATGTGTCTTCAGTAATGATGTATTATGTTGGACCAGTTCTCTTTGGGTGAGATGTGATGTTTTTCCCCATGTTTCATTGGGTGGGATGTGATGGCTAGTTACATGTTGGATGCTTATCAAGATATGTTTTGATAGGTTACTTTGGTCAGTATTATAAGATATGGATAAGAGTGTTAGGACATATGATTCTAGAGTGTGAGAGTGGGAAATAAGTTGGAATGTGGTGTGGGTGCCCTTTTATCATTATATGTTTATTATGTAACTATAATTGGTTGTGTAATTTGGTGAGAATACATTTGTTAGGATGATATTGGTTATTTGACCTATTTAGGTATTGATGGTTATTTTTTTGCTCACTGGTGCATTAATATACCCATTTCACATGTGCAAAAAATACATTGGGTATGATCCTATTGATTATATTCATGTTATCACCATAATTATAAATAGAATATTTTTTAGGTTTCTATGAGGGAATCTAGGACTAATTCAGACATTAATATCTTAGGTAATGGAGATTTATTGAGTTTCAACCATAAGATTGTTTTTTATGTTTTACTTGGAGACTTTTGTTTGTATTTTTTGATATTTTTTATAAATTGTAGGATGGTTTGAGTTTATATTTATATTATATGATGGATTTTATTTGTAGTTGATTTATCCTATCTCTAAATCCTATATTATATAAAGGGTAATGCCTCTAATAGGTGGGTTTTTTATACCCTCTGTAATATTATCCAACCTAGGGCCTATTAGAGGAAACACTCAGGGGGTCATTATCTCTCATCCTTTATTACTAGCCCAAGTGGGGTACATTTAGAGGGAGGGGTCATGAAAAAATAGCATAACAGGGTTTTTTAGAGAAATGATAGACTTTGGAGTTAGGAACAATGAATATTTCATGAGTTAGTATGGAAATAACACCAGTTTATCATAGTGCATGACATAAACTAGAGAATAATGGCTGGGACACAAGATTTTGGGTCCTCCCATAGTCCGATGCAAGGAATATAAGCCTATTTAATGATAAAGTGAGATGGTTCTTCATACAGGGTAGATACCTAAGATATGTACATGAATTATTATTTTATACACTTATGATTGAATGTGATGGTTTTGGAAAGTTATGTAATTTAAATAAATAAATCCTAAAATTTTATGTGTCTTCCTTAGACTATTCACATGACTTTCCTGCTAATGAACTATTATTGTTTAATGAATTAATATTATATTTTGAAAATAAATTTAAAAATAGTGATTAACTATACTAAATAGTTGGTTGAAGCCCTATTGATGTTTTTTTATTGCATGTTATAGCATGATTATTCATGAATTTATTTTTTTCCATTGTTAAAATACATAACATGATAGCCTATTTTCCTAATGTTATCAATTATAAATAAATCACGCACATTTTACTTTTTTTGAAATAAAATTTTAATTTCAAAAACCCTTATAAATCATGTCACCTTGGGTAGATTTCATACAATCATACCAAAATGATTATTTTCAAAACCATACTTAGGATTATTCTGGTTTCCATGTAAATTATTATTCCATGCATTTAATTCTATTTTTAATTTATCTTGAGAATGTTTTATGGACTATTATAAAACCTATTTTTGTATATTTAAAATGTAAAGTTCTAAAAAATTACCATGATTACTGATACTTCATATAATGATTTGGAAACTTTGACAAGATTGATTTTTTCCCTATTTTTTGAATGATTGCAGTTCTGTAGTATTCATATTATCATATGTTGTAAGAATGATGTTTTTAAATTTTGGAAAATGATAAGCTTTATTTATGGTGGCATATTGAGACTTGAAACTATTTACAAGATGGAACAAAATATTTTCAAGTTTAATAATATTTTTATCGTTATGAAATAACCATGCATCATATATTGATCCATGAGTAGTTTATTATTGGTATCATGTCTAGAAGATGAAAACATTTGTTTGAATTGTTATTTAATTTCTAGTATCTAAATCTTGACCATGTAGCACATTTAGTATATTATAATTGAAATATGAAATCATTTTATGTATTAATCATGTGGCATTTTAACATGGAAGAAAATCATGTTACTCTTATTATAGTGTATAATAATGTTTCTTTAAGTAATGAAATGATTAATGATTGTTTGGTTCAAGCATGATAAACAAGACATATAATAATAAAACATGCATAGTTTTAATTCTATGATCTATGAGAATGTTTTATTTTGATAATTATGAAATAATGTTGTATATGTAATGAGGTGTTTTAATTGATCACAATAACCAAGCATGTATATATTTTCAATTGAAGTTGGGAGTGTGTTTCTCAAAAATAATATGAACCTAGAATGTCTTGTTTAATCATGTTAATCATGATGTATAGAGATAAATCGTATTTAATTCCATGATATTTCTTCTCTATGATTATATTTTGGATATTATTGATTATGTAATGTTTTTTCTACTGTGAATATGGTGTTTTTTTCTAAAATATAATTGTGAAATCAACTCACATGAAAATGGTAAATCCTTTAATGATGGTAATTGTAAAGTCCATAATCCTATTTTCCTATAGTTGGTGGTTACTTTATTAAATAGTCATAGGATACAAGGAATCACATCCCAAAGTATTGAATAGTTTATTATTATTAGTAAGTAGATACAATATTTAATGCCATTTTACAAATGAAAACATAAATTACAATTAAGTATTTTCTTTAAGTGCATCTTTATTTACTCTAGAATAACCCCATATATCAGTCATAAAACTCATATTGGAATTACTGGGAAAGAAACAAAAGAAAGGGGTGAGCTAAAATGATAATTAAGGGTATTATTATGGTGGAATATATAGATATATGAATAATAATTAATATAGAAAGGTAAATAACATAACAACATTCCATTTAATCGATAACTTGGGCATAATATGGAAGGAATAAATAATGATCAAATAATTATATATACATAATCTCATGAGCTTGAAAAATTTCCATGGATATTCTAACTAATCAAATAATCTCATGGAAATCAATAAATAACTTCATAATGATGGAATTCATAATACCACACATCATAACCATACTATCAAGGCCACATGACATGGCATCTTACAGAAATGGGTAAAGCCTCAGCCGAACAACCAAGCTAATTTGTCTCATGAGACTGAGAAATGCATTGAGGGGTTATAGTGGGCCCACCCATGAATCACTAATTCCAATGTCTTCCTAATATTAAAGGGGTTACAAATAATAAACATAAACATTCATATTAAAAAACCAATATAAAAAATATTAATACTTTCCCCAATTGATAATCATAATCACAAACAATTTAGAGTAATATGGTGACTAGTATCAAAATAGTATATCCCCAGTAAAATTGATCACAAACTGTATAGATAAATAATAAGTATGGTATCATTACAACATATTCCTAGTATATAATATATAAAATAAGGGTTGTTTTCATTTACTAATAAAAATACCATAAAATTTCTATTAAGAACATTCTTGAGGAAAATATCATTTTCACTTTTATATCACATTTTAATACTAAAAGTTCACAAAACAAATTTGAAAAAAAAAATTCTTTGAAAATAAAATATTAATATTTCAAATAATCTTCAAAACATTATTTTTTAACATGGTTAGATATTCAATACATGCCTTATAAGTTAAAAAATATTCCTTTCACATTTTCGATAAAAACTAAATGGGAATTGTTTGGAAAACGATATGAAGCTTATTTTCAATTTTTTTAAAAAGTAATACCTGGGTAAAAATGACTTTATAAATCATTTGGATAATTTGGAAAACATTTTTGAAATTTTTTTATAAAAAAATATATTTGGAAAAAATATATTTTTGGCCAAAGAGTTAAATGAAGTCATATTTTAATAAAAACATTTTCTCAATAATTTTAAGTACAAAAGAGTTGAATAGGGTAATATTACATAAAAAATTTATTAATTACTAGAGTATAATAAAATTAATGTGGTTTATTATAAAATTATAAAATAAATTAATTCAAATAGAAAATCAAGTATAGAAAATCATGATTAAAATGAGATTTAAACATAAATATCTATCCACTTTATTAACTTTTGAATCATATTCCCCCGGAAAGAAATAACATCAAATGAAAATTTAAATACCATTAAGAAAAATATATTTATGATATAACATATAAAAGGGGAATTATAATTACCACACAATGGAATAAGTGGTGAATATGGCATATGTCTCACTGAAGTAAATGTGAGATGAGAAACCCTTACAAGGATCATATCATGAGAGTGAGAATCAATCAATGAATTAATTATGTGAGAAAAAAATTTAAAAACAATAAAATTTTGAAATACCACATAATAAAATAAAATTTAATTTCACACATATTCATGACATAACATAATCAATGAAGTAAAATTTTAACACAGTTTATGAAAATTGAGTTATTAAAACCTTCACCTTAGCAACAAATATCATTCATATATGTTTACAATTATTGTATAATTAATTTAGTTTTATTATAAATAAATTTCATAATAATTATATTATATCTCAAACCATATATGATTAAACTATAGTATTTTTTCACCCTTTTATTACAATTCTTTGTTAAAATTGTTTTTTTGGGTGATAAATACTTTGTTTTTCATATATGTTTTGATTTAGTAATTTCAGTCATTTTACTTTGACCATGGTTCCATAATATCCAAAATATTAACCATGATATAAATATCATATATTTTCATTATATATGTATTTATAGTAAACTATAAAAATTATATAGAGAATATGGATTACATCGTTTATTTAGATGGTAGGTCGTACATACACAAGAACATTGTTTCTCATTTTTCTCAACAGATAGAAAAAAATAAAAAAATATTAATGAATTTTTTTTAATAATTATTATTTTTATATACCATTTATATTAATTAAATCCATCCTTATTACCATCCATGTAAAAATCATATGAAAAAAATTTCACATTGCTATGTGGAGACAATAGTCCACACATATGCATGAGAAAAGTTACTGGTTTCCAAATGATATTGAAGGTAAGAAGTTAGATATGATATTATATTTCTAGAAGTATTTTTTTGTAATAAATATGACATTTAATTGTTAATTTTAACCTTATTAATTCTATGTAAAGCATAAGTAAAAACTAATCACATCGCTTCACGAGGTGGTAGTCTGTTGTACACACAAGCAATATTATCGTATCCACCACAAAATGGAAAGTAAGAAGGTATATGTGATATAATAATTTCATAAT
This sequence comes from Viscum album, assembly GCA_963277665.1. Taxonomy (NCBI): domain Eukaryota; kingdom Viridiplantae; phylum Streptophyta; class Magnoliopsida; order Santalales; family Viscaceae; genus Viscum; species Viscum album. Next base: position 871,622,819 of record OY728161.1, on the reverse strand, counting down.
TATAATAATTTAATAAATATAATATAAAAATTTTAATTCAATCATTATATTCATCCTTCAAATATGGTGATGGAAAGTGAATTACATCAGTTCGTGAGGCAGTAGTCCACCGTACACATGATCGATGGTTTCGTTTCCCATTTGATGGAAGTGGCTGTGTTTGTTGGTTATTAAATTAAAATAATAAATTATTATTATATGTTATATAATTGTTTTATTATATCATAAAATTTTAATTATATTTGAAGGTGGTGGAATAATAAATAAAACAGACCACATCATTAAGAAATTTACTTCTTATTCAGAGAGCCTCTTCATGTTTATAAATAAAACACTGTCATGAAAGTTTTATAATCAAACTAATGAATATAGGAAGTGTATAGGTATTTAAATAATATATTTTTTTAGGTATTGGATGAAACAAATGGATTTGGAAGTATGAATAGGGGAGGAGAGGGGGTGTCTATTTATATATGGGAGAGAGGACACACTTGTAATTTTTTAAAAGAATTATTTGTACCCACGTTTTTCACATGAAAAGGATCCAAAATGGATAATTATCAAACCATAGATATTATAGGGTAAAGATATTTTTATCCATAATGAATTATATAATTATTTAGGTCATTTTAACCATTCTTTTTAGTTTGACCTCGAATGAATCAGTTTGTACCTTAACCATGATAATTAAATTTTACTGTTTTCACTATTCATTATGGTAAAAAATGAAGTTTAAATTATTAGATAATATTAATTATTATTATAAAAAATATAGAATCATTTTTTTTCAAATTCAATTCAAATATGTGGTAGAATTTAATTTAAAATAAAACCCACAGATGCGATGAAAAAACCTTTTTCCAAAGAATATTTATCAAAAGAATAGAACATTTTTATATTTAAATTCAACATAAAATTGATCCCAATGACCTAAATTATTAAAATTATAATATAATTTATCTAATTTTACTTTAAAAACAATTTAATATTTAATTTAACTTTGTAAATAATTTAAAATAAAATTCAGTTGGCAATAAAAACCAGTATTTTTCACTATCAATCCAACAATTATTCTTTTTAAAAAATTATAAAAATTTAATCTAAATTAAATTTTATATGATGATTTATAAAATTAAATGATTTTTTTCAGTTAAATTTTATTAATGTTTTAATATATAATTTTTCAATTAGTGATTAATACGCGACGAAATAGTTCTTTAGAAAAATAGAATTTTTCAAAAAATATTTTGTTTTCATTCAACTGGTTATTATTTTATTTATAATAAAAAACTATCAATTGAATTTATTTTATACTTGTGTAAACCATATAATTTTCATAATTTAGTTAGTCTTATTCATACCCACTAACTTAATGGCTAGGTTATAATCATGGTGTTTAAATATTATTATTTTATTACAGTATCGTGTTTTGTTTTAACCTAGTGTTGTTTCCATCATAGACTATCGAAGGGAATTAATTTATTTAAAAATAAATATATCATAAAGTCTCTGTGTGTTAAATTCTCTTACAATAATGGTATTATGTGTCATATACCCAATTGAAGGTGATGTTTCTCCTTTAAAATCGTCGTGTGTTACAGTAATTAGACCTGATGTGTGTAAAGAATAATTTGTTGTGTTTCCATTTGCTTGTGATGTTAATTTATCTAGTGTTATGTGAAATGGGTGGAATTATGGGTGTGGTTGTTTGTAAATAATGAATTATGGGGTTTTGGTAGTGATGTGTGATATGAGAATACATAGTTGACATAAGAATGGTTTATGGAATTGTGTGTTGGCATAAAGAGGATGGGTAGTTGTGTATTGTGTTTATGGAATCACACACCACCCATAAAAAGTTTAATCACTTAAATTATATAATATAAGAAAAATATTTTTTATAAAATCTTCAAATTGATGTAGTTGAGCATACTTTTCACACCTAAACTATTATGGATAAGGATTGTTCCAACCAAATGTCTTTTTTGTGATGCATGCTATATGTTAAATCGGGTTCTCCAATTTTTATGTCATTTGAATTAATGTTAACTTGGTAAAGATCATGGTAGAGTTGTGTTAGTTGAATAAAAGGAATATTATGGATGCATGTGAACTTTTTATGTATGAAATTTATTTTAGGAAGAATGATAAATATGAACGGTTAGATATCATCATCGTAATGTTTTAATATTATTATAAACATAAAATTTAATTTATATGAAACATGTTTGAGTTATAAATGATAATATTGGGAGGGTACATTAAATCCTATAATGCACGGTGAATAAAATTTGTTAATATTTTGGTTATATTAGTTGTTTGAATATAAATTAAATGTTTTTGGAAAATAAATTTTTTTTTGAGTATGTCATCCTTTGAAATTACCTTCATGTCAGGTAGTACAATATAATGAGACCATTTTTCATTTTTTTGAAAATAATCTTTCTAAAAAAATTATAATCATATTTTTGTAAAATTTTCACTTATTTAAAATTCAGTTTTGAAAAAATGTTGTAGAAGTTTTTTTACAAAGAAACTTTTTATAAATTCCATTTTATGGGAAGTATTAAGACATTTTTTTATTTAAAATAGTTTTCTAACCTACCATATTTTCTTAAATAAAAGATACTTGGTGAAATGTTTTTATCAACATTATTTTGAACATAACATGTTTCTATATAAAATATTATGATGCATTTCTAACAAGTAAAGGACAATTTGAAAAAATAGTATGTTCTTTAACTACTTGACCAATATGAATTATTGAAATTTTATAAAATGTATATCTAATAGTGTTAATACATTTTTATGAAATCATGTTAATCTAATTTATTCATTATATGTTAAATAAGATAAGATTTAAATTATATAAACCTAAATTTTATGAAATGATAAGTAAGGATAAATCATGTATACAACTTCATTTAATGGAATGCCTGAGTAAAGTTGTTGAAGTGAAAGATATAATAATTTTTTCTCCAACAAGAAGCTCTATGATTTTTTGTTCAAAACAATATAAAGTGTCTATTTATATAAGTATTCCATCTATGGTGTTTTAATGATTTTTATGGATATTAATTGATTAATGGGTGTTTATGGATATCTATATAGAATTATTCTAGTTTGATATATTCCCCCAAGAAGTTTTTCTTTATAGTTGTTGTTGTTCTCTAAATATAGAGGGAACCTTGAGAAGTATCTCACGGTGAAATTAAATCATCTCCCCTTCCTTTTTCTCTCTGACCCGATTTGGTTTTAGATTCTTGATGATGAGTACAGTTTGAGATGTATTTGATGTAAATGTCCAAACTATTCTTAAGCCTTTTCCGTTCTAGGGTTTCTGGTGGTTCGGGATAAATTTCATAATTTCTAAAATTTGTTTTAAAATTAATTTTTTGTTTATAATGTTGTTTTAAAATGAAGTTTCAATTCATGGAATAAATTTAAATGTTTTTAAAGATTATTTATGAAATTAATTGGAAGTTTTTAAAGTGATTCAAATATTTTCGACAAGTTTTTGAATTTTTTTAAATGACAATAAACCATTATCCTAATTATTTATAAGTTATTTTAATTGAAAATTCAATATTTTTAATGAAATATTTACCCTTATGCATGATATTGGAGTTGTGTTTTTAATATTTTTTGTAAGGGTATTCTTGCCTTTCCAAAGGTTATGTTAGGGAAACCAATATTTTCCAAGGGTTGAATAAGGGTAAAGGAGTTTATATAAAGGAAGTCCTCACCCTATGTAAGGGTAATGCTATGTTCCCATACACCATGTAAAGGTCCTATAAGCTTGTGTATGGGTAATCCAGTTAAAATATAAAGTGTAATATCATAAGGGTGGAGTTCCATAAGGGTAGTACCATAACGGTAAGGATAACTTCTAAATATTTCTTAAGGGCAAGATACCCTTACACATGGCATAGTATATGTGATGCCCTCATAGTCACTAATATTTGTAATTTTTAGTTTTTTTACTAGATTTGGAATAAGAGTTACCTGGTCTTGATGGTTGGAAATGAGAGTGTTTAGGATAAACCGACCAGGTGAGTGATTGGTGCAATATTTTTTTAACCATGGGGATAACCATGTGAGGAGGATTTATAGGGTGATAATGGGGTCTCTCATGGTTTGAGCATAGTTTTTCACATCGTAAAATGGTAAGGGGTAACTATGAGGCTAGGGTTTTGGGAGGACAGTAGCTCCCACATGGCTGGTGCATAGTTTTTCTAACCGTGTATCCAAACCATGCAACACTATCCATCCTAGTTAAAATTTGGTATTTTACCAAATTTACCCTTTTAATTTTTAATTCTATGGACCTCAATTTCTTCCCACATCATTAAAATCCCATTATCCTTACCCTTTAATCTTTCCCCACTCTTTAGAGTTTGATTTATTTTGGGAAACAATCTATTTTTTAGGTAAGCTCATTTCCTCTTGATTTGTTCTTCATTTCCCCTTATTAAGCTCCATTATTCTATTTTCATAAATTTTCTAAACCCTAGTTAGTAGGTATGGATAAACCTAGGGTTTTAATGGGGATTTTGGTTTGTTTTCTTGTGGATTAGTTGTGTGAATCCTTCACCTACCTATTCTAGGTTTTCACCATAGAAGGAAATCATGTTGAGATTTATTCCAAGGTAGCTGTCTTTATTTACGATCATTTAATATGTATTAACCTTAAATTATGATTTTTATTTTATTTTTTATTTTTTAATTTCCAAATAAATGATTTATGGTTGATTCATATCCCATTATTGATGTGATTTATTTCTTTTATTGAAAATTTGGTTATTTAAAGAGGGATTTCCAAATGAGTGTGTCTTTTCTGCACACCAAATGTTAATTAAAATGGATCAAAGAGGATTTGTGGTTTTTAATGTATTTATAAAATTATTTTAGAAGTTTTCTTACCTTATGAAATGTTTTTTTAAAAAATGGGATTTTTTGTTTATGAAATTATCTAGTGAAATATATTTTCATGGATTGGAACTTGTTTGTGATTATGTTAGCACAAAGTAGCACATGGGTTAAACAGGGTGTGAGTGAGGGGATTTCTGGGTTCTATGAGAGACTTTAGGTAGGAAGAACATGATATCTTCCATTTTGGTTTCCATGGGTCCATGAGATACATTGGATATAAATACCATGAGAGATTCTATTTTTTACTAAGATACCATGAGATCTTTGGGATTTGGGCCCAAGGAAGACCATGAAGCTTCAATTTTGTTAGCTGGACAGAAAATTTTGTTTAGACTCACTCACATTAGACCCCTATGGTTATATCCCTATGTTTAATTACTCATTTTAGGCTGGTTAATATCCTTGATTTATTTTTTTAATTCCAAGTTCAATGTGATGAGATATGTTATGCCCATTTCCATTCATCTGTTATATAATGATGATGATGTTATTATTTCCCCTTACTATACATAACTGGGTATATTGATAATATGCACTAAATGGAATTATTTTTTATTTCTTCCATGATGGAAAATGTATTGGAAAGTATATTTTTTAACTGAATTGGAAAACCAAAGGGATTTCAGAATCTTATTGAAAAGGGAAATTTTTTCGAAGTAGTTTTGTTTTAAAAAGTGTCTTAAACTAGTTTGTTAGTTTTCTTGGGTAAATGCTTTAAATGGAATCATGGTTTTATCATAATGTAATTTTTACGTCACACCCTGCATATGAATTTGGGTGTATGCAGACTTTTATTTCAGGCCACAGGTAAGGGAAAGGGCACCATGTACCTGGGTGACTCTTCTTGATTACCATTATCCGATATTTTGTGGAGTAGACATAGTCTCAATGAGTTATACCATGTGGAGTAATTTTGGGAATTTATAACCATTAGGAAGTATTTATTAGTGATTTTAGTCCTTGTTTGGAATTTTTACCATTCTTTTGAGTATTGGGATATGACTTGAGATACCATGTATATATGTATTTTTATGGAATGTATTTTTTATGATGTGTATTTATAATTATGGTATATTATTATCTTATATGCATAATATAGATGTTTTATTATGTAATATTGACTCTGATGATATTGGTGTGTCCATTATGTTTCATGGTTGGGTATTTTTGTTTTAACATGGGTGAAACCATTTCTAAGAGATTGCTGGTTATGACTGATGCATATCACCATCCCATGAGGACCAAGAACATTATTCATGCTATGTGACCTACTGGATATGGTGATATATCTGGTCAACCCATGTTGGTTAATTATAGAATAGTATTAGAGTTTTTTTATTAGGGATTTAGGGGTAGACTGAAGCTAAGACTATCAATACATGGAAGGTAAGAATGTGGGAGTGCCTAAAGATATATTCTTCATGTCAAACCTTAAGTTTCCATGGGTGGTATAGGATTTTAGTTATGTTTTGATCCTTTTAATGGGGTTTTTTATGATTATTTGAGTTATTTACCAGTCATTGTTGAATCTTGGGTTGATCTTGGGGGCTATTTTGAGTTTTGGGGGTGAAACAAAGAGGTTTGGAGGAGGTGCACATTTAGAAGTAACAATGCATATCCCATGCATCCTTCCTACAAAAATCATGTGACACCCACATGATTGACACATATTTGGTCTAATTGAGCATCCCAACCATTCACAGTGGGAAATAATTTATATTATTAGTGTTTTTATGTCTTTCCATTTAAAGTTTCTCTTGATTCTACTGTTGACTGTTGGTACCCATGATGGTGGTTTCTTTTGGTTATTTTGTTTTGATTTTAGATTTAACTGTTCTTGATAAAGGTCATTTGTTTTCTTGTAGACAATGCCACCATGATGAATCTTTACTAGGTGTAGAGAGAGTTCTACATAGAATACCCCATTGGCTAACCCTCATTTTTACTCATATTTGGTGGATTCATTGATTCATATGATCCAATCCTTAGGTCAAGTGAGTGGTTGAGAGTAGGCTTGGATGGTGGAACATGATCAAGAGTCCACAAGGAAAAAACCACCAGTGTTAAGTAGTTATAAGAGACCCAAATGAGCCCAAGGAGTGTCTAGATTTTATTGAAAGAATCATTGAGTTTTTGAAGATATCTAAGACTTATAATGTGGGTTTCACCAAGTGTGTGATGGAATGATCAAGTAGAATGTGGTAGGAGTCGATGGTGCTAGTTGGGAACCAGGAGGATCTCACATGGACCAATTTCAAGGTGGATTTAAATCAACAGTTCTACCTAGAGACTTTGAGAGTAGTTAACTCCTAAGAGTTTTTATGTTAGAGTAAGGAGATCATGTCACGATGGAGTACACCACTTTTTTTACTGAGTTGGTTCATGTTTCTTCATATATCATTGTGAAGAAATACTTCAAGGATCAATGTTTCGAGATATAATTGAGTGAAGAGTTCAATTATATGATTATTCTTTAATGTATACTGACCTATTCATAGTTGGTTGAAAATGAGTCTATGGAAAATACATATTTAACAGAAAAAATAGTTCTTAGTGGTGTTATTTCAATGGGTGGAATCTAGAGTTCTTCATCAAGGAAAAATAGGAAACAAGATGAGTCTGATTAGGGTATTGGAAAGAGTTTCTATCTGTTCTCAAGTTCAACTCATATGGATTCTTTTGGGTGAAATATTGTTTTATATTATAAGTTCTAGAAGGGTGGAAACACTAGGAACAATTTCATAGAGACTCTAATAAAATACCAACAGTGTGTATATCCAGTTCATCACCAATGCTTCCATTAGTTGTCTTCATAGTAGAGTGGTGTGAGAACCACTTATAAAAGGTATTTTAGGCATAGTCAAAGGCTTATAGGGTGGAGTATCTTACCCTTGTGGTAATTTGGTTTATTACAAGAGGAGAAAGATATTGGGTAGGTGTAGGTCAAGGCATCTCTATGCAACATATTTTATTCTAGAGGACTCAAATTTTAGTCAAGCCACCATTAGAGGCATGTTGTTTATTGCATCATCCATGGATTTAGTTTTATTTGACATGAAAAATATCATTCCTTAATTTCACTAAAATTAATTTATTATTTAGATATACAACATTAGTTTATTCAATATGTTATGTATTACTAATTCCATTAGGTTGGAAAAAGAGAATGGTTTCAAGGTCATTGAATTTCGTATTTTGATAATGTTTGTGGATGTCATATGGGACTTCCTTTTTTTGGACCTGGATGTTTTGAACCTTATTATCAATATGGATTGGTTGATTAAATTCAAGGATCTAGAAAATTAGTATCTCCATAGGGTTTAGTTAGTTCAAATTGATGGGAATAGTCATGTTTTTTGTGAGTGTGAGATCCGTCATCAGGTATGGAATGACTAGTTTCTTTGATGTTTGGGTTGATCTCATATAAGATGTCTAGGTTATTTCTTAGTACCATTAAGAAGAGTTTTATGGGTGGAATTATAGTGGTCAAGGATAATTAACCATATTTGTTTCCATAGGATTTCTCAGGATTACCACCATAGAGTGAGATATTGAGTTTACTATCGATCTACTCCTCAAGATGAGCCCTATTTCATTGCCATCATACCTGATGGTTCTAGATGAGCTAAAAGAGTTAAAATTCTAGTAATAGTATCTTTAAAGAAATGAATTTCTCGTATCAACCATGTCACCATACGATTTTCTAGTTAACTTTACAAATAAGTAGGACAATAGCATCTGAATTTTCATATACTATCGTAAGATTAATCAGGTGACCATGAAAAATAAATACCAATTTTCCATAATTGATGATCTCTTTGATCATATTAGGGAAGCTATTTTTTTGTCAAAGTCATAACTGAGATCTGAGTACCACAAGTTGAGGGTCTGGGAAGAGGATGTTCCAAATACCTCCTTTCAAATATGATATAAACATTATGAGTATCTATTTATTCTGTTAGGGATTAACAATTCTCTTGTAGTCATAATGGTATTAATGAATTAGATATTCTATCACATTGTGGACTCTTTTGTGGTCATGTTTATGGATAAAATATTGGTTTATTATAAAATTAAGGAGGGGCATTATAATCATTTGGAGGTCGTTTTGGGTGTTTTTATGGATCATCCTCTATATTACAAGTTTTCTAAGTTCCATTTTTAGATTTAGGAGGTTAAAATTTTGGGCTATTAGTTTTTTGAGGTACGAGTTTCAATGGATCTAGAGAGTGTTTGAGTAGTCATGTCTTGGGAGAGGCCCAATAATGTGTTAAGGATCCATAGAGTTTTGGACATCGTTGGATATTATATACATTTTGGTAATAAATTCTCTAGGATAAATTCTCTATAGATATCCTTGACAAGGAAAGGGGTGATGTTTGAGTGGGATGAGAAGATACAGGGTTATTTTGAGTAATAGGAGGTATTTTTGACATATTTACTAGTTCTAATAATTCTTAATCATGAGTTGTCTTATTATGTCTTTTGATGCTTTTTGCTGTGGGTTTTGGATGTGCGATGATTCATGATGACCATGTGGTGACCTATGGCTCATAGCAGCTATTCCCACACGAGTGGAATAATACCTACCATGACTTAGAATTGTTAGTTGTGATGCAAGCACTGAAGATTTGGTAGCATTATATATTAATGGATCATTTTATAGTGTATTCAAATCATAATATCCTGAAGTATATTTTTAATTATAGGGATCTGAATCCTCAGAAGTGAAACTAGGTGGAATACGTCCATAATTTTGACTTCAACATTTATTGTACACCTGGAAAGGAGAATGTGGTCACTAATGCATTTAGAAAGAAACTTACAGTGTAATTATTTAATGAACCAGCATATTGGTGCGGTATGATGAGTTTGTTTTCTGATTTGAATCTTGTGGCGTATGAGGATGGAGAGTAGATATTTTTATCTAGTGTATAGGCTACACCTCCTTTCATTGATCTCGTTAGGAGTGAGTAGGAATTTGACCCCGATTTCCAATAGATTAGAAGTGTCTTAAATGGTATAAAGTGTTGAGGTAGTTGGTATTGGTATCCCAATTGTTCTCTCACATTCAGATGATTATTGGTTTTTCCTTTGATCTTGTGTTAGGAGACGATTTATGAGGAACATCATTCAAATTGGGCCATGCACCCCAGGGTGACCAAGATGTTTTATACCTTTAGAAGTCAGTATTTGTGGACAAGGATGAGATGTATAGTGGAAGATCTCATTTATAGATTCTTGACCATCCAAAGGATCCAAGTAGTGAATCAGAGACTAGCCATGTTTTACAACCACTTATCATTCTATTGTAGAATTTGGATGATATTTCTATGGATTTAGTTATCGAACAACCTCATAATTTGGTTGGAAATATTCTATATGGGTGATTTTTGATCATCTGATAGAATTGTGCATATTTCTACTTATTAGGGAGTCAAAGAATGTATTGGAATTTAGATTCTTCTATATTCATGATTTAGTTCAGCTCCATGTTGTTCGATCTATAATATTTTTAGATTAGGATACCCGTTTTATGTCGTATTTATGGAAGGAGATCCAGGAGGCCTTGGGAACCCAATTGAGATTGAGTATTTCGTATCACCCATAGAAGGATGGCTAGTCTGAGTGGATCATATAGAATATTTAATATATTTTTTTGAGTGTGTGTGCTTGATTTCAAAGATTCATAGTAGAGGCACTTGGTGTAATGACCTCTGTTTTTGAGCCAATGTTAAATTCTAAGGGAATTTGACTTTTGGAAATTAGTGGATGGGACATTCTTTGAACTGATCATTGGAATGTAATTATGAGAGTTGTAACACTTCAATGTGTTGTTTTTAGAATTGGGTGAAGTCTCAAGGGGTTTATTTGGTGTCTCATTGATTTTCGAGAAGTTCGAGCCCTGAAAATCTCATGTCTGGGTGGTCTACATAGGACACACAGTTTGTCTGAAACCGTACGACCCCCACTAAAGAACCATGTAGACAATTTTAAAGGAGTAGAATGCATCACATGTGATTCACATGTTTTACCCAAACCAATAACTTGGACCACATGGTTAGTTCCATAGAGGTAGTAACCTCTAACTATTCATTACACAGTTGGTGCACTATTAGGAAAACCATGCAGCACAACTATGCGAGGTGGGGTTTTTAGGCAGTAGGAGACACATGGTTGTTGCATGGTTTGGCCAAAACATATGACCAAACCAAGTGAACCAGTTTTTTGGAAGAAATTATGAAACTTCCCTTAAGAATTTTATTTTTATTTTGTTCATTTTTTCTTCTACTCCTCCATCAATATGAGGCACTCCTGCTTGGTGAGTTCTTGCTCCTCCTCCCTATTTTAGGCTTTGAAATATCTCCCCCATCAAAAATACAAATTGAATACTGCCAGTCTCTATAGATATGAAATTATAATCTATTTATTAATTTTTAATCTTTCTCCATTTAATATTCACTCAATCAAGTTATCGAGGAGCAAGCTCATTTTCCCTATATTAAGGGAAAATGTCTATTAGGTCAAAAAAAATTAAACTGGATGGAATCAAACATCGATATTGGACAAGTAGAACCTTATAAGAATGAGGTAGCTAGTATATGAATTTTTCATCAAATTCTACCATTTTATACATAGTATCATTTCACCATATGATGAACTTTTCTATGCATTTCCTTAAACAAATTTCTTCATTTTAAATTGATGCACACACTTTTATTGATCCTGTTGATCTTTTTTATGTATATAGATGAAGATAAATTAGAAAAAATACACCCCTTGTGTGTTCTAGATTGAATATACCTCTGTAAATAATGGTTTAAATTCTCATAATTCATTCTAAGTGTTCACATTGGATTAATAATGAAATTTCCCCTTGTAAGAATTTTTCAAATTAATAATGACACCACCTACGTGAAATGTTAATCATTGTAATTGATTTACCCGTTTGATTGATTTTAAATGATTTTTTGGTGGGTTGAGTTATTTTACATAAATAAAATTATATGTTATTATTAAATAAATTGTTTGATAAAAATTGACATTTTTTATAATAAAACACCTTAGATAAGGTGAACTATCTTCAAAATTTAATATTGTTAATTAGTGAATTTCATATTTCTTGGATTTGTGGATTTTAGTTTTCCCTAAAAAATTATGATAGTGCTTGTTATGTGGAATGCTAGCACATGTCCCGCTTGATGTTATTAAATGGATCTCCCTCTTTATATATATATGTTTAAAGAATAAAATTTCCTTCTAAGTGATTGTAATATTTTATAAATTGAATGGATTAGACCAAACATATCTAAATGACCAATGAACCAAGATGCTTCTAAGGGATTTTCTTGCTTTATGAATGTGATCTAAAATACAGTTAATTTTCCAATTAGACCATGGTACCTTCTTAGCACCCTTTGTTCCTTATGAATTGAATTTCCATGTTTTGATAGATTTAATGGAACATCATTAATTGAATTTTTTATTCATGATGGTTGTTTTTCTTAAATAAGTTATTTGATTTGAATTAAATGAAATATAAAGGGTGGAGATGCCATGTATATCATTTCATGATTATTTAAATGTTATAATTGAAATATTATTCTTGATTATAATAAATTGATAAATGTGAAGCATGAGAGGTAATGCCACATGGATATAATAATAAATATTATTACGCCATGATATAAGAAGTGGAATGATGGTAAAGGTTCTATTGAGCATGGCAGTATCACACTCCATTATATCAGGTGTTGAGCATGAAATCTCACACCATTGATACTATGTGGATAGTGGGAAATATGCACCATGTCCTTTTGTGAGTGTTGACCTGAAGGTGAACTCACTGCTATTTGAGTCATGACATAATGACACACTCACCATATCGAGTGATGAGCATGATGTATCCCATTCATTATGAGATGTATGGAATGTACCATTTTTCTGTAGCTTATAGTCTCATTAATACTGGTTATGGATGATTGAGTTACACCCTAGTCCAGCCAACAATTAGTATTCCCAATATATGGCCACTTATGTCTGCACATAGTTAGTTTATATAGGTGGATGAAATATATAACTATACAATGGATATATTATTACTATATACATAAATTTACTATTCATACCCATATTATGGCCATGAACCAAAGTAGGTAGAGCTTCTAGGTGTCCTTTAGGAACCTCAGTGGGTTGGTTGTTACTTTATTATTCCAGTACTGTTTATTAATTCATATTACCTACGCATTATTTTATTTATATTCATGTACTGGGTTTAGTTGTAGACATTATGGGTATTAATCTATTGGGATTTATATCTCCATCCTTATTAAGACACCATTTCACTGGGGTAATTTATTTTACCTTATGTTCATAGGTCCATGGATTCTTGATTGTGCTGATTTTCTTATCCGTGAAAGTTTGGAGCACATGACTAAGCTAGATCTCAGGATGCCCATGGAGATCTCCCTTTAGGACTTTATTTTATTTTATTTATTATTGTACTGTACTATATATTATTTCTTGTTGTATGTATACTATTTTATATTATGTATCATTATTAGTAAATTCATATATCGGTTGTATAATATCATTAGCCATCATTTATATTTAGTGTAGACTTTTGTTCCACTGCTTTGTATTTCTTCTGTTACCGCTTCCACTACTTTCAATAAATTATTTATGATATACAATTTATTTAATCTGATTAGTCATGTATAGTCTCCCCACTATCATATCCTTAGACCATCTCATCTAGTCAGCAACCTCTATCATACGAGGAGGTGTGCTTGATGCCAGGTGACCCACCAGGTCGTTTACCAATATAGTGGTAAGTCAGTCTGGGATGTTACAAAGTGGTAAAAGGTTGGTTTTCCCTTTAACTTACTATTTTAGGTTGTTATAAATGAGGCTAAGAATGTGTCGGTTCTTGGTAAATAGCCGCCTTTGGGACTAATCACCCCACCCATAGGTAAATGGCCAAGTAGCTTGGGATTAGACTGTTTTTCATGCTATTTTCTATTAGAGATAATTAATATTTCACCTTGGGTGACTTGTTTAATTTCTCCTTCTAATTATTTATGAAATTTTTGGTATTTTCATTTTTCATGGCATGTTAAGGATGGAGCATTATATGCATTATAATAGGCACATATAAATTCACATGTCATGCATATTCCATGCTGTGTAGTTTCATTTGTAGGATTCTTTATGATTTCGATTGTGTTCCTTGAGTGATATGCCATGATATGAATTTTAATGATATGTTTAGTTTGGTGCCTATTTAGATATTTATTCATCATACCAATTCAAATAAAATGATAGGGTGATATATTTATCATGTTAATCTCCTACCATGATTTAGTGATTATATTCCATACTTCTTTATTAATTTCATGTTTCTCTATGTTTAATTTCTCACAATAACATGAAAATTTTTTTATATGTAATTGGTTTAATGGGATGAATTCATTGGTTGTAATTAAATAGGGTATAATTTTTAATTGTATGGTGTATAGGTGCCTTAGAATTGGGAAAAGGTAACCCATATACTCAGACATTATTTTAGATTTGTAAATAATTAGAGAGCGTTGTTAAAATGTGAAACTGTTAAATTTCAAATACTAATGTGAATTCATTTTGGGTAAAACAGAGCCAAATTACAAACTGTAACATGTATGGGTTCTTTATAGATTGGAAAATAGTATCCCATATAACTAATCCATGATATGTGACCATGTGATATATTTTTAAATGTCCATAAAGGTAAATATAGTTTAAATTTGAGTTGAAATGAATCAGTTGCCTCTATAAAGGATTGTGACTCTATCACACAGGCATGTAATCATGTGATTAGCTTCTTAAATTAAAAAATAGACCCAATTAGGTCATTTAGGTCATGTTTCTTATTATATAACCCTCCATGGGTGTTTTAAACAATAATAGTAAAGAAAAAACTATTGGGTTGCACTCTGATGAACTCATGTCAGCTTAACAGGACCCTCATTGGTTTCCTTACCTATTATAACTTAAAAAGGATTTTAATTTATTAATTTTCTAATTTTGATGGGATTTCAATTAATGGATAGTGTTTAAAAATTAATTTTTATAATAATTGCATGTATTCCTTGGTGTTTTGTTTTAAATATTTTAAATGTTTCAATATTTGATGCGAATCAATGTAATAGTCTTAAAATGAATCCTGAAGTGTTTTACATAGTTAAAACCTTATTTAATGGTAGTTTAAACATCTCCTTTAGTTTTTGTGTAATATAAACATGATCATTTTTCATATTCATTTATCCTTTTCATCAAGGTATTAAATTAAATGTGTAGGGAATAGTGAAATCTGTTGGGCATAACCTAGTGATAGTGTTGAAACTTATACTTTTGTAAGGGGATATTCTGTGGTAGGTGCACCCATAGAGATTAAATTTATTTCCAAATGAAATGATATTTCTAAACTATGGCACATTTTGGGTGTCTTTTTCCCTATTAGGACTCTTAGATTCTAAATGACACCCCTGTTCGAATAAGTGTTCATTGTATCCTTGACCATTGTTAGAAGAGAGAGCACTGAGTAATGCTCAGTTTTAGTAGGTTAGACATTCCTAGGAAATGATTGGATACTTCTTAAGTCATATAACCACTTTTATTTTTCATTGGGTGACTCATGAGGTCATCAATCTATTTTGATATCGCATGAGATAATGTTCTTTTGATCTAGTTTTCTGTGTGGGCCACCTGATACTAGATTTCATAGGGAAAAAAATATATGGATAGTGTTAAGGATGTTCCATTCCAAATTCATATAATCTTAGGATAATATTCATTAATATATGTGGTATCGATGAATTCCTAAATGATGTAATGAACTGATTAAATTTGGTATAATCATTGAGCTTTTAGCTTTTGAGTACATTCTTTGGTCATCTCTGTAGTAGAGTGGCATGCTAGTTAAAGGTAATCAATTCATTCCAATGCTCAGGATGAAATTCCAAGAAGATCGAGTTTTTTAAATTGTTGACCATGTTGGTATTGGCCTTTATGAAAAATACCTTAATGTTTGTGTTTACGGTTTATTTGACCTAGTGCACTTATGAGCGGCTGGTCTATCTATCCTTTGGATAAAAAGGACCCTCCTAAGGTCGGTATCATTTTGTTAGTTCATGTGAATGAGTTTCCTTCCATGTATAATGAACACAATCATAGAGTACATTTTGTAATGGTCGTACTTTCTTGAAGTCCATTAAGTCTTGCATGTTTTAAATCATGTCAGTGATTTCTTGAAAACATGATGTTGATGTGGATGGATGTGTATAAAACCCACGAGAAAAATGTTGATTTTGGATGGACTTTGGTGGTTATGTCGAGAAATCATGAGATGCCTCGGGTGGTAATGTATTATGATCTATTAATTACGATGCATTTTTAGGGTGAAGTTGAGCTTGTTTCAATAGGTCAACTAGCATTGGTTCTACTGTTCTTATTTTGGTTTTCCTAGTTGGTTGGAAACCATTAAAATATTCTTAGTGTAATCTTATGAAATAAATGAGCATGTCCCCTATCATGACATCTTACTTGATGCACTTAGATATCTTTATAATTACACCATGCTAATGTTTAAAAATCTATTAGTCTTGATAAGTAACATCTATTAGAGTTACACACTAGATTCATGGTTTTATTGGAGGATTATTTAGTCATGATTAATACATGGATCCCTGTATTAGAATTCCTTGTATGGAATCATTAACACCAACAATTTTTTTTGACTTAAATACTAGGATTATTCCCTCTGGGATTCATCAATGTTTTGATGTGGACATCTTGTATTTCTACTGACATCACACTTGAAAACACGTAGTAGGGGATATCTTGGGTTAGTTCCCTGGACTCTAGTTCATTGAATGTAGGGTTACCTTAGAATTATTGT
This sequence comes from Viscum album, assembly GCA_963277665.1. Taxonomy (NCBI): domain Eukaryota; kingdom Viridiplantae; phylum Streptophyta; class Magnoliopsida; order Santalales; family Viscaceae; genus Viscum; species Viscum album. The sequence goes on along the minus strand of OY728161.1, from coordinate 871,605,952 downwards.
CAGGATTTAAGGTAAATTTTAAATGGTTGACAAGTTATAGTGGGATGGATCTATGTTACACAAGTGTTTGGGCTGAGAAATGACAATTTAATTGGTCAGGTGATGGTTTGACAAAGGAACATCACCAAAAGTCAGGTATGGACTTCAGTGAATGTGTTCATGGAAAGCAAAATATTCCTTGGAGGAAGGCATTGTGGTTCAGTTTGTAATGTGCCCACCTCCTAAGTCAGGCATCTTTGAGACAAGTTATCTAGAGTGTCTCAAAATGTTATCCTTCTTCTTCGATGTATATAGTCGAATGAAGAATCATTTTAAGCATTTCATTGGGTTAAGGAGAGTGCAGTGTGTTTCGTCTGGGGATTTTAATGAAATTCCAGCTCGACCTGGCTAAATGTGGTCTGTGGGTAATTGACCATGTGACTAATTAAAAATCACTCCAGGTGCATCTCTAGAATTCTTAAGGGGCATGCTTCATAAAGAAATTATGATGATGGGGCATGTCGTCATTAGAAACTATCTAGTAAACATTAAAAACCCTTGGTGGGGAGCACTATCAGCCAAATGACTAAAGATATGTCTATGTGATCAAGTATCTAGCTAAATGGGTTCATTTTAAGAAATGTTTCAATGTTTCAATAGGAAAATTTGTGTTGGATTGGGATTTTATGGCTTTAAGTTTACATGATTATGTAATTATTTTATGTTCATTTGGTGTTTGGAAATTCAAAATGGTCGCTTGAGTGAGACTTCATGAAACATGTAGGTTGAGTGATTTTTTCATTATTCTTGAAGGCTTCTCTAGGATGGAATGTTCTATGGTGGGGAGGTTGTAAAGACATGTGTTTTTTAGCCAATGTAAAATTCCAAGGGAATTTAATTTTTGGAATTTAGTGGATGGTTCATTATTTGAACCAAGCATCTGAACATAATTTAAAAAGTTTGAATAGTTTAATGTGTTGTTTTTATTCTTGGGTGAAGTATTGAAGTGTTCCCCTTATGTATCATTTAGATTCAGGAGTGCCATGCCCCAAAAATACCAACTTTGGGTGGTCTGCACGAGGCACATTGTTTTTCTGAAACAATGAAGACCCCAATAGAAAACTGTGTGGACTATTTTAGAGGAGAAGAAGGTGTCACACAGGCTTCACATGGTTTCCCAAAACCATGCACTTATCCAAAATGGTTATTTCCACTCAAGCAGTAACTTTTCAGTATTCATCACATGGTTACTGCGTCATTTGGTAAATCATGCAGCACAACCATTTGTGGTGGGTTTCCTAGGCAGTGAGAATCACACAGTTGGAACAGGGTTTGGACAAACTATGTAGCCAAATATTGTGACCTAGTTTCTAGGGTGAAATTATGAATCTTTAATTAATGGGTTTAAGTTTATTTTGTCATTTATTATTCTCCTCCTACAGCCATGTGAGTCTATCCTGCTCGGTGGGTTCTTCCTCCTCCTCGAAATTCTAGGATTTTGAAGATATCCTCCATCTAAAGTATTAATTTAATTCCATAAGTCTCTATTTATCTTCAACAATATTCTCTCAATTCCTTATTAATCTTTCTATATTTAATCTTTTATCGATCAAGTTATCAAGGGGCAAGATCATTTGCCCTATTTTTTGGTAAAATATCCATTTTTTCAATTTCATCCAAACTAGATGGAATCAGACCTTGATATTGGATGAGTGGAACATCCTAATAATGAGGTAGGTGGTCCATGAATTGTTACTCAAGCTTCAACATTTTATAAATATAACCATTTTGTCGCACACCGAGCATTTCCACATGGTACCATAATTTTTTTCTTCATTTTAAATTGTTATAGACACCATGTATTATTCCTGTTGAAATTTTTTATGTATATATAGGAAGCTAAGTTTGAAGATGAACATCCCTTGGGTGTGTTAGCTTGAATTTTCCTTTGTAAATAATTATTTAATTTCCCATAATTCCTTCTAATCATCTTCTTAGATTAATAATCAAATTTCCCCTTGTAGGAATTTTCCAATTGATAATGAAGCCTCCTAAGTGAAATGCCGTGCCTTATAATTACTTTTTCATGTTGGTAGCTTTATATATTATTATTTTAGTGGGATGAGTTATGTTACAAGAATTGAAAGCTATGTGGTTATTAAATGATATTGTTGACAAAAAATTCCATGTTTTATAGTAAAACCCCTTGAATGAGGTGCATTGTATTCGAAATTATAATGTGGTAATTAGTGAATAACATCTTTTTCGATTTACGGCTTTGAGTTTTTCCTATGGATTTATAATAGTACTTTTTATTTGTAATGTTAGATCATGGCATCATTGATGTTATTAAATAGATTATCCCTCCTTTTTATATTGATGTATAAAGAACTAAAGCACCTTCTAAGCAATTAGCTCATTTTATAAATTGAATGGCTTGGCCCACACCTATCTAAATTACCAATGAACCATGCTCCTCCTAGGTTGTTAACATGATTTATGAATGAGATTACCCATATAGGTAATTTATTAATTAGACCATGGTTCCTTCTCAGTACCCTTTGGGCGTTGTGAAATGAATTTCCATGTTTTTATGGATTCAATGAAATGTCATTAATTGAATATTTTATTCTTGATGGTTGTTTTTGTTAAATAATTTTTTTGATATGAATGAAATGAAATGTAAAGGGTGGTAGGGCCAGACCGATCATCGTGAGTTTATGTACATGATATAATTGAAATTTTATGCCTTGGTTATAATGGTTTTATAAACGTAAAGCATGAGGGGTAAGCCCTCATGGATATAATTATAAATATGATTACGCCTTGATATAGGCTGTAGAAAAATAGTAGGGGTTATATTTAACATGGTGGTATCATTCTCCCTTACATCTGATGTTGAGAAAGAAATATTTTATCGTTGATACTATGTGGATAGGGGGGAGGATGCACCGTGTCCCTTCTGAGTGTTGACATGAAGGCACACAACTACTGTTTGAGTGTTGAAATGACATATCACTCACCATATTGAGTGATGCGTATGAAAAATCCCACTCATTATGAGAAGTACGGCATGTACTCTTTGGATATAGCTTATAATCTCATTCATATTGGTTATAGATGAATTGGTTATGCCCTGGTTCAACCATCAATTAGTATTCTTGGTATATGGACACTTACGTCTACATGTACCTGATTCATATAGGTGGATGAAATATATAACTATACTATGTATATATTATTCCTATATATATATGGATACTATTTAGACCCTTATTTTGGCCATGAACTAATGTAGGTAGATCCACCGAATCCCCTTTAGGAAGCTCAGCGGGCTAGTTGTTAATTTATTATTTCATTATTGTTTATTAATTCATATTACCTACACACTATTTTAATAATATTCTTGGTTTGGGTTTCTTTGTAGACACCATGGATAGTAAACTATTAGCATTTATATGTCACACCCTTCTCAGTATTCCATTACATTGGGTTACCTGATTAGTCCTTTTGTTCGTAGGACCATTGATTATTTCTTATGTTGATTTTCTTATACCTGAGAGTTAGGAGTATAAGACTGAGTAGGAGCTCTGGATGATCATGGAGATCTCCCACAGGGCCTTTCTTTTCTTTCCTTTATTCTTGTATTGTACAATATCTTTTTCTCTTCTACATGTCTACTATTTTAGATTATGTATCATCATCAGGACATGCATACACCCTTTGTACATTGGCATTGGACATCATTTATATTCAGCTTATATTATTCTTCCACTGCTCAATATTTCTTTAATTACTGATTCCTATGTTTTATGTTATTTATTTATGATATACCATTTTGGTATTATGATCATGAGGTTACAGTCTCCCCAATATCACCTATTTTGACCTTCACTGCTTGATGGTAGCCTTTGGCATATGGGGAGGCACATTTGAGGCTATGTGTGCAATCATTCTGGCTACTGGTTTAGTGGTAAGTCTGAATAGGATGTTACAGTTGACATTGTCAAAGTTTTTTTATAACAATAGATATCATGTCTAAATCAGGATGGCCCTATTTGTAGAGTTGTATAGGAGACCATGAAAATTCCCTTTATATTGGGATGATGCGGGTGATCATTCCTTATTTGGATTGAGTCTCACCTTGGATATGAATAGGAGTGTTATGTTGATCTAGAAAAGGATAGAATAGTATAGAGTCAACAAAATTCATATGCTGACTATCTTCATTTCCCTTTGGATTTTTAGTTTGGTGATCAAGTTTTTCTTTGGGTATCAGTTTGAATGGGGTACTATTGATTATGAAAGAAAGATAGTTGGTTCCACATTATTTCTAGATGTTTTGTTTTTTGGATAATCTTGGGATGGTAACCTATTAGTTACAGTTTCCATCGTGTCTAGTCTCGATCCATGATGTCTTTCATGTTTCCCAATTGAAGAGATACCATCAAAACCCATCTCATGTGTCAGAGTGGGAATATATGGAGATTGAGCCTGATACCATAGTTTGGGAACATCCAGTTCATATCATGGATTATCAAAATAAGGTTCTCCAGGGTAAGTCGATCCTATTGTCCCATGTAATTTAGTAGTGTGGTTGTTATGGCCACAATACATGGGACTAGGAAAATTTGGTAAGGGAGTAGTGACATCACCTATTTTCTTTTTAGGATACCTAAGGAATTTTTTATGCGGAGAAAGTAGCATGGTGGGGAGTTTATGACACCCACTAGGTCACTGGTATATCTATTTTTGAGTATTATTTATCATTTGGGTTGGAATTGGAGTTTTTAGGTGATAGGGGACAAAAATGGGTGTTTTGTGGAGAAATAGAATCAGCGTACATTTGGTGCACAATTTGTTTAACTGTGTGGTCAACCATGTGAGGGGATATAGAGGGTGACACTAAGGTTTTTTCATGGTTTGAGAACTATTTTTCAAATTTCACAACACCCATGGGTAATAGTGTGACTTGGTTTCTGAGAGGATATTAGCTCCTACATGATTGACACATGATTTTCATAACCATGCGGCTAAACAATTTGACCCTATCTAGATCACTTAAAATTTGGTATTTTACCAAATTTCTCCTATCAATTTGAAGGCTTTACCCCTCATTTTCCTCCCCTATCATGTGAAAACCATCCTACATCGACTTAAATATTCCCCCTCTCTTTAAGGGTATATATCTATTTGGAAACAAGGTAGTTTTCTTGAGGATAGATTATTTTTTCTTGATTTATTACCCATTTCCCCATATTAAGCCTGATCTTTATTTTTAAATATGTGTGGAACCCTTTTTTGGTGGGGAAAACTCAAACTAATTTTTAAGGGGATATTTTGTTTGATTTCTTCTGAACTAGGTGTATGAGGAATTTTACTACCTATTTAGGGTGATCATCATTTAATACAAAGAGGCTGAGACTGTTTCCGAGGTAGGTGTCTCTATTTAATGGTGTTTTCTATGAATTAACCTTAAATTATGAATTGTTTTTGGTTTATGGTTGTTTAATTTCTAAATAAATAATTTATGGTTGATATGTATCACATGATTGACATATTTTATGGATTGGTTTGGAAATTTGGGTGTTTAAAGTTAGTTTTCCAAACGGGCGTGGCTTGTTTGTACATTGTGTGTTTTTTAAAATGGATAAAATAGGTTTTGTGGTTTTGAATGGATTTATAATATCATTTTACAAGTGGTATAACCTTTTAAAAGGTTTTTTGATAAAAAAAATTGGAATGTTTTCATATGGAATTGTCTTGTGAAATGATTTTTATAGATTGGAACTAGTTTGTGATTAAGTTGGAATGTAGTATCTCTGGGGTTAATTGGGTTGTGAGTGAGGGGTTGTCATGGGGGCATTGCGAGAATTTGGAGAGGAATATCGTGAGAACTTCCATTTTTGTTTCTAAGGGACTGTGTGAGCCTTTGGGTAGGAACACCATGAGATCTTCCATTTGGTTATTGAGAGACCGCAATAGCTCTTAGTGTTGGTCCTAGGAAAGACTCTGGGAGCTTCTAATTTGTTAGTAGGCTAGAATACTTCATTTAGACTCACATTAGACGCATTTTGTTAGATACATAGGTGAAGTTAATCATTCTAGAATGGTTAATATGCTTGATGAATTTATTTAGTCCCATGGTCAATGTGATGAGATATGTTATTCCCAATTTCGTTTATTGATTATATGATTATGATGATGTTATGATTTACACTTACTATGCTTAATTGGTTATATTTATCATGTGTATTGAATTAAATTATTTATTTATTTGGTCCATGTTGAGAAATGTTTTGGAAGGCCTATTTTAATTGAAATGGAGAACCCAAGGGATTTTAAAGGCTTATTTTGAAGTGAAATATTTTCAATGTGGTTTAGTTTTGAAACGTTTTTTGAACTATTTTATTGGTTTTCATGGGTAAAATACGTAAATAGACTAATCATCATTTACTATAGGTATTTATGCATCACATCCTACATATTACTTAGAGAATATATAAACATTATTTTTATGGACACAGGTAGGGGTAAGGGAACCATGTATCTAGGTTGCTCTTCTTGATATTCACAATTCAATATTTTGTGGAAGAGATGTGGAATAATTTATTTGGCTCCCATGGCATCATTTGGTGACTTTTTACCCATTAGGATTTATGTTTTAGTACTATTGGGCCTTGTTTGACATTATTCCCATTCATTTGAGGATTGGGTTATGACTTGAGATACCATGTATATATGTCATGTTATGGTATGTCTTGTTAATGGTTTGTATTTCTTCATATCGTATCTAATTGTATTATATGTTTACTCTGGATTTTGTATTATATATTGTTGGAAATTATAATAATGAAGTGGTTATCCCTTTTCATGGATTTCTGCTAGTTTACTATGGATGAAAATATTCTCAAGATATTATTGGTTATGACCAATGCTTGTCAACAACCATGGAGACTAGGAATTCACTATAGGCAGTGCGGTCATCTGACTTGGGTGATGGGTTTGGTCAAACTGGGTTGGTTTGTTAGAGTATAGAGCTTTATAAGGGTAAAAAAGTTACCCTTATAGAGACCACCTACCTCAAATAAAGGTAATGACGGATTTTTCAAAGCATGTGTAAGGGAAAGCTTAAGTTACCCATATATGATCCCTTAGCACTACAAAAGGGTAAAAAAAGATACCCTTATACCAAACCCCTGACGTGCATATGGGTAGCATAATTTCCCTATTTTTCTAATTTTCCCTTTTCCTTCATTTTCTAACCCACCCAGAAACCATTTTAAATGGTCATAAATTCTTAAAACCATGGGATTAAATCCATTTATGTTTTTTTATTAAACCATATATTTATAATGATTCTAAATACTCTATATTAAATATTTTAGTTATACTGAATTAAAATGGGGATTAGAATGATCTAGTGTTTCCATATTATGAATAGGTATTTCTTCCAAATTTGAAATACTTGAACCCTTCAAACTTTATTCTTCTTAAAATTTTCATCTCATATGGATGGCCCTAAGATCCTCTAGTCATCAATATTTAGTAAATTTTCTGGATTCTTCCCTTGAAATTTCCATGAAAGGTAGAACTATATATCTCTTGCATTTTATGGATACTATGTTCTTCAAGGGAAAATATCACAAAGGGGATCCTCTATATTTCTTTTACTTGTAACACGTGGGAGGGATGATTTTTTTATACTTTTAGATGATGTTAAATGTAATCCTAATGAACATAATTAAATGGTATTAAAAAAATAAAGGGATGGGGAGATTCACATGTGTTTATATGATTTATTCTTATTGTATGTTTTCTTCTCTAGTAAATATTATCACATTAATAAATAATTATTATTTATATTATCAGGAATTATATTAAATTAGATAATCAAAATCTTATGATATAAAGATAAGGTTATTATCACATGAAGATAATTGAGTAGTTAATATAAATTGAATGATAAGGGAAATTAAATGCATGTTTTACCTATTTCGATGTTATTGTGATTGGGTTTATATTTATTGATTCCGTTTTTGAAAATCATATGCACTGGGGGATTTTTTTGTGCTATATATGATTAGATTATAGAACCCTTATTGAGTGATTATTTGATATCTCCTTGAAATAAATTATTTAAGAACCTATATCCAACTGATAAATTGTTTTCCCATGGAAATTATGGTTTGTGTAAGAATACCATTGAAAATTAAATAAGTATAAGTGATGAGAAAATCCTATTTTAAATATAAAATAATATGTGGGGAATATTTTTAAGTGGTTTTGATGTATGGTTGTGGTGTGTGGGCCAGATGTGATTGGATGTGGTTTTGATACATGGCAGTTTTGATGAGGGTGTGGTTGTGATATGTGGTGGAGATAATGCGAGGATTGTTGACATGACAAATAAGAGTTTTTTATACTATTGAAATGTTTTTCAGTTTCCTAATTGTATTGTAATAATTTATTATTGATGACAATGTTATGGTTAATGGGATGAATTTTTCAATGGGATAGAATAATTGATGAATTCTTTAACTGAATTAGGAAGTGTGGTAAAAATGGTTGATTATTAATATTAATTGGCTTGGGAATATAAATAAATGATATATAAATGGTATATTTATGTTTAATTTGAATAAGGTAAGATGATTAAGGAATTTTTAAATTGTTGTAACTTGATGCGATTAGTTGAGAACTATGAAATTGATGTTTAGTAATTAACATAAAGGATTTAGAGGATAAACTAATGGGTTCTGTTATTATGAAATAGAATGTCTTGGTTAATTGGAGTTAATGAAAAATAAATAATTCTAGAAATGGAAATAATTTTAATTGAAGTGGGATTTTTGTTGTTTGTGGTTTGTTTCATACTTGTGTGGTGTTGTGCATTTATAAGTGGTTGTGAGAGTGGTGGAGGTTGTGTAGACTTTGTGGTGATATTGTGAGTGGAATGGTATTCATGTTAAAAACATAGGCTATGGTTATGTGTCTAAATATCATATATTTTAATTTCATCGAGATTGTTATATGTAGCCCACCCACATTGAGCACTATGTTCCCACACCCAAATATTTTGAGGTGTTTTTCCTAATATCTAGATGGTGAGGATAGATGGATGGATACCTGATCTTCCCTGATCTCTCTGCCAAGAGAGGTTCTTATGAATATGCAATGATGGATTGTAGATTATAGTTAACATATAGTTGGGTTGGATGAGATTGATGAGGTGGCTTATAGTGGGGGTTATGTATGGTAGGAGGACGGAATGAGGTTGATTTCCTTCATGTTCATGATACTTTACTACTATAGTTACGTCTTTGGGTGAGATATGATGTAATGTACTAGGTGTCATTTGGTGAGTTGTGATGTGAATGACCAGGTGTATATGGGTGACATGTGATGTGTTATCCTAAGTGTCTTGAGGCAGGATGTGATGGATAATTACATTCAGGGTTTTTGGCATGATGTGTTTTCACATGTGTCTTTTTTCAAGATTATATAGAAAAAAGGGAGCCCTATGATATAAGATGTTGGGGTGTGAGAGAGGAAAATCAGTGGGAAAGTGGTATTGGGAAAACTCTTATGGACATGCTTCTTATTATGATACTATAATTGGATGTGATATTTGGTGAGCATGACTTGGTGAGGATGAGATTAGTAAGTTTACTTGTTTAGGTGCTATTAGTTCTATTGTTTAACCATTGATGCATTAATATTCTCTTTTCACATGTGAATGAGTAAATTTTTGTATGCTAATACTATGTATAAATGTATGATCACCCTAAATATATATAAATTATTTTCTATGGTTTAAGGAGGACTTTGGGGACTAATATAGGAATTACTAGCCCGGGTGTTGGAGCTTTCGAGTTTCTTCCAAAGGATTATATTTTATGTTCATCTTGGAGGATTTTTTTTGTATTTTTTGACATTGTTTATCAATTCTGGGATGGATTGGGTTTATATTTATATTAAGTGGTGGAGTTTATTTAAATTTGATTTATCCTATCTCTCGATCCTATATTAAATGGAGGGTAATGCCTCACCTATGTGATATTTTTATACCCTTGGTGATAGTATCCAACTTGAGGCCCAGTGGAGGTGGGAATTCGGTCATTATCATTGTTCCTTCATTTATAGACTAGGAGCTGTAACTTTGGAGTGAGGGGGTCATGATATATTTCATGAGATTTTATGATAAAATAAATCCATGTTTAATAGATACACTAGAAAAAAGAAACAATTGGTGAATATTCATAACATCTCAATGAAGTAAAATTTAGATGTAAAAACCCATATCTTAATTCCTAAATTCCATAGAATCACTATAGAATTAGTCATAACCAAAATAACTATATTAATAAACTATTTAAAGACCATACCCATACTTATAACCATTCTTAAAATTAAATTATATCTATTTATTAAAAATATATTAGTTAGTTATATTTTATTTTTCTCATCATATGTTTATTAGTTCGACTGCTTTGTTTCGTACTAGTTTCATAATGGATATGTCGATTCATATTTTTAGAATAAAAATTCATAATTATCGGATAATTAATGGTGCTTAATTATATGTTTTATAATTATTTATAATTTTTAAATCTCATTAAATAAATATTTTAGTTACGATTCGTGACAATGAAGTCAGTGATGAGTTTTTTTTTAGTAATTTTCATAAATGAGGGGAGGTATCTTAATAATTGGTTTGATAATTTATCATTATATAACCAAGAAAAAAATTATTTACTCATTAGGTTACAATATCCTAAGTATTTAGATTTATTTAGATACACATGATTGAGATTTGTAGTGTTGTTCATCTTGGTGGCTATGTTAAACCAGACAAGAGCAAGTTATAATCTATAGATGAGTATGGTTAATAAAGTGATTCCTTTGGAATAATATCATAATTAAATAATAATAATTATATTATTTATATGTTATAAGGTGGTAAATTAGGTTATAATAGAGTTTTATAAATAATAAAAATACTATTGTGAAAAATGAAATATGTCACTTTCATGGAGGCGCTAGTCTACACATATGCATTGGTGATGCCTTCCTTTTCCAAAGATCTAGATGAATATAGGGAATGGTTTATATTTTCAGAATATTGATAATTTTATAATTATAATATTAATCCATTAAATATAATTTTATAATCATCCATGTATGGTAGTGATGAAAAATCAACCATGTCGTTCATTAAGGCGTTAGTCCACACGTAGGCATGATGATTTCTTTATTTTTCAAATGGTCATAGTGGAAGGTAGAAAATATATATTTCCTTATTATAATAAAATTTAAGATTATTAATAATACTTATGTTTTAATACTTTTATTGAGATAATATGTTTTTTGGGGTATAAGAATGAAGTAATTAAGAGAGCATAGTTGAGAACATTACTCTGCCTTTAGATGTTCCCCCTGGGTAAAACATTATGGTTCCTTAGAAATGTATTTTTGAAAGAAAAATGATTATAGGAAATGAGGATACATTTTATGAGATACTAGGGAATATTTTTGGTTGATATAGTACTTTATTATGAATGAATAAATGGGATGGTGGTGAGCTACTTATATAGATGAAGCGAAAGCATTTTTTTAAATTCAACTTCTTAATATAAATAGAGAATGTGTTTTACTAGTAATGTTAATCCAAAGTGAAAAATTATTGAGTAAAGAATGAGGTATGTTTGATAATACCTAAACAATTAATTTTATCACATTTTTTACTCATTAATTAAAGTATTTTACTCTTAGATTTTTCACTTTTACCATTTATGGTTTTTCCTGTGGTAATTTATTTTTAACTAAGTAATTTAATAGACATGCATAAAAATTAAATGATCCTTGATTCATAATTTTTACCAACTAATATAAAATATGAAATAAATTTTATCAAATAAAATTTATTTGGGTGATAAAAATTTATTTTAATATTAGATCATGTAACGCGTAAATACATATTTTTATAAATAGTGTATTTGAAGCATAAATGTTATGTTTAGAACCAAAAAATAAATTATGTTTATTTAAATATTTTTTGGTTTATTATTAACCAAATTAGATTTAAATTTATTTAAATGATATACCAAAAAAATTACCTAGAGAAAAATTAATTAAAAGGAAAAGACTAAAAATTGTTTTTATTTTAGAAATATTGTTTAATTTTCAAAATGTTCAATAGGGGTTTTCTAGATTCTACAGTGTATTATTAAATGAATTATATCACTCCATATATAATTATTTTATGTTTAAAATTTTTGTAGGTTTTTATGTTATACTTAATTTATGATATAGTCATAAACCCTATGATTTTAATAAAGATTATATTTTTCACTATTGACACAATATTCAATTTTTTCATAAAAATATAAAAAATTTATAAAAATATAAATTTTAATTTCTAAATTAAAAAATTAAGTTAAATTAATGATATTGAAATTTTAAAATTTTAAAATTTCTTTTTTAAATGAAAATATCAAATATAAAGAAAACCCTCTTTTATTGAAAATAAACATTTTTAATTGTTCTTAATATTATTTTATATAAAATTATAATTCAAAAAATGTTAATAGATTATTTAAAAAATATTTTAATGGTGTTAAATTTATTTTACTAGGATAAAAGTCTAAAAACATAAAAAATTGTTATTTGAGAAAAAATATATTTTAATATTAAATCATATTAACTATTTCTCCTCTAAATGTAATAAAATTTTATTTACAATATATATTTTTATTAACTAGAGTATTTATTATTATTACAATTTTCCTAGTAATATTAATATAATATGTTGTGGTTAACTTTATTTCAGTTTCATATATAAAATAAGCTATAAAACATAGTATTAATTTAGAGAAAAAATATATATTTTAAAATATCCGGGTATTACATTCCCCCCTTAAATAAATTACATCCTAAAAATTTTAATGTTCACATAATAATGAAAATATGTTTCGATATATAAAATATGTACATGATCTAAAATATATTTTCAAGAGAGATATCGGCTCTACAAACTTATGAATTTTGTATTTTCCCCTCATAATAGGCAAATATTAGTATGAATGTTTTCTCCAACCATTTGAGATAAACATAACTCATAATTAGGTATCATAGTTACTATAATATAATTAGTTTCACTAAAGATATAATAGTCATCCTTTCATTGATATATGATCATATGTTTTCTGGAAATTTGACTTCCATATTTTGGTAAGTAATATGTAATACATGTGAAGATAAAAAATCCATTTCTAAAATAACATTAAATTAATATAAAGGAAGAGTTAATAAGACATAGATAAAGCATAATCCCATAATCCTTAAAGGATATTCGAATACCTTATATATAATAATGACACCACCATGTGTTTTTATTTTTTATTCAATAGATAATCGTTGGTGAAAACATACATGAAATAATAAATCCATAAATATTGAGTGAAGAATATGTGTACCTAAAACCACATAATTATCACTATACACTTAAATAGAAATCATTACATAGTATTTGCCTTATTCCTATGGTCTAGGAGGTGGTTTGTTTCGATTGAGACTTTTCCCTAGATGATTCTTACCACATTTTTAACATAAAGGAAATCAAATATTCTTTCCTTCACAATCTTCATCACCCGATCTTCCATGAGAAACTATAATTCTCTTATTTAGGGAGTTCAGATACTAAACTAAGTCCATGTGTTAATAATAATTTTTGATATCTAATTTGAAATACCCATAATATTTCTCACTCCAGCTCTTATACCATTAGGTTGTTCTTTGGAAAAATATATGTATTATCCAAGGAATCAATTTTAAACATGGTTTATTTAGGATTCATCAATGCTAAATACAAATGGGGTTAGTTTTATCAATAAAAAACATCATAAGATAATTATAAAAAATTATTTCATGAAAAAGACAACCTCAAAAATATCTTACTCTTTGAAATAATGACATTAGTTTTCAGGTCAACCAATATCAATCTCGGTAAAACATAGGTTTCTTTAGTCTTCAGCTATTAGTAATTCCAAAATGGGTTAATTTAAGTGACAAAAAAATCATAAGTAAATTATCATAAATGATTTAATGAAAAAATAAAACCCAAAATGTATTACCTTTTGAAATAATCACATTATATTTCAATTCAACCTAAATCACTCTGGGTACAATCTAGGTTTCTTTAGCTCGATTTGTTGCACACTTCTTGAAAGGATTATTTGTAATAATATATTATTAATAATTGATCATAAAGATAATGTGAATTAACTAAATCATATCCCATAGGAGTGTCTATCTAGGCATGCAGTCTTAAGCCCACTCATTGTCCACTGAGTGAAGATTGATTTTATACTCAACCACTATTTTTAGGGTAATTACCACTGGGTTGATATGTTCCATAGCTGAATCCACCTTCCAATATCTAGATAGGGAAGTAATTTATCACAAACCACAACATATATACTTTACCAAAACATCAGTATGTTTTCATATACATAGACTTACACTTAGTTTTTTTTACTAAATTTCTCTTATCATAATTTCAAAATGAAATAATCTTATCCCCACAAATAACTAAACCATACTATAATACCAACTATGGTGACCTAGACACACAATCATATATCTAGTGTTAAAGTGACATTATTTAATCATTGTTGTTGAATCAAACAAATATAAAAAAATCTTTATTTAAATCAAAAACAGATAAGTTAAACATTAAAAATCAATATTATATGTAGAATACTAGGAATGATAGGTTTAGTGTGTTTGAGGACAAAATAAATATGTAACTTATTTTATAATACTTTTAAACATATCCCTATATTAAAACTACACAAGACTCACTTCATGACTACTCATAAGTTATAATCATATTCATAACTCGAAGAATGGAAATATAAGGTAGGTGTGAGGTCAAACACTTACTAAAGGAACAAATCATAAATATATCATCAAGGGTTACATAATAAGAATAATATAAAACATTAGAATATAATATTTCTTAAAATTTAACATGGAATAATAGGAGATTTCCATAAGGAATAATAAAATGACCTATAGTCTCAAATGATCAAACATAGTCCATGTAATAAGATATTAAAAACATAAAATAATAAACATGATCCATGGTAGCATAAAATAAGTGAAATAATATGAAATAATAACTTAGTAGAGAAGGTATTACTACCTGATTCCCATTACATAGTGGTATTTGACCAAAAAAATCATGCACCATATTGGGATTAGGCCAAACACCCATGTACCCATGTTGTCTTAGGATATTAACATTTTTAACCTCATGGGTTTGTGATAATATCTCATTTACACTCTTGGACTTGGGTAACTATATATGTACTCGATTGGGTTTGGGATACTATCTATATACCCTCTCAGGCTTGGGATACCGACCCATTTATCATCATGGGATTGGGAAAGTACTCATATAACCTCTTTGATCTCATGATATTTAAATCATAAAGTAATTAATTGCGGGGACATATATAACCTGATCCATCAATAACAATATTCCATACATTTTTGTTCAAAGTGAACATGATAACATTTCCATTTCAAATATCACATAATTAACTAGTAGAGAAGAGATGGGTTTAATGAAAATATGCATAGATCATTTAATAATCCATTTATAGAAATAATGTATAGGGTGGTATAAGAACACATCCCTAGTGAAACATAAGGATCATTAAGGATATTAGCATATATGAAAAATATAATTCGAAGATCATTGGGTAAACTACTTTGAAAAAAGAGAGGAAATATTAATTTTGATATTAAAATCATTAGGAATTGGGTTTATTTAAACAAACATGGGAAGGAATATTCATTGGAAATAATGTATGTACTAAAAAGAGAATTTTTTTCACTTGGAAAAACATTAAAAGTATATTTTAGAGAACATTTTCACATTATCATAAAATGATAAAGTTACGAGTCACTTTAAATAGTTATTTTCAAAATAGAAAAGTAATTTTAATTTAAAATTTTACTTGAAAAATAATATTCAAAAATAAAATCTCTAAAAATACATAAATACTATCCCAAGGAAATTTAGTGTGTAAGATAAAATAAATGATCCTGGAAGGAAAACATTTTAATATTTTAAAACACATTTACCAAAAAAAGAATATAAAAATGTATAATAAAATTTATTTTTGAAAATAGGATGAGTGAAATATATAGATAACATGAGATAACAATTAATTAGGTTTCTAAATATAATGGATACAATTCATTGTTAGGGGAAAATTTTACATGGAATAAAAATAGTCATTAAAGCGAATGAGAATTGTACTTCACAATGTCACAATTTTAGGGGGAAAATTTTAATAGTGGGGGAAGATTTGAATCAGAAATTTCATTTTAACTAGATATAAATTTAAATTTAAATATAAAATCTTATAGTGGAAAAAACCAATCATATAAGAAAAATGTTTATGATGACACATCAAAACTCAAATAAAGGGGGTTTGAGTTAACAAAAACCATTAATATTTAAGAACCATTTTAATAAATACCCCTTTAAAGAGAGAGATTGAAAGTTTACTTCAAATACCATTAATATACGATAATTCATGAGATTATAAAACTAATAGGTAGCACACTATTTAAAAAAATTAGGTGTACAAAACAAAATAAATCTAAGTGAAAGGAAAGTGAGATAAAACACCCTTACATAATTATTATTGTTCAAATTGAAAACGTATGAAAGATAGAACATGATATGGTTCTATAAATACATTATATTATATGATAATTTATACAAAATGAAATCCATTTCCAATATATACTCCAAAAAAGGAAACAAGTGGTGAATACATGTCTTATCATAATGAATAAAAATCGAGATTTAAAATCCCTTACCATAATTCCAAAATTACCCTAAAGTGTATTAACATAATAAATAATATAAATAGTTAACCTAATAACCTATTTATGAAACATATTCATACCTATAACCTTATATAATCTTCATTCATTACCATTTATTACAAATATATTAGTTAGTTATATTTTATTTTATTCATCTTATGTTTATTAGTTTCGACTGTTTTGTTTTGTACTATATTCATAATGGTGGTGTCAATTTTCATTTAAAGATTAAGATTTTATCAATATGTTATAATTGAAGGCACTATAATAATTTTTTTGTAATTATTTATAAATTTTTATTTTAATTATATAACTATTTTAGCCATGATTCTTGATGATGAAGTCAGTGGTAAGCTTGTTTTTTGTGATTTTCATGAATGAGGGTTATTATCTTCATAATGGGTTACATATTAAATCTATTATTATATAACAGTCACAATAATTTTCTAATTATTATTTTCCAATTTCACCAGTATTTATTTTTCCTCATTTTCCCATGATATAAATTTACAGCATTGTTCACATAGGTGGTTAAATCGACCCATACAAGAACAAGCTAAAATCTATGAGGGAGTTTGTTTAAAAACGTGATTACTTTGTAATAATATCATTATTATATATTAATTATGATATTTTTTTTAATGTTTTTAATTATGTTATAATATATTTAGTTAAATAATAATATGACAGAATGAATAAACAAAATATGTCACTTTTATAGAGGTGGTAGTCTACACATATGCCCATGGGACGTATTCATTCTCCATATATTGGCATAATTATAGGTATTATATTATAATTTTAAATTCTTATTACTATTATAGAATTCATATTAATCCTTAGAATATACTTTTATAACCACACATTTCATATGGGGATGAAAATTCAAGCAAGCTATTTTATGGAGGTTGTAGTCTGCTTGTACGCATGATAACATTATCAATTATCAATTGGATTGGGATGAAGGAATAAAATAGATATAAAAAAGTCAAAAAAAAATTTAATAAAATTAGTAATACTAATTTTTTCATAATTTTTTGGATGAGAAACGTTTTAGGGGATTAAATAATAAAAGAATTTAGAGAGCTTGATTGAGAACATTACCACTCCCTTTAGATGATATCCCTTGGAAATCACATTTAGGATCCTTATCATGGTATTTTGGAAATAAAAAGGATTATAAGTCATGGAGAGAGGTTTTAGGAGATACTATGGAAGATTTTTGGTTGATCTAATGCTTTTATAATGGACAGATAAATGGGGTGGAGGTGCTCTCCATTTATAATGATATTTTTATAAATATAACTTCTTAATATAAAGAGAGAAAATTTTTCTCATTTAATGTGGATCCAAATTAGAAAATAACATAGCGGGGGATGATTTATGTCCAATAATATGTCAAAAATTAATTTTCACACATGTTTTAAATATGTTTTATGTGTTTTACTCTTAAATTTTCCACTTTTTTACCTTGGGAAATAATTTTTTCCAAAGTAATTTACTTTCAATGCCTAAAAATAAAATGGAAATTATTAATTTATTTTAACCTTCTCATTAAAAATATTAAATTAATTTTATTAAATAAAATGTATATGTGTTATAAAAATTAAATTTAACATTATCTCATGTAACACGTAGAAACCTGTTTTAAAAAATACTGTATTTTTAATCATAAATGTTATGTTTAAAAAAATTATCAATGATGTTTATTTTCATGATATTAAATTTTTTCATATTTACAATATAAGAGTAATGTTAATTTAAAAAAACTATAAAACTAAATTTTACCTTTCTAAAACATAATTAAAAGAGAAAGACTAAAAAAATTATTATCAAAATAATGCTTAATTTTCAAAATATTAAAAAAGGGTTATCTAAACTAAAAATATCTTTTTAAATGAAAAATTTGAATCCAAAAAAATTATTTTGATCATAAAATATATTTTATAATTTTTCATGTAATACTTACTTTTTAATGTAGTCATAAATGCTGCAGTAATTGTAAAAACTGTATTTTCCACTATTTACTAAAAAATTCAATTTTTTTTTGAAAAAAAAATAAAAAGATAATTTTAAAATGAAAATTTAAAAATTTAAATACATTTTTTAAAAAATAATTCTAAAATTTATAAACTCATTTTATAAATAAAAATACAAAATATGATAAAATCTTTTTTATTGAAAAATGTTGTTTTAAGTGTTCTTAATATTATATCATATGAATTTAAAATTTAAAGAATGTAAATATATTAGATTAGTAAAATTCTAAAACAGTTTCAATTAATTTAATAGGCTTAAATATACAACACTTTAAGAAAATAGTTATTTGAAATAAACTCGTTTTTAATATTAAATCATATAAATTATTTCTCCTATAAATATAAGAAAATTATAGTTTAGTAATGTATTTTTATTCACTATAGGTTTCATTTTTAGTATAATTTTCATATAAATATTCATATAATAGTTCTCAGATCATTTTATTTTTCTGTTATGTGGGAAAACATCTATCAAACATAATGTTAATTTAGATAAAACAATATATTTAAAAATATTTGAGGAGTTACATCCACTCTTGATCTTAACATGGTTAAATAAGTAAAATAATCTTAATAGTTAGACTCTAACTACCTAAAAATTATGTCTAACCTCAATGTTGAGGAGGTCATTGATGGATGAAAAAAGGATACAACTATTGTGAAACACTTTCAAGACTAGAGTGCAATCCCACATTCTTTCCATAAACATCTTCTTTGGTCTTACCATTATTCAAGGTTGGTTATCCACTTGGGTATTCCAAAAATGTATAATGAGATGAAGGAAAACTTTGGTCTTTGGGAATGAAGTGAAATATGACCAAGTATTTTAGGAAATTTATAACCTATCAGTAGGTGAAGGTCCAAAATTATTTACCAAATTTCATATTGGAATAATTACCTATACTCGTATGGAAATGGGAACAGATTTATATAGACTTCGTCACTAGGTTTCCAAATATTCCTTAAATGAAAAATCTCATTTCGATGATTTTACATTGACTTAATAATACCTCCCTATTCATCCCAATCTGGTAAATGTATTTGGTTGACATGTTGTAAAATATTTATATTTGAGAAGTGGTCAAATTACATAGGGAACTAATTTTGATTGTCTTTGATTGTGATCCTAGATTCAATTCATGATTTTTTAGTCTGCACAATAATTTATTGGAATAGAGTTGACTATAAGAACAACATACCATCCTTTAAAATAATGAAAGTCAAATCATGTAATTCATACTCTTGAGGACATTCTAAGAGAATCTATGATGGAATTTAGTGGTTCATGGGAAGACCATTTTCACTTTGGGGAGTTTTCATATAATAATAATTATCAATCCTTTTTACATATGTACCTATTTGAGGTGTTCTATAACCTACCATGTTGATCTATCATTTTTTGGGTAGGGGTTGGTTAAACTTCAAAAATTGGACCCAGTCTTGCCCATATGACAACTCATAAAATCTATATGATAAGTAAATGAATATAAATGGCACAATTCCATCAAAAATAATATTTTTATCATCAATATCACACATTATCTTGTGTGGTGGGTGACCTCATTTTATTTATTGTATCTTCAAGGCTGGGAAAACATCATCTATACAAACTGGGGAGGATAAATCCTTGATATATCGGACTATTTTAGATTCTACAATACAAAATTGATTTTTCTTATCGACTATATATTCCATTAATATTTATTTTAGTTAATAATATCTCTCACATATCTCAATTGAAGAAGATAAAACCTTATCTAGGTAACATAATTAGTTAGTACCCTATTACACATTATTTTGATGCATTACTTTTTCATAACAAAATTCTTATTCAAGACAGACAATGTAAGGACTTGTTGGAAATAATCATATCTTCAGTGCATGTATTGTGGAAACATGGATAGATTTTGAAAGACATATGGGAATGATAAAATATTATGCAAGATAAATGGATAGAGATTAATGTACCACCAAAAATTAACTTTATGTGGATAAAAATCACAATGGTGGGTTGAATTTGACACCCCACTAGTTTGAGGTATATTACCATTTTATTTATTATTTCTATATTATGTTATAGTTCACATTATTTTTAAGAAATTTGGAGTGATGTTTGGTTGGGAAAAAAAGTTCTAGGCTCTATGGGATTCACCATTCCCGTGGTGTAGATCATGGTGTATGACATGGCCATATTCATTTTAGTTCTATGGTAATAGTGATCCCACTATGGAGGAGTTGTAGAATCCCAAATGGAAGCACCCATTATAGACGGGTACTCTTGTTATAGAGTGAATCCACATTGTGGGCATTTTTATTTTTCATAGCATGTTTCATGGGTGGGGGAGTCAAGAAGAACTATTACATTGGAAAATACATCAACACTCCATGGGGATACCCATTATATGAGCATGGTTCTTGTAAGGGTAACCATATTAAATATAATGACCAAGACACCCATGTTGGTGGAGGTTGTGGTGGTGTTGAGGATGGGTCGACCTCATGTGGGTGGTTCAAAAAAGTCCCAAGAAGATCCACCACACCATTGTATAAGTTTTTGTAGCACGAAAAAGGTGAAGTAAATTTCCCTTTACTGTGGTGGGTCTCTATTGGGGGAGTTGTGGTTAGGGTTACCATGTATGTGTTAGTGACTAAAAATCCATGGTGAAAAGTAGTTTTATTTTTATAATGGAAAAAAACACCAAATTAGGGGTTGGGGAATATATGTACTATTTAGGGAAACCTAGTTTGAATTTTTTAGAGTCAATTAATTAGATTTTGACCCAATTATTCCTTATAGAAACCCACATTCTTCATATCATCTCTAGGTATCTCAACCAAAGGTTTCCATAGTTTAGTTTTGGCAATTATCTTTCCACCACTGATCACCTCTCTGGTTATTAGGGTTAAATTTATTAGAAGTAAGTGGATTTTATCCCACTATACTACTATTAATAGCTTGAATGATTATAGTATATAACATTTAATGATTTTTAAATGGAAATCCTGAAAAAAATATTTTACAAACACTGGTTCATTATTCCATGGAATTAAAATAATTTTTGTGTGTGTTTGAAAACTATGTATGAGTATGGGTTAGTGTGAATTCATGATATGCATGTTTTAGGCCTTATTAGTTTAGACTTGGATATATATGGTGAAATTAGGGGAATATTGGATATGTAATTCCATGTGATGACTTGAATCTGAGGGAATGAGGTTCTACTCATGATTTTGATCTATTCAGGGAATACCATTTGGAGAGGGTTACATTATGTTTATGACATGGATTTTTTCATGGGGTATTTGGTGTATTTGATGGGCTACTTTCAAATCTTTTTTCTTTATATGTATCTTGTGCACTATATATAATGCTTTCTCCTTGATTAAATTTTTTTAGATAGCCTGTTCTTATATTAGTGGAATGTGTGGTAAGTCTCTGGGGGATTACCCACTGGGATTTATACTCCTTCCTTTTATATGAACTTGGGCCCATATAGTGATTTTTTTATCATGATACATATAACGTAAAAGTTTCTTAAATTGATTTCAGAGTACCTTGATGTGATATTCAAGGATATTGGAGGCTTGATAAAGTAGTGGTCATGGAATAAATTATGGTTTAGATCCACAATTGGAACCATAGTTTTCCTCAGAGTCTTTTTATCTTATAGAAATATTTGGTTTTATTTTTACGTAATGTGACTATAATCAATTATTGTTAATTTTAATAGTAGTTTAGTATTATTTGTTTTATAAAAACAATTCGGATATATGTTCTATCTCTACAGTTTTAATGAAAATGTATGTATACCCTCCATCAGATCAATTTATGTCGGGATCATCCCCATGTGCCCCTCCCTCATAAACTCTCCTCTCTACTAAAAAACCTCGTATCCTCTAGAAACCTTCTCCCCCAATTATACACCATGCTCATCCCTAGCATGAACCCTCTCCTCTCCCACACAAACCCTCTTCTCCCTGATTCCTCTTTCATCCATCGCGCTCATCCCATCCAATGACCTCTTCATTCTTCTCCTTTAAAGGTAATTAGCATGCCATGGAGTTATATGGGATCTCATTCGAACATCAAGTGATTGGCATAACCAATGGATACCTACAAATATGGGATGTATTTTGGATGAAATTTTAGTTATCTCTCTCATACCCATAAGATAGAATTTGAGATAATATAGTGGATTATTCAATAAATGATACATGTTTTATAGTATTTCTTTATTTTAGTTTCTTGTGAATTTTTCATATTTCTAGAATGGTAGATAATCTACATGGGATTTAATATGATTTTACAAGATTTAAAAATTGTTATTAGAATTATTTAACCCCTAACAGTGGTATCTTATCTATACCATGAATTTGATTTTGGAATAATTTCATGATATGAAATGAAAACAAAAATAGAAAATTATTTTCATGTTTATGGAAAGTTCAATTTACCTTTACAAATTTTGGCTCTACCTAATGGTCATTGCTTTTACCCAGACATTGAATGTGTCATGCCCCAGCTCCCGAGTACCCAGAGACGGTGCCATACAGAGGATTGAATTCAGTTCAAGCTTTAAGAAACCAGCTTCTTCTGAAATGTTTCTTCTGCTAACAACTGATACCTAAAAAATTTTATTTCGAAAACGTAGGGTGAGCATACGAATTCCCAGTAAGGGTTTTAAAAATAACATACTATACCCAAAATAAATTTGGAAAAAATTCTTTAAAATTTCCATAAAACAATTTCGTTAAAAGTATGTAACACATTAAACATACCATGATAATTTTCTAAGGGATAAAAGTGCCCAATTTAATTCATATTAACATTATCATGATTCAATTATGAGAGTGTTAATTCAGAATATAAAGTAAAAGACATTTCATGTTAAAGGGAATGTAAAAAAATTAATAACTAAGTGTAATGCGAGATCATAGCTGCCCTTAAAAATAATAACATCAATTTCCTCATGTACTATTGGCCATTAAATCTTAGAATATTTTATAAATATTAATTATGCCATACATAAACTTCTTCGGATTCTCATAATCATAATCTCTTTCAACAGGAATATTCTACTAGTCTAATAATTCTCTAGTTAATTAATTAAATAGTATTAATGAGGAAAGTGCATATGTTGGACCATGTCAAGGCATCGTGCCAAGACCTATGGGCTAACTATAATAGTACCCCAACCGAGAGAGCCTCTATAACCAGACTCCACCCCATAGTGCCTCTAATAACTGGACTCTAACCCGAAGGGTCTGCTGTAACCGGACCCCAACCCAGATGGCTTACTTTAACCAGTCCCCACCCCAAAAAAAACTAGTTCCAATGCGTTCCCCATAACTCTAAATCAAATTGAACATACCACTTTGATTTATTAAATCACTTATCATTCCCAGTACACATATTACTTGGATTTTTAATTCACATTTTTCAAAGTGTCCCATACCATATTGAATAATTAAATGCATATCTCATAAATTATTATTAACTATAAATTGTTTTATTATCACATAAAATAATAACTTTTCAACTCTTCCATAGTAATAAACATTTAATGCATTAAAATACATTCACATTATTCATGATCAGATAAATGGAATTAGAAATGGACTAAAACCTAATATGCCAGTTACTATTCGGACAACATGTTTCTCCACAACATGAATAAACTAGAATAAAATATTTGCCCATGTGATATTGATTTAAAACACACAATAAAGGAATGGGAGGGGTTAGAACATAAAATTATAGTTTCTAAAACAATCTTGACCACTTACTTAATGAAATTTTCTTCTGGTGCATAATAAATAAAAAGGGAACCCAAAATTTTGTGTGGTGTGTTAATTTCACATTTCCTATTATATTTACTATAAAAAAGCTTTTGTTTAACACATTATATATTAAAACATGAAAGTCTGAGACTCAACCATAACCTTTATAATTTTATATAAATACTGGATAAAAACTCATACATGTGAATTTGAAGTTGAAAGCCTTTAATATCTTTACTCGTGAACTAATAACATTGAAAGAAAATTATTTAAAATAGCTACACATATGGTTTTATGTTGTGTAAAACATTCATTCAACAGGATGTTCTTAGGAAGTAGTGTTTAGTCGAATAAATAAGAAAATATTTGAAAACAGAAGTTTTGTATCTTCCTCAATAATCTTGGAAATTTATAAATTAAATTGGTAATAAAAGATGGTATATATAAACACATACCCGCTCACCTGATTATACATAAAAAGTATATGCAAGGTTATCCTTCTAAGTCAATTTAAACTTGTAAATTTATCAAAATCATGGATTTATTTATTAGGGTACAATTATTGAACTGTTTTAAAAACCTCATTTATATTATGTGTATTCATATATAAGAACATACTACATTAAATATAAAATTTTCCTACAGATGGTGACTCCATGCATTTTAGTCCTTCATTAACTTGCAACTCAAATTTAGAAATCTTTAACCTGGGAATATGAACATTATTAAAATATGAGGGTTGTATATATTATACCTATATATTTTCATAAACATGTGTATTTGTATATAATTGATTACGTATTTAAGGAATAAAATAAATTTGCATGGGATGTCCATGCTTTGGGTTATTAATACATTGAAACTCAAGATCTTGAAACTCTTAAAGAATTAATTTCAAACCGTATTATGATGTATATTTGTTTTAAAACTATATATATATATATACACATACAACTTAAAACAAAAATCAAGACAAAGGCTAATACTTTTCCTTAGCATGAGGAGGAGGAGCTCGGGAAGGCACTGGAAATCTCAAAGGGCTCATTGAGGTCCGCAAGAGGCTTGTGTGCAAGGAACCAAGAGGTTCTTCGAATGTATTGGTGTGGATTTTTATAAACCGTGCCTATAATGTTTATTTTTAATGAAAGATGAAAGGGATCTGAGGCCTAAGTGGGATTAAAAGAATACTAATAGTCAAATCTTGTGGAAACTGCGTGAAGGAGGAGAAAAATGATGAAACAATAGGGTGTAGGGTTACAGGTTTAAGGCATGACACTGGGAGAAGAGGACGTCACTGCGAGTGGAAAATCAAGGGAGATTTCGACAGCCAGGATCATATCTAGCTTGGATTCAAGGGTTGGGATGATTATGTGGTTTATAAAGGTGAAGGATGGCTCAGATTAAATCCGAGTCTGATCAGACGACACGAGATCAATGCGGAGTTTTAAAAACATCAAATGACCATGATTAGATCATACCAGATTGAATAGACCAAAAAAACCTAGAGATGTGCCACGGGTGTTGGAGGTCGAATGTGGGATTCAGATCAACGTCCCAGATCGCGCACGACGTGATCCAATGACCCAGATCTCGTTTCGCCCGAAAGAATGTGTCCCACATCAAAATAGGAAGGTGTGCACGGCTTCCTTATAAGACTAAGCCTTTGAAGCCTCAATTAGAAATCACACAACACACACTTAGAGGGCCTTACACACGGTCTCCCGCCTCCCTTATAGGCCTCAACCTACCCATGATGACCACAGAGTTGCGCCCATGTTGCACAATCATGTGCTTCTGCTCTCCCATGCTCCTGTGCACCCCTCTAGAGACCTATGCCTGAGCTTGGGCTGGCCCAGGTTTGGGCTGAGGGATTGGCTCAACCACCTAGGGTGAGCTATCTCCCTTGGTCTATCCATAAAGGGTTGTCCCTTAGTAGGCCCAATTTATTTAATAAAATCTATCATAAATAATAATAAAAAGTCTTAAGGGAAAATAATACTATACATAAATTTCCTTTTTTAAACATGGATTATATCAAACATTAGAAGGTTAATGTGTACAAATTAAAATTGAATGTATTTTCTAAGGTTTTTTATAAACACGAATCCTTTATCATAAAAATGTTATAAAATTGAATGATAATTCTTATACTAGTGTTATAGTGGTCAAAACATAGTTTAATTAAAAGTATAATTCGATTAAAAAAGATTAAACATAGTTTAAGGCACTGAATGAAAATCTTTACAATACGTTTTAATTAATTGCAACATGTTTTGAATTAATAATTACATTTCAAAAACACCAAATTATAATTCAAAACATCTCACTATGTCCTTTTAATGTTCATGGTTAGGAGTAGTTTTTATATTTTTTCAATTTATAAACTAATTACTTAGTGAACTAAAATATACTTATAAGCTTTAAATTAATTGTCCATCAAGTCCAATGACTATATTTATAGATGTTAGTGTTCCATGGTTTCCCAAGGCAATGGTCACATTAGTTTCTTATAAATCCAAGAATTAGGGTGTCTTAAAATTCATGTTGATTGAAGAAGATGGCTCACATCATACCATTGGTGCTTAGTGTGGCCACGGTGGCCATGGCCATTCTTATGTCCATTATGAAAAATTATAAGGACCCATGTTACTTCTTTGGGGTTATCATTGTTTTAAGTTGTCTCACTGTAGTTCTGATAGGGTTTTTAATACGTATTTTTGGTTAGCATGATTACTCTTTTGTTCTCCGTGTATTGTAAATGCTATGGTGTTTTTATTTAAAAGAATAGTCTTGTATCCACTTGTGAGTTTTAATTGGAAGAATTCTAATATAAATTAAAACCATATTATTACCTTCTCATAAGAAACTAGTTTTGTTACGTTATTAAAAAAAGTAAACATAACTTATTAATACATAAGGTTAGGGTTTTGGGGTGTTACATCATTCCCCCCTACGAGGAATTTTGTCCTCTTAATTTGTTTCATAACCAGAAAAGATATATATATATGATTTTCTTACCACATCCTCCATCATAGTGGATCCTCAGGTGGATTCAGTGGAAAACCCAAATTCATGCTCAACTCCTCTAGTTCTCTAATTCAGAAACACCTCGAATAGAAGGAATTGAATTTTTTTATTGAACACTCGGGCTTCCAGAGGTAGGCTCGAACGGTAGAAAGTTTGGAAATTTCCGAATGGACCATCACACGGAGAAAATTCCAAACTATGTCTCGACTGAGAACATGTAAGTCATAGAAATTGTCGTATAGGATAAAACTGGGGAGTTGGTACATGTATGCCATACAAGGGTTTCCATCCAAAGCAGCATCTTGAAAACAGAACTTGTCCATGTAGTTACGGACTATGGTGAAACATAAGAAACTGCCTTCGTAGTATTTTTCTCTTCACCTATACTCGACCAGTTGTGGCATGGCTATGTGGTAGTAAATGGAAGCATTCCCTTGACAGGTGCCAAGAATATCCAGACTATTTTTCACTTCATATAGTTTTTTACATGTTTTTCGCAAGTTTGTGAGAGGTAGGTACTCCTCTTCACAGGTTTTGATCGCAATAATGTCCAGTACCTCAACAGGAAGAGATAACATGTGGGTTTTTCCTTCTATCTGAAAATTTATTATCAAAGTTCACTCAGTGATACTCATTCAAATTTATAATCTATTGGAGGGAAAACCAAAAGAAGATACGACAATTATATTCTTATATAACCACTGGTACAAAAAGTAAAATAGGTCTAATGGTTTCCCCAGTCCCCTATTACACGAGTCCCCAAAACTAGTTCAAAACATTCAATCTCCCAGAACCATATGCAACCCGAGCAATCTAGTTCGACATCGTGGGTGCACTTGTGTTGTCTCTAGAGTCTAGAATGTGGGGTGTACAACTGTGAGACACTTGTATGTACTTGTTGTCTGTATACTGAACGGGAGGCTTCGTACTCAAGGATGTCAAAGTCCATTACCTGACCAAAATGGCCATAGGATAGGACTTGGCACATATATGCCTCTAGGAGGTCACCTTCTACGACCGATTCTTGGAAGGCGGTGGGGGATTGGATGCCTTTTGCTGTGGTGAAGAATATAAAAACCCCCTCTTAGTATTTTCCTCATCGTACATTGGATGGGAATTGGGCTTGCATCATAAATATGTAATCCAGACCTGTTATTTGGTGGAGTTGATGTACTCAGGGAGAGTTGGATATGTCATATATGTTCTTACACATCATTTGGATATGGGCATAGTTTATAAAATTTTAATGGATGGCTATTGAAATTATGGTTTCTAGGGCCTCATTGGGAAGAGAAAGAAGATTAGTATCTTTATTTTCCATCTGAAAATTAAGAAAACATTATTCTTAGTATTGATTAAGTAAGTTTTTCATTGTTCAGTTATGGTTTTCTAGAGTTATACAAACTGAATCCTCTGATACCAACTATCATTCCCCAGCTCCCGAATACCTGGAGTCAGTGCCATACAGAGGATCGAATTCAGTTTAGGCTTTGAGAAACTAGCTGGTGCTAAAAATTTTCTTCTACTAACAACTGATACCTGCAAAATTTTGTTTCAAAAATGTAGGGTGAGCATACAAATTCCCAGTAAGGGGTTTACAGATAACATACTATACCAAAAATAACTTTTGAAAACATTATTTAAAATTTCCACAAAACATTTTCTTTAAAAGGATGTATCAAATTAAACATACCATGATAATTTTCTAAGGGATATAAGTGCATAATTTAATGTATACTAACATTATCATGATTCAATTATGAGAGTGTTCATTCAGAATAGAAAACAAAATTCATTTCATGTTAAAGGTAAAGTACAAAATTAACAACCAAGTGTAATACATGATCAAATATGCGCTAAAATATAATTACTTCAATTTCATCATTTACAATTGGCCATTAAATCTCAGAATACTGCATAAATAATAATTATGCCATACTTAAACTTCTTCTGATTCTCATAATCATAAACTCTTTAACCAGGAATATTCTCATAGTCAAATAATTATCTGGTTAATTAATTACATAGTCTTAATGAGGAAAGTTCATATGCTGGATTGTGTCAATGCCTCATGCCAAGACCTAGGGGGTAACTATAACATGACCCCAACCAGGAGAGCCTCTGTAACCAGACTCCACCCTGAAGAGCCTCTAATAACTAGACTCCAACCCGGAGGGTCTGCTGTAACCGGACCCCAACCCAGAGGACTTACTTTTACCATTCCCCACCCCAGAACATACTACATTTAATGCATTCCTCATAACAGTAAATCAAAGTGCACATACTACTTTGATTTATTAAATCACTTATCATTCCCAGTACACTTATTATTTGTCTTCTTAATTCACATTATTCAAATTTTCCCATACCACATTGAATAATTAAATGTATATCTTAAAAAAATAACAATAAATTCTGTGATTATCACATAAAATAACAGTGTTTCAACTCTTCCATAGTAATAAACTTTTAATGCATTAAAATACATGCTCATTATTCATGCTCAGATAAATGGAATTGGAAATGGACTAAAACATAATATGCCAATTACTATTCAGACAACATGTTTCTCCACGACATGCATAATCTAGAATAGAATATCTGTGCATGTGATATTGATTTAAAACACACAAGAAAGGAATAAAAGGGGTTACCACATAAAATTATAGTTCTTGAAACAATCTTGACCACTTATTTAATGAAATTTTATTCTTTGTGAATAATAAATAAAAAGGGAACCCAACATTCTGTGTGGTGTGTTACTTTCACATTTCCTCTTATATTTATTATAAACAAGATTTTGTTTGACACATTAGATATTAAAACATGAAAGTATGAGACTCAACCATAACCATTGTCATTTAATATAAATAGTGGAGAGTAACTCATACATGTGAATGTGATGTTTCAAGCCTTCAATATCTTTACTGGTGAACTAATAACATTGAAAGAAAATCATTTAAAATAGCTACACTTAGGGTTTCACATTGTGTAAAACATTCATTCAATGGGGTGTGCGTAGGAAGTACTGTTTAATAGAATCCAAAAGAAAATATTTGAAAGAAAAAGTTATGTATCTTCCTTGAAATTTTTTTAAATTTCTAAAATAAATTGGGGATCAAAAATGGCATATATACACACATAACCACACACTCGATTGTACATAACAAGTATACGCGAAGTTCTTATTCTATGTTAATTGACACTTGTAATTTTATCAAAATCATGGATTTAATTATTAGGGTACAATTATTGAATTGTTTTAAAAAACACATTTATATTATGTGTATTCATATATAAGAACATACCTAATTAAATATAAAATTTTCATACATAATGTGACAACATGAATTTTAGTCCTTCATTAACTTGCAACTCAAATTTCGAAATCTTTAACCTAGGAATATGAACTTTATGCAAATATGAGGGCTTTTTATATTATACCTATATATTTTTCAAAAACAAATATATATATATATAACCGATTACATATTTAATGCATAAAAAAATTAGCATGGGATGCCCATGTTTACTGTTATTAATACATTGAAACTCAAGATCCTGCAACTCTTAAAGAATTAATTTCAAACCGTATGATGATGTATATTTGTTTTACAAGTCTATATATATATATATACAAATTAAAACCAAAATCAAGACAAAGTCTAATCCCTTACCTTAGCTTGAGGGGGAGGAGCTCGGGAAGGAACTGGAAATATCGGAGGACTCGTTGAGGTCTGCTGGAGGCTTGTGTGCAAGGAACCGAGAGGTTCTTCGGATGGCTCGTTGTGGTTTTTTATAAAACAAACCTATAATGTTTATTTAAATACAAGATGAAAGGTATACAAGGCCCATGTGGGCTTAAAAAATAACTAACAATTAACTCTTGTGGAAACCGCGTGAAGGAGGAGAAAACCGTTGAAACAATATGGTGTAGGGTTACTAGTTCAGGGCACGCCATGGGGAGAAGAAGACATCACTGCAGGAGGAAAACCTGGAGGTATTTCGATGTACAGGATCAGATATGGCTTGGATTCAAGGGATAGAATGCATTTGTGGTTTATAAAGGTAAAGGATGGCTCAGCCTAAAAATGAGTCTGATTGGGTGGCATGAGATCAATGCGGAGTTTTAAAAACTTCGAACGGACACGACTAGATCATGTCAGATCGAACGGACCACAAAAACTCAGTATTTTGCCGTGGTTGTTGTAGGTCGATTGCGGGATCAGGATCAATAGCCCAGATCACGTGCGACGTGATCCAATGGCCCCGATCTCGTTTCGCCGGAAAAAATGTGTCCTACATCGAAACGAGAAGGTGCACACGGCTTCCTTATAAGCCTAAGTCTCTGAAGCCTCACTCAAAAATTACACAAAACACACTCAGGGGGCCTTACACATGGGCTCCCGCATCCCCCATAGGCCTCGGCCTACCCAAGTTCACCGTGACCTTATGCCCGCACTGTGCACTCATGTTCTCTTATGCTCTCATGCTCTTGTGTGCCCCTCGGGAGACCTATGCCCGAGCTCGGGCTGGCCCAGGCTTGGGCTGAGGGATTGGCTTATCCACCTAGTGTGAGATACCTCCCTTGTCCTAGAAATAAAGGGTTGGCCCTTTGCAGGCCCATATTTTTAATAAAAGCTAACCTAAATAATTATAAAAAAGTCTTAAGGGAAAATAATACTATACAAAAATTTCATTTTTTTAACATTGATTATATAAAACATTATAAGGTTAATGTGTACAAATTAAACTTGAAATTATTTTCTAAGGTTGTTTATAAACACGAAATCATTAACATAAAAAGTTATAAAATTGAATGATAATTTTTAAACTAGTGTTATAGTGGTCAAAACATAGTTTAATTAAAAGTACAATTCAATTAAAAGGTATAAAACATAGTTTAAGACACTGAATGAAAATCATTACAATACATTTTAATTAATTGCAACATGTTTTGAATTCCTTATTATATTTTAAAAACACCAATGTATAATTCAAAACATCTCACTATGTCCTTTTAATGTTCATGGTTATAAGTAGTTTTTATAATTTTTCAATTTATAACCTAATTACTTAGTAAACTAAAATATACTTATAATCTTTAAATTAATTGTCCAACAAGGCCAATGACTATATTTATAGCCATTAGAGTTCCATGGTTTCCCATGTAAACAATCACATTTGTGTCTTATAAATCCAAGACTTAGGGTGTCCTAAACCTCAAGTTGATTGAAGAAGATAGTTCACATCATACCATTGGTGATTAGTGTGGCCGCATTGGCCTCAACCATTCTTATGTCCATTATGAAAAATTATAAGGACCCATATTATTTCATTTTGGTTATCATTGTTTTATGTTGTCTCCTTGTAGTTCTGATATGGTCCTTAATAGGTATTTTTGGTTAGCATGATTACTCTTTTGTTCTATGTGTATTGTAAATGCGATGGTGTATTTATTAAAATGAAAATTATTGTATCCACTTGTGTGTTTTACTCAGTTTCATTCTAATATAAATTAAAACCATATTATTACCTTTTCATGAGAAATAATTTTCGTTCATTTATTCAAACAAAAGTTAATATAACTTATCAATACATAAGGTTCGGGTTTTGTGTTGTTACAAAATGGTCTACATAAGTGACATCTACACTTACCCTTATATAATTTAGTCTATATATGGATAACCTGGTATTATCCTTATAGAGAACAATTTGTATAAGAATCATTCTATTTTTCCTTTTTTTGAATGGTTCTACAAAAAGCAAAATGCAATTAACCTTATGTAGAATGTTTTTTAATAAAGTTAAATGAAATTTCTCTTAAGTTGAATGGTTCTATGTAAAATTAACTTTTTTTACCTTTACATAATTTGGATACATAAAGGTACGTTTCATGATAACGTTACATGGCTAGGTCATGTAAAAGTACTCAATGTGTTACCTTTTCAAAGTTGGTTATGTAGGGGTAGTTGGATTAACCGTTATATAGGTAACCCCTATTGTTTAAGGGTAACAAAAAAACTTAATTTTTTTTTTAATTTTTCCTATAATTTATATAATATTTTAATTTATAATAAAAATTATTTTAAGGGTATTTATTAATTAATAAAATTTATATTAATTATTTAATTATAAAAGTGTTTAAAATTATTTAATATTTTTTTGAAACATTTATTATTAAATATTCCTTAAATATTAAATGTTAATATTTAAAATAGGTTTTGGTAAATTATATGGAATGTTATATGACTAACTGAAAATTTATTTTCTATTAGCATAAACCCCCTTTAAAGGGTGGAGGGGGAACCTAACATGTCATCAAGGACGTAAAGACAAAATATGTGCTCCACCAACCCAAAATCCATCAACAACCAAGATCAATAAAAAATGAGAAGATCCTCCCCAGCATCAACAACTTGAAGACAAACTTATGTCGTCTCATCATTGTATGACTATTTGTCCCGTGTAGAGCATCATGGGCCTAGTACCGATGGAAATTGTCATACCATATCAAACTTCCAAACCCAAATATTAATGGTCTGGTGAAAGAACCCTGATCTAAACCTCATATGGAGAAGCCAATTGAATGAGGTCTTGTTGGATAGTCTGCTGAAACGTGAACCATAGAAAACAACACCACAGATCATAAAAGAAAAACCCCTATGAAAATCATTCACAAAGTCAAAAAAATCAGAAATCAGAAAACCATCAAAAAAATATCCTACATCCCAGATGCCTGAACCACCATTAATAGATAGCCCCTCCACAACAAACCCAATAGGATCCCCCCGACACCACAACCGTAGATGAGAAACTTGAATAAACTAGATGATCCATGATAGGAGAGGCCAAGATACTACCATGGAGGACTGGATGACACAACAACCGCACCAATGGAACATCTCCAATGAGGGAGACCAAGCCAATATATACCATAATAACCATTCTGGACATGAATATGAGAAAATCAAGCCATATAAGAACCCACACCAAATCCCAAAATGAGTAACCACATAGGGAGCAGAAAAGAGGGAAAACAGTGAGGACAAGGGACAATGCCACACCAATAACATTGATGTCCCAAATCCATCAGCAGTACTCCTACAAAAGGGGATGAACCATAGGGGAGTCTACACTAAGACATATCTACAAAGCCCATCACTGTCATCAAGACCACACATGGAGTCCAACATGATCCACCCAAGAAATTCTCTGCCTAAATAGATCAACAAGGTAAAAACCCACACAAATCACAATATATCTTGACAAAACTAATATCTAGATTCATCACTTTTCATCAGGCATGTCGATGTTAGAGATGAATTAGTAGTGAAAAAATGGAATGACTTCATCTCACGCCACTGCCACTGAAAGCTAATGTTGAGCTGAGACCACCTTGCGCTGCTTAGTGATGCCAACACCCAAAGTCCCTACCAATACAAGAATGTTGTAAGGAAATGAAATCCACCACTTTCCACAATTCTGTTAAGAAGAAGCATCGAGGAGAGGATCCACATCCAACCCTGCACCGAGAAAGAGGAAGAGGATGGCGACGGTGGGAGAAACCCAACAACAAGTTGTGCCCCTTATGGGATTATCCTTATATTTAAGTCCTACAAAACTATATGGATTATAAATAAAAGGTATTATTTTATAACCATAAAAATGAAATTTATAAATTTTTTATGAATTGAATAAATGATGTTGAAATATAATATTATTTATATTTTAATTAAAAAATTATCATCATAAAAAAAATTAATTGGTCAAAATTAATAATACCTTATTTGAAATTCTATGTACATGATATTTAGATTTTATAAAATATCTACATATTGTAATTTGGATTATTATTATTTTATGATTCATTACAATATCATATATTTTCAAAATTGACATATAATAAATAATATGAAATAGTTCATATTAAAGTTTACATGAAGTGTTTATATTCATAGTTATAGACTTTCCATAATATTTTGAAACTTATAAAAAAGTTTATAGTTTGATTTTATTTACGAATTGTTCATAAATGGTCATCTCATGTATAAATACATTAATTGTTAATTTATTTAAAATAATATTCCATAATTTATATATAATTTAAAAAAATTTATTTTATGAATTTTTTTCATTAGTCTAATTATCAAACTGATTCTGTGAGATATAGCCTTGCATTTCATTCTAGGAAAGAAAATGAGTTCAGTTATTCATTTACATTGACCTTATTTTGTAATTAATGTTATGAAATTGAATTTAGTTATTTATTATTGTTTATGAATATTAGGGTTTAGATTTGTGATTAATTTTATTCTCTCTTGAGTAAATACTTCACAGGTAGAGGATTTGTCCATTTATTTTTCTAAATGTGATAGCTAAATAATAGTGTTACATTTTTTTAATACATTATTTATTTATTATCTGTCCCATATAATGAAATTTATAGAAATAAATGGGCATTTCCTTTATCTATTACATATCCCATCTACTATGGAATCTCACATAAATGTATAGGAATGTACCCAAATTTGGGTATCTACCCAGGTACATGATCATATAAATACATATTTCAAATTAAAAACATAATGTACCAAAATTAATGATTGTTTTTTTCTATTAATATATTTTTTGTTTACATTATAATTCGTTTAGAAATGAAATTATTATACACTTTATAAGTTTATAAATACAGTTTCCTTATTACAAGTTAAATTTTTTTTGTCTTAGTATACTCTGCATGTGAATTCCATGTAGCATACTGTTCCATGATAATATTTTTGGATGTTTGAGTATCTTTAAGTCAAATTTTCTTAATAGGATTTTTTATAGGCTGTATTTTTTCAATATTCCTCTTAAATATTTTTTGATGTTTAGGGACACTATGTTATTGGGAGCTCTTATTTTTTTCCTGATGATAAAATTATTGAAAGAGTAGTGTTTTCTTTAGTATGGGTTTTATTTATGATGGATTAACTTATGTGATATTTAGGGTTTCCTCTCCACTGTTCATTTAATTTTTGATCACTATAATTAAATGTATAGACTCAATAACTCTTGAAGTATTCAATTCCACATCCAATAAATATGTCCAATTTTCCCCTCAGGCTAAACCATTCAATTTGATTTTCCATAATCATTCATTTTTTGATTTTCTATTGTTCGTAAATAAACTTAATTGCATTCACTTTTTATGAAGAACCAAAAATTTCTACCAAACTTCTTGGTCCTATCTCAGAATCATTTTATTTTGGAAAAATAGAAAATTCTTTATGGGTTTTGGGAATGTTTTTTTCCATTTCAATTCTTTAATTTTTTTTAATTTATGCATTTTGGGGTTACGAGTTTCTATATTTTTATAGTGTACTTTGGACCTCTCTATAGTGGCTTCGGGTTTCCATTATCAATGATTACTTTCACTTGTATTCATAGGTACACATATACATATATAAACCCCCCCCCACACACACATATATATATATATATATATATTCACTCATGGAAATATAAATATATATATATTGGGGCTTGGTGTGTTTTTGTTTATAAAGAAAATTCATAGATGTGTAAGCTAATGGGGTATATGAATGTTTATTCATTTATGTAAGGATCCCCTAGAACATATTTGAACATGAAAATATGTACAAAGGGGTTAGGTATCCGTACATATGCATGCGAAAGTGCATATGTATGCAAGTGGTAAACGGAAGATTTGAGTTTCCATCAACACAAGCAGAGCACCTTGAGTTTGAGGTAGGTTCTCTTGTGCATTTGAAATTAAATTTAAAGAATCATTGATTGTTTGTATTTCAAACCATGTTTTTGTACTAAATATTGATATAGATTTCTTTGAATTATTTTTCGATATGTAATTAATTTTTTCCCAAATTTAATCAGAACGAATCAACCTAACCTAATTCCAATAAAAAATAGTCCAAATTAAATGAAACCAACATGAACTCATTAAAAAATAATTGATTGAAATTGGATAGTATATAAGTAGGAAAACCCAAAATAATCTGAATTTTATTAACCTATAAAGAGTAAAAATAAATATTCCTAAATGAATCTATAATAAATTAAATTATCATATACCGAAAAAATAAATTAAAACTAACTATATCAAAAACAAATAATATAATACTATACCAAACATAATCATACATAATCAGTATAATCTATTTAGATCTATCCTCACCTAACATAATTTGAATTTCATCAAACATAACAAACCCAGATGAACCACATGAAACCAAACCAAAATCGATTATGAAGAGAAAACCCAAAATTAGTTGAACTAAATAAAGTGGAACCATAAAAACCCATAATGGATAGAATAAAAACAAATAAAAAATTGAATGAAACATTAAAAAAACATTGAAAAACTAATTGTACTTTACTGGTATAAATATAAATCTAATCAACCCAAATAGATCTAGAATGATCAAAATCAGGAAAATAGAATTCAAATAGAAAAAATTGAATGAAACTAAATTGGACCTAGTCAAACTAATATAACTTGAACTAATATGATATTATAAATGATGAATCAAATAGGACCACATATAATGAATTCAAGCCTATATGATTCCAACCGACATGAACTAAACTTAATTAAACCAAACTAATTTGAACCAAATGTAATCAAAATGTATCAATTAGAACCCAAATCAATGAAATTTTCTATGATAATGTAAAAAAACCAGAAAATCTAAATCTAATGAGAATTTCAAAAACTATCTTTTATAAAACAAAACTAAACTAAGATGAAAATCAAGAAAAAGTTATTATAAACCATTAATAGGAAGATTAATTGTTAATTAGTAGAAATATACTATAGTATCATTTTGAAACATGGATCTATTTTCCCTTTCTTGCAAGAACAAGATTTTACCCATGGGTTGTTTTGGTTTTTATATATCGGTAGGTGACTTGTATAGTCATAATAGGGAATCTTGTTTTTTTAGTTTTTATTTTATTCTCTTTATCGCTTCAATGAATTAGGAATTTTACCACTTTATATAGATAGAGGGAAGTTATATTATGCAAAGGGGTCCAAGGGCACTAGAGGTGGCTAAAAAATGTTCTTTGAAGGGAAGGTTGATTGGCGTAGTGGGGAGATTAATTAGTGAGTTTAATTTTTTCCAACTTTATATTGTGTTACTTCTATTTATTGTTTTCCCTCAGTGTGGACATTTGACATATAGATGGGTTATGCCAAAATTTTACTTATTTTCCACTTCTATTTTAATTAATGGTTTTTGGGAGAAATTGTTTCTATGTGGTGATTCCTTAATGCACAGACACTTGTGTCTACCCATGGGAATATCCTATCAAAATTACTCTATCCTATTCAGCCCTATATTCTTTTCTAACTAGGTCATTACTATGTCTGAACCATGGTTGGTCATAGAAAACATTGATTAACTGGGGTGGTATTGGGAACATCTTCACAATTCTATTGAGAATGACAATAAAATAAATATTATTTTAGAACATCTTTAAGGTATACATGATAAACTCTCATAAAGTGAGGACATATTTAATATATTAATAAAAAAACAAATGACCAGATCAAGGAAACTCAATTAAATTTCACAGGGATGGATATTGGAATTAACCTAATCTCCAAAAATATCCAAACTTTTATAGATATAACAAATATCAAATGGTGCTACATGTAAGAATAAATAGTTAAAGGTAAAAAATTTATTCCATCACAAGCTAAAATCAACCTTATTTATTGTGTCATGGTCATGAATTCAAAAAATATAATGAATCTGAGGTATTATTTCATTCAATATACATAAAATAATTATAAATTAGATGAAAAATTATATTCTTTTGGTTCTTGTGACCATAATTACAAATATTATTTGTAAGAAATCTATTTCTTGGGAATTTTTGTCTTTTATAATATTCGAATGATCCATCAAATCTAAAAATTACTAAGTTTAGTTCTACCCAAAGAAAGGGCTTCTGATACACCAAGAACCAATAATTTTAGCTCTAACTTTAGTGGATTTATCATCAAGGGATCCATCTCTAAAAAAATCCTTAAAAACATGTTATATTGTTACACATCCATATTCCATCTTTATCCCTTCACTACCATATAATTTTTTATTTTCCACTTCTTCTTCAATTAGGTCCATTATCCCTTACTGTTCCTTAACTTGTGTCTCTAGTATGCCATAACCTTATTCAATAGTGGTAATGTCATGAAAATAATTATGTTTATCTACTTATTTCACAACCTTAATAAAATAAAATTGGACTTGATCCTCTATGACTTAGAAAATAAATAATCTTTTATTAACTTGAATGATATCTTTCATCATGGTTAATAAAGGGAAACCAAGAAATATTAAGACCTATCCCTCTTTATATATCTCTAAGATGAGAAAATAAATATGGAATATGAACTTATTTTACTTTACCAAAACATATTCTAAATACCAATCATGTAATTCACATATTGGTCTATGATCTGGAAAGAAACTGTAGTGAGATTGTTATTTTTTGTTGATCTTATTGAACACATTTGGCAGTATCAAGTTGAAACTTGCCCTTATATAATAAATGGACTTCCTAAAATTACATGAACCAATAGTATATAGAATTGGAAATCATACCAGATATAGAATTTTTAGTGTGATTTTAAAATGAACAATAGTTTAACATTATTCATTTAAAGAAATAACACCTAATTCTTCCAATTTATGTTGGTTCAAGAGGATTTCCTTGAGGAACATGTAAAACACTCACTTTTGGAAAACTTCATTGATGAATGGGATGTTAATGAGAACCAATTTGATGATATACATGAACTTTTTATATTTATCTTCCATCTCTTCTTGGAATATCCTTATTAGAAATATAATATATTCTTAGTATTGATGCAATTTTTTCCTCTTTAGTGTATGTAACATTAGTTTTCTTATACACTACTTTGAATTTTATTGCCTCCCTAGTTGGTTCATTAATGAGTTATTTGATTTGACTCTTATCTATATTATTTTCTTCTTCCATATTCTTCTCATATGTAGCTTCCATTACATTATGGGTTCCCATTTCCCTTATCTCTCATACACTTATCAATGTAACAACGTTTTCATTCTCCCTTGTAACCTTAATATTACTTTATATAACACTGAGTTATATCATAGAAATTTTTTAGGAATGTAATACCAATTGATACTTGTTGTTTCAAAGTTATTTTTAGTGATTTATCAAGTAATTATAATTATTTTAAAAGGGGGTTATCTACTTGAGAGAGAAACTGGTAATTTTACTGAATATAATTCAACAAAAATTTCTTTAAAAGATGGATGCACTTCTTGGGGTTATATATGAAATTGTTAATTTTATTGCAACATAAACTACTACCACAAATCATGAAGTTTCTACCCAATGGGCCTCATTTCTTAATTCCCATGGTGATATCCCAAAAAACCATCAATATGAATGGTTTTTTTCTAATATCACTATCTCCAACCATGCTTTTGAGACATCAACCTCACTTTTTACCCAAAATGATTTTAGAAATATAATTGTAGCTAGTTTTACCTATAAAACTCCCCTCACTCATAAGGTTCTCTTATATTCCATCTGAAAAATATTATATGTTATGTGGACCTACAAAAATATAGTATTACATAACGTTTTTTGGCCATGGTGGTTTCCTTGATGGTGAATTTCTAGAACCATCTATATATTCTTTGATGTTGCTTCCATTTGAGAAACCAACATTATTATCTCATCTAATTCATGAAATCCTCGCTTAGGTGGGCCTATTTCTAAATGATATTGAGATAGTTTATCAAAAATATCAACTAATATGGATTAATATTTAGTTCTACCTTCATCATAAGTCTTTCTCCATTAACTGAGTCAACCACTACACATGATTTTATTTGAAACCCAATGTAAAAGGTATGAATATGCATAAAAAGTGATACTATATGGTGTGGTAATCTCTATAAAAATTATTTTAGGTTCCCCTATACCTTATAGGTATACTATCTATATGTTTTAGAAAATTTTCAAATATGACCTCTTAGACTTTACATGTTCACTAATGAGAAGTTATTCTCTAAGATTATCTATCCAAGATCATGCCAGATAGTGATAATAACATATACTTTGGGCTTCAAAGATTCATTAGGTTGTCTCATAAATGATAAAAAGAAGGATCATAGTCATATCACATCATCATTCACCCCATTTATTTTAAAGATATTATAAATCTAAATAAAATTAGAGAGGTGTTTGTGAGGATAATAATTGTTCATCCCTTCAAAAAATCTTATGTTATGGATATTTTTCAACATTCATAGCTTAAACATATATTTTTTTCCTTAATGAGTATCCTTATTATACTTGGTAGTAGCTATATTGATGGAGGAATGTTCATGATCCATCAATTTCTTCTCATGTAGTGCTTATAAAGGTTCCTTAAAAGATGTTTTCTACCTCTTATAATGTGGAATAGGGTACTTGGATTTCCATTTCTGTTCTCAAATTATGAAGAAGAAAGTTCTTAATCTATTATTAAAATTACAATGGTTTAGTAAACTCCAATTTCCATGATTGTGTGTGTGGGTTGTGGTTCATATTTCATTAACCTGTAATTAAAAAAATATAAAAAGTGATGTGTATCAAAGATAAACAAATTGAATAGATTGAAGGGCCTACTATGTGGTTTTTTTATTTGTTCAGGGGTTCTGAAAAGTGGTTTCATCTCTTCCTGTGTGGTTTTGTTTTTATTTATAGGTTCTCGATGAGTGGAAAAGCTACTGGAAGGGCCTTATTTTCTTGCTGGGTAGAGGAGGATATACCAATGTTATTCTAAATAATTCTTATACAATTATAATAAACAATAATACCTATGGTTTTAGAGATTTTGGTAGAAATTTATACCAACATTTACATATAATCATTGGTATACAGTACTGTCGATCAAAAATACCTACGGTTATAGAGTTGATGGTATATATTTATACCAACGGTTTACATGAAAAAGTTTTCATGTAGTAATTCTTGATAGAACACTATGATTATGGTTGTAAAACCATCGGATTATGTATATACTAATAGTTCATTTGTTACCATTGTAATAGGGTAACTCGACACAACCTATACCATTGGTTTACTACAAACCATTGGTATAAATCTATCATGACAACCCACATACCAACAGTTTCTAAAACTATTGGTAAAGGATAACCCAATGGTTTTAGGGTATATCCCAATGGTTTCAAACTATTGGGATATGTTATATTTTTATTAGTTTTCATATTTTTAAATAATTATTAGTGATAGAAGATTAACAATACTAATAAGTTTTATCACACCAGTTCTTATACAATTAGATTGTTCATTGGGAAAATCTATGTAGTATCTATGGAATCCATTATGAAAATGGATTCTTTACACTTAATCTATTACTAAATACAAATGGGGTAAATTTGAGTGATGAACATAATCATAAATGAATTATAATAAATTATTTCATGACAAAATCAACATAAAAAATATATACATATTTTAAAGAATACCATTTTATTTTAGTTCAACCAAAATCACTCATAGTACAATCTAGGATTCATTAGGATTCATCTATTACTAAATCCAAAAGGTGTTAATATTAGTGATGAACAACATCACAAGTTAATTATCATAAATGATTTCATGAAAAACACAACCTTGAAATGTATTAATCTTTAAAATAAGCTCATTAGATTTTATTTCAACCTAAATCACTTTTGGTCCAATATAAGATTCTTTTCGTTAATTTCTTACATACTTATTGACTTAATTCATTAAGATAATACATTATAAATAATGTATCATTAAGATAATGTGAAATAACTAATCCATATCCACTATGAGTGTCTATCTAGGTATGCAGTCTTAGGTGCACTCATTGTGCACCGAGTGAAGATTGAGTTGATACTCAACAATTCGTTTTTAGGGTGATTACCCCTAGGTGAATATGCTACATATCTTCATCCAAATTACAATATCCAGAAAAGGAAGTAATTTCTCACAATCCACAAAATAACTAATTTTCCAAAACTTCAGTATGTTTTCCTATATATAGTCTTATAATTTGGATTTTAACTAAAGTTATCTTATCATAATGAAAAAAATTAAATAATATTATCCCAAAAAATAACTAAACCCCACTATGATACCAAATAAGGTTCCCTAGACCCAAAATATAAGATTTAGTGCTAAAGATACTTTATTTAACCACCGGTGTTAAATCAAACTAAGATAAACACATATTTATTTTAAATCATTTCCATAAGTTAAAAATTATATATAAAAAATAGTCACATAATCCTAGGAATGATATGTTTATAGTCTTTGAGGATCAGCTACATAAGTAACTTATTTTGTTATACTTTTAAACATTTTACTACAATAGAACTACTGAAGACACACCAATTAACTCCTCATAAGTTATACTCAAATTCATAACTTGGATAATGGAAATATAAGGGTGGGGTGATATCAAACACTTACTAAAGGGAAAATTTGTAAATATATTAGCAATTTTTAGATAATAAGAATATTAAAAAATAGGAGAATATAATTTTTTTAAAAGAACATGGAATAATAAGAATTAACCATAGGGCATAATAACATGACTTTTAGTCTCAAATGATAAAAAATAGGTTATGTAATAGGAGTGTATAAACATAAAAAATAAACATTATCCATTGTAGCATAACATAAGAAAAATCATAAAAAACTATAACTTAGTAGAGAAAGTATTACTAATCGATTCCTATCACATAATAGGATTTGTCCATTAACCCATGTACCCTCTTGGGTATAGCCCAAAAACCCATGTACC
The DNA here is from genome assembly GCA_963277665.1 of Viscum album. Taxonomy (NCBI): domain Eukaryota; kingdom Viridiplantae; phylum Streptophyta; class Magnoliopsida; order Santalales; family Viscaceae; genus Viscum; species Viscum album. The sequence goes on along the minus strand of OY728161.1, from coordinate 871,561,348 downwards.
CACTTGGTCATAGGATATTAACCGAGTAATCTCATGGGTTTGGGATAATATCCCGTTTATAATCTTGGGCTTGGTAATCTATATATGAAAACTATTGGGTTTTTGATACTATTTGTATACCCTCACAAGCTTGGGATAACAATCCATTTATCATCTTGGGATTGGTAAAATACTCTTGCACCCTCTTTTGTCACATGATATTTAAAACGTAAAATAATTAATTGGAGGGATATATAGGATCCCACCCATCAATAACAAAAGTCCATACATTTGTGTCAATAGAGAACATGATAACATTACCATTTCAAATATTACGTAATTAACTAGTGGATAAGAGAAGGGTTTAAAGAAAACATCCATAGATAGTTTAATAATCCATCCATATAAATAATGTATAGGGTGCAATAAGAACATATCCCTGGTGTAATATTAGAATCACTAAGGATATTGACATATATGAAAAATATACTTCCATGATAATTGGGTATATTGCTTTGAAAAAAGATAGGAAATATCAATTTTTATATTAAAATCATTTCTAATTAAGTTTATTTACAAAAAATTTAAAACATGGGAAGGAATATTCATTGGAAAGAATGGATGTATTGAAAAAATAATTTTTTTCACATGGAAAATCATTCAAAAGATATTTTAGAAAATATTATTAACATTATCATAAGATGATGAAGTCACGAGTCACATTAAAAAGTAATTTTGAAATTATAAATGTAATTTTTTTTAAAAAAATTACATTAAAAATAATATTCAATAATAGACCCTTTAAAAAGACATAAATACTATCTCATGGATATGTGGAGTGTAAGATAAAATAAATGATCATGGAAGGAAAACAATTTTAATATTTTAAAATACCATTACTGAAATCCAAAACATAAAAAAGGATAATAAAATTCCATTTGAAATTAAGATAGGTGAAATAAGAAGCTCACATGAGATAAAACTTAATTAGGTTTCCAAATATAAAGGTTAAAATTGGTGGGAAGGGAAACTATGTAAATAGAAGAAAATTTATCATTAAAGAGAATGCGAATTATTCTTCACTATGTCATAATTTTATGGGGCAGAAATTCATATATGGGGACTATTGGAATCAAAATTCTCATTTTAACTATATATAAATTGAAATTAAAATATAAAATCTTATATTAGAAAAAACCAATTATATAAGGAAGAAGTTTAAGATGAAACATTATAACTCAAATAAAGTGGGTTTGAGTTAATAAAAATCATTAAGGTTTAAGAACCATTGTAACAAAAAGCCCTTTAAATAGAGAGCTTGAAATTTTACTTCAAATACAATGAATAAAATATAATTTGTGATATTATAAATCTAATTGGTAGCATTCACACTATTTAAAAAAGTTAGGTATACAAAACAAAACAACTCTCAATGAAAGGAAAGTGAGATGAAACACCCTTATATCATTATTATCATTCAAATCGAAAACACATGAAAGATAGAACATGATATGGTTCTATAAATCCTTTATATTCAATGAGAATTTATAAAAAAATAAATCCATTTCCGATATATACACCAAAAAAGGAAACAAGTGGTGAATACATGTCATATCAAAATGAATAAAATTTGAGATGTGAAACCCCTTAACATAATTCTTGAATTCCAAGAAAGTTTTTTGACCTCAAATATAATAGAAATAAATATCATAAAAACCTATTTAATAACCATATTCATACCTATAACCTTATATAATATTCATTCATATCAATTTATTATAAATATATTAGTTAGTTATATTTTATTTTCATCATCATATGTTTATTAGTTTCTATTGTTTTATTTAGTACATGATTCATAATGGTGGTGTAAATTTCCATTTAAAGAATAAAATTTAATCAATATTATAAAATTAAAGGTACTATAATAATTTTTTTATAATGATTTATAAAGTTATAATTTTATTTCATAATTATTGGAGTCATGATTCATGATGATGAAGTCAATGAAAAACTTGTTTTTGGTAATTTCCACAAATGAGGATCGGTATCTTAATAATGGGATAGATATTAAATCTATTATTAATAACCAAAAAAACAATTATTTAATTATTATTTTCCAATATCACTAGTACTTAGCTTCACTTAGTTTCCCATGATATAGATTTATAGGATTGTTCACACAGGTGGTCAAATTGACCCATACAAGAAAAATATATAATCTATGGGTGATTTTGGTTAAGAAAGTAATTAATTTTAAATAATATCATTATTATAGAAGAATTATGATATTGATTATATTTTTTAAGGTATCTATTTATTTTATAATAAATTTGGATAAACAATAAAATCCTATAATGAAAAAACAAAATATGTCACTTTAATGGAGGTGGTAGTCTACACGTACGAACGAGTGACATGCTCATTTTAAATATATCTGGAGAAATATAGGGAATATTTTATAATTTTAAAGTATATATAATGTTATAACTTTCAAATTAATATTTTAATTATACTTTCATAACCATACATGTCATATGGGGAATAAATTTCAAGCAAGTCGTTTGATGGAGGTTGTAGTCTACACGTACGCAAGATAACATTATCATTTTTCAATTGGTTTTGGATGAAGGTAGAAAATGGATATTAAAAAATAAAAATAAAAATTAATAATATTAATAATACAAAATTTATCATACTTTTTTTGAATAAAACATGTTTTTGGGGGTAAAATAAGAAAAGAATTAAGAGAGCTCGATTGGGAACATTACCTCTCCCTTTGGATGTTATCCCTTGGGAAGCACCTTTAGGCTCATTATATTAGTATTTTGGAAATAAAATGCTTTATAAGACATTAGTAGAGATTATAGGAGAGACTAGGGAATTTTTTATTTGATATAATGATTTATAATGGTTAGATAAATGGAGTGGAGGTTATCTCATTTTATAATGACATTTTTATTAATATAACTACTTAATATTAATAGATCATGTGTTTCACATTGAATATGGATCCAAATTGGACAATAATGGAGTGGGGGATGATTTAAGCCCAATAATACCTTAATAATTCATGTTCACACAAGTTTTAAATATGTTTTATGTATTTTACTCTTATATATTCCTCTTTTACCATTTTTTGTTTTTACCATGGTAAATTTTTTTTTACTAAAGTAATTAACATTCATTGCCTACAAATAAAATGGGCCTTATTAATTAATTTTTACCTACTAATTAAAAATATTAAATTAATATTATTAAATAAAGTATATATATGTGATAAAAAATAATTTTAACAATATCGCATGTAACGCATAGAAACCCTTTTTTTTAAAAGTGTATTTTTAAGAATAAATGTTATGTTTAAAAAAAATTATCAATTATGTTTATTTTAATGAAATTAATATGTTTATATTATCAAAATAAGAGTTATGTGATCAATTTTGAAAATATTAAACGTGGGTTATCTAAATTAAAAATAAATTTTAAAATGAATAATTTCAGTCTATAAATATATTTTTGATAATGAATAATGTTTTGTAAGTTTATATGTTATACTTACATCTTAAGGGAGTCATAAATGAAAAAGTAATTGTCAAAAATTTATTTTTTCACTCTTCACCAAAAAATCAATTTTTTTAGAAAATAAAAAAAAATGATAAAGTTTAAATTATGAATTAAAAAATTAATTTCTTTTTTTAAAAATATACATATAAAAATTATAGATTTAGTTTATAAATGAAAATATAAAATATAAAGAAAACAAACTTTTATTGAAAAATGATTTTTAAGTGTTCTTAAAATTATTTCATATGAATTTTAAATTTAAATAATGTTAATATATTAGTTCAATAAAATTTTAAAAGTGTTCAAATTAATTTAATAGGATAAAATATACAAAAAATTAAAAAAATAGTTATTTGAGAAAAACCAATCATTTTTAATATTAAATGAAATAAATTATTTCTCCTCTAAATATAAGAAAATTTTAGTTTAGTGATATATTATTATTCACTAGGGGTATTATTATTATTATAATTTTCTTATAAATATTAATATAATATTTTTCATCTCATTTTATTTTGGTGTTATGTGTGAAAACCGTATCACACATAATATTAATTTATAGAAAACAATATATTCCAAAATATTGGGGTGTTACAACTACCCTTATCCTGGACTTGGTTTAACAAGTCAATGAAGCTCAAAAGATAGAATCTAACTGCCTTATCATTAGCTCAAACCTCAATGGTGGGGAGGTCATTGATCGGTGTATAAATTATATAACTATTATGTAACACATTCAAGACTGGAGTGCAGCCCCACATTTTTTCCATGAACATCTCTTTTGGGATTACATTATTCAAGGTTGATTATCCACTTGGGTATTTAGAAAATGTATAATGAGACAAATGAAAACTTTTGTGTTTTGGAATGAAGTGGAATATGACCATGTTTGTTGGAAAATTTCTAAATTATCAATAGGTGAATGTCAAACATTAATGACCAATCTACATATTGAAATCATTACCAATAATCATATGGAAATGGGATCAGATTTATATGGACTTTTTCAATGGATTACCAAAGATTCCTTAAAAGAAAAATCCCATTTGGGTGATTTCCCCTGGACTTGACAAGTCCACCATCATCATTCCAATAAGGATAATGAATTTGGTTGACATGTTAGCAAATATTTATATACAAGAACTGTTCAAATTGCATAGGGAATTGGTTTCGATGATATTTTATTGTGACCCTATATTCAAATCATGATTTTTTAGTATGCAAAATAATATATTAGAAAATAGTTGATTATAAGGACAACTTACCAAACTTAAAAGGACTCATAGTCCAAGAATGCAATTCAGACACTAGAGGACATGCTAAGAGCATATGTGATGGACTTTAGTGGTTCATGGGAATATCAATTTATATTAGGGTAGTTTTAATATAATAATATCTATCAATACTAAATATTTATAGACCTATTTGATGTGTTTTATGAGATAGCATGTTGATCTAAATTTATTTGGGAAGAGGCTGGGTAAAAATCACTAATTGGACCGAGTCTTGTCAATGAGACAATTGAGAAAATAAATATGATCTATAAATAAATATAAATGGCCCAATTCCAGTAGAAATCAAATGTTTATCATCATCATAATCACACTTTATCTTGTGAGGTGAGTGACATCCTTTTATTGTGAGTTTCATCAAGGTCGGGGAACCATCATCTAGGTAAATAAGAGAAGATATATCCTTTATATATGAGACTATTTTAGATTCTACTGTACAAAATCGAAGTTTTTATCAATTGGATATTACATCAAGATTTAGTTTAGTTTATAATATCTTCCAAATATCTCAATTGAAGAAGTTACAACCTTATATAGGTCATATGATTAATTAAGAAAATGTTAAAATTTATTCAGATACTTTATTTTTTGAAAACCCAATTCTAATTATAGACAGAATATTTAAGGTCTTGATGGAAACAATTATCTCTTTGGTTCACGTATTGTGAAAAAATAGTTAGATTCAAGAAGACATATGGGAATGAGATATGATTATGAAATATAAATGGATATAAATTATCTAATTCACCAACAAACATAAACATTATGTGAATAAAAAATCAAATTGGGGGGGAGAATGTGAAACCTCCTAGTTTAAGGTATATTACCATTTTATTTATTTTTATTTTTATGTTATGGTTCAAATTAGTTTTAGGATGTTTGGAGGGATGTTTGGTTGATTAAAGAAGTTATGGGTTCTATGGACTTCCCCATTCCCATGGTGTAGACCAAGGTGTAGGAAATGGTCTTATTTATTTTAGTGTTATGGGAATAGTGAGCCTGGTATTAAGGAGATGGAGAATCCCAAATGGAAACACTCATTATAGGTGGGTACTCTTGTCATAAAGAGACTCTATATTGTGAACATGGGTATTTTGGGGAGTATGGTTCTTGGGTGGGGAGTCAGGAGGAAGCATTTCATTAGAGAATGCATTTACACACCATGGGGATAACCATTTTATGGGAGTGTTGCATGGAAGGGTTCTTTATAGTAATTAGGTAACCAAGAAACCTATGATAGTGGCTGTGGTGGTGGTGTTGAAGTGGGGTTGGCCTCATATGGGTGGTTCAAAAATTACATGGGAGGATACACCAAAAAATGGTATAAGATATCATCGGATGAAAACGATGAAGGTAATTTTCCAATTTTGTAGTGGGTCTCTATGGAGGGAGTTGTTGGCGGGGTTACCATGTCTGTGTCAGTGACCAATACTCTATAGTGAATGTTAGTATTGTATTTTAAATGGCTAAAACGACCAATATATTAAGGGATGTGGGAGGATATATTCCATTCTAGGAAACCTTTTTTGAAATTTATGGGGTTAATTAATTTTAATTTTGACCCAATTATTTCTTAGATAAACCCTCATTATTTCTATCTTCTCTAGGTATCTCAACCATAGGTTTCTATATGTGAGTTTGGGTGATTCTCTTTCTTCCAAAGACCACCTCTCGGGTTTTGAGGGATGAGTGTGTTAGAGGTAGGTGGATTCTATCCCACTATACTTCTATGAATAAATTTAAATTTTATATTATATAAATTTTAATTCCTTTTAAAGGGAAATTATAGAAAAATTATTTTACATGTACTAGTTCATTATTTCATGGAATTAAAAAATTTTTTTGTGTGTGAAAATGAGGTGTCAGTATGGGTTAGGGTACATTCATGATATGAATGTGCTAGGCCTTGTTAGTTTAGACTTGTATATATATGGTGAAATTAGGGGAATATTGTATATGGGATACCATGTGATGACTTGGTTCTGGTGCAATGAGGATCTACTCATGATTTTGATCTATTCAGGGAGTACCAAATGGAGAGGGTCACATTAGGTTCATGACATAGATTTTATTGTGGGTTACTTGGTGTATTTGATGGGATATTTTCAATTTTTCCTTTTCTTTATATGTATCTTTTATACTGGATATCATGATTTCTCCTTGTATATATTATTTGTTACATAACATGTTCTTATGATAGTGGAATGTGTGGAAAGTACCTATGGGATTACCAACTAGGAATTATACACACCCCCTTGTATGTGAACATTATACCATATGAATATTTTTTTTCATGATATAGGTTAATGTAATGTTTCTTAATTTGCTATAAGATTACGGTAATGTGATTTTAATGGACGATGGATGCTTCAGTAAAGAGTTTTTCATGGAATGATGTATGGGTTAGTGCAATGTTTGTTACTAGATTTTTCCTTAGAGTATTTTGGTCTTATGGACATATTTGGTTGTATTTTTACATGATGTGGCTATGATCAATTAATGTTATTTTTTATTGTAGTTTATTATTATTTTTTATGAATCATATTTATATTTTTATTTAACATTCATGCTACAGGATGAGTTGTATGTGAGGGAAAATCATCCCCAACTATGTCATATACCCTTGTATTTTACTAACAATATTTGGTGTCTAGTGGATTAACCTAAGGTTATTGTTATTCTAGTACTACCCAATACAATTGTTTGAGGATGAGATGTCACAATATAACTCACCCCAATGCCTACCACATAATCACCCACACCTGAAGAATTATTCCAATACCATAAAGCAATCATCAACACTTCCACTGTTCCACCCAAAATCTCACTAAAAATCAATATGGATATATATCCCACTGATACATCCCATTAAACCCATTCTTGATACCATAATCACTCAAAGAACATCATATTTAATGTACCCAAGGAATTTACACATTTGTTTCCTCATATCTCATAGGGGTATCCATGTTTTTAAAGTAACTGATGCCCATACTTAGATTATCTCCAAGGTATCCAATTCCTACACGGACCCCGCCTAGAGTTACTATACATCATTTTTATGGACTCACTATATAGTTATAATTGGATAAAAACCAATTGTAATATCCACATGACCAATCATTATATAAAAATAACATGGTTCAATTGAGTAGAATTCCACCAACATGTCATGTAAGAAAACACAATATAATTTGTTGTTGAATTATTAAATAGATGAACCCTATATTGTCATAAAAATTAATCACATGAAATTTAATGATTTCCATGTGATTCTTATATGCTAAAAATCATGTATTTATACTAGCCTCTTTCTACTCTGGGCCAAGTGACAGAACCATAAAAGAAATCTCTGGTAAACACATCACACTTGAATAAAAATATTAACCATACCAACAAACACTAAGAACAACCATGAAATATCCTTAGTAACCATAATTTCTCATAATAAGGGTGTTTAATGGTCACTAGTATGAGGTCCATCACGAGCTCTGACACATCCCTATTACTTTTCTATAATACCCCAAATAGTAAGAAAATAAAAAGATGCTCTGATACCATTTTTTCATTCCCCATTCTAAGACCACTCACCAATGTATCGAATGGAGTTTCAAATGTCCTCAAAAATGCCTCCCTATATTCCAGAGGCTATTAAATAGTAGTGAGAACCAAAATAATACATTGGGGATAATATTTACTTGAATAAAAGTGAAAAAATTTGAAATAACCAAACATTTTCCACACAATGAAGAAGTAATAATGATATCTATGTTATAAATAACGTATCATAGAGAATTCGTACAATAATACACCCCATATAATCATCATAATAGATAATAACATATGAAAAATAGAAAAAAAAACTCAAAATAGTATAAACATCTATCCCCAAGCCACATATCACTCTTATCTCTACTCCCCTATCGAGTTACCCCAGCCAAATCCATTGTGTGTCATGTACTCAGAACCATAAATAATACCTATGGTATTCACGTGAACCAAGTACCCATATAGGGTGTGAAATATATATCTAAGAAGTTAATCACCAAGAACCACTCTTATACACCATCATATTTGTGTAAGCATGAGGAAAATATATTTTAGAAAATAAACATGCATGCCACATCATCATGTGATAACCATGTGACCAAATCACCAGATCAAATATGCTTTGACCCATTAAAAAAATAATTTGTCTCATGCCACAAGTTTTAAACTACCCATAAAGACTCATGGTAGGGTTCCACACCAATTTATGACCTCTACTTGGTAAGATCATACTGGTAGCTTGTCACTCAAGGTAAGGTCATGCATCAAGATCCTAACAAGTAGCTTATCATTCAAAGAAGATCCACACATATATATCCCAAGCACTTAATTATCAATCATGGTAGGTTCCTTCATCACATAAAATGTTTGACCAACTCTCTCACTGAAGTTATTACATGCCAACACCTTCTCACTCAAAGTGAGGCTATTATCCTAACCCCTATATTATCACTCAAGGTAGGGTTTGATGTCACGTCACAACCTAAAAATTATATTTTCACTCAAGTTAGGGTTCATTATAACACCTTATTGATCAAGTTAATTCCAATAATAATGATCTATTATCACAAATACCAAGATCCATAATTAATCATATTTATATGGTCATCACATGTATGCAATAACTGGGTATCCAACCTATCCCATAAGATCACCAACTCATTACCTATGTGATAGCCACTCAATACAAATATATACATATAAACCAAATATAAAAAACTATTTAGACTCATAATAAAATCTCTTAATGATCCTCTTGGTTTCATAAACATAAAATATCATTCCTATTAGAATTATCATATCACCCATCAGGGTATCCAATAGGACCCTTCAGACCCTTCCCAGTATCTTATCACTAAAAAAATGATATACCAATCACCTCATTGAGTTATCTTATCCCATATTCTCTTCCTACACCTAGAATCAAGTGGTAGGTGTTATCATCTTCCAATTATAATTTTATAACTTGGTCCCACTAACTAGGGACCATACTAAGTAAACATGTCCCATGACTCTTGGAAAATTATTTCAACGTTTCCCAAAAATTCACATGGTCCTCAATGGGTCCATTTAACATCTCCCTATGGAGTTTTTATAACTTCTTAACTAAAGGAAAACCTACATGTCACATTACACATAGTCTTTAAGGGAATATCCTTCTCATAACACATTCCAAGCCTTCACTCCATCTTTAATAGGGTGTTCCTTTTCATGCATGAGATATATATCCATCCCATTGATTATTATCCAATGGATTAAACCTCTCATTACTAATACACAAGTCCTATGAAACCATATTATTAATTTCATTACATCTCACATCCTAAAACCTACCTGAGTTCTCTTATAAACACAATTGACAAATTCTCCCCTCAAAAACATGGTCACAATATAATCCCAAACCACCTAATGTGTTATGGATCACTCATCCTATAAATATGAGGTGTGATACCATAAAAACTCTTTTTCTAGGGTTATCATAGTCTCAAACCCTTTAGATGGTCCCATAAAATCATATATGCATGCACACCCATGTATAAAAAAGTATGTTTTATTGTATTAAAGGGATCACCTTCCTATAACATGGGATTTCCATCATCATGACGCTATTATAATCAATTGGAAATACAATTTATTCTCTATCCAAGATTGTACCATCACCCTTGATCATATCTCATTCTCTAAAACATAGGTAATTAAATATAATATTTTGTAATTAATTATCCAATTTAATATAATGAGGTATAATCACTAAAAACTCACTAGACATCACTACATCATTGGATCTATAGAAAACCTCATACATTCATCCTCTCGGGTCCTCCTATATCTATGTCAAGAAAAATACCCACCATTCCCACTTTATTACACCGTTATTTATTGGAATCCACATCGACCCCTAAAACATAATCACACTAGAATTATAGTTAATGGAAATGAAATAAAAGAGAGGAAGAAAGCTAAAGAACATTCCATTAATTTTCCAGTTGATATTCTAAAATCCACCCCTATTGAATGGGGATCAATAGAGGGATGAGAGAGACAGAGAGGGTCCAGGTAAAATTATCTCCCTACCACCCCTTTCTAAATGTAAAACCAAATGGATTAATCATAAAAAGACAATTATTCCCTTGTTATAAAAAATAGGTAAGAGGGTTGGTCATGTTGTGACCCCTCTGGTATGTAGTGTGGTTACACCTATGTATAGGTCTCAACACACATTCCTTTCTACATCATTGAATGACCCATATGGGTCACACCTCTACTACCATAAGGTAGAGTATTAAACACCCATCCTAACACTATATTGAAGTGACACCTCTGGGTTATGGTGTAATGCATCCTTCCTAGGAAAGGACCATACCTCCAAGGAACTTCCTCTATTATTCACAGTATGACATCCTTATGCTCCTAGATATGAAACACCTTAATATAGATGATCATAGAGTGACCTAAAGGTGATGACATGGATTATATTTCTTCTATAAAAACCATAAATGATGAATTTAAATTTCCCTGGAGCCCTTTTAATTTATCAGTGTTGTGAAATGGACCCTGTAGGGTATTTCATAAAACCATATTCATAAGGGTACTTCCATTAGTCAAAAATAAATTTAAATCAACCATTACATAAATCCCTTATCCATATTGAAACCATTTCCCACTCAACACTCATTAAATCATGAAAATCTCCATCATAAAGAAACGGTCTGACCCCAACCAAAATTAGAAAAGGGGGTCACCCTGATACTGCTCTGACATTCACATGAGAATCCTAACAATGTCATGAGACTCTAAACACATTTAAAAAAATCTCCTAAAAAGGTTTAGACCCCCCAAATTCCAATATGAGTCGCAATTCCCAAAACACACCCTGCTCCAGGACCAAAAAATAAAATTCCCTTTGAAAAAACAACTAATAAATCATCAATTCATTAAAAAATTGCAAATATAAAGCTTCTTATCCTTGAAAATCTATTATTATCCTACAACTATCATTGTAGACCTACCTTAGTAATCAATTCACAAATAACCTATTGTGTTCCATCCCTAAACACTAATCGCGCTTCTAATGAACAACTCCAAACACATAGTCACACTATCCACAAAAATTCAAGCTACCATTTCTTCACCATCACTGAAATGAAGAGATAGATATTAAATATACCCATATAAATCAAGACACTAGAGTGTCCTCAACAAATTCATTCCTAATCTTATAGGGTTCCCTCACAATTCTTTTATAATTAAGGCCAATTTATGGTTATGGTGTTCCCATTATATGAATCTCTTATCGAAAACGTACGTACAATGATCTATCAACGTTATTGATGCTATTTCAACCCCAAAACACCCAATATTATTAAAAAATGTTTGCTAGCCCCACTCTTGATAACCATTCTAAAAAATAATACACACCCTCTATTTCTCTATCCCATCTCTCGATCATGATGAATTAACTATTATATGAATTATGAGATCATTTAAATTTCCAAAATAAATTCTAATATTGAAACAGGATTTAATTACATGGTTTTGACCACATACATCCAAACCAAACATCACAATCTCACCTCAAGAGCTGATGTACCATTGATATGAATCACTCTCAGATTCCACTAATTCCCATATATATATTTATCCTAACACATAAAATCCATATAAAACCACATATGAATCTATAATGTTATGTTTACCAAGGAACCAAATAAAATTGGATCCACCCACACACTAATATCTTGGTACCATATCGCCCATCTGCCGACCAATCATACCACATTAACGAGACTTACAACATGAGTGTCAAACTTCTATGAATGATTTATTCCATCCATCATGAGATCATTATAGTAATCAATATATAGATCATAAATTACTAATTTCTATATCCCATTCTCATAGCATTACTATACGTAATGACTGGATGTGTCTATCCTAATCATACCTGATCACCAACATGAATCAATAATCACTACTCATTCCTAGATCTCTATGAATACCATCCTAAATGATCAAAGATATTCAACCACAATTTTGTTCACACCCTCCAATAGAAAATGGTATTATCCCCACCACATATCTTCACTTCCACTACTCCGTGTGCACAACACTGAATAAGTTCCTACATCACATGTCTGTCACTCTTCTGATTCCATGCTCACCCCATCATTGGAAATACCTGTCCATGATCAAAATAAAATTAAAAATACCATAATACTAATGTAGCCTTTTTATATAAAGGGGAAAAACCCATTCTTATTTATACTCTGATCCCCCATGCTTTCATACATCTTACCGAATCCATTGGTCCTCAAACCATACAAAATTACTCACTGATCCACCAACCCAACAAGAACTGTGCATAACCAACACACACTTTCCATCCTACCAATGATCTCTCTATTATTCAAATGGTAGATTGAACCTCTATGAACCCTATCACAAGTTATTAATTGTTTTCTACCTTGATATCATTCAACCCCAATAGATGTACATTCATGCACCACCCAATTACACAACACAACTCATTTTCCCATGATTCACATCTCATAAAGCTTAGGAATTCATGATTAAACAACCAACCATGCCCCACTAGAAGTTAGTATCATCTCGCCAGAAGCACCTAGATACCTTCCTCTAAACTAGAAAAAGGAATCTCACTTGTGATAAGGCATACCACATGATCACTTTCTACTTGGGGGTCATTCAAAAACCAGGAAGCATCCATCCATTCTTCCACTACACCACTTGAAAGAACACAAAAAATCAGTAGGGTTTTGTATCCCACTAAACCTACCATATAATCCCAACCTTGATACAATAAGAACTCTAAGAACATCATATATTAACAACCTAAGGAATTTATACATGGCATTCCCCATCCCTCTCAAGGGTATAAACATCCTTAAGTAATCTTATGAATTTCCATAAATCTTCTCCAATGCATACAATACCTGCACTGAACCCACCAGGGGCCACTATTCATCCCTAAAATTGAGGGACTTTATAACTGTGATTAGAGAACATCCCACTATAAGATCCAAATTAGATGTTATTAAATAAAAATATTGTGGTTCAGTAGAGTTTAATTCCTCCAATAAGTTATATATAAAAACACCATATAATTTGTCATTGATACTTTAAATATTTTAACCCTATGTAATTCAAGAAATTAATCTCAAAAAAGAAAAAATATGTCATGTGAATCCAGCATTCCAAAAATAATTCATGTACATAGTATTATCACCATTACGCAATAACATGAAAAACTAGAAAATTAAAAATCTAAGGTAAAAAAATTCACTTAAATAAGAATGTCAATTAAAATAATAAAAAACAAGAACAACAATCTTATAACCCTAGAAATATAAAATTTCAACTAGAAAGGTGTTCATGACTCACTAGTTTTAGGTCCGTCACATGTTCCAAAATTTCCCTATTCTCTGTGTATTATAACCCAAATAAGAAGACTTGAAAAAGTTGATCTGATTCTATTTTTCCATGCATTGAATAGGGACCACTCACCATTGTCCTGATTAGAACATCACATGACCTCATGAAAATCTCCATATATACCAAAGTTATTTGACTAAAAGTGTGTTCCTAAAACCTCCATTTAGGAGACAATTCCCTTAGATCTGAGTACAAAATAGTGAAAATAACTAAACATCATCCATATGAATATTTAGAGTATGTATAATTAGTAAAAATATACATGTTATAAAAATTTAACATATGGAAGTTATACAATCATACAACCCAAATGATCCCACATTGATCACATAATATATATAAAATAAAATAAAATGAAAAAAATATTCAATAGTCTCCAAATCTATCCTAGTTCATACCATTCAAGATACCCAAGCCTAATCCAATACACATCCTATTCTCAAACATGTAATGTAGTTATAAGGTCTGAACACAAACTATGTTCCAATAATGTGTGTTAGAAATACATATTAGAAGCATCTTTCCAAGTTTCTCAAATATACAACATCATATATGTGGATGAATGAGGAAACTAAATGATAGAAAATAATCATTCACTTCATGTCATCATTTTCTAACCAAGAAACCATAAAACATGACCAAAACTAATTTGAACTATGTTAGAAATCAGTAATATAATTCAAAAAGTCCCAACCCATAATAAAATACTCAAGGTAGCGTGCGACATCGAGTCCCAACCTCTACCTTTTCACTCATAGTAGGGTCTGACTAGTACCTTCTCAATAAAGGTATGGTCATCCATGATGTTACTAAACCATACCATATCACTCAAGGTAGGGCCCTGCATATGTATCCCAACCACTACCTTATCACTCAAGGTATGTTTTTAAATCACATCACAACTTTAACCAACCTTCTCACTCAGGGTGTTTCATGCCAACACTTTCTCACTCAGGGTGAGCCCATTATCCTAACTATTACTATGTCACTAAATGTAGGGTTTATGCCAACACCTTCTCACTCAATTCGCGGCTAATTCTTAGAAACTATCATCATCCATGATAATATCCATCACCAATAACATGAAAAAAATTATCATAGTGAGATAATAATAATAGGGTAAGAAACCCATCCCATAGGCTCAAAAGATCTTCACTATTGCAATAGTCACTTGATAACTAGATCTATTTTCTAAATATATCTTAATTCTCATCTATCCGGATAAAACCGTATCCTCAAGACCAAATCAGTCATATAAGTAATCCATATTGGTCCTCCTAGCATTATCATCTCACCCATCAGGGCATCCACTAGGGTACTTCACATCCATCATAGTATCTCAAATAGAACCAAGTCATATCCATCTCATCAAGATTCTCTATCATCATAATGGCTCCTTATAACCCTAGAATTAAGAAGGTAGGCCCCATCCTCTTCTAATTCCCACATCTACACCTGGTTCCACCCACCCAGTATTTTCCCAAATATAACTCGATCAAAGACTTACAGAATCTTCATTCCATGATATCTAACAATTTTCATGACCCTCACTGGGTCCATCTCTCATCTCCCTTAAGAGATTTATCAACCCATCAATTGGGGGAAAACCTCTATGTCACACCACACCAGGCCCCAAAAAGCTTAGCCCACTCACAGAGAATTCTAAGCCTCTAATCCATTCCCAATTAGGTGTTCTTATTCATGAAATAGATGTATGTACTAATCTTATCCTTCCTTCTCCACTAGCCTTTGGAAACCAACCTAGGATACTTAATCACATATCACACCCTAAGGCCTACTTTAGGTCTCTCATAAACATAACTGAAACCTTTTATACTTTACAACATGGTCTATGGGTGACCAAAAATCACATAAAGTGATACAGAGAACTCATACAATGTATAACAGGCTTGATTCCATCCTATCTATTTTTCTAGGGTTATCATGGTCTCTATCCCTTAACCCAACCCCATGAAAAAATGAATCCATCCACACATATGAATAAACAAGCTTTGGTTTTCTATAAAAGGGACCACCTACCTCTAATATATAGTTACCATACTTCTGATACACCTATAATCCTCATCCAATCTCATCCATGCCCCATACAAACTCATACCATCACCTGAGCTTCTATCTCATGCCAAAACACCCAAGTAATTAATTATATTAATTTATAATTAGTTTTCCAATTTAGACCAATAAGGAATAATATCTATAAAACTATTTTCAAATCATCATGTTAATGAAATGAAAAAAAACTGTGTATTTACTTTAAGTTCTTTCTATATCTATTTGGGGAAAAAACCTCCATCATTCCGGCTCAATTCCACAATGCTTCAATAGAATCAAGTCCAAAACCTAGCCTAAAACTCCACAAAAATACAAGGAAATAAAAAGGAATGAAAACAAAGGTAATAATTGGAAGATAATACATTAAATCCACTATTGAAACAATAAATTTTACCCCCATTTAAGGGGATAGAGATGTAGATCAAAAATAGAGGGGCCAACCGAAAATAGTTCCCCATGCTCCCCTTGCCCGACATTAAACCAAATAGGTTGACCGTGAAATGATGGGTTTGATCCTATATAAAAATAGAGAAGATAGATATTCATGATGTAAACCTTATAGGTTAAAATATGAATACTCCCTTGAATAGGGATCCATATACCTTCTTGTGTCAATCATAGTGTGGACACTTTGGGTCATGGTATAACTACCCCAAGGAAAGTCTTAACACCTGACCTAACACCATCATGGTGTGACCCCTTTGAGTCATTGTACAATAACCCTTCCTGGGTGAGGAGCATTACTCCATGGAACTACCTCTATTACTTCTAGCACGGTTCCCCTATGCTCCAAGCCTTGATACCCCTTGTGATAGGCCATTACAGTGAAACCTAAGGGCTACAGTGAGACCAGTCTTTCTTTTGTAGAAAACACAAGGTCCAAACTATGAGGGTCTGAAGAAACATTCATAAGGGCCACCATCATGGCATGAAACCTATTGATAATGGTGTGAAATCATATTTTTAAGGGTACTTAGGAAAAACCGAAATAAATCTATAGAGCTATGAATCCCTTGATCATGATGGAACTGTCAGCCACTCAACACTCTTCATAGAACGACCCATGCCTATCACAACTTGATGGGGATCATGTAGCCCGAATCATGAAACGGGCCCACCCCAACCCTATATAAACATTCACTCAAGAACGAGAAACATATATATATATTATAAACTCATCTAAAAATATTATTAGAGACTTTATAATCCTCATAATTATAATATGAGCTCTAATTCTAAAAACATCACATATTTTGGTTTCAAAAAATCAAATCCTCTGACAAAAAATTGACATATAGATATGGAGGTCATTACAAGATAGATTAAGCATATGAACCAATACGATATTCCATATCATACACTCTGATATATGCAAAAACAAAGGAATTGAACTATGCTAGTGTTCTCAATATCCCATATTGTATGGCATAACCATATCATAGTTTATGATGCTTCATATCATAAAATTAGCCATTATTTAATTGGTATATTCTATTTAATGATAGAAATCATAACATGTATATTTTCATAATGAATTCTATATAATAGACTATGATTTTCAATATGATAGTAATATGATATACATATTTCTTCATTTTAAACATGATTTTTGAGAATTATGAAGCATAAAAAAGCTCTAATACCATGGAAGGGTTTTTATGGATCGAAAAATACTTTTAATAACAACATAAGGCATTATAAACCTCATTAATTTTATCACTATGGATTGAAATCAAAACCTTGGATAAATTTTAAATGAAGAATACCATCTACCTTACACAAAATATGGATTCCACACAAGTCTTTAATCATTATGGTTTGATGAATATCCCTTAGAAACAACAAAAGGTATCTTCCATCCGTAGTGTATCCATGACTGATCAAAATCACCAAATATTTGGGTGACATTATATAATACTCCCATTGTATTCTAGTACCTCTCAATTGCTATGGAATAAGGATAATAAGGAAATGAGAGAATTGAAAAAGAGAGATTGGTAAAAGGTTACAAGAATAAAGTCCCCATATCAATGATTTGACTTATCATATAGGCATGGGGACACTCTAGAGCCTTGAATGGAATTTACACATACATACTAAAAATTCAATTAAATAGAAAAAATAACAATGTTGTGTAACCTACAACTATCAACTACCCATGTGTTTTATATTCTAAAATGTTAATAACTGATATCTTATCCTACATGGAGGATCTCTTGAATGATAAAAATTAACATTACATTTCCCAATCAATTTTTGATTTCCTTGTGAATCATATAATATAATTTTATACATTATGATATGTCCATTTCCTATAATATGGTTATCCAGGACAAAAAAATTACAATATATATATATATCAGAAGCAATGATATAACCGCAGGGAATATAATATTCCTTTTCATTATATATTTCATAACATAATACATCCCCATATCATTGTATATGATTTTAGATAAAATATATCATATATATAAGGTTTTTTTTCATATCACCATCATTTCCAATTTTTGTTTAGTATTCATTTTTAAAACTATTTTATAATTTTTGGCACTGAAAATATAGCTATGGGAATTTTTTCCTAAAACATAAGGTGATTTTAGGCTTTAATACTATTCTAGAAACCATGAGTAGTTTGTGTGAAAAATTCATGGGTGGTGCAAAATTTGTTCATCATGCACACAACCTATTTTTGCATAAAAGGTGATGATAAAGATAAAAATTCCATGGATTTTCTAGAAACACTAAAATGATGGGAAAGGTGTTTGTACCAAGTTGTGGATTTGTGCATTTAATAGTAACATTTGTGCACCAGGTTTCATTGTGTGAGAAAGGTTATGAGAAGCTTAAATATTGTGCATCCATGACCCTGTGGAAATGGCATGGAGAGGACGTAACCACATTTCATGATCTAAGAGGGATTCATGCCACGATCCACCCATTTTGGCTATAAATTAAACCTCACCACCTTGTTTTGTGGGAGGGGTATCCAAAAGAAGAAGTTTTTTATCTTGGTCATGAAAACCTATCTTCCACAACATCGCAAAATTCCAATGGATTATCCATGGTATGACATTTTAATGACAAAGATCCCATTGAACCCAATATTTCATGGACCATTCTTGAGAGATACTTGTGAAATATCCCATAAGACTAGTTGATTTCATGCAAGATAATCCACTTTTATGTAATGTTAATTTGTGTGGAATCTGTAAATTTTTCTACAGCTAAGCCCCAAAGATCTATGATGATGTCATGTGCTAGAGACCATGCCTCATGCAAACCCAGTTGTGTGTATCATGATCAAATTGCATACAATAACATTTTGGTCACTGACTTTATCCCCCCCTATGCATCATGTGTAACTTGAATAATTATCCTACCTATTTCTCCTAAGAAAAGGTAACCTGATTTCTATTTCTCCTAATCATTGGAACCGTAATTTCGGGAACCCTAATTTCCACTCCTCCATAGTTGTGTATATTTCATTCCCTTCCCATATGTGCATGATCAGTGGAAACATACACCCTCAAATAGGAATCACTAAGGGAAACATTTTACCTATCTTAGGAGAGAGTAATTTCAGTGGATCTTGTTCTAACCTTGACATGGTCCCCCTTGGGGTGTATCCCCATCCACATATGATTTTCATGATGTAAAACTGTCTAGCTCCATGTATTAGTCGTACGATGTAAAATTTCTTAAAAACGTCCCTAAAACATGATGTTAAACTTTAGCCTAACCCCATGTGATGAGAATGAGATGTTGATCATCATAGGGTAATACCCCCATGGAAATCTAATTCAGGTCTGATCCCCTTACCCATAGACTCCTATACTAGGTAGCCAATATGAATAATCCCCACACTATACCTCATACACTCCTTCCATGAAAAAGGAGTCCTTACCATGGGATGTTAAACTACATATACCATTCATATCACATGACCTTAAATTGTGGCATTAGACTATGTGGGTTTGGATCCCTACCTCTTAAATAGGGTACATAGGTAACCACCTCAAGGTTATATCCTAACACCCCAACACATCTGGGGTACCTCTCTGTGGTTCAATCCCAATGCCCCAATATTTCAAAAGATTCCAAGTGTGATATCTCCCCTACAAGGGCACACTTAAATGAACTATTAAGTGTGATATACCTCCCATGGGGACACACTTAA
Organism: Viscum album; assembly: GCA_963277665.1. Lineage (NCBI taxonomy): Eukaryota > Viridiplantae > Streptophyta > Magnoliopsida > Santalales > Viscaceae > Viscum > Viscum album. The sequence continues at coordinate 871,540,756 of OY728161.1, read as the reverse complement.
CCACTAAAAATTACTAAAAACATGTTAAATTTGTGACCCATATTTCCCCACAAGACGTTAAACCTACGACCCATCTATCACCGTAAGATGTTAAACATGTGGTTAACTTATCTTCAAAATAAATTAAACATGTGACCATATTATACCTAAACAATGTTAAACCTGAGACCCATATAACACTGAAAGATGGTAAACTTGCGCCCCATATCTCCCCACAAAATGTTAATCCTCTGACCCATATATTCCTTCAAGATATTAAACCTGTGGCCATCTGTCCCCACAAGACATTAAACTTATGACCCAACCCTGAATCTCTACCCCATACAATAAACATGCAGTGCATGAGGTAATGATACTCATAAGAATTATTCCCTTCGTATCAAATACCTCATGGAAAACATGAGACACCTTAGGTTCTACTCCTAATATTCCTCATATGAGATGGGTATTAATAATACAAAAGGGGAAGACTTTAAATGTGACTAATACACCCAATGTGTAGAAATGCCTAGACATGTCCAATGTTAATATATACTCTGACTGAAGGTTGTTTCCCTGTCAAGAAATATGAAACATAATTAATCGGTGTCCACCATGAGATGGAATCAAGAACTTTTTTCATGAACAGGAATCAAATCTATGAGGGATACCTAGAATAGGTGAATATATTTAAGGGGTAATCCTTGGAAGAATGAACCAACATACCATTATCTAATTTTGATGAAGGATCCAAATCACCCACCAGGGTGGCAGAGACCTCCAACCTTTAGAAAGTGGGAATGCGAGGAAAGAAATAAATGTTTCTATAATGATTCATTCCCTAGATGTGAATGCATCGAAAAAAATAGAGAACCTGACATAAAAATATTCTCCTACAATATCGAGTTGACTAGTAATGTTAGTCACCATCTGATTTGGGAATCACTGGGTCCATACATTTTGGGCATCTAGCTTCACCAAAAAAACGTTAAAGCCAATGTAAAAATATTCTCCTCAAACTATGGGGAATAGTAACACTGGTGAACCATTAGATTTATATGTCACCATATCTATATATATGGTGTTTGGTCCCAATAGTAAAGCAGTGGGACCATCAAGAAAATTTCAAGTGAATTGGGGTAGATAACATTGGGTTTCGTTTGTCTATGAAGTCTTCACTGTAGAATCCTTATCTGATTCAAGAAAAATTTTGAAGACATTTAGGCGTTGTGCATTACATTCATAGTATTTGTATTGACGACTGATTCTTCATACTTTATATGACTCAAGATATGGTAGCTTGGTGAACTAATTTAAACAGGCGTATGGGTAGGGGAAATGTTGGTGTTACAATCCTGCACAACTATATTCATACCATGACAACCACTACATCTTAAGCTCCTGGGTACTGATTGTTGTAAGAGTGGGTTCCCTAAACCAAACATGAATAGTAATTTTGATTACCATATCTTGTATAAATTGGGATATGAATGATGTACACTTACCAATATAGTGTAGAAACTTCTACATAAACAATTTAATGATAATTTCTATAGATTATTTTTCATATCAAAAGGTTGTTGCAGATCCCAGACTATAATGAGAACCTCAAGATACTATGACATTAATCTTAAATATATTTCCAATGGTCCAGCTAAATCATACTAACTAGACATATTCGATGTTTGAATATCAGGAGTTGGGGGCTTATAAGCATTGAAAATTTTTCTCATGAAGTTCGGACTTGGTGATCTATAGTATTGAGATCATTAGGATAAAATCTTAAATAGGAACACCACATGTTTGGATTTATTTATCTGTTCCTATCTATGGACATGTGTATTGGTATTTTAAATTGAGATCATTATTAATGTGTGTAATTTGATCACATACTTTGGGGAATGATAAAAACCATGATAATGAAATTGGGGAAAGGTAGCTTGTGTTGGGTGCGTCATTGGTGGTATGACATTGGTTGAATGATAAAGATAGGATTTTACACTTCTAGGTTGAGGAAGTTATATCTCAGGCCAGTTTGATCAGGATGGTACTACCTTCATAAGAACATGGACATGGTATTTGAGTGTAAATCCATCCAGTTAAGTCAACAAATAATAAATAAATAAATGTTGATGACAAAAGTGTGCATCCTTATTTAAGATATATCTAAAGATAAAGAGATTATATTACACGATGTGTGTTCATAGGTTAATTTTCATTTCTGTTGGAATCCTCATGTATTAATCATGTTTTAATGATCACGAATCTCATTATGATTTACTAATCTTAATAATAATCACAAATTTCCTTACTTTTTACAAATGTCTTTACTGTTTACAAATCTCATTTATATTTACAAATCTTATTACTGATCACAAATCTCACATATCTTATTACTCATGTGTATTTATGTTTCAAGTTATCTTATACTGTATAATGGTTAAGATCAATCCATTTTATGCATATTACTGTTTAAGTTTGAACACGGTTATTTGTCTAAGTACAAGACACCATGAAGCTTGACATAGTAATTCAGACACTGTAAGCAAGAAACAGACACCGTGAGCAGAAACACTGAAGCAGACACCGTGAAGCCTATGTCTCAGACACCGTGACCAATGAGACACCATGACCAATGAAAAACCATGACCAATGAGACATCGTGACACAGTTAGCCATACATAGTCATCTAGACTCCGTGACTCAGACACTGTGAGCAACATACCGTGAAGAACACACCGTGAGAAAGACACTGTGAGAAACATACCGTGAGCGACACACCGTGATAAAGACACCGTTAAAGACATATCGTGAAGGAGACAATGTTTGCATAACTAATGTGACACTGTTGCTTAACGTTTTTTTCAATATTATTTAAATATTGCAAACTGTCATATTTGATGTTTTTAATACAATTAATGATATTTAATGATAGTTGTTGGTCTGTCAGGAAACCGTAACTCGTACCTATGAAAATGAAATCATTCTATTGATGGAGCTCATGGAATAAAAGGAAGATTGAGCTGTAGTAGAGAAACACACATTCCAGAAGAACATACGTACGTGAGCAAGAAACATGAGTGCACTGTACTAAATAGAACACCTATCCTTATCACAACTGAAGAACACATTGAACGATCTTTTAAGAAATATCATGCGTGCAATCCAACTCAACTTAAGAATACATGAAGAATCAAGAGAACATATTCACTCATGAAAGACAACAAGCTGATCCACGATACTCTATTTTTCAACAGAAAAATCAGAGAAGGACTCAGAAGTATTTCTGCTGAATCCAATGAGTCCAGAGCTGCACTACCAATCACTAGAGATTTTCTAAACTCATTATTACATACTCTAAGTGATTCATTATTTACCTTCGAGCTGTGTGTGTACCCTGTTTATTTTATACACACGCTGTCTCCTGTGCAGAACTGGATGATTTCTAAATCCTCACTCACATCTGTTTTATCTCTTGGGATTCCCACTGTGGATAGTGGTAGAGATCAAGTGAGACCTGGATAGCCTGTGTGTTGTTGTCTTTTTTTTCCCATGAATAACTGTGGTAGTGGTCTAAGTACCTGGACAGTTTGTAAACTATTGTTAACCCTGATCCAGGGTGTGGATCAAATTTATATATAAATTTGAGAGGACTAAGTCTCAGCTTGAGACTGAACCTCTTGGTTATATATGCTGGGAATTTTTAGTTTAAGTTTAATGTATACAATATCTAATTTATATTCCGCTACTGTTACTTTTAAATACACAACTATTTTAAAGTTACATTAATAGTTAATCTAGCCATTGTTTATATGTTTTGTAAAGTATTATGTTAGCTTCAAAAGTTAATTAATCATAAGATTGGTTTAACTGAGAACTAAACAATCTTTGAGAACCAAACTGATGCTTTACGTTAATAAAAATTCCCTATAGATTATCTTGTTATTTAATTTGGGGGATTTTAATTGAAATATATTTTTAAAAGAAATTTTTAATTGGAACTCAATTCACCCCCCTCGTGAGTGTCCACTCCGACCAACATTTGGTATCAGAGGTTGTTTTTGTTTTTAAATGTTTTTAAAATACTATATTTTTTCAACTGTGATTTTAGTTGCATCTTTAAAGATCACAAATATCTGTTAATTTTAAATTTTATCTCTATAAATTTATTTTCTAAAATCATGTTATGGATAATAGACTAGAAGGTGTTTCTACCAACATGCCAGCTTTCTTTAATGGTACAAATTATGCCCAGTGGAAACTTAAAATGTAAATTTATTTGGAGAGTATGATATTTGATCTCTGGACTACTATAGAGACTCAATATAAGATTCTAGAAACTGAAAGAACTACTTGGGATGAACCTGGAAAGACTGCTTACAATAATAACTATAAATCTATGAATGCCTTGTACTGTGCTCTAGGAGATGAAGAGTTTAATAGAATATTTTCCTGTATAACTGCTTATGAAATTTGAGATACCTTGGGTGTTTCTCATGAACGAACAACCAATGTTAAAGAAATGAGATTAAACACTTATAATATTAAATATGATAATTTTAAAATTAAGACTGATGAACCTATCTCTGACATGTATCTCAGGTTTAATGATATTGTCAACACTATGAGTTCACTTGGAAATGATGTTCCAGAAAAGGAAAAAATCATGAGAATATAGAGATGTCTACCAGAACGATGGAGAGGAACATCTGTTTCAATAAGAGAGTCATGTGACATTGGTGCTCTGCCAGTTAAAGAATTTATTGGTAAGCTTATGATGTATGAGGAAGAACTCAAGGTGAATAAAAAGGAAGATGATGAACCTAAAAAGAAGTAAGTTGAATTTAAGTCTACTTCTTCATAGAGTAAGGACAAGGAGAATACTCACATACCTACTAAAAGCTCAACAAGTGAATGTTTAGAATCTGACAGTGATGCAGAAATGGCTCAGATAGCCAGAAATTTAATAAATTCTACAAGAAGAAGAAATTATTCAGAAAATCAAAATATAAAGGTAAATATGACAAATAAGGACACTAGAAGAAAGTTTGGAAGAAAGATGATAAGAGTGATGAAGTTTTTTGCTATGAATGCAAGAGAAAAGGTCACATTAAAGCAGACTTCCCAAAATTAATGTTCAAGAAGAAACATGACTACAAGGATAGAAAGTATAAGAAAGCAACGAAAAAAACATGGAGTGCTTTAGAAGACACTTCAAGTGATTCTGATTCTTCTAATGATGAATATTCTCATAAAGCAAACATGTGTTTTATGACAAAAACCTCTGAGGTAACAATAGAACCTCATGCTTTAAATTCATACTATTTTCGAGTTGATTCTGATTCTGATTCTGAATCTAAAAACATGTCTACTGAGGAACTATTTGAATATTGTAACATGGTAAAAGAAACATGTAATGAACATCAAGACAAGTACAAAACTTTAAATAAATATCATGATCTCACTACCAATGTTAATTCTTCCTTTGATATAGAAAATGAAAAGAATGCTCAACTGTTGAAGGAAAATACTGAACTGAAAATGTATAATGAGAAACTTAGAAAGGAATTAGAAAAATTCACAAATGGAAAAGATAAACTTACTCAAATTCTAGGTAAACATATGGCACCAATGTATAATACTAGTTTGGGATACCAACCTGGATAGAGACAGATCACTAAAACTAGATTTATTCCTAAATCTGGACAAAATTCTGCTAGTTCTAGTTCTGGAAATTCATATGATTCAACTAATTACTCACATTTTTATAGATAAAATAGAGTTTATCATTCAAAATATGTTGAATCTATTGATTATATGAGACCCATAAGACAAATCTGGGTACCTAAATATTTTCTTGCTAACCTATCTGGACCCAAGAAGATTTGGGTACCAAATTAATTCTCTGTTTAAAACTGTTTTGTAGGAAACCTGTTTGAAGAGTTCCCATAAGAAGATATGGTACTTGGACAGTGGATATTCAAGGCATATTTCTTGGGATTATTCATGCTTCAAGAGCTTAATAATGGTTGATGGAGGATATGTTACCTTTGGTGATAATTCTGAAGGAAAGATTATCAGCCTAGGCCTAATTGGTAACACTAACTCAGTTTTAATTTCTAAAGTTTTATTTGTGGATGGACATAAATACAATCTATTATGTATTTCTAAGTTATGTGATGATGGATTTAATTTTATGTTTGAAAATTATTCTTGTAATGTTTTAAATTCTAAGAATGTTTTAGTATTTTCTGCTTTGAGAAATGAAAATGTTTATGCAGTTGATTTGAATTATTTAGCTAAACAAAACATTACTTGTTTAAATGCTTTTCATAAAGAATCTTGGATTTGGAATAGAAGATTAAGACATTGTAATATACATTCACATAGAAAACTGACTAGGAAGAACTTAGTTAGATACTTACAAAAACTTTAGTTTCCAAATGACAATGTTTGTAATCCCTATCAAAAGGGAAAGCAACACAAAATCTCTTTCAAACCAAAGAAATAAGTATCAACATCTCAACCTCTCGAGGTGGTTCACATGGACATTTTTGGACCTTCTAGAGTTTCTAGTTTAAATGGGAATCACTATGTCTATGTCTTAGTAGATTACTTTTCTAGATATACTTGGATATACTTCTTAGCTAACAAAAGTGAATCTTGTTCTTACATTATTAAATACTCCAAGTCTGTAGAAAACCATAGTGGACTTAAGATTAAGACTTTGTGAGGTGATCAGGGTCATGAGTTTGAAAATCAAGAGTTTGAATCTTATTGCTCACAGAATGACTATAATCATTACTTTTCCTCCCCTAGGACACCTCGACAAAATGGTGTAGTAGAATGAATAAATAGAACCCTACATGAAATTGCTAGAACTATGCTCAATGAGTATGACCTACCTATTTACTTTTGGGATAAAGCTATAAATACATCTTGTTATATCATCAATAGAGTCTTAGTCAGACCAGTTCTCAAGAAGACCCCTTATGAACTGTGGAAAAACAGGAACCCAAAAGTTAGCTAATTTAGAGTCTTTGGTTGCAAAGTCTTTATTCTTAATACCAAGGATAATCTGGACAAGTTTTCCTCTAAGAGTAATGAAGGAATATTTTTTAGGATATTCTATAACTAGAAAATCCTATATAGTTTTCAATAAAAGAACCAAGTGGGTGGAAGAATCTGTTCACATCAGATTTAATGAAACTGATCCACGTGAACCTAAGTCATCTCTTGAAAATCTTGAAGAAGATTTGTCTGTTCTGAACCATAATGATAAATTAAATAAACCTACTGTAAAGACAACCAGTTCTGGAAATATTTCAGAATCTGCTCATAATGAACCCGAACCTAGAGAAGAACCTGAAATTTCTAGTCCTACATTTACTAGATCAACTATGATTCTAAATAATCATCCTTTAGATGCTATTGTAGGAAATATGTATAGAGGGACACAGACAATAGCTTCTCTTAGAAATCAGGTTGAACATCAAGGCTTCTTGTCATAGCTTGAACCTAAAAAATTGATAATGCTATTAATGATGGATGATGGGTAATTTCTATGTAAGAAGAACTTAATCAGTTTGAAAGAAATAATTTTTGGAACTAGTATAAATACCCAAGGACACTTTTGTCATAAGCACTAAATGGGTGTTTAGAAATAATATAGATAAATATGGAAACATAGTTAGAAAAAAGGCTAGGTTAGTTAAACAAGGCTATAGTCAAGAAGAAGGAATTTACTATGAGGATACTTTTGCTCCAATAACCAGACATGAATCCATTAGAATTGTAGTTTCTTACGCTACACATTTGAATTTTAAACTGTATCAAATGGATGTCAAGAGTGAATTCTTTAATGGGTATATAGCTGAGGATGTTTTTGTTTATCAACCCCCTAGATTTACAAACCCTCATTTTCCAAAACATATTTTCAAATTATCAAAAGCTTTATATGGTTTAAAGAAAGCTCCAATAGCATGGTATGATAGATTAAGTACTTTTCTAATTTCGAAAGGTTTTACAAAAGGAATAGATAATTATACCCTCTTTATAAAACAAATTTATAAAGATGTTTTAGTTTTTCAAATCTATGTAGATGATATTATTTTTGGATCTTTAAAAACATCATTATGTGTTTATTTTTCTAAAATGATGCAAAACGAATTTGAAATGAGTTTAATGGGTGAACTAAAACTCTTTCTTGGATTTCAAATTTTTCAAAATAATGTTGGCATTTTTTTGAATCAAAGTAAGTACACTAGATATCTTTTAAAATGTTTTGGATTGGATAGCACAAAAAGTAGTCAAACTCCCATGAGTACCACCTGTATGTTGGATATTGGTGAAGATGGTAAATCTGTTGATCAAACCACTTATAGAGGAATGATTGGAAGTCTACACTACTTAACTGCTAGCCGTCCTGATATTATGTTTACTGTGTATATGTGTCCTTGTTTTCAAGCAAACCCTAAAGAATCAAATTTAAATGTTGTAAATTGAATTTTGAAATACCTCAAGCATACACCCAATATAGGACTGTTCTATCCAAAAGGACAATAATTGGAACTAGTTAGCTACTCTGATGCTGATTTTCCTAGCTATAAGCTATATAGAAAAAGAACCTCTGGAACATGTCACCTATTAGGCAAGTCACTATTATCATGGTGTAGTAGGAAACAGAATTATGTTACATTATCTACTGCAGAAGCTGAATACATAGCTGCTGGAAGTTGTTGTGCACAAATTTTGTGGATGAAGCACACATTACTAGACTATGGATATCCATTCAGACATGTCCTAATAAATTGTGACAACACAAGTGCTATTAACATTTCAAAAAATCTTGTTTTACATTCTAGGAGAAAACATATTGATGTAAGACATCACTCTTTGAGGGATAATTATCAAAAAGGTGATATTACTTTGGAATTCATTGGTACTGAATATCAACTTGCTGATATATTCACTAAACCATTAAATCTTGAGATATTAGACTACATCATACATGATCTTGGCATGATCAATCACGAATAGATATCTTATTGGCCATACTTTTTAATAATGTGATATAAATTACTTTAGAGTTTCATGATCACTGTTTTTGGGTTACTATATCATGCTTACGGTCTCACAGTTAACACTATGTGTTCACGGTCTGTCACTGTCTCACCATGACTGAACAGTCTACTCACTGTCGCACCGTGACTAAACTGAACACTCACTGTCTCACCGTGACAAAAACTAACGGTCTCACCATGAAGACCTCCTATCCTCGCACCGTAATGAATACTCACGGTGTCACCATGAAGATTATTTATGTATTTATTTTAACCCGTGTTGCGATAATTTTTATTTCACCGCTGTTTCCTTTCCTGTGTTTTTATTTTTGGGACGTTTGACATTCCCAAATGATAAAACCTAAGGGTTTCACTCGATTCCTCACCCGAGATCTCTCCTGAACCATCTCAACCTTGCAATCCTTCTCTCATTATCTCTCACCCAAATCATCAGTGGATGCCAAGGATGAAGCATCCATCTTCACCCTCATCAGAGAAGTGCCGCTCTAAGAAACAGAAGAGGACACCGAAGCTTGCCCACGAAGGACCCCTGAATCCTAACCTAGTAAGTCGTTCTGTTTCTCCTAAGAAAGAAATCTGCCCTGAGTGTCTTTTCTCCAGCAATTATTTACTCCTGAAATTATTAAGAGAACAAGGATGGATCGAATGGTTCTCTAGACAAGATAAACCTATTTACCCTAGGTTGGTTGCACAGTTCTATTAGTGTGTAAAGTTTTCTTTTGAGGCTGGAGAAATCTATACGGTAAAAAGCTATATCAATGGACAAAAATGCTCATTCTCCTCGAGGCTATGGGCTACATGCATAAGGATTACTCATGAAGGGATTTGTGATTATTACCAAAGAGTCTCTCCCCCAATAATCGACATCTTTGACCTATAGAATGCGTTGGAAATTCTAACTAGAAATGGCACCATGAGAAGGGCCATAGCAGCTGAATTGGATGGGGAGACTAGGCTATTATTTATATTTATTCAAAATTTGATTAGCCCAAGGAAAGGAGACATTGCTGTTTTGATGTATCAGGATGTATTTATGATTCATCTGATGAAGAATGTCCATAAGATAAATCTATGCAAATATATCATTCACCACATGTGTGAATTGATTAAGGTCACTTCCAAATCCACTTCCTTGTTTTACTCAAGGATGATTTCTGCTAAGTTAGTTGCCAATGGAGTAGTTGATCCGAATAAAGAAAAGCTTGTGGATTTTGAGTACTGTTTATCCAAGCCTACCATTAGAAGGATGAAGATAAACTGGAACCCCTGGAAGAAGCAGTGGGTTAATGATAATGAAAAGGTTTATGAAATGTTTTATCCTGTGGATTATCCTACAAGGCCTAAAAACATCACTGATCCTGGTTTGGTACCAGATGTGGTAGCTTAGTATCCATAAGAGGAAGAAGAAGAAGAAGATTTAGATAGAGTACCTCATAGAGAAGAGTGTGAAATACCTCACGAGGTAGCATCTCCTGTTGAAAAAGAAAGGACAGTTGTTCCTGCTGATGTTTCAAGAGAAGTGTTTGTTGTTGAAAAGGAAAGGATTGAGTGTCCTTATATCGTGATTGAAGATGAAGTACCTCCTGCCCATGTTAATCAGGAAACCCAATCTGAAGCTTCAAGAGAGTTAGTTGTTTCTGAAACTGAGCAACAATCCATGGAAGAGACAAATCTTTTTCTAGAAGAACTCCCTACAATGGAAAAAAGAAAATCTAGAAGATCTTCCTACTGAAAATGAAGCAAGTCTGGAAGCTCTGCCTGAGGAACAATCTGTTCCTGAGTACATTCCCTCTGCTAAAGAAATAATGGAAATTTCCTTTCAGTTGGCAAGGAAGGAAATGGATGAAGAGATTAGAGCTGATCCAGTGGATCATAACCCAGTTACTCAGCCTCAAGAATCTGAAATTGAAGCACATTTTGAGGGGGAGGAAACTAAAAATCTTGAGATTGATGAAGCTGATCCTGGTGATGCATCTCTACCAATTGAGTCATACTCTATATATACTCGATATGAATTCCCCAGTTTTTATGATGTGAGTGAATCACAGCAAGTGACTACACCTGGACTTGACCTTTCATCTTTGTTTCATTTGAAGTCAGTCTCACACCGTGAACCTCAACCTGAACCTGAATCAGAATCTGAAACTAAAACTGACTCTGAACTACAACTGGACCCTTAAACTGCCCATGGACCACTTTCTTCACCTGAATCATTACCTGATCAAAAATATTTTTTAGGTAATGAATAGTTGAAAGTCTTTTGAGAGACTATATTAGCTGGAGTGGAGAATATTATTTCCTCTCAACCTCATCCTATGACTCAACTAATTTAGGAAGATGCCTCGATTCTATTTGAAAATATAATTCTGTATATTCAACCCAGGATGATCCATAAAATTCAAGAAGTAAGGGTTGAAAACATATTTTTTAGTGCTGATGTTGCAACATTTAAAAGTATGGTAGAAGACATGAAGAAAGAACTGTCTTCCAGATCAGAGCATGCTCTTTCTCCTACACCTGTTGCTGCTTCTCATGAACCTACTGTTTCCAACATTTCTCGAGACATTTTTTTCCAAATACATCCCTATCTTTTATCTTTTGATGAAAGGATTGGAGAAAGGGACACAAAGATGTTTCAACGCATGAGAGAACTTGTGGAGAACATGAATAAGCTGATAGATAAATACACTGGTTGTCTTCAAAAGGTATTGAATCATCTCAAATATTTAACCATAGCTTCCAATGCTTATCATTCCTCTAGTTAGACCTCCACACCTTCTTTGGATGATTCCTTGCTCATATCTTTAGTCATGGAAGAAATTCAGAATTCTTTCAGTGGTTTTGATTTGTCTCCTTTATCTAAAGTTGCAGTGAATAGTGACAGAGCACTTGAACTGATTTGAATTCATTCCAAGATCTCCAATGATGCTCAAAAGGAGATCACTAAGAATATAGATTTCTATCTCACCCCGATTTTCTCCAAATTTGAAATAACCAATCACTTTAAGTATCTTGTGGATAATTTGAAGATACCTCCTGTGACTCAGGCTTTCAAAACTCATGTTCAGAAGATCATTGAGTTCACCAGATTGTTGGACAAATTCCTGGAGAATAAAGATGATTTTGAAAAGGATATGCAATATGGAGGAGAAATTATCACAGACTTAATCAACCTTCTGAATCCCTATCTCCATGTCCAAAGTACTACAATTGTTACTCTTGCAGCTGGTCCTCTTATACCTGGACTACCTGCCTTAGCCTCCACTGCCATGTCAGTTAGCCATGCTCTAAGTCAGATCATGACATTCATTCTTGATCAGCCTCAGACTCGATCATCTACAGATCCATCTTTGGCTCCCTCTATCTTTGAAGGTCTACCTTTACCTTCTTTGTCTACTGCCTCTATGCCTTATTCCACATCAGAAACTAATAAAGGCAAAGAGAAGGCCAATCCTTGAAGAATCCCAGGGACTACTTTGTTTTTGATGGGGATGTCTTTGATTGTTTACTGTTTGTATTTCTCCTGTATGTTGTATTCTGAACAATTTTAATGACATATGCACTGTTTTTTCCTCTCTTTGTTTAACTTTTTGATAATCCCAAAAGGGGGAGAAAAAAGTATTCTAAGTTCTATGTTATTCTACACTATGTCATTCTATATGTCAATTTCTCTGCAATTGCATTTAATTTATAATTTGCCTATACATGATTTTTGATCATCAAAAAGGGGGAGATTTTTGGACTCCTCATGTATTAATCATGTTTTAATGATCCCAAATCTCATTATGATTTTCCAATCTTAATAATAATCACAAATCTCCTTACTGTTTACAAATCTGCTTACTGTTTCCAAATCTCATTTATATTTACAAATCTTATTACTAATCAAAAATGTAACATATCTTATTACTCATGTGTATTTTTTTTCAAGTTATCTTATACTGTATAATGGTTAAGATCAATCCATTTTATGCATATTACTCTTTATTTTTGAACAAAGTTATTTGCCTAAGTACCAGACACCGTGAAGCTTGACATAGTAAGTAAGACACTGTGAGCAAGAAATAATCACCGTGAGCAGAAACACTGAAGCAGACACCGTGAAGCCTATGTCTCAGACACCATGACCAATGAGACACCGTGACCAATGAGACATTGTGACCAATAAGACACCATGACATAGTTAGCCAGACATAGTCATCCAGAAACCGTGACTCATACACCGTGAACAACATACCGTGAAGGACACACTGTGAGCAAGACACCGTGAGCAACATACCATGACCGACACACCGTGAGAAAGACATCGTGAGAAAGGCACCGTGAAAGACATACCGTGAAGGAGACATCATTTGCATAACCAATGTGACACCGTTTCTTAACCTTTTTGTCAATATTATTTAAATATTTCTAAAGGTCATATTTGATGTTTTTAATGCAATTAATGATACTTAATAATAGTTGTTGTTCTGTCTATAAATTGTAACTCGTACCTAAGAAAAGGAAATCATTATATTTCCGGAGCTTGTGGAATATAAGGAATATTGAGCTGTAGTAGAGAAAAACACGTTCTAGAAGAACATACGTACACGGGCAAGAAACACGAGTGCATTGTACTGAACAAAACACCAATCCTGAGCACAACTGAAGAACACATTGCAGGATCATCAATGAACTCTCATGCGTGCAATCCAACTCAACTGAAGAACATACCAAGAATCAAGAGAACATCTTCACTCGTGAAATACACCAAGTTGAACCACGATACTCTGTTTTTCAACAGAAAAATAAGAGAAGGACTCAGAAGCATTTCTACTGAATCCAACGAGTCCAGAGCTGCACTGCTAATCACTAGAGCTTTTCTAAACTCATTTTTACTTACTCTTAGTGATTCATTATTTACATCCGAGTAGTGTGTGTACCGTGTTTATTTTCTACACACACTGTCTCATGTGTTCAACTGGAGGATTTATAAATCCTCACTGACATCTGTTTGATCTCTTGTGTTTCCCACTGTGGATAGTGGTAGAGGTCAAGTGAGACCTGGACAAACTGTGTGCTGTTGTCTTTGTTTTCCCACGAATAAATATGGTAGAGGTCTGAGTACCTTGACAGTTTGTAAACTATTGTTAACCCCGATCCAGGGTGTGGATCAAATTTATATATAAATTTGAGAGGACTAAGTCTCATCTTGAGACTGATCATCTTGGTTATATCTGCTGTGCATTTTTAGTTTATGTTTAAAGTATACAATATCTAATTTATATTCTGATGCTGTTACTTTGAAATACCAAACTATTTTAAAGATACAGTGATAGTTAATCTTGAAAGTGTTTGTATGTTTTGAAAAGTATTAGGTTAGCTTCAAAAGATAATTAATCTTCATATTAGTTTAACTGAGAACAAATAAATATTTTAGAACATGACTGACCCTTTAATTTAATACAAATTCACTACAGATTATCTTGTTATTTAATTTGGGAGATTTTAATAGAAATATTTTTTTAACAGAAATTTTTAATTGGAACTCAATTCACCCCTCTCTTGAGTGTCCACTCTGACCAACAATTTCTATGAATACTTCTTATCTATTTAGGGTCCTTGATGGGTTTTTAGACACCTCTCTTGGTCAATTGATATTGTTCACTGTTATCAAGATAAGGGTCGAGGGTCAAACATAATAACGTATTCAAGAATATTCACTATTCAGTTGAATAGGTATATTGGACATGGTGGTCCCCACCACAGGGTTTGAGTATTATCTAATTTATCGATCAAAAATAAATAAATAAATTCATTATTATTCTAGTAAATAATAATTTGGTAGAATTTATTAAAAGCATATACATGTTTAGTAAATACATAAAAAATAATATATATATATATATATATTTAAAAGGTTAGGGTTGAAGCCTCATATATATTTTAAAGTAAATTCTACTTTCAAATAGGGTAGAGGGAGACCCATTTATACAAATGATAAGTTGAGTTAATGGATCAGGTTTTGTCATATAATATATTTATTATATTACAAGAAAGTGATAAAAATATAAATGATATTTATAACTCATTAAAGTATTCTTATATATTGTTTATATATTGAGATAAATATTTAGGGTCCAGAGAGCCTTTTCAGGTAATTTTTTAGTACACTATAAATAGGAGGAGAGGCTCTCGCCAAAAAACTATTCATTGAGGGATTTTGAGAGCACCTCTCTCCTCTCCCACTTTATAGAGAGTGAATCTCCCAATCCATGTGACCATATTGAGCTCTCCCTCTTCCATAGAAGGCACTTTAATGTGATGATCTTCAGGGCATCGAAGGCATCATTGGATCTATGTGTTAGTACCTGAAATTCAATGATTGATTCTTCCACATATTTTTGAAGTGCATGTGGAAGATCTAGAGTAATTCGACTTCAGATTTTTCAAGCAGATATTGACAATGAAAATAAGATATAGAGCATAGTTTTGGATCAAAACAAATATTTATGGATGAATTTTGTTCTTAATTTACTTTACGCATGATCCTAGGGATTAAAACTGGGTTGTACTTTATTGGAGATGAAATTGTTACGTCGATCGTCATTGAATTTTTTTAAATTCATGGGCCACCATTGTTCGTTGTGTGCTCTAATACCTTAAATTGGTATCAAATCACTGCGTGATGATATTAATCCAAGGTAAAATTAAAATTTCATTAAATTTAATAGAAGGCATCATTCCTAACCCAACACCACAAAAAAAATTTAAATCCGACACCAGATGACCTGTCTACATCCATCCAAATTTTTGAATTTAGATTTAAATAAATCAAGTAGGGTTTTAAAAATTTAAGAACACACACACACACACACAGATATATATATATATTATATGTTAATTTCTATATCCAAAATATGTGGTGTGATTTTTCACCATTGAAGCTGGACACCTATTAGAGTTCTAGTAGTCTGGACAGTAATTTCTGGCCATTCAGTTTTTCTACCGGCCATTATTTAATAATAATAATTCTTTCATTTAGCCTAAGTAATAAATTTTTTTTTTGCCAAAGCATGTGTATTTCTCTAAAAAATAATACAACCATGGAAAATGGGGATTTACTTTTGTTTATTTTTTTTGTTTGAAATAAATGAAAAAGGGGGGCCTAGAGAGAACCCCACCGCGGCGACCTCGTCGGATCAGCCTCCTCCCCGTGACGAGCTCTTCTAGTCGCGAACCACCATCAGAATTGGTGCTTCTCCAGTCCACCAAAACACCTCTTGTTGTGGCCCACTACCATCCCACCTGCCATTTGAAACCACGATTAGCACCGGCTAGATGGGACCTGACGCTGTTAGGACCATAAATGATTGGCCCACGGTGCAACAATACTCACGAGATAAAAATAAATTGAAAAATGTGGAAAATAGGACACCAGATGTAACGTGGAAAAACCACAAAATGGAAGGGGTAAAAAAACCATGGGTTGATAGAAGGATCACTATGGGGTAAAAGTGGGTACACACTCCCTCACTTATTTCAAGGAGAAAGCTCTCGTAATATTCTCTCTTGAATAAAGGGGAAAACTACCTCACTAAAACTGCTCACAAATAATAATAAGAACCCGATACAGGTGATGAGATGCGATGTTTAATGATGATCTTTGGAAGAGGGGAGAGCCTCCTTTTATAGGCCTCTTCACCCCTTCCCCTTGCCTTCTCTCGTTGGAATATTTGGTGGGGGTTGGCCACCCACCATCTACCACCACCAGCCCCCCCCCCCCTTTGACAATTGGGGGGGGGGGGGTGGCACCATCCTGCTGTCACATCTCCCACTTGGAGATTCGATTGTGAACCAATCACATCTCCACACATCATTTCTATCTACCCAACCATGCTGATCACGTATCTGCGAGCCCACTTTAGGATCTCCACCATCTGAACTTATTAGAGTTAATCGCCTTCGTTAGGAAATCTTCTAGAGTTTCTTTAGTATGAATTTTCTACATATACACACTTCCTTCCTCCACCACATCTCAGACAAAGTGATATTGTACCCCAATGTGCTTCGTCCTGGAATGAAAAGATGGATTCCTTGCAATGTGAAAGGTGCTCTGACTGTCACAAAACAATGTAATCTTTTCCTGTTTGTTCCCAAGATCCTCTAACAACCTTCTCATCCAAATTGCCACTTTGCAAGACTGTGTAGATACCATGTACTCTTACTCCATTGTGGATAAAGCCACAACTGACTGTAACTTCGAAATCCAGCTCCCAGATCCTCCTGCAAGAGTAAACACATAACCAGTAGTGGATTTCCTCCGGTCAGAATCACCTGCAAAATCTGAATCAACATAGCCTCTGACAGTAAAATCTGATCCTCCATAACATAATGCAGCATCTGAGGTCTCCTTGATGTATCTCAGGATCCTCTTCACTTTTCTCCAATGCTCCTATCCTGGATTCTCCATGTACCGACTAACTACTCCCAATGCATGTGCAATGTCTAGTCTAGTACAAACCATAATGAACATTAGACTACCCACTGCTGATGCATACGGTACTCGAGACATTTCCATCTTCTCTGCTTCACTGCTAGGACTCATCGTGGAGGATACTTGAAATTAAAGGAAATAGGGGTAGAGATTGGCTTACAGTCTTTCATGTTGAATCATTTCAAGACTCTCTGTAAGTAACTCTTCTGTGATAGCCAAATCTTCCCATTATTTGTGTCTCGGTAAATCTGCATCCCAAGAATCTTGTTTTCCGGTCCCATGTCCTTCATATCAAACTCCCTAGCCAATTGTGCCTTCATCTCCTAGATCTGATCATTGTTGGGGACTGCAACCAACATGTCATCCACATACAAAAGAAGAATGATGAAATCATTACCATCCGAACCCTTAAAATATGCACAAGGATCTGAATGAAGTCTGTCGTATCCAAGGCTCATGATATAGGAATCAAATATCGTGTACCAACTCCTCGGTGCCTGTTTGAGACTGTACAAGGATTTTTTCAACCTACAAACCAACTTCCCTTTACCTTCTTCTACAAAAACATCCGGTTGGAGAATATAGATCTCTTCATCAAGAACAACATGGAGAAACATAGTCTTCACATCTAGCTACTCTAGATGTAAGCTGTATGTTTCACACATCACCAGAACTATCCGAACAGTCATTAGTCTAACAACAGGAGAAAATATTTCATTGAAATCAATACCATCCTTCTGAGAAAATCCTTTGACCACCAATCTTTCACGATATCATTGCACCTGGTCTTTTCCATCCCTCTTGATCTTAAAGACCCATTTGTTTCTGATAGCCTTCCTTCCACGAGGTAATGGAACAAGATCCCAAGTCTTGATCCTGTGCAGGGCTTCAAGTTCCTCCTGCATCGCCTCCATCCATGAGGATACATCTGGACTCTAGGTCACCTCCACAAAAGAAGATGGCTCTCCATCCTCTGTCAATAAGAAATACACAATATTTCTCTCAGTGACATAGTCTGAGTTCCATAATGGTGCTCTTTTCTCCCGAGTTGACCGTCGTGGTCCAGAATCAACAGGTACTTCAACATCATGCTCAGGTAATGCCTCAGAGGAAACTGGTTCTTCCTTGGACTTGTCCTCTACTTCGACTATTGTTGTTTTTGTATTATTGTTCTCCATGTCTCGATCAGTTGTCATTTGAAACTTTTCTTCTGTAAAAATGACATCTCTGCTGATGATAAATTCGTGGGTAGTGGGATCCCACAAACTATAACCCTTCACAGCATCAGCGTACCCGATTAAGATACATTTTTTGGATCTCGAATCCATCTTCGATCGTTCCTGGTCATTAAACATTGCATACACATGACTTCAAAAAGTATGTAACCAAGAATAGTTAGCAGGTTTACCAGTCCACATCTCCATCGGTGTCTCCAGCTCAATCGCCATTGAAGGAGATCAGTTGATCACATAATAGGGGGTATTCACTGCTTCTGATCAAAATGTTTTGGCAATACCTGTAGTCTTCAGCATCACCCTTGTTCTATCCAACATGGTTATGTTCATCCGCTCTTCCACTCCATTCTTCTGAGGAGTGTACGCCACTGCGAACAGCCTCTTGATCCTTTCCTGTTGACAACAAGTATCAAACTCCTCGCTTGTATATTCTCCACCATTGTCTGTCCTCAGACACTTGATCATCTTTCCAGAGTCAAGCTCCATCTGCGCTTTGAATGTTTTGAAGACTTCAAAAACATCTACCTTCCTCTTGATTGGGTACACCCAACATCTTCTGGAATAATCATCAATGAATGATACAAAGTACCTTGCTCCTCCCAAGGATGTAACCGGTGCTTTCCAAACATCGGAATGGATTAACTCCAAGATCTCCTGACTTCTTGCTATTGACATCCCGAACTTTAACCTGTGTTTATTTCTCAAAACACAATGATCACAAAATGGTAAGGATACCTTTGTTAGCCCAGGCAGCATCTTCTGATCCACAAGAATCTTCAGGCCTCGTTCTGACATATGACCAAGATTCTAATGCCATAACATCATCAATGCTTCCGTCGAGGTAGTTGATGCAACAACTATCTCCACCTCCTAGTACGTTTCACCCATAAGCACCTACAGGTACTTTGAGATCTTCTCCACCTTCATTACCACAAGAGAGACCTTTATGATTCTCATCACTCCATTCTCGGTGCGAGTCTTGCATCCAATGTCATCAAATTGTCCCAAATACAATATGTTCTTCTTCAGGCCCTTCACATGACATACTCCTTGGATGGTCCGTACTATGCCATCATGCACTTTCAGTTTGATGGTACCGACTCCAATGATCTTCAGAGTGTGATCATTCCCCATGTACACAAGCCCTTCCAGGATGGTTTCATATTGGTCAAACCATTCCTGTCGAGACGTCATGTGCCATGTTGCTCCTGAGTCGATAATCGAGGCATCGTCGAGATGCTGCCTGCTTCTAGTAGTCGTTCCCGCTTCACCGACTAGTATATCTCCACTTCCAGAAGTACTCACCACATTCCTCTGAGAGCCCTTTTCACCACTCTTCTTTTTCCAAAAATCCTTCTTATTGTGCCCCTTCTTTCCAAAATTTAAAAATGTGACATTCTTCTACTTACTCCTTGATTTGGACATGCCATGATTATGGCTCCCACTGAAACCATGCTCCATCATCCTTCCTCTCTCCATTGACAGAGCTTCTGCTTGGTGAGAAGTTGTCTATCTATCCTTCTTGTTCTTGCACTGACTTTCTTCTTTAATAACCGCAGCTGAAACATCATTAAAGATCAGCATATCCGTCCAAATATTATTGGTGAGGTTGATGATGAGTTGGTCATATGAATATGGAAAACTCTGGAGTATAATCTCCACACGTCCAGTATCCACAATTTTATAGCCCAACGTCGTGAGTTGAGCGAATCGAGTATTGAGGTTATTGATGTGGTCGGTCACTGACGATGAATCCACCATCCAAAGAGTGTACAATTTTCTGTTTAGGAAAATTTTGTTGTGCAGTGACTTGGCCTCGTATTGCTTCGTCAGAGTATCCCATATTTATTTCGTCGTCTTTTTCTCCAAAATGCTCGATAGGACCCCATCTGCCAAAGCCAAATGGATGTTGACAATAGAATTTCTGTCCATATCATTCCATTTCTCCTCTGTCACACCCGCCGGTTATTCGCCAATTGCTAGTAGGCAATTATCCTTCCGCAGCACTGCCTGCATCTTCATTTTCCACAACAAAAAATTATTCCCATTGAATTTGTCGATCTCAAATTTTTATTCCATATGGACACGCTGTCAGTACAGAACCTCCTCTATTTCACAACGGTGTATTTAATAATCTCAATAAATTTTTTCTGATGTGAAAGATCACCCGGAGTCGCAATCACAGAGCATACTAAAATTTTACGAGAATTATTAATACCTTAAATCGTGAACAACACCGGGCCAGAACCTTGCCTATAATACCACTTGTTAGGACCGTAAATGATTGGCCCACGGTGCACCAATAATCACGAGATAAAAATAAAGTGCAAAATGCGGAAAAATAGGACACGAGATGTAACGTGGAAAAACCCCCAAATGGAAGGGGTAAAAAAACCACGGGAAGATAGAAGGATCACTATGGGGTAAAAGTGGGTACACACTCCCTAACTTATTACAAGGAGAAAACTCTCGTAATATTCTCTCTTGAATAAAGGGGAAAACTGCCTCACTAAAACCACTCACAAATAATAATAAGAACTCGATACAGGTGATGAGATGAGATGTTGAAGGATGATCTTTGGAAGAGGGGAGAGCCTTCTTTTATAGGCCTCCTCACACCTTCCCCTTGCCTTCTCCCGTTGGAATATTTGGTGGGGGTTGGCTACCCACCATCTACCACCACCAGCCCCCCTGACAATGGGGGGTGGGGGTGGGGGCGGCACTGTCCCGCTGACAGAAGCCACCCCCTGTCCAGCCGTGTAACCCCACCGGAACTGTTGCACACCACCACGTGGCCGTCGACTGTGATACTGGTGTGCTCCCCTTCTCCCGCCTCCCTTCATAGATAGAAAACCCAGACTATTGTGCTCCCATGTTCTCTGGTCACTGAGCCGCCATGTAGGACCCCGCATCCTGATCCCAAACCACTGCATATATGGTGAATATTGAGTTTCCCCCATCCATATCCGGTCCCAAGCTTACCGGTGCCGCCTTCATCCATTTCACCACCCGATCCCCACCCAGCCAGCAATGAACGTCCACCATCGAGACTGCCAGATGCCGTTGTAGAGGTTGCCACACAGTTGGAGTTGATTCATCAGTGCCGCCATTGGGCTTCTCCATTCCCAAATTTGATCAGGTACACCTAAGTATGAATTTCAAAGAACATTTTCACCCCCAAATAGATCAGGTCGGGTCAGCCTGACCCAAAATGAGTCTGGGCGGGGCCTCCAAGCCCAAGATACCCCTGTATGGGGTCTGCATGGCCCAAATGATCCTACCCGAGTTCGCTCTGAACTGCACATGCCTTTTTTGGTGTTTTAGGGGCCTCAATAGATTTTAAATAACCAAGAATTAATTAAATTAATTAATTAATTTGTTTAAATTAAATTAATTACATATTAATTTATGGATTAAAATTTTATATTTCAAATAGTGGGTTAAATTAATTTAATTTAGGTGTTAAATTAATTAATTAATTAATTTAATTTTTGGCTTTAAAATTAAAATTATATTGGGGCTAAATGTCGTAATTGTTGAATTAAAAAGAAGTGTGAATTTTTAATTCAATAACATTCTCTCCAAAAAATAATATAATTGAAGTTAAATTTTATTTCTACATTTAATTAAAATGCATGGTTTTAATTCGTATCTACCGATCATGATCCATAGACCAACCAATGTATGTCTAATGCGTGTTTATTTATTTATTTAATTATTGAAATGGTTTGTAATAATTAGTTTAATAAATGATGATCTACAAGTCATCTTTGTCATAAAATGTGTAAGTGTCCGCGTGTCTAATTGTCTCAGTTGTAGTTTGTATTCCTAAGAACCTCTTGTCTGTGTGTGAGTATTGTTTTATAGCGAAGAAGATGAGTAGTTATGTACTTCACCCTGAGCTATGGTGACACACCAGACATAAGTCTGAATCATTGGATGGGTAGGTGATGCATCTCGAGTTACAAGTGATGCAACTCACGCAATTATCCCTGATGTCTAGGTTGATCCATTATTCACTTAATGGATCAACCATTATCATCACATCATGATCACGTCATCATTTTATTTATACATGGTTTATTATTTTATGTATGCGTAGTTTATGCAAGGTCACATAGAGTAATAAACAAGCATGCATAGATAAAATGAACAGGTGCTATGATAAATATTTTTTATTTATTACATGATCATTTGTGAGTGAGATCACATAGTATGTGATTATCAGATATAAAATGATTTCATTTCATCACTTAAAAATAATAAAACCCTCAAAGAAATTTTAATTCAAACCCACCTTCCATCATTTTAATTTTAATAAAATCAAGTGTTTTGGATGATTGTCAGCCAATGTTGAGGGTGTTTCTTACTACAAGGGAGTCATTAAGAGGGTGATGGGTTGAATTAACTAATGTTGGTTTCAAGGAAGAATCCAAATATTTCATTATCCAAATTTATTGGAAATCATTGAGTAAATAAAGCTCATGATTTTAGACGTAAGGACTTCACTCAACAGATTATGTATCCATGAGTTAATACAATTGGTCAATCAAACACCTGCCTTGAATCTTCCGAGTAGTGGAATAGACAAAGCTTGTAGATTATGAGGATAAGTTGAAGGATTATTTCCACTAAAATACACAAGATATAGATTATTCTAATTATAGAACAAATGGTTATAATAATTCGATAAAATAGTTGTACAATTTTAATGATTAAATTAAATTAATAGACAATGTCTAAATCGGTAATCCAGATAAAAGTAAAATCTGATTGATTATAATTTTGTAGACAATGGCATATAATACCATAAAAACTAAACTTTCATAATATTAGAAAAAGTAAATTTCCAAACTAGAAAAAAATTCCAAGTGTAGTAGATGCGTTTACTCACAATACTACGATATTGGAAATTCAAGATGTTGGTGTCCCAATACCTATTAAGACACCTTAGGAAGCAGGGTGTGAAAATTCTTATAGGAGACTCACATATTATTCATATGATGGTTATTTAATTATGTTATCATCAACTTCTGATGTTGTTTGTGGATACTACACTAGTACATGGATTATTTGACATGTTGTCTCATCTTTGAGAAACATCTAGGGGAATGTGAAACAAGATAAGAATAAGGTGATGATTACATTGGACACGGGTAAATTGATGGATAGATCAAGATATTTCAATGGATAACATTCTCATATAATTTACACCCATTTACTGAAGTATAATTTTAGGTTATAAAAGGAATAATACTGAGTAAATGCTTCATTAAATTTTTAAGGTAAGGTTCTCCAAGTAAATAAAGAACTCAAAGAATGTTAAATCCTTAGTTCATATGATGAATAAGTTGAATGGCATGGAAAAAAGAAAATGGAAAGTGTAAAAAGCAAAATAAAATTCAAGATGTCCTTCATTAAAATGAGTTTGGTTATTAAACAAGAGATCATTTTCTTCTCATATCAAGGAATACACTTATGGAAGTTTAATCACAATGAACTGAATTAAAGAATCCAATTATCAGTTCTTATTTAGGTATATTCATCAATATAAAATGACATGTTTTTATTATAATTTTTGGGTATTAAATATAATATGTTCATTACATGTGTGTATCAAAATACAATAACCAAGTAAGTAATAGAGACATTACAAAAAGTAAGGTGTTTTCTCCATGTGTCTGAGAAAGGGTGATTCCTACGTTAGTGGTGAGTAGCACACGACTTCTAATTTCAAAGAAAATTATTCTAGTTTTAATTTCATGAATTATTACAAATAAATTATCTCATGCATCCATTGGATACTATGGTAAATTATTTCAAGTTCAAGAGTAAATGTTGTTTATGGTGTTTCATACTCAACAGATAGTTCAGTAATACACGAATCATAAGAAATATGTGAGAATATAAAATGTGAGACTTAATTACCCAGTTGTGTGAAGATAATTATTTGTCAAGTAAAACTAAAAGTGGAGATCAAGTATATATCCAGTTGGGTATTTAGACTCAGTAGAGCTAAACACCATAGGCTTGATTGACGTATATACCTATTTAGTGTGAAAAAATAAGCCTTTATAAATAAGTTATGCCACAAATATTTGGGGATTAGTTCAATAATAGAGACTGCACTATTCAATGGGTAATCTAGTGGTAAATATACATCATATTATTTTTTATGTAATTATGGAATATGAAAGTGAAGTATGATATATGCATGGTCAGATGATATGAGATGCTTTGGGCTGGTCTGCTAAAGAATATCATGACCATGCATTCCCTGATCAATATAACGTAGCATGGTGTAATTCCTAAACACACATTACCTTACCCACATCATGGAATTTTTTTAAGGAGGATCAATGATAATTCTCATATATTCACATTGATCCACAAAATATAGAATGGATAAATTCATAGATGCACATTTTATACATCAGAGTCATGATGTTAGCAGTGTCAATGTTTCAACTTGAAGAAACATCAATTATATTTCAAGATGTTATTTAAAAACAAATGTGATATCTTATAACTATATTCCAACTATAATGAAAATGGATATTATATGAGTTTTAGTTTGATGGAAATTCATTAGGTCATAAAAAATATATTATTAGATCCAAATTGTTTGTTGAGGATATAAAAAACATACATTAAAGAGAAAAAACATAATGTTCATCTAAAGTAGTCACCCTAAAAGTTTCTTAAGATATTAAAGAAATCCCCATGATAGAAAATTTGTAGTCAAGTAATAGAATATTTTTGAATAAAAGGGTGCACATCACTATAAGAGGTAGTGGAATCCATATTGTTTTGGGATTAGTCAATGCTAGAATTTCACATGTAGTTGAAAAAGGAATAAGTTTCCCAAGTGTAAGTGAAAGAGAATTGTTATAGAGACACATACAAAGTAAAGTTTAAAACCATGGTGATGGTTTTTTATTCACCATGGTCTGTGATCCATTATTCATTTCGAATAATTAATAATACAAGTAAGTTGTATATAGAAATTAGTTGCGATTGAAATGATAAATTAAAATTCAATAATGGATTTCATGTATCAAATTGAAAAGGGGCTTATTAATGTAAATATTGCAGTGGGTATTCATGTGATATGATACATGAGTTGTACAAGTGTGGTATTAGTAGGCCTCATTTAGTTATACCAGGTTGTTATGAAAAAATACATTAGAATTTTACTGTTCATAGCTAATTTCTAAGATCATTTTATTGGGCATTGGATGTCAAGACCACAAATCTTATAATGTGTCTATATGATGCGACCAGAAAGGGATAGTCATATCATAGAGTGATAATAGAGTTGTAAGTTATCGAAATCCATTTTAGGATTAAAGTAAGATATAAGATCATAGATCATTAATTTGCAATGAATTGATGTCATGTGTCTTCCATTGGATAGTGGTAGAACCGTTTTTTCCAAGTATAATATGTTCGATAACATAAGGAAAATAACTATTGGTCTTATAGTTTGTTAGGACTATGATGTAATTATTCTCAAGTGATTTACTTAAATTAGAAACCTATGTTATTGGGTATAAAATCTACTGAGGTAAATTTAATAGTTTCTTAGAACAAGTTAATCATACATATATTGACAAGGTATGGAAAAATAAAAACTGGAACAATTCAAGAGAGAATTGTTACCAATTTCACATGGAATATATCTTTCCAAGTATAAATGTATGGGATATAGGAGGAGACTAACTTGGTGAGTTGAATTCTATACACTCAGTGATGAATCAATCATGTATATAAGGATAAGTATAAGAATTAATATTCCCAGGATATACTATACAGTAGGAAAATATCAGTTATATCCAAGAGAACTAGAAGGGACACAGTCAAAACTATACGTTTTTACTTGGGAATGTATAAAGGATATATC
Organism: Viscum album; assembly: GCA_963277665.1. Taxonomy (NCBI): domain Eukaryota; kingdom Viridiplantae; phylum Streptophyta; class Magnoliopsida; order Santalales; family Viscaceae; genus Viscum; species Viscum album. The sequence goes on along the minus strand of OY728161.1, from coordinate 871,514,080 downwards.
AATTGTATATGAAGAATAAAGTATTCTAGTTTTTAGGTGCCATAAACATGTCTTCCATAGATCTATGTGATCTAACATCACAATCAATATAAGGTAATAAGAAAGATAACCTCATTCACCTAGCGGTAGCCATACCTACAAATACCAAGTACGTTTTAACTTATGAGGCAACTGAAAAGCCGTTATTATAAAAAATGATTTGTTTTAGTTATTGGAATCACACCTAGTAAGTAAAGTATTATCATAATACAAATAATTATACTCTTAGTAGCCAATATGTCATGTTTTGATAGTGTATAAATGGTATATGATCATGGACTTCATATCATGAGATGTTTTAATCTAGGATTTGAGGTCGTATATAACAGATTAGACATGTAGTGATGATGTGATAGACCCAGAATCTAATGTAGTGACTTAGTAGAAACACGATATTAATCATATGAGAGCTAACAAGGATGGTTATCAAGTTAGATTTAGAGAAAGTGGATGTGTTGTGATAGTGGGTGTCATACACCCAAATTGAAAAGTACTTTTGATTACCATATCATGTATATACTGATCCATGCATGATGTAAAATTATAATTATAGTGTATAAATTCTTGGGTCCACTATTTAATGGTAATGTCATTATATTAACTGACATATCAAACGATTATAACATATCTCAAACTATAATGAGAACCTCTAGATACTTTAAAATTAATCTTAAATATATGTATCATGGTCTTGATACATCATACTGACTAGAAAAAGTTGATGTTTGACTATCAGGTGTTGGGATCTCATAAGCATTGATACTTTTTCTCATGAAGTTCACACATGGTTATATCTTTTTTGTGAGATCATGAGGTATAAATTCCAATTAGAACACCATATGTTTAGGGTTTCATTAGGTCTTCCTATCCATGGACATGTGAATTTATCTATTGAATTAGGATCATTATCAGTTTGTTCCATTTCATCCCGTACTTTTATATAAGGGGAAAAACTATGATAATGAAATTGTGTTGAGTTAGCTTGTGTTGGGTTCGTCATTGGTGGTACGAAATTGGATGAATGACCAAGATAATATTTGTCTCTTCTGGGATGAGAAGGTTATATCATAGGCTAGATTTATCAAGATGGTAGTACCATCATAAGACCATGGCCATGGAAGTTGAGGATAGATACATCAAGTAAGATCAATAAATAATAAATCAAGAAAGAAAAAGAACAAAATTGTGATACCTACTTTAAGATATATCTAAAGACAAGGTGATTATATAGAACAATGCGTGTATGTAGGTTGGTTATCATTGTTATGACTATTGCTTATCTATTTAGGGGACTTGATGGTTTTCTAGAATCTACTCTTGTTCTGTGGATATTATTCACTGCTATCAATATAAGGGCCTAGTGGGTCACAGATAATAGTGTATTCAAGAACCTCTCCTATTTAGTTGAATAGGTATATTGAACATGGTGGGTCCAACCATTGGGTTCGAGTATTTTCCAAGTTATTGATGACCAATAAATAAATAAGTCCATTACTATTAAAGAAAAGAATAATTATGAGTATTTACGAGTTATGTAAACATTGGAAAATTTTATATTAATAGATATTAGATTAAGATATTCAAAGTCCATTTAATATTTGCAGGAATGAAGAGTAATGTTAATGGATAATGTTTTATTAAATAATTTATTTATTATATAACAAGAACATGATAAAAATATAAATGATATTTATGACTTCGTATTTTAGTCATAAAATATCATTTATATAGTGTGTTATATAGTCAGGGGCTAGGGAGACTTTACAGGTAATTTCTTAATACAATATAAATAGGATGAGAGTATCTCACCAATAGAATTTTCATAGATAGCTATAGAGAGACTCTCTCTCATATCATGATTTTTAAATATAGAATCTCTTGATCCAAGTGATTGGATCGAGCTCTCCCCCTTGCATCGAAGGTATGTCAATGTTGTGATCATCGAGGTGTCGACGATATAATAGGATCTCAGTGATATCACCCAGAATATGATGATTGGTGCTCTTGTAGTTTTTTGATGCACGTGTGGAAAATCTAGGAAAATTATGCTTTAGATTCTACAAACTGTGATCACTGGTGATAAGAAGATGTCGAGTGTGGATTCAGGTTAAACTAGGTATTTATGGTTTAATGTTGTGTTTAATTTTATTCACATTATATCCTTTGGATAAAATTAGGGCTCTTCTTCTCCAGTGATGATGTTGTTATGATGATCATTCATGAAAAAATTTAAAATACTAGGCCTATCGGCTTTCACTGTGCACCCTGGTACATTCACTCATACCCCATCTCACCCTCCGAGTCCATCCAGAGGAGGGTGATCGATGTCCTTATTCACTGATATGAGATTGAAAGGGTCATTGAAACCATGTATATGACCTAATAAGATCTCAAGGCATCAACACCTCATCAACACCGCTGAACCTAAGGTTTGCGTAGGGGGAAACCACTCCCATTATAACGGAAAACTATTTTGGGAGCATCTACCTAGAGTTCTCAAATAGCCCACTACACCATACTGAGGAGGTAGTGGATTTTTTATTCATACCCATCATAAAAAATATTTATGAGATACCCAATATAGCTCCAACTGGGCCGTGTTAGTGCAAACATCGACTTGTCCCATAGGTCGATGAGCGGATTGACTCCATCCCCACTCCACCAGACCCAGTCTATAATATTCGACACTAACATCAAGTGAGTCCCATAATATTACATGAAAGGAAGTATATTTTTTAGATCTAGTGACCACTTCCACCATAGAAATATCCCATCACATCCACTCAATATGAAAATGGGGGTCCTTCTTCTCCTTCTTGGGACCGAGACCCTAGTCGCCTCTTATAGACCAGCCTAACTCTCTTAGTCATTGATGCCACTGATAGCCATTATAGGCCATCTTATGATGAGGAATAAAAGTGTGGATGTACTCCCCACATTACCAACAATAGGTTAGGAGTTCCTTCATACTAACCCATCGACTATCATGGAAGTACTTCCCATGCTGAAAGCATGCCCTTCTATGAAGAACCATTGTAGGTAAGGAGAAAAACACCACAGTGGGGGGGAATGCCCCCAGAAAATTCCATAATGAGAAAGTAAGGAACTTGAGTGACTCTCATAAACTCACTCTTAGAGAAGTATCATTCCATAAATGGTAGAAATGTGGGAGGAATCACATCACTATTGACCTTTAAGACTTTGAAGCAATGGATGAATTGATGAGGGAACCTTCACCCCCACTGCTAGAGCTGGGGAATAAGCCCTTTAATTAAGGCTTACAATCCAATAATTTGAAGTCCACAAGGTTCCCAAATCCCTCTATTGGAACATATATATGGAAGAAATAATGGCCTCCATCTAAGGACTCATATTTCATTTGTCTCCATCACTTCTAGTTTCCCTTCTATATACTTCTACAATAGATGTTGGATAGATTTTTGGGTCTAGGATGACACAATAAAGTGATATTTTTCACTTTATTGTGTCTCAAAGAGATTCTACCACCCTCGCGCATGAAGAAGTGGTGAAAATAATTTCCTAAATGGATATGATCATGATGATGGATCTGCCTCTGAGATAAATTCCATCATGTTGTGAATATTTAAACCATACCACACCCCATATCAAAATAAATCATAATAAAATAACGTCTACGTCAGTTCCACCACCATTATCTTAGTATATTACAATTGGGGATTTAGTCGACCAGGATCAAGACCACACCAATGTAAATGAAAAAGAGGACAAGTGGGAACTACTGGACATCAATTAATAATCATTCATGTTTTGGTCACCTACATCTCTAGATATTTTCATCTAAGAGTCCATCACTAAGGAACAAATAGTTCGTTTATGAAAGAATATCTGGATATTCTTTACTGAATTTGAGACCACCAGTTGAACTACTTAGGGATCTATGAGCACCGTGATTTTTTTCATCAACAATGCAAGAGGTTTGAGATTAAATCTCTCCCAATTGTTTTGAATCCTGAATTGTTTTCATACCACTATAATTTATAGAAAAACTATGTTGAGATCCTCAGTATGATACACATGGTTATGAAAGAGGTGTATTAACACATGGTGGAAAATGGTTAAGGGATATATGTTGGCCTTTATTCCATCCCTATCCTATGACAATGACAAGATTGTCAATTTAGAATGCTTACTATCAATGAAGGTTTCTACCAGACCACCACCATAGTGAATGTGGTCACAATCGGCCCAATATAGGATCATATAAATAGTGCCATCGATGTAGGTAAAGATAGAGAAATACCACTCCAAGGGATGATTCCTCACTAAGAAGACCCCTTGACAAGTTCTCATACTTATCCTTAGAGATAGGCACTAGTCCTCAGGTGTAACGACCAGAAGTTTCATTAATGGAAATCCATATTGATCTAATTAAATTTCTCTCTATGTAAAACGTTTATATAAAATGTAAAATTCTGTGGTTTTATGTTAAGAATTATGACTTTTACTTTTATAGCCGTTGAATAGTGATCACATGATTAGTATAAATACAAGGCTTTAACAAACCCAAATTACTCAGACAAAAGAAGCGATGGCCTCATCCAATAGAATTGCTCCATACAAATCCCATTTGTCGGAGATAGGAAAAGTGGTGTCATCCTTGGGCTTCGCTCTTGACCAAGCCCAAGCTGAGATTCATCATGTCAAGCTCGAACAAGACCATCTATGGGAAAAGTGGAAGTTGATAGAGATTACCACTCGAGTGATGTTATCTGAGCCACCCCTAGAGTCTGTCACCATCGCACACCTTACCCTTAGGTCTTATGTGGCTATTTTAAGGGGTTATGTAACAAATCTCTAGTACTATGTTCATGTACATTATTTTTTTATATTATAATGAATATACTTTCTTGTCATCATTGATGCTTTGTAAATAGTATTTAAAAGTACAAATAGTGGTTTTAGTTATTATTTAATTATGAATTCTATTTTATTAAATTAAGAGATTTTTGAATTAAATAATATTTTAACAGAATATTATTATTATTATTAACTTAATTTATATTTAAGATAAATGATCTTATAATTTTATGAATGCAATTGTAATTTTCATTAAGGTTTGAAAGCCATTTTTTTCAAAACTCGTGAATTATCGATAAATGTCGTTTTTATTTTAAAAAGTGAAGATTAACATATTTAGAAAATTATTTAGATAAAATAAATTTTATTTCTGGAATCAGGATGCCGAAATTATCCAACGGTAAATTTTTCACAATTTCTGAGACAATCATATTTTTGGGTAAAAATTAAATACCGTTTAATTATATAATGTGTTTTATGACATCATAATGACCCAATATTGATGTAATAAAATACTATAAGATTTATGTTCGGCCAATATAAGTTTTAACATTAAAATAATATGATTCTAAGTTTGTTTGACTTTTTTTACAAAGCATTAATGGACCCCTCAAGACTTATTAAACATGTTGACTTTTTAAATTATTTTCCATGGGAGTGTGACTCACCTCCACATAAGCAACCCAATTATTAAAAGAAGTTCGGACATTGGCCTTATAAAATATTGTTTTCCTCTCCTCCTTTCCAAAAACCATGGGCAAAAACCAAGAGCTTATTTTTGGTTTGAATTAGTTTAATGTAAGGCGTCCCAAAGCTTAATAATAAAGAATTCACTCACATTTCCTATATAAACCCACACAGGATCCCACTTCCTCCTCACTCAAAGCCTTTAGAGTTCATCAAACCACTACCCTAATCTCTCTATAATCCTCCCAAGGTGCCCCAAGCTCCCAAGAATCCTCTCTAAAGCCTCTCTCAAGTCCTTGGAAGCACACTTCCAAGTAAGGGTTTTTTCTTCCTTTCTCATTTTTGTCTGATTTTATTTAAGTTGTTTTTCCATTTTAATTACAATTATGGATATTGGGGTATGGTTTTGAACATCCCTCATAATTCCCTCTTTATGTTTCAATGATGGGAGGCCCCTTTCTCTTTCATTAAATTCCTCCCATGTACACCCGTTACTATGCCGAAATTCCAAAAGGAACTTCTCTCTCCTCATTTTACAGTCAAGAAATAATTTTGTATCCTGAATCTAAATTCCATTAAAATTGTTTGGACATGTATATATATGACCTCCTTACTGTAAATTACATGTAAATATGATGAGGAACCCCTTTATCTCTGATCAAACGTTTTTATGAATTCTTATGTCACGCCGTTACGCTGCCGAAATCGCACCGATTTTCTAAGCCAATTCCATTGTGTAGTGAATACCATGCCCATTTCTCCATCAAGGGTATTCACCTTTTTTCAAATTTACTTATTGATTATAAAGTTTCATGTATGAATTCCATATTCCTTTATCGTGGAATACATTATTATTTTTTATGAATCCATGTTTTATGATCCATGTGGCACACTAATGAATGAAATGAAATGTTTAAGAAGGGCGTGCCCTTATAGCACTCCAATGCATTGAGTAAAGTATAGTATCATGATACGTCATGTGCAATGAGTGTTGAATCATGCTAACTCAAGTAAAATGAGGGTTTACTCATGCTTCATGTGCAATGAGGATTTACTCATGCTCCATGTGAAGGTGTACCCCAGTGAGGGGGTCACGATGGTTTACCATTGGTTGGGATTTAACCTCATGGAGACTTCCTACGTACCCTATTCAGAATACAAGGATCAAAACCCATATATTTAAAAGAGGTATATTGTGGGTATTACCCATGGTTAGCTTCCCTTTACACTAGGAATACTCTTGGTTGGATGAGTATGGGTTTTGTGGGGCTTATGCATTGTCAGATTCATAGGTTCTTCCAAGAGTAGCAATGGTATGGATGGGACATACGTGCTAAGATGGACCATGTGAATGCTGGGATCCTTTTAAAGAGGCATGAGGCACAAAAAACATGTGGAGCTATGTGTAAATATTATTTATGGTGGCCATGGGGCTTATCAGACTGACCATACCTTCCATAAACACCTCAAAACATCACGAGGCCCATATTCTACATGATGGTGCATCACTGGGTTGATTCTTTTGATGATGTACTGGTCATTTGAGCTTGGATTTCATCTCAACTATCCTTTCCCTTACTTGAATTATCCTGGGACACATATTTTGGTTCCAAAAATTCCTTCAACGATACCTATTATCTCATGCATCTACCTAGAAATAATTGTGCAAGTCAAACAACAACACATGTGCTCAAATACAAGTTCAAACAAATGAGATATATAAAATCGATTTTGTTGATCCTCGGTGGTTTCGTCTTTCACCCCATACGCACTACACACCATCATGCCTTACATCATTATTGATTTGTTCTAAGATCAATAATATGAATCCGGGGATAGAAAACATTGAGTAACAAGTTAATATTTCAATACATCAGAGCATTATCAATTCACCAAAGAAGGTTGGAGGATAATCAATTATCATATATAGATAACATAAGTGCTAGAAATTCACCTTCATCATATTTGTGTACAGTCTTCCATCAGGTATGTTGCCCATTCACTTCTAAACAAAGGTATATCATCTTCTAAATATGAGTTTTTGCGACAGTCATAGTAGTACTAAAAAAATATAAACCCACAAAGGATTAATAAATATTTTAAATGAACTCGTAATTATTTTCGAAAATACCTCATCAGGGATGCTAGTTTGTTGATGAAATACGATCTCTTTCATAAATTTACAAACATAATAACCACAGTCCTTTCCGTTTTTTTGTTATGGACACTACAGAAACATCGACAACAATAAGTAATTTGTTTTGATATGTGTTTGGATAGTGAAATGTTTTTATATATACCTGGATAATATTCCAGTTGTAGATCTTGTAGGTGTGCTCATCCCTATGCCTTGGATTCATTCCGTGCATTAGACGATATTGATGCACTGCCCTATCATAACAGAATCCTCATTAAAAGATAACATAAATTATATAACTAGTTGTTTTGTTTTATAATGTTGGATCTAGTGTATTACAAATTAACAAATGCCATCATGCGTGGTCGGTTTGTTGGATATACATGCGTTGAATCCAGAAAATAAATCATTGGAATATCCAAATTGACTGCAATCAGCATCCAATGCTCCCTAAAAATACAAAAAGTAATATGTAAGTAATGAAATAAAAATATAGTTGATATGATTAAATTGTAGAGTTGTACCCCTGCTACATTGGTATTAAAAATAGTCTGTCATCCATAATTTTTTTTTCAAACGATTTGAGCAGGGATGACATTATTGCAGCCTCTTTAAAAGAATCTATTTTTTCTTTTAAATATGTGGTGTGAGGACTAACGAGTCCAAATTTTTGTTCATGGGGAAATAATTTCAATTGTTTTTCATATATACGTCTGCAAAAAATTTAAATTGTATTTAGTAAAAATTATCAGTGTATATCAGCTTTTGTAAAATCAAATCATGAAAACGTACCACATGTATACATTTACAACTGAGGTGCCTAGCCATTCATACATGAGGAGTTCATTTACATTTTCAACATTAATGAAATCTGATATGTCCTATCCATACATGTCTTTTTCAAAATCAACTATGTGAGTAGTGTCGTCTTTCAACGTTGTATCCACATGAGCCTCCAATGATATTAACTGTCGATATAGAATGGGCGGGGTGAAGGTGCTCTCAGTAGACCGTTTCAATCGGTCGGGTGATCCTTGAGACAGTTTTGAGCTGATATTTCGTTTCACCCCACAGTCTTTGTCATTCTGTAATAACAGTCATCAGTTCAGACCTTTTTTCATTAAATGTTAAAGGTCTAGCTTGAAAAATAAATTAGAAATGAATACCTTTTTGTCGAAATGTTTTTTTACAAGAATAATCGGCCATGCGATGAATTTTACAACAGCTTGTTCAACCATATGAATGTCGTCATCGTCATCTAGAACAGGTAGCTCGGCACTTGGCTCATTAGCTACGTTAATTGAAACTCTAAGATGATCTTTTGGAAGATGTCTGTTGTGTAGCTTGTCGTTTTGCGTATTGAACACCATAGCCCTCGCTACATGGCGATAGGTGGGAGTTGATAAATATAAATCACAATCATTTTCACCCTATGGTATATTAGTACAAGAAAGGTATCAGTGTCTATGTAAATCAAAATTCACATAAACAATTATTAAAATATTGATTACCTCATCTATGTCAGGTTTTTTAGGGGAATGGCTCACCTTAGAGCTGGTGGGGGGTGGGGTGAGATCGTCACGTACGGGTTGTTGTTGAGTTGTTTCTTCTCTTTGCCTCTCCCCCATCAATTTTTCTATCATATCTCTCTGGTATTGTAATTATTATTGAAAAATAGATAATTGTTCTTGCAAATTTTCCATTTTTTCATTTTTATCCCCCGCTTGTTTTTGTTTTTGAAAATATGTTCGGGGTGTCACCCCAAAACCCAAACCTCTGACGCGACCATACTTTTCTGGCTACTTCAAGGCTGCTGAATGTATGTCTACATCTGGTGCGGTTGTTTTTGATTCTTGTGACTATTTCAGAAAGAAAATATTGAAAAATAAGTAGTTATTTTAATGTAATACAAATTTAAAGAAACTCAAATTTATATTATGTCATACTTACACATGTTTCCCACACTTTTTGTATGTTTCCATCTATCAATGTCCCCTCCTTATTTACACAAGCCTCCTTCCATAGCACATGGCGTGGGATGGATATGGATTTCGATTTTGATTCATCAATCTGCATATAAACAGAGAAACATGGTTATGATGTGTTTTTATGTCACATACTAGTAGTAGGGTAGATTTCAAAGATGTACCAATTTTTTCTCAAGTTCAACGTACCCCATCCTTACTTTAAGGAAAGGGTACGCTGGTTTTGTTGCACGTTTTTTATTTTCAGCACTCAGTAGCTGTTTCATAAATAAAAAACTGTCAATCAGAGTGATGAATACAAGCAAACGTCAAACAATGTATTACCCCACACAATGTACCTGAAAACTATGCTCCCCATGACGATTTCTAAACGCATCCTACTCTCCTTGGGATATCAAGTGTGCATAAAGAGGAGGTGGGTGCGGCTTGATTTTACCTTCTACATCTTTAAGATGATATTTCATTAAAATTTTGCGGCAAACTCAATGAATCCTTCCTACAACTCTTAATACATATTCCTTGTGCGAGACATCTACTATAAATTCACTCTGCAATGGATGATGAAGAGTATGTCGATGTTTTGGTATTTTATTTTATTTTAATAAATTAAAAAAATGATATCATGATGTTAACGTAATCTCTTACCCCATTAGTGTCTTCATCCCGGTGACAACATGGTGCCACGACTGTACATCAATCGGCACACGTTTCCGAGTGACGATTCCAATGTGGCTACTAAAGATGGCTCTGTTGGGGTTAACATGTTGGCCTTGATTATTCCATCCCAAATCAAATTTGTTTCCTTTTTCTTTTTCCTTAAGGATTTTGTCCAACACTATAAAACTACAATGCTATTGTTTTTTTTCACTTTCAGGGTTTCATTTCCTACCATTTCCTCAGATGTGGCATCAATATCTTCCCCCAGAGTGCTAGCTTCAGCAACGGGACCTACAACAACAAGTTGAGAAACCTGTTGTACCTCAGCACTGGGACCTGCAACAACAGGTTGAGAAACCTGTTGTTGCTTTGCACTAAGACCACCAGCATCTGGTTGAGAAACCTGTTGTTGATCTGTAGTGGGACCACCAACTACTGGTTGAGAGACCTTTTGTGCCTCAGGATTAGGCGCATCAGCAGGTGCAGAAGTCATTATCTACAGAAGTGGTTTAATATTTAATTTATATTACATAAAAACAGCAATGAATAGATAATAACACAATGTAACACAATGTATGTTACAATAAACAAATAACCTGATTATTGTACTCTGTTTTTTTCCTTTAAAGGCTAAAGTGATTTTACTCTTCTATAGACTATGTAAATTCCTTCATTGTGGTCTCCTCTGACATACAAAACGCCATCTACATTTGGACCGCTGTGAAATGATTGTGAAGTCCCTATAAAAAGGAAAACCTCTGTTGAACTTTCATCTGAACCTTCAGTTGTTTTGGTCGATAATAGAACAATTGACCAATTTTGGTTTGAGGGGTCTGGAACATAAAATACTTGTACTGCCTGTGATTCTATTATAAATGGTTCGTCTTTCTCCCCTTCCATACTGAAATCAACTTTCACTAATCCTAATTCATCTATTTTAATAGCACTCATGTTATCAACCCACTTTCATTGAAAAATCAGCACTTTGAATTTCGTATAATCCAACTCCCATATTCGTTTGATGATGCCAAAGTATGACATATTCGAAAAAATTGGATTTTTGTCCTTAGCACCAGAAACATGCATCGCCTCAGCAACAAGTGTAACCCCACAATTCTGTATGGTACTGTCTTCATCATGTTCATTAGTATAGAAAGTATAATCGTTAACTGCATAAGCATTGTAAGATAATACGTACACACTTTCTCCTCCGTCCAGCCATCAATGTCGTTCTGAAATTGAGTCTGGATTTTTATCTAACTGCTTAAAAATATGGTCTCGAAACCATCCTATAAACTATCGATTATGTGTATATTATATCCATTTTCAGCCTTAGAAGGATTCAAACGCCTAAGAATTTCTTTTTGGGTTTGAACATATGGGTCAACGTCTAAAATGTTATGAAAAACGTAAAGGTGGGACTGCTCTCGATCTCTATTATTGATTGTGACAACCTCTCTTCCAGAAATTCCTTCACCCTCAAGCCACTCAGTGTGACGAGATTTCGATAAGCCAATGATTTCCACATCAGACAGGTATTCGGTACAATTCAACATCTTCCTCAAAAATATATTGCTCCATAATACAACCCTCTTGCCGTCTTCGGATTTTGACATATGCATTCAAAGTATTTATATACTGTTCAATGGGTTACATCCATCTATAATGTACATGACCACATAGTCAAATCTCTCTCACCAAATGAACCATCAGATGAACCATCATATCAAAAAATGTCGTTAGGAAGAACATTTCCAATTCACATAATATGACGGAAATTTCTCTTTCTATAGTTGGCAATTTCACCGGGTCTATAACTTTGCTGAATATAGCTTTGAGGAAGAAATAGAGCTTTGTTAATGTATAACAGACATTCTTGGGAAAAATGCAACGTAAAGCTATAGGAATTATATCTTGCATCAAAACATGGCAGTTATGTCATTTCAGACCCTTTAATTTTAAATCTCTCATTGACACAATGTTCTGGATATTTGATGAATACCCCTCTAGAACCTTTACACCATTCAAGAAGTTGCAAAACTGATATCTCTCCTCCCTGGAAAGAGTGTAAGCAGCAGGAGGAAGAAATGTTCATTTTTCACCCTTCACTGGTGCCAACTCTTCTCGTATTCCCATATCAACCATGTCCAATCTAACCTGAATTCCATCCTTTGTTTTGCCGGGTGCATTTAGCAACGTGCCGATGACACTATCATATACATTTTTTTCCAACATGCATAACATCAAGAAAACGTCTGACATAAAGACAATTCCAGTATGGTAATTCAAAAAAAAACTCATCTCTTTTCCAACTAGTTTTAGAAAGCTTTTTCAAAAACGGTTTACCAAAAGTAGTTTCCAAATCATTCACTTTCTCAAACAATTGATCACCTGTTAGTGGAGACGGTGTTGTACGTTCCTCTGAACTTCCGTCGAATGATGTCGTCCAAGATTGGTACTTATGTCATTGGGGTAGAAATCTGTGATGTCCTAGAAACATGGTTTTCGATGAATGTTTCAACCTAATTGACTGTGTACCTTGTTCGCAAATGGGACACCCTTGAGTTCCTTCGATGCTATATCATGAAAAATTTCCATAAGCAGGAAAGTCATTTATCGTCCCGTACAACATGGCTTTCAAAGTGAACTGTTCATTTTTGTAAGCATCAGACATTATAACACCTGAATCCCACAATATTTTCAAATCCTCGATCAATGGGGCCAAATAAACATCAATATCATTACCCGATTGTTTTGGTCCTGATATAAGCATAGATAACATGATGTATTTTCGTTTCATGCATAACCACGGTGGTAAATTATAATTTACCAACATAATCGGCCATGTACTGTGACTGCTGCTTTAAAACCCAAAAGGATTCACCCCATTTGTAGATAAAGGCAGACAAAGGTTTCTCGACTCGTTCCCAAATTCAAGATACTCGTGATCAATTCTCTTCCACTAAAAAGAGTCCACAGTTTGACGTAGTTTCCAGTCTTTAATTCTTGTATTTGCATGCCATGTCAATTGTCCTGCAGTATCCTCACTTCCATATAGGCTTCTAAACCTAGGAATTATTGGAAAGTACAATACAACTTTTGTAGGACTAGAATCATCTTTCCTGTATCGAAAAGCACCACACTTTGGGCATTCTTTAAGTGATTTGTGGTTCTTGAGAAACAATATACAGTCATTCGGGCAAGCATGTATTCTTTCAGAGATCATTCCCATCGATCGTAGAATTCGTTTGGCGTCATATGTTTGGCTTGGGAGTTAATTATCTTCTGAGAGCATGTCATTAAAGAGAGGAAGTAGTTCTATAAAACTGGAATCACTCCACCCATTGCCTTCTTTCAAATTATACAGCATTAATAAAGCTGACAATGCTATATATTTAGTGCAACCAGAATACAATGGCATTTTTTCAAAACTCTTTAACTTCTCAATCAATTTTGGGCAATCACGAAGTTCATCTTCAACTGTCCTTTCCATTTCCTAAATATGATATTCATCATCATTCACATCTGTAATCACACCCTCCATACGATCGTCTTCATTGTTCATGCTTCTAATCATATCAGATTATCTATAAAATGTCGTGTTCTTTGAGTCACTACCAACATTGGTTTTTTTCCCGTGTCTTTTCCAACATGTATAACTTCGATCTATTCCATGACAGATCAGGTGTTCTTCTAACTCCTCTGGACTAATTTGTCTTGAATAAAAACAACGTAAACACAGAAAAAGGATTTGATATGGGTCACATGTATGATCTTCTGCAAACTCGATAAACTCTTTCACACCATCTTCATACTCTTTTGTCAACTGATTGACATTCATCCATTCATTATTCATATTCATTGTCATTATGGGTTCGATCTCAAGAACTTTCCTAATATTATGTTTTAATTAATCAGGTAGCATTGTTTGGGTTTTATAAAAACAAATCATGGTACAAATTCCTTTAAACACATGTGAAATCCATATACATGGTGTGTCTAGTAGGGTGAACATCATTTATGTATAAGATACCGGATTTAATCTGACATATATCAAATTTATTCCAAGATAGTCTTACAAAGACGAATGATGCCTTAGAAAATACATGACATGCATACAAGAAGAAACCAATGAGTAACAGGAGAAAATGGTAATAAATATTATGCTATCTCAATGTACTCAAGGTGATGATAAGATGTTGGTCAAGATCAACTATGGGTTGGGAGTACACAAATATTAAATTGAAAAAACTACTAAAAACTGATCCCAAAAAGGATGAAATATCCAATTCATCAAGTCCCTTAATACAACCAATGCATTAGTTAAACCAAAAACCATCGCTAAAAAATCATACAGGCCATAACTACTACTAAAAGTAGTCCATGGTAGGTCCATTGATGTCCAACACATCTAATGCTATCTTAATGTCAAATCTATATTGGAGAAGATCATAGAACCGCATAGATGATCAATGTGACTATCAATGCGTGGATGAGGATACATATTCATGACTCTCATCAGGTTCAATCACCAATAGTCCAAGAAAAGAATAAATACAAATCAACTATCTATTTTAGAGAACTATAAAACCCCATGGTAAAGTACTATGCCATATGGAACCATTATATTCTATATCATCAAATTGTAATTCAAACAACTGATGCTCTTTTGGTGTTATTTTAGAAATTGTGATAGAAACCAAATTTTCTCCCAAAATTAACTAGATCATAAAGTTTATCTCTTTATTAAGAAGTAAATTTTATACCTCATCAGTGAAAAAATCCTAAAAATGTAATACCATTGGGGAAAAAGAATCCTACAACATTCTAGAAACATCTATAATATTCTTGACTATTTGAGCCATTAGGGTACAGTAAATATATAATTATAACATTCTATTTAAAATGAAATGTATAAAAAAGATAAAACACAGACTCCTGATAGACCCATAATACAAAACATATCACCTAGTATGTCTGTCACATAAACAAATAAATAAATTAGAAAAAAACATGATACAAAGAATAAAGGTACCATTAAATACATACATTGGTCAACTTATTTTGGAAATTTTTTATCTTCATCCGTGACTGGTACTTGCACCCATGAATTTGAAGGTGAGTATGCGTACACGATAGTTGACCTTCTTAGAGAAGAGTTTCTGGAAGAGTATAAGAGACATGAAGAAATGAAGATCATTAGAGTATTAGAGAAAATGTGGTTGCTACAAATAATGTGGCAATCAGCTTGTGCAACGCGGCCTATGTTACAACTTGCAGGTATTGTACATTATTTTTTTCTGGAGGCTTTCAGTGTAAATACATTTTGGAATGATCATTTCTATTCATTGTCTTTTACGTTCTTTTGAAAACCGGGGGGAAATGGCGGGGTCCGCAAACATTGGAGGATATGTCGAAGGGCGATTTTGTGTGTGAATATGATGGAGAAATGGCCTCTTTTCCCTTCAAGCTCCCTGAACCCCGATAACCATTGGAGTTCAGGGAGCATGAAGGGAAAAGAGGCCATTTGGTTAGATGTTAGATACTATGGAAATGTTGCAAAAATATAGGATGTAATTTCCCATAAAGTCACCCTTCGACATTTCTTCCAATGTCTGCAGACCCCACCATTTCCCCTCAGCTATCAAAAAACCCTAAAAGGCAATGAATAGCAATGATCATTCCAAAATGCATTTACACTGAAACCCTCCAAAAAAATAATGTACAATACCTGCAAGTTGTAACTTAGTCTGTGTTGCACAAGCCGATGTCCACATTGTTTGTAGAAAACACATTTGCTCCAATACACTAAGGATATTCATTGATTCATGTCTCTTATACTCTTCTATAAACTATTATATAAGAAGGTTAACTATCGTGTATGAATACTCACCTTCAAATTCATGGGTGCAAGTATAAGGCACAGATAAAGATAAAAAAATTCTAAAACAAGTATACCAACATGCATCATCCTCGACACTCGTCACTAATTATGAATCACATCCCTAGACATAATCATAATCACATTAAAACCACACTATCTATTATGGAAATCCTTACTGGAATTAGGCGCAAGATATGGTATAATTCCTATCTCACATGTATATTCACTATTTGGTCCTCACACACACAATATATAAATAATATACCAAGGTAATACCATCCATTGAACTCACATCCCACCTTGAGAGCATTAGGAGGAGGGGGACGAGGTGGCATCAGACGTGGAAGCGAGGGTGGAGGTGGAGGTGGCAGAGGCGGAGGCGGCGACAGAGGCAGCAGCGGTCGCGACAGCGAGGGTTGAGGCAGCAGAGGTAGTGGCAGTCGTGGTAGCGGGAGCGGGGGCGGCAGCGGCAGAGAAGGAGGAGGATGAGGAGGATGAGGAGGAGGAAAGAGGAGGAAGGAGGAGGACGAGGAGGAGGAGGATGAGGTCACGCGGCGAGGGGCCTGGTTCAGCTTCCGCGAGAGAATGACCACGTGCAAGCGAGGATGGCCTGTTAGGGTTATTAAATAAAAACCGTCAGAACCTTTATCAGCGCTCGTTAAAAGCGCTGATTAAGGTATGTTTTATCGGCACTAAAATAAAAGCGCTGATAAAACATTCATTTATCATCACTTTTTAGCGCCCATAAAGAGATACCCTTATCATAAATTTTAGATATCACTGATAAAAGAATACCCCTTTATCAACGCTTTTTGTTTAGCACTGATAAAGGGCCACGCTTCCCTTTCCCTATTTTGTGGTAGTGGGCCTATCATCCTCAAACTGATGGTCAATCTGAGCAGACTATCCAAACACTTGAGGACATGTTGAGAGTGTGCTCAATGGACTTTAAAGGAGGATGTGATCAACATCTTACTCTGGTTGAGTTATCTTATAATAACTGTTTCCACTCAAGCATCCATATGACACCGTATGAAGCCCTGTATTGGAAAAGGTGGAGAACACCAGCATGTTGGGATGAGGTCGGTGAACGTAAGCTGCTTGGACCAGAAATGGTCGAAAAAATGGTGGAGAAGATGAAAACCATTCAACAACATATCAAGGAAATCATCGATGAGACCTTGAGTTTAAAATTGGAGACATGGTTTTTCTATGCATATCTCCGAGGAAGAAGGTCATAAGGTTTGGAACGAAAGGGAAGTTAAGTCCAAGGTACATCGGCCCCTTCGAGATTCTTGATCATGTCGGGGTTGTGGCCCATCGACTAGAACTTCCAACTACCATGACCAAAGTACATGATGTATTTCATGTATCCCTCTTATGGAAGTACATACCATACCCTTCACATGTACGCTTTTCTGAGGTGGTACAGTTGGAGGATGACCTTTCTTACGAGGAGTAACCAGTGAAGATATTAGATCGTGGAAAAAGTTCTAAAAAATAAGACAATTCCCCTCGTCAAGGTGTTGTGGTGAAACCACAAGTTTGATGAAGCGACTTGGGAATCGGAGGAAATGATGAAGCTGAGTTACCCACATCTGTTTTAGTGTGGGAAAAAGAAATTTCAAGGGTGAAATTTCTTAAGGGGGGAATATTGTAACGACCCAAAGTTTCATTAATGGAAATACCTCTTGATCTAATTAAATGTATCTTTATGTAAAAGTTTATATAAAATGTAAACTTCTTTGGTTATATGTTATAAATTTTGACCGTTACTTTTATAGCCGTTGAACAGTGATCACATGATTAGTATAAATATAAGGCTTTAACAAACCCAATTTACTCAGACAAAAGAAGCGATGACCTCATTTGGTAGAATTGATCCATACAAAGCCCATTTTTCGAAGCACATAAAAGAGGTGTTATCCTTGGGCTTCACTCTAGACCAAGTCCAATCTGAGCTTCATCATGTCATGCTTGAATGAGACCGTCTACGGGAAAATTGGAAGTTGATAGAGATTACCACTCGAGCGATGTTATCTGAGCCACCCCAAGAGTCTGTCACCATCGCACACCTTACCCTTAGGTGTTATGTGGCTATTTTAAGGGGTTATGTAACAAATCACTAGTAAAATGTTCATGTACATCATTTTTGTATATAATAATGAATAAACTTTCTTGTCATCATTAATACATTGTAAATAGTTTTAAAAAGTACAAATAATGTTTTTAGTTATTATTTAATTAAAAAATCCATTTTATTAAATTAAGGGATCGTTGAATTAAATAATATTTTAATAAAATATTATTATTATTATGATTTAAATTTATTTTTATTAAATATAAATGATCTTATAATTTTATGAATGCAATTATAAGTTTTATTATGGTTTGAAAGCCATTTTTATCAAAACCCGTGAATTTTCGATAAATGTCGTTTTTTTTAAAAAGTGAAAATTAACATATTTATAAAATTATTTAGATAAAATAAATGTTATTTCTAGAATCAGGATGTCAAAATTATCCAACGGTGAATTTTTCATAATTTTCTGAGATAGTCAAATTTTTGGGTAAAAATTAAATACCGTTTAAATATATAATGTGTTTTATGATATCATAATGACCCAACAGTGATGTAATAAAATACTATAAGCTTTATGATCGGCCAATATATGTTTTAGCATTAATATAATGTGATTTTGGGTTTGTTTGAATTTTTTTACAAAGCATTAATGGACCCCTCAAGACTTATTAAACTTCTTGTCTTTTTAAATTATTTTCCATGGGAGTGTGCTCACCTCCACATAAGCAACCCCATTATTTTAAGAAGTTAGGAATTTGGCCTTATAAAATATTTTTTCCCTCCCCTCTTCCAAAAACCATGGGCAAAAACCACGATCTTATTTGTGGTTTGGATTAGTTTAATGTAAGGGGTCCCAAACCTAAATAATAAAGAATTCACTCACCTTTCCTATATAAACCCACCCTAGCTCCCACTCCCTCCTCACTCAAAGCCTTTGGAGTTCGTCAAACCTTTGGAATACTTTTTCTATAATCCTTCTAAGGTTCCCCAAGCTCCCAAGAAGCCTCTCTGAAGCCTTTGGAAGCACACTTCGTTGTAAGGGGTTTTTCTTCCTTTCTCATTTTTGTCCAATTTTTTTTAAGTTGTTTTTCCCTTTTAATCTCAATTATGGATGTTGGTGTATAGTTTCAAACCTCCCTCATACTTTCCTATTTATTTTTTAATTATGGGATACCCCTTTCTATCTCATTAAATTCCTCCCATGTACACCCGTTACTATACCGAAATTCAGAAAGGAACTTCTCTCTCCTCATTTTACATTCAAGAAATACTTTTGTATCATGAATCTAAATTCCATTACAATTGTTGGTAAATGTATATATATTACCTTCTTACATTCCATTACATGTAAATATGATAAGGAACCCCTTTCTCTCTCATCAACCATTTTTATGAATTTTTATGTCACGCCATTACGCTGCCGAAATCACACCGATTTTCTAAGCCAATGCCATTGTGTAGTGAATACCATGCCCATTTCTACATCAAGGGTATTCAACATTATGCAAATTTACTTATTGATTATAAATTTTCATGTATTAATTACACATTCCTTTATCGTGGAATAAATTATTATGTTTTATGAATCCGTGTTTTATGATCCATGTGGCACACTTATGCATGAAATGAAATGTTTAAGAAGGGTGCACCCTTATAGCACTCCAATGCATTGGGTAAAGTATAGTATCATGATACGTCATGTGAAATGAGTGTTGACTCATTATAATTCAAGTAAAACGAGGTTTTAATCATGATTCATGTGCAATGAGTATTTACTCATGCTCTATGTGCAATGAGCCTTGGCTCATGCTATTTTCATGTTAAGTGTTGTTGCCACATTTCCATGTTATGATTATCATGCTTTATCATGCCTTTATCTTCATGTTTCTCTTGTTATCTATTGATATTCCTATTGTCTAACATGTGTTGTACACCTCATGTATTCCATGTTTATTCTCTTACTGGGCTTTATAACTCACCCCTTTTCTTATGCATGTCCTCAGGTCATCCCATGTAATTCTAAGTATGAGGGAATGTAGTGGTCTTGTAAAGGAAATTTTCAATAAGTTGATGTATTTCATGTTCTATGTTTTTATGTAATGATCCTAACCCTCAAATACACTTGAACTCTTGATCATCCATGTTGTATCAA
Source organism: Viscum album (assembly GCA_963277665.1). Classification (NCBI taxonomy): domain Eukaryota; kingdom Viridiplantae; phylum Streptophyta; class Magnoliopsida; order Santalales; family Viscaceae; genus Viscum; species Viscum album. Next base: position 871,493,617 of record OY728161.1, on the reverse strand, counting down.
GTGAATATTTTATGTAATAAATCATGTTTAAGTTTGTAATAAAAGTAGGGTTGTCATATCAGGAGTCCCCCCAAGGAGTTGTTACCATATTCTCATACATATATCGACAAAATAAAAGGACATGTTGATCCCAATGGTCCATATGTGGTTTCATAAAAAGTTGAGCTAGACCCCAAGAGAGTTGTCTTACTTCAAGAGCTAAAGGAATATAAAAAATTCACTACTAAGCTAACTTCAAGTAGAACCTGAACCCTGAAAAAATCACAAGGGGATATATATCTTATTTAATGGGGAACCCATTCCTCCTCATCTAGGATACCAAATTAAACTTGGTGGCCCCGTCCACCCAATCTGTGATAAATTTGGAGTCTAGGAAAAAAAATTGAGTAGGATTCTCCCACCTCAGTTTAGTATCTTGATTTTCTGCCTCATGATCTATTCCATGAAAATTTCTAAATTGATGAACCTTCTAATGATGATTTCAAAAAACCCACAGTTGGATGAACTGGGAGCTTCTCTCATCACCCATCTCAATGATCTAAAATGAAATAGGTGTCAATTCCACCCGAAGTACTGTTGTACCTAGTATGAGTGGATCATGTTTGAGAGCCCCCAAAATTTAGTAATCCCAATTTTATCCTATTTAATGTGATGGGTGATCTATTTTATCATTTTCCCCACTTTTCTTCAAGGTTTGGTCCAATGATGGGGACTCCAATACAACATGAAATTTCTAAAATTTGATGATTTATCTAAACTTTGGAAAGGCCTACATTATTCTGGTATAGTCACCTACCCACAGGATTCATTTCCAATTGGGAGAACCCCCATAAACATTTACTCTACTGGTTAAACTCCACCTTATAAAAGATAAGAATCTTAAAACTCTTCAAATAAAAGTAGAGTCGTGATGATCAATTCTCAAACTTATTTTTCTGAGGGAAGGGACTCACATATTATCTTAAAATTCCCCTTCCCAGGAACTAATTCTTACAATGTGGGTGGAGAATATTGGAAATGAGATGGTTCCTACCCTAATCTACATGAACTACCAAAGATGATCTCAAGAGTTCTATAAAAAATATCTGTATCTAGAAGAATACTTAAAAAGTACCAAATAATAGTCTTTCCCATTAATCCTTCCAGTTCCCATGAGAAAGCCTCCAAAAGAAGATATTTCCACCACTGTGCATGTATAGGTTCATAAGATGATACACCCACTAGACACTTCACTATATGATCCTTTACCATCACAACCTCACCTTGTGAAGCCCTGCTTAGAACATCCTTACCAAGAATATTCCCTTATCAAGAGAATGTGTCCCCAACCACTTTTTAAGGAAAAAATCCTAGGATTCATTTTATATAGAGGAAAATCAATACCCAAACCATCAAGGATGAGAAAGTCCAAAGGTAATTCATCTACACCCTAGTAAATGATATATTGAAGTTGCTAGAATGCAGGAGACCCTAGGTGGATAAACTTACTAATCTCATTGGTCACTGCCTATATCACATATTCCTTGGATAAACCATAAAATAATGATTCATCTCCAAATATTGGATCCTGTAACAAGAATATATCAATTTATTAAAATTGGTAATTGTACTAGCATATGTGTAACATGTCTATTATGTACCCAAAAGTGATAGTGAAGGCCCGAGTGAGTGGAAATAGGATCCCGATAATGGGACGGATAAGTAAAATGACTGGTTGGATAATAATTTAGTTCCTTGTGCCCATGATATCATATATGCCTACATGATAAATCTAGAACTTTTTATGGTTACCATTCCTCCTCTAACCACTACCTCTACATTTGTGTTTCAACTTATCAAGTTTTATAATAATAGAAATTAGTGGTATAAGGGAAATCAGAGTCCCCCACCAATATTAAATCTATCTCACACCCTTAATGACTTCAGGCTAATTAATTTTAGAGATGTTCCTCGGGTGCGTCCAGCAATAGACTATACCACTAAGGAGAAGAAAGAATACACCTCTATGAAAATTATTGAACTAGTGGACCCCTTCACATCACTCAACAATGAGAATTCCCGGAATAAACCTTTGGTTCCTCCTTAAAACATTTTCAAAGGAGAGGTAGATGAAACTCTAGTGGACATAATGCACATGATAGTGTTTTAAACTAGGCAATTTATGTTGATTAAACTAGAAAACTTGCCTTATATAGGGCTCATTATGTGTAGTCTTCCTAAGACTCTCTGTTGGGAATGCCTTCATAGCTGATTATATGGGTTTAACACATGGCTCATCCATGAGCATGTTATAATCAGCTACATACTCTCTAGGAATGAACAAAGAAGACTATATACCAGCCATCAATTGTTTAAATTTGACCATATTATGACCAATATAATATATCCAACACTATCAATGATTTAATGCTTCAGCCAATGGAATCTACTTCACCTCAACTAAATATTTAACTTATATAGATAAAAATATACCCATATCATGGATGTATAATATTCCAAATAACCTTGAAGGAATACCTACATGGATTAAATACTTGAGGAACTCCTCTTATCAATGGAAATTTTTGAGGACCTTAACAATGGATTGAAAACCCCCCTTCAGTTTGAGGCTTAGGTAGTTTCTACTAGGGAATAATACAATGAAGAGACTTAGAAAGAAGAATGTTGATCCAATAGCTCATTTTCTAAAAAATAAAAGGATTTCACATTTCAAGGGAACATATACCAAATTAATATCACTTGTTAGTTCAATGGAGTATAAATACACAACTTCGTATTGAATATTGTCTCTAGGATCAACCTGATTCTAACATGAACACTCCATCTTAATAATTCAGGGGTATGTCAAGAGTAAACCAGAACCATGAAAAAATATTATTCTAAATATTTAATTTTATTTTCTAGTATAACGAAATGAATTTATGATAGTATAATAGGATACTTACTACAAAGAATTATTGAGAAGGGCCTCACTTCATTTTCGTGAAATATTCCCCTCTTCATACCACCAATTACTCACGAACTCCCTTGATTGTCGAGTATGGGTACTCTAGGGAAAATCATCCACCTTTGACTCCTATGAGGACCACTATTTGAATTTTGGTTACTAAAAATTGGAAGGAAAGTATGTCCAGCCTAATGGGGTTGAGCACATCAATTCCCATTATGATCTAATGGAAACTGAAAAATATTTATGGGTAGACTTGAAAGACAATTTTTCTCTCCCAATTCATCATCTTGATGTCATAATGAAAGACCTGGGGGTTGTTTCATCATCTCTATGAAAAATTAGTGATCATATATTTCCTAATACTGCTACAATAGATAGGATTGATTGAAATTAGAAAACCCAACTCTTATATAGTACCAAGAATTTCACCCCATAGACACCAATCCATGACATTCCCCAATGTTAAATAAATTAGGATTGAATTGAAAAAGGTTGAATCATTATCATTGCTTCAATATTATGATTGGACCTCACAACTAGAAACCAAATGAATTTGTATCAAAAAATATTTCCACCACTGTCTTTGTAGAATGAGACCCCTCATTTATGATTTTGTATACTTCAGATAATAAATTAGTACTCCCCCTAACCCATATATCTTGGAAGTGTTTTCTATACCATTTGATCCACCTATCTTAAATTTAAAAGAGGATTTGGAAGATTTCCCTCATGTATTTGAAGAGGGTGTCTCCACCACTGTTGATGAGCTAACCCCTGCGAACCTTGGTACCATGGAAGAATTGAGGATGACACTGATTAGTGTATCCATATCCCTAGGGGAGAATTAGTAGTATGTGGCCTTCCTAAATTAGTACAATGATGTATTATCTTGGTCCTATGATGTGATTTCAGGTCCAGAACCCTGGGTTTCCATTCATCTCATCAGCTTCCTGGAGGGCCACCATGGGTTAAAACAGCCTATGAGAAAGACGAACCCCACTCACAATGCTATAATAATGGACAAAGTTTTCAATATTATTAATGTAATATTTTTCATGGAGGTGTAGTACCTGAGGTGTCTATCCATCATTATCCCAGCCAGGAATAAGAATGGGTAGATCAGAGTCTATATCAACTTTTAGGACCTCAACCTCCATTTTCTAAAGGATGAATTTACCCTTCCTATGACATAGATATTGATTGATGTAACAACTGCTGTTAATGAAATCTACCTCAAGTATAGATAATCTAGGTATAATCTGACCCAAATAGCACCGAAGGATGGGGAGTACACCACTATCAAGGAATCCTAAGGAACTTTCTATTTCCAGGTCATGCCTTTTGGCATGAAAACACTTGATCCACCTACTCACATGCTATGGAACACATATTTAATCCTATTACCAGGAAGTTAGTGGTGTGTTACATGGATGTTCTAGTGGTCAAATCCAACTATTTTGATAATGAACTCAAGTATTTGGAGGATGTGTTCATCTTCCTCCACTCTATACATTTGAAGATGAACCCCAAGAAGTTTCAATTTAGGGTTACCTATGGGAAATTTACTAGTGTTTTTGTAAAATATATAGGAATAAATATTTACATAGATAAAATCAACACCATAAATAATTTGGATCCCCTAAGAAATATTCAATAGTTTCAAGGGCCTCCAAGGACACTTAACCTATATACATTGATTTATTTAAAATCTAACTAGAATGTATAAGACATTTTTGCGGCTCATGAAGAGGTATTGATTAACAATGGGATCAGGAATTCTAGACTAACTTTGAAGAAATTAATTAGTACCTAAAAAATATCTCGTTTTGATGCCACCTATATCAAGAAAGCCCTTGTTTCTTTATATGACCAATTTTGAATGATCCCTTGGTGTGATTCTAGCATACAAAAATAATGAGCGGAGAGAAAATAACATATACTATCATGGATTCATGCTCCTTGACCCAAAGAGTAGATACTCCCCCATCATGGAGAGTTTCCTCATAGTGGTCTTCGTAGTGATAAATTTGAGACATCATTTTCATCACCATAAGATACAGATGTTGTCTCATGTAGAACCACTAATGTACATCCTCAATTGCCCTATGATGATGGGATGATTGGCATGCTGGGAAGTAACACTTTATTAGTTTGATATCATATTTTTCCCATGAAAGGCTTTCAATGTCTAGGTATTAGAAAAATTTCTTAATGCACATCCATCACCTGAAGAACTACCCTGGGATATTTATTTTCTAGATGAATCTATTCTCCAAGTGGAGTATATTGTACTATGTTGGTATATTCATTTCAGTTGTGCCTCTCGAAGTTCAACCGGTAGAAGGCTCAATGAACCCAAGCTTTACATGATAGGACTAGGTATCATCTTCATCATTATAACACATGAAATCATTCCATACTCATTCCTATTATCAGAATATTTCACTAATGATGAGGTAGAATATCAAGATCTCATTATTAATCATGAGTTGGACCTTGAAAATTACATCCCCTACTTACATGTGAAGGGAGAATCTGATCTTTCCATCAAATAGGTCAAGGGAAACTACATCATCATAAAGAATGAGCTTGCACCCCCTCTAGAGAAAACCTGTCACCAGATCGACTAGTTCACCTTCTATCCAAAGGTGAAGCATTTTCCTTAGTAGTATAATGGTTAAGCTGATGCTTCATCAAGATTGGTTGGGTCTCTTTTTAAACCTAACAAGAAAAAATTAGTCATTCATGTGGCACACTGTGGAATCAATTCCCACACCACCTAAAATGATGGTGCCCAATAGGTATATCATATGGATACCAGTAATTCTATCAAAGGTACCTAAAATCCTACCATTATTAAGGGAATTATTGATTATAAGAATCCATTTTTTATATATCTCCAGCATGGCATTCTCCCATCATATATAGCCAAGCGTGAGTAAATTCATTAGAGTGCAGTGCAATTTACCCTCAATTGTTGGCCTAAACATGAGAAAACCCTCTATAAGTTTAGGTTCAATGGAATTATCCTCTATTGAATTCAAGGAGATGATATAACTTAGTTTATATTGGGGTTTATGTTAGATACCATGGTTCTCACTAAGATGGACTGGAGCTATCCCACCAAATTTAGAGTTTGGGATACTTTTTTCCTCCATGGTTGTTGAATACATTGAGTTCTCCAAGAGGTTTTACACATGTTAAATCCAAAATAACTTTGTCCATTGATCGCCATATCTTTTCCACACTACCAAATATTATTGACCCCTTACAGCATGGGAAAGAGATATTTTAGGAATATATTTTCTAGTGAAAACTAGATGGTGAAAGTTCATTTAGACTGCAAAAGACTTCGTTTCCAAATGGGTAGAATCAGTTCACCTCAAGGAAGTAAAATCCTGATCCATGATATAGGTTGTGAGATCCCAAATAATCCATTAGCTTAGGGTTCCTCACACTATTCTCGAATATAATTCCAATTATTTTTTAACTTCCAAGATGAAGAAGTTGTACGCAAAGTACAACATTTGATCCACCCATACTTCCTTCTACCATGTGCAAGAAAATGGATTGATTGAGGAATTTAGTAAGACCCTATATAATATCATGTAGAAAATGGTGGTCTAGAAAAAAAAAAGATTTGTACTGATAAGATCCCTAATTCCCTTTTTTCATATCAGATGACAACTCAAAATTCCACCCAGGAGACCTCGTACTCCCTAGTGTATGGAACAGTGTTAGTCTTACCAATTGAGGTTCAGTTTCCATTTCTCAGAATGGAGGTTTATGACCTTATACTTCACCCAACAAGTTTCAAAAAAAATTTATAAGGAACATGGGATCATTTTACACTCCGTCACTTTGGGGTTTAACACATAGGAACCTCCCAAGTATCCTTGATGTACCTACTCCTAGACTAAGTGTTATGAGATTAAAGGTTGTGCATCAGACCACTTGTGTCCCCTCTCATTAACAAGGTTTGATTCATCCCTGGTGTTTTGTTGAACCAATGTCCCCATCTATTTTTCATTACATCATTTCTAATGAGGATTCCAACTTACTAGAATTGGTCACCAATTACACTATGTTCTATAACTATGTGTGGCTTGATTCTCATTCCCATGAGAAATTTACTAATGCATAGACCTCTTATCTGCAGGGCTATGTACAAATTCCTCATAAAAAACCCCCATTACCTATGGATCCATCAATCTCTATATAGATTCATTCATAGGTAAAATATCTAATCACATTCCTCATCTTAATACTAAATTGAGATTCCCTCATGACCCCACACAAGGAAGGATATAATGAGAATATCAATCAATAATTCCCACAAACATCCTTAGCACAAGATATTTAACTGAATCCTTAAATAGTGTACACTTGGGATGGCTCATATGAAAAATATGAGATGAAAAATAACAAAAATCCTCAACACATGATGTTAAAATACAACTTTACCCTATAAAACAAACTTAGGATGCCTCAAATCCTAAATATGAGATGATTCTATGTACTCACTAGAGAGGATTCCACCATACCAGTGATTCTCTCCTACAATTTGGTGTAATAGAACTACGAGTAACTTGATTCTCATTTCCATTGGATATGTAGTGAAACCTAGATCTTATATCCTTGTCCTAACCCCATTATTAATTCATTTAGGGAGATTCTTCCCTTATAATCATGATGTCAACTTGTGTGAATTTCATCAGGAAATTTTGTGCGGAAAAGGGTATCCTTGGCCCTCTTTTAATGTTGGGTTATCACTCTTCCTTGCCACACAAGCCACTTTAAGACACACACACATTTTGTTTCTATGTTCCATGAACTTAAACTATTAGTAGCCATTGTTTGAGCTATATGACTCTAAACTATAAATCCCAAGGTCCCTAGAATATAATGTTAAAATAAACCCATTCCCCATATAAAAATTGGATGCATCATATGAAAAATATGGGATGATAAAAAAACTAATGTCATTAGTGTACGACATTAAACTCTAGACTTAACCCATATAAAACTGAGATGACTCATATGAAAAATATTGGATGACCAAAACCAACATCCATAGTGCACATTGTTAAAATGATTTATTAAAATATGAAATGAACACATGATGCCCCATATGACCAATATGTGATGATTTGATGTCCTCACCTGAGAGTAAACCATCCCTCTGGTGTTGGTATCCTACCTCAGTACATTCCAAAACTATGTATGCATTGATTTCCATTACTATGGGATACATAATGACACCCAGATCTCATATCCATGGTCTATCCCTACCATCAACTCGTTTTGAGGTCGTCATTTTGGCCTAGACCTGATCCTTTCCTACCAACATGATCACCCAATGTTTTTGAGTGAATGGGGGAAAAACTCATAGGGCACTCAACATTCCCTCAATGAAATACCCCACCTCTACTTTTGTACATCGTACAATTTCACAATTTTTTATTTGTATTATTTTGATAATCATCATTATCTTGATTTGAATGAGATCTCTTACAAAAATAAAACCTGGCCACACTAGTTGACCTACCATCCTAGGCATACACCTTGAATGATCCTTAGTAACAAACTGAGCTTCTCATATTTCAAACATGGTTAATGGTCGATCCCACATTTTTTACCTAATATTTTGCTGGTGAATGTGTGGAACATCTTTTTTGAACATGATCGTTAGTTTTTACTTGCACATGGACCATCCACTTTTCACTATCTAGGTATACAAAAGTCATGATATTCCTTCACAATAGTTCCTTATGAAGATCACTTTGTGCCCTTGTTTTTTTATCCCATGAAAAAATGTAAGTCTGTACATCTCCTTGTCTTTCGCATCAATAATGGCTCACATGGGTTTAGAAGTTGAGATGGATTTTTCCTCAAGAAAGGTTGAGACACACGAGTTCCCATTTTTTCCAAACACTATGATTATAAAAATTTATCCCATGTCTATGAATCATGACATTAATCTATGTGACATTCAAATTAAGAATGTTTCATATGGTGTAAGTCGACCTTGGTCCTCTATTCATGTTGAGTTCCCACTCCTCTATGCCACACATGTTATTTCGGGACATTCACCCATTGGTCCAAACTCTAAGATCTTAAACTAGGAGCTCAAGTCCAAGAATCACATCCTTAAACTACATGTGAGTTTTATTAGATATTTTCTATGTGGAAGGTCCTACAAGTATTCTCATTAATGTTAGTCGAACTCTCTCTTTTGTCTTATAAATTCACTTGAGACTTGAAACCCATGGTCTAAGCATCATGACCGTAAATTGTGTTTAAATCTCCCTATATTATTTTTATGGAGTAGGTTATCATAGAAACACCATTACTATCAGGTATTGAGCCCTCTTACTTCTTAAGAACCCTTCTAGAATAACCCCCTAGGTCCATGAATTATAACCTTTAAATTTTTTTCCAGCAATGGTTTAAACATTATGTCCTTAAACTAGGAGTCTTTGTCCAAGAATTATAACTTAAACTATTTACAACACCATGATCCAATCTATATGAACTTAAAATAATAGTTATAGTCCAATAATTATGACATTAAACCATTTATAACACATGGTCCAAGAATTATGACCTTAAACTATTTGAAACATATTGGTATGACTGATATGACCTTAAACTGCCATGAATAAGAAGAGAAAACATAATTCAATTTGAATGTCCATTAGGGTAACCCAATAAAGTGTCAGACTCCCCCAAATAGGGAAATCTAACAAATTGTGAAAAAAAATAAAGGGATAAAAATAAAGAGGTAAAAAGCCAACAAGGACCCACTATGGACCCCTTAAAGAACCAAGAAATTCTCTCCAAACCCATTAGATAAAAAAATTAATCTAAATCATAGCCCCATTTTTCTCATGATCTCATATAGGGGATACTCCATTGAGTTATCATATTACAATCCCCATCACCTTTTCTGGGTGGGTTTTATTCATATCATTTCACATGTCCTTGCCAAAAGACACTAAACTATTCTATGAACATCCTAATCACATGATGTTAAACTGCATGATGCATCATCCTCACCATATGATATTAAACTGTATGTATATCATACTCACAATATGATGTTAAACTACATGTCCTCCATTCTCATTGCATTATGTAAAAATGTGAATCATCATAGGCCCTCACCTAAGAAGCCCCATTTCCCATTTGATGATTGTCACCTACCACATCATTCATGGTCATCGACCATCGCTTGTCATCCGAGACAACACTCCCCTTGAAAGATGAGTCTGACCTTTGTTTAGAAAAATATTCCTACCAAATGTGGTCAATTACAAAATGACATAATTTCAAGAGTGTTGAACTACATTAAAACATTAAATTAGTTCATTTTTATGCTTCATTCCTCACTTGAATTGGATCCCCATCAACCATTCATACCTAGATGGGCCTTCTAATGGCTGTAGTGCCATACCACATTGGGTTACCTACATTTCTAATCACATGCTTCAACATACTTCAAATACAATTTTGTTATAGGTCCCTTGTTTTTAACATGGTTAATGGACAATAATCACTTCTTTTCTCCCATCATTAGAAAAGTGATAGTGGAAGCTATGTTTCAAGCATGGTCAGTAGTCCTTATCTATCATCGTGCCACCCCTTTGTGTTTTGAATCTTGGGCTTCCTGATTCATTCTATTCATCACCTTATTTTTTATGTGTGTATAATTAAACCTCATTGGTGTTACCCCATTCACACATTAGAACATTATTGGGAAGAAAGTTGGTTATTTAGAGATTCCCATTGTAAGACCACATATTTTTCAGTTAGCGTACTTCTAGTGGTCAATTAGGCCCTGATTACTCAAATCTTGTATGGATATCTCTTAAAATGAGAAATATTCTACTTGTACATTGTTTCCCACACCGAGCATGACTCACATGGAATTAGGGATTTTTGGTTTCTTTTATTATTAAAATGATCATAGATGCTAAAAAATAAATAACATATAAGTATGTAGGGGTTTTAAAGTAGACGAGTTTCAAATTTTTAGAAAGGTAACCCATGTGTTGGAGACACTTCTTTATTATTTCCGATCTTGTGCTCCATATGGGTTTTCCTTATGAATTGAGTATTCTAGGCCAATAAGCCTCTCGAGAGTGGCCCCTAGAAGTTGTATAATATTATAAATATCTTTTTCTTCCTCCTCATCCATTAGGCGTAGCTTATCAACTTTGATTTTCACCTAACCCTATTCAACCTAGAAATAATCCATCAATGATGATGCATATGTATTTGTGAACTAAAAACCACCAAATGGGACCTTAACTAGATAATAATCCTTGAATGATCATTGATGATGATCAAATTCTCATGTGCTTTTCCTTCCAGTTGTGCGAGTTCTTGTCCTGCTGCCTAGAGCTTCATGGTACCCTCAGACCTTTCCTTGTGCCGGGAAACCATGAACTATTGATCCTTCATGTACAGAAACCCAGCAAAATAATCATGATCAAATGCATAAAGATCATGTTCATCCACTCCTCTAGTGACTTGTTTTAGTATCCAGTGATATAGAGACCCCATCCGACTCACCATCTCTTGCACTATAGTGCTGACGATGAAACTCCACATTCATACACACATCATAAAATGGATAATGTGATTCGCCTTTTTGATATTTGGACTTGATTCATTCTGATCCTCAGGTAGAAAAGGGTCATACTCCAAAAAATTCAATAGGACATCATTAATAGGATCCTCCTCAAGAAGTTTCTCAAATGGCATAATCTCCATGTTGAGAGAAGGTCCATTTTATCCTACCTCCTCAGAAGAGATATAATATTAACTATAATTAAACGAGGACTCTCCCATAACCATATCCATTCATGTAGTAGGTTTCCCTCCTGGGATTAAACCCAGATCTCCCTAAATGTTCAGTTCCCCAAGGGCCGACTCAACTGTCAAGAGAGGTGCCTTGGCTACCTCAACTAAGCATGTTTATTGGAAACAAATTATCTCGAGCACTGTTTTTGATAGAAGCATATAGATCAGTTTTACTAGGAGAAAAATCATGATGAACATGATTTTTGTATGGGTAGAAAACTTATAAGATACAAGAGGTTGGATGACATCCATACATACAGTCTCAAAGGGTAACTCCACCATTGGAGACCCTTCGATGAAGATTGTCAACTCAACATCTGAAAATAAACTACTCAAAACTATTAGAATTGAATCTACATCAAAATAATAGTCATGTTAAGGCATTGGGACAAGACTACCATGTAATGTTTTGAAGAATATTAGCCATGTTGAGAATTGATATTCAATATCACCCTCGTGTGTGGGGATCTAGATGAAGAGTCTCCTTGGATGATCATCCTCTCTAGATGTAAAGACTCGTAAATTTCAAGGAAATTTTTTTCTTAAATTCTTTCAGATTTTACAAGTACGCAGTTTCTGATGGAACCTGATTCCGAGGCACGGTGTGCCCGGAATCAATTTCCACAGTTTAGCTCGAGTACGTTTAGTGAACGAACGAGCTGCTTTTTCTAACTTTTGAACCAGTGCACGGAATTGAAATCTGAGGGCACCGATGAAACCGTAGCACCGGTAATTGATTAAGAAGACCTTTACATGAGTTGCGTTTTCTTGGGAAGTGTTTTTTAAAATATGTGGTTTAAGTGTTAAGTGAAATAATTTTTTTTTTACAAATTTTATTCCACTTTCCTAATTGTTAGATCCTAGGTGAGGAAGTTGCAGAGGGACCCACTGGTTGTTAACGTCCCATGAGAGGATTAATGGTAAGGTGGGGCCCACAAAAGCCCCTACCTGTTCAAATTCCCATAACTCCCTAACTCCTCTAAAACCCCCTCTTAATTTATGTGACTCTCCCTCACATTAATGTTTCCAACTTAACACTCCATTAATTTTGAAAACTCATGATTAATTAGTGAATTCAACTTTTGAAATTTGAAAAATGTTAGAATAAGTAATAAAATAAGGAAAAAGCCATATATTATTAGTATTGTTTCGTTGTGTGAGATTTTGGAGAGAATACTCTATGTCTTGAAGAAATTCATCTTCTACATTGAAGAAGCCGAGGCTTCGACGAAGAACGCCGTCACGCCATTCCATATTATCTCCGCGTCAAAGAAAGGGAGATGCCTCTTCCTCCTCAGACATTCTCCATCGACGTATACGGATCCTCACCCCACGACGCCGTCTTCCGCGATGCTAGCTTCCGCGAACTACTTTGAGGTAGGGGTTGTTTCATCGTTCAAGGATTATTATTTTGACATTCTTTGTTATTTATTGGATGCTTGTTATCAATATAATGGGAGGAGGTTGGGCTTCATGAACACGGTCGACCCTCCTCCCCCTTTGTTGTTGGTCTTCATTGTGGTTTGGAATGGAGGAGACGCGGCGTCGTTGTACCATGCGGGAACGAGAGAACTACGTCCGGAGCGGGCCACATCGAAGGAGTGATGCATCGTTGTGCCGTGCCGGTGAGGCCGAAAGAGGCTGTTGCCAGAAATGGGCCGAGGCGGAGGAGAATCGCGCCATCGCCCCGCACCGGAGCCAAGGAGGGCCACAGCCGGGGTGGGCCGCGGAAGAGGAGCGTGGCGCCATCGCGCCGCGTCGGACAGAAGGAAGCCATGACCTTTGGCCGCGGCAGTTCAGCAAGGGGTCGGCCGGACATCCGGCCAACGGTGCTTCATGAGGTGGGACCCGTGGTGGTCCCGCTACAGTCCCCTGGCCGGCCAAAATGGTCAGCCATTACCAAGAAGATCGGGGGTTTGAAACCCCCTGGCGGCCAGTGAGGGAGGACCCCATAGGGGTCCGCCGTTTCGGGAAAACAGGGGGCAACGCCCCCCCTCTGTGTTCAGCTCGGCCTCGAGCCGGGCAGGGCCACCCACGCCAGGCCAGGCCGGGCCGCGCCCTAATGGGCCAGACCCGGACCCTGTTAGGGTAGAACTGGTTCGGGCCAACCCAGGGGGTATCAGGCCGGGTCAGACCGGGCCCGAACCCCCTAATTTCCAGACAGATTCGTTCAAATGCCCATAACATGAGCTACAGACCTCTGATCGATGCACTTTCAGTTGTGTAGCGATCCTTGGATTGAAACGGTCTTTTCAGTATATTACACTCAAGGTTTCGGAAAACTTTGGGTACAACTGGGTAGGCCCGAACACAAAACCAACCAGGACCTCAGAGCAGAAACGCTTATGACATGAGTTCCGGACATCCGATTGACATGCCATTGACTTTGTTGGATTCCTCTTGATGAGATAGAACTTTTGGTATACATCACCTGAGGATTGGATGCAGTTGGAGTAAGGCCATGTTGGATTGTACCTGAGATCCAACCGGGCCCCTGGAACGGAAAAGCTAATAACTTTCAGACTGGACGTCCTTTTGACGAACCGTCAACGGCGTTGGTAATCACGTTGAGAAACGGTTCCTATGAGTATACCCTATGAGAGTTCTTGGTACAATTGAGTTACGGTTGGGTTGGTTTGTATACGAAACCAACCGGGCCCCTGGGACGAAAAGGCTAATAACTCACAGACCGGGCGTCCGATCGACATGTCGTCTATTGCGTTGAGACCCATATGACGAGGAGGTACCTTTTGATACTTCTTCATGAGAAATTGTGATAATTGGATTATTGAAATGTTGCTTGTGGAGCAGACCCTCCCAGTGACGAGCGAGCAGAGTGCATAGACCTAGTAGCTAGATGAGACTTTATGACTGCCGATCGATCGATTCAGAGTGATTCGGATAGCCCATTGGGGAGCGCTTTCTTGTAGCGGCAGACCCAAGGCAGAGGAGCGCTTGGTTGTAGTGACATACCCGCAGTACTCGATATAAGGAGTACCTCTACAGGCTATGAGGGGGTCATCTTGGTTGTAGCAGTAGACCCATGGTGGGAAGCGCTTCGTTGCACAAGTAGGCCCATAGTACTCAAAAGGTGGAGTACTTAAGCAGTCCAAGGTTAGTGGGATGCGATTGGTTGTAGCGGCGGACCCACTGTACTCGACAGAGGAGGAGTTCTCCAGCAGCTGTGGTTTTGACATCATGAATAAAATCATGGTTTGAGGTGAGTCTATGTCCTTTGTGTTTACCTCATAATTGAGATGGGTCACTTGTTAAATTAGGTATATGTATGGGCATATACCTAAGTAGTGGTTATCCATTGATTTCATAACCTTTGTGTTTTCTCATGATTGATATGGGTTACTTGATGACTTATTTATATGTATGGTATTATACATAAGTAAGGGTTATCTATTGAGATCCTTATTTGTGGTTATCCACGTTGGATTTAGTGAGACCTTGAGAGTCTCAAGGTCCCTACTGAGTATCGTATACTCACCCCTGCACGGGCTTTGCTTTCACCTCATTGTTTTGGATGCAGACGATAGATAGCGCTGATAGAGACAGACTGTAAGAGGACTGCACGGTACTTGGAGGTGGATCTCACGACGAGTCGGTACCGGAGGAGGTTGACGGATGAGGGCGCTGAGGAGACTATCTGTACCAACTCTTCAAGTAGGATCTATGGTGGAAGATCCAGGAGCTGTGCTATCTGTACCTACCCTTCAGGTAGGATCTGAGGTGGATGACTGAGGAGCTGATTCTATCTTCTATCTATTTGTCTTTTTTGTTGTACTTTAGTTCAGTTGTAGCTATAATTTTCAGTTGGGATTGTATTCTAGCCCATTTACTTTTCAGCACATTCTTTGGTACATAGTGTATTACTTCCTCTTGTACTCTAGTTGGATGTGTTTATGTTTTATAAAGGCAATGCCTTCCCAGTTATCCGGATTTACGCCTTTGGTGCTAGTCTCCAGCCCCTAGCCTATGGAAGGCGGGCTTGGGGTAGTCACGACACGGGCCATGAGGACAGGTCGTGACACTAGGAGTCAGAGGCACCATCATAAAACTATGGTGTAGTCCTCCATATATTGATAGAAAGGTTGTATAATCAAAAACCTCCCCTTTGACACCCTCTGTAGTTGTAACTCCCTCAAAAAACACTAGATCAGACTCCATGGAAGGCTTCTTATACTTCGTAGAGGCGTTATTTCTCCCCTCAATGGATTCATGAGTATCTACTACCACATAATGCATAAAAGAAAATATATGGTTATAAACATAATTGGGGGGTGTTGAAAGAGTGAGCGAGTTTAACTTACTAAGAAAAATAGGATCTCGGTCAGGTCATCACCATCACTGTCACCTCTCTACTCCCCTATGAGGTTCTTGACTAGTTGCCGACCTCCAATAATCCTCGTCACTAAAACCCAATATATCGGTGCCATAGAAAGATTCATCATGAGTCCGATCTTCAAAAAAATCTTTTTTAGGAACCATTCCAAACATTGCCTTTACTTGAGTGGTGGTATCCATGGTTTCCCCTCAGTGACATAAGAAGGAATCTATCTCCGTCAGGTACGAGAATATTTTATGGAATCCCATCTGGGTTGTGATCCAAACTAGATTGACCTCAGGTAGATCAATCTCATATCGGGTGAACCTCTTCTATATTTTCTCCACAATCTGGAAAGAACTCAACATACCCTATTTTACTTAGAGAACATGATAAGTGGCATCAACATCTTGATATCCCAGGTTCAACTATTTTTACCCCAAAGCCTCCTTATCCCAAGAGTTCATTGATTTCTCTTGTAGATACTTCTAGGGGATCACACACCACTAGGGGGTGGTGGCGTAGATGAACCCTAATCTACCCATGATAAAACATTGTCTTGATCCCTCAAAACTAGGTGGGAACATCAAATAGCAACTCATATTCAACCTTGATGCTCTAGCTTCTTCCCTAATGTAATAATCCACCTCATTCCCTGATATAAGATTTCACTTGGGTATGATGCTATCCAATTACTATCATAGATTGAGGATAGGCCAACATTGAAGTTGGTCAGTGGAAGCATAATGAACTCCCCTACTCCGGCATCCACGAACATCCACCATAGTTAGTGAAGGATAAAGGGATGTATTTCGTCATGTATCCCCATGTATACTCCATTTTTCAGCTACTGAATACACCTGAATTGTCAATAAAACAGACATAGAGTGTATGTCTTGAAATAGGTTTTGCCTTATATCTAGGAAACCAACACTCCACTTTAGAAATCCTAATGTTATTAACACTACTCTGGAATACCCTCCATGTTTTCAATCATCTCCACAATAGGGTTTAGGAACAGGTGAAAATTGAAGTTCCTATGAATTCCATCACTTATCACGAACACTATTTTGTTAAGATCTATTTGTAAAACAATATAAATTTTAATGATTAAAGACCACATGCCAAAATTCAAAGGAGTAATAGATGGTAATAATTCCACTCATGAAATACCTGAGTTAGCTACAGAGGTGAGCTAGCATCATGACTCTAATGTTCAACAAGTTCCCAGATGCATGCATGACCACCATCACTGGTGTCCTAGGATATAAACCATGTGGAAATCCTTGACTACAAGTACCCACTCACTCATAATGGTGTCAGGAAACATTTTATATCTTAGTGTCATCTACTAGTCCCTCATACTGTATCCCCTCTTATGGGAGCGACCTTCCTCCCGGATCATCCAGTAGGACCCGAATCTTTTCCTCTGTTGTTCCCTTGGAAACCACTTTAGACATCCAAGAATCATCACATAAGGTTCATTTAGGAACATTATTAGACATTTATTTAAGGTTATATCCAAATTAAATGTAGGATGATGCTTCAAAACTTATGTCATCACATCTAAAATAACATTCACTATAGTAGGGGGTCTAAGCCCTTTATTCATAGAAATTGGTCACTGGAAGGAGATCATCGTATTTGTACCCCATTAGTGGGATTTCTCTAATTATATGGTGGTCCCATAGACTAATCCTTAACTCCCCATAATAGAGATGTAAGGTGTTTCTTTCTAGGGACCACCTGATGAGAAATTCTAGCAGCAGATCTTGTTGATGATAGATATGGATTTGGGATATCTACAGTGCCTCATATAAGCAAATATGTTATAGATGAGACCCACAATATTCAAATGTAATGAAAACCAAGTATGACCAATCCTACTCATCAGTGAATTTCGAACCCACTAACTAGTCCCACTATTCATACTGGCCTACACTATTCTTTCGGATGAAGGTCTGAATGATGATTTCATAGTGAGTAGGGAACACCTCGTTCGCTGGATTCTCTCCTTTCACCATCATTTTCCTTCCACTGAGGCTTTAGACTAGGAAATTATCATCCTCCGTAGTTGGGTGACCATAATAATTAATACTTCAATGGATAATATTTCTATGGCGGGGGAACTATAACCATGGTGTACTAACCTTCATGATCATGATTGTGACATCATCTAGGAGCCCAATGTTGTACAAGGGTAGATTGTTTCACATAAATTAATCTCAACATGACTCATTAAATAGACATAGTGGCTCACTTTTATTGAAGATAAATCTCCTAGTATAAGGTATCTATAGGTTCTGAACTATTTCTACCCTTTAGGTAAGAGCAGAAACATCAACGACAACCTGGTCTACATGATTGTTCATATCTAAGATCCTCAAAGAACGTCAAAATGATGGGTCATGAAATATAGAATTGGTTTATGCTGGTGATACTTAATTGAAAAAATGAGACTCTGATTTGCACAAAGATTATGTAATTTAGGAAAAGTGGAGTCTTTAGCATTCAAGTCCAATCACGTAAGAATCTATTACGTGAACATCGTTCTCAAACCTTTGATGTTTGTATAAAATTAATAACTTCATGCATGTGGGACTAATTATAATGCATTGAAGTAATGTGATCTTACAAATTCCCCCATTACCCTATTTATAGAAATTGGTCCCCAAGGATTTTCCTGCACGCAATTGAGTTGTTTGTCCTGACATCAAATTTTCACAACACAATGGAATTTAGCCCTACAAATCAATTCTTTTCCTCATAACTAAACCTTTAGGCCTTCTTCCACTCCAATTAGAAAAGGAAGGAATATTTTATCACTAAAAATATTGGTATGGGAATTTTTCATTAAAACAAGAGGAATTTCTAGACTAGATGACCATTCTAGAACCCATGACTGGTTTGCAAGAAAATTCCATTGTTGGTGTGAAACATTCAAACCACACATGAAACCCATTTCCCCACTAAAGGTGAATCTAAATATAAGAATTATAAAGATTATCTTGCAATTATGAGAAATGATTTTTCTTAAAATGGTGGTTTTATGAAAGAAAAAATGACATTTGTGTGACACGTTCTATTTCACAATAAAGGCAATGTGAGATCACTAGATCATTCATCCACAAACCCAAAATAAAGGACTAGAGGGTGATAAAAAACATTTAAATTACTTAACAGGCTTTCATTCCATTTCCACCCATTTTGGCTATAAATAGAACCACAAAAACTCTATTAGAGGAGGATATATAGAAGATGAAGTGTTTTATATAACTCAAACAAACCTCTCTTTTGTGACATCACCCAACTATGATGGATTTTATAAGGTAGTGAATTCGAATGAATGAGATCCCATAGACCACATTCCATCATCACTCATGCTTGAGAGAACTTCATGCAATGTACATTAAGACTAGTTGAGTTTGTGCAAGAGAAGAAGCCTTCGTGAAATGATAAGATGTGTCCAATATCATAATTTATTAACTTTTATGCCACAAAGATCTATGTTGGTGTCTTGAGATAGAGACCATGTCTCACACAAATCCAATTTCATTATGTCTGATCAAGTTGCACATAACAAACATTATTTCCCCGCCCCCATTACCCCATATGTTTCAAGTACATCCTAGACCATTACCGTACCTAGTGATCCTATGAATAAGTACCTTAATTAATCTCATTCCTTTGAATAGTAACCATAACAACCAGAACCCTAATTTCCAATCCTCCAAAGAAGTTTCTATGACATGTCCCACCCAAAGGTACATGAGAGGTGGACACATAATCACTAAAGAGGCATCATCGAGGGAAATATCATACCAATCTATTTAGAGAGTCCTTTATCCAAATCATCATATCCCAATAATATGGCCCCCATCCTGGTGTATCCCCATCCACATTTGAGCTACATGACATAAAAATTCTTAGCACCACATCATATTCATACGATCTTATACTACATGACAACATCCTCAATTCATTATGTAAAACTATAACCTTATCCCATGTGATGAGAATGGGATTTTCCTTGTATGATCATGATGGCATGATACCCCTGTGGACATATACTTAGAGCTTGAGACCCTCACGCAATGAACTCTTACTCCAGGATGCACATATCGGTAAGGCCCTCACTATCCCTCATTGATGCTCCTTCTATGACAAGATCATCCTTACTAGATGATACTAAAATATATGGACTAATCTTGTCACACGACCTTAATATATGACATCAAAATACATTGTTTTTGATACTTATCTTCTAAATAGGATAACTAGGACACCTACATGAGGTTCAATACTGACATCCCAACATATCTAGAATACTTTTACAAGGTTCAATCTTGATACCCCAAAATTACACCAGATTCCAAGTGGGATATCTTCTCCCTAGGGGAAAAACATAACCAAACCCTAAAGTATGATATCTTCCCCAGGGACACAATTAACCACCAACCTATCCACATATGATTTTAAACATGATACCCATCTATCCCAACAAGATGTTAAACTTACAACCCTTATTTACCTGTAAGATGTTAATCTGATGACGAACATTTCCCTGTAATATGATAAACTTGTGACCAAACTGTCCTCACATGATATTAATACTATGACCCATCTATCCCAACAAGATGTTAAACATGTGACCCATTTTTTCCTACAAGCCTTTAAAATTATGACCCATCTTCCATCATAAGACATTAAACCTTTGACACATCTATCTTCATTAAGTGTTTTAGTAGTGACCAAAACCTGAATATCTACCCCATATAATAAACATGGGATGCCTGAGGTAAAAATCCTTATAAGACTTACGCCCCTAGAATCAACTACCACATGGAAGACATGGGATGCCTTATATCCTACACCTAAGATGCTTCATATGAGATGCCCCTGCTAAATTCAAAAGGGGAATACATTATAGGTGCTGAAGAAACCAAATTTCCATAAATTCTAAGACATGACCAATGTTACTATCTTCTATGACTAATGTTTTCCAACCTATTGAGAGATAAGAAAAATAATTAATCAGCATCCACCTCGAGATGGAACCAGGAATGATTTTCCTGAACATGACTCAAAACTACAAGGGAGACCAAAACTAAGTTAAATAATCCAAGGAGGAATCCATGGATAAAGGAACCAATATCCCATCATATAGTTTCAATCATGGATCTAACATCACATAACATAGTGGTTTAGTATGCATGCCTTTTTGATGTGGGAATACATGGTATGAAATAAGTGTCACTGTGATGATGTTTTCCCTGGCTATGAAAGCATTAAAAGTAATCATTTTACATGGCTAACCAGTGCATGGAAATTAATTTTTGGGTTCTCATAAAGGAACCATTATTATTATAAAACAATCTAATAAAATCATTAATAATTTAGAGTAATGAATTCAAAAACCCTAGTTTCCTTCTTAGAGATATTGAGAACGTGTCTTAGGCCTTGACGGAGGCCGACCAGGGTGCAGTGGTTTTTTGACTAGTGTTTCTTCAATAATATAAGTATCACTGCTCAATTTTGGTTTTAAATATTTATGGAGTTAATCAAGATAAGAGATATGATCATCGTAACTAAAGATATAAGAATAAAAAAGTGCATGGATAACAATTTTAGGGATGTACCTTGAGTCACCAAGGTATTTCTAGAATGTATAAATTTAGTTTTGGGTCGTATTTATAATTACTTTTTGTGAAATATAATTTTGGAAGAAGGTTGAAATGAAAACAAATGAATTTTATAGCTGGTGTTCATGGTCTATAGATCACGCACACTGGATGTGCATCTTAGAGAATGTGTGGTTTTGTTGTTTTTTCCTCTTCATATTGTTATTAATTTATTATTTTAACAATTATGGAATATATATGAAATAATTTAATGTTTATTACATGATTTTAACATGATTTAATTGTGTTGTATTGTTGTGTTTTCTACTATGAGGGGTTTCCTAACTCCCCTTATTATTTTTTCATATTTAATAAAAATTAAAATGAATTCTTTGAGGTATTAAAATTATATAGATGGGATTTAATGGTACTTTTAAAATTTAATAATGGTATTTATTTTAAAATTTTAGTTTTTTTATAAAAAATATTTATAAAATGTTTTTAATATTTATTGTTAGAAAATTTTAAGAAGGATGTGATATTTTTATTTATACTTTTTTTCAAATTTAATTTTAGCGAGTCTCAAAATTTTCAAATAATATTTAATGGTAGTTAATGATATTTATTGATGTATTTTATATATTTTTCTACATAGTAAGGGGTGATTAATTGGTTGATTTATTTATCTGGTGGTGTCTGTATGTCTCTTATCCTATTTATATAAATTACTATAATGAAATTAATTATAAATTATTTATTTCGAGAACTCAGTACTTTTATTTTAATATTATAAAATGACATGAGAGGATAAATTTTTAGTATTGTTTTTTCATTTTTCTGTTTGGTAAAATAAAATTTCATGCTCGTGTGAATGTAATATTTTAATGTTTGATTCCAAATGAAAATTGTATTACAACATGGATCTAAATACCATAAAATAATGTATTTAAATTGGTATGGTTAATGTGTCTAAAAATTTGAAAAAATATCAACAATTATAGGATGAACTAAATAATATGGAAGATTATTGTAGCTAATAATCATATTGGGTGGTTTTTTGTACGTTTTTATTTATTATAAAAGTAATTGTGTTTTTTGCGTTTTTAATACCATAAAATGGGAAGGGCCCTACAATAATTGAAAAGTCATTAAATTAGTTCCATAACTATGTATAAATAATTTATTCGAGTGGAGACCTAATTATGAAAGGTTTATTAAATCATTATATGAGTAAGGTTGTTTAACTCTATAATTATTTAATATATTTATTTATATATGTTTTTATCTATGCCATGTAGAATATCCATTTAACAATTTATTTCATTATAAATTTAAAAAAATAATGATGTAATCAAAAGTATATGTGTTATAATTTGCAACATAAATTTTTTAAGAAAATATTTTATATTTTTTTACAGTTTTTGATGAAAAATAATTAAAAAATCATAGTTTTTAACAATATTGTTTGTTGTTGTGGATTATTGAAATCATTTGGTATTTTAAAGGAGAATATGTTTTTGTATGATCCTACATTCAAAATTAGTGGGTGTATAATTATTGTGTAACACTTGTTTCATGCCTAAGTTATTAAGTGGTTAATAAATATCTAGTTTTAATTTCATTTGGGGATTTTAAATTATTATATTCATAATAAATATTTTCCAAATTAATTCCCCATATTTTAATATTTTAAAGTCTTGTTATTATAATTATCTTTAATTAAGTCTAACGATATTGTGGTTTATTGATTATTGTAAATGATTTGATTAATATGAATTTATAGTTTTTGGTATGTTTATATAGATTTATATTTTCCATGATTCATTCCTTTAAGAATGATTACTTTTGTTGTTTAATATTTCCATTGAATGATATTTCATTATAAATAGAAATATGAAATGGTATTGAAAAAATAAAGTTTCATTTATGCATGTTGAATTGAATTGTCATTGATTTATGTGTAAATATTTTATCTAGTGTACCATATCTTTTCATTTCTGGTATTTTTAATTATTATTTATATTTTTTTATTTTGTTTGTATTAGGATATAGTTGATTTATCTAAAGTGATGTAATTTTCAATATTATTTTTAACGTTAAAATTTTGGAGGAAATATTAAAATTAGTTTTGTTTTTAAAATTTATGAGTTTATTTATTTTTTTTCATGATAATATAATAAATTTATAGTTGCGTACTCATTACCTAATTGAGGTGTAATGCCTTATTTAACTGGTTGGGTGTTTTTAAAAAAGAATATTTTGTTGGTTATATATTTTTTGATTTATTATAATATCAAATTAACCTGCTTTTGATAATTGTTCAGATTTGAAAACGTGGTCTCAATAGAGGTTTGTTTACTACAGTGATAATTAATCTTTATAAATATTTTCATTATAAGTGGTAGTGTTAAATGTAAATTATGTTTAGTTAGAGTTATTGTTATAAATGTTATCTTTCTCAATTAAAGGAATTATTAATTGTGTTTAGTGTGATATCTATTAGTATATTTCTAAAAATGTGTTCATTTTTAGAGGATATTTTTGAAATAATATATAAGAGGTAATAAAAATAAAAACAAGGATAAACTATAAGGGTCTACATAAGTGAAGTGGAATGGTCATGAAAAATAAAATAAATTAGTTAATTTTAAAAAAATTGATTTTAATTTGATAAATTAATTCTCCCCTTAAACATAAAAAAATGAAAATTCCTTCATTCAAGATGAATATTTGTTAACAAAAATAAAATAAATTTAAAATTTAATGTTTTATAGTTTTTATTTAATGATTAAAATTTTATTATGAAAAATAACCTCGAAATATATGAATATTATAAATTTTTGAAAATTTTTAATGAAATTGAACCATAATATGTATTTAAATTATATAAAATTTCTTATTATGAATGATAGATATGGATCCTGATCATTTATTTAATATATTTCTTTAAATGGTAGGTGTGGTGTATTTAATGATAATAATGAATTAAATGTATTCAATATCATTTCTTTGATTAAATAATTTTTTAAAATCATAAAAATATCCTTAATTTGGGTAAAATTATTGGAGTGACTTGAAATTATTTTTGTTTGATAATTTTTTAGTTAGTATCCTTTTATTTTTTTATGGTTTAATTTCTTTCCTATTTTGTGGGTATAAAGGTTGTTATAGAGGGTCATTTGGGTATATTAAAATAGAGAATTAATTTTTTTGAATTATGTTTCATTTCTATAATAAAATTTATTATCTATTCCTATGATATTAATGTTGTATTAGAGGAATTATTTTTGAAATATTTTACATAATATGGTAAATATTTAATGGTTTATATTTATATTACTGAATTGTTACATAAAAAATGTTTTTGATAAAAGGTTTTATGTAATTTGAAAAATAAATATATTTTTGTTTTAATATGATCATTCTTGATAATGGAATATGGAGTTGGTTTATAGAGTTATATAGTTATAAAGTAATTAATCTATTTCAATTTTTTATTTTTTATTGACTTTTAATATATCAATTTCTTTAATTGGGTAATATTTGTATTTATGGAAATGGGATGGATATCTCTAAGTTTCTGAATTTTTAAGAGTAATAGAGTGTCTAATATGGTGGGAAAGGCCCCCACCATATATTAACATTTACAAGTATATGAATATATATATATGTCATAATATTTCGAGATAATTCTTAGATATATTCACTTGGTGGAAGGGGCTATGGTTGGGAGAATTATAACACCCACCATGACATTTTTAAGAATTTAATTCATTATTCATTATTTATTTAATGATCTTTAAATTTTGGGTTTAAAATTTATGTTTTTAAAGAGTTATTCCATTATTCATGGGTAGGTGGAATCATATATGAGGACCCATTCTTTTAAATAGTGAAATGGGTGTGTTTCGTATAGGATTCCGTTTGTTTCATAGAAAAGGTGCATATGAACCCTTCCCATTAATAGTTCTTATGTAACATTATAAAATCAATTTTTCTATTTTTTAAAACAAAAAATTAATGGTAGAGGCTTCATTTTCCTCTCTATTCATCTAGAATACTCTACGAGGATCCCTATACATCAAACCCCTCAAAAACTCTTATGATTCAAATTCTTCATCAAATCCCCAAGTAAGTGGAAAACTTCTCTAAGAGACTCATCTTCTCTTCTCTGTGATTATTATTCCCTCCAATTACATTTTTATTTCACCCAAAAACCAAGGTCTCCTAGGGTTTTAAATTTATTAGGTTTTATTAGGGGTTTTCGATAGTTTTGGATTCTGGTCATTTTTGGAGGCCTTTTCCTCATCTCTATTTAATGTTAAAAACATTTCCATTAAATTCAAAAAAAAAATTAGTAGGTGGACCATTTTAATCCATTTAAATTATGAAATTAGTGTGATTCATTCATTCTAAATTTGTTTTATGTAATATAAAACTAAAATAAGTGAAATTTTGTCTTTTAAAATATTTTTTTCTTCTTATTAATTTCTTTTCAAATTGGTGGAAAGATATATGTTTCAATTCTTTAGAAATACGATGTTTATTTTTATGTGTACATAGGGTTTAATAAAGTTCCTAACATAGTATTATTATATTTATATATAATTTTTTACCTAGAATATTAGATATATATTTCAAGTGTTTATCAAAGTATTTTATATTTGTAAATATCATGTTTTAAGTGAATTTTTCTTCTTAATGTTTATCATTAGAAATACCCATTTGTATATAGTTAATTAGATATGATTTGAAATGTTTGTTTATATAGAAGTTCCTCTTTGTAGTATTTTGAATAATGATGAAAGTTGGGTGGGTTTTAAATGGTTTTTGTGGACATTGAACTCTATATCATTAAAAATTTACCAAGGTAACGTTGCGGGTACTAGGAGGGTCCATATAAAAGTTCCATGCTAGGTTATTGGGTGACCCTGACAAGCTTATGCCATACAAGTCACGATGAGACTCTGACTAGAGTAAATATTCATGAATATGTATTATAATATGGTTTTGGGTATTTATTATGGTTTTTTATAAGGTTACATATATTGATTATGGATTTATAGTACATATAATTGAGGTTTCCCCTACCTTATCACATTGGAACCTACCTATGATGTATTGTTTGATGTGTTTTTTTAAACGAATTTATCTTAAAAATTATATTTCTCTTACATGGATTTTATTATTTCTTAAAATTTAACCTTTTGATTTGTCTTATATTAATATTAAAGGTTGTATTTTCTAATTTTTAGTTCAAACATGTATATTTTGGTTTATATTGTAAATAAATTACTTAGAGAATGTAGTGGAATCATAATTGGATTGTTTTTATCACACCATTCTTACACACATCAGGTGTTTATAGACCATGTATTATATGAAATAGGTATAGAAAATGAAACTCTATATTGTGTAAGACATATATTAGCTTTTTGTAGAGTCTTAGAGGAGGTGAAAGGATAACATTTTATCTATTTTCAAAAGAATATTAGTAGAGGATTCCATTTTTAGTATCTTTTTAATGATACCCTAATTACAACATCATCATAATTTCAGCCCATTCCAGTTCTATTTTCATATTCATTATTATGTTGTGTGTGTATGGTTACATCTTATGTTTTGTTACAACCAAGTGTTCTAATGTTGGATTTTTTTGTCAACTAGAGTAAATTTTAGTTCATTGTTTGAGTTGTGGAGAGTTGGGAAAAGTTGGTGAAAGTTTGAATGTGTTTTTTTATGAAGAACATTTTTCATGACCAAAATATATTAATCACACAATAAAATGATATTTTGAATGAATAATGATAGAAGGAAATGATTTTCCATGCTATTGCCCTTGAAACAATGATGAAATGTATGGATTACAGTGGGATATTATTCCATGTTTGGGAGGATATTGTTTTTTCATGTTACTCGATTAAATGAACAAACAATCATACCGGAACTAGATTGATCATACAAAAAGGATAGGATTATAGGGATTTATTATGAAATAGTATGTTCCTAGGGAGAATGACATGTTTTGTAACATCCCCAAATGATAACAGGTTAAATGAATAAAAGACATGACTCATGTCAACAAGGTGCACTTTCCTTTTCGAAAGCCTACCTGATTAGAACTCCATAGTTAAGCGTGCTTGGCTTGGAGTAGTGATCAGGATGGGTGACCTTCTGGGAAGATTCCTAGGGTGTGTGTGAGTGAGGACAAAACACACTATAAAGGACATGTGTTGGCCTATGGGGATTGTCATTAGTCAAATGAACCATTCAGGCTTGTGGGTGGACCCTGGGGTGGGCCCCATGTGTCTGCGGGGAAACTGGTGGTACATGGGGGGCCAGGACCCGACGACCATGTTAAGGAGGGGTGTATGTGCTGTCACCGGGACCCAGTTGTCACATTTGGTATCAGAGGAGGAACCCATCATTAAGTGTGGTGCACTGCCTGGGTTGAGAAGTAGGGCCCACAACGAGGGCGTTGTGCTCTAAAGGGGAGGGGGTGATTGTAACATCTCCAAATGATAAAGGGTTAAATGACTAAATGATATGACTCATGTCTACAAGGTGCACCTTTTTTTCGGGAGCCTGACTGATTAAAACTCCATAGTTAAGCGTGCTTGGCTTGGTGTAGTGATAAGGATGTGTGACCTTCTGGGAAGTTTCCCAGGCTGTGTGTGGGTGAGGAAAAATCACATTGGAAAGGACATGTGTTGGCCTTTGGGGACTGTCATTAGTCAGATGTCCCGTTCAGGCTTGTGGGTGGACCCTAGGGTGTTCCCCACGTGTCTGTCGGGCAACTGGTGGTACCTGGTGGGCCAGGACCCGACGACCATGTTAAGGCGGGGTGTATTTTCTGTCACCGGGACCCAGTTGTCACATTTGGTATCATAGGAGGAACCCAGCCTTAAGTGTGGTGCACTGCCTGGGTTGAGAAGTAGGGCCCCCAATGAGGGCGTTGTGCTCTAAAGGGGAGGGGGGTGATTGTAACATCTCCAAATGATAAAGGATTAAATGAATAAATGATATGACTCATGTCTACAAGGTGCACCTTTTTTTCGAGAGCCTGCCTGATTAAAACTCCATAGCTAAGCGTTCTTGGCTTTGTGTAGTGATCAGGATGTGTGACCTTCTGGGAAGATTCCCAGGCTGTGTGTGAGTGAGGAAAAATCACACTGGAAAGGACATGTGTTGGCCTGTGGGGACTGTCATTATTCAGATGTCCCGTTCAGGCTTGTGGGTGGACCCTAGGGTGTGCCCCACGTGTCTGCCGGGCAACTGGTGGAACCTGGTGGGCCAGGACCCGACGACCATGTTAAGGCGGGGTGGATGTGCTGTCACCGGGACCAAGTTGTTACATGTTTGACTATTTTAATTGGATAAGTAAATCATGTATTGATTGGATTCATAACACTATAATTAATGTTTCATCGTAAGAAAAGGGTGTGCCCCACGTGTCTACAGGGCAACTGGTTAAGGAAATGGAAGTTAAACAAGAAAAAATTTAGAAACAAAATGTATATCATGTTTTGTAGTACATTAACATTCAATAACATGTGTTGGCCTGTGGGGACTGTCATTAGTCAGATGACCCATTCAGGCTTGTGGGTGGACCCTGGGGTGTGCCCCACGTGTCTACGGGGCAACTGGTGGTACCTAGTGGGCCAGGACCCGACGACCATGTTAAGGCGGGGTGTATGTGCTGTCACCGGGACCCAGTTGTCACATGTTTGACTATTTTAATTGGATATGTAAATCATGTATGGATTGGATTCATAACACTACAATTAATGATGCATCGTAAGAAAAGGGTGTGCCCCACGTGTCTGCGGGGCAACTGGTTAAGGCAATGGAAATTAAACACTAAACAAATTAGAAACAAAATGTACATCATATTTTGTAGTACATTAACATTCAATAACATTTATGGACATTGGAATTAATTTGTGTGGAAACTAACCTATCCCATTATAATATAGTTTTTCACACATTTATAGTTAAGGTGGGGTGTATGTGCTGTCACCGGGACCGAGTTGTCACATGATGGACTATTTTAATTGGATAAGTAAATCATGTATTGATTGGATTCATAACACTACAATTAATGTTGAATTGTAAGAAAAGGGTTATATATGGGATGATACTACACCAAAATTTTAAGGCAATGGAAATTAAACATGAAACAAATTAGAATAAAAATGTACATCGTGTTTTGTAGTACATTAACATTCAATAACATTTATAGACATTTGAATTAATTGGCGTGGAAACTAACCTATCACATTACAATATAGTTGGTCACACATTTATAGTTATGCAACTGAAAATTCAATCAGAATTGATGAATTGTCCTCATTATGAGTGTTTTTTGTTATAAATTGACCTTCATCAGATAAAATGGAGATTAATGGTGGATATTTACCCAAATATGTTTTAATAGATGAGATTGAAGTAGTGGAAGTTCAAATCGGTTACTTATATTAATTTAAATCTGAAAAAATTATTTTGATAGAATATTAAAGAGAGAGTATATATAGTGAAAAAATATAGAAATAGTAAGATCTAGAAGATTTGGATACAAAGAATAGTAGAGAATATCATGGATGTCATAAAAACAATATATGACTGAAAGTGTGAGATATTGGATTGAATATCATAATATATGATTAAGATTGAATAAATGAGATTTATATATACACATATAAAGATCATAAGGTTAATATTAGAGAATCATTGAGAAATCCCACGTTGTATAGTTTTAATTATTTTAATAGTATAATTGTAATTTCAACTTGAATGTTTATAAAATCAATTCGTGAATCCCTTTAGAGAATTAGTGATTAGAATAGAGGAAGAAGACATGGACCTTGGATTAAGAGTGATATTTTCCTAAATATTATAATCTCTAATTATTAAAATAGTGATTATTATACATGTCAACAATTAATTGATATGTTATCCTTGCATGTATCCTAGTGTGGGTGAACCAAGTAAAATTTAGGTTCTCATGCTTCTCTAATTTTTTTTATTTTTGTTGCACAGTTGTAAAAGATCAATTTATAGGTACTAAGTTTCTTTGAAAATTAGTATAATAGATCTTGTTGAGTTTGATACTAGAATAAATTTTTTAGCATCCTAATTCACCCACCCTCTTAGGGTTTATATCATTAACTAGGGTTAAAATAACTTGTTTCAGAGTAAAAAATTAATTATTTGCAAAACTATCAAGTGAATTTCATTATCATGGAGAATTTTTTGAATAAAATGGATGTACCATAATTTGATGACTGTAGTTATCAGGTCTAGAATAATATAACGAGTTTACACATTTGATCACTTGGGGCCTGATATCTACTTAGATATAGTTCATGGAATACAACCTTCCCTCTTAGGGTGTATATCAAGACCTTGGGTTGAAAAAATTAGTTTCAAAGTTAATGGTTAAATATTTTTGAATATGTCAAGTGAAATAAGTTTTCAAATAGAATATTGTTAATACAAAGGGTGAACTTTTATTTCATGGCTGCATTTATAAAGGTTTGGATGAATAAAATTCCTTCAAACTTGTGATCACTTGGGTTTTATTTCTTCTCATTAGTATTTAAAGGTGTAAAATAATGTGATACAATGAAAATTTCAATGATAAAATTACATAATAAATTATTTAATACTGAATCTAAATCCTAAAATTACTTATTAAGGTAATCATGAAATATATTACATTAAGGTCATTTCTTGTAAATTGTTAAAATTTATTTGCGACAAACCTTCCAATATTTATGAAGGTGACCCTAAATTGAAAGAGGGTAACATATAATTTCTTCATAAAAAATTTGATGATTTTAAATATGAACTCAACTGAAAATGTTGGTTGTTTCATAAATCATATTATTGAGGTTATTGGTACTATCCATGGACGTGCTTATGAGATAAAAATTATAGATATTATGTATAATATTATATAGTGGTTTCCACTAATATACAATCCAAAGTTTATAGTGATTGAAAAATTAAATCTTGGGGAATTATCTCTTGATGAAATATATAAAAAGATATTTGTATATTAAATGTGAGTGAAGTTGAAAATTTCTTCTAAACATTTATCAAAAGATTTAACATTTAAAGATATATGAATTCACAAGATTCATGAAGAAATAAATGATTAAAAATATGTATGACATGATTTATTATCACTTTTGTTAATAAATATTATGAGAGGTAAGAGAGGATTTTAAGGTAAGCTTCCTTTGGATTGATTTAATTGTGAAAAATTTGGACACATCATATCTAGGTGTCTAAAAATATTTTATGGAGAGGATAATGATTTTGAACTCAGCTAAAAACCATGAATGAATTTTTATAATAGAAGTAATTTTAATTATGTAATTGCAAGTGGAATGAATTTTTAGAGAAAACATTTGGTAATTAAAGAATAAGATATTGGCAAATATATTTTTGAAGGAATTAAAATTGATTTTTTCTTAGAAACATAATATGATACGATGGTCATAGTAGAGAAATCAAATACTAAATTTGAACAGGATAGTCAACTAGAGGTATTTATTGATCTTAATATAGATTTTAAGGATCAATTAAGTAACACAACCTATAATGAAAGAAAAACAATATGATTAGTGTATTTTGAATAAATCCTCATGTTATATTGAATATTCAGAAGAATAAATTGAATATCTTTCGAAATATATTGAGTAACTTGTAAATGATATTGTGAAACAAGAATAAGTGGTAAATAATAAGATAAAATTTAGGAGTAAGATAATATCATTGATGATATGAATATCTGCATCAAGGAGAAAAAAATAAAATTAATACATTTAAGGTGAAATTGTTTATTTTAGGAAGAATATTTAGACAAAATAAAATTATTTGATTCAATTAAGAAACTATATATTTAAATATTCGACGATGTAGAGTTAATGGAAAGAGAAGAATAAGGAACAAGAGGTGTTGAGAGCTCATATAAGGAATACTACGGGTTAGTTGGACATATATTCAATGCTAAAACATCAAAATCGAAGACAAAAAAGGAAAATATAAGACTAAATAATGTTCTCAATCATCAACTACTTATATTAAATCTTTGATTTATTTAATATTTGGGATATATGGTGAAATTCTAATAATTCTTTTCATTTTATGATATACCAATTCATAGATAATTTGGCCACACAATGCCATATTATAAAAAAGAATAAAAATATTTTAAAAGTGAAGTAATTGTATATTAAAAAAGTATAACCGAATGATATCCTTTAACATATAATAAAAATAATTATAGGGATATTTTTTCAATTTCACTAACTTGGGGTATAAATTTATTGATTGTTTGAAAAATGATAAGAAAAAATTATCTCCATAAATGTGAGAGAAATATGGAAGTTATATAATCCAATATAATTCCTTTGGGAAAAATATTTTATTCATTGGAAGAAGAATAATTTAAATTATTCACTTGTTTTGAAGATAATGAGGAGAGACCTATATACATCTCGAATCGTCTAGAACTTTCTTGGATAGAGAAAAAGATGAACATAAAGTATAATTTTATACATTATAAAAATTTCATTTAAATTATGGAAGAAAATTGGTAGAAATATTTTTGGAAGTATTCTTCTTCCCATATGATGAGAAATGTGAATCTTCCCAAGAATATGAATGGAAGTGTTTATGAAATATTTTAATGTGGAAATTATGGAGCTCTAAAGATTAGAGGAAGTGGTAAAACTTTTTTTGATAGAGTTTAATTCAATAAATACTGATCTTATTTATATAGATAGTCTATGAAACAATTTTGTTTTGTGAGAGTCAATTATTTGACTTAATATTGGTAGTTCCATTCAACTAAAAGGCTATAATATTAATGGAAATAATATATATTTTTAATATAATGATATAGAATTAATGATAATTTTTATTTGTTTAAATGTAAATAGAATACTTTTCTCCTCATAATGGAAGAGTAAAATGATATGTCGAATCAAAGGATTGGTTATATCAATCAAAAAATATATTAAATTTAATGGTGGTTGAGGATATCCCTAATTTTATGATAAATATTGAAAATATGGGTGATTTATGTTTGAGGGAAATGATGGTGAGAAATAACTATCAACTAGAGAAGGAGATATATTCAAATATATTATAATTGATACAAAATTATTTATGTTGTCCAATTAATCAATCTAAAACATGATGTAAAAAATACTTCATCCTATTTTTTAGTGACGAAAATATGATAGGATTTGATATGTATGTGCAAAGTAATAAATAAGTATTGGGATACATTACAACATTTCTATAGAGTGTATAGAATAAAATTAAGAGAACAATGAAGATCTTATAATAAGATAATGAAACTGAAAATACATCAATTTAAGTATAAAATTATTTATAGAAGTATTGAATAAAGATTTAGGTATCTTCTATAAATACTCTCCAAAAGAATTGGTTTGTGGAATGGAGAAATCGTATGGTTAAAAACATAGAAATTTTTTTTGGTTGAGAGTTGTATCTCTCAATATTACTCAAAATAGTTAGTAGAAGTGGACATATATATCCAAAATCATGCTTTTCATAATCCTAGTGAAGAGAGATTACCATATCAAATGTGGAAAGGCAGGTAACCTTATTTGAAACATCTCAAATTTATATTTAATAAAAGATTTAATCTTGTATATGGTAATATATTATGTGTTGTACAATGATATTGCTATTAAAATATTATTTCTAGTCTTCTCACTAATAGTAAATATTATAAATATTTCAAAAAACGTATATAAATTTATTGGAATGTGGGAATGGAAATTTTATTGAAAATGAATCTATGAAACAATATATAGATCCAATATTTTAAGAAGTGTTTGAATAATATGATTATTTTGATGCAAATTATGAATAATTACAAATTAATTAAAGTAATAATGATTTTGAAATTTAATTAAAGTATTTAAATGGTGCTTAAGAAAGTAAATATATGACTCAAAAAACAAGTAAAATTAAATTTAAACATGATAAAATTAAATTAGAAACGTTTTCACAAACATTTACCCAAATAATGATGAGTATATAGAACACGACTTTATTATCACAGGAGGAATTGAAATCATTTGAATAATTGGATAAAGATGAGTCATGGGTGAAATCAATGAATGAAGTGATATAATATGTTAACCAATATCATACATGAGGGATTTTGGATAAATATAAACATCATGATATTATAAATATAAAGTGGGTATTCAAAAAAAAGTATGAAAACATGGAAAAGTGGTATGAAATAAGGTAAATAATGTATATAAAGGGTATGCTGAATTAAAAGTAATAGATAGTGAAATAAAAATTATACTAGTAGCATGGTTGGGATCAATTAGACTTGTTTTTGGTAACTTCTACTCAACAAAATTTTAAATTAATTAAATGCATGTGAGGATGAAGTTTTTAAATGCATTTATAAATGAAGAAGTCCACATTAAACAAACAATAGGATTTCATATTAGAGATTATGGTTCAAAATATTATAGGTTGAAAAAGGATTCATATGGTCCGATAAAAGAACGTCATTCTTGGTATGAATGAATGGAAACATATTAGATAAATATAGAGTTTAAAAGGTAATTTAATCACAATAATTATGTTAAAATATCAAATAAATTGTAGTATATGGTGATGGTTATATTGATAAAATCATCTTCTCTATAAATATAAAAAATTCTACTGAAATGGATACAAATTAAATCTATTTAGATTTGAGATTTTAGGGATGGGAGATTTAACCTAATTCAATAAGTTGAAATAATATCGAAAGGAAGTAAAAACAATCATCTCATTGGTCAATTTTTCAATATAGCTGTTAAAGAAGTAAGGAATGGAATACTAGAATCCAGTTTCAATTCCAATAACTGTTTTAACTAAACATTGAAATTGTAAGGATATAAAGTAAATGGAATGAGATTTTTATAGAAGAATTATTATGTGTATGTTATATCTCATGACAACAAGGTTAGATATATACATTTCTATATTTTTGGTAGAAAATTTTAATATTTGTATGAAGGAACATAATCTCTTGATGATAAATTGAACGATGAGATATATTTAGAGAATGATAAATTATGGATTTGTTTTTAAAGTAAGAAAATATCAATATATCATGACATATTTAAATATATAGTATTCTAGAGATATTTTGGATTTAAAATTATTGAGTGATGGATCATTTTTCATCAAAATAAATTATACTAGAAGGCTAAGTAGAAAAGTAGGAAAATACATCCTTAAGAATAATATAGGAAGTGTATATTTTAGTCAAAAAGGATTGTACAAAATTGATATAGATTAAAGTGTTGTTGTAAGATCATATATAAGTGGTGTGATAACTAATGATGATTTAGTGTGAAAACATGTGTGCTATTGATTTAATAAATACCTTGTTATACCATTCACACACAAAAATCATCAATATTAATTATCACATTATAAAAGAGAAGGTTGTGATGAACAATATGAAATTGGAATTTGTTGGTAATAAAAATTAAATGGAAGATGTGCTAAAAAATCCATCAGGTGAACCTATGTTCATGAATCATTATTTGAACCTCCAATTTTAATAATTTTCCTTAAAAAAAGATCGATTGAAACCCCCCTCTCATCGATGTAAATATTTATATAGTTTCCTATTATGTCTTTTATTGTTGATTATCTTGAATTTTTAAGAATATAATGGTATAAAAGAATACAAGGGGAAACATAATAAGAGAATAACTGATACTAAGTTTCATCATGCTAAAATCATTAAGTGGTTTCACAAAGGGTGAAGTTGAGTTAAGAAGTAAAATCTCTAAAAAAATGGAAAAAATTATAGACATTGACATTTTCTCTTGTCTGTTACACGAATTATTGAATCAAGTAGGCTTATAGAGTTCCTTTAATAGATCATTTCGATGTTATATAATCTAATTATTGAATATTGTAATTATATTTCCCCAAGTGGATTTATGAAATTTCAAATATCCAAAAAAGGTGGAGTTTTATAGATGTTTATGAATGCTAAAATATGGAAAACAAGATCCATTAAATGTTATTAGAAAAAATAAAGAATAAATAAACTATAACATAGTTATAGTTTCATGTTAGACTAAAATGATGGTGATTGATTGAATGGAAAATCTGGTGATTAAAGGAATTGAAAATATGATGACGCATTTTTGAATGAATTGATAACAAAATCCAATGGAAAGAATGTTTCGACTAAATATTTTAATATTATATTTGTTGTCAATTGGAGTTAGTTTTTTGAGTTGTAGAGAGATAGATAAGATCTGTGAAAGTTCGAAGTTATTTTTAGGATGAATTACATATATCATGATGTATCCATGTTGATCACTTCCTAAAAGAATGACTCTAATGATGAAAGGTTGATGGATAATTTTTTTTCATGATGATACACATAAATTAATTTCTGACGGTATGGAATGTTATGAAATCTATGATGGTGAGACTCTGTTTTTTATATATCCTTATTCAATGAAAAAAATAATCACATCATTATGATTTTGATCCCTCCCCAATCTAGTGATTTCCAGGGAGTGATTACACCATAACATGCATGATGTGAGAATTTCAGCGTTCACTATTTTCAGAGGACAAACAAATCACACTACGATTTGTTTAAGTATTTCAAAATGAATGATACTTTATAAAAATAGGGTAATTATGGTATTATACCACATCAAAACACCTAGTAATTTTGAATTGGTCTCATCACAGTGAAAATCACCATGCATAAACTAATCTATAAGTTAGAATTAATCATTGTGGAAATTAATTCGTTATTCTAGAATGAAGGTGGTCACACCATGATTTATGAAGAAATATATAATTCATTGATAATTTTTGAATTTGACTTCTTGTTATGTGTTTTATGTTCATGATACAATATTTATTAATTAATGTGGATTTTGATTCTATAAGTTTACCCTGAGATGATCCAACAGATGAGATTGAAGTAGAGGAAGTTCAAAGTGGCAATTTTTTTTTAATTTGAATCTAAATATTAAAAAATAATTTGACATGGGATTTTATAGAGGAGATAAAAAGTGTAAAAATTATAAAAATATATATAGAGAAGATCATTATAAAGACAATAGAAGAAAATTTCATGTATCTCATAGAATAATCATAGATTAATGAAGTTAGATATTGGATTGAATATCAATAAAGATAATTCTTGGAAAGAGGTTTTTTAAGCATAAAATTTTCAATATTCAGTAGTTAATATAAAAAACACATGGCTAATAACCATTCCATATGGTATTATTTTATTTACTAGTATAATTTTATGTATGACTGGTGTATTGATATAGTCACTTCTTGAATCCCTCTAGAAAATAAGTGAATATAATAGTGGAAGAGGACATATACCTTAGATGAGTAGTTAAAATATCTTAAAAATTGTAGTCCCTAACTAGAGAATTAATAATTATTGGTAACATCCATAAATCATTAATATATGATCATAGTATTTATGCCAATATGGGTGAACCAAGTAAAATCTAAGGTTTCATGCTTTTCTTATTTATGCAATTAGGTTATGTGGTTATGAAATTCTAAATTAAATTTACACAGTGACTTTGAAAATGTGATTAAAATATCCAATAGAGTTTTAGATAAGAATAAATATTGTAACACCCTAATTCACCCCATATTACTATGTTTATTAGGAAACAGAGTTGTAACATTCTTCAAGGTAAATTTGGGTTTCAGATCTTTTGATGATTTTACATATAAATGATTTTGGAGTTATTTCATTATTATATTTCATGTTTGGGTGAGTATTCAATTATGAAACTATTTAATCACATTACAAGATAGACTAACACTTGGGAAACACATGGTGGGTTCTCTAGAAGGACCCTTTATTAATTTAAAATTTCTAGACAATATTTTTATCAATTGAGTTTAATTGATTCATTAGAAGTATTTTCCATCCCAAGATGATCAAGAACACTTATTAGTTTGTACTACAAGATAATTTGGGGGACGTGGTAGGTTGTCCCAGGTTGGTTAATTATAGGTTATCATTGGGGAATTCATTCTCATACTATTATTTAATCTAAATATCCTAACCTATCACTTTGGAATATTTTTTTTTATTTATTAATAATTTTTTTTCTTTGTTAAATATGAGGAACAAATGAAATTTTTTTGTTTACTTATAAGACTCATTTTAAATTCATCATTTATTATTTTCAAAAACTATTTCTAGTTGTTTTATTTTTTTAATAAAAATTGATGTCAATAATTTATATTTT
This sequence comes from Viscum album, assembly GCA_963277665.1. Lineage (NCBI taxonomy): Eukaryota > Viridiplantae > Streptophyta > Magnoliopsida > Santalales > Viscaceae > Viscum > Viscum album. Next base: position 871,454,518 of record OY728161.1, on the reverse strand, counting down.
GGTAATTAATATATGTTTTCAAAAAAAATTAAAAACCACTTAAGTACTAACTTACCCAAAAAAATAGTTTTTAATAAACATATTAAAATATTTCATACAATGAAAACATCTCCTATTTTAGTTAATATAGTGATTTAGTTAATTTAAAAACATGTTTTTTAAATATTAATTTCTCAAAAATAGTAGTTAATTTTATAATTATAGTTTTTTATAAAATAATTTAACAACAAAATTTTTACATGAAAATAAATATTCTGTAAATTATTGTGATTTATATATTCTAATTAAATCCTAATGGATTATAATCTTGAAATAAGTAAAAATGTACCCCCATAATCAACTCCATACCATTGATTATAAACATAAATTATATTTATATCCTTATTTCATACAATATATTAAGGTTCATAAATTTTTTTTATGTAAATATATTTATCTCTTTTTTACTTATTTATCTATAAGATGTTATAATAGTTATAAAACATTGTTTTATATAAGTTTTTTCAGTTCCTCCGGAATTTAAATAACCCAAATAGATCATTGAATGCATTTTAGATATTCTTATGTAGAAATTTTTAAATAAAGGTTGAATAATTATATATTTTATTTACAAAATATTTTTCTTGAGGTCATAAAATTAAATTTAAAATAGTATTTTTGATAGGGAGGTCTTTGCGAATCTTACAACCCTTAAAATAGGAGACCCATGTACCCCACATAGATTTTTAATCATAAAACAGTTCATTCTTACAAAAATAATGTGAGTTTTTATGATAAATTATTCCAATACATTAAAACAACATTAAAATAAGATTATTTAAAAAATAAATATTTCTCATCATGTATTGCATGCATATATTATTCTAGAACCAAGATCTATTTTTGTTCCCTTTGTATGCCTTTTTTGATTATTATATCCAAAAATACTCCATCAACTTCAATATTAATACTTTATAGGTTATACATAGAATTCAATACATAAAACATAAAATTAAACAACTAAAAATAACCACCTTTAGACTATTTGTTTTTAAAATTATTATAAGGTGTTTTATTAATTAAGGGTAGTATAATTAAATTAATTATAACAATAAAAATTGGTTGAATCTTCTTAGAAACATTTATAAAGGATATACTAATTTAGACTATATGTATATAATTGTTGAATTGTTCGATACATTCTCTCAACCACTATATCTTTCAAAGGATTTATTCATCTAAATAAATTATGATAATTTAATCACTCATCAAAAATATTTCTAAAATCTTTATTATGGAATTATTCTTCATTGTAACTTCTAATTGAGACAATATTATATTATTTCTCATATGGAGCTAAGTTTAAAATTCAAATAAATCATTATACAATATCATTATTTTTTGATGAGAATCACAAATAATTGAATATAGTTTTATTATCAAAAAATAATAATGTGCATCTTTTTCCTCCTAATACCTCAATCTATGTTTGGCTAAAGTATTTATTGCACAAGTTGTAAACATTTTTCATGTGTTTATGTGATTAATATTTTTAATTAATCTTTATACTTTCTTCAAATGTGACATGGATAGTAGAAAAGGAATATATACTTTTTAAGTCCATGTTATTTTTGCGGAATTAATATACTAATATAACCATGGAAATTATTTCACTTTACAGTGGAAAAATATTTTATTCCATAATGATATATATTTATTCAAAACATGTTGTATATTAAAATTTTCTTAGATAATTATTTAAATTCAATGTTATATACAATATCCTACTATAATTAAAAATATCAAAATTCATCAACATAACTATAATATAACAATTTATCATTTGAAAGTTTTATTTTAACTCCATTATCAGATAATTGATATATGATTATTATACTATTTTTTAAACTATTTACAAACATCATATTGAATTAATCACATCTGTTGAAATATATAAACTTTTATAGTTGTTCAATCATGTCACTCATGTATCTGCTATCCTATATCATAATTCATGATTTATAGTCCCAAGTAATATTTTCTAAAATGATTAATAAAAATAATAGTTTAGTTCCCATGAAATGTTGGTTCCTATACTATTAGTAACTAAGCCTTTAGGAATACATATATCTTGAGAAGATGATACATATAGATTTTTATTAGCTACATATTTTTAAATAAAATCTCTTATATAACCCAAATACAATGTTAGGTTGAATGTTAATTTACTTCCATAATTTCCACTCGTGCCATAACTTATGTAAGTTATTATAGAAGACTTTCCACTGGTGAAAAATATAAATTTTTTAACAAGTTTAGTATTATATACATTATATCCCATCCAATTTCATTCATTGGTAGTGTAATGACTCTTTTTTCTTTTTAATACTTTGGAAAATTTTAAGTAATATATTTTAAGATTTTTAATGAGGGAACATGGGATTCCAGGGCTCGGGGAGCCTAAGTGTGGATATATTAAAATTATTAAATAAATTATATCAAACTCATGTATTTTATATAATATAATAAAATAACTCCTGAATACAGTCTCATATGGTAAAATTTAGACTTCCATTGAATTCTAAATATAGGTTTTACACTAGGGGTGACATTAAAATTTTTGTCATCTGGTGTTTCGTAAAAATGTTTTCATAGGAGGATTAGAAAATTAATTAATTAATAAATTTAATTATTTCATAGAACAAAGCCTCATCTTGTTTAAGAACATTTATTGTAAAATACTTCGTTTAGCAGCATATCCCATAGTATTTTAGAGGAGAAGTGGAGGATTTCATTGTATCGTTGAGGAATCATGGTCCAGCGGATCCGTACTACGTGGATCGTCTATTCTAATGGAGTTAATTGATTTCAGCAATGATTGTGATGCAAAATTATTTTTTGTTAGTGATTAATCCAAACTCAAGTAGGATGTTGTTTTGTTTATTTTATCCCTATATGTTTATCCCATTTCTAATACAATTCCATCTTGGTAACATGATTTATTCTTGGATTGATGGTTGATTTCATGGATTGTTTTATATTCCTAAATTTAATAATGAATGATTCTTGATGACACCTTATTTAAATTCCTCTTCATTCATCCATTATATTTCAACTAATTAACGATAGTCTAATTTTTTTAGGATAATTTCTCATGTTTATGTTTTTTTCTTTTCCCTACTTATTATTTATGCATTCATCGCCTAATTTCATTTGATTGATAGTTTGAAAAATGGTTGTTAAAAAATCATTGCCCAAACATTCTTTGGTGAAAACATAATTACCACAGGTTTGGGACCAAGATTAGTGACAAAATAAATGTGAGTAATGATGGTATATAATGAAGTTATGATATTGAAATCCTTGATTCATGGTTTCCATTGTTTGGATGAAGTAGTGTTACTCATGCAACTCTACATCAAATTTGGTGGTTATAATCTGTCAATCGGTGATGGTGTTAATCCGATTGAGGTGTAGGAAACAACAATTTCGTGGGTTGGATTTTGTGAGTTATTTCATGATGGTGAAAGTGATATATTATTGAGGAATAATGGGTGAATTCCAATTTATATCTATCCATTGATGTTGGTCAACCCAGACCTAGGAATTATAGTTATTTTTATAGTTATTTTTATAGTGATCTCGACGGTGGCGGTGGAATGTGGGTGATGATGTGTGAAAATTATATAATTTCAAAGAAATTACATCTTACACAGAATGTATTCTATAGGGATGCATTAAATGTATCCCCCTTGTGAGGTCACTAGTCTTTCCACATATAGATAAATATCACATGTCGTGTGGTGGGTCCATACGTCATGTGTCCTTTAGCGAACCTACTCAACATGTATTTAGAGTACCCAACAAAGAAGATATGTTGAGATACACACTCTATGTGTCATGTCACATTTTTTTCAACTATTATATAATGGATTATTGTGTTTAAGGAGTGAAAAATCTAGAGACCATGTGGCTCTACACACCGTGTCTGTTGGGTTACACACCTTGTACTTTGGGGAGTACACAGTCTTGGGATGGTGACATATATCAAGTGCCAATCTGTCCTATACACATCATGTGAAGGGAATAAAACATTGTGTACTTCAAAAAGTAATCATACATGACCAATGTACACTGGAACACCCAATGTACACAAGTACGGGCCACACTACACGATCTTGAGAAGGAAGGATGTTGAGTGCCAAGATGACTAATCGTACATCATGTACCCCTAGGGATGCACTATTTATTTTATAGAAATGAATTCTATGTGGTTGTGAGACACAGATAGTTCCAATATTAGTGAGACACACTATGTAACCCATGGGATATGTGTTATACCCCTTGGTACATTCTGTGTACTCATTAAAGGGTAGGTTGGGACCCTTTTTCTTTATAGTTCAGCTCTAGTGTGAGATTGGGTGTGTTCCCTCATACTAGTTCCTCTTGGGAATGTTCCCTTGGTCTATCTCCCTATAAGTACAATGAGGAATCACGTCATGGGAATAGGATGTGATCCCCTATATAGGTTCAGTCTTGGATAGAGTTATAGAATCTCTCTGTTAGGATTAGAGTGGGATAACCTATTATTATACCCCCATGTTAGGGTTTGAGGAATATTTGTGACCAACATATACATTCATATGATACCCCACTAAGTGGGTTATTCAAATTAGGTTCATTTATACCCCATAGGTCATGGGTACGATCCCCTATCTTTGTATCATCATCTATTGTCTTCCAATGAGATATAGTCTAATGGAGTGTTCATCTCAGATGATCCCTCATAGTTTCCTTGGTTATTATTCATGGAAAGAATTTATAAGAATATTCTATCAGATGAGTTCCATTGGTATTGTAAGACCTGATGAGTGAGACCTGTTAGATGGGTTTCATCAGGAGTTATCTTGAATGAGAATTAACATGTATCATTGATCTGATTACTATAACTAGATTTATTATTGATACCTTTTAAGACCAAGTATCAATCATGAGTATAACTAGGTTATTCTTGTTCTATATGGCTATTTTATCGTATTCAGATTGACATGCCTTCATGGTGACTGATTTTACTACACTCTCTTGATGCTTTATGGTTGGTGATTTCAGGGTGTCCTACTATGCATTATTATACTCACCCTTGAATGGGATATGCCTACACATGGCATGACTTATGAAGATAAAATTACTTATAGATGGAGTCCTATGTGTAATGGTATTTGGTATAGCATAATTTATTTAGATTGACTGTGGTTTATTCTAGGTGTTTCTTTTGGTTTTCGTTCGCCACATTGTCAACAATTAGATATCTTACTAGTTGTGGTGGGTTAGTATTTGCCCCTTTAAATATACTACAATAATTGTTCTAATATTTTGTGAGATAGATTTTATAAATGAATTTAAAATATGAGTGATTTACATTTATGCATTATATTTTTGTACTATAATGGCATTCATGTGTGTAGGTATTTTAGGCTAAGGCCTCCCATGTGTGTGTGATATGCGTGCTCAGTGCTAGTCGCCAGCTCCTAGACAATTGGGGGTGGGATAGGGGTTTTATTCTTAGAATACCACTATCTAGGAGGTCCCCAGTGGGTCAATTCATGATAGAGTTGTATCGAAGAGGTAGTATTAGGACTAGAGTTTAGTGATTTCTCACTATGAGGATTTTTTGGCAACTAGGGAAATGGTGTATAATATTCTCATGTTTGGATTTTAGGAAAGGGATCCTTGTGTTGGTGTAGAATCCAATATATCAATTCAATAAGACACTATTAACTTACATGTTTACTTTTCACATGTAGGCACTAGTTTCATGGAAACAATAGACACATTTATTACATATGCATGCATTTTAGTTCTATGTCATTCTAGAGTTAGCTCCCAGGGTATGCTCTTTTATTTGTGTTGTGTCTTGGATATCACTAGATGATTCAAAAAAATATATATTTAGTATTATATATTAGGATCATGATTACAATCATCTTGGTGATGAGGCATAATTTGTTGGATCTTTTTAGGAATCAATTCATCATGGTGGATGTTGAGGGATATCCCCACCAATTCTGTGTCATATGGAAACACATTTAGTGGTTTAGGTGGATTCTCACCATCAGGTTGAGTAGTAATTGGTTCTATAGTATAATTATATGATTCACCTATGATTAATGTACTTCATGAGTTTTAGAGATAGAGATTTCTTAGGACTCATGGTGAGCCAGACCCCCTTCTTATGGGGTACAGGATTGGCATGAGCCTATTGTGTGAAATTCCTACTTAGATAGGACCCATATTAATGGTTCGCATGATGGTTATACATATCATGGGTGATTTAGGGATGTTAAAGATCCCCATTTCTGTGATTCTTGACATGAATTTAGTCTTTAAAGGAAGAGGGACACTTCCCCCAGTGAAACACATTTTTTTGACGTGAACTAAAACTCTGTGTATGAGTCAGTGCTTTCCAAAAAAAAAATTAGAGGTTTAGAAGACTCAATTTTTTTTGTTTGATGTTTTTTGATTTTATAAGTTTTTATATAAATCCCTAGTTCTTTTAAATAGGTGGGAAATAGAAATAATAGATTCAGGCTGTAGGAGCTTGTGTCTTGGAAGCATTGAGTGTGGTTAGAGGTACAATATGTGTATGGAATAAACCTTAGAGATTACAAAATCTAGGGCCTTTAAACTAGGATTCACTTCCCCTCATTCAAAAATATTTTTTAGGTTTATAGGTTTGTATAATTATCTCAAAATATTACATAAAGAACACATAAATTTCAATGTGGTTATATATACATGATATCCATTTTTCTTCACTATATAAAATAGTTCAAATGAGACATGTTTTCTCATCATGAATAATATTTATAACATTAAACTTGTATTCTTATTATTTAATACTCATATTTAAGACTTATTAAAAACATTAAAAACATGGGATGTGAACAAATTATCATTAAGGAACATATAAAAAGAAATAAAGAAAAATGTTAGTTCATGAATACATATAAAACATTTTCCTTTAAAAAATTAAACTTTTTGCTCAAACTAAACATTTTATCACCCAATAAATAAACTTTTCTTCCAAAAAAATTCCATTAATCATTTCATAAGAAATATTAATGGAAAAATAAGTAACATAAATTTTCCTTTTCAATCAAGAAGAACATATGATTTCTTTGAAAAAGTTATATATTTCACCCTTATGATGTTTCATATACATTAATTTAAATATAATCCCTTATGTAATCACATAGGTGAATAACATAAAAAACATGGTACCGTAAGATCATTAAAACAAACGATATTTTTTAGCAACACAATAAGTGATATAATAATAATTCATGGATAACTTCTAGGACAACATCACATGATGTATAGAGTCCCATATTGGATTAGGTTTTGTTACTAATCATATACATAAATTATCACGAGACCAAAATATTACCCAATGCATTGGAGAAATATTTGGCCACACCGATCAAAACATGTTCATGATTATCAATTTTATAGAAAGGATTTTAATCATAAGGTATAAATATAATAATTAACCTTGGGAAGAAAATGGGTTGTGTAATATTTACTAACATCATAATAAAAAGATATTTCTTAAAGAATGGATTTTAGAAATGATTATATAACATGTATTACCCCCATTAAAGTATTGGAGATTAATATAGGTATATATGTGAGACACATGTATACATAATTTAAAGGTAATCCATTATATAAAAGGGAGATAGAAAGTGTTTTATATAGATTATCGTCAGAAATCAAAGAAGAAGGATGGATTAGAACAATACCTTACACCCGCTATCAAAAAAATATCTAGATATAAAAATATCTATTCCATTTAAAAGCCTTTTTGATTATAAATCGAATAAATGGTAATATGGTTTTTATTTTAAGAAAACAAGGAATATTAAAAATAAATAAAAATATAAAATTATGGTTATTGTTGTAGGAAAAGACAATGACACAATATACATTAAAATAAAACATTTTTTTCTTTTGTAAATAATTCAAAAGCATTCCTTCTAAAATACATAGAAAATATTTCTTTTGAAAACCTTTGAAAAATAAATAAAAAGAGACTTAAAATTTACATTACAATTTATTTATGTAAAATCAAAATAAATCAAAAAAATTATTTTTATAATATGGTCATGGAAGATAATTATTTTGAAAATAAATCTTTAAAACATTTAAAATGAGGTATTTTCAAAGTAAAATATCTGTTGCGTAAAACCTTAAATGATTAATTTTTAAAAGAAATTGTAAAGAAATTAAAATATCATAAAAATAATCATTATAATCCATTTTATCATAAATAATTATTATCTTGAAACATTCATAAAAACATGGACATGGAAGAAAAATAGTTTGAAGAGAATATTAAAAGATGATTTTTTAAATGAAAGTCCTTTTCCCTAAGTCTGGATCATCACATATGCCCATTATATTCATGAGAAATAAAATCATTTTAATTATTTAATTATTTATAAAATTATTCATTTTCATCATTAATTTTATTTTATTTAATATAGTTTTATATTCAATGAATTCATCAATTAATTTCACGTCAGAAATTTTGATGATATTCAGCTCATAAGTCAAAAATGATTTCAGCAAGTGGACTATGGTCAGTGAGGTCATTATTCAATAATTTAAATTATTATAATAATTGAATAATTATCATCTATATATATCAATTATTATTTTAAAACTTACCTTGAATGATGGATATGAAAAATGAACCATGTTACATTCCTAGAGATGGTAGGGTGTACATACGGATGGGTAACATTTTCAGTTTTAGAGATAATCATGGAAAGAAGCTTTGTATTATTTTATATTAAAATTTTTATAATTATACAATAAATATAATAGAATTTATTTGAATATTATTATATATACCATCCATGTGATACAATAATGAAAACAAATCACATTACTTTGTGAAGGTGATGATCCACATGTACGGACGAATGACACTACCATTTTTCAATGAATGGAAGGGTATTAAAATGTGTGATATATTAATTTTATAGGAATAAAAATATTTTATTAATTTCATATACATTTATAAAATCTATAATTATATCCATCCACAATATGCAGTCATAGATAACTAATTACACCAGTTCGCGAGGTGGTAGTCTGTCTTACACACAAATGATGGTTTTGTTTCCCATTTGATGGAAGAGGAGATGGATATAGGTTATTCAATTAAAATAATAAAATATTAGTATATGGGGGATACTGGTTTTGTTATATCATAATGGTTGAATAATATTTTATGGAGGTTCAAGAAGAAAAAATAAAAAAACAATCGATTAAGAATGATACTTCTTCTTTGGACAACCTCTTTATGATTACACCAAAATTCATCCTAGAAGGGTTTTATAATAAAGAAAATTTATCTTGTATGTGTGAAAGGAATTAGTTAAGTTATTTAGTTAGGTATTTGATGAGACAAAATTTTTTTGATGTTCAAATAAAAGAGGATAGTATGCTCCCTTTTATAACAGAGGGAAGGGGCACTCTTTGAATTTCTTAAAATAATAAAATATAAAATTATCATTCTCCATCGCAATGAATAAAACTGGTCATAGATTATATTATATGATATTATTTTATATAAATAAAATCTATCAATAATATTTAGTCAAGTTTTAGTGGAGTTTTAAATATTATTTTTTTGTTTAACCCATTAGTTACCCTATTCTTACCTAAACCTTGGTAACATCTATTTTCACTCTTAAAGGGTCATGATTTCTCCTATAAAGTAAAAATTGGTTCATAAATGGAATATTTATAATATTTTATTCCATATATTAACCAATTTTCCCTATGTCAACATTTTTATAATTTTTAAATAATGTAATTTAATATTATTTTCATAAAATACCCATAATGTCATTTTGACACTATTCCATTAAATTAAGTTTAAAGACACCAGGAGAAATATGGAATTAGAATATAATCTTTTAAATTATATATAATATATCATATATATATTAAAAATATATGTAACATAATAATTCACTCAAATTCTATTACTTTTAATATTTTTCATATCATTTATTTTATTTTTCTATTCATTGAATAAATACCGAGTTAGAGATGCATTAAAATTTAATGTAATTATTAAATAAATAAAAAATAAAAATAAATAATCATCATGATATTTTTTAAATATTCTATAAATAACCATTTATATTGATTAAAAGTTTTTCCCTATGTGAATAGATAATAGATATTTAAATGCGAGATAGTAATATTTTGACATTTTAATTAATTAAAATATTATATATGTAATTTTCATTGAAAACTGTCCCATAAATAACTTTATCTCTATAATAAGGTAATAAGGGTTGAAATAAATTCATATAATAAAAATTAAGATGAAAAATTGCATTCTTATCACTTTGTTTTAACTTAGGTTAAACCAATTTACACTTTTATTGTGGTGACATATTTTTATTGTATTTGAAATTCATTTTGACCAAATATTATGTAAAAATTATTAAATAATATATATTATTATGGTTAAAAATATTGAATTAAATTCACTCCTTATATGTTTCATTAACTCATTTAATAATAATTCTGCAAAATGTGACAAAAAGTTGGTTTTTAGGAAAATTCAATTTTCAAGAATAAAGATTATCTTATATTTACTCTATAAAAAAATACTCATCATATGAATTTAAATTCATATAAATATATATTTAATATATAAATTTCATTTAAATTAATGCCTTATATTGGGTTATATTAATTAATTAAAATCAATATTCTTTATACACTATAAAATAGTATTCGTAAAATTGTGTTTTTAAGAATAAAAATAAACATATTCTAAAATGATGAGAATTATTTAATATATTAAAATTATTTAGACCATTATAAATAAAAAGGATCATATTTCACTTTATCATTAAATACATAATATAACAGTAATTTTAAATTACTCAATTTCATGAAAATATATTAGGGTATTTGAAAAATTTATATTTTCCCCATTTAATGTAAAATACATCATTTAGAAAAAATAAAATAAAAAATATCAACATGAGCTAATTTTTATAGGAATATTTCAAAAATTATATCTTTTTAATAAAATACAATTTGTAAAAGTGAAAGAAATTAATAATATTATATGTACAGAAAATGAAATAAAAATCATCTTTGAAGAAAATATATATTTGAAGATTAAAAAAACATTACTGAAAATTGGGTAATTATTTATTATAAATTAATAAATACTTTTATATTATATAAAATATTGATAGATATGTTTCATAATATTTTTATTTACATTCATATCGTCAATTTTAACTGTCATGTTTAAATAAAAATACTTTAATAGTATATCACGATTCATTTAAACATGGTGTTGCATGTAATATATATTACTGAACATAGTATTCTTTTAAAATTCAATGGTGGTAAAACAAGTGTCTTTATTTCTCTAAATATAGTTTTATAATAGATTTGTAAGCTATTTTTTTATAAATATTGTAGGGAAAAAGTTTTTTTGTCAAGGATAACATTAAATTAATTCAATTTATAAATTAGGTGACCATTCTAATCATTTGAATCATGAAATAATAAACAAAATCAAAAGAAATTAAATTATATTGGGAATAATACTTCTTGGAGAAAAGGTTCATCAGACTCTCCTTGGGTCTGGAAATAAATGTTGAATTATACTGAGAAGTTGGATGAGAGTCTAAATCACATTGTTGAAAATATGATGAAGCCTTGAAGATATTATAGTTATTATGAATCATATGTTGTTTGGAAAACTTATGATGTAATCCTTATAAAAGAAAGAGGAAGAATAAGTAATTCAAATTGTATTGAGGTTTGGTTGGAAAGAAAGAAGTGTTGGAAGGATGGGAAGTTATAATATTTCCCAATGAAATTAATATAATGATATTCCAATCCTAATAATTTTCATAATCATTAGGAATTCATGGTTACAATAATGTTCGTGTGAATGAATAAAGTCAATGATTTCTGGTCTCATTTCATCGATGTGAGATCAACCGACATATAATCTTTTAAAGGACATTTTTTGAAACATGAGAAGATAAAGATGTTTGTTTCCAGCCAAAAAAATAGGCCAAAAGATAAAATTATTCAGATAAATAAGTTGGCATGAACTATAATAAAAAAAGGAAATAATTTACTAAATTCAATGTTGTTGGCACTGGTCTATCAAATTTGTTTTTCAACTAATAATTAGAGTAATCCTGACACCAATCATCAAGTTTAGTGATGGTTAAAAAAGATATTCAGATGAAAATATTAATGTAAAAAGATTAATATCTGATTGATGGAATTTATTTTGATGAAATTTTTTCTTTGATGGAATGGTTAGAAATAATAAAAATCTTTCATTATCTTATTGTAAAAAGATGATAATTTTTTTTTTCAGATGTATGTGAAGTTCACATTTCAAAATCAGGATCTTAGTAAGGAAGTATATATTGAATATACATGTGTATTTGTTGTTGGTAAGGAAGAAATTTATATGTATAATTGATATAAAACATTTTATGGGAAGAAATAGGCACTATGGTCATGGTATTCAAAATTAGATACTTGCATAAGAAAGTGTTTTAGGAAAGGTAAAGTTGATATTAATATTTACATTAAAGAAATTCCTGATTTTTATTTCATTGTAATTTTATATATTGATGACATTATATTTAATAGATCTGATGAATGAATTTGTGAAATATTTACTGAAGAGATGATAAATGTTTTTGATATTTCCATGTAGGGTGAAATGAAATACTTTCTTGGGTTAAATTCTCATAGAAGAAGAAAAAAATTCATTCTCAAGAAATTTTTACTACAGAACTTTTTAAGAAGTTTGGTATGGAAAATTCAAAACCAGTTTCCAAACTGATATCAGTGGGAATCAAGTTGAATAATAATGTATAATGTAAGGAATTTTACTCTAAAGAGTTTGGGAGGTGAATGAATGTTTGTTATATTCGACTACCTCAAGAACTGATTTTTTATGTTGTTACCTTATGTTCATGATTTGAGTGTGGTCCATAATAATCAATTTTTTAAGATGAAACAATAATTCTCTGATATATCAACAAACAAAAAATTTCATAATTAGGTATAATATATAAGAACGTATTGACTTGTTTGGGTATTTATATGTTGATTATACAAGAAATATTGATGATAGAATATCTACACCTGGTCAAGTTTTCTTTCAAGGAAATTTTTTGTTAGTTGGAATATAAAGGAAAAAATATATAATAATTATTAGTAAGACCATATCTGAGTATGTTTATTCCACTCAAGATTCTACCCAAATTATGTGGATAAATATTCGGTTGGAAGACTTACATGTTGTAGTGAAGTTACCCTTTCTCTTAGGTTGTGATAATCATAGTGCTATCAACATTACAAAAAAAATACAATATTCTAATTCAAAACATTTTGATATAAAATATCATTTCATCAAAGTACATGTGGAGAAGAATTAATTGAAGATATATTATCTTCCTACATCAGAAAAAGTTACTGACATTTTTACAAAAGCATTACCAAAGGAATATTTTTACAAAATGTTGGTCAACATGGGTGTAAAACCTCTTTCTAATCAAGGTTGAGGTGTGTTTTTTTATCCCCAATAAAATTTAGTCATATAATAGTGTTGTCAAGAGGGATAAAAATTTCATAAATCTATCCATTGATATGTGCTAAACCTTTTAAGGAAACATGTTTTTAGAGGGAGTTGTGGGTAAGATGTGAATCCAATGTATAAGTGTGTAAACTATTCAAATAGTTTTCTGGACTGGTTATAGAATTTATTTTTACATGAAATATGAAGTGAATTGAAGAAATATATGAAGAAAAACCAAAAATGTTTCAGGAGTCACTACTTTTGGAAAAAATTGTTTTTCTATTAATTATTATTATTTCGTAAAATGAGTTATCTTACAATGGATTAGAATTATTGATAAGTAATGTATTTATTGATGTTATAATGTCTAGTTATTTATATGACATGTTTAAAAAAATTCCAAATGGGGATATTGTTGGGATCAAGTTGGTTAGAATTTATTTTTGGAAGCTAGAAGAAGTTTGTGCTGAAAGTGTTATATTTTTTTGTCAAATAAAAAAGTAAGTCACCCCACATTGTAAAATTTTCTGATCAAAATCATCATCATAATCAAGAAATTGATGAAATAATCTTAATAAATTACATCATATTGGGAAGAAGACTTAATGGTGGAAAGGTTCGTTAGGCTAACTTTGTTACTATAATGAATGTTTTAATTGTATTGAGAAGACAAATCAGTTTTTTAATAGACCTGATGAAAATATTATAATGATTTCATGATCTTGGAGTTCTTATAAGTCATTAGTTGTATGATAAAAATGTGATGAAATCCTTATGAAATAAAGGTGGAGAACAAGTTATTCCAATCGTATTGATGTTTGTTTGGAAAGAAAGAAGTGATGGAAGGATATGAAGTTACAATTCTTAATAAAGAAAGTAAGAGATTCTATGTTTATCCTAATAATATTCACAATCATAACGAATTCATGATTACAATAAATAGCTTGTGAAAGAAGAAATTAAAATATTTCAGGTCTTAGTTCATTGGTGTGAGATCACCAGACACATAATTGCTTGATGGATGAACGTTTTGTTTGAAATGTCATAAGATGAAGATGCTGGTTTTTAGTCAGAATAATTAACCAGAAGATATAAATATTCAAAGAAATAAGTTGGAATGTACCATAATCAGAATTGGAAATAAGTTTCCAATATCGAATATGCTGACATTGGGCTATCAGATATGGTGTGCCACTAATAATTGGTGTAATCCTAACACAGATCATCAGATTAAGTGATGGTAATAAAATTTGATTAGAGACAGAATTGACTTGTTTGAAGTTCTTGGAACAGATGAAAAATGCAATCTGATATCAATCAACAATGTAGTCATCCATTTTCATTCGGTTTAATTGTGTGTTTCAAGTGAGTTAATATTGAAATAAAAACTCTGATTTGTTTTTCAATTGGGTCAAGAGAAATGAACAAAAGTTATTAGTGTCTTTATTAGTGGGTTAAGAGTCATTGGACTATTATTGAAACCAATTATCAGAGTGAACTAAATAATGATCCAATAAGAATAACCTAACACTGATAAAATTCAATAGAAACTCGAATTTATTGAATATAAGATCATCTATCTAGATAAAAGAAGAAAAAGGAACCGGATTAAAGTGGTTAAAAATGTGTTGTTATGGTGAGATTGGAGATTGAAGAGTTTAGAGAAAATGTTTGTAAAATAAGGATTAATTTTATAATGAAGTGATTTCAAATAAGTTCATGAATATTTGGAAGTTGTGATTATGTTTATGGTAGAAAGGTTTCAACGCATTATCAGTTGGTATAGAGCATCAAAACGAGTAGTTTTTTTTGTTTGGTTTTGAGAATCGTAATGAGTTGATATTTTATTTCAATATATTTAAATTGGTGGAGAGAAATGTAATGTAGAATATGGTTCTATACATATGTCATTATCATAATGAGGAAATTAGGGAGATAATCAGAATGAGACTGATGAATGTTTAGAAATTATAAAGCGAACTGAAATTTTGATAGGATTTAAGAAGGATAAAGAAGAAATGAGAAGAGTTGAGAAGGGTTGAAGAAGACAAATTTTGAGGCAATATTTAAGGTAAATTTGATGTTTCTAGAAATTTGATTAAGTGGGAAGGATTTTTATAATCCCATCAAAACCATTTTTGGCACACCTATAAAAATTTGAGAGTAATCTGTAATTTTTGACACATATACTCTTCATGGGTGTAGAGAGAAGAAATAACACTGATAGTTTCTAGAGAGGAGTTTCTAGATTGAGCATTCAAAAAGATTTTTTCTGGATAGAAGATGAAGAAGAAGGATGATCATATTATTATTTTCTCATATTGGACTAGGCCATCCTATAGGGAAATCAGATTGAGCCTTATGAACTAGGATAATTGCAGTTCTGATTTTTTTAAATGATATTCTAGAAGAATTATATTATTAGACTGAGCAATCAGACTGAGAATTAGACTGGGTATCATATTGAGTATCCCTATGAAGTTAAAATAAGTTCTTACCTACTATTGTGAAATAAAGTGAAGAAATATTTTAAATATATTTTTTGTGAATGTTTGGAAGGTATAACATTAAATTTTTTTCATTCAATTTGGTGAATGTTTCATAACTTGTTACACAAACTGATACTACAAAATTTCGTTCTACTTGAATTACATGCACTATTATGTTGATCATACTTCTCCAAAAGTGTAAGGTAATATCCTACTTGTTTGTATCTATATAAAATTATTGTTTTCTAGTGGATTGTGTTGTATTGGATTGTTTCCAAACCTTTCAAAGTTTATAATTACTCTTGTTGAGTAGTGAAACATATAAATTCTACTTTTCATGTAAATGTGAGTTTATTTTGTTTACAATGAACTGATAACTCTTTAAAAATAGTTGAAGGTTGTTTCAAAAGAATGGAAACATAAATTAAAAATATATAACTGATTCACCCTCCCCCTTTTTGTGATACATTGATTGTAGATGGGTAATTTCAAAGATAACCCATCTCCGATAACCAATGATACTAGTGGATCCATTTTTTCTCGACCCGTATGTTATGAGGATCTTGTAGAGAAGGCTTCGTGTCCATACACTTCTTCTTATAGTCTAACCTAAATCTTAGTGAAGAGAGAGCCATGTTTGGAACCTTTCCATAGTTTCAGTGAGGCCCTATGATGTTTTACATAATATGGATTTTTTTTCAACCATATATGCTTAGATGACTTTTATTGATGAGGTTTTGAGTGTTCTTCAGTTAGTGGGATAAAGATTTCCATATTTAGTTAGGAGTGATCCCTAGAAGAACATGATGACATCATGTGCTAGAGGATACAAATAATGTTTTATCAGTTGGCTAGTATTTCCTTTAGAGTAGTATATCCTATGATATTTTAGTTTCTTACGGTATTATAGGTGTATATGGGTGTCTTACTTGAGGATGTAACAGGCTTACCTCCCATTGAAAGTATCCTTTTATGTGGACTTGAACATAAAGATAGCCTAATATCTGGCTACAATATTGGATGATCCCATAGAGCTGTGAGAGCTAAAAGTGAACTTGCATAAATCTATAGAGGGTCATGTTATACCTAGTTTGTTTACCTAGGTATCCTAGTGTTTTCACTTATAAGGTCGTTGATATCTTACGGCTAGGTGTGGATTGAAATCATTAGAATGAAGTTACTTCTAGGGAGAATTATCCATCCCTAGTAATCAATGGATTCTTTATGTTGTGGGTAGGGGGAAGTGGTTCTTAGTGTTGGACCTGAGGACATGTTATCACCAGCTCCATGATTGGTAGGAGGATTCATTGAATGACTGTTTATAAAGCCACAATGGTTGCCTTGGGTTTCTCATGATACCCTATAGGGTGTTCAACTACCTAAAATACTTTGAAGGATTTACGAATAATATACTTAACACTTCTTTGATCAGTTCATGGTAGTATTATTCATTGATATACCTATGTACTTAGTGTGAGATGTGTTACATGAAATACACTTTTTATGGTTTAGGGAATATTCTGAGTGTACTAGATTAATGGGGATATCTCATAGAGTCATCTATGGATTCAAGAGTTTCAATTATTTGGATATGTCTTCCTAGACATAGGAGTGATAGTGGACCTAACAAAGGCTGAGGAAGTGCTATCTTGAGAGAAACCAATGGGTGTGGACATGGTAAAAGATGCTCACAATGAAGTTTTCCATATAATTATGTTTGGTGAAGTCAAAAATTATTTGACCTATTTGAAGTTTTCCCTTGTAAGTGAAGATGGTGAAACATATCTCGAGTTGATGGCTTATTACCCCCTCTTCATCAGTGATCCAAGGAGGAATATCATTGGGGTATCAATTTGAGTTGTTTTGTGTGAGAATACATCCACTAGAAATATTATTTAGGTATTTTATAAAGGTGGGGAAAATTTCATTCCTTTGAGGATGGATGATGAAACCTATTACACAACGAGGGGAGGCACTAAAGAGGTGGATTTCCCCTAGTAGTACAACTAGGATAGATGTGGATGTACATATATCCATTGACACTAGGATTAGGGGATAATGATATTTAGAGTGTTGATGAGTTTAACTATTATTTTTTCTCCTAAAAATAGGTGGAGAAAAATTTTCCATATGGAAGTGGAAATGGGGTGGTGTATTTGTGGTTTTCATATTTGAGATTCCATGATCATAGAGAGGTTATAAATCTATCTGATTGTTCATATAATAACACTACTTTTTCCCATGACCTATACATCTGAGGGAAAATCTTAGTTGAGATTTTGGGATGTATATGCACATATGGGGTGATCTAAATTCATGGGATTCCGTTAATGATCATTTTCACATCACAATTATGGGGAGGATTTAGGAGGCCAATTGGAGTTTGTGTTAGGTAAGAAGTGTTTCTACCATAGACTTATGACCATGTAAAATGTACTATTTATATTTTTTAAAACATGCTTCGAGTTTTCTTGTTGGTTATGGGACATAGTTAGGAGGATCATTTACCCTTTGTAGAGTTTTCGCACCATAACAGCTATCACTCCATCATTAATGTATCACTAATTGAGGCCATGTATGGTATACCCTGTAGGTCACCTCTATAATGGTTTGTCCTAGTGATATATGATTATTTTGGGCTTAGGGTTGGTGATAGTGATGTTTATGAATGATGTAGTTCATCAACTGAATGATGAGGACAAATTGAGAATGTCAGGAGCCCATTGTGGGACAATGATGATATAACTTAGTGTTCAATTAAAAGATCATGTTTTCTAAAATTTCTCACCTCATTTTGGAGTTCAAGTATTTGAATGAGATGACATTATGCCTCTAAGGTTCTTAAACCATTTTTCTAGTTATTTCATTAGGCTAGTGGGATGGAATACCGCATGAACCTACAATGAAAATTATATTGTGAACTCAATGTATTCCACATGTTATAGTTTATGAGACTTCTGAACTAATTTTTTCATGATGTCCTCCATATTAAGAAGGATGTAATGGTTGGAGTATCCTTTTGAGATGTCTAATTTTGTTTTAGAGCCTATAGGAGAAGACCCTTCATGGGAATGTTTTTCCCTTTGGTGTGTCCTTGTTGACAACATGAGAACCTTTGGGAGTGATCATGGGGGTGGGAAAACATGTTGAGATATTCGTATCCTCATGTGTGAGTAGGGTTTCTCTTTTCAATATGAATATAAATAAATATGGGGAGACTATTACAACTCTATTTTTTGAATTTAAGACTTTTTAATATTTTAAGTAATATTTTGGAATATAAGAATATTGTCAGCCTAATATTATAGGGCCCAGGGAGCCATGGGGCCCATATATTATTATTTTTAACTATATTATATCACAAAGACATAGTTTTTCTAAGGTAATATAATAAATATTTATCTAAGTTTCATAAGGTAAAATGAGATCACTATTGAATCCAAAATGTTATTTTCACCCAAGGAATGACATAAAATTTATTAGCATTGAGTGTTTGTTTATATAGTTTTCATGGGTGTATCAGTTAATTAATTACTTAAGTAATTAATTTTTCTGACTAGACCTAGACTCCTCTTATTTAAAGCTGATTATGGGAAAATCCTCTGGTTAGACACATCACCCTAGTTATTTGAGAGGAGTAGTATAGTAGTGTGTTGTGGCATCGACAGATCATGGTCCATCGAATTAATACAACTAGGTTCATCTATGCCAATGGATTTCATGGAACTCACTAATTATAGTGAAATGTAATTTTTCTTCATTAGTGATAAATCTAATCTCAAGGTAGAATGTTGTTTTTTTATTTTCTTTCCATTTGGTTTTCCCATGTTAAATATGAGTAAATCGTTATGACAAGATTAATTCATGGATCAATGGTTGATTTTTGGGTTTTATTTATCTTAAAATAATTAGGATTATATGATTTTTAATTAATCCTCATTTAAATTCATCTACCTTCTTCGATTATACATAAATAATTTGATTCCAATCCAAAGAGTGTCTCTGTTTCATTCCAATCATTTATATTTTTTGGTTTTCTCTCCCAATTCTTAATGAGTTCATAATTGATGTTCCTTTGACTGGAAATTTGAAACATTAATGGGGAATAATCATTGAAAATTAATTCTTTATTGAAAATAATCATTACCAAGGGTCGAAGATAAAATCTAAATAAATATGGACAACAATTCAGAGTTCAAGTGATGATGATATATGATCGAGTTCAAAATTCGAAATCCCCAATTCATTATTTTTAGTGTTCAGATGATTTGGTGTGATTGAGGTGCATCTCGATCATATTTGGTGGTTGGAATTCAACCACCAATGATGGTGGTAATCTAATTGATGTGTGGGAATCAATAGTTTCATTTACCAGGTTTTGCAAGTTACTTCAGGATGATGAAAAATATAGATTTCTAGCAATTAATGAACATAATATGGCTTCTGAAGGTCTGTTTAGGATGGAAAACATAGATCATGGTGTTACATCATATTTTATGAAAATTTTGATGGAGCTAGTGTTTTGTGGGAAATAACACAACAATGTTTTGGAATTTATAATATCTTCCAAACTACACACCATGTAGTCTAGAGAGACACACGCCCTATAGTACCCTATGTGCGGTGGATAGGGTTTTCACATAGAGAAAAATATCACACACTGTGTGACCCTTATCCATCCATCTTAGCATGTAAGGGGAGTACATTCCTAGGAATCCATGTAGTGATGCACACTATGATTTTAATGTCACATGTTGTGTAACCGTAAGAAAAAATCTCAGTGAACATAGGGAGTACAAGCCTAGGCCACCATGTGGCTCCCACATCATGTGTGTTGGGTCATAAGTCATGTACTTCAAAGATCACACAGGCTTGGAAAAATAGAATATGCTGAGTGCTAGACCAACCCCTACGCACCAGGTGAAGTGAAGTACACTCCGTGTACTTCATAATGTTCCCAAACATGGATAGTGTACAAAAGAATTACCTGAGTACATGGGAGAATTCCATAATATATGGGATTTGGTAGGAATCATACTGAGTGACCAACCAACAATTCACATTCCATTTAACCCTAGAGACACACCACACAATTTGGATAAATTAATTTCTTGTGGGAATGAGACACAGATAGTGCCAATCTTAGTGAGACACACCATGTACCCCTGGTTCATGCCTTATACTTCTTAAAAGTCATGTTGGATCCCTTGTTCATTATAGTTTAGCTCTAGTGTGGGCATGGTTGTGTTCTCTCATACGTGATCCTCCTGGGTACATTCCCTTGGTCTCTCCCCATGAGGGTACATTGGGGTATCTTTTCCAAGACAATGGATATGATCCCCACTATGGGTTTAGTGTTGAATAGAGGTTTATAATCCCTCTTTTATTCATAGTGTGGTATCCTATATCATTCCTTATTCCCAGGGGGGGGATGTGAGGAATCATCTTGGCCAACATACATGGTTTAAGGATCCCCTATTTAGTTGGTTATTCCAGTTAGGGTCATGTTTACCCCATTGGTCCTGGGTGTGATCCCCTATCTGTGTATTGAAATTTTTTGTCTTCTAATGAGGTTTAGTTTGATTGAGTGTGTATCTTAGATGATCCCCCTCAATTTACAATGTGTTTCATCATATAAAGACTCGATGAGTATGTTTTATTTGATGAGTTCCATCAATATTGTAAGACCCTATGAGTAAGACCTATTGGATGAGTGCCATTGGGGATGGAAAGGTTTATGGGGTTAATTCTCATGAACAAGAATCAACTTTAAGCAACAAGACCAATCCTATGGTTGGTTTTATGATTTCCACCTTTTGAGACATGGTGTATATCTTGAGTACATATGAGTTATTATTATTTTATATAGTAATTGCCTCATATTCTGATTGAAATTATTTTATTTTGATAGAGATGAATAATATATCTTGAAGCTTTATGTTTGTTGATTTTTGGGTGCTCTATTGGGTATTTCTATAATCAACCTTAAATGGTCTCTGCCTACAAATATTGTATCTTATGTATATGACAGGACTTATAGATAGAATCCTATGTAGAACAAGAGTGGAAATATAATAGTTGAGTTAGATAGAAAATGGTTCATACCAGGTGTTAATTTTGGGTAGATTCCCCATTTTTTCAATAGGTTGGGCTCTTTCCAGTTTTGGTGGGATTGTATTTGGACCTTTACATATGATATACTAATTTTTGTACTCTGATGTGGGATAGATTTTATAAATTCATTTAAAGTGTGATTTTTACCATTATTCATTATAATTGTGTATTGGAGATACGTGCATGTGTATAAGTGTTTTAGCTTAATGCCTCCCATGTATGTGTGATATGTCCACTCAGTGCTAGTTTCCTACCCATGACTTATTAGAGGTTGGATTGGAGTGTCATTATGAGCTTACTACCAGCAATATAGACCCTAATGAGTTGGATCATGATAGTTTGGCCTTTTAAAAGTATTAAATTTATACAGATTTTATATTCTCTATATAAACATGGATTTTGAATTTAACTTATTATTTCTAATTTTTTGGCTTATCAATCTCTATTAATTTAGATGAATTACTATGGGATGTAATGTTCCTCATTCTTTTGATATTTCTATATAAATATCTATCTTCATCTACCATTGTCTAATAGATTTACTTTAATTTTGTATGTATTAAATAAATGGTTTTAACCTTATCTTATAACTCATCACATATTAAATTATGTCACATTATACATATGTTTTTGGATCAAAATATAATTCATAGAAACTTATTTTATCAACTATAATAATTAATATATTGTTATAAAATTTCTTATTTTTATTAAGTTCTATATATAAGTAGTTTTCATCACTTCAACTCCACGATTCCATCATGAAAGTCGTCCATTTCCTTTTAAAATTATTATCATTCTTTTTATTCTTTGTCATATAATAATCAACTTTAATTTACCCCTTTTTCCATTTATATTAAGTATCCTTATTAGTGGAAAAAATTTAGTAAGAAATAATAACTTCATTATCCTTTTTTATGTTATCATTTCTTAGTTTATTAAATAATCAACACCATTTTTGGAATATTTTTTATTCTTTTTATATTATTAGGTTAATTTTCCCTATTAAGATAACCTTCATCCTCATAAGATTCAATAGATAAATCATTAAAATATTTGAATGTAACTCCTTTTTTTAGTTTTTTCTTTTTCAATAATGTTTTTTGTTAAATATTGTATTGAAAAAGGGGGGAAACCCACCTATAGATTTTTCGGTGCAATTATTTATTTCTTCAATAGAAACCACCATGAAATTCAACTTCTTTAGTAGGTACCTTACTATCCTCTTAAATAGAATAGTGTGATGCATGGTTTTTCTCATATTGTTATGTTGTTTAATATTTTGTAAAACTTGTGGAAAATTTCATCTATTTTATTAGTGTCTCCCATATTGAAAATTTAATATTCAATTTGTATAATCCTTAAAATAATTTTTTATCTTAATAATTCCATGACATGTAACCTATTGAATTATACATATATCATGTATAGTACAAAAAAATACATTAAAAAATAATTTTTTTCATAACATGATAATATAATTCCTATTTATCAACTTCTACATATTATAAAAAATTTGGATCAACTTAAATATTTTTATATGGTTATATCAAGGTGGTCTTGTTAGCAATAAAAAACTTTTCAAGAATGAATCAATACAATTTTTCTATAAGTTATAATTTAATACCTCATATAATATAGATCTAAAAGGTATATAATCATAAACTATCCCATTTCTAGTCATTTTGTATGATTTTATAGAAATTTACATCAATGAAAAACTAAAATTTTGTGATATTAAACTTATTATGAACTATTTAAAAGTAAGTCATGTCATAGTGAGGTTAACTATATCATCGTTCCATATATGACATTGTATTAATTATGGTATAATTCATAATTATTACTGTTTCTTTTATATGAAAAATTATATATCGATTTTCAATATCATATAATGATATTAAAAGGATTGTAAATGTTAATATTTTTTTAAAATCTTTAAAAAATTAAGGAAAAAATATGAGACAAATTTATTAAAGTGTTATATCATTAATAAATTTTATGAAACATTTTAATTATTTTCAAATAATTTAGAAATTTTTCTGAGACAAGGAGAATCGTTGGAGGGTTATGCAAATTGTTTTATGGTTTGTGAAATGGTTAGAAGAGTATGTCTATGATTACTGTTTGATAGTGCTATGAAAATACCGGAATTGAAGCACTATTTTAAGACGTTCATTAATAAAGGGTTTTAGTTGACCGTGTCTTAAATGTAAACCATTACAAATGTTGATTGATTCATATAACTAATGGATTTCCCACAATAAGGAAATAAGTTTTCCTCTCTATGATATTCAACAAACATTTGTAAAGAAGGAGTCAATTTTTTGATAGAGAAAATGTTTATTAATCATTTATGTTTATTTATTTTATTAAATTGATGGATATTTTAGTAAAATGATGATTATTGAATTGTTACTATTTCATTTAATAAAGAGTGGACTCTTCGAAAACAAATTTTTTTATTATATCCACTGCCACATAATTTGGATTGATGTTTAAATAGATAAAGAATTTGAAAAAAACGTTTTCTAGAACTAAAACAAATTTTATGAAAAATATACATGGTTAATGATGATTGTCATATCCATAATGCGATTCTATGAAAAAAAAGCACAGTTTTATGAAAATTATGAAATTATATTATTGTTCACGTAAATGGGTTTGGGCCTTTTCCCCAAAAAATGGAGCGTCAAAAAACATGAATTTTATATCAATGTATTAACTAATAAAATTAAGATTTATATAGTAACAACATTTCTATATTTAAATCCCTGATGTATATAAGTGGAACCCAACCATGGTTTCAATAGTTTGACTTTTGAGGGCTCTGTTTGAAATGGATTCACCAAATAATTTTTTTTTGGATTAGTTAGTAATAGATGTTATATATAAAAAACCACAATGTGGTTTCTAGAAACGAAAATTGTGGTTTTATGTTTTATAAAAAAATGAGTGTTTTTAAATAATTATAAAATTTCTTGACAGAATAGGACCTTGAATTTACATGGTTGATCAATTTATAAAGTTTTTATAAATAATAATATAATACCATATATAATACAGTTTATATTATTTTATGAATTGTAAAAAAATAATAATTCAAAATATTGATACTAAATGTCCATATTTAGAAATTTGTTTATGTCATGCCTAAATTTATTTTAGTGGATTGAATAAAGGGTTAAATAATATAAAATATGTGAACATTGGATTATGTAAAATATTAATATAAATTATGAAATATTCATTATTATACAAAATGGTTAATGTTTCAAAAATATTATATACTTAAAATATGAATGAGTTCATATTGAAAGAAATGTGAAATTTTTATTCTTATTATTTATGTAATGTCTATAAATAATTTTTAATTGTAATGTTTTTAAAAAATTCTTTTTTACTTGTTCATAAATTTTTATATCATTCCAAAATTTAATAATTTTTCATTTATATATTTTATTATCATCTTTTCTTATTTCATGAATATAAAATGTTTATATTATAAATTAATATATAATTTAATTTAAAGTTTTCAAAAAATATCTTATAAATTTAATAACATACATATAAAGAGTTACATGGTAGGAATGGAATAATAATTACTTTAGTTCATCCATCAATATAATTTATTTATGGGTTATGAAATCAATAGTAATGGTTATTTATGATTTATGCATAATAGGTGTTAAGATTTCATTGTAATTTAGATCTATATTTAGTATTTTTCTATAGATTCTAGAAATCTGGGCCAGAAACCCCATTGATCTAGAGATTAAGATCTGTCTAAAAAATTAGAGGTTTTATACTTTCTATATCGTAGTTTCTCTTATTGTTTTTTTATTTCATATGCTTCTAAAACAATACATGAAAAGGCTTTATATTACTCATATATGAGATTCATTTGGATATGTTTGAATAAAATTGTCTTTTATTTTTTCTAAACAAAAAATCACGAGTTGTATAAGTAGTTATACAATAATATGTTTGTATCATATTTATTAGGCTAGAGATAAAAGATACAAAACTAAATTTCAAAAACACCTTTACAAAAAGGAAATATATTAGAGAGGATTGAAAGATGATAAAACAACTTATAATACAAAATTATAGATTATTTCTAAATAGAAAATTTTTTAATACCCAAATAACCCAAATGGGTAGGTTATGCTAAAGATGGGTTCTTATAGATTATCATGTGTAAAGAAATCATAATATAAGTGACCCTAATGGTTCTGTGTCTATTCTTGGTATGGTATTTGAGTAACACTTAGTTTATAAACCGTAATGGTTACGATAACTGAATAATTATGTTGGGATAACAAAAAAAATTTGGTAAAGAAGTTTTATACTCAAATATTCAAGAGGTATATATGATATTGTTGTCATGATTGTTTAGCCGATATAGTTTTTTGTTTAAGTATTAAATGCTATCTTAGTTAATTAAGAATTATCTCCCATGATCCTTCCATATGGATGTATTGGCTAACAAAAGGATCAAACGTATTGGATATGTTGGATTGTCCAAAGATAGGGTCTCAAGATCAATGAATATTGATCTTTCATCCAATGCATTATGCATAATGATGGTATAATTCACACGATCAGGGTTCTATAATCATGTCTTATTCTTCCTTCTATGAGGAGGGAATACCCCTTCTTGTAGAAGATCATACAATTTTTACTAGGATGTATCATTGTAATTTGAATAATTTTTAAATATTTTTGGGTTGAATTGAATTCAATATTCATGTTTATGTTCTTGTTGGGTCACTCACCAAGTCACTGCAGCTTTTAATAAATAATTAGAGCATGAGAAAAACATGAATCTCATAGAGGTAGTGCCACTACACACTTTTCATCAATAGAATATTCACACTGATATCCTAACATCCAAAGGTTATTAGGTTGAGTTACTGATTATATATTCATGTAGAGGTTCTTTGAAATTGAACTGTACAAACATTTTAATAGGGGATACCCTTGGTCCTGATCACTTAAGTTATCCTTAATTTCACCTCTATCTTTATTTATTACTATAGTAAAGATCAATAATTTTTAAATGGTCTATCAGATATTGGAATTGATTATGTTATGAGATTTTTAAAGGTAATTCAAGATAAATTATTGATCTTGGACCATTAATGGATATGATATAATTTAATTGGTTCATTATTCAACTGAGAGATTATTTTATAAAAGTATTTATTATATGATTTTAAAATATGATACAAATATGATAAAATATTTTATTATAGATAAAATGATATCATAATCATAAAATTTAACATTTTGATTAATATTTGAAAAATATAAACTTAATGGAAGATTAATAATCTGAAAAATGTGATGATAAAATTATATTACTTGAAGAAAATATTTCATTGAAATATATAACCAAGATTTTTTGGCTTAGATTTTTTGTGAATTAGAATAAAACATCTACTAAAAAACCCATATCTTTTCCAGATATAAATTTTTTCCCACTACACAATCAGATACAGAATCCATATTATGTCTAGAACGTCTCCAACATATTTTCTAAAAAATATAACATTCTATAAATTTCATACTTTTCATATCTTCATAACATATGGAAATGGAAACAAATAAGAAAGGTGAACATATATTCTCTTTATGGGTAAACATAAGCGTTAATAACCAAATTTCACATGTGGGCATAAAATTAGTAGATGAGTATAATAAATATACATGAGAAACTTAAACAGATTATAAATTAGAGAATAAGGCCTATATTAACATATGATGAGAAAAAAAAGAGTGTAGAAACATGAGTCAATAAAAACTAAACATGATAAAAACTATAGTCAGGAGAACAAGAGTAAAACTACAAAACATATTCAAAAATATCTCACAATCATCAGTATAGGGAAACGTTACATTCATAAGACAAAATATCAATTCCAACTCTTAGGAGAAAATAATATATACTCATAAATACTTATCCCATGAGATGGAAAATTTTAACCAATGAACTGGAGGGAGGTATAAGAACCCACCTATCATTAATACGAACGTACATGTTCCACATTAAAATCATTCAATTATCACATAAAAAAGAACGTAATGAAATATTATGGGATATATAAAAATTTTAAATGAAAATCATTAAATTTTTAAAGCATAAAGAACCAATGGAATGAAATATTTTTCAGTCAATACATCCTGAATAATATATTTAATGAAAATGGATTTCATATTCTCTTCAAATTTATTCACATAATGAGATTATTAATAATTCCAACAATAAATTTCTAGGTAAATACCATTCAATCGTGATAATAAAGCATATGGTATTTAAACCATATAGAGAAAGGGTATACTATTAAGGCCATAATTAACCTAATAAATTGATTTATGGAATCTTGGTGAATAATCTTCAATCTGATAAAATAAATATAGTGTTCATATAGGAAATCCATTGGAAGATAGCTCATATTTAAACACAATGGATGATCTAGAATCACAATGGTGGTGATGGATCATTACTCCAAATGATAGGGTCATTACATAATCTATATGGGGAAATAAGTTTCATGTTATCACTTGAATAATGTTGTTGATCATGTATAATATAGTTAAAATAAAAATTTATTAGTTTCAAAAACACTTTTTTTTGAAGTTAACCACTTTTTAAAAAAGAAATATTCATGATCTTTTGAAGGAATTGTAAATGAAATATTTCATTAAACCATGATAAAAATATTTTATTTTATAAACCATGAAAACATAGAGATAAATCATTATAAAATTAAAAATTTAATGGGATTATATGTTTAAATGTATACATTAAAAAGAGAAGCCATACATATTTCAAAAAAAAATGAAACATATGAAAAATGCTAAAAATTTATTTAAAACATTTAAAATAAGTTCAAGTCATATAAATTTTTTATAATAAATTATTGAAGCATAGATAAGGACATTTTTAAAATTATCCAATTAATACAGACAAGGTAAAAGGGAGGTTCTCGACTGAGGAAATAGATGAGGTTAATTTCACTTACAAGAAACACTTTAGGTAAACTATGAGTCAAGTGGAAATAAAATTTTTAGGGGAAATTTAAAACAACATGAATATCCAATTAGAATGATGAAGGTTTTTATAAATAATAAAAATTACCGAGATTGATTATATTTCTAAAATAACCTTTAGTTGAAAACAATATTGGAAATCGAAACACTTACAATTTGTATGTCATTTTGATGAAAACCCCTTTAAAATTTGGTATATTTTATATCAAAGTACAGTTAAATAAAGTATATGATATTTTTATTAAAACTCCATGAAATTTGTAAAAGATTTTCATTAGGTAGTAATTACAATATGTTAATTGTATCATAGATCACATTAAGAAATAAGTCTCATGAAATTATATTTGACAAAAATAACACCTAACATTAATTCATTCATAGTAAAAATGAACTATAACATCTAGTATAGAAAAATTAAATATATTAATAACCTAATTAGAACCATTTTAATATATATAAAATTTTATAAACATTATTTATAATTATTATATACATATACATTATTTATTTATTAAATATTTTTGATATTGGATGTGAGTAATCTTGATCATTTTTAAAATAAATACATAATAAATATATTGTTATCTATTATTATAAAACATTTCATCATTAATAGATCTTATATGGTAATATAATTTATTTATTTTAATTATTTATAATAATATAATTTCATTCCAAGGGAGTTTTAGTTAGTCTCATTAAAGATGAACTAAGCGATGAGTATGTTTCGATGATTCCCAACGAATGTTAGGTGATTCCATAAATACTGTGTAAAATTATTATATAACCATTATAGAAAAAAACATGTTATTTACTTATTTATATAATATATTACTATAAATTAAATTCCGATGGTAATCCATGATATAAATTTATATCATTGATCCACTGGGTGTTTAAACCAACCCAAATGAGAACATTACATAATTAATGGATGATTAAAAAGAGATTTATTTTTAATATAATTAAAATATAAGAATAATTTTATTATTTAATGTTTATTATTATCATTTATTATAATTATAAATCATTATAATAATAATATAACATATACAATGTTTTTTCATAGTATGATGAAATCATTTTTTCTTTTAATACTCTCCTTTGGATGGTTGAATTTACCATGGTTGTTTATTAAAAATATCGTCAATAAGATATCAAAATTATCATTACAAAACCTTAATAAAATAATTAAAATTATAATTATCCATTAATCCCATTCTTATTAATATCCATATAAGGTGGTGATGAAAAGAAAAATGGAATTTGATCACTCTATAGAGGTGGTAGTCCACACACATGCATGGATGATGATTTCATTTTACATAGAATAGTATTGGATTAAAATGGTTTCTCATTTAAGAATATAAAATATGTCATAAATATATTACTTATATATGAAATTACCAATTATTAAAAAAACAGATTTCATCACGAAGGCGGTAGTCCATACAATGCATGAATGAAGATGTTAGTTTTACTTAAAAAAAATTAGAAAGGTGGTTAATGATTGTACCATAATTATTATAGAATAAATTTATAATAATAATAATTATGTTATAATTTCAATATGGTGTAATGTAATTTTATAATGGTGAAGTGCACACAAACAAATATAAATGAGAAAGTATCAGTTATAAATTATTACGCCACTTTTAGTTTATCTGCATTGCAGGGGGTGAATCCTTTAAGGGATGATAATTAGAGTATAAAATGACCTATTTAATGTGTATAGAAATGTTTAGTATAATATTTTTTAGATTTTTGTCTAAATTTAGTGGGTTTTGGTTTCATGATAAATTTAGAGAGGAGTTCCCCTTTTATAAGTGAAAAGGGATAACATTTTTTTAAATAATATTTTTTTAAATAATGAAATGTCCCTCTTAATGAAAGTAACTCAAAAATTTAAAAAATAATGTAGATGGTAAGGGATAAGGTCAATAAAGGCCTAAAACTAAAATTCCCAAACATGTTGTAATTTTTGTGCAGTATTTACTTATTTGCTAACTCTTTTTTCCCTTTTTTATGTTTACTAAGGTAACCAATTTTTACCATAGTAATTTATCATTTATACTTGAAAATAAATTACACCATATTACATAATTTTTGACCTCATGATTCCAAATTTTGAATTCATTTTATTATAATAATTTTCTAAAAGATATATATTATTAAAAAATACTAAATGTATAATTTATTAAAAAAATATTTTTATGTAAAATATAACTCAATTTATAACTTCTCAAATATGGGTTTGGAAATTAATTTTTTAAATATTATAAATCCACATATAAAATAAATATTCGGTCTTCAAAAAATGATTCACAAATTTCAAATTCAAACTTATAATATAATTATGCCATGAAAATCATATTTTTTTGTGAAAGTGTTGTTTTTTAATAATTCTCCTTTAAATTAATATTCTCCAAAAATATTAATTTTTTTCATAATATAATATCATTATTATGAATTTATAAATTGAGGTTTATTTTTTAAATTTAATATTCTAAAATATATAAAATTTTTTAAATAAAATTATAATGCACTGTCAAAAAATATATTCATAAGAGAATAAAATTTTAAAATGTTAGTTGTTATGATTAAAACTTTATATAAAA
Organism: Viscum album; assembly: GCA_963277665.1. Lineage (NCBI taxonomy): Eukaryota > Viridiplantae > Streptophyta > Magnoliopsida > Santalales > Viscaceae > Viscum > Viscum album. The sequence goes on along the minus strand of OY728161.1, from coordinate 871,422,599 downwards.
CAATAAAAAAATATATAATTACTAAATAAATAATTTTTTTTTTATATTCACAATTTAAAAATAGTATAATTATTTTTCTTTTTATAAAATGTTTATTGCATAAAAAGATATATTATTAAACCCAATATTAAACAATTTAAAATTATATAAAATAACATATATTTTTAAATATTTTAATATATTTCGTAATTCAGTTACTCAAATTCATACATACTAAATCAAAGAATATTTTTCTAAGAAATATTTAAAATTTAAAAAATATATTTACATATACAGTGGTTTCATTTTAGTTATGTGTTTCATATGGAATAAGCTATCGACTATATATCAATTAATTAAAGGAACACACATATATAAATCTTAGTTCATTATATTACCCTCGTAAATAAATATAATCTTCTTTATTTTAATTATTTTTAACTAATTAATTTTGGAGAGGGTATTCTTAACACATTCATTATTTTGGATATAACTTCTAATATAGAATCTAAATTACTCTCTTAGGATATATTCAGCTACCTATCATTATTTAACCTATATTATCCATTCATACTACCATGTACACAAATATGTATATAAACTAATAATATATTCTCCATAACACATCTCTCCAAAAAATAGCTGCAATCACTAAGAAATAAATCGAATCCAAGATTATATATTCATTAAAAATTTAACCATATATTTAATACTTCAATGTAATAACAATTAGTTTATAATGTCTGAAAATAATAAATATATATCATAATACATAACATTTTATTAAATTTTCCAAAAATATCATGGTTTAATTTTAATTTAAATCAACAATCAATTCCATGTTTATCAATTCTATTTAACTGATTTTTCACAAAATAAATCAAATCCTTTTACCTTAAAATCAATAATATACTAAGCCTAATATTTTTCCATACCACAATCATGTTATCTCCAATAGTTATCCCCAAAATAAAACATTTTAATAAAAAAATTCAAGGTTATTGAAACCGTTTAATATATGTTTGTAATCCTTGAAAGAAAAAATTATTAGATAATAAAAATTATATGTTTGACACTATTCTCAAAACATTTACAGTATACTATAATATTATAAATAAATACTACAGACTAGTGAAAATAGCTGAGACTATCTATAATAATTTTCTATTATGATGTCATCCTCAATTCCTTAGCTAAGACTATGAAAGTAACCTTTACCATTATAAATAGAAAATATAAATATTCTAAATCCATTAAGTATGCTCACATATTTATTTATAAGACATAATAGTTTCCAGAAACATACATTTTGCAGCTTCATGTATATGATCCTATTTCAATAAAATAATAAAACCTAAGATGGTTATCAATAAAATCAGAGTAAATGATCATATGAATATGGAAATTCAATATTAATATGTCATTTATAATTAAACCTCCAATTCATCCTTAGATAAATTCAGTTGAATCTATATTTTATTAAGTTAGGTTATCCTATACATTTTAACCTAAGTACATAATGTAATTAGTAAAATAATCTTTTTTAATGGTTCATAAAGATAATGTGATTGACCAAAGAATATACCTTGCGAGTGTCAAACCATGTGTGCATTTAGGTCTATTTTTCATGAACTTGGGATGATTATGTTAATACCCAATACACATTTTCTAGTTATTACCCCTAGGTACATCTATTCTAGATCCAATATCCACTTGTATTATTTAGAGATGGTTTTTATTTCAAATAAAACCTTACAATCTATACTTTAATAAAATTTGAGGTTGTTATCTTATACATTGACCTAAACCTAGGGGTTTACCTAATTTTATATTATCTTAATACCCAAAATATTTCCTCAAACAACCTAATGTGTTATCAATAACATTTTAATTATAATCAAAATTAACTTATAAAACTTTGATGACATTTCGAACTCTCAATTTACCCTCAACCAAAATCTTTCTAAACACAAAATTTATCTAAAATATTCTCTAGTACCAGCTAAAGAAACCCACCAAAATGATCATCATATTACATTAATTAAATAAAATATTACATTATAGTAAATAGACACAATCTTTTAGGTTTATTGTTTTAGTGAATTTGGATAAATCATCAACTAAAAACCCCCTATGTTTTTAACCTAATAATTATTTTTTCCACTATATAATCAATTTCTTAATCCATGACATGTCTTTAAATTCTCCCATAAATATTATGCACAATATAATATTCTATAAATTTTATTATTTTCATATATTTAGGACATTGGGAAAATGGAAACATAATAAAGGGTTGAGATAAAATTCTCACTAAGGGTAAGCATAAGAACATACAATAAAATATTATAAATAAGAATACTATGAGAATATGGGTATAATAAATAAACATGAGAAAATTATACCAAAAAATTCATGGATAATAAATCATGGTATGTGTCTTAGATTAACATAATAAACAAATAAAAATAATGTGTAAAAATCTATTGTTAAACACTGTCCATGAGAGAATAAAATCGTCATGAGATTAAGAATAAAACTATAGAAAATATTTAAAATATGTAAGAAACATTAGTATAGTGAAACATTACATTAATAAGCTACACCATCATTTACAGCACATATGTTTCTCTAAAATATACACTTGAATACTCATCCCATAAGATATAAAAATTTTACCAATGCATTGGAAAGAAATATTGGAAGCTACCCATCATTAATATATAAATATGTGTTTCCCCGGAAAATTATTCAATTATCACATTATAAATAACCCATAAAAAGATGGGTTTAATAAAAATTTCAATTAAAAATCATGAATTTTTTAAATCATAAATAACCTATGTAAATTAAATTGGTTTCATTCAAAAATTCATAAATAAACCGTATAAATAAAATGGATTTAATAATCGATTCAAATATATTTACATAATTAAATAAATAATATTTCCATAAATAATAATAATATGATAAAAAATGTAAATTAAATTGGTATCAAAGGATATCAAGTATATTTATAGGTCAATAACAATGAATCCAGATAATAAATCATATAGAATTTACACTACATAGTGAATATTTATATGGTTAATAAAATAAATTCCCTTATAAATATATGTTTATAACATAGGTGAAGACTCTTAAATCATATAAATTAAATTTAGAGTGTTCACTATGAAAAAACAAATTGACGATAGATCATATTTATACAAAGTGTATGAATAGGGAACGAAGGTTGTGATAGAGTATTCCTATAAAATTGAGGGAAATTACATAAGACGTCTTAAGAAATAAGGATTATTTTACCATTTGAATAATTTCCTTGATCATGTATATGATATTATCTACTAACATTAACTTAGATAAAATATATTTTATGATGTTTTAGAAAAACAACATTAGAAATATAAAACATTCTTGATCTTTTTAAATAATTTGAAATAATATATTTTTTAAAACTAGGATTAAAAAATTCCTTTTAGAAGCTGTTAAAACACTTTTATAATTATTCATACACATAAAATATATTCAATAAATTATGTGGTTACATGTTAATGTTAAAAATTTAATCTTTTCACATTTTGATGAAGATTACCCACACAGAAAATGTTAAAATTTTATTTAAAACTTAAAAATAATTTAAATTTTTAAAAAATGAACTTAAGAAATTATTTAAGCCTATATAAGAAATTTTCAAAATTGTCCATTGTATACAAACGTGTATTAAGTATTGTTACTGACTAAGGAGAAGTGACATGGTCAATTTCAATTATAAGAAACAATTTGGGAAAAATATGAGTGATGGTGAAATGAGATTTTTGAGGGGAAATATAGAAACACGTCAATATCAAAGGAAAATGATGATTTTTTATAAATAATAATAATTACCTATATTTTTTATATTTTATAAACTATATTTATTTTAAAATAATATTAAAAATTGAAAACATTACTATTTCAGTAAGATTTTGATCAAAATATATTTCAAAATTAGTTTAATATAAATTGAATTCCATTTTAACAAATTATGTGATATGTATATTCAAACACCATTAATATGGTAAAATAAATTCTTTAGGATGTAATCAAAATATTTTAAATTTATTATGGTGCACATTAAGAAATATGTCTCAAGAAATTAATATATAGATAAAGAACACATTACCTTAATTTATACTTAGTTACAAGTTCATTAACCTCCTCTATAAAAATATAAATATCTTAATGACATATTTCAAAACATTTTTCATATCTATAACCCTATGTAAAATTATATTATACTTATTCTCTACATGTATATTAGTTATTTATTCTCTATTTTCAATATTGGGTGTGAGTATTCTTGATAATTTTTAACTTGTTTTGTAGTAGCGGTGTTGTTCTTCATTCTTATCCAATATTTCATCATAAAAATAAAAAAAAATATTTTAATTTTCATTTTATAATTATTTATAATGATATAATTTCATTAAATTATTGATTTAGTTAAGATATTTAATGATGAGTTTGTTAATGATAATGTTTTGATGACTTTTATCAAACGGTTGGGGTTTTCTTATATAATTCGTTACATTTTTATATCACCATTACAAAACCAAAAACTAATATTTTTTTACATATTTATATAATATATTAAAATAAATTACATTCACATAGTCATCATTATTATAAATTGATAGAATGGTTCAAGTTTATGGTCAAACCAACCCAAATAAGAATATACCATAATTAATGGATGATTATGAAGTGATTTAGTTATAATATTAATATAATAGAAATATAATAAACTTATTCAGTGTTTATTAGTGTGTAATATCATAATTTTAAACAATTATAAAAATAATATAACCTATATTGAGTTATTTCATAATATGAAGAAATGATTTTTTAATACTCTTTTGGATGGTTGAATTTACCATTGTCATTCATTTGTCATATTGTAAATTGGTTTTCAAATTTTTCTTTCCCAAACCATAATAATTCCATTAAAATCATATTAATCCTTTAAAACCATTATCCTCAACATCCATATAAGTAGGTGATGAAAAGAAAAATTAAAATCAATAGTTCCATAGTGGCGATAGTGCACAAATTTACATACAAAATGATATCATTTTCCATAGAATTTAAAAATGGAATAATATGGTTTATCCTTTAATAATCTAAAATATTTCATAAATATCATACATATATTTTAAATTTCTTATTAAGGAAAAAAATCCTTTTTTTTATATAGGTAGTATTCCATATAACTCACGAATGATGGATTACATTTTTTTTATTAAAAAAGGGAATGGTGGTCAATGATTGTAAAAAAAATTATAATTATATATCAAAAAAGCAATTATATTATTACTATAATTTTATTATGGTGTAATTTAATTATAGTAATATTAGCTATACATAAATAAATATAAATTAACAAGGACAAATTATACATTTAAACCTCACTTTTTTGTGAATCTTTTTCGCAATGGGGGTTAAGCCTTTGAGGGGTGGTCTTTTAAGAAGACTAGAACCTCATAAATATTTTATAGAAATTATGGTAGTGGTTAGGGCCAAAGTTATTTTTTTTGAGGGTGTGTGAGGAGAGGAGTTCCCTTTTTATATATGAAAAGGATGAAATTTTTATAAATATCTAAAAAATGATTAATAATGGGAACTCACTATTAATGAAAGTTACTCCAAAATTGGTAAATAATATAGAGGGGAAGGGATAAGGTCGAGAAAAAACACAACCACCCATTCAAACACACGTTTTAAACACAATTGTGATCTTTCCCACTTGGTTAATCAATATTTTCCCCTTTTGAATTTTACTGAGAAAACTAGTTTTTACATAAGTAATTTATCATATATGCTTAAAAAAAGGTCCTTATTACCTAATTTAAACCTAATGACTATAAATTCTAAACACATTTTATTATATTAATTTTTTAAAGGTAATAGAAAATTTAATTTCAAAATAATGAATATATAATGTATTAAAAAAATTTATTTAAAAAATATAACATGAGTTATAAAATTGAAAATATGGGTTTTAAAATTAAGAGAAACAATTTTAAAATTATAAAGGAACTTTTTGTAAAAAACCATCCCGGTTTAACCCCAAACTAGTCACCTGATCCAACCCATGGCATCTCTGAGGCACCTTCCCAATCACCCCAGGGTAGTGAAATGCACTATGTGAATCAACAAGATACAGTGGGAATGATTTTTACCAATAAAAATACACAATAGTAGTAGAAAATAAATATATATTCACAAAGGTAAACAAAAGGCACAAAAAATAATGAATAAACAGAATCTAAAAATAACACCAACCAAACCTAATAACTTTTAAATCTTAATGTGACCCCATTGATCACTATCCTATTTCAAAACCTAATATCTGTCCTTAGTGATAAAACCATGCTGGAACCTGTACGTGAGGCTAATAACCAGAATAAAGTATAGGTGCGTGTATAAAAAATCACTAGGAATTCCTAACTAATGTACTGCAAATTTATTTACATTAAATAAAATATTATCTAAATTTATGATTGAAATAAAATATACAGACATAGGTTTTTCATATATTTTTTTGAACAAATCATGGTTCATTTCCTTTTTCATTCTAAATAGATTTCTTTCCCAGATGTGGAAAGATAAGTATTTTAAATAAAGAGAGACAAATTAATGATGTTTATAATTAAGATGTTGAAAATAGTGTAAAATAATCTCAAAAAAATTCCCAAAATAAATTTGAAAACAAATATACAGTTTTAGAAAAGAGGTACACCACACAAGAGAGTTGGAGAAACAATCACCCGAAAAGTAAATGAAAAGACACTATACAACAGACTAAACCAGACGAGGAACCTATGTTATACAACACATATAAATAAGTTCAAGGGAACATGGTAATACATAGGATATTAGGGGATAATCTAGAACATACTATTCCCAGAATGATCATGTCGGATCACATGATACAATGAAAGGACCTCTTGCTCGATGATACCCTACCTGTCCTAACCGAGGGGAATAATACCAAAGAAATGTAATGTCCATACTAAGGGAAACTATCCAGAGTATAATACTAAACTATTGCAACATGTTTTCTTGGATAATATATTATATAATCCATGTTCCCATGTAATATCTAAAGTGGTTGTGAGCCAAAAAAATCCAAACAACTAACCAATCACATGTATTCGTTGAGGACACAAACCTCACACACAAAAACCGCACGAAAATCACCATAAAGAATATCCCCTTTCCTTTAGATCATCATAAAATGTGGTAAGTACCATTCCAAGGACATGTATATCCAATTATCATCCAACAAGGTAAGAGATACACCCCAAGGGTATTTTTCTAAAAAAACGTTTGATTTAAAAGTTCTAATCAGGTCTTTTCCATTATTTGAGTAACAAAAAAATTATAAAGAAGACAACATGATATTTATAAAACCAAATAACCATTTATAAATCCACTGAGAAATCAAAAAACCTTTATAAAATCAAACGAGGATTTTTACCAAACATAGAGCATGTAGTTTAGTGAAACACTATCATTTAATAAAAAGTGAGGGGAAATACACATAATTTCATATCAAAACATTATTCTAAAAATAATACATCAATAACTAGTATAAAATAATTGTTTCCAAGTTATGTAATCAATGTTCCTTAAATTTAAAGGCCAAATTAAAAGGTAAACCACCTCAATCCACATGTTCATCAATAATGAGAACCTGAAACAAACCCACAAGGGTCCAAGGGAAAAAGAGCATTTAAGAGGAACCTTAACAAAGAAACCCCCATTTTAAACCAAAATTAACATGATCCCTAGATCCAAGAGACCAAGGAAAATAGGAAATCAAGATAAAATGGAATAATAAGGAATAATAGAAGAGAGGTGGATATTACACTGAGAAATCACCCCCAAAATTTTGAACAAATCACTCTGAATCACTATGTAAGAGGATGGGAGGATCAAGATAGAATGGTGATTTACCCTAGGGTTACACATTCCAAATGAGGGGAAGATGAGGTGGTTTGGGATTAAAACACAATAATTTAAATATTTAATTAATTTTTTTTAACCTAAGCACTGGGTGTGGTTATTCTACATAGTTTTCCAAATTGGGTGAATATCGTGTGCCCGTTACTAGATTCTTAGGACACCAGTATGGATAGGTTGTATAGTTTGGGAAATTGTGCACCTAACATGCAATTTGGTTCTTCCCAAAACTCTATATCTATACACACACATTTCACTTGATTAGGACCAACCATGCCCAGGACATGTGCCATCATCCAAGGACGCCCAATGACCCACATGGTGCAACATAGTATGGATCAAACCATGCACTACCCATGAAACTCAAATCATGAAGGTTCAAAATTAATTTTATAGTGACTCATTATCAAGAGATCACATGGTTTCCCCTTAACCATGTGCCTAAATCATGAAACATATGGAAAATATCCAAAAAATCAACATTTTGATCCGAAACACTTCAAAATCAAGGGAAAAGATGAATAGAAAAAGATAAATCAAAATAAAAGAGGAAAATAAAATAAGTGTGAAAATTTTCCCTTCCATTATGATTTATTCCCAAAGAAATCATGAAACTCTCTAGTTGATCCATTGAAATACAAAGATTCAGTGATTCGCATGATTCGACTCCTCAAACCGGAAAACACATTAACCAACACTAGGAAAAAAACAAATAAGTATACCTAAATAAAAACATTGGAATCTATATAATCCATAGAGGATAATGAAAAACCACATTCCACCAACCATGAATCTTACCATGAACCCAAAAAAATTTAACTACAAGGGACCGATGTTTACCATGGGAAAGAAAACACAAAACTAGACAAACGAGGAAAACATGGTCGAACACTTGATAACTTCGTAGAAGATAAACTGGAAAAGGAAAATGGAATAGATGAGGTATAACTTCAATAAACACAGGATGCAACAATGGACTCCCCACTATTATATAATTCCAACCAGATTCCTAACAAAAACCATCCACCAAACATCAAACCACTAAACTAGAACTATAGCACACCAACCTACTAAGTATCCAAACAAACCCATGACATGAAGAGACATGATTCAAACTGAGGTAAATAAATTTATTAATTCCCAAAATAATCTTCCAATAAAAAAAGGTATTTAAATGATACACAACATCTCCTTCCATTCCAAATAAAAGAGAACACCACCAAACACAATAATTACAATAATAGAATAATTTTTATACAAAATGGACAATAAAATGAACCCATATCAACACTTAACTCTTACAAATGGGATATGGTGTCTTCCAAAGGGGTAGATCAATATCCACATATCTTCCAGAAAACACACTAGATAAACTATTGAAAGATACCCATAAATCCACAGTTGTGTAATGTCATCATTGATTCTAGAAAAGATGAATTCTTTGAACCTCCATGCCACATTAGTGAAAAATAAGGGTCAGATTCCTAGAAAAAGATTATGAATGATCACATGGACTCTTAATTCCACCAGTAACCTGGCCAGAATTAGGCCACTTTTTGATCCTTTAACTGGAATTATCTTCCCCAATTCAAGAGACCAGATGAAGGTTGGGTACCCTGAAACTCTTAATAACACAAATTCATCCAAAACAACTTTAATTACCAAGTCAACCTAAAAGGTTATGGGGAATTCTGAAACCCAAAAACGAACATCCGGATGAATCCCACACTCAAAATTCTATGCTTTTAGGGAATTTTTCTCAAACAACTCCTAGATATAAGGAACTATATCTATAAAATGACAAAAAAACTCCAACACCGGTCCATAACCTTGGTAAAGTAAACAAATCTCCATCATATTCTTCACCTTAACAGCCTTAGACAAGTTTTTTCGAATGATATAAGCCTTATAGAAACCCTAAGAGAGGTATTACAAATTCCTGGTCCTAAAAAATGACTTCTACCACTTCCAAATTGGACTATAGAGCATTAAGGTAGTGAAATTCACCTTTAGATATTATGAAAACTCAAGGAAACTGAAGATCCTTTTGATTTTATACATTGAATCTTATACTTAAAAAGGATCTACATAACCATAAAAGAGAGGAGGATTCAAATTCTGAAACTCAAGAATGAAATATTTAAGTTGGTTAATTGGATATTCTAATAATGTTAAACCCTTTAGTTTCACCTTGAATATCCATAGAGTCTTCGGTGGGAGAGTACTCTAAAAACAAGAAAAAAACCAAATCAAAACCAAATCACCATAAATATCTCCTCATAACAAAGAACCAAATTCTTTTCTAAATTTTTACCTACCACCATTTGAAAAACCATTTTCAAACTCTACATAATAGTCTTTTTCATTCCACCCAAATGTCTCATGAATTCCATCATGTAATACAAACTTTTCTATTTAAACTACTTTCTATATTTTAAAAAACCGTATTTTATAAAAATCATTTAATTAAAACCCATTATATCAGAAATTTAATTATTAAAGAATATTATTTCCATGACTTTTTGTATATAAATCATAAAAATTATTTATCCTTTACCAAAAATAAAACATCATTTCTTGAAATATGTTTTTCACAATTGAAATCATGGTTCTTAAAATAATTTCAACGTCTGGGAGACGAAAAATAAACTCATGAGGGTGGGGGGAACTAGCATCGATGGGTGAATGGAAAATATGGTTTGTAGATATATTCCAATTATGCTACTTTCATAGAGTCTTTAGGACCATATCCATGAATCCACATGGCTTTCCACAACCTTTTCACTCATCAAAAATCACTAGAATAACTCCGATTTTGTTTCCCATACACCAAACTACCCATAAGATCCAAATAAACAAAAAAAACCTAACATCCCATGGTAACCCAGGTTTGACACATAAATTTTTGGATTGAAACATTCTTATACCTACACCACATGTTCTAAAAGTCATACTCCTTCTACCATGACATAAAAAATAAAAAAAGGAATAATAAAACCTGGACCCTCTAGTAAACCTGGTCATTCATACTATTTTGTCATGAACCAACCCGGGTTGACCCCAAATCGTTTACCCAAGACAACCTATGAAATCCACATGTTGCATTCCCAATAACCCTAGGGTGGTGATAAGCACTAAAGTAATTAAATTGAGACAATAAAAATGATGTCTACCAATATAAATAAACAAGAGCAGTGAAAAATAGACAGAGCATCTCATTGGTAAATAAAATTAACCAAACAGAATGAATAAAAAAATTTAAAATAAAACCAACTGAACAATATGAATAATAAATCTACATGTGACCTTGTGAGTAACTCTATGATTTAAAAACCAAAAGTTTATTCTCATAAATAAAAATAAGTAGGAACCTTCACCTAAGGATAAAAATAATAATGAAGTACAAGAGTAGGTATAAAAACTGAGTAGGAATGCTCATGTAATATACTCCAAGATGCATTTCCTTTAAATAAAATATTCACTAATTACATTTTTGAAATAGGATATTTAGACATGGGGTTTTTATATATTTATTTTAAAACAAAACATAGTCCATTGACCTTATCATTTTAAACCATGTTTTTTCCAAAAGGGGAAATATTAGAATTTTAAATAAATAGATAGAGATGGATGATGTTTTTAATTAACAGGTGTATTAAAGTGTAAAAAATTATTAAAACATTTTTTATTAGAAATTTCATAACTTGGTATCATTTTTTAAAAAATAGGTACACCACACAAGAGAGCAAGAGAAACAATCACATAAAAAGGGAAATGAAAAAACACTACACAAGAGACCAAACTATATATGGCACCTAAATTATCCACTATAGAAAAATAAATTCTAGGGAAACATGGAATAATCTAGAAGCCTCTGGGATAATATAGAACACACTCTTTGTAGATCCATCATGTCGGTGCATATGAAGTAAGAAAAATCCCTCATGCTTGGTCACACCCTAATTATTTCAAATAAGGGTCATAATCCTAAATAAGAGAAAGTTCAAAAATATGGTTTACAATAAATCTAGTGCATAAATGTTCCCAAGTTTTCTTATAGATATACTATGTTCCCCTGTAATATCTAATGTGGGGGTGAACCAAGTAAATTCAAACAACCAACCAATCACATATATATATAAGGGACCCAAATATTGCATGTAAAAATCACCCCTAAATAGCCTCTAGGAATGTCAAATTTCTTTAATAACATCATCTCGTGAGGGAAGTTACATTCCAAGGATATCTAAATCACATTATCATCCAACAAGGTAATAGATACACCACCAGGGGAGCTTTCCAAGAAAAACATTTTATTTAAATGTTCTAAATAGGCCACTTTCATTCTTTTAGTAACAAACCATTTCCAAATAACATAAGACATCATTTATAAAACCAAAGACCCATTTGGAAATCTTTTTTTAAATCAAAAATACTATTACAAAAGCCAACTGAGAATTTTGAAAAACACTTACTAAACATATTTTAGTAAAAAACTTTCATTTAATCCAAGAAAAGGGGAAATTAACTTCATTTAAAATAAAAAACAAATTATTCTAAAAATCATACGTCACAAAATAGTATCAAATAAAGGTGTTAATGTAAATTAATAAAAATTTATTAAATTTAAAGGACAAATTAAAATATAAACCTATACCAATCCCTAATATCATTAACAATGAGATACCAAAATAATTTCAAAAGGTTCGATGAAGGAAAGAGAATAAAACAGAAACCTTAATAAGAAAAAAAAACCCCAATCTAAACCCAAATAAACATGATCCCTATACCCATGAGGCCAAGGAAGAAGAGGAACTCAAGAGAGAATGGAATAAGAAGGAAGAGGTTAAAGAGATGGGAATATTACCTTGGTAAATCTCCCAAAAAATGTGAAGAAATACCATTGAATCACCATGTAAGGAGGAATAGAGGCTATAGAAAGAAGAGAGAGTCCCCATAGGGTCTCAAAATCTAAATTAGAGGGATAGAAGGTATTTCGGGGTAAAAAATAGAGAGGAAAAAATAGGATTTAAATTTTTTATTGATGTTGTGGACTACACTGGAATAGGCTATACACTTTCCCAAACCTTGCCCCAATCATGTGACCCTAACTAGATTCTCAAGATACTTGCATGGTTTGGCCACACAGTTTGGTAAATCATGTTACAACATTGTGACTAGGTTCTATCAAAAGCTCCAAATCCACGCACATGCCTTCTAAACAAATTGGACAAACTATGATAAGACTATGCACCATCATCCAAGGACACCCAAAGAACAACTCAATTTGTCCTAGGAGGCACATGATTTTTATCAAACCATGTGCTAACCGTGAAACTCAATCCATGAAACTTAAAAATGAACTAGAAAGGGACTCAACATTAGGAGGTCACATGGTTCCCCCTTAACCATGTACCTAAACCATTCAATAGAGAAAAAACTTCCTAAAACTAAATGTTTCAATCCAAAATACCTAAATCTCAACAGGAAAGCTAAAAAATATAAATCAAAATAAAAGTTGAAAATAAAATTGGTGCATGACACTTATATAATACATATTTAGTCTCATAAATAGGTTTCAAAAATTTCTAATTCATACTTATATACTAATAATGTCATTAATGACTTGTTATTTGTAAAAATGACATTTTCTCTATTTACCTAAATATGATTTTTTATGAAAAATACCAAAAATTTGTCCTATGAAAATACTATAATAATAAATCTAAATATGTAGTTTATTTTTTCAACATAACATTCTAAAATTTATAAATTGAACTTTAAAATGAAAATATAAACTATAGTGAAGACAGTTTTTATAAGAAAATAACTATGGAAAATACTAGCTATTTTTTATTAATTTCTATATAAAGCTATGAAAGATATTATATGTAAATAAATATTTTATTTTATTAACAACATCTTATAACAATAACCTAAATAGTTTTATTATAAAAAATTTATATCACAAAAGAAAATAGATTCTAAAAATCTATCATGAACTATGTAAATTTGTATAAAATAACCATTATATATAAATTTATGTTCATATATTTCATAATTAAGTTACTAATATTCATAAATAATAAATAAAATAATAGTTTTAATGGTAATATTTAATATTCATAATACATATATACACTATAGTTTTGTTTTCTTTGCTATTGTATATAGGATAATATATTTAAATTATTTAATTTAACTAGTTGAAATCATATATTAAAATATTGGGTCATTAAATTATCCCTAATAAATTAATTGAATCCTCTAAATATTAATTATTCTTCACTAATGAATGTAGTTTTGGATATTTTTCATATATTCATAATTAAGGATATAATATATAATATGACATCTACATTACTCTCTTAGGATATATCAAGTTACTTATCTTTACTCAAACTATATAATCCATTCATATAATCATGTACCCTAATATGTATATAACCTAATAATATATTACTTCTAACACACCTCTCCCAAAATCATTTGAACCACCATGACATTAAACCACTATGATATTATAAATTCCTCCATAAATTAACTATATAATTAACGCTTAAATTTGTTAATCACTTTTTCATAAAGTCAAAATATAATAAATATATATCATAATCCCAAAAATTTGAAAATATTTTAAACAAAATATCATGGATCACTTTTTCATTAAATAAACAATAAATTAAAAATCTATCAGTACTATCTAAATTAATTTTATAAAAATTAATCAACCCTTTATTTCCTCAACACCAAGAATATATTAACCCTAAGAGTTATCCATACCAAAATCATCTTTTCTCCAATAGTTAACCCCAAAACATAACCTTTTCATAAAATATCTTTTTAAGGTTATTGATATCATTTAATGTATGTTCCCAATGATTTAATGAAAAATTATTGGATAAATATCCTTTAATGTTTCACACAATTCCCACAAATTTCCTAATATACCAGAATATTATCAATAAATATCAATCACTAATGAAAAATCTATGAGTGTGAACAGTTAATTTTTTTTTGATTTCATCCTCACATCCATAGTTCATACTAGGAATCTATACATTTTCACCATAACATGGACATACCAAGATTCTCAACCCTTTATGTATGATCTATAATTCAGTTATAAGACATAGTGGTTTCTAGATAGATTCCTTTCTCAACAAAATTTTTTAATCTTTTTTCAACTAAATACTAAAACATAAAATGGTTATAAATAAAATTTGATTAAAATATCTTAATATTTTGAAGACTCAATCTTAATATGACTTCTCTTATAACTCCTTCATTTCATCCTTTGATACATTATATTCAATCCACTTTTCTTTATGTTAAATTATCATATGATTCTCAGCCTAATACCTTAAAGTAATTTGGAAATAAATTCTTTATAATGGGTTGTAAAGTGAATGTGATTAACCAAAGAATATATATAGGTATTATCAAATACAGTTTCTAGTTATGCCACTTTTTTATACACCATGTGATGATTGAGTTGATACCTAATATTATATTTTCTAGGTTATTACCTCTAGGTACATGTGTGTCAAAGATGAAATTCACTTATAGTTTCTATAAAGAGATGTTATTTCTAAGAAAACCACAAAATCTATACATTACATATATTTTAGTATGTTAATATATACATAGAGTAGTCCCTTAGACTTTTCCCTAGTATTTTCACTAAAGTTATCTTATCATAATTCCAAAAGTATTACATTTATTAACCTTAAGATTTATCTATGACTTTTAAATTATAATAATCTTTTATATATCAACCATTGATGTAATATCTATCACACCCAATTTACCCTCAACCTATATCATCCTAATATCCAAAGGTATCTAAATAATTTTCAAATACTAACTTAAGAAGATTATAAATGTGACTATAAAATTACATGACATAAAGAAAATATCACATTACAATACATAACCATGATATTTTAGGTTTATATTTTTAAGGAATTAAGATAAATCATTGTCCAAAAAACCCATATTTTTCAGAAAATAGACATTTTCACACTATACATTGAATAGATTAATCCATAGTAGGTATTTATTATCTCTCACAAATTTTATACAGAATGTAACATTTTATAGATTTCATAATTCTCATACATTCATAATGTGGAGAGATGAGAACATAATAAAGGTATGGTCCAAGATGCACAGTAAGGGTAAAAATAAGCGTTAATAATTAAATATCATAAGTTACCATTAGCTAAGAAGATGAATATAATAAATACCCATAAGAAACATATACCCAACAAATCATGGATAATAAATCATGGAATAAGTATTTTCTTAACATAATACCTGAATCAAAATAGTGTGGAAACATATTTCTAAAAAAATAGAACATTTAAAAATAACATAGTTGTGAGAATAATCCTAAAAGTGTTGATCAACTTTCAAATATTGAAAAAACATTAGTATATGGAAACATTACTTTCATTATCCACACCATCAGTTCCCATGGTTATGAGATACTAAAACGTATTCAAGAACACATACCTCTTAATATATAAACATTTAACTAATGTATTGGAGGAATATATTAGACCCAACATCTCATTCATCCACACTTGTTTGTTCCATAAAAAAATTAACCACTTATCACATAATTAAAAATCTTTTTAAATGGATAGATTTCATAAAAATTTCAAATGAAAATCATTAAATTTTTATATCATAAAGAACCCAAGTAAATAAAATGTTTTTTATATCCTTTTCAAATTAATTCACATAATGAAATAAATAATAATTTCATAAATAATGATACCTTGATAAATCTTTATAAGATAAATATATATCTAATGATAACAAGTGACTTTTTAGGAAAATACCATTCAATCAAGATAATAAATCATATGGTTTTTACACCATACAAAGAAACTTTATATAGTTAGGAAAATAATTTCCCTAATCAATTGATATGTGGAAACTAATTGAAAACCCTTAAATTATAAGAATAAAATTTGAAGGGTTCACATAGGAGAAAAATTGGAAGAAAACTTTTTTTTATGCACAATGAATGATTAGGAAAGGAAAATGAATCCGTGGATCATTATAATAAAACAGTGTAAAATTTTATAAGTTATACGAAGATAAAATGTTGATGGTACCATTTGAAGAATGTATTTGATCAAGTCTAATATATACCCAAGAATAATGACTTCAATGAAAAATAATTTTCTAAACTTCTAGAAAACCCACTTTGGAAATAGGAAATATTATTGATATTTTGGTGTAATTTTAATATAAATATCATATAAAAATAGAATAAGAACAATATATTTTAAAAAACATAAAAAAATAGAGAAAGATTCATATTAAATTATAAAGGTGGTGTAATGACATGATTACAAGTAAATGTTAAGAAGATAATCTTTCACATTTTGACGATAACCATTCATACAAATACGTAATTTGTTTTTAATTTTTTCAAAAAGAAGTTAAAGTAGTATAAAATGACAATAATGAATTATTGAAACATAGATAACTAAATTTTGAAAAGAATCCAACGTATATGAATATTGTAAAAGAGTAGGTTCCTAGCCAATGCGAATAGATGGGGTTAGTTTCACTTTACAGAAACACTTTGGGTAAATTATGAGTCAATTGGGAAATGATATTTTGATGGGACATGTAAAAACCCATGAGAATCCAATGGAAATGATGATAATTGTTATAAATAATAAAAGTAATTTAGGTGGATTATGTTTATGAAATAATATTTATTTGAAAATAATAATGGAAATTGAAAACCTTTCGGTTTGAGAAACATTTTGACCTAAACCCCTTTCAACATTGGTATATTTTGATTTAAATGTAATTTAAATAAAGTACATGATATATTTATTTGAATACCATTATTTTATTTAAAATATAATAATTTGAGAGTAATAAAACCATTGTAAAGGTATCATGGTGTACATTAATAAATAAGCCTAAAGAATTTAATTTCGATAAAATGAACCACATACCTTATTTATCGGTTAGTCAAAATGAGCTCTGACCTCATATATAAAAAATTAACTATCTTAATAACCTATTTCAGAACATTTTTCATATATATAACCTTATATAAACATTATTTATAATTATTATCTACATGAATATCAGTTATTTATAATATATTTTCAATATCATGTCTGAGTGATCTTTATTATTTTTGAACTAGTTTCATAATAACGGTGTTATTATTCCTTAATTCCCTAAATTTCAACATTAAAATATCATAAAAGGGTAATTAAATTGAGATTTTATAACTATTTAATATTTTATAATTTCATTTATTTGGATTTTTGGTTATAATTATTAAATATAAAATTGTCTATGAGTATACTTTGATGATTCTAAAAGAACGTGGGGTGTTTTCATAAATAATGAGTTAATTTTTTATATTACAAATATAGAATAAAAAATAATTATTTATATAAATAAATTATATATTATCATAAATTTAATTCTTATATTCATCCTTGTAATAAATTTATAGCATCATTTATGTAGGTGTGTAAACCAACCGAAACAAGAATATACCATAATTAATGGATGATTATGAAGTTACATAGTTGTAATATCAATATAAAAGAGACCTAATTATCATATTTAGTATTTATTAGTATTATATATTAGAATTATTAATAATTATAAGAAGAATAAAATCTATAAAAAAATATTTTATAGTATAAAGAAATAATTTTTTTCTCTAAGAACAATTTTTTGGATCGTTGAATTTACTACATTTGTTTTCTACCAAA
Source organism: Viscum album (assembly GCA_963277665.1). Classification (NCBI taxonomy): domain Eukaryota; kingdom Viridiplantae; phylum Streptophyta; class Magnoliopsida; order Santalales; family Viscaceae; genus Viscum; species Viscum album. The sequence goes on along the minus strand of OY728161.1, from coordinate 871,403,844 downwards.
CTTTTTCATAGTTTTTCGAATTTTTCATTCAATATAATTAATAATTACATAAATATAATATTTATCCATAAAATCCATAATCATTACCCTCCATGCAAGTTTATTATTTTAGGATAAATAGAAATCAATCAGTCTATTGAGGCTGTAGTCCACACGTATATATGTATAATGATTTCATTTTCCATAGTTTATAGAAAAGGATTAATATGTTGTATCATTTTACAGTAGGAAATATGTCATAAATAAAATAATTATTAATTAAATTATCTATTTTATAGTCCATTTATGGAATTGATGTATAATTAAACCTATTATGTCATGGCATTTGTATTTAACATAATGGATGAAATAAGGTTTTTTTCTTAACAAAAGAGGGAAATTGTGTATATGATTGTAACATCATTTTAATAAAATAATAGTTTTATAATGTAACATATTTTATAATTTTAATATTTTTTATTTTAATTTTATTAAGAATAAGTGATCATAAAAAATAGAAATGATAGAGGAGACGTTTTAAATTTATACCTCACTACTTGGATTATCTTTTTTTCAAATGGGGTTAATCTTTTGAGGTATGGTCTTTTAAGAAGAAAATAACCTCTCTAAAGTGGATTTTAATTATTAGGAGAGTGTTCAGATTGGTTTTTTGGCACAATGTAGGTTTATGGGTGGGGTAAAATGAGGATAATATGGTCTCCTTTATAAGTGAAAATGTATGACAATTTTTTAAATTCCCAAAAAATTTAATAATGGGAGGTCAATCTCAAGTAATTTATCTATAAAATTGAAAAATAATGTAGAATGGAATGGATAAGGTCTATTAAGGTCTCAATAATCCATTAAAAAACTTTTTTCAAACATTTTTGTGGTCGTTTCTTGTTGGTTAAACCCTTTTTACACCCTTTGTATTTTTACAGAGGTAAATAGTTTCTGTGAAAGTAATTTATTCTTTGTGCTTGAAAATAAATTGATCATTATAAAATTATTTATACATAATGATTCAAAATTGTAAATACGTTTTATTATATGTATTATATAAATGTGATTAAAATTAATATTAAAATACTAAATGTATAATATATTAAAAACTATAGTTTAAAAAAAATACAACTTAAGTTATAAAATGATAAATATGGGCTTTAATTTTTTTTAATTTTAAATTCACATATAAAATTAATATTATTTCATTGAAAATTGATTTATGATGTTTTATTCCTTAATTATATACTAATAGTGCCATAAAAGGCATCTTGTTTATCAAAACATTATTATTCACAATTTTACTAAAAAATATTGTTTGAAAATACAAAACATATAATCTAAGATAGTATTATTATGACAAATCAGTAAATAAAAAATATTTTTTTAATTTAAAATTTTAAAATGTCTAAATATTACTTTTAAATAAAATTATATAGAGTAATGAGAAAAAAAATTTATTGGAATATAAAATTTTAAAACACCAGACATTATTATTATTAATTTCTAAAAAACATCAATAAAGATAGAATTAATCAATAAATATTATATTATATTAACATAATAATTTAAAAATAATATAATATTTTTTATTTTATAAAATTTATAGTGCATAAAATGATATATTCATAAACACCACAATTAAATATGTTAATTTTCAAAAAAATAACCTATATATATTAATATATATAATTATATGTGATAGTTTAGTCACTCCAATTCATACATAATAATTCAACCTCTAGTTTTAGTATCCATATTTAATATTTAATATTATTTATATAAATATATACCATAATTTCATTTTAGTTTGGTGTCATTTGTGGAGAAAGCTATCAAACAAATTTGAATTAATTAGGTGAAAACATATATTAAAATATTACTTCATTACAGAATAAACTTATTATATTAGTAAAAAACCTAAGGTTATTTCATAAGAAAAAAAAAATTTATATATTAGTGTAATCCCATCTCAATCATTTAACATGTGAAGTAATTCAAAAAGTGATATTAGATTCCTATTAAAAGCATAAAAAGATTTAAAATACAGATCTAATCTGATGTTTCTATACTTGGAATCTATTTTTTGAAAAAAAACACCATAAAATGGATGCTTTTAATATGATAGATAATCTAAATTAATATATCAATTATAATATAGGCATGAGAGATTTGATATATTAAAATAAATTTTTAGATACCAAATAACCAAAGGAACTTCAATCTATACTCTAATACTTAGATTTAATGGGCATGTAAATAACTTGAAAAAGTTCAAGGATTAATATTTTTATCTTAATTATTCAATAATAATATATAGAAAATTTATAATAATTAATTTCAATCTATATTATAAATTAATTTAATAAAAAGATACCCAATTTCCCTAATATGTTAAGAACATATGAGTGTTAAATTAGAGGTATAGGCTCTAGTGTTGTGATGAAATTATATAACTGTAAAATTTTAAGTTAAAATAGAATCTTTGAGCGTTCTATAGTCATATATGTTCATTGAAACAAAATTATAGTGTCAGGAAGGGGAGAAAATTATTCTGTTATCTTAATCCTAGACATTGAAGATAAAATTTCTTATAATACCTTAAGGGGTGATAGAAATTATCTAGATATTCCATGTCAAGTATTAATTTTATTAAATTAAATTCATATATATTTTATGTTTGTATGATACCAACTATAAATTAAAAAACAATTGTGAATATGTCATAAATTTCTAATTTAAATAAGAATTAATGGAAGAAGTTGAGAGTATGTATTTAAGTGATGAAGTAAAGGGTTATAACATCAGAGAAGTGTGTGAAATAAATTACTTTATATATATAATAAAAAATTATGATTATTATATCTAATTTTATTTCACTTATATGAAAAACGTTTTATTTGTAATAAATTGTTGGTTTGAATTCAAGATATGGTAGTTTTGATATAAATGGTTAATTATTAATCAAATTCTATAAATTTTTGAATGGAAGTTCAGGAAAAAATGTTTTATCTTGGAAAAATGAGCTTATTCAAGTAATTTATTGAAAAATGAGATAAAATATTTCTCACCATCCAATAATGTATTATTTTAATCAAAAATATTCTTTTAAGATTATTTTTCTAATCGTATTTTTATTGATAGATTATTTGACAAATATTACCACTAAGGAAATAATTATTATTTTTTACCTCAAAGGAGTCTATTTTTTAGAAATATATTTTAAAAAAATTTAATTTCAATATAGAGAATGGGTGTATATTTTAGTAACTAACTTGAAATCCATTTTTTATACATTTTATTTTGTAAAGAAAAAAATAATTAATTTATAGATTTATATTTAATTTTTTTTTAAATTATCTTCAAGAATAATTTGAAGAAAAGAATGGTTCTAAGATAAAAGTGATGAACATAGACAAATTTATAAATATTTTAAATAAAAAAATGATTATAACATCATAACATTATATATTATGAAGTAAATTGGTTTGAATATTTTTTTCAACGAATTGAACATGAGGAATTTGAATCCTAATCTCTTTATTATTCATAAAATATTTTCTTTATGTATTTTAATACATAAAATGAGTTTATTGTGAGAATATTTTGAATGATTACATAGTTTTTTGGTGTGAATTGAATTAAAATATTATAAGCCTTAAAAATAATTTAAAATTAAATAAAAATAATACATATCTACCAATATTTTCATAAAATATATGATATTATTATGTCTTATTTAATGTTTTCAAAAAATTAATAACAAGTTTCAAAGATATATGCATTGTATCATGTTAACCAAAATCTAGTCACCAATTTATTAGTATTTTATGTGTATTGTATGTATTGTAGAATGTGAAATTATGATTGACATATCAATGTATAACATTGAGTTATCCCAAATCAATAAATATTATTAGATGTAATGAAATGTGAATATGTCTTGGGTTTTGGAGAGAGATAATCAAATTCACCCATGAGAAAAAAAAGTATATTTGTGTGTTGGATGACTCATCATGTATACCAAATGAAGTGTCATGAAATTTGTATTTGGTATACTAAGAGTTTATGTTTCATATTTAATCTCAATTAACCATGGTTTAAGAAAATAATAAAATGATACCCTTCATAATTTGATCACTTTATAACACCAACCCTTTGGCATAGCTAAGATGTGGGTGATAGGGATTCTTGATGATCTTTTCATCGATTGTGGTTTAAAAAATATGTGATTTCCCCTCTTATATTACATGTGCGAAATTTTATCACCAAACTGAGATAGAATTATGATTCACCCTTCCACACCTAGATAAGTGGCATATGATTTGTTTATATATTTGGATGAGGAGTTGTGATTTGTTCATATGTTTAGGTGAATGTCATGTGATATAGTCATTTGGCTAGACAACTAATAATAAGAGAATTGAGAACATTTTAGTATGTTATATGAAAATTACATAATCCATGTGTTATTGTTATTTAATATCATTATATGATTATGTATATTATATTTGATATATATAAGGGACACATGTATAGATATACATGTGTTTAATGAATATCATGCTATATACCTCTATAACTTGAAAAAAATTGATGTTATGATATTGGTCTCTATTTTTTTATAATTATTAATTAGATTATTTATAATTATTTTCTACAATATAAAGTCTCTTTATGTCATAATGAGTGGTTGTATGATTGAGTTTTATGTTTTTATACAACATAGAGAGTTATTATCAATATTTTTAGAGGATATCTAAAATTGGTTTTTGATATATTTTCTAATATCGATATATATGATGTAACTGATAGTGAAAATGAATAGTATATTCTCTAAAAGTAATATTATAAGATATAAAAAAAGTTTTTAATATAGTCTTATAGTTGTTTCATATGATATTATATTAGGTGAAATTCATTATGTTTATGAGGCATTAGTACAAGTGGAACATTGATGGAAATTTACATTAAATGAAAACTATTTTATATTGGTATAAACCTTGTCATGGTTTGTGATTAAGTAAACCACATCATATTAAGGGTCACTATGATGAAATTTGGTGTATGAAAATGTGTTAGTTATATGAAAATATACAATAATGTTTATTTTTTATAAATATGATATCATGTATCAATTTGTAATATCATATTATGATATTTAACAGAGTTTAAACATAAGAATAAATTATTTAAAAATAAAAAAATTAATTACAAAGATGATCTAAATGTTATATAGATAGAACATTACAAAATTATTCAATTAAATATTAAAATTTGAGAAATTTTTTTTATCCAAGGATCATCCGTGGAGTGGTATATAAATTACATAATTGTTTATGGAATCATTGGATGAGTTCACAAGAAAATGATATTTGATAGTGTTGTTAAATTTTTCAAATCAATGGTATCTTTTTTCATGCCTCAAACTAATGGTTTTAACGAACCATGCAATAAAATATACCCTTATGAAATATTTGGGAGATTTACAAAACCCATTCATTACCCTGGACAAGGGATACTTTTTCCTATCAATGATCTCAGTTAAACTTGTATTAATAAAGTGTAAACGATTTGATGTATGAATTTTTTTATCAACTATTTTTTTCAATTCAGACAAATAGTTGGTTCTTATGATGAACTAGTTTTTATTTTTCTTTATTTAAGCTACATTTTTACAAGGGTTATCCCCACTAAAACCCAACATAATCTTTCCATAATTTTATTTTATGAAATTAATAGATTCAAATTGGATTCTATGATATTTATTTTTTTTCTATTATGTGGAAAAACAAGTATAGGGTTGGGCTAACATGATTTTAATTTGGAATTAACCAATTAAATATGTTTTTTATTTTTTAACAAGGAGGTTAACCAAATAATAAAAAAAAATTAATATGTGGTGGAACAACAAGAATAGGTACCACCATTTAAGTAGATGTACAATAAAATTATAAATATAATTTTTAGATATAAAAAATATAATTTTTAATAGTATAAAAATATATATTAAATAATAGATTCCTCAAAAATAACATAAAATAGTTTATTAAAAATCATAGTAAGAATAAGGATTCTAGAGAATTTTTATTCTCAGTGTCATAAAATTAATCTTTTTCTCTTCATTCACTCGAAAAAATATAATAATGATCATGAAACATTGTTCCTAATATAGGTTTTATTTTTTATATATTTCTCATTGAATCATAAAAAGATCAAGATTTATATCATTTTTCGTAACCAATGGGATGTTTCTATAATGTACATCACATGTAGTACATAATTTATTTCATATATTTCTTAAACATCTTTTCCAGATGTCACATATACTATTTATCCCTTATAAATTTTATTTCTATTAGTTATCTATAGAAATATGGTATGAACTTTTTGATGACTCATCTATATTTTATAATTGTGAAGAAATAATTAACCATGTTTAAAACTCGTATAGTGGTATTATATTATTGTTTCTTTCTTTTCTAACATAGCTACAATTTTCACAGTATCACATCACACCATCATTTTTTATGAATTATAATGTAAATTTCATGCACACAAACATATAATAATTTATTATTATGTAAAATTCATAAAAATATTATAATATAAAAATATAATAATTTTAAAGGTGTTATAACATATCTCAGGACATAAGTATCTAAACCAAGTATATCACATCAAGTTATTTTATAAAATAATATTCCAATAAAGAATATACATATTATTTGATATTGAAAAAACATATTTAAAACCATTTATTTACCCCAAAACATATTAGTAAGGCCATAAGAGAAATACCATATTTAAGGAGGTGAATTAGGGTATTTGGTTTTTGAACTTATTGATAGGATTATATAAAACACATACCCACTCCTTTAACATTTAAATAACAAAGAGATACAATTAATTCACGTATTTACTTATTCATACCCCTATATTTAGACTATATAAAAGAGAGTACTGATACCTAATATCATCTCACCCAATTAACTATTTTCATCACTCGATTACAATTATTTTGAGTAGACACATTATTCGACAATATTAACATCCCTCATTAAATATTATACAATTATAATTTTATTGAATATATCAAATCATACATGAATATAAAACCTTTTTCATAAGTGAAATTATTTCTTCTATCTTATTTATCCTTTGATATTGACTAAAATCTTTTCATATTCCTTAAAAAACAGTCTCGAGGATGGATAATATCAACAATATGAAATTTATTACTAATAGAATAATCTATCTCACTTATTGTGGCCTTTTTATGTTACCTGTATATTCCATGATATATTATCAATATCACTATGAAAATATATAAATAGAAAATTTAATAAATTTATCCATGATTGTAATATCTTTAATTTATATACAAATATAATAAAAATTCCTTCATATTTTCCATTAAAATAAGAATGGAATGATCTCAGGGTATTTTCACAGCTTCTATATTTTAGTACAAAAATATTCAATATTATATATCATCACCCAAGCTATGGGATAATTTCATATTACCATGGACTTAGAGACTTTGATCAACCTTTGACTCCACAAACAATAGTGTGAAATCCATGTATTTAAGTTATTTCAATTATTTTAAATTATTTGGATTCTTTATCACTTATTTTTCATGGGAAAAGTATATACCTATAAACTATGGTATTCTAGATATACATTTTATATTTTATTAAAATAGTTAAATGGATTCCACCCTTATCTGTTTTCTCATTATTCGTATTTAATATTGAGAGAATGAAAAAAACTCTTAAAAATGAAGTTCCCATCATGTAATGATGTTCCATTCATCCTATTTTGGGTAGAGACTCATAAGAATCCTTACAATTCCCTGTAATCCTCTATATTATAGTTTTATTATCCAAGTAATATTAAATAGTATCCAAATTATGTATTCCCTTTCAAACACCATCCACTTCACATGGTCATACAATATTCCTATTCTATTATTTGGCTCGCACTTATCTTTATTATACCATGGATCTATATATAATGTCTTTTCTCTAATAATGATTTCTATTAGCCTCAACCTTTTTGTCTAAAAGTCCATTTTTTTTAAAAAACTATTGTTTGTACCATGATGTGATATTGTCCACCAGATTCACCATTTTGATCTTCCCCACCAAATACTCCCTAACAACTTCAAAACTCTGCAATACTTATAAAATGATTATTCAGTCATAATGTGAGTTTAGTTTTCATTATTTTCTCTCAAAAAATAAAAATAAAACACTAAATTTCATATTATAATCAATAATCCCCCATTGGGTTTTTTAGAAAAAAATTTTAATTTAAACACCAACACATATCCATATTATGAATATATCTCATAAATTTATTTCTACGAAATAGCATAAATTTAATCTAAGACCACATGAATTAAAATTAATGTGATAAATAAGAGTAATAATGAAGTATTTTAATAATAGTCTTTGAAACTATCCTTTGAAACTCTACATATTAATAACTATTAAATACCAATTTGACTACCATATAATAATTTTCTTCACCTTTACTCCCCCTTAATCATCCCTAATTATCCCTATTTTTGGGAAGCTATTTTGTACTACGCACCTTTGAAAATAAATCCAAAGTTTTTTATTCCAAATTAATTTTTTTATTCAATAGAATTATGTTAAGATCACCTTAAATATATAGTAAAATTGAGTGAAAACACGAAACATGGGGATATAGTAATATTCTCAATTTATTAATATGATGGTAGGGGGATTTACTTCTAGGTTCTCTCAGATATTCTCAATCACTTATATATAAAGTGATTTAGTGAAATAATCGTCCACATGATCTATTAATAATAAATTATCTAACTTCAAAACTAATTTCAACACATTTTATTTTATGTAATTATATTTTATAGAATATTTTTTCATCATAAAGTTCTATAATGTATTTTTTTTATGATATATATCACTAATATTATAATTACCTTTATAGGTGGACATTTTGTTTCATCAATAACCTCTAATTATTTCATTATCCAAAATAATTGGGTGCATGTTTAACTGAACAAAATGAAATCCACCTCTTATATACATAATGAATAAAATATTTATTTATTTATAATCTATGAGAGAAATTTTCTTCAAGGATGTACCACACCTCTAAATATAAAATTTTGATCATCCATTAAACAATAAAAATTATAATCTATAAAGACTATCCATTAATATGATTTTCCCCTATATAATGATATAGATTCGACAATATTTCTAACATACTAAATTATTATTTTAATGAATTATAAGTTACATAATTTCTGATCTATTTGAATCCTTCATAGTTGAAATGTGATAATCACAATGTCAAGTTCTTCCACAATCTAATAGAGTAAGCTCTCAATTTTTTTTCAATACAATATAAAATTATATAATTATACAAATTCATAATTTTATAAATTCATCCTTATTTGAAACTGTGTTGACATGGATATAATAGTGACCCATTTCCTAATTTAATGATTTAAGTATTCATTTGGGATTTTATATTTTTTTAATTTAGAAATGAAAATAAAGTCGTATTTAATTTTTTGGATTTATATAGAGAAGAATGATCATTTTACATGTTTTATGAAGTTGAATTTGGGTTTTCAGATAGTTTTATAGTTTTTTAAATTTTGATTTTAATTTAGTTATTGTATATGTCTAGTAGGTACCTAGTAGCTTATCAATTATTACCTAGTTATCATTATAGTTGGGTAGCACCCACTAGACTTACATTAGGTACTAGATAAAGTATAGATTTATTTTTCATAAGATTTTTATTGTTATATGCATTATTATTTCAAAATAGTGTATATTAAATAAAATATATTTGGTTTATGTTTTTATGTAAATGTGATTAACTTGAATAATTTATTTGAAAATTTTATTTCTATGAAATACATGGGATACATGAATATTTATCTGTGACATATGAAAAATATATATTAGAAAATAAATATTATGAATGAAAGTGAAGTGGGGTAAATTATTATTGGAATTAATGTAATAACTAAATAATTATGACCGATTTGTGTTGTAATTATGAAGGAAAAACCATATTTTTGGATAGATTAGTTATTAGGCTTTCATGCCCTATGTGTAAGGCTATCTAGCCTTGTTGTAAGAACTTAGATTATATTTTGAGTGTTGGTGTGTAGTCCAACTAGTGGTGGTCCATCCCTTAGGGTAGGGGTGTTAGTCTCCTAGTCTAATAGGAATTGAGCTTGGGTGTTTTAATATGATTGTACCACAAAATGATTATAATAATAGTATTAGTGGTTTTATTAGTAATAGTAGTAGTAATAATAATAATAATAATTATTATTAGTGTGCTTTGTTTTTTTGGGTTTTTTTATTTTTTTTATTAACCAAAAATAATATGAAAATGAATTTAAAAAAATAATGGATGAATCCCCCTTGGTGTTTCCAGGGGTCAATGCACAAAAAAAGTTTAGGGGTAGTACTGCTATTTCTACACTTATTATTCCTCTTATTCTCTTCATCATGAATTAATCCATAATGTCTAAATATTTTTTGATTGAGAAAAGAAAGGTTATTTTTTATACATTCCTATTCTAACATGTATTCCCCTATTTTAGTTCCTAAATCATGGATTTTGGTTTGTGATTCCACTAGAGTATATTGAAATTAATTTAATATAGTTTTTATCATCTATTTTATGTTTAAATTACACTTAATATGGTTGATTTAATTCCATTAATCACTTTTTTATAATAGTTACATATTCAATGGTCTACCCTGGTGTTTTCTTGAATTTAGTATACATCGAATATTATCCATGTAAAAGGTATTATGGGGTTTTGGTTTTTTTATATATTATGAATTGATTTTTAATTAAGGGATTTTTATTGGGTTTTAGGTTTCTTTAATTATAGAATTTTGATTTTGAGATTTATTTATTTATAAAAATTAGTTTATAAATTATAGGATTTTGTTCGATAGTTTTCTAATTATAAGGAGTTTACTGATAGATTATTATTATAGGAGGTATCAAACCTCATTTATACTATAATTTGGTTATTCATGGAGTGTTTCTTCAAATTTAATTTCTAAAACATTACAAATGTTTACATGTTTAATTTTGAAAAAATATAAAGTGCTGATTTTATAGACCGTTTTACATGTTTATTTAAATTGATTTCAATAAAATATTATATGAACTATACAAGTTACTTTGGTTTTATCTATTCCTAATTTTACGTATTAACATATTTTAATTTGAATTTTAGTTGTTGGTGAAGGTTATCAAAATCCTATATTTTTTTATTTTATTATTTCATTCATGATTAATATAAAGGTCATTCATCATTAAAAATTGTTTAATAGACTTGTTTCCATAATGATTAAATTTTTTCCATATTATGTTTTTTATTGATAATATTCTATTTCAATTATTCATTATTATAATTATTAATTAAATTTATATTTGATTAAATGAAATGAAAAATATAATTTTTGGATGCTATTTATGTCAAATAAACATTTTTTACTTTTATAAAGAGCTTCCTATGTGTTCTATAATTTGGTTTTGTTTATAAAAAAGTCAAATAGTTCCATTTATTTTGTTCCAATATAAAAATATTTGTTGCGTATGAGTTTTTACAGAATCCAATAATTTATTGTATAAACATTAGTCATATTTACTTTGATAAATTTTTGAGTATGGCTTGGTTCTTAAACCAAACCTTAAGTGTATCGATTATTTTGTTAAGATTTATCCCTTGTGTCCTTTACTATGTCTTAAAAATAAAATCATTTTTTTGATAAATACACTCCTTACATTAAAAGGGATCGATGTGCAGACCATCTCTAGCTGGGTATTGGAAACAAAAGTGAAAACATAGGTATGGATGAGTGGGTTAGGGTGTCTTCGTATTGAGTTATATTTTCTAATTTGTTGGTTAGGGATCATTTATGAAATTTTTGAGGTGGATCACCTTATTATAATTTTTTCTATCTGTTAATTCTAGTATATTTTCTCATTTTATTTGTATTTTAAATGGTTAAAATTGTTTGATTTTGGGAGGAATGCTTATGACTCTTGGGACTTTATTTCTTATGCATTCAATGTGTTCCTAATTAAAGTCCTTCAAATAATATATTAATTCTTAAATTTAATTACTAAAGTAAAATATATATTGATATATTTTGTGAGTATAATTATGGATATGTGTCTTTTTTCCAGTTAAAATTTAATGAAACATATTTCCTATATTATTTTAAAAAAAATTTATCTAGTGTATTTGGATATTGTGATGTAAGATTATATTTTAGTTCATCATAGACATTTTATAAACCATTTAATCTATAATAGAATTTCATTAAACCAATTTTATAATCCTTCATGAAAATAAAATCCCAATTGTATTTAATCTTTTAGTTGGTTATAAACTTTTTTTTATTACTTCTATATAAGAAAAAAATAATATAATATGATATTTTTTTTTTCTAGGATTGGAATTAAAAAAATCCATTTAATTAGTGAATTTATTTGTTATTTTTAGTAATGTTAAGCCTAATTTTAAGAATCTATAATATAATATTTTGAAAAAAGACACTTCAGAAGATATTGAAAAACCAAATGAATAATTAAGATTCAAAATATAGAAAAATTTTATGTTATAGATGGGTTATAATAAATGATTAGAATCTAAAATCCTGGATCTATGTTTTTTTAAAGGAACATGTTTCTTGGTGAAGGGAGTTTCTTATTGATAGACACCATCCGAAAGCATTTAGAGGATCATAAAGATCGAATGATGGTGGAATATACTAAACCAAAACAATATATGTATAATTATATGGGTGAGGTCCGCTTGGATAATGTGGTTAAAATACTCTGTTATTAACCATCTTTAAAATTATTATTCGATTTTTAGGAATGATAGAAGTGTTTCCTCTGATGAATTTAGACAAAGTTTGAGCCAATAATATTCTATTATTTTGTTATGAGATTGTGTGAGTTTTTTCTTCTATTTGTGTTGTTATCTTCCATATGTTGTGCTTAGGTGATCAAAAATATTCAATGAGAGATTTGAAATCCTATTTATATTTTCTATTTGTTAACACTAGGTCTCACCATTTTTTGAACTTCCAACATTGTTCCATATGATGAGGTTATAAAAGGATGTTATAGAATTTATTAATTTCAGCATGATAAGTCATATCAGAGTAGGTTTTGACTTCTTGTGGATCTTATTTGTGTAATTTTTTTATATGCGATCTATATAATAATAAAATTTTAAGAATGAAAGTTTCAGATTGACCAATTAAATAGATAATAAATTATATTCTAGAGGATGAAAGTTAATGGTAACTTATACTGAAAGGATATTCAGATTTTATTAAAGGGATTAAAAAATATTAAATAAATTGAAATGGGAAATACCCAACTAGATATCACATGGGGTTATTATGATGATTTTGGACAATAATTTAGCCTTTAAAATATATAAGTAGAAAAATAATTTATCAATAATGTCCACTCTCAATGATATATATGAGAAGAAAATAACTATAAATAATGTTATTTATGTGAATAATATTTAGACTGATGATTGTGAATGGTAATTCCATGTAAAATCACATAAATTCCTTAAAATTCATAAGATCCAATTTTAATCAATTGATGAAAATCTTGATGGGTATTTGTGGGAACTGATTCATCTTTCATTACTTTCAGATTCCTGGGATGTGATGAATACCAAAATGAGTAATTTAAGTTGTAATATTGACATAGCATGTAATAATTTTAATGATCTCATTATGAATAAAGATAATAGAAAAAATGAATCTGTGGAATCTATTATAACTACGCACAATGTGGAATGTATATAATATTCTTCAAAATGAAAAATTTAGAAGAAAAGTTGAGGGAATTTATAATTGATTTGACAGAGATGGATGAGACCAAAATAGTATATTCAAATTGTAGGAAAATAAGCATCTCATGGATTTTGTGGATCAAAGGTTAATACTATAACCAATACTTCTAGAAGTTCCATGAATACCATAGTTTAAGAGGAGAATAGTTTTTAGATATGTTTTTCTTGTTTGATAGAGTCATGGACCATTGAATCCTATAATTTTATTCTCAACACCCAATATATGATGCATGTACAATTTTGTTTCTAGAAGGTTCAACAAGGTTAGTTCTATGGACGATGAAGCTATTGATATTTGGGAAATTGTGATATGAAACTCTAAAATATAAGCATGTGTTTTATGATTTTTTTAGGGGTAATATATACTCTATTATTATAAAAGAACCTGATTTTAGAACATCGTATAGATTATATAGATTTATACAAAATTTTACTGAAGGATTATGGAAGATCATATAGGGATACATGGAGATAGACGACGGTGTGAAAGAAAAAAAATTTATCTTAATGGGTGTTGGGAGGGTACATTACTTGTTAGAATAATAAATTATAGAACTATAAAGTTGTCAGATTAATGTCTCATACACATGAGTGAGAAAGGGATGAATATATTTTAAACTAAATTAATACTAAAAACCAATCATGTAGAGTATAAAACATGTGAATAGCGTATCCTTGAAAATTTGTAGAAGGTTTTCTTCAATATGGAAGGCATAACACTAATGAACTGAAATATATAACTAGTGCATGTAGATGTATTGGGGATAACATCAGTTTGATATCATGGAGTCTTGTTGTATAATTTAACCTTTATCAATGATTAAATATGGAAGGTAGGTGCATTATTTCTCAAGAAAAAAAATCGTGTTTTCTATGACATTCATTAGATCTAGATATATAGAGAAAAAGGATACTAGAATGGAACTAATATTCTTGAGGACTAATAATAGTGATTTTTATGGGAGTAGATAATTCTAGAGTTTTATCTTAAAGTTATGATTTTTTTGAGAATTCTATTCTTAGAATTATAGAAAAAATGGTTTTTTGGAATGGATGAATCAAAACATAAATGAGAGATCCTAGAGTATAAGAAACCATTATATTTTTCAAAAGGAATTTTAAGTGGAATCAATCAACTACATGGAATACCATATTAATTGAAGTCATTCTCCACTATTAGGGAAGAATTACTTAGAGAGTCTATGGACTAACATACTGATTGATTTTTCTCACATAAAAGTATTTATATGCATATAATTCATTAATATAGTTTCTAATAGATGGGATTAACTAGAATCTAAGCCCTTTTTCTGTTTATTTATTATCTATAATAGTGAAGACATTTATTTCCAAATTAGTAACAATGAATTATGGAAGTTACATAGAAAATGGAACGTAATATTTAATAATAGGATCCCATGAATGGATCAAAACATAGTGAAAGATGCAACTAACAATAAACAATCAGTGTAGCATAAAAAATTTGATTGATTGGAAGTAAAAATGTATTAGTTTTTATAGGAAGAACTAATGTTATATAATATCTTGATAATATGAAATATAGATGTCGGTTTCAAGGTGAATTACTAGTTCCAAATGTAATGTAAATCTCATGGAATATGGAATATCATGGAATAATTTAGTAATATGTAATACTAGAAGGATAAAAACCTCATGGTGGTTGGTGGAGGCCTACCATGGTTATAAGATTAGTGCAACTATTCATATGAGACATTCATTAATTACCTCTTATGAATGGTAGAGAACTCGAGATTCCAGAATACATGTTAAGTCTCATTAATTCTAAACTGTTTATGTGTTACAACTAAGACATTGTTTTTTTGTTTTTTTGACAATCCCTAAAGGCTAATGATGATTGAGGGTTATGAGTTTCCAAGTAGATATGAGAAGGATTTGTTGACAATCCATTGTCTTGTATTTATCAAAGTAAAATATTTTTTGAATGTGAATGTATATTTGGATTTGATAAGTTTTGAATGAGATTATTCAAGAAAATTATAGATTTGGATAAATTTTGATAATATTTAAAGATGTTTGGAAAATGTTGAGATAGTTTAATAATGGTTGGAGAAGGCTAAAATTTAACTAGTATGAATGTTTTTGATATATATATTTTAGAAAAATAATAAAGTCCCAAATGTTTACGTAACCATATCCAATTATGTTAGGTTACTCTGAAATGACGATGGTCTGGGAAAACAGAAAAGTAAAAAACATAAGTCTAACCAGAACCTGATAGGTAAGGGTACTCATAAATATTGAAGTGATACATAAGAGTAATCTACATTTTCTAGGTGATATGTAAGCGTCACTAAGAGATCGATAGACATGGTCTGGGAAATAGAAAAGTGTCGATATATAAATATTATCAGGCCTCACTTAATATTATATAGAGGATGATCTTGATAAGACAGAGACTAAAAAATGGGAAAGTATTAAATTTAATTATAATATATAATGGTATTAAGGTTGAAAATTTAACGTTACTGAAATATTCTCTATGATATGCATGGGTAGTAAGGATGATACATAATGGTTACAAAAAAATCCCATAGAGGCATAAGGGTATAATAGATAATACATAATTTTATCATTGAGATATGACCCATATCTAATGGTTTCGTTCCTTTAATAGTATAAAAATTTAATTCTTATCATAATTTTTTCATCAGTTATTATAAAATTATTGTTAATATGTTTTGACATTGATTATTCATATATCTAATGTTAAAACCCTATAATTCAAGGTTTTAAAATTATATAAAATATTAATTAATGTTAAAACCCTTTTTAATATTGATTAATATATATAAAAAATGTTCCAACACAAAACAACATGGGGTTTAAGGTTGGTTATTTGAATAAATGATGTCAAAAGAAAGGGTTTTAACATCTTTTAATTTAAAACAGATGTTAAAACCCACCATGATTGGGATTCTAACATCAAATTTATGAATAAATTTTTTAAAACATAAGTTTTAGCACCATTTATTTATATAATAGATTTTAAAACCCATCTCGTGGTGAGTATTAATGATGTTAATATACTAAGTGATGTAAAAAGTAAAATTAAACATCATGTTTTAGTGATTTTATATTTTGTTAATAGTATCCCTGTTTTATTTTAAACATCTCGAAAAAAAAATTAGTATTCCATTGGTATAAAATTTCATGTATT
Source organism: Viscum album (assembly GCA_963277665.1). Classification (NCBI taxonomy): domain Eukaryota; kingdom Viridiplantae; phylum Streptophyta; class Magnoliopsida; order Santalales; family Viscaceae; genus Viscum; species Viscum album. The sequence goes on along the minus strand of OY728161.1, from coordinate 871,386,730 downwards.
GGCTACAATTTTTCATTATACCTCTTTTTATATCTTTTATCCAATCCTCCTACAACCAATGATTCATCCACATATCTCTTCATCATTCCATGATTTTCCCATGGTATTTATAATTATTCTATTGTTATTTTTTTTATTTAAAATTTGTTTTTACCATAGATATAATTTTCAATGATTTTTATTATTAATATGACATATTTTAATGAAGTAGAAAAGATAATATTTTTATGAGGTTTCTTGACCAATGTTTAAAATGATTAATGAGTTCTTTATTCCAATAAAAATTAATATAAATAAACAATATCTAGATTTCTAGGACACGTTTTAGAAAATAAAAATAAAATCCAATGCATTGATTAACTTTTTCTTGTATACATTGGGTTTCTAAATTTTTTTATGTCTTCAATTATTTTCATTTTTTATGGGTGTAAGGTGAATTTAAATATTTTTTAAAAAACCATACACATTCTACATAAAATAGTTTGATATCCAATTTCAAAATTTAAATATAACATTGACTATTTTTATATCTATCATTATATGTGTCTTTTGATATTGGAATTAAAAAAATATGCTAAAATCATAACTATCAAGGATGTTAACATTATTTATTAAAATAAACAATGTTTAAATATTAACTGTTGTGACTTTTGAAATCAACTAATTTGATGATGGTTGTTTAAATCCACTTATAAAATTGGTTATAAAGTTAATGAAAATTATAATGAACATTTCGAAGTAGTTATTATTTTAACCAGTATCAAAAGTATTGAATATATATTGAAATAATTTTTTTACATCAATCTAGAAAACCAACATTAAAAAATACATAAAATGTTGGTTTTATTTATGTTGTCTGTAAACTGATGTTAAAACTCAAAAAAACAACATTAAAAGGTATTTTTATACTAGTGATATGTCGTTTGGGGTGATGAATCAGAACTAAGGGAATAATTATTAGTTAATTTATAAGTATTCATTAGAAATATGTGGATTAATATATAAATATATGGATTAATATATAAATTCATATATATAATATCATAACTTATGATTGGTAATGTTTGTAACTATGAATTATGATATACATTATAAATCATAAAACCTGGTTGATAATGCATTCAATCAAGGATGCTTACGGCCCATGATTTCTGAAATATAAAGAATTCAAAATGAAGTGATCTTCTATCACATATCCATTATTTATGTGTTATGTAATGATATTTAACATCCTAAATGGAGTTAAATGGTATATATTTAATTGAGGATGATATGAGATATGAATTTAATGTATAGTAATTTCAAGGAAGTTAAACTCTTTAATTTGAAATTTAAATTTAAATCTATAGATTGTAACTGGATAGTGATGAATGAAATAGGTAGGATAATATTTATTGATAGATTTATCATAAAAAATATTGGAAAGGAACAAAGAGTTCTAATATGGTGGAAGAATAATAAGAAATGTAGTCAACTACATGGGATTCATTGGATATAGAAATTAAAAAGGATTGATTTGTTGGAGTATTATATTACATTAATGATCTGGTTTAAAAAGTATAGTTATTCTTCATATCTATAATGGTTAGGAAGTGAAAAATTATTATACTAGAATTTATTTATATAGAGATTTTATGTTGTATAATGTTTATTTGAAGATCAAGGAATAAAATATTTTTATAAGTAGTTGATTATATTTGGAAGGCGAATTGGGATCATCACATGGTATAATTTATTGAATCACAGATATAATTATGATGTAGTGCAGAATTGATATTTATACATATTATAAAACCCTCTGCTGCTTTGATTTATTAATTTTAGTGAAAATTAAAAATTTAGATTGGATTGTAGTTTTATTAAAAACTACGATTGATATTGGGATATTGAGTGTGGTAAAATCTCACAGAGATGTTTTTGGACAAGGTTTAAGGACTTTCAGGTTTTTCGAGGGATCGAGTGAGTGTCAGGGAAAGTTTGGGTGAACCTGCACCTATTTTTTCTGAAGGTGTCCCACCATGGGTAGAAACATATCATTGTTCTCACTATGGTCAAGAGTTCCATCAAAAGGTGAGTGTGGTTCTAGGTATTTTTGGATGGTTTAGTGATTAGTTATGATTTTTGAAGATTGGTACTGTATTTATCAGAAATGGATAGGAAAAAAACTTGTTTCTATAGCTGTGACATAGTGCCAAATAGGTAGGGTAAACCCTTTATTTTGTGGTGCTTGTTGTAGAGGGGAAAGTTGGAAATGGTGTGAAATAGCTGGTTTAGAGAGAATGTTTCCATGGATGAGAATGGAATTGGTGATTACGCTCATATAGAATCCATGGATGGGTGAAACACCTAGGATATTTATTTCATTGAGATTTTTTGCTGAGGGGTTCCCATTGTTGAAAATACAGTGAGATTCCACTTCTTTGGTGCATTCCATGGTGGGTAGTGAAATGGTGTGAGGTGAGAAACATTTTCATGGTGATCAAACATGTCATTTATTCCAATGGTCTACCTAAAGGTGTGACACAGTGTGGTGTAAGTCATGGTTACTCATTGTGAGGTAAAAGTTATTTATGAAATACCCCTCCCCCCATGAATTTTAAAGGGGAACGCCTTCATTACTCTCCCTCATGCATGGATGAACAAAAATGTTTCCCCCTTCTTCCTCACTATCCCTCATTTGAATGGGGTGTATTTTGTTCGTGATTTTGGTAATGATTCAAGGTGAAATATTCTCTCTCCCATAATATTTCATTACCTTATTGATCATGTGTTTATTTGGTCATCTCGACTAGGGTTTTAATGATGAATCCACCAAATAATGTAAGAATCATCCTGATATTATTTTAATTTTATGTGTATGGGATATATAGTGTCTTTAGATGAGGTCTTCACATAGTTACATTTCATTTAAATAGAGTTACATATCTTTATAGATTATCTTAGGGTTTTAACCTAAATTAATTTAAATTAGATATTGTATTGATTTCTAGTGTTAAGGATTTTACGTTGGATTGTTTTTGGAGTGCACCAAAGACCTTCCATGGGTTTTTTGTTCCTAGTTTTAATGTGAGGAGGTCACCAAGTGAGTTTTAGACTTTGTGAATAATGAAATAAAATTTTAAACTAATTAAAAATTGATAAAATTTGTTTGAGTAATTAATTATAAGTATTTATAATTAATTATTTGACATCAAGGATTTAGAAAATTTATTAGGAGTTGATGTGATTTTTGGGCGAGCTTGGGTAGTGATAGATGAGCTATGATTTAAAGGTAATAGATTCATTTTTTGTAGATGGTTCTTAAAAATTACCCTCTAATTTAGGGTTTTTATGGAATTTGATGTTTGGTATCACCACTATGGGATAATTACCCAGTTAATTTAAATGGGATATTTAATGAAAATATATTATTTTTTCTACATATAGTTGGAACCGAAGTAAAAAAGGGATACTGTGAACCCTTGATCCAGGACATAGTTCCCTAGTCATTAATGGACAAGGCTTTGATTATAAAGGCATACTATGAGACTTAAATACACTTTAGTAATGTGTTTTTAAATTAATTTATTATAATGGGCTTCTATGCGTGCCCTTAGCTTCCCTCGGTAGGGGATGTGACGATCTGGGCATATATTGACTTACATATCACCATAAATCCTATTGGAAGACAATGTGAGACATGAGATTCCCTATGTCTTTAAAGATAATTGATTTGAGCATGTAGAGAGTGATTATACCCTTATAATATATAGCGTCTCGAGTTGTATGCCTTTAGTATTCTTTTGAATAGGTTGGGTGAGGGGACCAACTGAGTATAAGCATAGGTATTGTGATAAGAATTGTGCCATATCTATTAAATAATTCTAGTGTCTTATCCCATGGGGACAATGAGGTTGGAAAGTTAATATAATGGTGCTGAGGGATGGAATACCCTATGAGTTATAGGATTGAAATGATATATGATATTAAGATCAAGGAACACTTGTAGGGCGTTTATGAAATGGTGTGACCCAGGGGACCATGCCGGGTTCCCCAATGATATTTTTACACCAGATATGGCGTGACTGATGAGATATGTATAAATGATTTTAGTTCTCACTTTTGAACATGTATCTTTGTCATGAACTAGATATGGATATAATGATAGGGATATGTTATGCACTACAAAATTTGACCTAGGTTATGTAATATTTGTTTGGGTAGATAGATAACTATAACAAAATTGATATGTAATATATCATGAGATTTACACACTACCATTGAGGATATTTATATTTCCTATATTTTTACATACGAATCAAGGATTTAATTATTTGTATGGAATACATGGATAGTTACCCAATAATATTATTATGAGTATGTCTGTATTGACTTGGATATATCTTAATATTCATCCATCTAGACTATTTGGAATTCATGTATGTTTATTGAGAAGTCATTCTACATGTACATATTCAGGAATATCAGTGTGGTTTTTGGTAGGGGATGGAAATACTCAAGTAGATGATGTGGTTATGGGTAGGGTATGTGACCCCCATGTATATATTCTCATTCTAGGTAGGGTATATGCCCCCCTAGATGGTTTATAGGGTCCAAATAAGGGGATTCAACCCCCTAAGTGGATACGATGGTTTTAGCTACAAGATACAACCCCTTGGTTGGACGATGATGATTTAGGGTAGGGGATGAAACCCTTTGGGTGGATGATCAGGATAATAATAAGTGTATAAATGGATTCCTCCTAAAATAAATATGTATAATGTTTAGAGAAATTTATATTGTTGAAGAATGTTTGGGTCAATCCTGAGTGTCACTTTTGAACCCAAGGATCAATGATTGTTATTTATTTGTGATTTTAAACAGTATTTTTAACTAAATCATATAATATTTTTAATTAAATCCTATAATATTTGTATGAAATATGATTTATGGTTATGTTTAGTACTTCATTAGAGGTTCCCAGCTATGTTTTAATCACACCTTGCTCAGGAAGCCCGAGAACATGGGTACCTGAGTAGACTTCACTAATAACAAGTTTAGGTAGGGAAGAGGCCATAAGTTCTATGATCAAGTGGTGTAACACATACGGAGTCTATTGATTTGTATGAGGTGAGGCTCATAGATGGTATCAGATCCACATTATATTGTATTATTTCACTTATTTTTATATATTATTGGACTGGTGTATGATTACATTTTTTTGGGTGGGCATGCAAATGAGTCTATTTGATTATATGCTTATTCTTGACATTTGATATAGCATCATTATTTTATTTTCATTCACATTCTATAATTTAATATTGTGGTAATTTATTGGTAATTTATTTTTTATAGTTTATTACTATAATACAAATTTATAGTCTAGTCATGGAAAAAATTACACCCTTACTTCTTGTTAGTATTCTTTGGTTTATAAGAAGGTGCACCTAAGGTCACATAGTCCGAGCTCAGGTTGAGTGGTCTAGGGTGATGGGACATTACAAAGGCATATAAGAGTATCCTTTTATTTTAAATTAATATTTCAGGTATGGTATATAGGGATTATAGATGTGTCATAGCTTTTGATAAACCTTAGACTAGTGCTTCGTGAACACCTTCTTTGATGGGAAGTCCAAGTTACTCGGGTTATCACATTGATGTTCTTTGTTTCCGCTTTTATATATGTATTAATTCACCTAGTGTGACACACTTGGGTTTTATATTATTGATTTATTTTTATTTTTCTCTTGTGTTAATTCTAAGAGACCTGTGTACATGAATAATTATTGACAAAAAATATTTACAACACATACAAGTTATTATATGTGATTGATATAACAGACGATGAGGATTCAACATTATAATGTTTCAAAACAATTATATGGTGGTTTCCCATATACCTTTTTAGTGGAATTCTTCTAAAATTAAGCATAGTATATTTATTCTAATGAAAAGTCATGTGGAATCTATTGATGGATTCTCTATGATGACTATGTAGAACAGAATAATTAAATAATTTTATTCATGGAAAGAAAATAGGGTTCCCAAACAAAAAAAAGTAATAAAAATAGCAATAAACCTACATGGGTTGAAATTGATGATGAATATGTAATCAATCTTGTAAGATATATATAGTAACCCTAGTTGGTTAGTATTTGCATTAAATTCCTTAACAATAGACCCCTTGTGCATTGTTTTGATATAGGTTCTGGTTCCCAGAGAAATTGTATTTTTTTATTTAATGTTTAATTAATAAAATATATTTTGTTTTTCCATATATATTCATTGTATAATTCTACTTAACCAAACCACAAAAAAATGGTATACTAAACACTGATCATGTTAGTGTGATTTAATTTTATATTTTTAAGTGCCTTGATGAGATTTCAGTCCTTGAGAGGTAGTCATATACGTATATACCTAGTGAGAATCAGTTCCTTAGTTTTCTAATGACATGGAATATTATTCTTAAAATATATATGAGGAACCAAGAGTGGGATTTTTTTTCATGTGATTTTCCTTGTGATATGTGATATGGGAACAAATAGTCTTCCAATGAGTTTTGGACTATGCGAGACTTGATTTATGGCCTAGTTGGGAAACCACAGTGCCTTTGATATGTGGCATGAGATATTAGTGATCCATGTGCTAAATATGAGGGAAACATGAAAGAGGTTTAGACGGGGCTTGTGTTTGCATTATATTTAGGTAGATGGATCAGATTAGATGAAATTTGTGCATGAGAGGAACAATTAGATAAGTTCTAAAAACAAGAATATTACTTAGGACATCATAATAAATAACTTTTGGTGCTATTGAATCGAGGTATAGTTTTGAGGGTTGGATTAGTAGGATTCATGGGCCTGTTAAATATAGAAACACTTTTGATGATGTGACTCGAGTGTGAGTAGACACTTCTGATTTTTGAGTGATTCATAGTTAGTTTGTGATGAAGTGATTGGATGCGACATTAATGATATGTTAGGCATATTGAGGGGAAGAACATATGTGTTTCTATCTAGATGAAATTAATAACTATCAAGATATGTGGAAAAATCCAATAAAAGAAAAGGGGGTGTTATGAAATATTTTGGTTTTATAGATAAGAAAAATTAACTAAATAATGATATTGGAAGAAAGATGATAATGAAATTCATGGTATTAGAAATTTATTAACAGTTGTAATGTTTTAATAATATAAAAAACAATTTCAGTCCACTTATAATAATTTGTATATAATGTAATCCTCAACTGATTCAACAATCACCCTTCAATAATGGTTTTTGTGGATACTTACCTAATAGTTTTTACTACTTGGTTAGTTTCCCCACCATGTGAGTAAAATTATAGGAAACCACTCTTAAACTACTAATGAAATACTCAATAATATTGAGTATTTAATATCATGGGCCATTTATATGTATCCTACTACATCTACTCACATACCACTTGTTTCGTGACTCTAAAAACCTAATAAAATATATTCTTTGTAAAAAATATCACTAGGTGGATAGTGATTATAAATTATCAACTATATTAGTAAAAATTTAATGAGTTTTAAAACTAATCCATAATTATATTAAATATATCTAAAATTTCATGATCTTTCCCCTAGGTCTCGTGCCGTGACATACCAGAAGCCTGCCTTCCAAAGGCTAGGGGTTGGAAACTAGTGCCAAATGTGTCAACCTGCAATTGGGTGGCATTTTCCTGAGTACCTATAAACATGCACACACATCCACATCCCAAATCTAGAAAGTTAAAATACAATTCCACTAAACAACCATTGGGTATAAGTACAACTAAATGTCAAATGGTCCAGAATATAAACCCAAAAAAAAGTCTATCTCGAAAATAGGAATGTACAAAATAAACTCTGGATATTCATCTAATGAAATATCACATGATGGGTGACTACAGAGGAGCTTCTAGAAGCCATAGATATAAGTCCCATCTTCCTGGTCTCTCTAGGCACCGCTGGGTCATGGGCCATGAAGTCCTCAGTCAAGGAATCATTCATCTGTACTGAACAAAACACATGAGGGCGAAGCTGGGGAACGGGTGAGTAAAAATATACTCAGAAGAGGCCCCAAAACACAATGGAAATACCAAAAGTCAATCCATAAACAAACCAAAAATCATGATCAGAAATCATGATCCCGAAGCAAGACAACTAAGAATGGGTATATTCTAGAGTACGAAAGTAAAACATTCAGTTATATCGTCGAAAATTTTTGGTTACTGAAGAAATCCTCTTCAATGAGTACAATGGGCCTTCTGAGTCACACATAAGCCACTTCCCAGTAACCTTAGGACAGTTGTGGTACTCATCCCTAATGGGTACCGTGGGTATTCTAGGTCACACAGAAGGTGCACCCCACCGTGGGCATGTTGGGTGTCACAGAAACCACTTCGCACCTATGTCCATACTGAGGTACTCCTACTATCGAGTACCATGGGTCTTCTGAGTCACACAGAAGCCTCTCCCCATTGTGGGCATGTCAAGTCACACAGAAGATACTTCCCACTAGTACATATTATCTGATCTATACATGGTTGCTCGCCCGTAGTCTTTAGGTCTCAGCAAACCGTAGGGTTTTCGTGTGCAACATGCTTATTCTTGGGAAAACCAATCACCAATCCATTCATGAAATTTAATCATCCATGAAATCCTCCATAGGGAATTATAAAAGATCCAATTTGTTGTGAGGGTTCCAACACTGCAAACGGTTCATCAATTAGATGCCTGGCTTGAAAGTTATTGGCATTTTTCTAAAAAGTGGTTGGTTGGGTCCAAGCCCTATTCGACCCGGTCAGACTGACCTGACCTGACCCGGCCCGACCCAGTGTCAACTAACCGGAACTGTAACAAGCCCAGACAAGGTCTAGTCCATTAGGAAGAAGGTTTGTCCTGCTCCACTAATATGGCCGAGGGGCCGCATCTGAGGTGCCAGCCATTGGTCCATCCAATATCTCTTCCCGACGCGCTATCATGGTGTGCCTCCTCCAACCCGTGGCCACTACCATTGGAAGGTTATTCCATGGACCGCCCGGTCTGCTTCGATGGTCATTTCTTTTCACGGCTTACGACTATGTCCTTCATGGAATCCAATCTTCCCGACAATGGCTTCAGAATTTAATTTCTTCTATTTAGAATGTTCGTCAACCCATAATGCATAAGGCAGAGGGGGGTTGGGAATTTTTTATGTCAGCCCGCACCCTCGGAGTTATAAGTTTATATTATGGGAGGCCTAGGAATGATTTTCTATCATTATTAATTCTATCCCTAAAATCAAACCCAAGAAAAATCACACTACTACAAAAATGGAAGATCCATGGATTAACCAATTTATGGGTTGATCCGAGTTCATCATTAAAAATTAATAACAATGAAATCATAAAAAAAAAATAAACTCGTACCTCAATCGATGTTTGTCATTGGACCACTCCTCCCTCAAGGATTCAAGCTTTGTTGTCATTCATCGCTTCCTAATTCTATTTTTCATTGAGCGTTGACATTTTTAGTGATCCTGTTAGCCTTCTCCAGTCGTCGTAGGAGAATAATTTATCCGTATGTTCATTGAATAAAATTCCACAATTTAATTAAAAACTCTCCAAAGTGTTATCCTTATAAACGGAAAATATATCTCAACATTTCTATTACTCTTAGACATCGCATCATTACTCTTCATTTAGGATACAATAATGAGCCTCTATTAATTTACCTCATCGTCGCACCGTAGCACCGTCGTCCACCACTAAATAATGAGAAAGAAAATATAATAACATTTTCAGTTATTTTATTATTTTCAGAAATGTATGAAAATTTACTTTTTTGTCCGACCATTTCTGGTAAAAGTTATATCCTTTCTAGATGAATCCCAATATTCCATGTTTAATAGTGTCCTCAGATTTTGGATCCGAGAACCAGTTCCAATGATATAAAACCCCCTTGCATGTTCAGTTATGTGAAATTAAAAAACGTTCAAAATTTAATTCTGAGATCATCGGGCCTCAGAATCATGTGTTTCCAAAGCATGTGGTCTCATAATATTTCGATGTAATTTAAAAAAATTATATAGAAATTCCGGGACATTATATTCTCCCCACCTTAGAAATTTATGTCCCCAAAATACATAATGAAGGATAATCAATTAAATAGGGGTGCTAAGAACAAATATGAGCCTCTCCCTCCCATGTTCTGTCTGGAATATTCTTGTGCTAAAACTGAATGTGCACTAGAGGAATAAACTGACCTCAAAGGACCTTCCCCTATCAATCCTCTATCTCTACTGAGAACTCTACAAATGTGTCCCCATCATCAATGTTCATATCACCCTAGTCGGTGACATGTGGTGGATCGTGAACATACATCCTTAGTTGTGATAGGTGAAAAACATCATGCAACTAGTTCAACTATGGCGGAAAACTAGGTGGTATGAAACCTCGCCAACTCTACTGAGAATATGGAAAGGTCAAATGAATCTTGGAGATAACTTTCTACCCCAACCAAATCTCCACAATCATGGTTGGGGTGAGACTTATGGTCTACCTCCTCGAACACCATGGGTCTCTATCACCTACTATAATATGATTAATACCTTCTCTATGTAGTACTCATCCACTACTAGATGATCTACACCTTCTTAGTGGTTTCCTGTACCAACTCTGGACCCTTGAGTGTTGACTCCCCGGGGTCTATCCAGTAATGAGGTGATCTATATGGCTGCCTGTAAAAGTCCTCAAATTATGCCATACCAATGGTTTCGTGATAGCTATTGTGTTATAAAAACTCTACCATGGGAAGGTGGTCCTCCCAACTATGACCAAAATCAAGGACACAAGCACAAAGCATGTCCTCTAAGGTCTGTATGGTTCACTCCATCTAATTATCTATCTGGGGGTGAAAGGCTGTGATCAAGAATAGCTAAGTCCCGGACACCTGATGTAATAACTTCCAAAACTGGGATATAAATCATGAATCATGGTATGAGATGATCATCAAAAGAACCATGTGTAGCTTCACTATCTCTTGGATGTAGAGGTGACCCAAGCCCTCTATCGATACCTACTCTTGGATGGGTATGAAGTGAGACGACATGGTGAGTCAGTCAATGATTAGACATATAGAGTTGTGGCCCCTAGACGTTCGTGGTAACCATGTCATGAAGTACATGTAGATATAATCTCACATCCATTCTGCTATATCAAGTGGATGTGCAAAGCCTGCTAGGACCTGATGCTCGACCTTCACTTGCTGACAAGTGAGGCATCATGAAACAAACTCTGCCATAACTTTCTTCATCCCTAGACACTAGTATTGGCATCCGAGGTCCTAGTACATCTTCACCACACCATGATGTACCGCCAAAGGTTATATATGAAACTCCATCAACACTTCATCCTATAATGTCAATGGTACTACGGTGTGTCCTATGAAAAGGATGATATTCCCCCACCTATTAAAAATATATATGGAGCTTCTACTGAGGATAACTGAGCACATCGGGCCTCACAGTCAACATCCACTAGTTGTGCCTCCCTAACATGCTTTGAAACTGGGGGAGTGATAGTCATTTAATAAAGGTATGTTGTTCTATCATCATCCATGAAGGATATCTACATAGCGAATAACTACTCCATTACCTCACTCTATAGTTGTAAAATAGACCTACTACTGAGAGTGTCTACCACCAAATTCCCCTTCCCAAGAATATAAACTATCTAAAAATCATAGTCATAGAGGAACTCCATCCTTTACGAATGTCTCTAGTTTAGGTCCTTCTATTAGAAGATATACCTAAGACTCTTGTGGTCAATATATATGGTGAACCGCTCACCCATCACGTAGTGCTGCCACATATTCAAGGAAAACAACACTACTACTAACTCTAGGCCAGGGGTTGTGCATTTCTGCTAAATCTGCCTCAATTACTATTATTTGTAGATGATAACCACTAATTCCTACATTAGGATAAAACTTAGTCTGTTCCGTGATGCGTTGTAGAATACTACATACCCAATGCCCTGCTCTGGTAGTCTCATGATGGGGGCACTTGTCAGTCTCCGCATCAGCTCTCGGAAACATTGTTGGCTCATCTATGTCCACAGGAAGGGTTGTCCCTTCTATGTTAAGGATGATAAAGGTGCTGATACTCTGGAATAGTCGGGTACAAACCTTCAGTAGTATCTTTCCAACCCCAAGAAACTCTGCATCTTATTCATGCTCTTGTGTGGCTCCCAAGAAATCATTGCCTCTATCATTTCTGGATCTACTGCAATTCCAACCTCTGAGATGACGTGTCCCAGAAAGTAGACCTCGTGAATCAATAACTTGCACTTCAAAAGATTTCCATAATGTTGGTTCTCTCAGAGTGTATCCATAACTATTCGTAAATTTGTAGTGTTCTTATCCTCTAACACCAAGTACATCAATATTTCATCAATGAATACCTCCATGAAATGATCGAGGTAAGGCTGGAAGATCCTGTTCACTAGTCCCATGAACACTTCTAGGGAATTGGTCACACTAAAGGGTATCACCAATAACTTGTAGTGGCCATACCACCCTCTAAAGGATATCATGGATACATCCTCATCCTGTACTGAAGTTGATGATAGCTCGATCTAAGGTATATCATTGAGAACCACCTCTCTCCCTTTAGCTGATAGAAGAGTTCATCAATCCATGATAGTGGATACAAGTTCTTCATGGTCACTTGGTTCTGGCCCAGAAAGTCCACACATAGCCTCAATATCCCATATTCTTTTGTGGAAGACAATAGTGGGGCTGCCCAAGTCAAAATACTGGGTCTCACAAATCCATTCCCCTGCATGTCCTCCAGCTATACCCTCAATTAATGTATCTTAGATGGATCCATATGATATGCCGGTGTGGATACAGTGTTTTCCTCGAGTACGGATTGATGTAGAATTCTACCTCCATGCGAGGTGGTAGTTTCAAAAAAAAATTAGAAAAGACTTCCCCATACTTGTCCACCACTATAGGAAATCTCAAACTCCCAACATCCACCACACCGAGGGTGAGGCTAGACAACTAGTGAGCTATCTGTTGTACCCTCCTACCAAAATGTATGTTCTGTGCTTCAAATGTTCCCTTATCATCGGTGATGGAAAAACTGGTCCCATCCTCATGGAAACACCACACTTTGCACTTAAAATAGTCAATTTGAGCATTGACTATGGATAACCCATCCATAACCAAGATTAGGACATAAGTCCTAGAAGTTGATACTAAGAGATCCCATCCTAATCTCTTTCCTACTAGAGTAAACTCACACTACCGACACTAGTGTGTAATTGTTGAATCCCCTCTAGTAAAAGTCTCTAATCGTAATGATCGAGCCAATAACTCCACCAGAATCTCCGAGCCTCGAATGTGGTCTAAGTAAAGTAAAGATTGACTAGAACCTATGTCAATAAGAATTTCATCTAAGGTGGAGAAGACCCACATCATATTTCTAATCATCTATAAAGCATCATGGTCATATGACTCCATATATTGAAGCTGGTCTCATCCCTATATATTAGCTTCCTAAGCATGGGGTGGACCACCAAGGGTAAGTGGGTGTAGCATCTCGAACTATCATCCACCGCCTACCACTCAGCATGCTCCCCTTCCACGTAATGCGCCCTTCATACCTCCTTTCTCAAACATCTGCCTCTGCCTTGGTGGTCTATCAACCGTTTTCTAATTTTCTGTGCAGAGGGTTGGGAAGTCACAAGCAATGTGTCCATTCCCACTGTACGTGAAGAATAATATAGTTCCCTACAGACTCCCTCTTCTTTGGGAGCCCCATACTACTGGATCCAAGTCCTACAGTTGTCCCTTGAAAGAAATAGTCCACTTGGGCCCTCTCATATGTTGCATGCTGCTCACCGCTGAAGACTCTGCTGCCTGAGGTCTCCTCGTAGCTCCATCAATCGGTGCATGCTCTTCTAGATATATCTATATAAGATGATCTCTCTTCGACACTCCATCCAGAGTGGGGATGTAGAGAGACACTGTGGATTCCTAGATCTCCCATCCGAGTCCCTGCTCAAAGGTTTGATCCCTAAATAAAGGATCCCACACCATGTATCTAGAGTAATGGGAGAGGTCTGTAAACCACACAGAATACTCAAAAACAAATAGGATACAATTCTGGAGGTGAAGTAGCTCTAAGATGTTCATAGTGTGCAAGGTCGTGGGGGAAAAACTAAACCTGTAAAAGCTGTTTTAAGTCAACTAAATATATGGTTTCCTTATCATGTTTTGGGATGCTCAATCCCCACCATCTCCATATCGATCCCTACAGAAGGCTCTTGGCCAAGATCTCCATCTGGTCAAGCAGTGTCATAACTAATTGGAATACCCGCATCACTATGCAACCTAAGGATCTATCTCTCCCAAGAACCTGGGAGGTCTCTTTCTCTGAAACTTTTTTAAGGCAATATGTTTGTGTACATCCTATAACAGCAACTCTAGTAGTAACTACTGAGATAAGGGTGGTGGAAACACTGGTGAACCACCCGGTGGGGCCATATTTAGCACTACTCCCTAAACTGATGCATCATCTCTAGGAGGGTTGTATACACGATCATTTATCCAAATCTTAGATGGATGTCTACATAGAGGCATCTATAAATTGATAAATATGTATGATAGTTGTATGATTATACCTGGTGATCTAACTCTTATTTATGAATATCATAAAAACATACTTATGCAACTAGATTTTTTGTTTATAGAGATGAAAATTAGAATTCATGGTCCTGATGTATGAATTTTTTGGCCTCTACACCAATACTAGACTCCTTGAATCTAAAATTTGAACTTGAAATGTTTAACACTATTTCCCAAACACAAATCAATAGACTCCTAGTATTTGAGGCATAACTAACCACCTCTAATACCACTTTGTCACGACCTGTCCCCTGGGGCCCATACCGTGACATACCCTAAGCTCGCATACCGAAGTCCAAGGGTTGGAGACTAGAATTGAAGGTGTCAACCTGCAAGTGGGAGGCATTTTTTTGAGTACCTGTATGCACACACACACAACCACATCCCAAATTAGGAAAATTAAACAAGCATTCCACTAAACAACCACTCAGTACAAGTACAACTGAATGTCAAATGGGAAAGAATACAAACCCAAAAAAGACTAACTGGAAGAAAATAAATTACAAAAGAAACTCTGGATAATAATCCACTGAAAACCCCACCTGATGGGTTAGTTTAGAGTAACTGTTGGAATTTGTTGAAGTATGTCATGTCTGCTTGGTCTCACTAGGATCTACCTAGTCCTCGGCCACCATGTACTTTGTCAAAGCGGTAGTCATCTGCACTGGACACAAAATGTGTGGGAAAAGGCTATGCAATGATGAGTATGAATATACTCAGTAGGGACCCAAAAACTTAAAAAAGAGACCCCATGTCGATCCATAAACAAATTAAAAAACATGATCGCCATGCCTGATCCTGAAGCAAGATAGCTCACACAAGGTATATTCTATAGTAGGAAAGTAAGACCATTAGTCATATCACTGAACACTATGGACTACATGAGAACTCCTCCTCAATGAGTACATTGGACCTGCTGAGTCACACAAAATCCACTTCCCACTATCCATAATACTATTTTAGTACTCATCATTGATGTGTACCTTGGGTATGCTGGGTTACACAGAAGTTGATCCCCACAATGGGCATGCAGGGTCACATAGAATCTGCTTCCCAACTATGGCCATATTAGGTTACTACTCCTGTAAATTATCATTGGTTTTCTAAGCCACATATAAGCCACTCCCCTCGATGGTCCTCCCAGGTCACATAGAAGCCACTTCGCAGTTGTCCATAGTATCTGATCCAAAAAGGGTTTCTTGTCAGCGGTTTTTAGGTCTCATCCAACTGATGGGTTTTTGCGCATAGCACACCTGATCTCGAGATAACCACTCCCCAAGAAATTATATGAACTAAAACATCCATGAAATCCTCTATAGGATATTTCAAAATTTCCTCATCATCGCGACAGATCCAATGCTGTAAACAGATCCTGAATCGGATGGCTGGTTTGAAAGATATTAGTGTTTTTCTAAAGAGGGGCTCGTCGGGTCCGTGCTTGTTATGACTTGGGTAGACTGATCTAACCAGACCTGACGCGGTATCCACAGACCTAGATTGGGTCCACTAACCTGAAACTGACCCTAACCGACCCATTTATAGTCCGTTAGGCCATGGGTCCAGCCCGCTGGGGCGGGTCCGACCCGGTGTCCACTGACCTGGACCCAGCCCGACCTGGGTGCGGTCTACTGGGCCGTATGTCTAGCCCATCGGGTGGGTCCAGAACACTATTTTTCCCAGTCCTCCAAAGGCGTACCAATCTTTTGTCTAGATAAGACATGTCTGGAGGCCGCTCCGGTATCCCTGCTTACCCCACGGTCTCCCTAGGGTTGTTTCCTCTACGGAAGTCAAACGAACACAACCTACAACGATGTGGTCAGCCAATCTAGTTGACCTATATTCCAAGACGCGGTCGAAGACCATGTTCATCTGAGACCCATGGCCTGCGGCTATGAGTCGATCCACCAACATGGAAGAGGGGCCACATCTCTTCCGCCAGCCTCCAGCCAAGCCGGTGGCTCTTCCTGGCGTGTTGTCAAGGCCCTCCGCCTCCATCCTACTACCGCCACCGCAAGCCATCACTTGCGCACAGGTGGGTTCTTCCACAGACCACCAGGTCCACTCCGATTGTCCTTTTTTTCACCTCTTTCCCCTATAGCCTCCTCCAAATCCCCTATTACCATTAAAGGATTTCTAATTTCTTTTCTTCCATTTCGAACATTCGTCGACCAGAAACACACAAGGAGGAGTGGATCATGCATTGTTCGTGTCGGCCTGTGCCCTTTGTGTAAGAATATTATTATAGGGGAGGCTTGGGAATTATGTTCTATCATAAATAATTCAATCACGAAAAGAAAGGCTATGAAACATCACCTTCTCATAGGAATTAATGATCCAATGATCAACCTATTCATGGGTTGATCCACATTCATCATTTAAAATGAATAAAGGGGAAAACATAAAACAAATAAACCCCTTACTTAATCAACATTCGTCATTGGAGCAATTTTCCCTCGAGGATTCATGCTCCATTAGAATTTGTCACTTATCAATCCCATTCTTTGCAGAGCGTTGATGTTTTTATAAATCCTACCAATGTTCTTCATTCGTCATAGGAGAGTAATTTCTCTATTGGTTCATTGATGGAAATTACACTGTTTAATTTCCAACTCTCCATTGCATTAGCCTAAGAAATGTAAAATATGTTGCATCATTTATATTACAATGCTACATCACATCGTTATGCTCTATTTATGATTTATTAAGGATATTCTATTAATCCACCTCGTTATTGCACCACAACTCCGTCATCCACCACTCCATGGTGTGAAAGAAATGAAAATATCTTTTTATGTTTTTGTTTATTTTATGAAAAGTTATAAAATTAACCTTTCCGTCATAACCTTACAGGTTGATGTTAAGTCATTTCTAAGTGAATCACAGTGTTTCGAGTTCCACGGATCCCTTATATCTTTAATCCAACCGCCGATTCAAATGATATAAAAATCCTCTCGCACGTTTCCTGAAGTGAACTTAAAACAAGTTCAAAATTACATTTTGGACTCACCAGACCTTGGAATGACATTCTGGAAAAGCGTGTGGTCTCAAAATAATTCTATATAATCTAAAAAAGAAATTATGCAGATATTACAAGAAATTAAACAACTACCAAAATAAAATAAATTCAATCAACAATTGTGAGTTTTATTCATTTTAGTGTGAAGAATCAATAATTACAATATACCTCATTCCCATACCCAATAACTCATGATTTACCATTTCATTATAAGTGTTATATAGATGAAGGAGGAAGGATACAAAATTATAAAATAAGGGGAAATAAATAAATTGACAATAATAAACAACTACAAAAGGTCCTACACATGTAGTCCCCACAAGTTAAGTCTCCCAATTCCATCATCCTTGGGATCTTTTTTGATCCTTATTTCTATCTTCTTCATTATGGTCAAACCTATGAGTTTATTGTAAATTTAAATCATTAATATCCTAAAAATTATTATGGTCTTTGAATCTCCAAGAAATCAACAACTTATAGTTATCATTTCCTTATTTCATATGAAAATATTGATTGTGGAATTCAATTGATTTTATTTAATTAAATTAAAAGGAATAAAATGGTTGGATTTTATATATAATCATGTGTAATGCCAATGTATCAACATGAAATCCAATCGAGTGAAATTAAATTGAAATTTAATAATACTTCGATCACTTTTTGAAAAAGTAAATCATTATATATAGGTTATCAAATCACCTAGGTAGGAAAAAAGCCACACTCATAGGTTAATTCACTTCTACAGAGATGAAATGTCATAAATATGACAATATACATTCCAAGAATGAAATTTTTATTTATTATTTTTCAACATTCTAAAATAAAATTTGACATACAAAAAATATCCTACCTGATGGATTATTCACCTACACATAGATGAAATTTTATATGTGCCTAATTAAATAACATTCATTTAATATTTCTTCCTTTTTCAAATTATACACACTCCAATATCTCTCGGGTGATCAAAATTTCATATGACTAGAATATGTCCTAAAAATATTATTTATCTTCTCTATCATCCAACTCAAATGTATTATAGGCTCCGTATTTCCTATGTTTATTGAATTGAATTACATGATTCCAGAGTATCATATGGGTAGAGAACATGTATTACAATTTACAATGTTTACCTTTTCTAATTTTTCAACTATTGAATTATCTTAAACATTAGCCTAAATTTCATTCACATAACTAAAATCTTATATGTGTTAAAAATTATCCAATAACCATTTAAAATATCTTTGGCCATAAGATAATTCCCTTATATATTTTCTCTCTTCACTAACACCATATTTCTAAACATAAGTAAAAAACTATAAATTTTTTGGAATCAACTTTGTGATTCCAAAATCACTATAATATTTCATGAAATAATTAAAAAATATCCATATATAAGTTTATTATTTTTTCGAATCATCCCAAGGATGAAATAAACTACCAAACAATACATTTTAATTTATTTATAAATTAGTTTCCAAATAAATCTTAAAAATAATAAATGGGATATTTATAAAAATGGTGGGATTAAAATAATTTCAAAAATAGATAAAATGTATGAAAATATTGACTAGTCGATTCATCCATACTTAATACTTGGACTACAAAACATGTGATATTAAAAAAGATTACCTAATAAAAATAAAAATTCTAGGAAATGAGAGTTCCTTTTCCAACATTATTCTCCTTAAGTTAACATGATTCCATAATGTTCTTTATTTAATCCCCATCATTATGTTCATTAAAATAATTTCCACTTTATTTATCCACTCATTCAGAGTTATACCTACCTCTCCAAAAATATTTCACTCAACAATCAAGTATGAATTTCAATAAAAGTTCATTTCATTCAATTTACATGAAAGTAATAAAATATGATTGATGGATTTTTTTATCTCCACCCAGTGAAATAAGTAATTTTTAACACCAAGAAGTAATTTTAGGGTTGTTTCATAACATTAAGATGGTGTTTTCTATTATTAAAATTATTAGGCAGATTAAGAGTTTGGATATTTTTTAAAACATGGGAAATAATTTCTAGCATCCCTTAATAATGGAATCTTTACACTCTTAATGTACCACCTAGTACATATACAAAACATTTAATTTGATAGGGAATATCACTCCTTTTTTACTTTTACTAACAACTAACAATCCTATTTCTATTTCCTTCATTATATTTTTAATTTCTATTTTTTACATTGTTTATACGCTTAAAGGAAAAATGGTACCAAATATTTTATTTACGAGGTGTGATAAATATATTTACCAAGAGTGTGAATTATTTTTCATTTATTTGATGTGTTCTAGGGAATTTATTCTAATTTTTCAATGATTTTGTTTTCTAAGGGATTCTCCTAAATAACTTACAAAAATTTAGAATTTTCAACATTGCTATAGAAACTTATATAAAAACATAAGTCCTCTAAACTATTCCTTAAATTCTTGGTCAACAAACCATAGATATATTTATCATAAATTATAACGTGGTGTGTTTTTAGATATATTACTTTTAAATCAATTTTAATTATTCTATATATTTCATTACACATAACCCTAAGTCTGAATAAACCATGTTATATTTTGACTTTTATATCATTTTCATGGGATCAAAGTGTATGAATAAGACAATCCAAATTGTGAAATATATATATAAATTCTTTCGTTTATTTAAATTTATAGATTAGTTACTAATAAATAATCATTAAAACCTAAAAAGGTATTTCATGATTAAAATACCAATTTTTCTAAAGAAATGTATTTTTCTATGTGTTATGAATTTTTTTTATAAAAAAATATATTTATAATGTCACACCCATTTTTTATTTATTTTTATTATTATTTTATTATAATTATTTGTTGTATTATTGTAATTATTATTAATCTTATTATTATTATTATTATTATTATTATTATAATGAGGTTGATAATTATTATTATAAAAAAATATAAAACCTAAGTCCCACTATCATAACCCTAACCACGCCGCCCGCAGCCCTCGCCCCCCCTCATCGCCCGCTGCTCCACTTCCCCGTTCCCATCTGCCATGGCCCCCGGTGCTCCCTGCGCCCGTCCCGCATGCCCCCACGTGTGATGCCTCGCCGACCCCCGCGACCTCTCCGTTGCCGCGCTGCCCCGCTTGTCGCTCTCCCCTGCTGCATCCTTGTGCATCCAGCCGCCCAGCCTGTACGGCCCCGACCTCCCAGCTCCCGACCTCACTGACCTCCGCCGCCAGCAGCCGCTGGCCAGCACTCTAACGCCCCCTGCCAGCCCTTCCGGTGATCCCTGACTTCGGCCAGCGGCCTTCGGTCCCCTCCGGCCCCCTCCGGCGACCTCCGGCCGAGCTCCGGTGAGCCCCACCTCCAGCCATCAGTCCTCCAACCTCCGTTCTAGCATCCCAAGCACTCCCAGTCTTTTTTCTGGTGCTCAAGCGCGCCCTCTATCTCTTATTCCGGCGTTCTTTCTTCCTATGACGCACCTACGCTGCGTTTCTAGACCTCCGGACCTTTGGTCGGTCGTGTTTTGGCCTTCCGTGTTCATTCCAACCACCATCATCTTGCACTGTCCAGTGGCGCACCTAACGGTCGACGCACGACCCACAACGGTCTCCATGCATGAGCACGCCACCCATTATGACTGGCGCGCGACCCTGTGGGTCGAGCGTGTCTCTACGCCGAGGTAAATTTTGTGACGTGAATCTGTTTGAGTTTATTTTATATTTTTGGTTGGCTGTTTTGGTTGTTTTGGTGTTTGTTGTAGTGCGTTGGCGGAATAATTCCACAACACAACGGTCTTCGACTTGCGTGTGCATACGTGCCTGCGCGAGGTGTGTTGCGTCATCAAGTTCGGTTTGCGAGTCGAGGTAGGTCTCCCACTGCGCATTACTTTAAATTTAGAATTTATTTATTCCTTTTCTTTTCATTGATTTTTAGTAAATTTAATGTAGTATTAAATAGTTATTTTTAGTGTGGAAACCTGCTAAAAATGGAAGCTGTTTATTTCTTACATTGCACTGGAAGTATTGTTCTTGGATTTTAATTCTGTGTTTTTCTTGTGATATTGCTAAATGGGTTCTTTATGAAATTTTCAAGTCATATTGAAGTGTATTTTGAAATGGTTTCGGTGTGTGTAAATGGAATGTGTATTGTTTATGGAAAACGGTGTTCTCTAAAAACCATGAATAGAGAAAATGCCCTTTTGGCCTTTAAAATTTATTTTAGAAACATTAAGTGTGGTTCTTTCTTGATGAGAAATGTTTTCCTTTGGCGCGTGAATAAATATTTGGATTTCATTTGAGAAATAGCATTCCTTCAGAAAGTTATAAAAGGATCGTTTGGCTCTTGATGAAAGTGGGTGTGTTTGGATATTGTAAAATGGTTTCACTTGTGACACCAATGTGTTTCAGTTATAAAATGATAATTTGAGTTTCTTAAATGATGTTCTAAGTGTGTTTGTGGTTTTCAACAGGATTGTTTGTGTTGCATCTTTTGGAAATGTTTTGGTATTAAATGTTTGTTGAGGCACAGTTGGCACTTTAAATAAAAATGTTTCATCAGAAATCCCTCCTTGGAATGGGTCCTCGCCTTGTTAGTTGATGAAAGATAGGGGTTACCTTGGATTGGGGCTTCCCTTGTGTGATAATGGTTTAAAGGTTAGGGTCTCGTTCCTTAGGGTACTCGGGGGTGTTTTTGTTGTGTGCGTGTTGATGGTGTAAGATGATTAAGCATTTGTTAAATTGCTTGACTGGTATATGTTGACTCACCCCCTTTTTAGTAATTTACATGAGAACATGACATAGTAAGTGAACTTTTTGTGAACTCTTTCTGCACTAGTTTATATTACGCACTAGCTAGTGGCCCCATAGCATTGGAATACTGATTTATTGCTGCTATGGGGATTGGACCCCTCGGTTAGGCCGTGTAGGGCTATGCTAAGCGTTAGAGAGTTATGACGTCATCGAGTTAGGGAATGCCTTCAGGATGTGTCACATGTATAGTACGTTTTGGATTGTTCATGAGATCCTAGGTTTGAGCCATGTCTTTTGGCCTTCTGTTGTTAGTAGTGATCCGTGTAGTTTTTGTTTTTATACCTTGATTTCCTCTTACTAGGTGGTTTCTACTATTCCTTTCGGTACTTTGTTCTTTTTGTGAAAATGTTTTCAAATGAAAATGTTTTATTCTCTTTGTGTAAAATCTGAAATGTAACTTTATTCTCCATTTGAAAATGCTATTGGCACTAATGAAAGGAATCTAAAATCTGAAAATGAATGAGGTCAATGATTCATATTTTTTTCAAGTGATATATTTATGAAAGCATACTTTTATAAATTGTAGTTCTAACCTGGATTTGCGATTTCTTCATTTATTGGCAGTGCTTTGGGATTTTTTGTTGGGATCACCTACTGAGTATTTTTTTTGTACTCACGCCTATCTTTTACCATTTTAGTTGCAGGTTCCTTTGTTTAGGTTTCTTGGTTTGTGCTGCTCAGTGTTGGAGCGAGTTTGATCCTTTGTATGGGTAGTGACCTGCGAGGTCACGTGGAGGTACGTTGGTCGAGTGGCTTTTATTTTATTTTTGTTGTTAGTGTTTGTCTGTTTTTTTAGTTTCTTTTCTATTTTGATCATAGTTTTTTGGGCTAAAATCATTCCCAACAATTAAATATTGATGGACGACACTAGTTTCCAGCTCGTGGGGATCGAGAAGGCCCTTCGGGCCATGCCGCGGACTGGCTTGGATGACCGGTTCGGGGTCGACCCGAGTTGGTTCTTAACAAAATGGTATCAGAGAAGGTTCTTGATATTTAGGGTGTCTGGTAGATGGAGATTAGAATTGTCAAGACTCAAGAGGTAGGTATGGGAAGGACGTCATGAACCCTTTCCCGTTCCGCACCTCGAGTCGCTAGGGATAGTTTGGTAATTGAATCTTTGTTTCGTTTTGGTTTGTATTGTATTGAGGGATGACAAGGGAGGTAAACCGATTTTACATCGTGATATCACATGGATTGGTGACCCATGTGAAGGCCAGATACACGATTTTAATTCCTCATAGTTGTTGACGCTTACTTGGGGAATGACCCACTGCCATGTCACCCAGTTAAGTGTGGTCGCTAGTCCCTCACTCCAGTGGTTTCATGCAAGTTGAGTGTCGTTTTTTTTATGGTTGGTGTAAGTGAATTTTTGAAAATGAAAAAAAGGGTTTTTGAAAAGGAGATTGATTTCTTTTAAATGAATTTAAATTTATCTAATGGGTTTTAAAACCAAAATCCTTTGGTTTGGAAAGCTGTTGTTTCCTTGGAAATTGGTCGTGAATGGTTTGGGGTGAAACCTAAGGAACTCCTTATGAATGTTTTCATACGTGAGAGGATGTGTGAAAAGTGTGGGTTGGTGTTTATGAATGAATGTGGATGAAGAAATGTGCAACGATTCATGGGATTACCTGGGTGTCTTTGAAATTAATTGCTTGACCTTGTTTTATAAATTGGATTTTAAAGAGGAAAATGGTTTTGGAAAGTCATTTTGGTTTGAAAAGTTGATTTGGTATTTGGAAAGTGGTATTGAAAGAAACCGGTTTTGAAATAAAAAAATGTGGTATTGGAATCTAAAATGAAACGAGAATTTTGGACAGGGAGTTTTGGGTTGTGTTTGTGGTTGTTTGGTTTTTTTTGAGATGGATGTTTTTGGATGAGGGTTCTTTATTGATGTTTATTCGATTAATATCGGTATTGTCTTGGAGTTATATATGTTGTTCAGAAATGCCGCCCAAAAAGGTCACCAGAGTTTTGATGAGTCATGCCCAGTTTTTGGTCTTTCTCAAACATTGTTTGTCCTTCATGGTGATTAGAGTCTGTTAGAGACATTCGAGTGGATTGAAGAGGTCAAGCACGTCTTTAGGGTATTGGGAACTCCATAAGATATTAGGGTGCATGCTGTTTTGGGTCTATTTGAATGTCCAACTCTGGATGAGTAGGAGTTGTTCGCCCGACCATTACTGCAAGTTGAGATGATGTGGTATGTCTTTAAAGCCATCTTCGTTCGATGGTATATACTTGTGGAGGTGACGATGAAGAAAATGGAAGAGACCATTCGCGTTCGACATGGAAAATAGAAGGTGAAAGTGTATGTTTACCATTTCAAGGATCTCATGTCGCTTTTTCTGGGGGTAGTGTCATAGGACTGGATGAAGACTTATCCCTTCATCAGGGGTCTTCGTCCAGAGATTATAGAGCGAGTCCTCCCTTTTTGGGAGCATCACTTTTGAGAAGTTGGTGCATGAGGTGTTCTTAGCTGAGTTGGTTTCAAGAGTGCAAACGGCTGGCAATCCACCATATACAGTTGCTCGTAAAGGTCCCCCATCTGACGAGCAGAGCGTGTTCGATAAATTTGTTTCTAAAGATTTTTCTACAGTGGATCTAACTTCTAGTTCGTCGGACCGTCTAATGGTGTACCGTTAGTATGGACGTTTAGGGCATACAAGCCGTCATTTCACACCCCTCCGAAAACGTGCCATCATTACAGGTGTCTGGATCATCTAGAGAAGATTTTCAGGAAGCGTTGCTTGAGGAAGACACTGTGACCAGAAGATTCCAGTGCCTGACTGTGAGGAAAAAGATACTTCAATCATCAGATCTCCAACCACAGGTCTTGGGGTGAAGCTCACGCACAGTCAGGAGTTGTCATGGGTGTGAAGCCTCAGTTCGGGTTTTGGTGTTCTGTGTTTCCAACGAAACATTTACAGTCCTTTTATTATAGTTCTTCCACTGTTAAAGTTTTGGAATTTTTTCAGGTCCATTGATTTGTCATGAAGTTGGGATGGACATGTTTGTTTGTAATCCAAACATTTTGGTTTGTCTGAATTATGATTCCATGAATCATATGGTTTTCTTTAAAAGTGTGTTTTAACCTCGTATGGGTTAATCTCAGTTTGGCTTTATTCGTTTGGAGATGTAAGTGCCTATAGAAGGATCAACGTTAGTGGTAATGCTCGAGTTTACTTTGTGGGTTAAATTCTTATCGGAGGTTTCTCTCAAGTGTTCTGGGTTTTTGGTCTATATCGATGTTTTAGCGAAGGTGTTGTTTTTCTCATGCTATAAAGGTTAGTTTGGGATATGTGGGAGTTCCCGCATTGCCCCCCCCCCTCCTGGGGTGGTTTGTTTGAGTGATAAATTTCTGAACTAGTTGAGATCTTGTGGTGGGGAGAACCCTTTCATGTTCTCTCATTCTCCTATACTGTGGTTCCTTTTTTTTCAACTAGGCATTGATTCGAGATTTGTTTTTCATTCTATTGGGTGAATTTATGGGGGAAGAACGTGTTTGTGGTGGGGAGAATTGTCACACCCATTTTTTTATTTACGTTAATTGTTATTTTATTATAATTATTTGTGGTTTTGTTATTAAAAATTATTAATCTAATAATTATTATTATTATGATTATTATTATTATTATTATAAAATATATAACCTATGTTCCCCCTATCCTCACCCTTGGCGCGCCATGCGTTGCGTGCCGCCCGCGAACCTCGACCCCCCCCCATCACCCACTGCTCCCCTTCCCCATTCCCATCCACCACTGCCAACGGTGGTCCCTTCACACATCCTTCCCCCCCACCAAGCGACGCCTCACCAGCCCCCGCACCCTCGTCGTTGCTGCACTGCCCTTCCTCCCTCTCTCTTCCACTACCTCATTGTGCACCCAACTTCCCAGCCTATGCGGCCCCAACCTCCCAGATCCCGACCTCACCATCCTCCACCGCCAGTAGCTGCCAACCAGTGCTCCCACGCCCCCTACCATCCCTTCCGGTGAGCCCCTCCAGCCAGTGCTCCAGCGAACCTTTGGCCAGTCTCATTCTAGCCTTCCACGGTCCTTCCAACCACCGCCTCCTTGCGCCGGCCAATGGAACACCTGACAGTCAGCGCGTGACCCCTGTCTATCTCCGTGCCTCAGCGTGCCACCCCTTATGACTGGCGCACAATCCTGTGGGTCAAGCATGTCTTTGCGCCGAGGTAAATTTTCTGATGTGAATCTATTTGAGTTTATTTGATATCAGTGGTTGGCTGTTTTGGTTGTTTTGGTGTTTGTTATAGTGTGTTGGCAGAATAATTCCGCAACACAGTGGTCTCCGGCTTGCGCCTACATACGCTCTTGCACGTGGTGTGTTGCATCATTGAGTTCGGTTTGCGAGTCGAGGTAGGTCTCCCAATACTCTTGCCTTTAAATTTAGAATTTATTTATTCTTTTCTTTTTCATTTATTTTCAGTAAATTTAAAGCAGTATTAAATAGTTATTTTTAGTGTGGTAACCTTATGAAAATGGAAGCTGTTTATTTCTTGCATAGCACTGGAAGTATTGTTCGTGGATTTTAATTCGATTTTTTTCTTGTGATATTGCTAAATGGGTTCATTATGAAATGTGCAAGTCATGCTGAAGTGTGTTTTGAAATGGTTTTGGTTTGTGTAAATGGCAGGTGTATTTTTTATGGAAAATGGTGTTCCCTTAAAACCTTGAATAGAGACAATGCCCATTTGGCCTTAAAACTTGATATTGGAATCTTTAAGTGTGGTTCTTGTTTGATGAAAAATGTTTTCCTTTGGCGTGTGAATAAAATTTTGGATTTAATTTGAGAAATAACAGTCCTTCATAAAGTTATGAAAGGCCCATTTGGCTCTTGATGAAAGTAGGTGCGTTTGGATATTATAAAATGGTTTTACTTATGACACCATTGTGTTTCAGTTTTAAAATAGTGATTTAGTTTTCTTAAATGAGGTTCTAAGTGTGTTTCTGGTATTCAATGGGATGGTGTGTGTTGCGTATTTTGTAAATGTTTTGGTATTAAATGGTTGTTGAGGCCCAGTTCTCACTTTAAATAAAAATTGTTTTATCGGAAAACCCTCCTTGGAATGGGTCCTCGCCTTGTTGGTTGATGAATGATTGGGGTTACCCTGGCTTGGGGCTTCCCTTCTGTGATAATTGTTTAAAGGCGAGGGTCTTGTTCCTTGGGGGTACTCGGGGGTGTTTTTGTGTGTGTGTGTTGATGGTGTAAGATGATAATGCATTTGTTGAATCGATGGACTAGTATTTGTTGACTCACCCCCTTTTAGTACTTGTCATGGGAACCTGGCATAGTAAGTGAACTTTTTTTGAACTATTGCTGCTCTATTTTAGATTACACACTGGCTAGTGGCCCCATATTAGGGGAATACTGAGTTATTACTGCTATGGGGATTGGGCCCCTCGGTTAGGCCATGTACGACTATGCTGAGCATGAGGGAATTATGACATCATCGAGTTAGGGCATTCCTTCAGGATGAGTCACATGTATAGTACGTTCTGGAATATTCACGAGCTCCTAGGTTTGACCCATGTCTTTTAACATTCTGTTGCTAGTAGTGATCAATGTAGTGTTTGTTTTTATACCTGAATTTCCCCATATTGTGTGGTTTCTACTGTTCCTTTTGGTACATTGTTATTTTTGTGAAAATGGTTTCAAATGAAAATATTTTATTCTCTCTGTGTAAAATCTGAAATGTAACATTATTATCCATTTGAAAATGCTATTGGCACTAATTAAATGAATCTAACTTTAAAAATTAATAAGGGTAATGATTCATGTTTTGTTTTCAAGTGAAATATTTATGAAAGCATACTTTTATACATTGTAGTTCGAACCTGGATTTGTGAATTCTTCATTTATTGGCAGTGCATTGGGATTTTTTGTTGGGCTCACCTACTAAGTATTTTTTTGTACTCAGTCATATATTTTACCATGTCAGTTGTAGGTTCCTTTGTTCAGGTTTCTTGGTTTGTGCCACTCATTGTTAGGGCAAGGTTGGTCCTTTTTTTGGGTGGTGACCTGTGAGGTCACGTGGAGGTACATTGGTCTCATGGATTTTATTTTATTTCTGTTGTTAGTGTTTGTCTGATTTTTTAGTTTCTTTTCTATTTTTATACTGGTTTTTTGGGGCTTAAATCATTCCCAATGATTAAATCTTGATTCTCTACACTAGTTGCCAACCCCTGGGGATCGGGAACGCCCTTCGGGACATGCCACGGACCGGCTCGGGTGATCGGTTCGGGGTCGAACCAGGTTGGTTCATGACTTATAACTATTAAGAAATTTATTTTAATGAAATTCAAAATTAATTTTTGAATAATAATTCATAAATTATTTATCTTATGGTTTAAAATTAAGATAAAATCAATTAAATGTAAAAACATTTATTTTTTCTAAAAAATATTTTTATGCACATAATATATGTTAATATTAATAAAACAAAAAATAACAATTGATTAATGATAATAATTAAATATATAGAATATATATTTAATAAAATATTTCAACATTATATAATAATTTTTACCAGGAATAGAATAATAAAAAATTAGTTTTATTTTTAATATTGTATTAAAAAAGGATTCTCATTGTGTTTTGAGTGATAATTTTAAAATTAATTTGATCCATTTATTGGAACTGAATTTAAAAAAATTTAATCCATATTCTAAATCAGACTTTATTTTTTATACAAGGCCACTTTTATTTTTGTTTAAAAATAATAGTGAAATAATAAAAATGTGTTTCCATACATTGGGTTAAAACAGGTTTATGAAGGGTTAAACTAAAAATGGGGGTAAAATGCCAGTAAAACATTTCTAAATCATATTTTTTAAAAGATATAACAATGTTATGTTATATTATATTCAAATAAATATCCATATGGTAAAATATACACTTGAAAGTGACCTTATATTATTGAAATATTTTAGGTAATTCCACATTTTTCCCTCCCATCACTTATAAAAAGACACCTCTTCTCATCCCTTTTACTAAAAATTTGAGCCTCATATCTTGGAAAATACCTACCAAAAACATTCATACATTCATTAAATAAATTATTGAGTTTTTTTCTTATCCTAATACCATCCTAATAAGTCATAATATGTAAGGAAAAGGATGTGTCTCAAATCAGAGGTAATCATCTTACCTGACTCTTTCATAGTTATTTCTTCGTATAATTCAAAAAAATTTGTTGAATACATCATAAAATAATTAATCCAAAATTATAATTATAATAATATGTGATTATGGTTATGGTATAGTCATTTCCACAACCTTTCCATCAAATTAGAAATCAAATTTTCTCTCATGAATACACGTAGAGTACCACTGCCACATAGTGATATGATTCATTTTCCATTACTATATTTAAATGTTGGTTATTATGATGGATTAAATGTTTATAAATTATATTTATATTATAATTAATATTTATTAATTTTAATATCACAATTACTTTATTACCTTCCCATACATTATAAAATGATTACTATTTACATGTGTATGTCTTTTCCAAAACTATTGAACTGAAACGTACATGAAAAACGAAGTTGATAACACCCAAAATGAGGATTATAATGGAAAATTATTAATTAATGGATTATAATCTGTTATATATAGACCATTTATGGATTTATAATTCTTAATAAAGTCTTATTAAATAATCATAATAGATATAAATTTGTCATACATGATGTTAAATTCACTTATGATGCAAGTTGGACTGGAGGAAATAGTTTCTCATCTCACTTATATTTCTATGAGACATATGATATATTCATTATCTTTTTTTATATCATGTGGTATTTATTCAATCACTTTGATATTTTATATAATTAATCTATTTATATTATTGGTATTTAATGTTTCATTTCAATTTATTTTTTTATTAGGGTCACGATTCAAAAGTTACAAAAGTCGTTAGGGTTTTATGTTATAATATCACTTTATACTAGGATTGATAATGATCAAATTTATAAAGATGAATTTATATAATATATCTTATATTTTTTCTTTGGAAATTTTTATTTCTATAAATTACATGTTTTTATTTCATTTTACTATATTTATGTACTCAAAATTATGAAATATTATTTTTATAGAAAAATAAATTCATTTTTCTATTTAGTTTGGATTATATTTCGTCAATATATATATTGTATTTAAAATATTTTCAATAATTTCTTTAATATAATTCAATGAACATTTAAATTAATTTCTACCATTTTTTGACTATCAATATTTTTTTTGAAAGGAATCTTCTTGTAAACAAAATATTTGTTTTAATATATATCATGTAAATAAATTTTCCAACCATCATGACTATTATTTATTTTGAATATTCCTTTATAAATTTATATGCTTCTTTTCCAATAACTTTCCCCATACTATTCAAGAAGTTTTCTAATTTTTAATAAGTTATTTTAATATTAATAGGGTATATTTCACTAAAAATGTTCTAGTGTACTTTTAAAGGATTTTTAAATACCGAAAACATCTATTGATGGTAATAATACTTAATTTGGAATACGTCCTTATGATAATATACTTATTCTTTCTTTATATGGTTATTCATTATGAGTATGAAATATTTATGAAACAAATTTTATTTTTGATGGGTTGAGTTTTGAGGAAAAGATAAATGTTTTCAA
The DNA here is from genome assembly GCA_963277665.1 of Viscum album. Taxonomy (NCBI): domain Eukaryota; kingdom Viridiplantae; phylum Streptophyta; class Magnoliopsida; order Santalales; family Viscaceae; genus Viscum; species Viscum album. The sequence goes on along the minus strand of OY728161.1, from coordinate 871,355,570 downwards.
GATCTTTTGGAATAAATTTAAATGGATTATTATTATTATATGATGGGTTGTTCCATTAAATACCTCTAATGAATTTATTAATGTTTAATGATTAATTTTTATAAGCTCAAATGACACATAAGTGGTTATCAAATTCCCTAAAGGGGGTATATAAGAGGTTATCACAATCCTAAATAGGGTATACAATAGGTTATACCAATCCCAAAGAGGGTATAATAGTTGTTATACCAGCGAAAAATAAGATTAATTTCTTGGGAGATAAACTTCAAAAATTAGATTTATGATTATGATTATTCCAAACTCTATTTAACTCTATTATGGAATGTTCTTAAGCCAATGTTAGGTTCTCATGGATCATGATTTGTGATTCTTTTACGATTCATGTATTATAAACTACCAATCCTTATGCGATGATTAAGGTATATGGATTGATGGGTATGATTTTCAAATATTAATCTCACATTTTTATACTATTATCCTCATGTATTATTACATATATTTGTTAACTAATATCTCCATGTGAACCCTTAATAATAATCAGAGATCAACATTTTCTTAAGCTTCCTTTCCCATTGTTATAAAAAAAATTTAAATAGGACATGGAGAATAAGTGTTCTATTTAAGAAGAAAATTTTGAGAGATAATTAATATATTTCGTAAAATACAATGATTATATATATAGTCTCCAAATAAACTGACCATTTTGATCTAGGGTGTGTATTTCTTCAAGATTTGTGTAATATTTATCTAAAATGATGTAATATTTATGTATATTATTCTTGGGTTACCTTTATTAGTATTAGAGCAAGGATTAGTTTTTTTTGAGATTATGATTCTAATTTTTTTAAACCCTGGGGATAATTATAAGTAATGTATAACATTATGAAACATTTCTAATGCAGGGAGTTTGTTTTTTTCCTAGAAAATTTACTGCGATATGGATATTGAAGGTTGGATGTTGTTGTGGAAAAAATTCATCTATGTGTAAATAAAATGAAAGGGTATAAATGGTATTAACTGGATATTTTTTGTGACATAATGAGTGGACATAAGGTTACATACCTGTATAGACAATCCAAAGGGTTATTCTTGGTTTAACATATATTTTCATTATAAACCCTTATAATGGATTTGAATAGATGATGAACATGAATGACCTATATTAAACCTAAGGTGTCATAGATTGAAAATAGGGTTTCATGATTTAGAAAAAATATAAAACAATTTTAATGATTATAATTTTTCTCACTATAATTATTGTTTCTCAAAATATGGTTTTTTTATTTTAGTCAATGGTTTGAATGGGGAGGAATCATGTAAATGGTTAATGTGATGTGTAGTGATATTATTTTACTTCGATGTAGAATAATGTAATGAGAGCTAGAATATAAAACAATCTTGTTATGTATATGTAAATTTCACAAGATATGAATAATTCTGAGCATCCAAATGGAAAAATGATATAAAACTATATAGTTGATTCCTTCATGAGGTGAAATCCACCTTATTTTAGTGGGTCCAATGATCCATTAATTTCTGAGAAATAGATCAATAAAACAAAAAAATATTTTCTATTCTCCAATTTTTGGATCTTGTAAATGTAATTTTTATTTATTATCATTTATAAAGAGAATCAGATCGATGGTATACTCTTATAAAGAATACGAGGAAACATGAAGAAATTAATTCTATTGATTTGGATGAGTTTTGAGGTTATTTTCTAATATGTAAATTCATTAAATTATACACACAAAATGGAGAAATAATTAATTGAGAAAAATTAGAAGAATGATGAATCCATTACTATCCATGAAGAAAATTTTACAATATTTGTGTTGTTTTTTTTGTTTTATCATCCAATATAAAATAAATATTAATCACTTATTTAGTGGTATAAAACGAATTATCTAAAGGTTTTTATCCATATGATAAATTAGTAGATTTTAAAACATTAAATTTGATATCAAAGTAGAAAAATATATTTGATTCACCCTTAAATCTCATGTTTTTGATAAAAAAATAGAATTTTAATGAAATTATAATAATAAAAACCATATATGGAAGAAGATGAGTCTTACAAAATTCCATAATTGTAGAGAGAAATATTGAAGAAAATATATTAAAGGGAATAGTAAATACTGTATGTTTATAAATGAAGGTTTTCTAGAAATCAAATGCCCAATTGATGGGAAGATGTTAGCTAATAATATGAATTGAGAAAGGAGATCCATAGAATGCACCACTCACATTCCCGTGTTTAAAATTATTTGACTACGGAAATTATGATAACTATTTCTCAAATTTTAGGGTTAAAAAAAATAAACAATGTTAATAACCTCTTAATCATATAGAAAAAGGGAAATATCTTGTGATCACTATTTTATTTTTGGGTTAAAAGATCAAAGTGCTGAAAGTTATACTTACCAACCACACTATAATGGTTAATTACATTTTTTATTCGAGTTTTACTAATATTTTATATCTGAAAATTATTTAAATCATAAAAAATTATCACCAAAATGATTAGATATTTAATTATCCATGAAAACTCATAATGTAATGATGATCAAATCAAAACTCTAGGATTATTCCCCAATTGAAGTATATGTGAATGTTCTTCCTAAGATATTATTATTCTCCCTCTAGTCGAATTTAATTTAATTTTGGTCATGGATTAAAACTAACTATATAGATACCATATCAATTTCCATATATGGGTAATCAATTTTCATATTCTTAAGGAATTTATAATAATTATTTGGTTCAAGGATGAATACGATATTCTAGTTTAAATTACTTCCATTTTATGGGTCATGATTTATAATCAGAAGGGGTATTTATCTTAGAATCCTTGGGAGAAACTCCACATCGAATATATTCCCAATGTACAAAAGTTTTTTTATTACCTTAGACAATATTTTCCTAGACTTCCTCTAAATCATGAAGATGAGTTTTCAATGTAACTCATAACTGGTTCTATAGCTATTTGAAACAATCTATATATAATGGCCTTGATTGTGTTTTAGAACATAAAGATGAAAAATTTAGAGTATCTTGATAAGGGATTCATTTATCCAAAAGAGTCACCATTGGATGAACCTATTCATTTTGTTGAAAATAATGATATATAAATGTGTCTCTGCATTGATTATCAAAAACATTACAAGATAACAATCAATAATAAGTATCATTTACCCCATATAAATGATTTTTTTGATCAACAATAATGAGATCAATACATTTTCAAGATTCACCATCATTCTACATATTATCATTTGACAGTAAAACATGAATACATACCTAATATAGTCTTATATATGTGGTATGGACACAATAAATTAGTAATTAATCCATCAAGCATCCCTAATTTCCCTATTATCTTCATTGATTTAATGAATAAATTCTTTTCAGATTACCTTGATCAAATAATTTTAGTTTTTATAGATGTTATTCAAGTTTACTGTCAGATTAATTAAGAGAATAAAGATAACATGATAATTGAGTTGATTACTTGAGGAATGAGAAAATATCTTCAAAACTCATAAAGTGTAAAATATGGTTATAGAATGTATCATTTTCGGGACATGTTGTCATAAGAAATGGTATATCAAAAGACCCTTCCACAATAGATTTCATTGAAAATCATTCTTGAATAACCACTATGAGTAAGATAAATGGTTTTCTTATATTTAATGGATATTTTCGATTATTTGTGAAGAATTTATGATGGTTGTATAATCTAATCACCCTGTTAATATGCATGATATTCATGTTCTTTTAGACTTTTGAATGTGAAGTAAATTTCAATGAGATATATAGAAGGTTGGTTAGTACACCTGCACTCACACTTCCCTACAGTAGACAAAGGTATATGATCTATTGTGATGTATCTTATAAGGATATGGAATGTGTTATTATAGAAAATTAAATAGTGATATATTTTGTCTCTCATCAATTAATGGTTCATGACCCGAATTACATGATTTAGGACTTAATGTTAATAGTGGAAAATATTATATTAAATATATATAGATAATATGTTTATACTGAAAGGTATTATTTATATACTAATTGTAAAACTTTTAATTATATATTCACACATAAAGAGATGAATATGCATCTGAGAATATTGTTGTAGTTGATTAAATATTATGACTGCTAAATACATTACTACCATGGAAAATTGAATACGGTTGCTGATACTCTGAGTTTAAAGGACCAAGATAGATTATTTATGATGATGTTTATAAAGGATATAATATTTATGTATTTACAAATGATAGACCTTTAAATTTTAAAGTAGGGGTAGAAATATTATCTTTCTAAAATTAGTATTCAACCATATATCCATTTGATGATTAAAGATGCAAATAACAAAGAAGAAGAATTGAAGAAGAATTTATGAAATATTTCTATATTCAAGCTTGATCATAATGGAATAATAAACTTTGTGAAAAACCTTTGTGTCTATTTTATACCATTATTTAATAATGAGATATTGTTTGAATATATTATATTATAATTATATATATTTATCCTAAAAGTACGATGATATATAGATACGATAAGATGAATTATTAGATGGATAAAATGAAGATATAATTTACAGAGTATGTATTTTTATTCTTGGTAATACAATAATTTAATTATGTTAAAAATGCCAACGGGGATATTACAGCCATTACCCATACCTGTATGGAAGAATTTAAAACCTCACAATTGATTTAATTTTAGTAATTACCTAGACAACTAAAGGGAATATTCTCTTTGTATTATAATCAATCACATCAATAAGATAGAATATATCATTTATATTAGTGAATATATATTTTTTTAATTAGATAAATGGGATATACATTAAGTAAGTGGTTTGGTTTCACGGAGTATAACATTCTATTGTATCTAATAGAGATTCGAGGATTTTCTCAATTGTTATGAGGATACTTCAGCATCCTTTGGATAAAAAGATGAATTGTAGCAGTAAAAATAATTCTCAAATATATGGTCAATGTGATAGGACCATTAAAACCTAAGAGGGTATGATAAGACCATGTTCTATGAATTTAAAATGTGGTTTCGATCAACACCTTTCTCCTGAAATTTTTTCTTACAATAATAACTTCCATACTCGGATTCAGATGTCTCCTTATGAATACCTCTATATAAAAGAATATAGGACACTAACATGTTGGGAAAAAGTAGAGATGGATATATCCATTAAAAATTACATCAAGGAATCTCATAGACCACATAAGAGTTAAAATACTAATAATTAGTGATATCATTAATTTAGAGTTAGTGAGAATAAATTACTATGTATTTATATATAGAATAATATTTTGATATTTGGAAATAATGGAATGCTGATCCTTATTTATATTGACCCCTTTTATATTCTTGATCCAATAGAGATGGTATCTTATCACTTGGTGATTCCACCAACCCTATCTCAGGTTAAGGATGTGTTCCTTGTATCTCTTTTATAAAATTCCATCCATGATCCTACAAATTTATTAAATACAATGATTGTGAAACATAATCATGATATTTCTTATGAGGAAAAAATTGTGGTGATTCTATATTTTAGAGAGAAATTATTGAGAAACAAGACAACCCCCCTTTTCAATGTTTTGTGGTGAAACCATAAATTTGAGGTAGCCACTTTGGAACCCATGTATATAATAAAGTATAAGTATCGACATATATTTTCAATTAGGTGATGTAATTTCAAAGGAAAATACCATTATAATGGGTTATAATATATAACCCTAAGTATATATATGAATTCTTTTGAAATATATTTTATGTATTTGATAGCATGCTTTACATGCAACCTCGAGTCTAAATGATCCACAATATATTATAATGATTGTAACCTATCCATTCTATTAGCATGTATGAAAATAATTAACGAAATTATGACACAAACACACCCATATATATATTCAAATTCATTGATTAGTTTTTAAGAAATAATAATTAAATTTTAATGAAATAATTTCACTATTAAAGGACCTATTTTTATAAAGATATGTAATTTTCTAAGTGTTATGAATTTATATATATATATAATATTTATCATAATTAAAAAACTATTTTTAATGAAATTTTTTCATACTTTATGAATAATAATACTTAAATTATAAATATATGGGATATGGAAAAAAGATAAAATCATTTCAATGTTAAAAGAGTTATTTTTCAAAAATAATATTTTTATATGTGAAGTATGTTTTTATCATAGTAAATTACATAAATCTCTATAGATTAATTATTTTAAAACAATATATAGAATATATATTAAAAAAAATATTTGAACATTAATGTAATAATGTTTACCAGGTAAATAATTAGATTAATGTTTGTTTTATGCTCAATAAATGAATTTTTAGAAATAAAGGGGTTTTGATGCATTTTTCACGATTATTTTAAAGAAATTTATGAAAATTATAGGAAAATAACTTGATAAAATTATTTCATGTTTTATAATCATGATTAGCAGAATTTTTAATGAGGCAACATTCATTTTTGGTCATAATTATTAGTGGAAATAATAAAACTTTGTTACCACGATTAGGGTTAAAACTATATTACCAGGGGTTTAAAATAAAATATGAGGGTAAAAAAGATTCTTATAATTATATAAATATTATTTTGTGGAGATATTTTGAAATTATATTATCATAAATTTGAATATGTTCTATTTTCTCCACATTCACTTGAAATATATCTTATATTATCCAAATCATTTGAGTAATTCAATGTGTGTCCCTCCCCTCACTTAAAGGGGACATATGATCCCACCTTATTTGAAAAATTTCATACATATATATCAAAAAATAATTTCCCAAAAACTTATTATATTCCTTTCCTTCTTTATTTATCTTTTGGTCTTACCCTAATACTATCCTATTAAGGCTTAAGGTGTAAGTCAAAGAAGTTCTATCAAAGAAGAGGTAATCATCTTACCTAAATCCTTCAATGTTTTTTTTCTTCTAGTTACTCTAAAAATATTATATATATCATAAAATAATTAATCATGTATAATAAATATAATGATATTATATTATGATTATTGGACAACAATTTTCCACCCCCTTCATAACAAATGTTATATAAAAGTATCGCTCGTGGGTATGTGTGGACTACAACCTCCATGTAGCGATATGATTCATTTTCCATCTCCATATTTAATGGATATTTATTATTATAGATTTATTTTTTATATATGAAATTTATTAAATAATTACTCTTTATGAATTTTAATATATTATTAGCCTACATACATTATCCTCATTTAGAAAAAGATAATGTCGCTCGTGCATATATGTGGACTACCACCTTCATGACGTAATGTGATTCGTATTTTATCACCAAAATATATGAATTTTTTTATATTTATCACGTATTATAATTATGAAATTATTATGATTATAGTTATTAGGAAACTATTAACAAAGTGAAAGTACCATAACCACTGTACTAAAACATATATAAAAAAAGAAGTTGTTAACACTAGAAATGATATTGATAATAAAAGATTGTTAATGAAAAAGTGATAATATTTTATAATAAATCATCTATAGAATTATAAGTCTATATATTTTTATGGTATATAATTATAGGAATTTATATTTATTATATAGTATGTTAAAATCACTTATGAAGAAAGTCATACTTAGGGTAACCGTTTCTTGTCTCACTTTTGTTTCTGTGAGAGATATGATATATTCCACACTTTTTTATATCATGTGGGGTATATTATTTAAATTATATATTAGATATCCTGAATATATTAATATTCATGGTATTTAAAGTTTAATTTTATTTTATTTATTTCATGCGGGTAATGATTCAGAAGTCACCAAAATGGTAAGGCTTTTATGTCACAATATGACTTTCCTCCGGGATTATTTATGGCCAAATTTCTGATGATGAATTTATATGACCTCTCTAAAAAAAATATTATCTAAATTATTATAATTTATTTATTTCTAGAAATTAAATTTTCTTTTTTCATTTTCGTATCACTAAGTACTCAAAACTCCGAATGAACGTTTTTAAGGAAAATCGACATTGTTTTTCAATTCAGTCTGGATAATTTTTATTCAATGTCCATATATTCTTTAAAATATTTTCAAGATTGTTTTTATTATTATAAATTTTTTTATTAAATTAATTATTAAACATTTTAAATTTTTATAATTTTTAAAGGAATATTCTCTTGATTTTACAAACAAGGTACTTTTTACCACATGTGTGAATGAAATCATTGTTTTAATATATACCACATGAATAGTTGTTCATGCTATCATGAATGATATTTTATTTTAATCTTACTTTATAGGTTTACATGTTTATTTTCAAATATAATTATTTTCCAAATATTACAGCAACCCAGGCTCAACATATATGGATATTACATCATTTTAGATGACTATTCAGTGCATTACAAAAATACATGTTAGAGGATCGTAATTGTTTTGTGTCTTTGGAAACATGGAAACAAAATATTCAATCATTCTGAAAGAACTTAAATATATCCCATAAATATTACCACCTTTAGTAATTCATCATAAATCCATTCATCATGACATGGAGAAATGAAAAATAAGAAAGGGTTTATCTCAATTCCCCAGTAAGGGTAATCAAGGGATACATGTAATCATAATCTTGAGCATAAGGGTTTGAGAACATGATCATAAAGTTAGAAGATCGTACCCTACATATCAAAGATCATAACAGAGTTCATGGAATAATGATTGGAAGATCATAATACATTAATCATAAAGAAAAAAACATCATGATCCATGAAATCATAACTAATGAAAAAGACATAGGATTAGTGGAATACATATAAGAATATAAACTTTTATTACAGGGAAACCTTACAATACCTTTAGAGCAGTTAGGTTTGTGCTATAAACTATCTACCTACTTTGGGATTGGGATAGAAACTCATCTAAAGACTTTTTTTGGGCTTGGGCTACAACCCATGTACCTTCTTGTTTTTTATCATAGGCTACTACCCGTGTACCCTGTTTCATTTAGGCTTGGGCTACAACCCATAAAACCTCTTTCCTTTTGGGTTTTCCTACAACCAAAACACCCTATTTATTTTCGGGCTTGTGATACAACTCATGTACCATTTAATATCATATAAAATGTATCATTTCCCAATGCATTGGAGAGAGATATAGGACCCACCCATCTCATAGAAAAATCATTCACACATGTGCCCATAGATAATAAAACATTCCTCAAATCATGACCCAGAAAAGGATATATGTCTTATAAACATCAAATAATTACATATATAATGAAATAAATATCATTAAAATTTCATCACATAATAACCTATGGAAAATAGATAGGGTTTCATAACCATTTAAACTAATCATAACCTATGAATGGGAAAAATATATCATAAACAAAAAACAAATGAAATAGAAAAAGGTTTCATAAAGAACACGAAAATAAGTGTGACCTGTTACTATAAAAAAAATATAAATGGAACATTTAAAGAATTTTCAAAAAAGGGCATGAGAAACATTAATTTATGTCAACTAATATGTAAATTTTTTTTGAAATATATTTAAAAAAATTCGTGTGGAAAATATCTTTTTTTTATTTATTGTAAATACATATAAATGTTTAACAATCATTTTGTAAAAAAATTCCTTGAAAACAAATAAAGAATAATTGAAACCATTTTGAAAATATTTTTCCATTAAAATTTATTTTAAAACAATTTCATGATGAGGAACCATTTAAAAATGAAAATGAATATTTAAAAGAATAAATATGGGTATATTTGTACATATCGTACAAAGAAAAAAAGGAACATTCCTTTTGAATAGTAAAAAGGTTAGAAGGAATGACTTTTTTTGAAATTGTTAAAAATGATCCCTGGAAGATATTAGTAAAATAAAAAATGATAAAAATTTATTTATAATCACATAGGATAATGGTATAATATTCTTGGAAACACTTTTTAGAAAATATATATTTCTAATTAATGAATGGGTAAAGTCGAGCTTTCCTAAAAACATTTTCATAACTATATTATGTATCAAAGTGCATAATATGGAACTAATACATTATTATATCATTAAATAACACCGGATAAGTAAAATCATGAATATTACTGAGATATGTATTGTAATATTTCATCATGTGAAGGAGTAACATAAATAATCTCAGAAAGTGATGAGACTGTCTTAATAAAATCTTATAACTCGGTAACATGGGATCATACTCTCCATGTTAAAAAAGGAAATTAACTGATGATTAATATATTTGGAAAATAATTATATTCATGTTATAACATGTAAAATGGATTTATATACACCTCAAAGAAGAGTTTATGTTCATAAAAAAATGAAAATCAAAGATGGAAAATTGAGAAAAAATTGTTTTACCTGTTTGGTAACATTTGAAAGCTAATCCCCATGGAATAAAGATAATAAAATTTGAATTTGAATAAAAAAATTAAGTACAAGATATATATAATATAATCATGTGAGGTAAAATCACCACAAAATAATAAAGTGTGGAAAACATAGCTTATATCTCAAAAAAAATTAAAAGGGAGATGAAATCCCATTACCTTGTGTCTTGACTCTCACCGTACTCATAAACGTTTCATGTATAATAAATATAAGTTTATTATATATATTTTAAATAATAATATTCATATACATAATACCATTTATGGTTTTATTATGATCTTATATAAACTTCTTGTTAACGATCCTATGTTATGTTTTCACTTCTGCTAATATTCGCTTTGTTCATCGCATGTGTCTTAATTTGTTATTTTGGTCGTAATTATACTTATATAATGATTCCAGAATATAGAAAATGATATAAATATCATGTATATATATTATATGTATATTAAAAAAAGTTATTAAATAATGAAATATGAAATAGAATATACTGTTCATAGAGATGGTAAGTCGTATGTATGCATGAATGTTCTTTCCATTTGTAATTGTCAATTTGAAAGAAAAAAAATTGATATATATATATATATGTATGTATATATATATTTATAATTATTAGAGTAGAATGAATATATAATATATATAATATATTCTTATTTAAATCATCTTTAATACATCTCATGTGGTATGTGAACGAATCACATCACTTTGAGGGGGCAGCAGTCCAAACATCCTCAAATGAGATTATCGTATTAACACGAAATGGAAGGTAAAAGATTTATTTTTTAAAATGAATTAATAAGATTAAATAAATTATAAATATAATATATTAAATATATAAATAATTTTTCCATTATAATGGATACCATCATTGGTGGTAGAGGATAAATGAAGAATCACCATTTCGTGAGGCAGTAGTTCACAGTAAACAAAAACAGTATGTGCAACATCCATTAGATGAAGTTGTGTGTAAGTTTATGTATGAAAAATTTCATAAAAACCTGTGATTATATGTAATATACTGGTTTTGTCACAAAATAAGGTAATAATGTTAGTTTAGGGGTGAATTAGAAATATAAAGTTAAGGACCTTGAAAAAGGACGTTACCATTAAATCGGGTAACTACTTTTTTGTTAAGGAAAAAGGATTACGTTGAGTGGATTAATGCCAAAATGGAGGCCTAAAATCTATGGGAGGACTATTCAGAGGATAATTATGATATATTAGATGAACTTAAAATGTTTTATAGGTGTGGAGAATGGGTAGTGTTGTAGACCTTTTCTAAGGGAGGAAAATGACTCAAATGGAATTTTAGAAACAAATTAGGCAGGCACATGTTATTATATAAAAAAAGACATATAAAACCACAAAAATAATTAATTGAAAATTTATGTCTGAAATATGGACATAAAATGAGTTTTTTACACGTTTATATGTCATTTCATACCTAAATGTTATGATTTAGTCCCTAATAAAATTTAATTTGGCCTTGACTGATGTGATTAATTTTAATTACTTTTACTCATCATTTTGGTCAAATATTTACTTGGTCTTATTAGAATATAAACATTAAAATGAATAAAATTGTGTATATAAGATTTTTAATATTATAATCATTGAAGTAAAAAAATTAAGATTAGTGCTAATCCCACAGGATGGATGAAATAATAGGGTTTTAAAGTAGGAAAATGTTCAAAAGATTGTTAAGTTTTTTTTATTCAGATTCAAAGTGAGGTTGATCGTAATGAATTTAATTGTACAAGTATATTTAATATTCATATAACATGACCTTAAAAAATATTTATTATATCATTTTAAATTAATAATTAAATAGAGAAAATGCGTGTTTTAACTTCAAAGTAATATTTTTCACTATTCATAAGAATGATGTTTTCAGAAAATACCAAAAATTCACCATAGAATAATTTCAAAATTCTCAATTAAAAATGAATTTTATTTAATCAAATTAAATTTATAAATTTGTATAAAATTAATTTCATTATAAGTGAATTAAAATTAGTTTATTTGTGAAAACATTATTTTTAAACATAGAAGGACTTTACCAATAAACATATCTTTAATTATCAATATGTTTTATTTATATAAAACAATTATAAAAATATATTAAAAGTAGTTATTAATATTAATATTTCTATATTAAATAGATATATTTTAATTATCTTATTTATATATTTAAAACAATAAAAATAGATGTTTCATAGAAACTCAATGTGGTGGGTGTCATATGCAAACACCGTGTTGTGTGCATCGTATTCCCAATCGGTGTTTCCTATAGTGAAATCCAATTTGGTATAGAATGTAGATCAAGAATTTGGTATTTTGTGTGAAAGGAATTTCTGACTTAGTGTTTTAATATATATATATATATATATAGTTATTTATATTTATATAAAGAACTATTTCTAGTATCATGTGAAATGGAAAATATTGAAAAGGAAAATTAATTCGAAAAAAATAATTCTAAAAATCATTGTGTGTTATAAATATTATAGAAATTTTTAATATTTTGAATATATGATTTCAAAATGAAATGGGTATTTTCCTCAAGAAACATTCTAGTGTTCTTTTAATGGTATTTTTATATATGACAACATCCATTGATGTTACTCATGCTTCAGTGGGGATATAATCAAATAGTATCATCTTTATTATATTTCTAGATGGATATTTATTATTATGATTAAATATTGATGAAACTTGTTTTCTTTTCCAAGGGGTTAGTTTTGATGAAATGGTAAATATTTCATGATCTTGTGGAAAACATATGAATGGATTATGATTATGTTATTGGTTGTTCTATTAAATAAGTCCAATTAATTGGGTTATTTATAATGATTATGAGCTCATAGATTATATGATAGGTTATCCCAAAACCAAAATAGGGCACATAAGAAGTTATCATATTACCAAAATAGGGAACATGAGAGGTTATACCAATCCCAAAGTGGGTAAATAGGTGGTAAATCATAGACAAAATGTGATTAATGTCTTGGTAGATCGCCTGGACAAATGAATTCTGTGATTATGATTATGTTACACATATTCTCACTCTCTTATGACATGTTATTACGAAACTGTTATGTTCTAATTAGTTATGATCTATGATTTATCTACAATTTATGTAGTATGAACTATCAAATCCTTATTCCATGATTATAATATGTTAATTTATTGGTATTATTTTAAAATTTTAAGCTCATTTTTTCATAACCTTATGAACTTATTAATATTATATGTGATCGTTGACTTATATCTACCATGTTTACCCTTACTGAGTATATGACCTCATCATTTATTATGTTTCCTTTCCCTATTCTATAAAGGAAGGATTTATATAGGTTATGACTAAAAAGTGTACAATATGAGAATAAATTTATGTGTGATATTTAATATATTTCATGAAATAAGATTATTATATATCTAGTCTTAAAAAACACTAAACTTTTATGGTTCTAGGGCGTATACTATTATCAAATGTATAGAATGTTCATCTAAAATGATTTAATATTTTTTATTTGTTGTTTGGTATTACTCATTATGACATATGTTTTAAAATTTACCCATTGTGACAATGTTTTAGATTTTCATTCAGATATAGTTTCATCATTTTTATTCTATAATTCTTATGTAGATTTGAGTTTTCAAAGGGAAAGAGAGGCACTTTTTTCTTCAAATAGGGGTAGAATTTGATGCCAATCCTTGGATGAAATGTACATAAAAATTCAAAATTTTAAAACAAAAATACTACATTTGATTGAGTATTCAACATGTAACATTTATCTTAAACAAAGAACATAATATATTTTGTTAAATTTAATTTCCTCAATAGCTTATGGAACACACAACCTCAAGTCAAAATGAATCGTAATATAGTATACCATTATAACCTATGTATTAAATTGGTGGGTATGAATAATAATAACTAAATTATGAAAATTTTATTTTTCTATTAATTAAAAATAAAATAATAATAATTCAAAAAAGAAAAAAAAATTCCGGAAAATTTGTATTTTTTCAAAAGATAGCTTAGTTGTGTTTTGCGCACATATTTTAAAATTAGATTTTACCAATTTCAGAAAATTTATATGAAAAATTTAACTTTATTTTTTAAATCATAATATCAAAATTATCTTTTTGTTAATTGTTGGGATTTTTCAGAAATGTTTAATTTTTTGATGAATAGTGAAAAATAATGAATTGTAATTGAAAACTTCTTTTTTAGATTAAATTATTTATAAAGTAGAATTATTTTCTAAATTAGTTTTTAATTAAAAATAGTTCTATTATTTTAAAAATTTACTAATAATGGTAATTTTAATCATTTTAATAGTTAAATTGGATATAAAAACCTTGTAAACATTTCATCATTTTCTCCTTAAAAACTCGTTTTCTCATTGAGTTTGCGAGATTAATTTTAAATTAATTTTATCTAATTTTATTAATAAAATTTTTAAAAATAGACTAAATATTTATAATATTAATAATTTATATTATCAAATAAGTTAAACCTAATTTTTAACCATAATGAATAGTAAAAACAGTTAAAATTATTTACCACTCATATGGTAAAAATGGGTTTATCGAGGGTATAAACTAAAAATATAAGAATTAAAATTAACTAAAAAATTTAAAAAATATATTTTACATGATATTTTTTACATTTAATGTATAATTATTTATAATAATCCATTTCATAACCATGTGGAATGTGAAAATGTGGGTACACCTTTTTGTTCGAAAATTACAACTGTACCAGTGACCTCACTTATAAAGGGACACCCCTCCTTTCTCTTCTTCGTAGGTTAAAACCATTTTTTAACGATACCTACCCAATTCACTTAAAAAAATTCACATTAGAATATTATTGTCCTTATTTTTTGTATAAATCCATCTTAGGAAGGATTCTAGTGCAAACATACGGAGGTTACCCGAAGAAGAGGTAATGTTCTTCGACGTGTGTATTTATATTATTTCTTCATCAACCCACTTCTATTATTATTAAACTACTATGATACAACATAATCAGTATCTAAAATATTATTTAATTTAATTATGTTAATTAAATTACCAACAACCATCCCAACTTCCAAAAAATGGGTTATGAAATCACCATTCATTTGTACAACAGACTACTACCTCAAAAACTAATGTCTTTCATTTTCACATTACCACCTCTCATGATTGGGTATGATGATGGATATAAAGTATATATATTATATTTATAAAATAATTATACCTATTAATTCATTATATAATGTATAACATTTTTTACTACCCATTTTTATGGGATGTGATAATGTCGCTCGTGTGTACGGTGGACTACCGCGTCACGAAGCGATGTGATTCATTTTTCACAACACTTAAAATGGAAGGTAGTAAAGATAAAGTTAATATATATATATATATATATC
This sequence comes from Viscum album, assembly GCA_963277665.1. Classification (NCBI taxonomy): domain Eukaryota; kingdom Viridiplantae; phylum Streptophyta; class Magnoliopsida; order Santalales; family Viscaceae; genus Viscum; species Viscum album. The sequence continues at coordinate 871,339,690 of OY728161.1, read as the reverse complement.
ATATAAATGATATAATAATTATATTCATGAAATATTTATCATTTTAAAAGATACTATATCATTTTATTTATTACCTTTTCATTCACTAAAATATTATAACAACATTCTTGTAGTTGTGGACTACTGCCTTCACAAAGTGACGTGAATCTCTTTTAAAAAACCACACCATATGGATAATATTTTAAATATATTTTAAAAAATAAAATTTTATTTGTTATATTCTTTTCATTATTTATTGATAAAATATTACTTACCTCTTTTTCCATAATCATCGTTAAAAAATGAAAATGTTTCACATGCGTATCTATGACCAACCATCTCCATGATCGTAACATACAACATTTTTCAAAACCATACATCTTGGTTGTTCGTAAAATTATTATATATATATATATATTAATTATTCAATTATTATTATTATAGATATGATTAATCTATATAATATTCATAATAAAAATTACTTTCATGATAAATCACAAATGAGAAAACAAACCCATTATCATGGGAAAGAAAGAAAATAATGAAATATAATTAACGAACAGGAGATATGATGTTATAAAAGGATAATATTTGATATTATAAATAAAATATTATTCTAATATATGCTAACAAATATTTTAAAACCACAATTCAAGAGTTAAATCATGTTCAACAAAAATGAAGCATGAGGTATGGGATTTATTAAATTAATTCTCATTCATTGGGTTAAACTTCTACTACATTGGTTATTTAATTATAAGATTATGCTTGTAATGAACTTTTATTTTTAATGTTATATTTTCAATATTTTATTTTTAATTACTTTTGACACAAATAATCAATTTATTTATTAATACCCACCTAAAATATATAATCTTTATACGGGAGTTCATCTCAATTTCCCTTTATTGACATATATTTTATTATTATAAACCTAATTTCTTTTATATAGGGAATATACTACCCCATTTACATGTAATATCATGATTAATTAAAAAATAATGATATTTTTACTTTCAATTTCAATTATTTAATCCAAGGTTATTTGACATGAAAGTTATCAAATGGTAAAGAAATTAAAACACTCAATTTCTTTTCATTGAGTTTTATTAATTTTTTTCCTTCAATATTCTTAGGATTATATGTATAATTAATTTTTATTGAATTATATTGTATTTAAACTTTTATATGTGTATTTAAATTATATATACACAATCTATCCATTTATTAATTCCCACATCAACGTTAGGATCTTTCTAAGGGTTTATTTTAAAATATCATTTTAATCAGGATTGTTAACCTTTATTTTTCACTGATGAAAATTATTTGATCATTTTATAATAAGATGATTTAGTTTAATTTTCATATTTTTTATTTATGAAATTTTTAATTAAAATTCACATTTTTACACCCATTTTAATTCATTATAATTGAGAAAATATTGTTCAAAAAACCATATATAATTTCTCTCTTCATCTAGAAATCCATTTTCTTCTAGAACCATGTTTTCTAAAAATGTTTTCAAAAATGATTTGGAAATTTTAAAAATGATTTATTAATTATTTTTTTCTTCAATTTTTACTTTTTAAAAATTCTTTGGAAGGGGTATTTTTGTCATTTTCAAAACAATCCCGATTAGTATTTTTGTAAAAAAATTAAAAGGAATCATTGTTTTAATGTGTACGACATTTACAGAATTTCATGTCGTATTGTCTATTAAAATGATATAAATATTACTATTTATGTTTTAAAGATTATTTTCAAAGAAAAGTAATTTAAAATTTTTTTAAGGTTATTTCCGATATTAAATGGATATTTTCCACAAAAATATTTATAAAGATCTACTTTATGGTATTTCTATTCTTCAATGAAAACATACCTTTCTTTACCAAATACTCCATTGGTATATAATGTAATTATACCATAATTATTATTTAGTTGGGTATTCCATAATAATATTTTCCATGTAATGTATTTAAATTCCCTTTATTGAATATTTTTTTATTCATTAACTTTACCTAGAATTATTCACATTACTATGATCATTAGATACAAAATTTCTCCAAAATATCCAATTTTTTTATCATGGATATTTTTTTTGCTAAAAAATTCTATATTTTATATATATGATGTTCTACATTGAATGTTTTTTACTACGAAAATATTTTTAAATATATATTCATTACTCAATAAAGATATTTGATGATAAAGAACAACGTTCATGAGTTAAATCAATTATTAGATTTATGGGGAAATATTTGGACATGCTGTAATGGGTGGGGAAAAAAATTAATTAGCCCTATAAGTATCAATGGTTTCATGAGGAGGATCAATAAGAAACCATTAAATGGGTTTCTACCAGCAGTTTTAAACCTTATTGTGAAAGGTATTTATTATGGAGGTATCATGATGTCCAAGACCATGAAAAGTAATAATTAAGAATTTACTTAATTAAGAATCCATTTATTTTTATCCAATATTTTTTGACAATGATATTATCTATGAATGCATTTCATTGTTAGTTTATTTATTAAATTGAATGTGTTTTTAGTTATTTACCTTTTAATATTGCTTATTCCTTATCTAATTATTATATCTAAATAATTGATTAAATGGAATATGTTTTCAGTGATTAATAACTCCATATTGATTATTCTTTATTGATTCATGATAACTTCTACTATAGATAACCCATACTGATCATTTGATATCACCATTATTTTTTTATTTTCCCTTGAATCCTGGAAGTGTACTATTAATGATATCAAAGTTAATGTTGGAGGTAATAGCGATATTATTGAAAAAAATTATGATATAATTTGGGTTTTCAAATGAAATACGGTAACTATGTATATATATAGTTGACCAAGGATAATAAATATTCAGTTCATCGAGATGAAATTCCTTGTATCTTATGAAAGTGTAATGTAGAAAACATGAGTAGTAGGTTTTTGGAGTTCGGGTCACTATAGTTGGTATTAGAAGAAGTTTAATATAAATCATGGGAACTAGATTTAGGAAAACATGTATTAGGGAACAAAACTATATGAAATAATTTTAGGACAATTATTTAATACAACATAATGTTTTTGGAAGGAATAAATAATGTGAGGTTTTCTATAAAATACACTCTATCATGGATACTACAAGTAGAACTAGTTCTATCAGAGATTTATATAGGGGTAATAATTTTGAAACAGGATCATTGGCCATTACCAAATTGTCACCTGATGAATGAAAACATGCCTTAATATGCACCTAGTTTGATATTCCCCGGGGATATGATCAGGATAACTCAAATTTTATTTATGAACCATTATGAAGGATTTAAATAAATGATGACAATGATTGGTCTAGGTTAAACCTAAGGTGTATTATATTGAAAATAATGTGTCATTATTTTGACATCCTATAGATGATTATTTGATTTTCAACTATGATTATTATTGACGACAATATACTTTTTTGGTTTTGGTATGTAGTCAGGACCCAAAGGAATCATGTTCATATTGAATTTTAAGGTAAATTTAGTGACTATAATAACCCAAATAGAAATATGAATAGACTGAAAGATAATATTATTATTTCTTCTAAATTATACCAAAAAATGATTTACAACCTATACCTTAACCAAACCCCAGATACAATATATAAGAGAAGGATAGAGTTTTATAAGAGCTTAAGAGGTGGATACCATGGAGGAAATAAGGCCTGATTTCCATCATGTTAGAAATGTAAAAAGAGATACAAAATAAAGTGTATAAAATAAATGGTAAAATGTTTTATGTGTGTAAAATATAGTTACAAATCAATTAATATTCAAGAAAAAATGAAGAGCATGGGGGATGGAAATAAATCTCATCCTAAGGATCCATTTATAATTAATTATGTTAAATATGGGGAATATGAGAATTATTGGATTTAATTACCTATTTTAAAAGAGAAATAGTAGTCTAAGGAAAGACCAATGTTGAAATAAAACGGTTGGATAATTTATAAAGATTCCATAATTATATTGAAAAATTATTTTTACCAATGGTATTTGGTTATAAGAATCATAGAACATCTAAGGATTGTCTTAATTTTATAAACAAATATATACTCATTAACATAAGAGTTATGGACTCCATCATGGATTTATGTGTTTTAGGTTTTTCAAACGTTCAATGTCATAAAAACCCTTTCATCATTTATGTTATTTGAGTCTAATAGGATTAAGAATATATTGTGATACATCTATATAAGTATAGACTATTGGTTTAGTATATGTTTTAGTGAAAAATTCATTTATGCAAGATGGAAAATAAATTGCGTGGGAATAATTTTAAATTCATAGGTAACCGTTAGGGTTTATATTATCTTTAGGTTCATGTAATTATGGGTCATCACAATATGGGAATTTTATGCAGTTTTGGAAAATAGAGAACCCACATGTTGGGTGACAACCCATCACATCTAGCAAGGTCACAAAGATTGAACTCAGGATTAATGGGAAAATTGTTTTAACACTTAACACTAGCCTACATGATATACTGGTAAAAATGTTATTGCTTTTAGGTAAACATTTTTACAAATAAATATTAATGATGAACCAATTGTGTTTTTTTATGTTTAGAAATTAATCTAATATATTAGATAACTTGTGCTAACCATATTTGATTTGGAAAATAGTTTGAGATAGATGAAAAAACAATCCACTCTTTTATGGATCTTACGATCTGTTAAAAGCGGATTTTAGTGCTTCTAAAATAAAAAATTTATTATTTGATATTCATTTCTTTGAGTAAGCGATGAATTCGAAATTGGTGAAAGAAAAGAGAAATGAATTTATTTTTAAAAGTAGAAACATATCAAGTAAATATATTTTTGTATATTCTTAAATAGTAAAAGAATTCCAAAATTTTTGGAGATGGATCATGACAAAATTATCCTATTACAATTATATTCAATGAATAAAATGGTATTTTAAATCATCCCATGTTTATGGTTTTGAGGTCCTTAACTTTCTATTGATCATTCAATTTCTTTTGATCAATGACCTATATCATTCTCTATAATTATTTATGCTTTTCTTCTATGTCCATATCTTCAATTTCCACCAATGTTATATTATATTTAAACCTAGATATGTGTTATTCCATATGAATAATTTATTACCTTTCTCTCTTATTAGGAGGATATTTTATTAACCCTTTTATGATGTGGATGTTTCAACAATAATATTTGAAATTGTCATGACCTTGATTTACCAGATAACGTTTAAATTGCAAGGATGTAATTTATTTAAGGTGAGGATTATGAAACACCCCAAAATTATAAAATTATAAAATTATAAAATTTTATTTCATATCACATTTCACACACAACAATGACCTGAAACAACCCACTAATTATTTTTCATTAAATTTTTTGTCCTCAATAACATAAAAAAACACAAAACCCTGAGTTTAAATGAACCATAATATAGTATACCGTTATAACATAACCATTAAATTGTACGTTATGAGTAGTAATGACTAAATTATGAAAATAATTGTTATATATTGTTTATAAATTAAAAAATAATCTTATAAAATAAAAATAAATTTTTTTTCTGAAAAAATGTATTTTTTTAGAAATATCATTTAGCCATGTTTTGCACACATTATATAAAATTAATCATTAACAGGTTTAGAAAATATATTTCATAAAATTAAATAATATTTTTATAGCGACCCGACCTTTTCATACATTACTATTACATCATTTCAATGATAAACAACATAATAGTATTACACAAAGAGGATCCAAAGGTTTAGTGTCTTGGGGAAACTAGGATCACACATAACAAATACAACATCAAGCATAAGCATTTATTTAATTTATTCTTCTCTAGCTTATTATTGGCACTTTTTTTCTCCTTAGTACATGTATCCACATGAGGATATACATAAAAATGGGTGAGATAGAAGCCCAGTAAGAGGATAGATAAAACAATATATCATGGGGTGAGCACAATCATAAAATCGGAAAAAGATCGTGAACATGAGAGGAGTATATATAAAAGACTTGAAATGTGGAAAAGCCTAAAAATGAAACATCGTTTCGTAGTGGTTAACTACCACAAATAATTGTGAACCAAACTAGAATCTTGTTCACACATCATTTCACATTTACTAATGAGATTCATCACTTTAACCAATTCATTCAAGCGCTGCATAATTCTGAGCGCACCCGTCACATTGAAACATTCATATTGCGCTATATAAATCCAGGCGCACCCGTCACATCATAGCATTATAATCATCATGCTTGACACATAGAACACATATAAAAGATGTACATAACTAAAACATGGAAAGAAATGGGTTTTATCTCATAATAACACATTCATAAGCTTTGGGTTGCCATAAGAAAGATGGAATAACATACATTTTATAAGAACCGTCCACTATGAGTGAGAAGTAAAACGAGTGTTCTTAAAAGAAGAGTTATTTTGGAAAACATTTATTGTTGGACATAAAAACTAGTTACAAACATTTATATTCCATAAAAGTAAATAAAATGATGAACAAATGATATTTAAGGAGTAACCATATGAAAAATGGAGTGAAAGAGGGATAACCTGAAGGAAGAAAATTGGGTTCGAGATTTACCCTTACCTTGTATCCGAATGATGCCTTCACATTAATGTCCTATATAATGAAATTATATTCATTAATTACAAATCCAGAACCATGTGTACATTAATAGGTTTCTTTATGGTTTCATTATGTCATGTTATGTTTCTTTGGATGACTTATAGGGTTTAAAGACATTGTTCAGGGATGTTCGTTTTTATGGGTTTTCTTGGGTGGTTCACTTGTATTCTTAAATTTAGGTAGAACATGAGTAAACATCCCGAAATGATATTACATGTCATTAATGATATTATAGGAGATTTAATGATCTTGTAATTAATTATATTAGATACATGTGGATGAATCATTAGATAAGAATTAAATGATGGTTATTTGGGTCAATTTGCGCGGTTTTTGGATCACAACAAACTTGTTTTAACTTATTACATAGAAAAATGTCCATAGGTTTTTAAAAAAAATTTAAATATAACATAATACAAATAATATATTCTAGTTCAACCATCAAAATGGTTTCATGACCAGATCCGAAGGTAGAAATGGAAGAAGAAATCATGTCGTTCTTGAAGGTGATAAATTAACATCACACGAACAACGTTCTCTTTAATAAAATAAAAGAAAGAGGGAAAGTGGGTTGGATGATATAATATACCATTAGAATAATAAAATTAAAGTATGTGCAAAATAATGGAGTTAAAATACAATTCTTATGAAGATTGGTGGGTAGAGATCAAGAAATGAACTTGAACTTGAAAGGAAATTAAAGGAGGAGAGGGAGGGAAATTACCTCTGGAATCCTCCTCTTGAGAACCTCCTTAAGGGCCTAAGAATGGTATTTTTATGATAAAAGAAGCACTTGGACGTGAGAGAGGTTCTAGGGAAGGTGTTTGGTCAGATTTTAGGGAAGGCTTGGAGCTTGATATTTGTGAGAAAATGGGGGTGTGAAGGGTGGCTTTTATAGTGGAGGGGAGAGGGGTTTCCTTAATATAAAATTCATTAGTATAATAATTTCCCCTAAGACAAGGAATAGTGAGTCTTGAACGACCAGGAATAGTTATTTTATAGTGTAATCCCAAACCAAGTGGGCTTTCATCATCAGAACATCACATATGACCCTATAATTTACTTATATAGCTTATTTTGTAAATTACAGTATTTCGCTATTCATCAAAAAATTTAAGTATCTCAGAAAAATCCCAAAAATTTACCACAACCATTTTTTAACATGTAGAACACAAAAATGAAGTCCATTTTCAAAAATAATTTTCTAAATACTATTAACTTAATATTTAATTAAAATCATAATTTACTTAAAAAATAGTTTTTATGATTTAACCTGATTTATAGTGCTTTCAAAAAATATGTAGGGTCTTATAAAATTATCAAAAAACTATAAGACATTGAATCAATACATTTCATGGAAATACATATTATTTTAAATTAATTAATTATTTATAATTATTTATTTATGACTTACAAAATACCAAAACGTTTACTGAGGTCAAATTGTCACTTTCTAAGATGTCTAAATTTTATTTAATTAATCATAGGTAATGTTAATCTTATGTTGGATGATTTACTATTCATAAGGGTTATATTACTATTCATAAGGGTATGTTACTATTCATAACGGTAGGTCACTATTCACCTAAATTTATTTTTGTTTCATTAGACTCCAAAAATCATCTTGAACACAACCATGTATGTGACATTTTCAAAATTCCAAACACAGAAGTGAAAAACTTATGTTTAAAGGTCGCATATCACTTAGTAGTTCGTTATTTTGTGTTTTTAAGACACAAATATAAGAATGGAATTTTACATTGAAAAACATTGGGTCATTAAATTCTTCCTGCCTTAAGGAATTTCTCCCCTGAAATTTCACTTTACACAAACAGGTGAGGGTACTTCTTCTTCATTGCCTCTTCTGGTTTCCAAGTTTCTTCCTCAAGCATATGGTTCCTCCACAACACTTTCAAAAGATGGGTTTTCTTGTTGCGTAGAACATTATCTTTCTGATCCAGAATCTTTACTGGCTGCTCCTCATAGGAGAGATCATCTTCAAACTGCACCAACTCTGATTTTAGTACATGCGAGGGGTCTGATATGTACTTCCATAGTAGTGATACATGAAACACATCATGAACTCGAGCCATATTCGGTGGAAGTTCAAGAAGATAGGCCACGACTCCTATGTGGTCAAGGATCTCAAAGAGGCCAATATACCTTGGGCATAGCTTCACTTTCTTCCTGAATTGCATGAATGTCTTCCATGGAGATATTCGATGGAAGACTTTATCTCCAATGTCGAACTCCAAGTGCCTTTGACGGTTGTCAGCATAGCTCTTTTTCCGACTTTGAGTAGCTTTGATGTGTGTTTGGATTACTTGAACCTTCTCTGGAATCTCTTGTACTTGATCGGGTCCAAGGAGCTTTCTTTCTCCAACTTCATTCCAATAGGTTGGAGTTCTACATCGCTTTCAATACAGAGCTTCATATGGAGCCATCTGAATACTCAAGTGGAAGATAGTTTTGTATAAGAACTCAACCAATGGGAGATGATGATCCTAAACACCTTTGAATTCAAGAGAGAAGGATCTTAGAATATCATCAAGTGTCTGAATAGTCCTTTCAGACTGGCCATCAGTTTGGCGGTGATAGGCCTTTCTGAAATTTAATTCAGTACTCAATTCAAGTTGAAGGCTCCTCCAGAATTTATATGTGAAGCTTGGATCATGGTCAGAGACAATTGAGAGTGGAACACCATGCATTCTCACCACTTCCTTCACATATATCATTGTAAGTTGTTCAAGCGAGAGGTCTTCCCGAATAGCGATAAAATGGGCAGTCTTGGTGAGTCAGTCAACTACAAACAATATTTCATTATTTCTCTTTGACGTATTCGGGAGACCTGTGAAAAAGTCCATAGTAACATTTTCCCATATCAACATGGGCATAGGCAATGGCTGCATCATACCTTTGGACTTTTTTCGCTCAGCATTAACTTGCTGACATACCAAGCACCTTGATATATATTCCACAATCTCTTTCTTCATGTTATCCCACCAGAAGTGTTTTCGGATATCACGGTACATATTGGTACACCCAAGATGGATAGAGAATGTTGAGCTATGTGCATTTTCCAGTAGATCCTTCTTTATCCCGGTTGATGAAGGCACACAAAGCCGCATTCCAAAACAAATCACACCATCATCGTCGATATGGAAGTCTTGGAGCTTCACTTCCTTTAATTCATTCACCCTCTTTTGTATCTCCACATCATCCCTTTTTTCCTACTTAATCTTCTCTTGGATGGATGGTTGTGCAATCATTTGTGAAAGGTAGGATGTATCCCCTACCATTATGATTTCCAAATCCATTCTTTGCATATCCATGAAGATACGATCTTTCTTAATCCGCAGCATGGATCAAGTAACGTGTTCTTTTCTGCTTAGAGCAGTGGCTACTATGTTTTCCTTTCCTGGATGATAGTGAATAGAGAAATCATAATCCTTGATTAGCTCTAACCATCTCCTTTGATGCTTGTTGAGCTCCTTTTGTGTGAATATATAATTTAGGTTCTTGTGATTGATGTATATGTAAGACTTCATACCATAAAGGTAGTGCCGCCAGATTTTCAAGGCAAAAATCACGGCTGCCAGCTCTAGATCATGTGTCGGGTAGTTTTTCTCATGGATCTTCAAATGATGTGAGGTGTAGGCTATCACATTATAATTTTGCATGAGTACACAACCCAAGACTTTCATTGAAGAATCACTGTATATAACAAAAAATTCTCCACTTTCTGGTATTGTGAGTACAGGTGAAGTGATCAACCTTCTCTTTATCTCCTTGAAGCTTCCCTCACATTCTTCCATTCAGACCTACTTACCCCTTTCCTTGTTAACATAGTTTGTGGGCTTGACAATCGTGAGATGTTTCTCACAAAACGTCGGTAGTACCCAACTAATCCAAGAAAACTATGGCTTTCTGTGACACTAGAGGGCCTGGGCCATTCCTCATTCACCATTGTCTTTGAAGGATCCACAAAAATTCCCTCACTTGTGATCACATGTCCCAAGATCCTGACTTGATTCATCTGAAAGTCACACTTGCTGAACTTGGCGTACAACTTCTCCTTTCTCAATGTCACCAACAAAAGTCTTAGATGTTCTTTATGTTCCTCCTTTCTCTTGGAGTAGATGAAAATATCGTCGATAAACACTACCACAAATTTGTCGAGGAAATGTCTAAAGACTCCATTCATCTAATCCATGAATATTACAGGGGCATTAGTATGTCCAAAAGGAATCACCAAAAACTCATAGTGCACATACCTTATTTGGAAGGCAGTCTTATAAATATCTTCCTTCTTCACCATTACCTGATGATATCCAAAATGAAGATCCACCTTTGATAATTATTGAGCACCTCTTAACTGGTCAAACAAGTCATCAATCTTTGGTAGAGGATACTCATTCTTTATGATGATCTTGTGGAGTTCCCGATAATCTATACACAGTTCCATGGTTCTATCCTTCTTCTTCACAAAGATCACTGGTGCACCCCAAGGTGATGCACTAGGGCGTATGAATCCTTTGTCCAGATGCTCTTGCAGATGCTTCTTTAACTCCTCCAGTTTGATAGAATCCATCCTATAGGGGAAATTTGAGATAGTAGTAGATCCGGGTATGAGTTAAATTGAGAACTCTACCTCACGATCCAGGGTAATTCCGGGAAACTATTCCGAAAATTTATCACCGTATTCTCTCACGATGGGCATTTACTCAAGGTTGGAACTTTCCATCGACTCAACCATTTGGTAGAGGTATGCTTCTTCACAGGGAATCAACACCCACACCATCGAAGGATTTTTCAAAGGAGATTCATGATCTTCCCTACATTTGTAGAGAATCATGGGATGGTTTAGAATATGAAAAGATATTTCCTTTTCTAGACAGTTGATATGCGCTCTATATAACTAGATCCAGTCCATTCACATTATAGAGTCGAATTCCACCAAGGGAAGTATTATGAGATTTTCTGGTAGAATCTTCCCACATACACCTATAGGAGGGGAATCAAACACTTGGGTTGCAATGATTGAACCACTTGGTGTTATTACAGATATATCTACTTCAAGGTTTCGGGGCTTCGATTCTATAGTTCTATAAAACTTGCAATATATAATGGAATGCGTAAAACAAAAAGAAAATTAGAATTTTTCCATTACTGAGTGAATAGGAAGTGTACCTTTTATGACTTCATTATCATGCTCCACCTCCTCCATAGTGATGCTATAAGCCTTTAATTCTTTCTTTGTCTTTGGTGGCTGCTAATGTTGATTACCCTCAAGAACTCAAGGTTTAGTGCACTGTTTTCAATAGTGCCCTAGCTCCTTACAGTTGTAGCATTGAACCACGAGTGGTTATCTCCTTTAATTGGCTACATTCTCCTTGCTTTTTGTATATTTTCGACACTCTTGAGAATGGTGTCATTCTTTCCCACACTTGAAGCATTTCCCCGTCCCTTTGAGGCAGTTCCCATTGTGCAACTTCCCAAATTTTTGGCATGTGGGTTGTTGATTTTTCTTCCCACCATTATCATTAGATCAACCAGCTTGAAACTCCATCTTTCTTATCTTATCACCCTAGCCATGTGACAATTCTCCAAACTCCATCTCCAATTTGATAGCACACAGAACAACTTATTCATAACTCCCAATGTCTCGAATTTCAAGAGCCTTTCAAAGGTGTGGTTTTAATCCACTAAAGAATATATCAATATTTCTATCATTTTTGATAAAAAACCCGAAGCATACCTTGCAAGACTTGTGAAATTCGCTTCATAGGTTGTGATAGATTCTCTTTCTTATTTCTTGAGCTCTATGAATTATCTCTCCATCTTTGTACAAAGAGTTCACGAGAAATTCTTATTAAGAAACATTATCTTATAGTCATCCCATTCCATCTCTTCAATTTCTTCCCTTGGCTTGGTGTTCTTAATCAAACCCCATCATTTATCAGCTTCTCCATCAAGATGATAAACGACTAGAGTAACCTTCTCCATCTCTGAACAGTGAAGCACACAAAAAGATCTTCTCCATGGAGTTGACCCACTGTTCTGCAACTAGTGGATCAGAAGATCCACAAAACATCGGTGGTCATTGCCACATAAAACATTCAATATACAGTTTCTACCTCTTTGGTGAAAGAGGATGTTCCCCATTATTATTATTCATAACCTAAGATAATTGGGTAACCATTGCCATTAAGTTTTTAACTCCACTACCCAAATCATTGGGGATTTCGTTCAGGAAATCATTGCATTGGCCCTCTCACGAGTTGTTGGCCTGATTTCCCCCGGTCCCCATCATTTTCTAAAATAGAAAAGGATAGAACAAAACATAGGTAAACAAGTCTTGAATAAATTATTAATTTAAACAATTCATACTGAAAACATAACATATGGGATCCCTATGTAAATATTCTTGTGTGCATATATGTACTTAGTCTCATGCTATAGGTTTACTCTAGGGTTCACTAATCCTAATTGCAAAATGAACTAAACCTTGCCTCTGATACCAACTATAGAGACCCGACCTTTTCTTACATTACTATTACATCATTTCAAAGATAAAAAACATAATAGAATTACACAAAGAGGTACCAAATGGTTTTATTTCTTGGGAAAACTAGGATCACACATAACAAATACAACATCAAGCATAAACATTTATTTAATTTCTTCTTCTCTATCTTCTTATTGGCACTTGTCCTCTCATTAGAACATGTAGCCATCAAAGGATATAAATCAAAATGGGTGACCTAGAAGCCCAGTAATAGGATAGATAAGAACAATATATCATGGGGTGAGCATAATCATAACATTGTCAAAATATCATGAACATGAGAGGAGCATAAATAAAAGACTTGTAATGTGGAAAAGCATAAAAATGAAACATCATGTCTTAGTGGTTAACTACAAAACATACTTGTGAACCAAGATAGCATATTTTTCACACATTATTTCACATTTAATCATGAGATTCATCACTTTACCCAATGCGTTGGAGTGCTGTATAATTCTGGGCGCACCCGTCACATTGAAAAATTCATATTGCACTATATAATTCCGGGCGCACACGTCACATCACAACATTATCATCATCATGATTTCCACATATAACACACATAAAAGATGCAAATAACTAAACCATGGAATGTAATGGGTTTCAAATCATAATAACACATTCATAAGCTTTGGGTTCCCAAAAGAAATATGGAATAACATACATATTACAAGAGCCGTCCACTTTGAGTGAGAAGTAAAAGGGGAATTCTTAAAAGAAGAATTATTTTGGAAAACATTTTTTGTTGGAAATAAAAACTAGTGAAAAACATATATATCCCAGAAAAGTAAAGACAATGATGAAGAAAGGATCTTTAAGTAGTAACTAGATAAAAAATGGAGTGAAAGAGGGAGAACCCGAAGGAAGAAAATTGGGTTCGAGATTTCCCCTTACCTTGTATTTGAATGCTTCCTTATATTTAATGTCATGTATAATGACATTAAATTCATTAATTATAAATACAGAACCATGTGTAAATTAATAAGGTTCATTATGGTTTAATTATTTAATATTATGTTCCACTGTATGACTTATAGAGTTTAAAAACATTGTTCATGGTTGTTCGTTTTTATGGTTTTTCTTGGGTGGTTCACTTGTATTCTTAAATTTAGGTAGAACATGAGTAGAAATCCATAAATGATATTACATGAAATTAATGATATTACATGAGTTTTAATGATATTATAATGAATTATATTAGATCCATGTGAATGAATCATTAGATAAGAAATAAATGATGGTTATTTGGGTCAATTTGCGCTTTTTCTTATCACAACAAACTTGTTTTAACATATCACTTGGTAATATGGACATATGTTATTTCCATAAATTTAAATAGAACATAATAAATATAACATATTCTGGTTCAACCATCAAAATGGTTTCATGACCAGATCCGAAGGTAGAAATGGAAGAAGAAAGCATGTCGTTCTTGAAGGTGATAAATTAACATCACACGAACAACGTTCTCTTTAATAAAATAAAAGGAAGATGGAAAGGGTGTTGGGTGATATAATATACCATTAGAATCATAAAATTACATTATATGTATAATACTGGAGTTACAATACAATTTTTATGAAGATATGTGGGGAGAGATCAAGAAATGAACACGAACTTGAAAGGAAATTAAAAGAGAAGAGGGAGGGAAATTACCTCTAGAATCCTCCTCTTGAGAACCTCCTTAAGGGCCTAAGCATGGACTTTTTATGAGACTAGAAGCTCTTGGACGTGGGGGAGGGGCTAGGGAAGGTGTTTGAGTAGAGTTTAGAGAAGGCTTGGAGCTTGAGAGGTTTTGAGTAATTGAGGGTGTGAATGGTGGCTTTTATAGTGGAGGGGAGAGGGGTTTCCTTAATATAAAATTCATTAGTTTAATAATTTCCCCTAAGACAAAGAATAGCGATTCTTGAATGACAAAGAATAGTAATTTTATAATGTAATCCCGAACCAAGTGGGATTACATAATCAGTACATCACATATGACCCTATAATTATCTTATTTATCTTATTTTGTAAATTATGGTATTTCACTATTCATCAAAAAATTCAAGTATCTCAGAAAAATCCAAAAAATTTACCCCAAACATTTTTCGATGTGTAGAATAAACAAATAAAGACCATTTTACAGAAATAATTTTGTAAATACTATTAATTGAATATTTAATTAAATTCATAATTTACTTAAAAAATAGTTTTTAAGATTAAAACTGATTTATAGTGCTTTCAAAAATTACGTAGGGCCTTATAAAATTATCTAAAAACTATAAGACATAGATTCAATAAATTTTGGAGAAATAAATATTCTTTTAAATTAATTAATTAATTATAATCAATTATTTATGACTTACAAAATACGAAAACGTTTACTAAGTTCAAATTGTCACTTTCAAATATGTCTAAATTTTATTTAATTATTCATAGGTAATGTTACTATTATGTTGGGTGATTTACTATTAATAAGGGTCATATTACTATTCATAATGGTATGTTACTATTCAAAAGGGTAAGTCACTATTCTCAAAAAATTAGTTCTATTTCATTAGACTCCAAAAATCATCTTGAACAGAACCGTGTTTGTCAGATTTACATAATTCCAAACAGAGAAGTGACGAACTTATGTTTAAAGGTCACTTATCACTTAGTAGTTTGTTATTTTGTATTCTTAAGAAATAAATATAAGCATGGAATTTTCCATTGAAAAACATTGGGTCGTTACAATTTTTAACTCATATTATCAAAATTATCTTAGGCTGATTCTTTTTTATTTTTCTAAAATGTTTTATTTTGTAATGACAATGAAAATACTAAATTTTTATTGAAAACTACCATTTAATTTAAATTATTTATAAAGTTAAATTTTACTTCTAATAAATTTTAAAGAAAAATTAGTTCAATTAAATTAATATTTAACAAATAACGGTAATTTTTATCAATTTTTTATTTAATTTCAATATAAAAACATTGTAATATTTTGAACAATTTCTCTTTAAAAACGTGTATTCTCGTCACTTTTACCAAGTTAATTTAAAATTAAAATTTTCCACTTATGAGAAAGTAATTGTAAAAAAAGGTTACCATATTTTTGATAACCAAAATTTATATTATACAATATGGTCAATATAATTTTTTACCATAATTAACAGTAGAAACTATAAAAAATATTTACTGTGGTTAAGATAAAAATGAGTTTACATGGGGAAAGGGAAAAAACTAAAAATATAAGTGTTAAATGAATTAAAAACGTCCCTAAAATATATTAAATGTCTATATTTCGGCCTTATAATATTTAATTATCAATAATACTCTATTTTTTACCCATGTTTCATGTGTAATATGTTGGTACGCCTTTTTATTTTAAATAATTACATGTGTTCCACTCACCTCACTTATAAAAGGCCACCCCTTCTCTATTATTCACACCTTAAAACCCTTTTGTATAAATATTAATGATAATATAACTTTCCAAATTCTGGTAAATCCTCATATAATCCTTATTTTTTAAATAAATACAACCTATTAAGGATTTCGATGCAACCCTAAGGTGGTTACACGAAGAAGTGGTAACATTTTTCAATGGCAGTTTTATTTTATTTCTTCCTCCATCTATTCTAATTATTAATAAAGGATTATTAAATAATAAAATAAGTATATTTTTAATAATTAAATATTTTTATTTCAATTTTTCTACCTAGAACCATCCTTCATTCCATTAAATGGATTATAAAATCATTATTTGGGTGTACAGAAGACTACCACCTCACGAACCGATTTCATTTGTTTTTCAATTACCACCTCTAATGTTTGGGTATGATGATGGATATAAAGTATATATATATATATATATATATGATATTTATAATACAATTATACTATATGAAACTCTTTTAATTTTTATTCCATATGGGATATGATAATGTTGCTCTTGTGTACGGTGGACAACCACAATATGAAGCAATGTTGATCGTTTTCACTGAAACTTTAAATTGAAGGAAATAAGAATACAATTATATAAAATATGTGATATAAAATAAATAATAATGATTTTTTTTAATATTTATCTTTTTTAAAAGAAAATAGATAATTTTATTTCTTTCCATTCAACTCACATAAATATGATAACATTGTTCGTGCAAGTGTGGAAGACCGCCTTCACAAAGCGATGTGACTATCTTTTCGTAATCATACCGTATGGATGATATATAAAATTATATTTAAATAACTATTATGGTATTTATGGTACTATTATAATTATATAAATATAAAATATTACTTACCCCCATTCGATAATAATCATTGAGAAATGGAAATGTTTTCCATGCATACATATGACCTACCATCTACATGAACATAACATACATAATTTTTCAAAACCTAATTTAAAAATTGGTCTTAAAATTATAATTGATGCACAAATATTATAATTAATTCATTATTATTTTCATGTATATTATTAAAATTTATAATATTCTAAATAAACGGAACTTTCAGGATAATGAAGGAATGATAAAACAAGGAAATTGACCCCCCCCCAAAATAAAAATAATGAAATATTATTAACGAACTAGTGATAAGATGTTATAAAAGAATCATATTTGATACTATAAATATCAATATGGCCATTTTATAAGTTAATAAATTAATAAAAACCACTACTTTTGAGGTTAATGCATGATCAACTAAAAGGAAACGTGAGTTAAGTGATTTCTTAACTCAATATCCATTTACTAGGTTAAACTTTAACTTCATTGATTATGTCTTTCTTAGATTATGTGTATAATTATTTTTTATTTTTAGGTTATTTTTATACTTTTTATGTGGATTTAAAATTTGTACACATAATAAATTCATTAATTAATACCCACTTCAATTATATGATTTTTCAAGGGACATAATATAATCTATCCATTAATGGGGAATATTTTACTTTTATGAATCTACTTTATTTTATATTTTGTATATACTACCCATTTTACATGTAATTTTATTTTTTATTAATAACTCTTGGTAATGTAATTTTCATTTTGAATTATTTTATCCAAGTATATTTGACATGAATGTTTCCAAGTGATAAATAATTTCAAAACTAAATTTCTTTTCATTAGGTTATATTACTTCATTATTTGACTTTCAAATTATATGATTATGTATATAATTATTTTTTATTAGTTTATGTTGTATATAAAATATCTATATGTGAATTTACATTTCATTCACCCAATATATTCATTTATTAATTCTTACTTTATCATTATGAAATTTTAAGGATTTATATCACATTGTCATTTTAATCAGGATTTTTTGTAATTGAATTTCAATTGTAGGAAGTCATTAGATCATTGTACAATAAACCCATTTAATTTTATTAAACTCTATTTATTCATGATATTTTAAATTAAAATTATAAATTTTACACTTGTTTTTACTTAAAATAATTTATAAAATTCTTTTATGAAAATATGACTTCATTTCTCTCTTCAATCAAAAATTTGTTTTCATCCAACACACTGTTTTCTTAAAATGTTTTCAAAAATTATTTTCCCATTTTAAAAATGATTTATTATTTAATTTTTTACCCGTTTTAATTTTTTAAAAATTAATAATCATGCCATTTTTAAAACAATTATCTTTTTTATTTTATCAATAATGTAAGAAGAATATTAATTTTAACATGTAGGACATGATGAAAATTTATATTTGTAATGATCACTACATTTTTTTAATGATTCTGTTATAATTATTAAAAATTATTTTTAAAGTAAAGTATTTATATTTTTTCTAAATTTGGTATTCAAAATGAAAATTATTATTCCTTAAGAATGTTTATAAATATCCTTTTTAAAGTATTTATATTCATAAATTAAAACAACCCTTTATTTTACATCTAATCAACTAGTGATATTTTTTTTCATAACATCATTATTCGTTATTGTATAGTCCCTGAAGTTTCCTTGTAATTTTTTATTTATATGAGAATTTTACGAGTCCTCAAAAATTGACGACACATGATTCTGAGGTCCAGTGTGCCCAGAATTAATTTCTGAACTTTTTTTAGATACATTTAGTAAACGTGCATGCCTGTTTTTGTAACTTTTGAACTAGTGCTCGGAATTTAAATCCTAGGGCACAGTTGAACTCGTAGGGCCGGTATTCGCATAAGGAGACCTTCACCTCAACCGCAGTTGGTCGAGGGTGTAAATTAATTTTCATGTTTTTCATGGTAATAAAAATAAAATAAAGAATAACTTTTATTTTATTTTTCTTTATACTCCCAATTGAATACTCGGTGGTGGGGTCCACCTGAGCTAGAAAACCCCCAATTCAAATCCATGGTGGTGGGGACCACCCATACCCCTCTTAATAGGAGGAAAACTCTCAACTCCCCATTAATTTATTTCTCCCATTTTAATTGAGCCAATTAATTGTGCCAACAAATTAAATTGTTTAACTTAATTAATTTATATTGACCCCCCTGCTCTTTTGATAGGATTGGTTGGAGAAGTGTTGGAAAAGTGGAGAATTGGGAGAAATCTGTGGAGAAACCCTTCCTCTCCAATGAAGAACGCCACTACATTGAAGAGCAAGGAACCGACACCAGCCCGGAGTGGAAGCTCCTTGTGGAGGAAATTAATGACGATGTTATCCAACAACTACATCTTCTTCCTTATGTCATCCTCCAACGAACGACAAGGTAGGGGTGTGATTTCGATTAATCATGATTAATTTTATTTCTCATTGAATCTCCTCCCATGAGCGGCTTGCTACCGCTCCAAATTGGAGGGTACGAGCCAAATGAACATGGCCCGACCTCTAAATATATATTTGTTCTTCTTGATGTGTTCTTAGCAATGGAGGAGGATGGAGACCGACACTAGTGTGGCTCGAGAATGACAGCCAACATCACAGACAACCGTGACGAAGGCGGCGTCACAACCACACTGCCGAAGAAGGGCCGGGTGGAGGCTGACTGTGCGATGGGGAGTCGGCAGTGTGTGTCTACACTACTCGGCAGAGTGAGAGACGCAATACGAGGCCACGATAATGAAGGAGGGTGGTCAGCCGAACCGACCGCTGGCGAAGGCGCGACATGAGACCGTACCGCGTGGAGGAGGGGGCCAGCCGTTTGGCCCACCACATCGGGCCACACAAGCAGGCCGATCCAGATTCAGTGGGATAGGTCAGACCTTGTACCAGACCTGGGTTGGACCGGGTCAACCCGAACCGGGTCAGGTCGGCCCAGGTCAGGTCGGACCGGACATGGACAGACTTCGATCCTTTTTGTTCTTTCAACTATATCTTGAGCTTCGGGCATCTGTTTAACAAACCGTCTGCGGTTCCCAAAACCATGAATCTAGGAAGTGCTTTTGGTATAACCCACTTGAGTTTTGGATAATGTTGGGGTATGTCTGGTTTGGATTGAACAAGAATTCAACCGGGACCTCGGACTAAAAGGTAAATATCTTACAGACCGGGTGTCTGATTGACACACCGTCTATTGCTTTGAGACCCCTTTTATGTGGCGGTCGTTTGGGACACTAATTCGTGGGACTTCATGGTAGTTGGAGTGTCAACCTATGTCTTGGGGATATAATCCTCTCTGAATCAAGTGAGCATAGTGCAGGAACCATGTAGCTGGATATAATATGAGAAAGGGATCCTATGTGGTTCTGTACTTTGGGATCCTTCGTGGAACTGTGATTGAGGGTCCCTCATGGATCCGCTCTAGGAATATATGAGGGACTACTCTAGGATCCTTGGTGGTTCTGTTGTACTAGGATCTTATGTGGGTCTGCTGATGTGCTAGGATCCTATGTGGGTACGATGATGTCCTCGGATCCTCTGTGGGTCTGATGATATACTAGGATCCTACATGGTTCCGATGATGATTTACGATCCTACGTGGGGCTACCTTTTAATAGAGTAAGATAATACAATAGATACATCTAATCATCTCTACTACTGTACCTAAGTTGTACTTAGTTAAGCTATGTATTTTCCTGTGTGGTAACCTTATGTGTGGCGTACCTGTGCAGGACTTACTTTCGTGTCAATACCTTTGTGGTAATCTTGTGTGTGTCATACCTTTGTGGTACTTACCTTAATTGTTATACCATTGTGGTATTCTCTGTGTGGTGTTACCTTTTTGGTACTTACCTTGGTGGTATTACCTTGGTGGTATTTTTTTCTTTTTGGAACAATTTAACTTTGGCTATGGTTTGGGACCTGTGTTGAGATGGGTTTACTCGATAACTTTGGTATATGTTTGGGCATATTCCTAAGAATGATTTTCAGTTTCTCACATGATTTGTGGTTTATCCTTTGTGGATTTTGTGAGACCTTTGAGGGTCTCGGGGTCCATACTGAGTATTGTTATACCTATCCATGCATGGGCTATACCCACCCCTTGTTGTGTTTGGTGCAGATTACAGACAGTGCTGACTGAGGATGAGAGTACCGGGACTAGAGGTAACTCAGAGGTGGAAATTAGACGAGACATACCATAAATATGAGTTCGAGATCTATACCTTCCCTTCTTGTAGGATTCTTGGTAGGTGTTCGTAGGAGCTCTTTCAGCCTACTTTTACTTTTAATTTTTCTTTTACATTCACGTTGGGCTAGTATTCTGGACCCTTTTTCTATTGTACACGCTCATTTACTATACAGTTTACTTGTGTCCGCATCTTACTGTGTTCCTGGATGGGTGTGTTTACATGTTATAAAGTAAATGCCTTCCCAGTGTTAGGGAATACGCCTTTTGGTGCTAGTCCCCAGCCCCTAGCTTATGAAACGCGAGCTTTAGGTAGTCACAACATGGGCCCTTGGGGACAGGTCGTGAACATTATATGGATGTTTGTATGATCATTTGGATCAAGTATATTATTTAAATTTCAGTTTATTAAATCAATTTGGTATTCATTATATCTCTCTATAATTATACACTCTCTTGTGATAATTAGACATTATAATTTTCATAAATATCAATATAATTTATAATGGATATGTTTATTTCATAAAAATTATATCAGTTAAACATATGAATTTCTACATTTATTGTTATTTATTTACCTAGGAAAATATTGTTAAATCTAATTTAATTACTCAATATGTATACTTGATGATAAAAAAATAAATCATGAATTAAATCAATTGTTTGATATATGAGGAATAATTTAGAAATACAGTGATGGGTGGGGATAAAAATTGTAACAAACCGACTCCAGAATACTCGGAGCTGGTTCCTTGAAACAAGATTTGTAAATTTTTACACTAAGCATGTAGTGATATTTTACACATCATTTCCCATAAAGAGGATCATTACAGTTCATGTTATGGGAAACCATATTTATCTGACATGCATCTTCGGCTAAACACTGATACATAAAAAATTTATTTCAAAAATGTTGGGTGAGCATACGAATGCTCAGAAAGGGGTTTTAAAATAATTTACCAATTTTAACATTTTAAAAACATTATTTAAAAAATTTCCATAAAACATTTTCTTAAGAAATAATGTAACATACATATCAAATCATAAAAATTCTATTAGAATTTAATGATCACATTTCAAACATATTAATAGAATTACAAGGAAACATGATTCAATTATAGGCATGGTCATTCAGAGTAATAAGTAAAAGAAATTCCAACATTAATAGGTATGAAATGTGAATATGAATGTAAAAAATTTATAAAAGAGAATAATACATGATCATAGTTTCAGAAAAAAAATTAACTTGTATTTATTTCACTTATAACTGTAAGCTGTAGTTGGCTAATAAAATCTCTGATTGATTAATAAATGTAAGTCCACAAGATTTTGCTTTCTTGATACTCATAAGTAAAGTCTATTAACCATTGATATTCTACAAGTCATATCTTCACTTGGTTAATTAATTATCATAGAAATAATGATGGAACATATAATTCCAGACCATTTCAAGACATCGTGTCAAGAATTAAAATGGCAATGGTCTCGTGCCATCACATGAAATGTCAATGGCCTCATGCCATGACTTTATTGTCTCATGAGAACTATCAATGCACCGAGGGGCTTTCATTAACTGGTCCCTAACCCATTATACTGATTCTATTACATTCCTCATACGACAAATAGGGTTGTATATTCAAAATGTATCAAACCACTTTGAATATTTAATTTCTCATTTCATATTATTCAAAGTGTCCCATACTACATTGAATAATTTAATATGTAATCGCTGAAAGGTTATTAGTATTTAATTTCTATCTATAGAAGATACATATATTTAGTGAATTAGGTATATAAGTGTTAATTAGAAAGCTATAAATAGCATGGCTATGTCATTAAATGGGAAGTATGTTATGAATATTATAGCATATGTGATGAAAACTAATGAACTAAAGAAATAAAAGTCTTTTCATATAAAATGGATACCATACATTCTAAAACCATATGAATCAAATATAAATTGGAATTTCACCATGGTTTTGATGCATAATTAATTAAAAGATAAACCAAATACTTAATGTGGGGTATTAATCTCACAGATGATCAACCATTTATTACTGATATTCTTTTATATAACACATCACAAGGGTATACATAATGTTAAAAATTGAATGTGTGGAATTGAACCACAACTAATACCATTTAATATATATGAAAATATGTGATTCATATAAATGAATATAAGAGTTTCAAACCCCAAATATTATACTAATGAACTCTCCACAATTACTAAACACATCAAAAGTATAATATTTCGAATATCCCAAATTAGGGTTTAGCATTGTGTAAATCCATTTATACATAAGGGTTTATAGAAAGAGTAGTATTTTCAAATAGAACATTGAAATTTTGAAAACCACAAGTTTTACTCTTTCTTTGAAATCCTTGGAAAATACTAAATAGATTTGAGGATAAATTTTTATAAGTACACACATATATTCACATAACAGAATATACAATGTGTATTAAAGGGCTTAAACCCAAAAAATTCTAATGTCACACTATGACGTTAATATATTAGTAACATTAATGAATAAGAGTCCCTAAATATTTAATCATAATATAAATTTTAAACGGTTTATTTACTTAAAAAACATACATATATGGTTCTGTAAACATATATAACTTATATGAATAACCAATTATACATAAGGGTCTTACACCAAAATTAATTTACACTTACAGTTTTATCAAAAACATAAATTAACCATTGGAGTTCAATGTTAAAAGACTTATATATGGTATAGAATGTGAGTTATACGAACAATATAACTATATTTGACTTTGTATACTATATATAAATATATACATAAATGTTTTATACGTCACATAATTCCTTATTTTTTGAAACTCTATTTAAGATAGAAACTCAATGTTTAAAAAAATCCTGAAATCACGTATAAAAGAGGTTTTCCAAAAACTATATGATCATACATATATAAATATATATTTTCATGAACTGAATATACAATGTATACAAATACATTCTGGTACAAGGAATAGAAGATGTACTGAACCCTTTCCTACTTCGAGGAGGAGGATATGTCTGAGGAAAATGTGTTGGAGGCATGAGAAGAGAAATAACAACTAAGGGAAAGGGGTGAAAATAGGTTATATATATACAATATAATATAAAAAATATAAAATACAACCTACATGCTGGAAAACCAAGGACCACTCAGTATATGAAATGACCGAGGGTGAGTCATTCTTGTGGAAGATTAGACCACGGAGGCTCCGATGGCATTGGGAGGAGTCACAGGTGTGAAAAAATTGTGAAAAGAATGTGGAAAACCACTACTGTGGTGCATGAAGGAGAAAGTAGAAGGTGCCTCAATAGGAAAACCGAAAAAGGAATGGATATGCAAGATTACTTGTGGCCTTAATCTGATGGTCAGGGGTGAGTCTGAAAATTTTGAAAATGGTGAACGGCAGGGATTAGATCACAATTGTGATTGAACGACTTTGGTGAAACCTGGAATTTTAAAAATAGATGAACAAATCAGATTAGATAATGTGTGATTGGGAAGCTTAGGAAGTCACAATGTTTAAAAAAGACTCATACTACTGAGATTAGATCTGTGATTGATCGGATGATGCACAAAAAATGTGGAGGATACCTGTAGCTGCTGAGGGTCAAATGCCGATCTAATCCAACAGATCAGATTGCACGTGACGTGATCCAACGACAGAGATTCGATCCTGTCTGATTTTCGTTGTCCCACATCGAAACATAGGGAGTTCCTCACCCCCCTTTTAAGCCTAGAGCTCTAAGAAATGGCTCAGATTACTCCTCCCCCTCCCTATAATGCCACATATCGGGTTCTATAGGTGCTCTTATACGCCCACCCACACTGTCATACCTCCACACAAAGTGGCACGCTCTAAGCTACTTCCAACTGCTCATGTGTGCCCTTAGGTGTAGCTATGACCCATGCTCTCTAGAACTAGCATCAACCATGCATGCGCAATGCCCCTGGACTATTCCTACGGGGTAGAGTGTGAGAATCCCATCATGGATTTGAGGTCCCACCACAAGTTGGCCCTTGGCTAGGTGGGTACTCCCCTAAATTTTAACAAAGTAAACATTTATTTTTTTGTAATAAAAATAGGTTTTACAACTATATGTATATTGGAATATTCTAGTTATGATTTCTCTATTATAACCCAAATATTTTCCTTATCTTTATAAATGATAATGTTTTAAAAAAACTATGTAATAAATTAATGATTAATACATCATTAAGAAAATATTATATTAGTTTGATAAAAATCAACGATAGAGTTTTAATAAAAACTTTTGTTTAAACATTAAGATTGAAAACATTTACAATAAATTAGAAATGTTTGAATGATGTTTTAATTCCTCACCAATTTTTAAAATCACATAATGTGTTGCTCAAAATGTTAAACCATTGTCCTTTTAATGTTCATAATAAGTGGTTTTATTATTATTTCAATTAATAACATAAATATTTTGGAAAACAAAATTATACTAATATATTTTTAATTAATTCACCAAAAATACCAATGACTATAATTATAGCAGTTAGAACATAAAAGGTAACCCAAAAGGATATAATTGAGATGATGCCTTATAAAACCATACATTAGGGTGTCCCAAATTCATGAAAATCGATGAAGATGGTGCTTATCATTCCACTGATGGTCAACACAACTGCCGTGATTCTGGCTACAATGTTTTTCATTATGACATACCTGAAGGATCTTCACTACCTATTGGTTCATGTTTTTGTATTAGGTGGCCTTCCAGTGGCTCTGATAGGGCTTTTAGTATGTATTTTTTTTAATTGGATAAATGTAACCATTTTAGCGTTCATTGAATAAATGAATTATTTTGATCATTTTCAAGTGTATTTTTGGATAGAATAAAACCATAATATTATTATTACATGAGAAATATTTTTTCAGGTGTCACATTATTCCCCCTTACAATGAATTGGGTTCTTGGAATTCATTTCATATAACAATGATGAAAATAAATCTCTGAAGTTCTTCACCACACCCTCCATTGTGGAGGATCCTCAGGTTTGGCCAATCAAATATCCATATTAGTGTTCAATTCTTCCACTTCCGTGGAACATAAACACCATGGACAATATGGGTTAAATTCATGCATTGCACACCTGGGCTTCCATAGGGAGGCTCGAATGGTATAAATTTCAGAGATGTTCGAATGGAAAAACTCTATAAGAACACATCAGATTGTCTCTTATATGAGAATATCAATGTTGTAGAAGTGGTCATATAAATTGAAGCTCATGATTTGATTCATATAAGCTACATGATAGTTCCCCTCCATTTAAGTCTTTTGAAACCTTTCCCTGGCTGTGATGTTTTAGGATAGATTGAAGCATAAAAAAAGGCATTCACGGTACTTTCCATTCGTCTATACTCAACGAGTTGAGAAGTGGCTATGTGATGGTAGATATAGGCATTCCCTTGGCACTAGTAGAGAATGTCTATACGGTTCGATACTTGTTATTGATGTTTGCATGTCCTTCACTGGTTTGTGATGGGAATGAATTCTTACACATAAGTTTATACCATAATGGCCTCTAGTACCTCAATGGAAAGAGATAAGATATGGTTCTGTCCTTCAATATGAAAATTAATTTTTTTTATGAAAGTAAAATCAGTGAAACAAAATTAATAAAATGGTAGAAGAAAGACGAAACAAAAAATTGCATTTTCATAAAACAACTATTACACAATACCTTGTACTAATGATTTCCCCAGTTCCTGGTTACTTGAATCCCCAAAACAATTTCAAAACTCCTGATCTCCTTGTAACAAATGCAACCAGAGTAGTCTGGTTCAATCAAATGGTACACATATGGTGTCTTTTGAGTGATACATAAAGGGGTAAAGCTGGGAGACATTAGTATGTACTTGAATTATGTACACAGAAAAAAGGCTTCAATTTCAAGGATATTAAAGTCTATTACATGAACATAATGGACATAGGAGAAGATTTGGAACGTATATGTTGGGAAAAGGTCACCCGCTACTCCAGATTCATGGAATTCCATGGGGAACTAGATCCCTTTTTTTGTAGGGAATCCTCTAAAAAGTCACTCAAAGTTCATTCCTTGATGTGTGTATGATGGAAATTGGGTTTTCATCATAAAAAGGTAGTCCAAACTTACTCCTCGGTGGAGTTGATGTACTCAGGGAGATTTTGAAACGTTGTAGAGGTATTTTCGTGTCATAAAAATGTGTGCATAGTTTACAAAGATGTCATTGACGGATATAGAACTATGGTTTATAGGGCCTCAATAGGAAGGGAAAAAACTATTATTTTCATTTACCATCTTAAAATTAATAAAACATCATACTTAGTAATTCTTAAGCAAATATTTCTTCATTCAGTTCTGGGTTTTTAGTGTTATCTAAAATGAACCCTCAGATACCAACTGTAATAGCCTGACTCCAGAATACCAGGAGTCGGTGCCTTGAAACACAATATGTAATTTTTTTAAAAAATCATGCACTGATATTTTACACACCATTCCCCATAGAGAGGATCATTACAATTCAGGTTTTGGGAAACCAGCCTCTTCTGACATGCTTCTTCATCGAAAAACTAATACCTGAAAAATTTCTTTCAAAAACATAGGTTGTCCATAAGAACGCTCAATAGGGGGTTTTAAAATAATATACCAATTATATCCTTTTGAAAAAATTTCCTTTAAAATTTTCCATAAAATAATTTCTTATGAAATTCTATAACACATGTATCATATCATACCAATTTTATAAGAATTAAAAGAGCACAATTCGAAGCATATTAATAGAATTACAAGGAAACCGGATTCAATTATAAGTATGCTCATTCAGAGTAATATGTAAAATACATTCCAAATTTAAAAAGTAAGACATGTTAATATGCTTTTACAAAATTTATAAAAGAGAATAATACATGATCAGAGTTAGGCATTAAAATAATAACATCAATTTCATTCACTTCTAACTATACACTGTAACTGGCTAATAAAATCTCTATGTGCTTAATAAAATTCATGCCATAAGCATTTACATCTTTTGATACTCTTAAGTACATGCTCTTAACCATGGATATTTTACTAGTCGAATACCCACATGGTTAATCAATTATCATAAACATAATTAGGGAGAATATAATTCCAAACCCATTATGACCTTGTGTCAAGACCTGAAATGTCAATGTCCTCATGCCATGACATGAAATGTCAATGGCCTCATGACAAGACCCGATTGTCTCATGAGAACTATTATTGTAGCGATGGGATTTCATTAACTGGTCCCCAAACCGTTATACTGAGTCTATTACATTCTTCATATGCCAAATAGGGTTGTATATTAAAAATGTACCATACCACATTGAATATTCAGTTTCTCTTTTTATATTATTCAAAAGTGTCCCATACCAATTTGATTAATTTTATACTTAATCCCTAAAAGGTCATAAGAATTTAATTTCAATCTTTAGAATTTATATATATTTAGTGAATTAGGCATATAAGTCTTAATTACAAATCTATCAACTACATGGATATGTCATTAAATAGAAAGTATGTTAAGTAGATTATATCATATTTGATAACAACTAATGAACAAAATCAATACATGTCTTGTCACATAAAATGATAACCATACATTCTAAAACCATATTAATCAAATATATATTATAATTACATCATGGTTTGGATGCATAATTAATTAAAATATAAACCAAATACAATATGTGGGGTATCTATCTCACAGATTCTCAAACATTTATTGTTAATATGATTTGGTATAACACATCACAAGGTTATAAATAATGGTAAAAATAGGAAACAAGGAATTCATATGACAACCCTGCTTTCTATTACAACATAAACATGCTTTATTACATAAAACTTCACTTGATACAACAAAGAAGATCGAGAGGTTTAGTGTATTTGGGGCTAAGGATCATTACATAAAAACTTTAAACTTTTAATACAACATCTTTATTGAAAACTTCCTTTACATGACCACTACATTCCTTCGTACTTAGCATTGCATGGGATAACCTGAGGACATGCATAAGAAAAGGGTGAGCTGTAAAGCCTAGTAAGGGAGTACACATGGAATAACATGAGGATTACAATACATTTTAGGCAATAGTAATATCAATAGAGCATAAAAGAAACATGAAAATAAAGTCATGATAAATCATGGTAATCATAACATGGAAATGTTGCAACAACACTTAACATTTAATTAGTATGATCCAAGGCTCATTGCACATGGAGCATGAGTAAACCCTCATTGCACTTGAAGCACGAGTAAACCCTCGTTTCACTTGAATTATCATGAGTCAACACTCGTTGCACTTGACGTATCATGATACTATACTTTACCCAATGCATTGGAGCGCTATAAGGGTGCACCCTTCTTAAACATTTCATTTCATGCATAAGTGTGCCACATGGATCATAAAACATGGATTCATAAAATATAATCATTTATTCCACGATAAAGGAATGTGGAATTCATACATGAAACTTTATAATCAATAAGTAAATTTGCATAAATGTGAATACCCTTGATGGAGAAATGGGCATGGTATTCACTACACAATGACATTGGCTTACAAAATCGGTGCGATTTCGGCAGAGTAATGGCGTGACATAAGAATTCATAAAAAATGGTTGATGAGAGAGAAAGGGGTTCCTCATCATATTTACATGTAATGGAATGTAAGGAGTTCATATATATACATGTACCAACAATTGAAATAGAATTTAGATTCATGATACAAATGTATTGCTTGAATGTAAAAGAAGAGAGAGAAGTTCCTTTCGGAATTTCGGCATAGTAACGGGTGTACATGGGAGGCATTTAATGAGAGAGAAAGGGGTCTCCCATCATTCAAACAATAAAAGGGCAGTATGGGGGAGGTGTGAAACCATACCCCAACATTCATAATTGAAATTAAAAGGGCAATACAACATAAAGAAAATTGAAAAAAATGAGAAAAGAAGAAAAAAACCCTTACTTGGAAGTGTGCTTCCAAAGGCTAGAGAGAGGATTTTGAGAGGCTTATTGGGAGAATGGGGTACCTTGAGAGGAATCTAGAGAGAGTAGGTCATTGGTTGGACGAACTCTGCGGGATTTTAGTGAGGAGGATGTGGGAGCTTGGGTGGGTTTATATAAGAAAGGTGAGGGAATTCATTATTATTTAGGTTTGGGACCCCTTATATTAAAATAATCCAAACCAAAAACCATACCATGGTATTTTCCCACGGTTTCTGGAAAAGGAAAGAGGAAAAAAATATTTTACAAGGCTAAGGTCCGAACATATTAAAAAATTAGGGTTTCTTATGTGGAGGTGAGTCACACTCCCATGGAAATTAATTTAAAAAGGCAAAGTGTTGAATAAGTTTGAGGGCTCCATTAATGCTTTGAAAATTAAGTCAAACAAACCCAAAATCACATTATTTTAATTATAAAACACATATTTTCCGAACATAAGGATTATGGTATTTTATTACATCACCATTGGGTCATTATGATGTCATAAAACACATTATATATTTAAATGGTATTTAATTTTTACCCAAAAATTTAAGTGTCTCAGAAAATTATGAAAAATTCACCGTTGGATAATTCCGACGTCCTGATTCCAAAATTAATATTTATTTTATCTAAATAATTTTCTAAATATGTGAATTTTCACTTTTAAAATAAAAACCAACATTTAAAAAAAATCACGGGTTTTGACAGAAATGGCTTTCAAACCTTAATAAAAATTTTAATTGCATTCATATTTAATAAAAATTAATTTAATATTAATAATAATATTTTATTAAAATATTATTTAATTCAAAAAATCCCTTAATATAATAAAATATAATTCTTAATTAAATAATAACCAAACGCACCATTTGTAGTTTAAAAACTATTTACAATGTATAAAAAATGACTAGAAATTATATTCATTATTATATACAAAAATAATGCACATGAACATAGTACTAGTTATTTGTTACATAACCCCTTAAAATAGCCGCATAAGACCTAAGGTTAAGGTTTCCGATGGTGACAAACTCTTGGGGCGGCTCGGATAACATCACTCGAGTGGTAATCTCTATCAACTTCCACTTTTCCTGTAGATGGTTCTGTTCAAGCTTGACATAATGAAGCTTAGCTTGGGCTTGGTCAAGGGCGAAGCCCAAAGACGCCACCTCTTTTCCAAGGTCCGACAAATGGGCTTCGTAAGGGTCAAATCTACTGGATGAGGCCATTGCTTCCTTTTTCTGAGTAGAAATGGGTTCGTTAAAGACTTATATTTATACTACCTAGATTATCACTGTTCAACGGCTATAAAAGTTACGGTCACAAATCATAACATAAAACTAAATAAGTTGAAATCTTATAAAAACATTTTTCATAAAGAAACATTTAACTGGATCAAGAGAGGTTTTCAATTAATGAAACTTTGGGTTGTTACAATATTCCCCCCTTAAGAAATTTCTCCCTCGAAATTTTACTTTTCCAACACTAAAACAAATGTGGGTAACTCAGCTTCATCATATCCTCCGACTCCCATGTTGCTTCTTCAAACCAGTGGTTTCTCCACAACACCTTGACGAGGGGCATTGTCGTATTTCGTAGAACTTTTTCTCGACGATCTATGATCTTCACTAGTTGCTCCTCATAAGAAATATCATCTTCCAATTGTACCACCTCTGAAGAGAGTACATGTGAAGGGTCCGGTATGTACTTCCTTAAGAGGGATACATGAAAGACATAATGCCCCTTGGCCATAGGAGGTGGAAGTGCTAGTCGATAGGCCACATCCCCAACACGATCAATAATCTCGAAGGGGCCGATGTACCTTGGACTTAACTTCCCTTTCATTCCAAACCTCATGACCTTCTTCCACGGAGATATGCATAAAAACACCATGTCTCAGACATTAAACTCAAGGTCTCATCGACGATTATCTACATAACTCTTCTGTCGACTTTGGGATTCCTTGATATGCTGCTGAATGGTTTTCACCTTCTCCACCATTTCTTCGACCATTTCTAGTCCAAGAAGCTTACGTTCACTGACCTCATCCCAACATGCCGGTGTTCTACACATTTTCCCATACAGTGCTTCATATGGTTCCATTTGGATGCTCGAGTGGATACTATTATTATAAGAGAACTCAACCAGAGTAAGATGTTGATCCCATCCTCCTTTAAAGTCCATTGAGCACGCTCTCAACATATCCTCAAGTGTTTGGATAGTCCGCTCGGATTGGCTATCAGTTTGAGGATGATAGGCCGTACTGAAGTTTAGTTCAGTATTCAGATCTTGTTGAAGACTCTTCCAAAACATAGAGGTGAATCTTGGATCTCGGTCAGAAACAATAGATAGTGGTACTCCATGCAACTGCACCACATCCCTGATATATATCCGTGCCAGTTGATCTAAAGAGAAATCCTCTCGAATAGCAATGAAGTGTGTAGTCTTTGTAAGACGATCCACAACAACCCAGATTGCATTTTTGCCTTCGGATGTCCTTGTAAGTCCATTGACAAAGACCATGGTGATGTTCTCCCATTTCCATTCTAGTATGGGCAATGGTTGCATCATCCCCTTAGACTTCTACCTCTCTGCCTTCACTTGCTGACACACAAGGCACTTTGATATAAATTCAGCGATCTCCTTCTTCATATTATCCCACCAAAAGTTTTCTCGGAGATCTCGATACATCTTTGTGCTCCTTATGTGAATAGAGAAATTTGAACTATGTGCATCATCAAAAAGTTCCTTCTTCAGCTCCGAACTTGATGGAACAACTAGTCTTTTCCCAAACCGCACAATTCCTTCTTCATTAACATTAAACTCTGAGGATTTTCCCTTTTTGATCGCTTCCACTTTTTCTTGGATTCCCGCATCATCCTTTTGAGCATCCTTTAACCTTTCCAAAAGAGGTGGTTGAGCAATCATTTGTGAAATGATTGATGATGTTCCCTTCTTTATGATTCCCACATCCATCTTCATTAAGTCTAAGAAGATTGGATCCTTCTAAATTCTCATCATTGGTAGAATCGCTGGATCCTTTCTACTTAGGGAATCTTTCACCTTTTTCGCTTTCCCAGGGTTGTAATGTATTGAACAGTCATAATCCTTGATGAGATCTATCCATCTTCTCTGGTGAATATTAAGCTCTTTCTGTGTGAATATATATTTAAGACTCTTGTGGTCAGTATATATCTCACATTTCTCTCCATAGAGATAATGCCGCCAGATTTTCAAGTTAATGATCACCGCCGCCAACTCCAGATCATGTGTTGGATAGTTTCGCTCATGTATTTTCAATTTCCTTGAGGCATAGGATATCACTTTATCATTCTGCATCAGCACACATCCTAAGCCCTTCTTCGAAGAATCACTGAATACCACAAAAATATCCCCACTTGTGGGTAAAGTGAGCACGGGTGTAGTGATAAGCCTCATTTTCAACTCCTTGAAGCTTTGTTCACATTCATCACTGCACGAAAACTTTAATCCCTTTCGAGTTAGCTTGGTAAGAGGGCTGGACAATCGTGAGAAATTTCTCAAAAATCGTCGATAATATCCAGCTAACCCCAAGAAGCTACGGATATCAGTTACCGATGTTGGCCTCGGCCATCCCTCAATTGAATATGTTTTGGAGTGGTCCACAGATATCCCATTGCTTGTGATGATATGGCCCAAGAATGAGACCTCCTTTATCCAGAACTCACACTTGCTGTACTTGGAAAAGATCTTCTCCTTGTGAAAAGTCTCCAGTACAATTCTTAAATGCTCCTCATGGTCCTCCTTGGTTTTGGAGTATATTAGAATATCATCTATAAAGACTACCACAAATTTGTCTAGATAATCTCTAAAGACTCTATTCATCAAGTCCATGAATATTTCCGGAGCATTGGTGAGTCCGAAAGGCATTACTATGAATTCATAGTGCCCGTACCTTGTACGAAAAGAAGTCTTGGGGACATCTTCCTTCTTTACCCTTACTTGATAATATCTTGACCGCAAGTCCACCTTGGAGAAGTATTGTGCTCCATGCAGCTGATCAAAAAAGCCATCGATTCTTGGGAGAGGATACTTAATCTTTATCGTGATTTTGTTAAGTTCATGATAATCGATGCAAAGCTGCATTGACCCATCCTTCTTCTTGACGAAGAGGACTGGTGCACCCCATGGTGATGCACTTGGGTGTATAAACCTTTTATCCAGATTCTCCTGTAGTTGTTTTTTCAGCTCTTCAAGCTCAACAAAATCCATTCTATATGGAGTCTTGGATATTTGTAGCGCCCCAGGTATAAGTTCAATTGAGAACTCAACATCTCTTCTTGGAGGAAGACCAGGAAGTTCCTCGGGAAATACTTCACCGAATTCCCTCACAATAGGCATTTCTTCAAGGGTGGTTTCTTCCTTGGACTCAATCATCTGATCCAGATATGCATGTTCATAAGGAAGTAATATCCATGCTTGAGATGATGGAGCTAAAGGAGATTCATCTTTTTCCTGACACTTGTAAATAATTGGGGGTCGATTCTCCATATTGAGTGCGATTTCCCTCTCCCTACAATTTATGTTGGCTCTATATAAGGAAAGTCAATCCATGCCAAGAATTGCATCAAATTACCCCAAAGGGAGTATGATGAGGTTCTTCGGGAAATTCAATCCACAGATTATAACAGGGAAGGACTTATACTCATGGGATGCAATGATTTCCCCATTTTCCGTACTCACCGACATCCTTACTTCCTTCATTTGTGGTGGTGCAGAGATTGTTCTACTAAACTTTTGAGATATAAAAGAATGCGTAGAAACTGAATCAAAAAGTACGTTCGCTATTCATGAATAAATAACTAGCGTACCAGTCACCACATCGTTGTCGGGGATCACTTCGGCAAAAGTGATGGAAAATGTTCTTCCTTGTTGTCTTGGACGTTGCTGGTTTCCTCCGATAACCCTTGGATTAGGGAACTGATTTACAAAATGACCCGGTTCTTTGCATTTGTCACATTGAACAATGCGTTGAGGTTCGAACGTAGCGTTCCTCTCCTCTGTCGCAGCCACGGGTCCTTCTTGCTGACAGTTAACAGCTCGGTGCCCTTCTCTTCTACACCTGAAGCATTTTCTTGTCCCCCTAAGGCAATTTCCAGGGTGCTTCTTTCCACACTTTTGGCAAGTGGGGTGCTGGAACTTCTTATCACCGTTGGATTTATCCATCGGACCACCAGCATTGAAGTCCACCTTACGCATCTTTTCCCCATGATACCCATGTGATTCTCCGATCTCCATTTCAACCTTGAGGGCACATCAAACAATTTACTCATAGCTGCCGAAGTCACGGTTCGCTAATTCTTTCCGCAAGCTAGGATTCAGCCTACCAAAGAAGCGATCAACCTTGCATTCGGGGGTAACGACAGAGCAGGAAGTGTATCGTGCAAGGCTTGTGAAGTTTCCCTCGTACGCTCCCACAGATTCTTCATCTTTCTGCTTGAGGAAAAGCAAGTCCCTTTCCATCTTAAGACGGAGGGTGCGCGGAAAATATTTATCGAAAAACATCTTCCGAAATTCCTTCCATTCCAAAGCCTCGATCTCCTCCTCAGGCTTCGTATTTTTGATCAATGTCCACCATTGATCAGCTTCACCCTCCATACGATAAGCCGCCAGGAGAACCTTCTCTTTTTCAGAACATTGAATGATAGAGAAGATCTTTTCAATGGAGTTGATCCAATGCTCAGCGATCGGGGGATCAGATGATCCACTAAAAGTAGGAGGCCTTTGTCTCATGAAGCTCTTGATAGAGAATTGTTCTTTCTTAGGGGGGGGGGGGGGGGGGTTGAACGTTTCTCTTGACCCGTGTTTCTATTCAAAACTTGAGTTATCTGGGAGAGAAGCATGAAAAAGTTCGTGATTCCCACTCTCATTGGATTGGGCATCTCATTAGTACAATCATCACACTGATCTTCACAATAGTTGTTAGCCCGAGTTCTCTTATTACTGGCCATTGGCTGGAATAAAAGGAAAGTTAGGGGTAACACATAAAGTGTAATCCAGAGACAAAAGTTAATTACTTATAAATATAATTTAATCTCTTTAACTCATGAGTCTATAGGATTCAATCCAGGCGTTTCATGATCTTCCTTCTAACATATATTCTTAGGGGCATTTTTCCCTCAATAAGGGTTCATACTAAGATTGTGAATTTATCAAAACATATACCCCGAGAGTGTCATAACCAAGAGTTCAGAAATCCCCATTGTCGTGCACTAGTTCCCATTCGAGTCTAGCTCAAAGCGGTGTTTTCGGGTTTTACCCCTATGATACATCTGTGTCCAAGCCACCTCTACCTGCTCGTATCCAGACAGGGATGTATTTGTTTGATAAACCACTTACTTAGTATTTACCAAAACTTAGGGATGATTTTAATATACTTAGTCTTGTATCTAAGGCTTTACTAGGGTTTCCTAATCCCAAAAATAACTAAACCTACCCTCTGATACCAACTATGACAACCCTGCTTTCTATTACAACTTAAACATGCTTTATTACATAAAATTTCACTTGATAAAAAAAAGAATATTGAGAGGTTTAGTGTCTTTGGGGATTAGGATCATTACATAAAAAACATTAAACTTGGAATACAACATCTTTATTGAAAACTTCCTTTACATGACCACTACATTCCTTCGTACTTAGCATTGCATGGGATAACCTGAGGACATGCATAAGAAAAGGGTGAGCTGTAAAGCCAAGTAAGGGAGTACACATGGAATAAAATGAGGAGTAAAATACATGTTAGTAAATAGGCATATCAATAGATCATAAAATAAAAATGAACATAAAGGCATGATAAATCATGTTAATCATAACATGGAAACGTGGGAACAACACTTAACATTGAATTAGCATGGGCCAAGGCTCATTGCACATGGAGCATGAGAAAACCCTCCTTACACTTGAAGCACGACTAAACCCTCATTGAACTTGAATTATCATGATTCAACACTCATTGCACTTGATGTATCATGATACTATACTTTACCCAATGCATTGGAGTGCTATAAGGGCGCACCCTTCTTAAACATTTCATTTCATGCATAAGTGTGCCACCTGGATCATAAAACATGGATTCATAAAACATAATAATTTATTCCACGATAAAGTAATTTGGAATTCATACATGAAACTTTATAATCAATAAGTAAATGTGCATAAAGTTGAATACCCTTTATGGATAAATGGGCATGGTATTCACTACACAATGACATTGGCTTAGAAAATCGGTGTGATTTCGGCAGTGTAACGGCGTGAGATAAGAATTCATAAAAAATGGTTGATGAGAGAGAAAGGGGTTCCTCTTAATATTTAGATGTAATGGAAAGTAAGGATTTCATATATATACATGTCCCAACAATTTAAATAGAATTTAGATTCATGATACAAAAGTATTTCTTGAATGTAAAAGAAGAGAGAGAAGTTCCTTTCAGAATTTCGGCATAGTAACAGGTGTACATGGGAGGCATTTAATTAGAGAGAAAGGGGTCTCCCATCATTCAAACAATTAGAGGGCAGTATGGGGGTGGTTTGAAACCATACCCCAACATTCATAATTGAAATTAAAAGGTCAATACAACATAAAAAAAATTGACAAAAATGAGAAAAGAAGAAAAAAACCCTTACTTGGAAATGTGCTTCCAAAGGATAGAGAGAGGATTGTGAGAGGCTCCTTGGGAGCTTTGGGTACCTTAAGAGGATTATAGAGAGAGTAGGGTAGAGTTTGGAAAAACTCCAAGGTCTTTGAGTGAGGAGGAAGTGGGAGCGTGGGTGGGTTTATATAGGAAAGGTGAGGGATTTGTTTATTATTTAGGTTTGGGACACATTATATTAAAATAATCCAATCCACAAACCATCCCATGGTATTTTCCCATGGTTTCTAGAAAAGGAAATAGGGAAAAAATATTTTACAAGGCCAAGGTCCGAAATTATTAAAAAAATTAGGGTTGCTTATGTGGAGGTGAGTCACACTCCCATGGAAATTAATTTAAAAATGCAAAGTGTTGAATAAGTCTTGAGGGCTCCATTAATGCTTTGAAAAGTAAGTCAAACAAACCCAAAATCACATTCTTTTAATGATAAAACACATATTGGCCGAACATAAGGATTATGGTATTTTATTACATCACCATTGGTTCATTATGATGTCATAAAACATATTATATATTTAAATGGTATTTAATTTTTACCCAAAAATTTGACTGTCTCAGAAAATTATGAAAAATTCACCGTTTGATAATTTTGACGTCCTGATTCCAAAAATAATATTTATTTTATCTAAATAATTTTTTTAAATATGTGAATTTTCACTTTTAAAATAAAAACCGACATTTATAAAAAAATTCACGTGTTTTGACAGAAATGGCTCTCAAACCTTAATAAAATTTTTTATTGCATTCATAAAATTATAAAGTCATTTATGTTTAATAAAAATTAATTTAATATTAACAATAATATTTTATTAAAATTTTATTTAATTCAAAAAATCCCTTAATTTAATAAAATATAATTCTTAATTAAATAATAACCAAAATCACCATTTGTACTTTAAAAAATATTTACAATGTATAAAAAATGACTAGAAATTAAATTCATTATTATATAAAAAAATAATGCACAAGAACATAGTACTACTTTTTTGTTAAATAATCCCTTAAAATAGCCGCATAAGACCTAAGGGTAAGGTGTGCGATGGTGACAGACTCTTGGGGCGGCTCAGATAACATTGCTCGAGTGCTAATCTCTATCAAATTCCACTTTTCCCGTAGACGGTCCCGTTCAAGCTTGACATATTGAAGCTCAGCTTGGGCTTGGTCGAGGGAGAATCCCAAAGACACCACCTCTTTTCCGAGATCTGACAAATGGGCTTCGTAAGGGGAAATTCTACTGAATGAGGCCATCGCTTCCTTTGTCTGAGTAGAAATGGGTTCGTTAAAGCCTTATATTTATACTACTCAGATGATCACTGTTCAACGACAATAAAAGTAACGGTCACAAATCATAATGTAAAACTAAAGAAGTTAACATATTATAAAAACATTTTTCATAAAGAAACATTTAACTGGATCAAGAGGGATTTTCCATTAATGAAACTTTGGGTCGTTACAATTCAACCATAACTAATACCATTTAATTTAAATGAAAATAAGTGATTCATACATATGAATATAAGAGTTAAAAAACCAAAATATTATACTCTTGAACTCTCCATAATTACTGATCACATCAAAAGTCTAATATTTGGAATATCCAAAATTAGGGGTTGGCATTGTGTAAATATGTTTATACATAAGGATGTATATAAAGAGTAGTATTTCAAAAAAAATTCATATTGAGAAAACAACATGTCTTCCCCGTTATTTTTAATCCTTGGAAACTTCTAAATAGAATTAAGGATCAAGGTTTATAAGTATACACATATATTTACATAAATGAAAATACAATGTGTATTAAAGTGTTTAAAGTAAAAAATTCTAATGTCACCCATATAACATTAATATATTTGTCAAATTAATGAAAAAGAGTCCTTAAATCTTTAATCATAGTATAAATATTAAAAGTATTATTTAATTAACAAACATACATATATGTTTATATAAACATATGAAACTTATATGCCTAACTGAGTATACATAAGGGTCTTACACCAAAATTAATTTACACTTCCATGTTTATCAGAAACATAAATTAACCATTGGAGTTCAATGTTAAAAGACTTATATATAGTCTAGAAGGTGTGTTATAAAAACTATATAATTATAAATGAAAATTTATACTATATATAAATATATACATAAATGTTTTATACAACACACAATTCATTAAATTTTAAAACCCTATTTATGCTTGAAACTCAATATTTATAAAAATTCATAATATTGGGTATAAAAGAGTTTTTTACAAAA
Organism: Viscum album; assembly: GCA_963277665.1. Taxonomy (NCBI): domain Eukaryota; kingdom Viridiplantae; phylum Streptophyta; class Magnoliopsida; order Santalales; family Viscaceae; genus Viscum; species Viscum album. The sequence continues at coordinate 871,298,986 of OY728161.1, read as the reverse complement.
CCATATTAATATAAATATATAAATATCTATTTTCATGAACCAAATATACAAAGTATACAAACAAGATCTTATGCAAAGTAGATAATATGTAATGAAACATTACCGGCTTTTAAGAAGATGAGAGGTCCGAGGAAAATGTGCTGGAGGATTGAGAAGAGAAACAACAAATGATGGAAAGGAATGAAAATGGGTTATATTTATATTCACTATAATATAAAAAATATAAAATACAAGTCACTTGTTGGAAAAATATGGACAACTCAATATATTAAACGAAATAGGGTGAGTCGTTCTTGTGGAAGATGAGAGCATCGAGGCTCATATGGTGATGGGAGGAGTCAAAAGTGTGGGAAAATGGGAAAAAAAAAGTGGAAACCCAGAGTGCGGTGCATGCAGGAGAAAGAAGAATGTGTTGCAGGTGGAAAACTGAAAAACAAACGGATGACCATGATTAAATCTGTACGTAATCCGACGATCGGGGATGATTCCACAACTTTTGAAAATGGAGAATGATTGGGATTAGATCGCGATCATGATCGAATAGCTATGGTGCAACATGAAATTTTAAAAATAGACAAAGAGATCAGATTAGATCATGTGTGATCTAACAGATCAGGATAACGTGGTATTCAAAAAAATGTAAGATGACAAAGATTAGATCTGTGATTTATTAGACGATGCACAAAAAATGTGGAGGATACCCACAGCTTCTGAGGATCAAATGAAAATCTAGTCCAATGGATGAGATCATGTTCAGTGTGATCCAACGACCTGAATTTGATCGTAGTCAAATTTCGTTGTCCCATATCAAAATGGAGGGAGTTCTTTTCCTCCCTTATAATCTTGGAGCTCTAAGCAATGGCTCATATTACTCCATCCCCCTCCCAATACTGCCCGTACCAGGTTCTACGGGTGCGATCCTGCTCCCACACATGACGTTGTGCCGCCCCGCATAGTGACACGCTCTGATCCCCTTGCGCATACTCCTATGTGCTATTAGGGGAAGCTATTCCCCCTTCTCGCTAGACCTATAATGCACCTTGCATTCACACTTCTCTTGGGGTATTATCAGTTGGTAGAGGGTGAGAAGCCCATCCAGGCATTGAGGGCCTCCCGCAAGGTGGCCCTCGGCTAGATGGATACTCCCCTAAATTTTAACAGAGTAAACATTTTTTTTATAAAAATAGGTTTTATATATATATATATAAGTATATATACATATTTATTCAATGATTTATATATTATAACCCATATATTTTTTTATTTGTATAAATTATAATGTTTTAAAAACACAATGTACTAAATTAATGTTTAATACATCATTAAGAAAATCGTGTATTATTATGAAAAAAATCAAAGTCATAGTTTTAATTAAAACTTCTTTTTGAAAATTAAGAATGAAAACATTTACAAGACATTTGAAATATTTGAAATTTGTTTGAAATACTCACCAAATTTTAAAATCACACTATCTGTAGCTCAAAATATAAAACCATTGTCCTTTTAAAGTTCACAATAAGGGGTTTTATTATAATTTTAATTCATAACGTAAATATTTTTGGAAAAATAAATTATAGTGAGATATTTTTAATTAATCCACTAAGAAGACCAAATACTATAATTGTAGCCATTAGAACTTAAACAGTAACCCAAGGGGAAATGGCTGAGTTGATGCCTTCTAAAACCATACATTATGGTGTCCCAAATTCAAGATAATCGAAGAAGATGGTTCTTATAAACTCACTGATGCTCAGTACAACTATCATCATTCTGGCTATAATGTTTTTTTTGTTATGACTATCCTGAAGGATATTCACAACTTTTGGGTCATGTTGTTGTGTTATGTGGCCTCCCTGTGGATCTGATTGAGATTTTTGTAGGTATTTTTGGTTAATTGGAGCAATGTAACCATTTTAGTGTTCATTATATAAAGGAGGTATTGTGTTCAATTGAAAGTGTTTTTGGGACAGAATTAAACCATAATATTATTATTAAATTCGAAATAAGTTTTAGGGCATCACAGAAATCATATATCCCATGGATGCATCGATGGTCTCATGAAGAGAATCATTAAGCTACCATTAAATAGGATTCTACCTATAGTTTTAAACCATCTTGTGAAAGGTATTTAAGTTAGATGTATCATGATTCCCAGGATGATGATATCTAATAATTAATAATTTCTTTCATTTTGTAGTATATTATTATCATCAATGATATTTTCATAATGATATTATCTCTAGATGAATTTAATTTGTTTTTATTGATTAAATAGAATGTGTTTTTAGTTATTTACCATTCCATATTGATTATTCCTTATATAATTATGACATCCAATTTATTTATTAAATGGAATATTATAGGATCAAAATAAGAATATAGATGCTCAATATACAAGAGGGGGTGAATTGTATACTTTAAAATTTTCTTTGGAAATTTCAATGATGGTATAAAACATACCATTTTTTAACAATGTTAAACATTGTAAATTCAAAAGACCTCTTAGTTCTACAAACTTGCTAGATTCTGGAAATATGGTTTCAGAAAAGAAACATAAAAAAAGTTTACAAGGACAATGATTCTACCATAAAGTGTGTAGAATCTTACTAATCAGAGTACAAGTACAAGAAAGTATAGGATAATTATACTTTCCTTATTAATCAAAATGCAGTGGAAAATAAACTTGAAACAATACAAGTATCAAGTATGAAATCTTTTAACCCAAAGAGTAGGGTATCCAATAAACCTGGATAAAGGTCCCATGATTTATTATTTCAAGAATGTATATGTTACCCAAACTAGGGTAAGCCCTAGATAAGAATATTAGAGTCTCTCTTCTTATCCCGACATGCCCTCGAACTTCGTGGTAGTCGATACCTCTGTCTTCCTTATCATGGAAGTCCTCGAACCTCAAGGTAGTCGTCACCTCTATCTTTATATCCCCATAATACCTTTATTGTACATAGCAACAATCGGAGTCACATAAAGCATGCTGAACAAGATGTTCAGTATGCATAAAGCATGAGAGTCTCCCTCTCTAGAAATCACTTTAGCAGCATGTAATCTCTAGAGTTGTAGAATAGTGTCTCAGTAGTGATCTTGTCCAAATTAGATCCTATTTATAGAAATTTCCCAACTATCAACTCCCTCTTCCAATGGAAATATTTTTCCTTGAATCTTAGAGGGAACGATACACATGTCATTCAATCAATGTTTGGTTAGAAATATAATGCACGACATCATTTCATAACTATAACAAGGGTATGTAAAATATTGTTGCTCAACCAAATCTATTTTTTAGAGTCTATGGAAAACTAAATTTCAGAGTCTTAGAAAAATAAATTTGGATCCTATATTACATGGATATTTGGATTTTGTATTCTAAGGATTTTAGAATTATAATTCTGTAGGTGTCAGAGTCAAGATTATAGAGAATTCAACATCTGAATTAAATAGAATTCAGAGTCTGAATTCTAAGGAATTCAGAACATGAATTCTAAGGAATTCAGATTCTAAATTCTAAGGAGTTCAGAGTCGGAATTTTAAGGAACTCATAATATGAATTTCAAAGGATTCAGAGTCTAAATTTTAGATAATTAGGAGTATGAATTTTAGGGAATTCAGAGTTTGAATTTCAAAGAATTCGGAGTCTGAATTTCATAGAATTTAAAGTCTGAATTTCATAGAATTCAGAATCTGAATTTCATAGAATTCGCAATATGAATTTCAATGAATTTGAAGTCTGAATTTCAGAGAATTCAAAGTCTGAATTTTAGAGAATTTAGATTCTAAATTTCAGAGAATTCGGAACCGGAATTTCAGAGATTTCTGAATATGAATTATGATCTAAAAAATAAAATACTCTTTTTCTAAGTATTCAATGAATTCTATGATTTTATATGGGAACCTGAATTTTTCACTTAGGAATAAAAGTGTAAGATTTAGAGAAACTAAAATATGAAAAATGAAAAATAAGTAAGTATAGATTTTTCTTTGGGGAAGAAATGTTTTCATTATTAAGGAAAATCTGAGTAGAAAGAGAATTTCCTTGAGGAATGAAAATCTTTTTTATTATAGTAAGTCCTAGGGAAAATAAAATCTACCTTGAGATAGAGTGTTTGTGATTTTAAAAGCATAATGGAATAGAAATTTTATAAATAAACCTTATTGACTCAACAATATCCCTCTTTTTGGAAAGCACAAACATCCTTACTAAAAAGAATATAAGGACTTTGAAATTATTATTAACTTGAAATAAAAAACATATCTCTCTTTACTTATAGATCAAAATTAATATTAATAACTACCCCTTAGGATTTGAAACCTCTAAGGATCGTATTCTTGATTTCGTGAATGAGATTATACATTTTCTTTCATACAAAAATCATCATGATAAAAACTTTCCCTTTGACGATCACCCCCTTACATAGGGAAATTTCTCCTTCCCTAAATATTCTTTTTTGACAGACTTTTCTCCCTCTTTTTGATTTTCAAAAAGGAATAAATGGAATAGAAAAAATATGGTACCTAACATATTAGAACTAAACAACAAAAAATATGAAGTGAAAAAAAGTTTCATTAAGATATGAAATATTTGCACAAAGAGGAAAATAGAATAAAAAGATCAGATTTGAAGGAAATTATCCCTAATTCTCATTCAGCAACAGCTTTTTCACAAAAGTTTATAGCTGCTTGAGCTCTTTGTGACCCTCTTCCATGTGCTTGAGTAGCTGATCTTGATCTTTAATTTTCTTTTCCTAAGATTTAATTTTTACTTCCCAAGCCTTAAGCATATCAACATGAGACTTCAAGGCTTCTTCTTGTTTAGCATGTTTTCCCTCTAGTTCGATTCTAAGTTCTCATTCCCTCTTCCAACTCTGAGAAACGGAATACAATTTTCCACTGAGATCCATCAATTATAGCTTCTAAAATGTTTTTTCAAGAGATATATTTTCTTCAAAAGACATGGTGAGATCTTTGAACTTATCATCTTCAGTTTCAAAATAATCCTTAACATTATCATGAAACACATCAAGATTCTTCATCTCTTCAATAGGATTCCTTAACAAACTAGTCATCTTCTTGCAAGATCCTATATGGGATTCATAATTAATGGAAAAAGTTTTAAAATTGGCCTCATGTTTGACACACTTATCCATCACCATGGATACTGAATCTGTTTTCTAATTTAAGGAATGCTGAAGCATTTGGAATCTTGAATATGTGCTTGGAAATAACAGAATAGTACCTACTAGCTTCTTTAAATACTGAACAATAAATTCATGTCCAAGAGAAGATGATTCTGAATTCTAATGCTTTGTTGATGAGGATTATTTTTCAAGCATATCGGCTTTCCACTTCAATGAAGAACTAACATCTTTCTTACTGACCATAGAATTCGTAGGAGTATCTACCATCTCCAGCTTTCCCTTATCTATTCCTGAAATTATTTCTTCTTGTTTAGGTGATTCATTTTCACAATCTAATAGCTGGAAAATCTTACCTTCATCAACATCTTCCTTCTCAGCTCCTGCCTCAATACCCTCTAGCTGTATAAATCACGATTACTAATTTCTTCTTCAGAAAAATTATTTACTTTTTCCTCACCCTTAACATCTTTTTTGGGGGTATAATGTTTTGAAGACTCAACTTCAGAAGCTTGGATTGATAACTTCTCAGAAGGACTCTCCTTCTCATGATAAAATTTTACTTGCTTTATCCTATCCTTGGTTTGACCACTCCCTTCTTATTATTCTTCCACTTCTTCTTCTTGTAGTATTTATTATTTTTGATCTTGTTCCAAAATCACCAAATTCTTCCCCAGAGTCTCTGGGATTGATTCTATTAAAAAGGATTTTGGTACCAGAATTTTCTCAAAAGCTTTCTCATCATCCTTAAAAAGAGATTGTAGTATCTAAACCTCAAACATCTTCTTCTTTTGATTCTTCTCTTTTTGTTGTTTCTCTGGTTCTTCAACAACCTTTTCTTTTAAAGCGTTTGCCTCAGCAGGGTTGAAGAAAAACATAGGATCCCCTTCTTTTTTTTTGTTTCTCTTATCCTCTCCCTATTTCGCAACTACTTCATCAGGATAATATTTTTTCTTCTTTGAATTTGGGGGTGTATATTGAATTTCCATGGTAAAAGAAACTTTTTCTATCTCTTTAATTTCCTTTACTTTCCACTTACATCCACCTTTATTGGAGGTTTCAAATACAACAAGTTTAGTTGATAAAACTTCAACTTCTTCTTTTGATAAATCATCAAAATATCTGCATTTACCAGAAAATATATATTTTCACTCTCTTTAGAGTGTCATATCTTAACAAAATTACCTTGAAATAACTTGACTTTTATTTGTAGGAAGGTTTCATGGATTCTAAACAAGAAACAATGATCTTTGATATAATTTACAGATACATTTTAATCTGAGACTTCAAATTTCCATTCTTGATATTCTCAATTGTAACCAAAATATACTTAACCAGATTCAGCTTATGAAGGTTCACTAAGAAATCCAAAACATATATATCATTTTTCTTCAAAGTATCCTTATTTGATTTTCTCAGAATGATAAAGCCTTGAACCCAAAGATCAAGAATCCAAAATTTTGATGAAAGATGAAGAATATTTGGAGTCTTGACTCTAACCAAACCAAGGAACTCTGGGGAATTTTACTTATCAAAGCATCCTTTAATATCAGGTAACTTATGCAAACAAAATTCAGCTTCTCCTTCGTAAGGTATTCCAATCAGAATAGCTGCATTAGAATATGAAAGAGAGAACGTTTTACCATAACTCTTTAAAGAAATTTTTTTTTCCTCCATGATTGAAAATACATATGAATTCATAGAATTATACTAGCAACTCTAGTATCAACAGATCATATGCCTTGGGTGTAGATACAACAATACTCTCCTAGCTATTTAACCTGGTGTTCTTTGATATGATTGAATCATACTTAATAAAGAAGTCCATGTCTACCAACCTTTCACGATAAATCTTCCATTCAGATATTTCCTTTATAGTTGACATTTCATTATGATGATAGGATTTTTTTATAAATTCATAACTACGGAATACCTAAGAAATTCGGAATGGTATTCAGTAGGAATGGTAGAGATTCTTCACACAAGAGCTTGGGATTCGATATGGGACTACCATCCGAGGGTCCTTTATATAGGAAATTGAAGAGATGATCCATCTTCACTGATTGATCCAATTGTTGAAAAATTATTTGGAAGAACTGATGGTTGAGATGATAGTCAAAGAATTATATTAAGAGATTCCAATATTTTGAGGTTTTTTAAGAAAAACATTCAGATTTAAGGAAAGGTGAATGAATTTTTTTTTATAATAAAATAAAAATTCCAACAAGTAAAAGATGATTATGTAAATTTAGGAAAGGAAACATACCTTTTAGATATCTATGAAGATTATTCATAATAAGTAAAATTCTTCTTGGAGAACTTTAGATTCAAAAAATTTGATTACGAAAAAAAATTTTAATGAAGAAATATTTAACTATGAAAATTTTGACTATGATAATTTTGACTACGAAAATTTTCACTAACAAGAAAATGTACTCCCCCTATGAAAAAGAGGATTTTATTGTAAGGAGATAGATTTCAACAAGAAGATAATAATAAATATTACCTTACGGTTATCATTCCGAACTTCTATTTAATATATTCAAATATATAGGATGGTAATGATTTTGTGAAAATATTAGAATATTGATCTTGCATTCTGATAAATTTTAGAAGAAAATCACCTTTTTACGTGTGATCACTAAGAAATTGATGCCTAATAACTATGTTCATTGCACGAGAGTGATGTGAAAGGTTTTTGATTAATGAAATGACACTAGTATTATCATACAAAATTTTCATTTTGGTAAAAAACATAGCATAGTCTGTGAGTGTATCTTGCATCCCAATACTTGAGCACAACAACTTCCAGCTGCTACATATTCAACTTCAGTAGTGGAAAGTGCTACTAAGTATTACTTTTTTCATGACCGAAAAATTAATGAATCTACAAAGAAATAACAAGTTCCAGATGCACTTTTCTTATCGATTCTACATCCACTAAAGTCAGTATTCAAAAATATTTTTAAAACAAAATCATTTCCAGATGTATAAAAGAGTCATAAATCCATGGTTCCCTTTAAGTAGAGAAAAATTATTTTCAATTCCTTTAAATGGGATTCCTTAGGATTGGATTTATATCATGCATATAAGAATACTGAGAATTTTATGTATGGTTGACTAGCTATCAAGTACAGTAAACTTCCTATCATACCTCTGAATGTTGTTTGATCCACTGGTTTCCCAACATCATCATGATCAAGTGAATTTGAGGTACCAATCGGAGTACTAATACTTTTAGTGTTGTCATTACCATAATTTTTAAGAAGATAGTAAATATATTTATCTTGAGATATATAAGTTCCTTCTGGTTTTTGAGAAACTTGAAAACCTAGGAAAAATGTTAACTCACCCATCATACTCATTTCATATTCAGATTTCATTAGATCCACAAAAGAATCTGTTAAATATTGTTGTGTTGAACCAAATATAATTTCATGAACATAAATTTGTACTATGAATACATTGTTCATACCTTTATTTATAAAATGTTTCGGATCATAATTTCTTTTAACATAATTCTTTTGAAAAAAAAAATCTTGTAGGTCTATCATACCAGCCTCTAGGTGCTTGTTTAAGTCCTTAAAAAGCATAGGTATGTTTGAAAACATGTTCATGATGTTTTTTATCTTCAAAAACATATGGTTGTTAAAAAAATCTCCTCTTGAACATAATCATTAAGGAAAGCACATATAACATCCATTTGAAAATTTTTGATGTTATAGAATGCCGAAAAGGCAAGTAGAATATGAATAGATTCAAGTCTAACTACTAGAGAATATGTTTCTTCATAGTCTATCCCTTCTTGTTGATTATAGCCTTTAGCAAACAATCTAGTTTTAGTAATTACATTGATTCCATTTTCATCAAACTTATTTATGAAAACCAATTTTACTCCAATAACAGAAGTTCTGTTATGTTTTTCAACCAAGGTACATAGATTATTGCTTTTGAATTCATTTAGCTCATCTAGTATAGCTTTTATCCAATCGTAATCACCTAAAGCTTCATCAATGCTTTTGTTTCTAATTGGGAAAGGAAATAAACATATTCTATTTCATTTATTAAGGAACTTCTATTCCTTACAGGTTTATTTACATCACAAATGATACAATCACCGAGATGATTTATAAGAAACAACTGATTTGGGTTTTGTAAAGCATATTGATCAACAAATAGTAGGAAATATTTTGGGGTATATTCTTCAAAAATACTATTTTGGACATTTTTCTTATCATAAATATCTTCTATCAATGGATGATAATCAGTTTTTGAAAACACATCCAAGGATGTAGGTTGAGTTAGTTTAAAAACAAAAGGAGCAGTGTCATCAAATTTGACATGTACTGTTTCTTCAATAGAACAAGTGTTTTTATTGAGAAATCTATAGGCTTTAGAGGTTATGGTGTAGCCTACGAAAATTCCTTTATCATATTTGGGTGAGAATTTATGTAAATTATCTTTAGTATTCAAGATGACTACTTTGAATCCAAATACTTTAAAGTAAGAAATTCTAGGTTTTTTACTATTCCATAACTCATAAGGGGGTTTGTATATAATATGTCTAATCAAAACTAAATTTATATTATAATAAGCAGTAATTATATCTTCAGACCAAAAATGTTTGGATATCAAATATTCACTCAACATAGTTCTAGTTATCTCTTCAAGTATTCTAATTTTTTCTCAATAAATCCATTTTGTTGAGGAGTTTTCGGTGCTAAGAAGTTATGAGTAATGCCTTTTTACCACAAAAAGTTTCAATATCAAAATTTTGAAATTCTCCTCCATGATCATTATGAATAGTTATCAATGGAAGAATTTTCTCATTTTTAAACATGGGCTCTAAAACATTTTAAATAATAAAAATCTTTATATTTCTTTGATAGAAAATATACCCATCTAAATCTACTGTAATCATCAACTAAAACAAATACATAATATTTTCCTCTGATGATTCTAGTTTGTGTTAGACCAAAAAGATCCATATGCACCAAATATAATTCATTAGTAGTTGAGACTTCACTGATTGATTTAAAACTAGATTTATGTTTCATTCTCTGTTTAAAAAGATCACATACTTTTGAAGAATAAAATCTATGCACTGGTAGATCCTTAAATAGTCTCTTATTAGAGAGTTTATATGGGTTCCAAAGGTTACAATGTCTTAAAATTATATTCCATAACCATGTTTGGTCTTCCATTTCACTGAGACAGTGTAGATATTAGCATCTAAGGTCTTCTATGTTTAGTGTGTATACATTCTCTTTCCTATTGGCATAAAGAATAAACTCCTTCTTGGAATTGTGTACTAAGCACTTTTTATTCCTAAAATTCAAAAGATAACCTTCATTACATAATTGAATTATGATAATGAGATTGTGCTTGAGACCTGGAACAAATAAAACATTTGAAATAAATGTTTTTCAATGAAGAAAATTTTTACATATACCAATAATTTCTCTCACAACATTATCTCTAAAAGTTACTTTTCCTCCTATCGTCTTGATAATATTTTCAAAGAAGTTTTTTTACCAGTCATTTCCTGGAGTATCCACTATCCATGTACCATGTATTTCTATAGTTAATATCTTTACTTTCCTAAAAACAAGATTGTTAGACTTTTGGAACCCAAGCTTTCTTGGATCATGAAATTTAAGAATGCAAAATTTTAAGAATCTACATTTTATTTGAAAAATAAGATTTATGAAAACCTAAAGACTGAGTTTTGTTTAAGAAATAATTTGTTCCCTATTTCCACCACACTGACATTTAGAGTAGAGTGGAGCATTTTGAGGTAAAAAATAATTGTTACTAAAAATAAGTTTTGAACTGGTATAACCAAAACCCGAATTATTATTTAGAGGTTGAATTTGGGAATACATCTTTTCAAATTTTTTATTACCTAAGGTAATGTTTGAAAAAAACTTCCTCAAGGAAAATATTTTTAACTTCAGTTTAATAAGTAAGTTTTTATCTGCAAAAACATTTGTTCCAGTGCTATAGATAGTCTCTACAACATTTTTATTAGAAATTACTTTTTCTAGATTTGTAGAATGTTTATCCTTATCAAAAATTAATTCCACAAGATTTTTTGAAATACTTTAAAAATAAAGGGTTTTCTTATGACGATCATTAAAAAGATCTGATATTTCATTAGTAAGAATAGTAATTCTAGAGTTTCCTTATAAAGATTTTTCTTGACTTTAGAATTTTTATTCTCTAGGAGCTTAGCAAACATAGACACTTTTTCATAAGTAAGTAAGGTATTATCATCATTAGAAGAAGATTCTTCATATGTGGATTCATAATATTTACTATCACAATAATTAGTGTTCAAGGATAAATTGGTTATGGATTTAGCATTGTACACCTTGGCAATTAAATAATGATTTCTAATAGGTAGCTTGGCTAATATACCAAGATTATTCTATCTAAGATATTTTTACATTGAGGATTCTTCAGAAGAGTCACCACCACTGGCACTCTATGTGTCATTGGCTTTCAGAAAATTATTAGATTTTTCATTGCAGTAATTCTTTCTATTCCCCTTAGAATGCTTTTTCATTCTATCTTTTCTTTTAAGGATGGGACAATCTGGACTTATATACCCTGTTCTTTTTCATTAAAAGAATGTGACTTATGAATCTTTCTTGTATTTTCTTTCTTTCCTATTGTATCTAGATTGAAAGTTATTTTGTACAACAATCTTCTTCATCCTTCGGGCAAGATTGGATAATTCATATTCTAAAGATTCACTTCCACTATATTCATATTGAATAACAATCGTCTTAGATTTGAATCTTGTAAGACTCTAAGGAGTCCTGGATTTCATATGGTTTGAACTTGTTGTAAAAGCAACACTTCCATTTTCATTCTTTTTCATATTTATATCAGCAAATCTTTTCATTCTTGTCTCATGTTGAAGAAGAGTTCCAAAAATCTCATCAAGAGAAATTTGGGTATCTTTCCTATTTTCATCTATAGCTATCCTCTTAGATTCACATTCATTAAACATGATGTCTATGATTTTTTCTACAATAGCTTCATCACCGAATCCTTTTTCACCCATGTATTGTAAACAATTAACATTAGTCATAATCCTCTGTTGTACATTTCACACTAGTTCTCCATAAGGAAATAGAAATTCCTGATATTCTACTCTAAGCATAGCTCTTCTAGTTTGGCTAACTTTCAAAGTTCCAATTTGAGTAACCTCCAATTTCATTCACATACAATTTTCAGCTTCACAAGAAGAAATTTGGCTATATATATTCCTGGTCATGGAACACAATAATGTATTATTTACCTTGTATATTATTTTATATTCTAACATTTCATGATTAGTAAATGTTCTAACTTCTTTATCAAGAATCTTGTAATATATAGTAAGAACAACAAAGTTGTCCACTCCAGTGTTAATAAAAAAGTCTTCATACGATCTCTCTAATATTCATAATCATTCCCATCAAATATAGGTTGTCTAGTAGGATTAAGATTTTCAATCGAACCAATATTCATTACTTATATCTAAAAGAAGATATATTTCCACACAAAAGATTCTAATAATAGATGTTTTTAAAAAAAGATAAAAAATTACTAGTCATGTAAAATATAAAACAAAGGAAACTCGAGCAAGAAAACTTATATGTGAATATAAGTATTTCAAAAATCTCCACTAATACCAATTGAAGGATCAAAATAAGAATGTATATGATCAATATATAAGAGGTATTTAATTGTATAGTTTAAAAATTCCTTTGGATCATTCAAAAATGGTATAGAATTCTCTATTGTTTAACAATGTTAAACCAGGTAAATTCACATCACCTCTATGTTCTACAAACATTCTAGATTACGAAAATATATTATTTCGTAAATAAATATTAAAAAAAGTTTACAAGAACAAAGATTGTACCTTAATGCCTATATAATCTTACTAATCTGAGTACGAGTAGAAGAAATTATAAGATAGTTATACTTTAATTATTAATCAGAATGAAATGGATAATAAACTCGAAACAATAAAAGTATCAAGTATTAAATATTTTAACCCAAAGAGTAGGGTATCCACCAACCATGGATAAAGGACTCTTGATTTATACTTTCAATAAAGTCAGGCTTACCCATACCAGGGTAAGCCTTGGATAGGAATATCTGAGTATGTCTTGCTATACCCACAAGAACTTGAACTTCAAGGTAGTTGGAACCTCTGTCTTCCTTATCTATTAAGTCCTTGAATAACAAGGTAGTTGAAACCACAGTCTTCCTATCCCCGAAATCCATCAACTTTACACAACAACAATCAGAGTCACATGAAGCAAGATGAACATGACATTTAGTATGCGCAAATCATGAGAGTCCCTCTCTCTAGAAATCACATCAGCAGCATGTAATCTCTAGAGCTCTAGAACAATATCTCAGTAGTGAGATAGTTCAAAAGAGCCCAAATTTAAATGAATTTTCCCAATAGTCGGATCCCTCCTCAAATGATAATATTTTTCCTTGAATCACAGAGGGACCTGTATACGTGTCACTCAAACAAAAGTTGGTTAGAAACAGAATGCACGACATTATTTCATATCTATAACAATGGTAAGTAAAATATGGTTTCTCAAATAAATCTATTTTTCAGAGTCTAAGGAAAATAAAGTTCAGAGTCTAAGAGGAAAACATTCAGAGTCTATATTACATGGATATTCAAATTCTATTATCAATGGAATTCAGAATCAGAATTCTACAGAATTCAGAGTCAGAATTCTGATGAATTCAGAGTCTAAATTCTAAGGAATTCAGAACTTGAATTCTAGCGAATTATGAGTATTAATTATAAGGAATTCGAAACCTGAATTTTGTGGAATTCAGTGTTTTAATTATAAGGAGTTTGGAGTCTGAATTATAAGGAACTCAGAATCTGAATTTTAGAGAATTCAGAGTCTGAATTTTAGGGAAATCGGAGTCTGAATTTTAGAGAAATCAGAGTTTGAATTTCAAAGAACTCGGAATCTGAATTTCAAAGAATTCGAAATATGAATTTCAGGGAATTTGGAGTCTGAATTTCAGAGAATTTGGAGTCTGAATTTCAGAGAATTCAGATTCTGAATTTCAGATAATTTGAAACCAAAGTTTCAGAGAATTATGAACATGAATTTTGATCCTGAAAACAGAATACTCTTTTTCTAAGTATTTATAGAATTTCAAGGTTCTAGATGTGAACCTGAATTTTTCACTTAGTAATAAAAAGAGTTAGATTTAGAGAAACTAAATATGAACAATGACAAATAAGTAAGGATAGATTTTCCTTGGGGAAGAAAAATTTTCCTTATTATGGAAAATCTGAGTAAAAAAGAGAATTTCCTTGAGGATGAAAAATCATCTTTATTACAATAAGTCGTAGGGAAAATAAAATCTTCCTTAAGATAGAGTGTTTGTGATTTTCAAAAAATAAAAGAATGTTAAAGTCGTAAGGAAACTTTATTGACTAATCAAATACGTGTTTAGTTATTTACCTTTCTGTATTGATTATTCTTTGTTGATTCAGGATAACTTCAGCTGTAGTTAACCCTTACTGGGCTTTTGATCTCACCATTATTTTTTCCTTTCCCAAGAATCCTAGAAGCATACTATGAATGATATAAGTGTATATTCTTGATGGAATAATTATATTATAAAAAAACCTGTTATATTTTTTTTATTTAAGTGTAATATATGAATCATGTACGTATGTAGTTTACCAAGAATATATAACTATTTGGTCTCTCGGGATGAAATTCCTTGTATCATATTACAATATAATAAAGTAAACACTAGCTTTGAGTGTCTAGGTTTAGGGTCACCATAGTTGGTATCAAAGGAAGTTTAGTAGATATTTTGGGAAATAGATATAAGAAAACATATATTAGGGAACATAAACATATGATAGAATTTGAAGACAAGTATATAATAACATCATAATGTTTTATTAAGGAAAAAATTATGTGGTTTTTCCTATAAAAAAAATCCTTTTGGGATACTAAAATTGGACATGGTTCTGGAACATATGTACTTAGTGGTAATAACACTGAAAATGGCTCATTGGGCTTAACCCGATAATCACCGGATGCATGTAAATGATCCTTACTGCACACCTACTTTGATACTCTCTGTAAATATTCTTAAGATTATTCAAAAAAAATATACAAATCATTAATAAGGATTTGAATAGATGACTAAAATGAATGACCAATGTTAAACCAATGGTTTATTATATTGAAAATGACATTTCATGATTTATACATAATATTGATGATTATATTGTTTTCCCACAACTATTATTGTTTCTCATAGCTTAATTTTTGGTTTTCATTAATGTTAGAAACTAGAAGGAATCATGTTCATATTGAATTTAATGGGAAAGGTGGGGACTACAAGTAACAAAATGGTATAATTATTAGAGTGAAAGATGTAGTGATTATGGCTAAATAGTTATCCTAAAATATGATTAATAATGTAATGCCCCGACCCTAGATACCCATAGTCGGTGCATTATTACATAACATTGGCATGATCACAAAAGATCAAGTCTCACAAGACCGATTAGTTTAGTAGCCTTAGAATCGCTAGATATATTCATAAAGTTTTACATTACATCATTAACTAAAAAAATAAAACAATATCTTGTCTTCATATCCCCTCATACTATTCATGCAGGTCATTCATAAATTACTTCTTCACATCCTGGGAAAAATAAAACATTGAAATGGGTGAGCGCAGATGCTCAGTAAGAATAAAAATATAGTGGAAAATTTCATAAATAAGCATAAACAATTAGGGCAACGTATAACTAAATCAAAAGCCTTTTGAACTATAACTTCAGCATAATATGTCAAAAATAAAATGATATAATTCCATTTACTTATTCATGTGGATATTCTACTAGTTGAATAATCTCATGCAATATCAAAAACCACTTTAATTATTATGGAATGTATAATGCGAGACTATCATAACCCCATAGCCAAGGCCTCGTTCCAAGGCTACAAATAAGATTTTTTCAAGGCCTTGTGCCAAGACACTAGTTTGTCTCAAGAGACCAACCGATGCATCGAGGAGCTATAGCGGGCTCCACCCATCACTTATTAATTCTAATTCATTTCTCATACGAACCGGTTTAAACATAACATAAACATTCGTATTAAAACTAGCATACAAAATTTCAATACTTTATCCATAAACCATGAATGGTATAAAAATAACACATCCATAGTCAAACATATCACAAAACCTTCAATAAAATATGGATGTTTTGTATCCTAATAAATCAACTTCAAATAAGCTTAAAATCCATCAAAGGATGTTGATATAGATGAAATCAAAACTATTTAAGAGAAATATCTCTTTTTTTGAAATCATTTAAAATTCACATAATTATAAAATAAAACATTTACTTTGAAAATATTCTGATAAGATTGTAAGGGAAGCTTCTATGATTTTATAACGGCGTAAAATATCCGCACTCGCCTTATAAGTTAAAAACACATTCTTACCTTAATTCTGTCAAAAAGGTTAAAAAGGACCTTGTTTGGAAATCGACAGAAATATTCCTTTATAAACTTCTTATAAATGTAAACAAGGGTATAAATGACTTTATAACATAGTCATTTAAATAGTAATAATTATTTTAAATACATTTTTATGAAACATGGATGTGGATGATAAAGAGGTCCCAATAGATAATTACGTATAAACAACCTCGGATAATGAAGAGATTGTGAAATATATCCTTACCTTGTACTTTTACTTGGTTTAGGGTAGGTTAACATCCTTTATAATGGTGAAATAATTGTTATTAAATTATAAAATAATCATAAACATTAATATGATATCATATATGATCTTTTTACAATTATTTGTTAATAATATCTTAGTATTATCGTGGTTTTGGGTGTTAACTTACTCGTTTTCTTTTATATGTTTTGTTACGTAAGTCGTGTTTTTTTATGGATATGATGTATATTATTCATATCCAGAATTATATCAAGTCCATAAACATTATTTTCATTCATTAAATGAGAATTAGTATTGAATGGATACAATGGGGAATGAATCTCATCACGTTCGTGGAGACGGTAGTCTGTACGTACGCACGAGCGACAATATCATTCTTTTGATATTAAAATAATATATAATGGGATGGTATATCATATATAAAGAATCATTATCATTTTATATTTATTATATATATGAATTACACATCATTATTATACCCATTTAAATTATAATTTATTGAATAACAATTACACCACGACGTGGAGACGGTAAGCCGTACGTACGCACATATGGTGACATGTCATTCAAAGGATGGATAGAATACTGAATATGGTTGTACCATAAATATATTAACATCACAGTATATATTTGATACTAGAGTTATTATTTTAGAATGGGAATAACAAAGAAAGAAGAAGTCGAAGAAGAAAGGAACTTGAAAGAGGGTGGTGAAAACATTACCTCTTAATCGGGTTCTTCCTTTTGGTTTGATCAAAATGGATCTTTAGGTTGGCTTTATGATCAAACTAAGGACTCTTGGTCTATGTGAGGGATGTTGAGAGAGTATTTGGGAAGAGTTTGGACGATCCAAAAGGCTTTGTATGTTTGAAATAGTGAGAAGGGGGAGTGCCCTTTTATAAGAGGGGTGAGGGGCACCTTTGGAAAAGGAAGAAATATTATTTTATAATAAATTCATATTCGGTTTCTAATGGATCCAAAGTTGATTATTTAAAGTTTAAGGTTGTTATTGGTCGAAAACCATTAAACCAATAGGGTATATATAGGTTTGTGTCCCTATATTAACCTTATCTTTTAGTTTTAACTCTTAGTTAATTAGTTTTACATTAACCACGTCACTTTGTATTTTTATAATATATAGTTAATAAACTTACTATCTACATCCAAAAGGCCCCCAACTGATCCATTAATGATACACCTATCATGATTCATGTCCTTTGGCCGAACCTTATATTTTTAGGAATAGAATATAAATTAATAATATAATATTTGTTTTAAAAACTCTTTTATGTCAATTTTGACACTGTTGGGTATTTTGTTTTTGATAATTTCATAAAAGCATTATTACATCAAAAAAACATTTATATAAACACTACTAATATGTCATATTAACCTCTAAAAATAGTTTAATTCTTCAAAATAATCATATTACATTTATTTTGATATTTTTAATATCAATTATTTTAATATTTCATTAATTAGGTAATTACTGCATCACCATTATGTCATAAATAAATTAAATTATAAAATGTTTAAAAAGTATAAATAAAATACCATTATGTAGGAAATATTTTTATCTTTCTAATTAATGTTTAAAATAGAATTTATCTTATGTATAACCCTATATTGAAAATGATTTAGTTATTAAACATTTATTTTAACTCATTTAACTCTTCTTTGAATTAAATAGTAATTAATGTCCTAATCTAATCCAAGCTGACCTAAATTATAATATTTTATTCCTAAGGTTGTTGTTGGTTGAGATACATTTGTCCAATAGAATTAGGACATGTGTTAGGGTAAAATTAATATCATTTTTACCCTTAATTTCCCTATTTACTTTTAATCGTGGTAAATAAAAGTAAAAAAGTTACTATTCACCAAAAATTATTTTCATATCATTAAACCACATTTTACTCCTTGATTTTAAATGTTCCTCTCGGATTTTCTAAATTGCACTCACAGAAGTGGTAAAATTATGTTTTATTTGAATTTTCAAATTCTCCTAGGAGGTGGGTAAAAGATGGTGAGAAGTTCAATAAAAGTTTTATATATCTAAAATTGTTCTAAACTAACTCCAATGAATTAAATTGATCTTATATAAGTATTATGTATCTATTTTGACCTTAATTAAATTAAAATAAATAATTATTTAAATAAAAATTCGGTTTTAAACTATAACTCAGTGTTTTTCACTATTCATTAAAAATTGAATGTTTTCAGAAAAATACTAAAATTTTACCCTAGGCTAATTTCGATATTCTGAATCCAAAAACGAAGTCTATTTTTAAAGATAAAATTTATAAAATTTCAAAAATTGGGTATTACTATTCATAACAACTAGTCTGATTGGTTGTGGTGTGTTTTTCAGAACTTGAAGTTGCGTACAACACACGCTACTGTATTATTCAAAGGGAAGCATAATATGGAAGCTTGGGGTGTTACATTCTCCCTTGTTTCAAATAACTTCATCCTCGAAATTTCTAGAATACTACCGCATGAAAAGACTCGGGTGGTTCTTTATTATAAGTTCCTCAGGTTCCCACGTTGCATCTTCCATCTTATGGTTTCTCCACAAAACTTTTACCAGACGAGTCGTCCGGTTTCTCAATAATTGTTCTCTCGTATCAAGAATTCTGGCGGGATCTTTGCAATAAGAAATATTGGCATCCAGTTATAATTCCTCATAGGTGAGTACATGCATTGGGTCAAGCATGTATTTCCTCAACAGTGATACGTGGAACAAATCGTGAACTTTGGAGAGACTTGGCGGCGTTGCCAAATGATAATCTACAACCCCAATTCGCTCTAGAATTTCCAAAGCTCTGATGTACCTGGGACTCAATTTACCTTTCTTGCCGAAACATATAACTCCCTTCCATGGAGATACCTTCAAGAAAACATGATCTCTTACCTAAAATTCCAAATCCTTCCTTCAGTTGTCACCATAGTTCTTCTTCCTACTTTGAGCTACTTTGATGTGGTTTTGGATTACCTTCACCTTCTCCATTGTTTCCTCCACCAGTTCTGGGCCTATAAGTTTTCATTCACCAATGTCATCCCAACAGGTTGGTGTGAAACATCTCATTCCATATAACGCTTTATATGATTCCATTTGAATACTCGAATGAAAGCTATTTTTATAGGAAAATTCCACCAGAGGTAAATATTGATCCAATATACCCTGAAAATCAAGTGAGCAAGATCTTAAAATGTCTTCTAAGGTTTGAATAGTCTGTTCTAATTGTCCATTTTTTTAGGGTGGATGGAAGTGCTCAAATGAAGTTCGGTATCCAAGGTCTTTTGAAGACACTTCCAGAATCTTGAAGTAAAACGGGGACCACGATCAGAAACAATCGATAGGGGTACTCCATGAAGTCTCAAAACTTCATTAATATATAGTCCTTCTAGACGTTCCAGTGGTAGATCTTCTCTTATAGCAAGAAAATGTGTTGAGTTGGTAAGACGATCAATAATAACCCATATTGCATCTTTCATTCTAAGAGTATTTGGTAGTCCCATGACAAAGTCCATCGTGATATTATCCCATTTCCTATCTGGTATGGGAAGAGGTAGCATGACTCCTCCAGGATCTTGCCTTCTAGTTTTCACTTGTTTACAAACCATACATCTTAACACAAAATCAGAAATCTCCCTCTTCATGTTGTCCCACCAAAAATGTTCCTTCAAATCTCTATACATTTTTCTGCTCCCAGGGTGTATAGAGAAATTTGAGCTATGAGCATCATCTAACAATTTCTTTTTCAGATCAGTTATATCGAGAACACAAAGTCTCTTCCCAAATTTCAAAATTCCATCTTCATACACAGAGTCTTTCTATCTTCCATCATTCACAACTTTAATCTTCTTTTGAAAAACTTCATCACCAATTTTAGAACTCTTTATCCTTTCTAGTAAATATGGTTTGGCAACCATTTGAAAAAGTATCGATGTTACACCTTTTTGGGTAATTCCAATATCCATCTTTACTAGATCCATGAAAATAGGATCCCTTACAATTCTCACCATGTTCAACACTCCAAGATCTTTTCTTCTCAAATCATCTGCCACCTTATTTTCTGTCCCCGGGTTGTATTGTATCATGAAATCATAATCCTTGAGTAGTTCAAGCCATCTCCTTTGCCTCATGTTGAGTTCTTTCTGTGAGAAAATATACTTCAAACTCTTGTGATCAGTATAAATCTCACATTTTTCACCATAGAGATAATGTCTCCATATCTTCAAAGGAATGATTACAATAGCTAACTCAAGATCATGAGAATGGTAGTGTTGCTCCTGAATTTTTATCTATTGTGATGCATATGCAATAACCTTATCATTCTTCATAAGGACACAACCAACTCCTTTCATTGATACATCACTATAAATAACGAACCCATCATTCACTGATGGTAGAGTCAAGATAGGAGCATTGACTAATATTCTCTTCAGTTCTTCAAAACATTCTTCACACTCTTTTGTCCAAAAAAATTTAACGCCTTTAGATGGGATCTTCGTTAATGGGTTAGCCAATCGGGCAATGTTCTGGACGAAACATCGATAATAACCTGCAAAACCAATAAAACTGCGTACCTCAGTTGTACTCGTTGGTGCAGGCCATTCTTGGAGTTCCTCAGTCTTAAAAGGATCAACAGATATTCCATATTTAGAGAAAATATGGGCATGAAAAGAAATCTCCTGAAACCAGAATTCACACTTCTAATCTTCCCATATAATTCATGTATTCTCAAAGTCTTCAGGATAATTCACATGTGATTTTCATGATATTCGTAGATTTTGGAGTATACCAAGATATGATCAATAAATACCACCACAAAATCATTGATATATTCTTTCAAAACTATATTCATTAGATCCATGAATACTGAGGGTGAATTAGTAAATCCAAAAGGCATTACTGTAAACGCATAATGCCCATACATGGTTAGAAATACTGTCTTCAAAATGTCTTCCTTCTTCACACACAACTGATGGTATCCAGATCAAAGGTCAATCTTTGAAAATTATTGAGCTCCATGCATTTGGTCAAATAAACAATCAATGCGAGGTTGGGTATACTTGTTCTTTATTGTTATAGAATTGATTTCCCTGTAGTCGATACATAACCTCATAGATCCATCTTTCTTTTTTAAAAAAAGAACAGGGGATCCCCATGGAGAAACACTAGGGTGAATAAATCCCTTATTACTCAATTACTATAGTTGTTTATTTAGTTCATCTAATTCCAATGTTGCCATTCTATAAGGGGTTTTCAATATAGGCCATGATCTAGGAATTAAATCAATGGAAAACACAACTTCTCGTTCTGGAGGATGTCCAGGTAAATCTTCCAAAAACACATCTACATATTCTTTCACAATAGGTACATCCTCTATTTGAACATTCCTTTACTCACCCATAGTCATTTCATTCTCTTCCTCCCCAATAATTGAATTTAGTTGAGCTACTGGGGGTGGATCTAGATAATAATTACGGGGTGACAATTCTACTCTAAAGACAAGGTGTTCCTTATCATCATCATCAAAAATCATAACCTCCTTCATCTTACAATAATTTTTTAGGTCATGGTCCGAAATCCATTCCATACCGAGGATTATATAAAATTCAGTCATGGGTATAACGATGAGATCAGTAGATAATGAACATTTATGTGCTCTAATGGGGACAGATTCACAAAACTTTCTTGCAATGATACTTCCCTTATGAGTTTTGACTGACAACTCCCTTGTTAAATCAAATTGGAAATATCTAATTTTCTTAGAAAACTAGGAAGATATGAAACAATGCCATGATCTAGAATCAAATATTTCATTTTCTAAACTTGAAGAAACTATTAAATTACCTACCACCATGTCTTTAAGAGCTTTTACCTCAGCAGTATTTATAGCAAAAGCTTGACCTTGATTCCTTGGTCTATTTTGAGGTAATTTCCCCTGACACTTAGTACATTAATTAGCATAATGTCTCATCTCTCTATAGTTATAGCATTGAACATCAGTAGTTTCTTTCTTCCCCTTACAATCACGAGCTTGGAGGCCTTTTTCACCACACTTGTAACAGACTCCCATTCCCTTCAAGCAAGTACCTGGGTGTTTCTTCCCACATTTACTACAGTATGGATATTCAACTTTTCCCTTATTCCCCTTATTTACATTCCTAGAGTGATCAGTAGATCTCTTCTTCTCTTGATTTGCTTTAAAGTCATAAAACATAGATAATTCTTTTTCTGTCTTGATAGCACGTGAGACAATATCTTCATACGACGAGAAGGACTGCCACACTAATGCTCGATGAAGAAGTGGTTTTAACCCATCAAAGAAATGATAAATCTTACTTCTTGGGTTACATATATAATCTCCGGCATACCTTGCAATCATTGTAAAGTTACCCTCATACTTTACGACATTATCATCCTCCTTTTATCTCATACTCAGAAATTTCCTTTCCATATATGCTCGATGGTCATGAGGAATGTATTTTTCTAAGAAAATTTCTTTGAACTCCCTCCATTCCATATTCGATACTTCCTTATCATCCTTTTTGTTTTGAATCAAGGACCACCATTGATCAGCATCTCCAGTGAGGCGATAAACAGCCATGATAACTTTTTCCATTTTACTACTCCACAAAGCCTGAAATATTTTCTTTAGGGAACTTATCCATTACTCAGCTACCAATGTATTTGTACTCCCATTGAAGTTTGGTGGTTGTTTCCTCATTAAGCGATCTAACATTGATCCTATACGCTGTGTATCACGGTGCACCAAATGGTTAAGGTTATTATTCATAACATGAGTGAGTTGACCCAATATGGTGATTGGCTAATCAGCACCAGTTGCATCACCAGCTCAACTATAATTATCTTGACCATGAGGGAAATCCCTACATAAAGTGTGTGCATTGATACTGTTTCCATTTCTTCCACTAGGAGCCATTTCTAAAAAATGGCAAAAACTAGATCAGTTTATGAATCAAAATACATAATTCCATACTTATAAAACACTTAAAATAAATTGAACTAATTATGGATATAATCTATTATAATAAAAATGTTTTCTTTGAGGAAGTATATACTCATAAACCCTTCATAATGGTTTGTAAAGAAATTGAGAATTGTCCTAAGCATATCCCCCGGGAGTGTCGTAACTAAGAGTGAAGCAAAACCTATTGTCGTGCACCAGTTCCCATTCGAGTATAGCTCAAAGCGGTGTTTTCGGGTTTTACCCCTAGGTACATATGTGCCAAATCTACCTCTAGCTGCTCGTATCTAGACATGAATGTATTCCTTGAAAAACTCACAATATTTCTACAATACTAAAATTCATGGAAGTTCATCTATATTAATCCTCAACGTCTATATCAGGTCTATGTGCTCTAATCAGAGTTTACCTAAATCTAGAATCCAAGGATTGTACTAAACTTCCTCTGATACCAACTATAATGCCCCGAACCAAGTTACCCAGAGTCGGTGCAATATTACATAGCATTTTCATGATCACAAAAGATCATGTATTGAAAGACCGATTGTTTTAGTAGCCTTGGAATCACTATATATATTCATAAAGCTATACATTACATCATAAAGTAAAAAAAACTAAAACAACATCATGTCTTTATATACCCTCATACTATTCCTACATGTCATTCATAAATTACGTCTTCACATCCTGGGAAAAATAAAACATTGAAAGGGGTGAGCTCAGATGCTCAGTAAGGATAATAATATAGTAGAAACTTTCATAAATAAGCATAAATATTTAAAGCAATGTATAACTAAAAAAAGCCTTTTAAACTTGAAATTCAGCATAACATGGAAAAAATAAAATGAAATAATGCCATTTACTTATTCACATGGATATTCTACTAGTCTAATAATCGGATGAAATATCAAAAACCACTTTCATAATGTTGGAATACATAATGCCAGACTATCATAACCACATATCCAAGGCCTCGTGCCAAGAATACAAATAAAATTTTGTCAAGGAATTGTTCCAAGACACTAATTTGTCTCATGATACCTACCGATGCATCGAGGAGCTATATCGGGCTCCACCCGTCACTTATTAAGTCTAATTCATTCCTCATATGAACATGTTTAAACATATCATAAACATTCCTACTAAAACTATCATATAAAATGTCAATACTTTCTCCATAAACCATGAATGGTATAAAAATAACACATCCATAGTCAAACATATCAAAAAACATTCAACACAAAATGGAAGTTTTGTATCATAATAAATAAACATCAAATAAGCTTAAAATAAATCAAAGGATGTTGACATAGATGAAATCAAAACTATTTGAGAAAAAAATATCTCTTTTTTTGAAATAATTTAAAAGTCACATAATTATAAAATAAAACATTTAATTTTAAAATACTATTATAAGCTTGTAAGGGAAGATTCTACTATTTTATAACAGCGGAAAATGGCCGCACACACCGTATAAGTTAAAAATACATTCTAACCTTAATTCTGTCGAAAAGGTTAAAAAGGACCTTGTTTGGAAAACGATAGAAAGATTCCTTTATAATCATCTTATAAAATTCAACAAGGGTATAAATGAATTTATCCCATATTCTTTAAAATAGTAATAATTATTTGGAAAACATTTTTAAGAAACTTGGATGTGGATGATAAAGAGGTCCCAATAGATAATTACGTATAAACAACCTTAGATAATGAAGAGATTGTGAAATAACTCCCTACCTTGTACTTTTCCTTGGGTGAGGGTAGTTTAATCTCCAGTATAATGGTGAAATAATTTTTATTAAATTATACGATAATAATTAACATTAATATGATAACATATATGATATTTTAACATTGATTTGTTAATAATATCTTAGTATTATCGTTGTTTCGTGGTGCTGACTTACTCGTTTTATTTTATATGTTTTGTTACTTAAGTCGTGTTTGTTATGGATAGGTTGTATCTTATTCATATCCATAATGATATGAAGTCCTTAAAAATTATTTTTAATCATTAAATGAGAATTATTCTTGAATGGATACGATGGGAATGAATCTCATCACGTTCGTGGAGACGGTAGTCCGTACATACGCATGAGCGATAATATCATTCTTTTGATATTAAAATAATATATAATTGGATGTTATATCATATATATAGAATAATTATCATGTTATATGTATTATTTACATGAATTAAACATTATTATTATACCCATAAAAATAATAATTTATTGAATAACAATTACACCACGACGTGGAGACGGTAAACTGTATGTACACACGTATGGTGACATGTCATTCAAAGGATGGATAGAATACTGAATATGGTTGTACCATATTTATAATAACATCACAGTATATATAAGATACTATAGTTATTATTTTAGAATGGGAATAAAAAATAATGATGAAGTTGAAGAAGAAAGGAACTTGAAAGAGGGTGGTGAAAACATTACCTCTTAATCGGGCTCTTCCTTTTGATTTGATCAAAAGGGCTCTATAGGTTGGATTTATGATCAAAATAATACCTCTAGATTCAAATGTGGGAAGTTGAGAGAGTATTTGGGCAGGGGTTGGCTGAAAAAAGGATTTGAATGTGTGAATTATTGAGAAGGGGGAGTGCCCTTTTATAAGAGGGGTGAGGGTCACCTTTGGAAAAGCTAGAAATGTTATTTTAGAATAAATTCATATTCGGTTTCTAATGGATCAAAAGTTTATTATTTAAAGATTAAGGTAGGTATGGGTTGAAAAACCCTCAAATAATAGGTTTTAGACAGGTTTGGATCACTATATTAACCTTATCTTTCAGTTTTATATCTTTGTTAATTAGTTTGACATTACCATGTCACATTGTATTTTTTATATTATATAGTTAATAAACATACTGTATACATTCGAGAGACCTCCAAGTGGTCCATTAATGATACACCTATCATGATACAAGTCCTTTGGGTGAACCATAGTTTTTTACGAATAGAATATAAATTAATAATATAATATTTGTTTTATAAACTCTTTTATGTCAATTTTGACAGTATTGGGTATTTTGTTTTTGATAATTTTATACCAACATTATTACTTCGAAAAAAAATTTTATAACCAATACTAATATGTCATATTATCCTCTAAAATTAGTGTAATTAATAAAAACTCACAAATTAAATTTATTTTGATATTTATAATATCATTTATCATAATGTTTCATTAATTAGGTAATTACTACATCACCATTGTGTCATAAATAAATTAAATTATTTAATGTATAAAAATTATAAACAAAATACCATTATGTATTAAATATTTTTATATTTCTAATGAATACTTACAATAGGATTTATCTTATGTATAACCCTATATTGAAAATGATTTAGTTATTAAACTTTGATTTTAACTCTTTTAACCTTTCGTTGAATTAAATAATAATTAATGTCCTAATCTAATCCAACTGGATCTAATTGATAATATTTTATTCCTAAGGATTTTTTTGGTCGAGATAAACTTGTCCAATAGAATTAGTACATGTGTTAGGATAATATTAATATCATTTTTACCCTTAACTACCCTATTTACTTTTAACCGTGGTAAATAAAAGTAAAAAGTTACTATTCACCAAAAATTATTTTCATCTCATTGAACCACATTTTACTCCTTGATATTAACTTTGTATCTCAGATTTTAGAAACAACACTCACAGAAGTGGTAAAATTATGTTTTATGTGAATTTCCAAATTCTCCTAGGAGGTGGGTAAAAGACGGTGAATAGTTCAATAAAATTTTTATATATCTAAAATTATTCTAAACTAACTAAAATCGAATACATTGAACTTATATAGGTATTATGTATCTATTTTAACCTTATTTAAATTTAAATAAATAATTATTTAAATAAAAATTCTATTTTTAACTATAACTCAGTGTTTTTTCAGTATTCATTAAAAATTGAAAGTTTTCAGAAAAATACCAAAATTTCCCCCAAGGCTAATTTCGAATTCCGAATCCAAAAACGAAGTCTATTTTGAAAGGTAAAATTTATAAAATCTCAAAAAGTGGGTTTTAATATTCATAACGGTTAGTTTGATTGGTTTTGGTGTGTGTGTTAGAACTCGATGTTGCGTACAACACACGCCACTATATTACTCAAAGGGAAGCATACCGTGGAATCTTGGGGTGTTACAAATAATTTTAACCTAAACCAAATTTTATAAACCCCATAGCATGAAAAGATGGAGTTTTCAAAGATCATGACTAATGGGTACTATGGAGGAAAGAAGGTTTGATTTATATTAAGTAAAAAATGTGGAAAAAGACACCAAAGAAAGTGTATCAAAGGAATGGTAAAATGATTTATATGTGTAAATGATTAAAAACCAATGACATTACATGTAAAAATTATGTACATGATATAAGGAAATAAATCACATACAAGGGATTCATTTATATTTCACTGTATGAAATTCAGAGGCCTTGGGAATTATTTATGTCAATTTTCAGTTCTAAAAGTTAAACCTTAGAAAAAGTATAGACCTATATTGGAATAATATAGTTAAAGTATTCACTATGATTATTGGATTATATTATATAATTATTTTTACCAGTGGTATTTCAATATAAGAATCATGAAACATCTATGGATCGTGTTAATTTTAGAAGCACATATGTATTCATTAACATAGGAGTTATTGATACTATTGTGGGTTTAGGAGCATCAGGTAGATCATATGTTCAAATTATTATAACCCTTTTTAATGATTATGTTATTAGAGATCAATAAGATTAATGATATATTGGGAGACATTTATGGAAGTACAACCCATTTTTTTAGTATATGTTTTAGTGACAATGCAATTTATGGAATAATTCCATTAAATTGTGTGTGAATAAGTTAAAATCTATTGGTAAATTTTAGGGTTTATATTATATTGATATTGAAGTAATTATGGGTCATCACAATTTGGGAATGTTATGGAAACTATATTAGTATATTTTCGGAAAAAGTAAATCCCACATTTTGGGTGACAACCCGTCACATCCAGTAAATTCATAGGGATTGAACTCATGATCGAATTAAAATAAGGGTTTAACACCTACCACTAGCCTACATGTAATTCTGGTTTCAATTTTAATGTTTTTAGTTAAATTATTTATTTAATAAATATTAATTATGAACTAGTGGTGTTACTATTTAGGTTTATATATTAATGTAATATATTGGGTAACTTATCCTAACCACATTTGATTTGGAAAATAGTTAGAGACAAATAGAATGACTTTTCCCTCTTTTATGGATATTATGATCTATTAGAAGTTAATTATTGTCCATTAAAGAGATGAATTGAAAATTGATCAAAGAACATCCAAATGATGATTTTTTATGATAAATAAATATATCAAGCATAGTTCCTTATAATATTATATAGTAATAGAATTCATCAACATTAAGAAATGTATCTTGAAAATTTTAATCCTATTAACCTATTTTAAAATGAATCAAATGGCCTTTTAATCATCACATGTTTTTTATTTTAGGTCCTTAACTTTCTATTGACCATTCACCTTGTTACAATCAATGACCAATATCATTATCTATAATAATTTATGATTTTCTTTCATGTCCATATCATCAATTTACACCAAAGTTATAATATATAATAACCTTGTTATGTTTTATTCAACATGACAATTATGATTCTCTTTCTCTGTTATTTAGAGGATATTTTATTAACCCTTTTATGGTGTGGGTTATTAAACAATGATATTTCCAAATGTCAAACCCTTGATTTCAAAGATCAAGTATAAATTGTAAGGAAGCAATTTATTAAAATTCGGGAGAATTTTGACCCAACAAATTTATAAATGAATAATTTTTTATTTCATATAATATGATACACACAATACCGAGCTTAATTAACCAAAGAATTATATTTCTTTAAATTTAATCTATTCATTAGCTTATGAAACACACAACCCCAAGTTAAAATGAAATAAAATATTGTGTTCCATTATAAACTAACCATTAAAATGGAAGGTATGAATAGTAATATCTAAATTATTAATATTATGGTTATCTATTTTTTATAAATAAATATATAATCATATAAAATAAAAAGAATTGTTTTTTGAAAAATTGTATTTTATAAAAAATATGGTTTAACCACGTTTTCCTCACATAATTTAAAATTAAAATTTTAACCATTTTATAATATATATTTGTTAAAATATATTTAAAATTTAGAATCATAATATTAAAAATATATAAGGATGAATTTTATGGATGTTTCTAAAATGATTCACTTTTTTTACGAATAGTCAAAAGTACTACATTTCAATTGTAAACTGTCTTTTTCTTTAAATTATTTATAAGGTCAAATTATAATTTAAATACGTTTTAATTTAAAATTAGTATACATATATTAAAATTAAACTATTCATATTCTATGGAATCATTGTCATATTTAATTTTTATATAAAAACCTTATAATATTTTTGAAAACTTTCCCTTTAAAAACCTGATTTCTCATCCCATTTATGTGATTAATTTTAAATTAAAATTTTCCACATATATGAATAAAACTTGTAAAAATGGATTCAAAATTTTGATTTATCAAAATTTATATTATTTATTAATGTAAAATTAAATATATACCATAATGAATAGTAAATCCCATAAAAATTATTTACCACAATTAAGGTAAAAATGGGTTTATTAGGGGTTAAACTAAAAAGATAACAGTTAAAAGAACCTAAAAACATTACTATAATTTATTTTATGTCCATATTTAAACTTTATAATTTCAAATACTCTATAATACTCTATTTTTACCCTTTTTCATATAAAAAATATTGTTACACCATTTTGTTTTAAAAAATTACATTTGTGTCATTCACCCCACTTATAAAAGGCCACACCCATTCTCTATTATTCACACCTTAAAACCATTTTTTAGAATAATAACAACCAAAATAAATTCCATAATTCCATTAGATCCACTAATAAGCCTTATTTATGTATTAAAGGTAACCTAGGAAGACTTTTGGAGAAAGCCTAAAGAGGTTACCTGAAGAAGAGGTGAAGTTCTTCAACTAGCATTTTTATTTTATTTATCCCTCCACCACCTTAAATTATTGTTAAAACATGATGATATAATAATATATATATTAATTAAAATTAAAATTTTTATATTATATTGAATACCTACTACCATCCCCACTTCCATCAAATGGGTTTTAAATTCATCATTTGTATGTATGATGGACTACCACCTCATGAACTAATTTCATTCGTTTTTGGAAGACCACCTCAGAATTTTTGGTATGATGATGGATATAATGTATATATATGATATTTATAACAAACTTATACTTATTAATTAATTATATAATATATTAAGGTTATAATTTCCATTCAAAAGGGGACATGATAATGTCTCTCATGTGTCTAGTGGACAACCGTGTCGCAATGCGATGCGTTTTTTCACTAACAATTTTCCCAAAATGTAATAAATAAAATGTTAATGAATATATGTGATATAAATAGAATATTTATTATACTCAAGCAATATTTATAATTATTAAATTATAATATATAATTTTAGTTTTTTATCTATTCACCCACTTAAAGATGATAACAATGTTGGTCTATCTGTGGAATACTGCATTCAAGAAGTGATTGGACTCTCTTTTCAACACCACACCACATGGATAAAAAATATAAGAATATTTAAATAAATTAAATGGTATTTTTGAAATTATTATAATTATATGAATAAAAAACTACTTACCTCATTTCAATAATTATTTTTCAATAAAGGAAACCATACCCTTGCTTGCATACGACCTACCGTCTCTATGATCACAACTTAATTAATTTTTCAAAAACATCATTCATGATTGGTATTTAAATTGTAATCGATGTATAAATATTATTTTTATTTCATGATTATTATTTTATAGCTGGTTAATCTATAAAATATTCTCATGAACTAGAACTATCATGAAAAATCATGAATGAAAAAACAAGGTAATTAACATCTGAAACAAAGAAAATAATGAAATATTATTAACAAATAGGTGGTAATATTTTATAAAATGATATTATATGATATTATAAATATTTAGGTATTTTTTATAAGTTAATAATATTTTAAAAACCATAATAAAAGAGTATAAATCATGTTGAGCCAAAAATCAGTGTGTGGTAAAAGACATTTTAAATCAAATTCAATTAACTCAGATAAACTTCTACTCTATTGATTATGTCATGAAAATTTTATGTGTGTAATGTGTTTTAATTATTTTATGTTTTATTTATAAATTTTTATGTGTATTTAAATTTTACATGCATAATAAAGTCATTTATTAATCCCCATATCAATGATATGATTTTTAAAGGATTTTTTATGAATTTCCCTTCATTGATAAATATTAAAATGTTATGCTCCTAAATTATTTTATATGGAATATATATTTACCATGTGAAATTCAGTATCATGATTAAATAATAATTAATGTAATTTGATGTCTGAATTTGAATTAATTAATACAATTATATTTGATACGAAAGATACCAAGTGGCAACGAATTTCATAACTCAGTTTCTTTTCATTGGGTTATATTAATAATTAGTTTAACTTTGATATTATAATATTACGTGTATACATAATTATTGATTATCTTATTGTTTATTTCCAATTTTTCTAGGTGTATTTACATTTGATACAAAAAAACTTGTTAATAGATTAATTCTCACATCAACATTATTATCTTTGTAGGGTATTATTTGAAAATATCATTTTAATCAGTATTGTTTATTCTTGAATTCCATTTAGGGAAATTATTTTATAATTATTTAATAAACCCATTTATTTTTATTATACTATATTTATTAATGAAATTTGATAGAAATATTACCATTTTACACTCTTTGTTACTTAAAATAATTGAGGAAATTTTTTAATAAAATATTTCTTCATTTCTGTCTTTGGTCCTTAACCAATTTTCTTCCAAAACCATGTTTTTAAATATATTTAAAAAAATTTAACCTATTTAAAATGATTTAATAAAGATACTTTTTTACCATTTTACCATTTTTTAACTTTTTTGAAAGGAATATTTATTTAATTTTTAAAACAATTTCCATTTATATTTTACCAAAAAATTTGAAAGGAATTTTTATTTTGACATAGACGACACAAACAATATTTACAACTCTTATGACCACCAAAATGTATTAATTATTACTTTATAATTTTAAAATATTATATTCAAAAAAAAATTTGAATTTTTATTTTTAAAATGAAAAGTATATTTTCTCAAGAATGTTTTTAATGATCATTTTAATGGTATTTATATCCCTTATTTAAAATACCTTTTTACTTTATATAAAATCTACCCGAGATATGTTGTATTCATAGCATAATTATTTTTTATGGTTTTTTATATCAAATTTGACCAAGGAAAGTATTTATATTCACATTATTATATCATTTTTTATTCATTGACATTAAATTAAAATATTCAATTTCATAGGATCATTATAAATTTAATTTCCCCTAAATATCCATATTATTTACCATATATATGTTTATTGGTTAATTAATTATCTTTCAACATATGGCGTTCTAAATTGAAAGTCATTGTTTGGGAAAATATTGAAAAATATACATTATTTAATCAATATGGATATTTGATGATAAGGAACATCCTTCATGAATTAAATAAAGTATTCATTATATGAAGAATTCATTGGAGATGCATTGATGGGTGGGGTGTGAAATTATATAGCCCCTAAATGCATTAGTAGTATCGTGAGAAAAAGTATTAAGCTGGCATTAAATGGGGTTCTATGTATAGTTTTAAACTATCTTGTGAAATGTATTGGTGGTATATGTATCATGATTCCTGAGATAATCACATCCAATATTTAAAAAAATCCTTCTTTAATAATTCAGCTATTATTACACATGGGATTTTCACAATGATATTATATGTGGATACATTTCATTATTAGTTTATTGATTAAATGTAATGTGTTTTCATTTATTTACGGTTAAATATTTATTATGATTTATATAATTATGATATTAAAGTTATTTATCAAATGGAATGTGTATTCAGTTATTTACCTTTCTATATTGATTATTATTTATCGATTCACGATAGATTCCATTCCACATAACCCTCACTACTAATTTGATCTCACCATTATTTTTTTCCTTTCCAAGGATTCGTAGAAGTGTAATATTAATGATATGAAAGGATATGATATAAGAAATAGAGATATTATTGAAAAAAACATATGTATTATATTTTGTTTTCAAATATTATATGGGGATCATGTATGTTTCTAGTTTACCAAGACTACTAAACTACTTGATCTTTTTGGATTTGACTCCTAGTTTCTTATCCACATTTAATAAAGTAGAAATTAGATCTGGGTTGCTGGGGTTATGGGCAATACAATCTAGGTCATATTCATATCTTCCCCAGTATGATTTTCTCACAGATAGTAACATAAATGTTGTAACACTTCCTTTCATTAGCTCAACCAGTTTTTTCAGAACAACATCATTCATATAAGTTGTTTCCATTCCCTCAAACATGAATTTAATATAGGCCATGAATAAGCTTCTATATCAAGGTATATATAGATTTTAATATTTTAATATAGATTATTAACAAGTTAATTCATAGATGTTAAGAGTTATAGGGGTTAAATGTAAATGTAGGCAATGCAATACATGTCATTAAAAAAGGGGATTTTCATTCAATATATTTAATAAATAATATATAACACAAAGTTCTAAAATAATAAAATGTTTTGAATACATTAATAAGAAAATATTGTTATTTAAACATGTCTTTGTTCTACCAATAAGAAAATAATTGTAAATAAGATTTAAAAGTAGGTTTAGATGCCCTAAAATTAAGTTATTAAAATACAGGACAACATTTAATGGAAATATATTCATAAATACGTAGTCCTTACATGAAATTATCCTACATAGATTTTAAAAATAATTCTCTTTAAATATTAATGTAAGAAAAAAATGGTCCAAATCAGTTTCTCAATATTGGAATATATTCCAAAAAGTGTCGGGGAATTTAAATTGAAGTGAATAATTTTCAAAAAAAAACCTGAAATAAAAAGAAACACAAAATTGTTTTTTAAAAATACAAAAATATTTAAAAAAACAGAAAGTTATAAAACAATAAGGGTTCTATATCCCACACATAAATGATTTATTTTACTTAGTAAATTCCAAAATATTTAACTTGTAATTATATTTTTTAATTGAATCAAAACACCAAGTGAATGTTAAAGAGATATAAAACATTATCGGTCCTCAGTGACAAATAAGTTTTGGGAGTTTAAGATCATCCAATAATTATTAAAGAATGTTTATATACCACCTCTTCATCTTATACCCATTAATATTGAATGGATTCTTGTTTACTTCTTTAGTGATCTACACAACCCCAAAGGGATCTAATTTGTAATTATAAATGATCATTCCCATATAGAATTAATATTACTAAGAATTATCAAGAGTCTTTAGTTGTATAAGAAAACTTGGTCCCCCAGATGTACGTATTTCTATTGGATCAAATTTTCATGATCCACTCTAGTTCATTCTTTATAAATTCAAGAGATTTGAAAAAAATATATTCTATTTCCTGCAACTATATCTGTTATAGTTTTCTCTCTTTTATAGGGTTAGATATATCCAAATTTAATTCTCTCATATGAAATGATCCAATATTTCATTAATGGAGTTTTCCTTATGAATATATAATGGTGTCATTCACAGTAATAGTTTATTATATAACTCATATGCACCATGTGATATAACTGAAATTTTATTACAATAATTAGAGCACTACATTTATAGAATAAAAATGTCCATAATAATTGAAAATATTATATGGGATAAGAAATGTAATATAAAAACAACTAAAATATAAAATTTTTGATATGACAGATGTACTAGAATAACCAGAGTCATGAATAAAAATATATAAATGATGAAAATTATTAGTAATGAAATATGAATTTCTAAAAGTATTATATATATATAAACTTTATAAAAATATAAGTTAATTAATAGTGAATAAAATTAGAGGTATTTATAAAAATAGGAAACCATATGACCAATACAAATCTGATTATTTGAATTGTACCCTCACCATTATAATAGTAATACGATTTTTGAGAATAGTAACATGTCTATTAAAATAGTATCCCCACCTATGAATGTGAAAAATAATATTTATGTATCTTATAAAATGAAAATATAATATATTTATATCACGATACAACTAACTAAATTTCTTAAAAATGATTTATTGTGAGATTGTATTTTTGTAAAATATTAATGTTTTAATTGCAATTTTATAATATATATGATGATTTAAAATAAATTTTATTATCATAAAATGGATTTATAAATTAGTATTATGTTTTATTATAATGATAACAAAATTTTATGAGACTATAAGTAATTTTTCAATGGTCTATTAAAATGATAATAATATTAAAATTTGTATTTTTATAATAATTGGGGATTTTATTTTAAAATTAAAATTAAAATTTTTATAATTTCTTTTCATAAAATGGACTTTAATTTTAAAAATATACCCATTAAAAAATTTTTAAGGTAATTTTTTTTTTATTCTTTAAAAATATTTGAACTATTGGTGAAAATCAAAATATGGAAAATTATGATATTTAGCATTATAAGATAATTAACTTACTTTTTGGGTCATAGATGATGTAATAACACAATAGTTTGAACTCACATGAACCATTAACAATATATTGTCACAATAATCAACAATATTGGTATTCTGGAGCCAAAATAATAAAATAACAACTATAATATTCAAAAACACCCCGCTCCCCCCCAAAAAATACTACCCCTCACTACCTCATATCCTCACACATTCTAAGCTTGGATATTGAAAAATTTCTTACCAATTAACATTCTAATAATTTAACATTTGTCTTAGCGCTACTAGGCTCATAAAAATAACATTCCGAGGTGTCATAAGTGGATTCCTAAGAGGATATATCCAAAAGAATAGGTAAAACCCTCATTCGAGTATTTTAATTTTCTATTCCACCTCATCCACTAATAAAATTACTTTAAAACTATTATAATAACTCTAGAATAATGTATATACTGTACTATTATTGTGTTAATTTAATATATATCATCCATCATATTACCTAGTCCTCTAATTCTAAAAATGAAAACAGCATCCATATTATATCAGTTTACCAGCTCCATGGATGATGAGATTTCATTTCACACTACCTTCTTCATGAAAAGTTTAAATTAAATTATAAATTTTTAACATAAACAAAATATTTATATTATATATTTTTTCATATTCTTGAATAAACATATGACCATAAAATTAAATAAAACAGAACTAGTTCTCAAGGGATGGTAAAACTATAAAAAAACTAACCGTGTAACACAAACATTTTAGTAAATTAATCTTCCATATATCAAAGAACAAATGGGAATTTGAAACCATTAAAATTTATGTAATTACATTAACTAAATTTCATTTAACTTATGTAATTGTAGTCCCATTTTAAAAGAACATCAAAAATTATTCATAAGTGATTTACCTTTGAAACCTTAAAAAGAACACTCTCTGATCAAAAAAATTAGTATTTATATCTCCATAAAATAGTAATAAAAAAACGTAATAAAATTATATTAAATAAAAATATATATGTAAAAGATTCTGAATTAATTTATTATTTCAATTTATTATATTATTTAAGACATTAAAAACATGTTCATAATGATTCTGGAACATATGGTATGTGATCTCTCTAAACCCCCATTTTTATTTGGGTTGTGGCATTCCTCTCTTTAAATAACCTTCACTTGATACATTAAATTATGAAATGATTATAAATTCTATTCATATGTCTCATATATATATATATATATAATTATCCCATTTCCCTTCTATTTATGGGGTAATATATTCCTAAATTTTATTTCACAAAATCCATTTGAATATTCCTTTTGATTAGAATTTATGATTTATTCCAATTTTATCACACATAATCATGTACCTGTTATAATGGGTGTGCCCAAATAGTTATAAAATTAATTGGGTAAATTTTTTTCTCATTAGACATTATTTATGGGATTTTGGAGTGAACCTAAACAAAGATGGGACTTTTTCCACTATGTGATCTTGTCATATCAGTTACCTTTGACTTATTCTTAGGTCATGTTTTTCATTTCTACCATATTAAAATGTTGTCATTATATTATGATACCAAGTTATTTATGTTATGATCCAATTTTATTATTCATGATCCAATATATTTTATGATATAATGTTATTTTTTTACTCAAATGTTATTCTTTGTTATCATATTTATTCCATTACTAGGATTTTTATCTCACCTATTTATTAATGTATGTCCCCAGGTTATCATATTCATTTATAGGAGATATTTGGGATATATGAGATCATTATAATGAATTAAATGAATAATATTTATTTTAGATACATTTTTATGTAATATGAACATAGTCTTACAAAGACAGTAGGCCTCATTATATTTGGGTTGTAATTATTGGATATTTATGTTAAAAATAATATAATAATTTGTGTAAAAGGCTTCGGTTGATGTATATTGTATCAAAAAAAAGGCCTTGTAGTTTTGGGGGATTAATACAAGAATAAATTAGTGAGAACCCTTGGTCTAAATCTAATTATATGAAAATATATTTAATTTTTTTGGGGTATAGAGGAAGATGTTTCCAATAAATTACATCTCTGTATGGATACTACAAGTGGATGTACCTCTAAAATAGTTACACCTAGGGGTAATAACCCTAAAATTAGAGTATTTTTTATTAAATTGATCATCACCAGATCCTGAAAAAGGTTTCTTCTTCCATATTTGGGTTGACACTCATGAGGGAAATACTTTAGCCAATTCACATATTATTTATGAACCATTATGAAGGACATGAAAAGATTGTTAGGTGATAAACATTGTAGGAATGTTAACATGGATAACCTAGATTAAAATATAGATACTCATAACATAGTATATAAATTTTATTTATAATTTAATCCTTTTATGTTGACAGTTTTAATTTTTATATTATTTTTAGTTTGAGTAATCTCATCGCTTTATTCATTTTAGTTAATGACGGAAAATAAGAGGAAATATTCCAAAAACAACCTGATATGAAACATGATGATTACCATAACAATATTCATAATAATATGAGATCATGATATAGTAACTTCATTGAAATACTCAATAAATTGAATAATGTTGGGAATAATAACATGAAACATGTAGAACACCATCCTTCTCCTAATAAAAAGAATGTTTCAGTCAGGTACATCATGTGATAAATGTCTCCTACCATTGGTGTATCTTCTTACCCCCTCTTCACAAATCAATGTATTAAATATATTGATAAAAAAGTATCCAACATACAATTCTTAGAAAAAGAGAATGTAATGCATGAAATTTATTGCATGGAGGGGGGAGCTAATCAATGGTGTAAATTGATCAAGTACACGAAGTCCAAAGAGTAAATTGATTCCATAAATGGTAATGATTAATGAGAATATCCTTCAATAAATATTTTACCACGACACTGAATATTAAAATAGATATAGAGTTTGTCATACTAATGAAAAATTAAGATGTGTCTATGGACATATACGAGTAAACCTTCATAAGGATTTCATGGTACACCTCGAACATTGTCATTGACACTAAAAGTAAGGTGAAATGATTATTTAGTTGGTTAAAGATGATTATTTGAAAATATTAGGATTATCTATACTATTATAGTTAAAAAGATATTTTCAAATGTTCCCTTAAGGTTAATATGTTGATTAGTGACTTTTAGTGGTCTCATGTAGATGTAGATAAAAATAATAAAATGTAATTTAATTCAGAATTATATATACTTAAATTTTATAATGGAAAGAAAACCCAACATCCCACATGTCGAAAGTGTGGGAAAAAGAACATCAGAAACTATATCAAGAGATTTGAGAGATGATTCGAGGGTTGAAAAGAGGGGAATCAGGCCAATAAACAAAGTAGTTAAACAAATAATCCCACTAATGAGGAAGAAGAAAAGAATGTTAATATCAACAATCAGCCTATAACATAGTGATTCAACTGCAAGGAATGTGATAATTATGCAGAACAATTCCAAAGGCCAATTATTTTTAGAGGAAATCAATGAATGAAACATTTAAGGCCTATAAGGTAAGGAATGGAAAATTCTATCACAATAATAGAGTTGAATTCAAAAAATGATGTGGTGATAGGTATAATAATTATTCCTTCAATAATAGAGAATATAATTTTGGATTCTAGTTTTATTAATTATTTTATATCTTTAATCATTAGTAAAACAATTTATAAACCACCTAGAAACTTGGGGGTTGAGTTATATGTAAAAAAATGGTAAATTATTGTATCTCAAGTATATAACTCCTCCCTAGTCAATCATGGTGTATTAAATTGTATTTCAAATATTTATTTACTTCAATTAGCATAGTTTGATTCTATATTAGTCATTTTTTTTATCCTTATCTAAATCCAACTTTAACTATTTGGAGAGGGATACCAATCTTTATATCTCAAGACATCCTTTGATTCTGTATTAGTGTAAGGAGGTGGATGAATCTCATTTGAAATATTCTTATTAATTATAGATATTATTAAATTATAAGCAAGAATATATAGTCCAAATTATTGAGACTCATGCTTGAATACATTCCCATTGTGAGGGATTATACTGATATATTCCATGAAGAATGACTTGTTCTACCTCTTGACTGGGAGGTTGAGTTCTCAACCTATATTACAGACGGATATCTACCCATATCAAATACTCCTTATAGAATGAAATAATATATCTTGGAAGAACCTAAGATGTACTTAAAAGGGAATTTTGAAAAGGGTTTCATATTGCATAGTTCTTCATCATGGGGAGACTCAAGATTTAATCATCAAGAAGAATGATGGGTCAATGCACCTCTACATTGATTACCATCTTCTAAAAAATCATTATAAAGAACATATATCCCCTTCCATAGTTAGATAAATTATTTGGGTATCGATATGGGGACCAATATTTATCTAAGGCATACCATTGGTCAGGATATCCACAATTAATGGTGAAGAAGGAATATATTAACAAGAAATCCATTTGAATGAGGTAGGAAAACTATGGTATAATAGTGATTTCCTTCATACTCACTAATTATCTATAAATATTTATAGGCTTAATGAATAAATTACTTATAAATTATCTTGTTAAATCTGCGGTAGTATTTATAAATGATATTATTATATACTTATAAATTGAGGAGGATTATGAGGAACATTTGAATAATATGGTAAATAATTTTCCAAAGGAGAATATATAGGATAATTATAGTTATTGTGAGTTCTATATAGAGGAATTATCATTATTGGGGAATCTTATAACCAATGAAGGGATATTTGCAGACCCTTCAATGATAAAGGAAACTCAGGAGTAGACCAGTACAACATATATAATACTTATTTGTAATTTACATATACTAGATAGGTATTAACAAGGATTTACGAGAAACTTATCATAAATTTAAAATCCAATAACCAAGATTAATTTAAAGGGAGTAATATTTTTTTGGACTGATGAATGTGAAGATAACATCAAGTATTTGAAAAACAGGATTATCACTACACAAGTACTTACACTACCCAAAAGTGGGGAGATTTTCATGGCTTACAAAAATGATTAAAATAAGGGATTGAGATATATAATAATGAAGAAAAATAGAATGATGTCATACATATTAATGTATTTGAAAGGTCATGATATGAACTATCCAACATAGGATCGGCAGTTGGCTGCAATGATCTCCAGGTTGAAAATCTTACATAATTATCTCTTTCGGGAGAACTAAGAAATATATATGGATAATAATATTTTAGAGTATATATTCATATAAAAGGAGGTTAATATGAAAAAATTAATACTGTTAGAGCTGATCATGTAATATGAATACTCAATCCACCACAATCCTATGATGTCGAAAAAGTGAAAGATTCTCTATGTAAAAAGAATCCTTGATCCTTTTCAATGATGAGAATAGAAATGTATCCAATATTTTTATACATTCATAGGATTAATGTGGGAATTATAAATAAAGAAACATCACAAATAATTTATCAAATTATTTCTCAACCATACCTTATTGAGAAGGTAATTTATTCTCAAAGAGATGATGTGGAAATAAAGAAAACTGTTGAAGCTATTAGAAAAGGAAAATCCTTGGAGTTCAAAGTTAATAAAGAGTTTCAATGTTTGGGTCATGACTTTGTGTGACATAGAATTATGAGATAAATAAGGAGTTATTGAATTATTCGCATAGCTCAACCTTTTCCATCCACCCAGAGAGCATTAAGATATATCAAGTTCATCGAGAGCACTATTGTTAAGGAAAATGAAGAAGGAAGTCATGGAATATGCATCAAGGTGATTACTTTGTTTGTAATTGAAGGATGAAATGACAAATCTTAATGGGCTGATAAAACCATTACTCATACCTATATATTAATGGTAAAATATCACCATGGACTTTTTCACTAGTATTTCTTAACTACTTCAGGAGGAAATAATGTTGTATGGGTTGTGGTGGATTATCTTACAAAGAATTCTCATTTCATTGTAATTCAATATGAATTATCACTTAATCAA
Source organism: Viscum album (assembly GCA_963277665.1). Lineage (NCBI taxonomy): Eukaryota > Viridiplantae > Streptophyta > Magnoliopsida > Santalales > Viscaceae > Viscum > Viscum album. The sequence goes on along the minus strand of OY728161.1, from coordinate 871,256,302 downwards.
CTTGCAAGTATATACATCATATAATTTTTGAGGTTACATGGAATTACATTATTTATTTATCCAATCAAGATCCAAGATTTACATTAATGATTTATAAAACTCAATAAAATTATCTAAAAACTAAATTAATCATTACTGTGGATTATAATCTTCAAACTGATGGATGATTAGATCAGATTATCCAGACACATGAAGATATAAAGAGATCTTTCTCAATGGAAATATAAGGAGAGTGGGATAAAAATATTACAATAGTCAAGTTATTATACAAAAATAGTTTTCACTCAAGAATCCAAATTTATCCATTTTATTCACTTTTTGGGAAAAAGTATATAACATATATTTCTTGGGAAGAATTTTTTGAATTCAAGCTATTGGAAACTAAAATGGTTGAGGAAATGGTGAAAAAGGTAAAGACTATTCACCATCAAACTAGGGATTCTCAAAGTCAACATAAGATATATGATCACAATAATAAAAGTGACATGAAGTTCGTGGTAGGAGATAAAATGTTCCTTCTCATTTGTCAATGGAAGGGAGTCACAAGATAAGAGAATTTGGTAAAGCTAAGTCCAGACTAATTGAATCCTTTGAGATTCTTGATCGTATCGGAGCTGTGGAATATCGACTATCTCTCCCAAAAACCCTATCTGTAGAACCATAGCTTAACGTACATGAACATTACATTACTTTTGAGGAATACTTAGTACATAACAAAAACACACACACAAGGATCGTAATAGTTTAGTGTCTTTGGAAACTTGGAATAAAATCTTCTAATCGTGGTGAAAGATCTTCAACATCTCCCATAAAGATCTTCCTTTTTTTACCTAAAACCTTTCTTTATATCCTGGGGAGAAGAAAACATAAAAGGGTGAGCTCAAATGCTCAGTAAGGGTAAACAAAAGAAATATCAATCACATCGTATTCATAAGAACATAACATTTTAGAAATCATAACCTGCAAAAGAGAGAATAATTTCATAACATGGGATAAATCATTGTAGTGAAATGTAATCACAATAATCATAACTTAAAACATGAAACTTTGTGGCATTCACACATAATCATAGAGAATCATTTCTTGATAGTCAAGACTCATTGCCAAGACTATCTTAGTGGACAAAGTCCCTTTCTGAATGGAGTAACCCTCGTTTCAGTCCTGTTTCACTGAACCGGTATAACCTACCATTCCAGCCATTTATATCTCATGAGATATGAAATCTTTACCCAATGCATTGGAGGGAGATATAGGTCCCACACATCTTATAATGAATCCTTTCTTATGTGTGCCACATAATAATAAACCATGCATCATAGTGTAACCCATGTAATAAAAAGGGAATTCTTAAACAACATGACATCATAAAACAATTCATATAAGATAAAGGAATTCATAAAAATATTTCCATCACAACATAATCAAATCCATGTAATAATAGGGATAAAAACATAACCCTTTTATTATCTTAGATGGAAAATAATTTTGATAAAATACTTGAACTCTATTCTTGAGGAAAATATCCTTTCTACTTCAAAAACACTTTTCTTTTCTTAACATGTCATACAATTATAAACTAAAAGAAGTTTATTAAAAATAAACTTGAAAACTTATAAAGGAAGATTCTTGGAAATAATGTTTAAAAATCCATTCTTTCTGTATAAGTTAAAAAAAACATTCTTCGTACTTTTGTCGGAAAAGTCAAAAAGCACCTCGTATGAAAAACATCAAAAGATTCCTTTCATATTTTTTACTAAAAACTCACCGAAGGGTAAAATTGTATTTAAACATTTGTATTTGGATGGAAATAATATTACATATTGGGGAAACATGGATGTGGATGATAAAATACACCCCAGTAATTACCAAAGTAAAAACAATCTCGGATAAAAGTGAGATTGTGATATTTCCCTTACCTTAGGTCCGATTTTCTTTGTATGTGTCCGAACCTCCTGTATAATGATTTAAATAATGTCATTGACTTATTACAGAATCATATTCATTGTTATGATATCATATATTGTTTACTTATGACATTATATTACCCTTTCTTTTGTAAATTCCATGTTAAAGAAGCGTTTTGGGTAAAATCGTTTCATTTATCGTAGGTGTTTTGACTTGTTGTTCTTGACATTATTATTATTTATATCATGATTTACTTACTTCCAGAATATAAAATATGATTTATATATCATATATATTCAGTATATATATATATATATAATAGATAGATAAATGAAATGAAAAAAACCGTTCCTGGAGACGGTAGTCCGTACGTACGCATGAACGCTGTTTTCCTTTCCTTATTGTCTTGAATGGAAGTAAGTAGATGACATACATATATATATATATATACATAAATCCAGTATGTTTATATATATTTCATTATTATTTCTTATATATACTTTATAATCATTCTTAAATGGTTAACATGGAGAATGAATCTCATCGCGTCGTGGAGACGGTATTCCGTACGTACGCACGAGCGATGATATCATTTCCATAAATATTGAATTGAATTGGAGTGGATTATACAATATATCAGAATCAATATGATGTTGTAATAACTATGTATAGTTATTATTTACACCATTATACCCATCCATGTAAGGTGGTGGTGGAAAATAGATTACACCACGGCGTGGAGACGGTATTCCGTAGGTACGCACGCCCGGTGATTTCTTTTTCCGTAGGATGGATAGATGGTGATATAGGGTTGTTTCATACTTATAATAATATATCATTATATGAGTGATACTGATGTTATTACTTCATAATGAAACAACCTAAGAAGAAGAATTGGAAGAAGAAATAAAGAAGAAAGAATTGGTAACGGTAATTACCTCTTCTTTAAAGCGCCTCTTTGAGACCTCCTCTTAGGGCACTAAAATTGGTCTTTGAGGAAGACCAGAACCTCTAGGATGTTTCTAGGGAAGTGGAGAAGAGATTTTGGCAGGGTTTGTCCGAGATTGAGTGCTCAAATTGGTGTGAGGAGGAGGGGGAGGAGGTTTCCTTTTATAAGGGAGGAGAGGGGCACCTTAGGAATATCTCAAAATATTATTTTATATTAAAGTCAAAATCCGTTTATAATGGTTTCAATGGGTCTTATTTCGAATCTAAAGTGGGTATGGGTAGAAATACTATCATCCAATAGGATTTAGACAAGTTTAGGGTATTATTTTAACCTTATCAATTAGATTTAACTCTATGTTAAATAATTTAACTTTTACCGTGTCCTTTTTGTTTTCTTTCACTATATGGTTAATACACATACTATAACATGCCAAACGAACCCAAAATTGTTTATTATTAATATATATATCCTTATCTAAGTCATTTTGCCGAACCTTATATTTTTAGGAATAAAATAACAATTAATAATATAATATTTGATTTAAAAACTATTTTGTGTCAATTTTGACACTATTTGATATATGATTTTTTTGAAAGTCATAACAGAATTATATGTTCGAACCATGTTTATTAAATCAACACTAATATATCATAGTAACCTATAAAATTAGTGGAATTCATAAAAAGTCTAAATTTACATTTATTTTGGTATTTATAATATCAATTATGTCAATATTTCATTAATAAGATAATTACTGCATCATCTTTGTGTCATAAATAAATTAAATTATTTGATGTCTAAAAATTACAAATAAAATACCATTATGTAGGAAATCGTTTTATCTTTCTAATGAATATTTACCATAGAATTTATCTTATGTATAACCCTATATGAAAAATGTTTTAGTAAATAAACTTTGATTTTAACTCTTTTAACTCTTCTTTGAATTAAATAATAATAAATGTGCTAATCTAATCCATGTGGGCCTAAATGATAATATTTTACACTTAAGGCTGTTTTTGGTCGAGATACACTTGTCCAATAGGATTAGGACATGTGTTAGGGTAATAATAATATCATTTTTACCCTTAATTACCCTATTTACTTTTAACCGTGGTAAATAAAAGTAAAAAGATATTATTCACCAAAAATTATTTTCATCTCATTGAACCAAATTTTACTTACTGACATCAACTGTGTCTCTCGGATTTTTGAAATTCCATTCACATAAGCGGTAAAATTAAGTTTTATGAAAAATTCAGTTTTTTAAGTACCACTTAGTAGTTTCACTATTCATCAAAAATTGATGTTTTTCAGAACAATGCCAAAATTTCATCCTAAGCTATATTTCATATTCCGAATTCAAAAATGAAGTCTATTTTACCAAATTCATAACATAGAAGTTGCATTAATTAATTTTATAATTAAATCCCACTGTTAATACAAATAGCGTGTTTTTAAGAAACAATATCTATCATAAGATTGACACTTGATTATGTCTGGTTTAAATGTGAAATTACATCCAATGACCAACATTTTATTAAATTGTAAAAATATATTATAAATATACTTTAAAAACACTGAAATTAATAATTTATCACTATTAATTATTTCGATTGAAAAAGTTGTTTTTAACTAAAATTTAGTAATTTTCACTATTCATCAAAATATGAAAGTTATCCGAAAAGTACCAAAATTTCACCTTAGGCTAAATTCGATACTAAGAATCCAAAAATGAAGTCCATTTTGAGAGCTAAAATTTCTAAAATTATAAAAGGTGGTTATTACTATTCATAACGGCTAGTTATAATAATATTTTCATAGCATTTCATTGTTTAGTGAAACTCAGTATTGCGTACTACACACGCTATCGAGGAAGGTCGCGATTGCGTGTAATGAAAGGCAAGTCAAGGATTTGTGTTGTGCAAACTCATTTTGGTGTAGTGTACAACACAAGACATTAATAAAATTAAAAAGAATATTTTTCATAAAATCTCGGGATGTTACATTCTACCCCACTTAAAATGAATTTCGCCCTCGAAATTCGTCGGGGTTATAAGTGGTTTACTACTTGAAAGTTTCTTTAATATAAACCCACATCGTAAAATGGAATACCAAAACTTGGCTTTAAAAACTAAAGTATGAAATGTAACGATTACCCAAATAAACTAATCACTGGGTTTCCACATAGGTGAAAATATGGATATGGAAGGGAAATCTAACCATCATGTTCTGATGGAGAGTGGTAGAGAACATGGCTATGGAAAATATAGCAATCACAAAGCCATAAATTTGTGACGATCTAAGGTACCATCTGATTAATCAGATATAAGAGCACTAGGACAACATTTTTGGTTTTCAAGATCATTTCCCTAAAGTTGATGAATTAAAAGAAATACATACATGATTTTGTTACAATCTAACTGTTGTTCGTGAATTGAACAATTTCCACTTCATATCATAAAGAAATGAAGTTGAATTTTTTATTCGTGAAGCATTAGCAGATCATGTGATAGAAGGATGGGTCATTCCATCTATTTCAAACATAAGGTTAGCAAAAGTTATAAGTCCATCTTATAGTGAGATTAATCGTATATGGTTCCAAAAATGAACTTATACTTCATATATAATACCTCTTAATAAAATAAAACTAGTTTCTACTAAATAGGGACTTCCTGTAGGCCAGTGGTAGGCGATAAAGGCCAGTCGCACTTCGGTTGTGGGTTCGATTTCCACAGCCTTGTCCGAAGCGATGGGCTGTCGCCCGTCCTGCAGTTTGTCCTTTTTCTAAAACTACATTACTATAACATCCCATCAATAATATCGAAAAAAGAACTTCTATCCTTAAACAATACTATTTTATGTCCAACATAATCCATTCTAATCTTTAGGCTTATCCATAATACTGCAGTCCACTTTCATAACATAGTGAAAACGATTACCAGAGATTTAATACCATCGTTGAACCCCATATAACAAAAGATATGTTTTGTTGGTCACATTCCAAACATTCAAAGTCCTTAATAATGTATTCTCTTGAATACCCATTGAACCTTAGTGAAAACATGAATGTAGTTAAAAGTTAACACTTTCCACATACCAAAATCCACAAAATTCTATATACTCAAACCATGATATCACTTAGTCCTTATATCAATCATGAGCTCATGAATACTGTTAAACATTTCGTTTTCTTGTTTTCCCTTCATTATGCTCATATCATCTTATTTCCAAAAATATCTCAATCACTTTGAATACCACATTAGACCAATACATAAATACTTTACGATACAACATTATTTTGGAATCCCATTACATAAACACTTAATCATTCCACCACATCGTTATCATATTCAACATCGCCAATGGTGATCGCATGTGACTTCCCTTTTTCCTTTTCCTTAAGTGGTTGCTCATGTCGATCATCACTAACCCTTGGATTAGGGCATTTATTAGAATAAAGCCCCATTTCCTTGCACTTGAAGCATTGAAGTGTTGGTGGTGCGTTCTCTGTAGTGTTTGCTTTATTCACATCATTAGAATCCCTTTTTCCATTACTCCGACACTCAGCTACTCGATGACCTTCTTTTCCACACTTAAAAAATTTTCTAGTCCCTTTAAGACAATCTCCACCATGCTTCTTTCCACACTTTGTGCATAAGGAAACATTCATCTTCTTTTCACCATTATTCTGAGATTTCTCCTTGAACTCCATCTTTCGTTTCTTGTCAAAACCATTAGATGGATATGTAACACCAACTTCCATTTCTACCTTGATAGCACAACGCACAATTTCTTCATAGAAACTAAAGTCTCTTATAGCTAATGCCCTTTGAAGAATTGGTTTTAAGCCACTGAAAAATCGATCAACTTTACTTTTAGGTTGGATGATAATACCAGAAGCATACCTTGCAAGTCTTGTAAAATTTGCTTCATAGGTACCAACAGATTCATCATCCCTTTCCTTCAGTTCAAGAAACTCTTTCTCCATATTTGTTCTAAGAATACGAGGGAAGTACTTACTGAAAAACAAGTTCTTGAACTCGTCCCATTCCATGGACTCAATTTCATCTCTTGGCCTCGTATTCTTGATAATATTCCACCATTGATCAGCTTCACCTTCCAAACGATATACTGCTAAGATGACTTTATCATGTTCAGAACATTGAAGAACTGAAAATATCTTTTCAGTAGTACTGATCCATTGTTCAGCCACAAGTGGATCAGAAGACCCAAAGAAAGAAGGTAGACGTTTCCTCATGAAGGACTCAATAGAATATTGTTCCCTTCTCTGCTCATTTGGAAGTCCAGAATGATTCATATCTTGTGTAAGTATAGCAATAATATTTTTCACTCCATCTCCCATAACATTTGTTTGTTCAGGAGGAAAATCATTGCATTGTCCATTTCATTGATCAACACGGTTCCTTCGGGTTCCAGCCATTGTCTAAAACCCAAAAAGAATAGTGTGAGAGGCAAAAATCATGCTAGAAAAAACAACTTAATAAAGGGGGAGTACCTTCAATATCTAACATCTTAGGTTTAATTCTAAGATCGTTAGCACAATTCTAGGACTATAACCTATACGTATACTTAACCTTAGGGACATCCCTAGTCATACCTTAGAAATATCTCTAGGGATCTCACTAACGTTTTCGCATCCTAGTTTCCAAAGGTTGACTAAACCATTCCTCTGATACCAACTGTAGAGACTCGTATCTTAACGTACATGAACATTACATTACTTTTGCAGAATACTTAGTACATAACAAAAACACACACACAAGGATCGTAATAGTTTAGTGTCTTTGGAAACTCGGAATAAAATCTTCTAATCGTGGTGAAAGATCTTCAACATCTCCCATAAAGATCTTCCTTTTTTTTACCTAAAACATTTCTCTATATCCTGGGGAGAAGAAAACATAAACGGGTGAGATCAAATGATCAGTAAGGGTAAACAAAAGAAATATCAATCACATCGTATTCATAAGAACATAACATTTTAGAAATCATAACCTTCAAAAGAGAGCATAATTTCATAACATGGGATAAATCATGGTAGTGAAATGTAATCACAATAATCATAACTTAAAACATGAATCTTTGTGGCATTCACACATAATCATAGAGAATAATTTCTTGTTAGTCAAGACTCATTTCCAAGACTATCTTAGTGGACAAAGTCCCTTTCTGAATCGAGTAACCCTTGTTTCATTCCTGTTTCACTGAACCGGTATAACCTACCATTCCATCCATGTCTATCTTATGAGATATGAATTCATTACCCAATGCATTGGAGGGAGATATAGGTTCCACCCATCTTATAATGAATCCTTTCTTATGTGTGCCACATAATCATAAACCATACATCATAGTGTAACCCATGTAATAAAAATGGAATTCTTAAACAACATGACATCATAAAAAAATTCATATAAGATAAAGGAATTCATAAAAATATTTCCATCACAACATAATCAAATCCATGTAATAATAGGGATAAAAACAGAACCCTTTTATTATCTTAGATGGAAAATAATTTTGATAAAATACTTGAACTCCATTCTTGAGGAAAATATCCTTTCTACTTCAAAAACACTTTTCTTTTCTTAACATGTCATACAATTATAAACTAAAAGAAGTTGATTAAAAATAAACATGAAAACTTATAAAGGAATATTCTTGGAAATAATGATTAAAAATCCATTCTTGCCGTATAAGTTAAAAAAAACAATCTTCGTACTTTTGTCGGAAAAGTCAAAAAGCACCTCGTATGAAAAACGTCAAAAGATTCCTTTCATATTTTTTACTAAAAACTCACCGAAGGGTAAAATTGGATTTAAAAAATTGTAGTTGGATGGAAATAATATTACATATTGAGGAAACATGGATGTGGATGATAAAATACACCCCAGTAATTACCAAAGTGAAAACAATCTCGGATAAAAGTGAGATTGTGATATTTCCCTTACCTTAGGTCCGATTTGCTTCGTATGTGTCCAAACCTCCTGTATAATGATTTAAATAATGTCATTGACTTATTAAAGAATCATATTCATTGTTATGATATCATATATTGTTTACTTATGACATTATATTACCCGTTCTTTTGTAAATTCCATGTTAAAGAAGCGTTTTGGGTAAAATCGTTTCATTTATCGTAGGTGTTTTGACTTGTTGTTATTGACATTATTATTACTTATATCATGATTTACTTACTTCCAGAATATAAAATATGATTTATATATCATATATATTCAGTATATATATATATATAATAGATAGATAAATGAAATGAAAAACACCGTTCATGGAGACGATAGTCCGTACGTACGCATGAACGATGTTTTCCTTTCCTTATTGTCTTGAATGGAACTAAGTAGATGACATACATATATATATATATATACATAAATCCAGTATATTTATATATATTTCATTATTATTTCTTATATATACTTTATAATATTTCTTAAATGGTTAACATGAAGAATGAATCTCATCGCGTCGTGGAGACGGTATTCCGTACGTACGCACGAGCGATGATATCATTTCCATAAATATTGAATTGAATTGGAGTGGATTATACAATATATCAGAATCAATATGATGTTGTAATAAATATGTATAGTTATTCTTTACACCATTATACCCATCGATGTAAGGTGGTGGTGGAAAATAGATTACACCACGGCGTGGAGACGGTATTCCGTACGTACGCACGCGCGGTGATTTCTTTTTCCGTAGGATGGATAGATGGTGATATAGGGTTGTTTCATACTTATAATAATATATCAGTATATTAGTGATACTGATTTTATTACTTCATAATGAAACAACCTAAGAAGAAGAAGTGGAAGAAGAAATAAAGATGAAAGAATTGGTAACGGTAATTACCTCTTCTTTGAAGCGCCTCTTTGAGACCTCCTCTTAGGGCACTTAAATTGGTCTTTGAGGAAGTCCAGAACCTCTAGGATGTTTCTAGGGAAGTCTATAAGAGATTTTGGCAGGGGTTGGACGAGCTTGAGTGCTCAAATTGGTGTGAGGAGGAGGGGGAGGAGGTGTCCTTTTATAAGGGAGGAGAGGGGCACCTTAGGAATATCTCAAAATATTATTTTATATTAAAGTCAAAATCGGTTTATAATGGTTTCAAAGGGTCTTATTTCGAATCTAAAGTGGGGATGGGTCGAAATCCTATCATCCAATAGGATTTATACAAGTTTAGGGTATTATTTTAACCTTATCAATTAGATTTAACTCTAAGTTAAATAATTTAACTTTTACCGTGTCTTTTTGTTTTCTTTCACTATATGGTTAATACACTTACTATAACATGCCAAACGAACCACAAATTGTTTATTATTAATATATATATCCTTATCTAAGTCATTTGGCCGATCCTTAGATTTTTAGGAATAAAATAACAATTAATAATATAATATTTGATTTAAAAACTATTTTGTGTCAATTTTGACACTATTTGATATATGATTTTTGTGAAAGTCATAACAGAATTATATGTTCGAACCAAGTTGATTAAATCAACACTAATATATCATAGTAACCTAGAAAATTAGTGGAATTCATAAAAAGTCTAAAATTGAATTTATTTGGGTATTTATAATATCAATTATGTCAATATTTCATTAATAAGATAATTACTGCATCATCTTTGTGTCATAAATAAATTAAATTATTTGATTTCTAAAAATTACAAATAAAATACCATTATGTAGGAAAGTTTTTTAGATTTCTAATGAATATTTACCATAGAATTTATCTTATGTATAACCCTATATTAAAAATGTTTTATTAAATAAACTTTGATTTTAACTCTTTTAACTCTTCTTTGAATTAAATAATAATAAATGTGCTAATCTAATCCAAGTGGGCCTAAATGACAATTTTTTACACTTAAGGCTGTTTTTGGTCGAGCTAAACTTGTCCAATAGGATTAGGACATGTGTTAGGGTAATATTAATATCATTTTTACCCTTAATTACCCTATTTACTTTTAACCGTGGTAAATAAAAGTAAAAAGTTACTATTCACGAAAAATTATTTTCATCTCATTGAACCACATTTCACTTACTGACATCAACTGTGTCTCTTGGATTTTTGAAATTCCATTCACAGAAGCGGTACAATTATGTTTTATGAAAAATTCAGTTTTTTAACTACCACTTAGTAGTTTCACTATTTATCAAAAATTGATGTTTTCAGAACAATGCCAAAATTTCATCCTAAGCTATATTTCATATTCCGGATTCAAAAATGAAGTCTACTTTACCAAATTCATAACATAGAAGTTTCATTAATTAATTTTATAATTAAATCCCGATGTTAAAACAAATATCATGTTTTTAAGAAACAATATCTATCAAAAGATTGACACTTGATTATGTCTTGTTTAAATGTGAAATTACATCCAATGACCAACATTGTATTAAATTGTAAAAATATATTCTAAATATACTTTAAAAACACTGAAATTAATAATTTATCACTATTCATTATTTCGATTGAAAAAGTTGTTTTTAACTAAAATTTAGTAATTTTCACTATTCATCAAAATATGAAAGTTATCCGAAAAGTACCAAAATTTCACCTTAGGCTAAATTCGATACTACGAATCCAAAAATGAAGTCCATTTTGAGAGCTAAAATTTCTAAAATTTTAAAAGGTGGTTATTACTATTCATAACGGCTAGTTATAATAATATTTTAATAGCATTTCGTTGTTTAGTGAAACTCAGTATTGCGTACTACACACGCTATCGAGGAAGGTCACGATTTCGTGTAATGAAAGGCAAGTCAAGGATTTGTGTTGTGCAAACTCCTTTTGGTGTAGTGTACAACACAAGACATTAATAAAATTAAAAAGAATATTTTTCATAAAATCTCGGGATGTTACACTATCTCAAGGAAATCAAAAGTTTCATGTATCCCTCTTAAGAATATATATATATATATATATCATATCCATCATATGTACTAAATTTAAAGGTGTTAAATATATATAATGATATCTCTTATGAGGAGTGGTTAGTGGAGATCTTGGACCATAGAGACAATGTTCAACAAAATAAGATAATTCAACTTGTCAAAGTATTATGTTGAAACATTAAGTATAAGGAGGTGACATGAGAACTGGTGGAAGCTATGGAGAATAAGTACTCTCACCTATTTTCACTTTATTTTTCAAAATGAAAATAGGAGTGTGAAATTTATTAAGGGGGGAAGAATGTAATGACCTTAGATTTTATCAATGGAATCTCCCTTTTGAATATATAGTTTTTATACATAGTAATATAATTTATTGTAATGAACACGCACAACATGATAAAACCCCAAAAAAAATTTATAATAATTTTATAATAAAATTTATAGAATAAAAATGACCATAATAATTGAAAATATTACAATGTGATAACAAATAAAAAATAAGATATCTAAAATATGAAAATATGGATATGGTCGATCCATCAGAATAACTGCACTCATGAAAAACACTGTCAAAATGAAGTAGAATATTTGTAATGTAATAAAAAAAATTTAAATGAAAATATATATATAATTGAGGGAAAATATAGGTGATCTAATAATGAATTAAATGAGGTGTGTTTATAGAAAGTAAGGAACCCTATGACTATCACAAATTTTCCCACTTGAATAGTAACATGACTATTAAAATAATAATATGATTGTTGGGAATAGTAATATGATCATTAAAATAATATCCTCATATATGAATGTGTAAAATAATATATACATGTTTTATTAAATGAATATATGATATATTTGTATCTTCATTCACGTAAACAAATGTCTTAAAAAATAAAAATTAAGCATTTGAATTATCTTCAAACATAAATGTTTTTATTTTACTTTAATAATAAATAAAATAATTTCAAATAAATTTTATTTTTATTAAATTAATTGATAAATTATTTTTATATTTTATTATATTGATATTATAATTTTATTAAACTATAAGTATTTTTACAAGGGGTCTTGAAATTGATCGTAATATTAAAATTCATATATTTCAAAAACGTGAGGATTTAATTTTAATAGTTAAATTTAACATATTTAGAAAATTATTTTCATAAAATGAATATAAATTTATATATATACAAGTCAAAAAAGGGTTAGGGTAATTTTTTTTGTATTTTTATAAAATAGTAGAATTTTTTTGTGAATATTTAAATATGAAAAATTAAAGTATTTAGCATTATAAGCTAAATAAATAAATATTTGAGTTATGGTTGATTTAAGAACCCATTAGTTAAAATTAACATGCATAATTTACTATGTATAGTCTCTATAATCAATACTATTGGTAGTCTTGATCTAAAATAACAAACTAATGAATATAATAATAAAAAATACACATCTCCTCATGATATAAGTATCACACCTCACTTCCCCATCTTATCACACCTTATAACACATGGAGAATTATAAATTCACTCTAAATAACATCTTGATACTCTACCCCACATAATAGATATACTATCCTCATAAAAATTCCAATACAATGTGCCGTAAGTGGAATCCCAAGAGGAGACATCCAAAAGAGAAGGTCATACCCTCAATCGAGCCTTTTATTTTTATATTCCTACTCATCCTCAAAAAAACATTTCATTAAACCTAGAATTATAATTATATTATCATATATATTATATTACATTATCATTTTAATGGAATATATATCATCTATATTCTTCCCCACCCCTATTATTATAAAAACTAAATCATCCTCTATATTATGTTGGTTCAGCACCTAAATGAATGCTGAATTTTCATTTATCATTACCTCATTCATGAAAGGTTTAATTTATTTTATAATTTTTTAAAATGAAACAAATAAATATATTTTATATTTTTTCACATTCTAGAATAAATATATGTCCATAATATTAAATGAATTGAATGTAGTTTTTAATGACTTGTAAATCCATCAAGTAAACTAACCATGTAACATTAAATTTTTAAAAAATGAATCATATATATGTCAGAACACCTATGTGTATTTTATACCACTAAAATTTATTTAAGTTAATAAATTTAATTTCAATTCCCTTCTAGAGTGTTAGTCATATTTTAAAATGACATCAATAATTATTCGCAAGTGATTCGACATTGGATTCATCAAACGAACACTCTCGAAACAGAATATTTTTTCCTTTAAATATCTATGAAATGGTTATAAATGGACATAATAAATTTTTAATAAATAATATATATATATAATGTTTATAATTATGTGAGTAATGAATTTAATTATATTATTCATGAAATTAAGCACAAGCACAGAATCATTCAGGGACTTAATGTAATGGATCTCTTTGAACACCCTTTTCTTCAGTTTATAATATTCCTCACTATAAACTACTTTATCTCTCTACCTAGTGTTATTATATTATTATAAATTATATATATGTCTCTTTCATATATAACTATCCCATTTATTCATTTCTCTTTTGGGGAAGTAAATTTCATTAGTAAATTTATTAAATTACATATTAGTAAGCCTTATGATCATACCTCATGATTGATTCCCTTTTCAGCATGCATAATCATGAACATGCTATGAAGGGTGAACACAGATAGTACTATAATGAATTGGGTAATTTTTCTAAATGATGATACATTATTTATGTGATTATGGAGTGAAACTAATCCATTATAAAAATCTTCCCACTATGTGATGTTGTCTTGGAGGTTATCTTTGACTTATACTTTTGTCATGTTTTATGTTTCTTCCACATTCCCATGTTTCCATGATCTGATGATACCATTTTATTTTTCTTATTAATTGATGTGATTATTAATGAGCCTTATAATTTATCTTATCAGGTTATTTCACATGAATCACATGTTATTATTCCTTATCATGTTAATCCCTTCAAGGATTCTTAGCCCTTGCTTTTTTTATGTCTCCAAGATATCTTATGAATGTTTAGGATATCTTTGGGATATAAGAGATCATTATGGAGAATAAAATAAATACGATTTATTTTACTTCCATTTTCATATATTATGAATCCATTCTTCTAAAGAAACTATGGATCATGATCTTTGGGTTGTATTTATTTAATATTTATATTAAAAATCATGTATTAATATATTTAATTATCTTGATCCACAATACCAAATCCTAGTATGCTTTGTGTTCTAGCTCAATAGATAGGTGACAAATATTTATATAAATAATTTTATAAGGAATCATTCCAATGAGTGTATTTTAGGTTTTCTTATAATTCCATTATCTATCTTATAACGTTTGGATTTAATCATTATGGTTTGGATTCACATTTTCGCCCAAAATACCTTTGATCCCTAGGTTGGACACTTTAACGTGACCATTTATTTGGGTGTGGTAGGTTTTTTATGTATTATGATTAACCCCATAATTTTTCATAAATTCCACCTTTATCTTGTTATATAAGTGAGTACCATGATCACTAAAGATGGATCTTATCACTCTAAACCTATAAAAAATGAAAGTCCTAATAAAATGAACGTACAACATTAGAATAATCAGTCATGGTGTCCTTGGATTCCACCCATTTTGACGCATAATTAATAATAATAATGTTTTATGAATTACCAAATCAAATGAGAAATGTTTCCATGAATAATATTCCCCATACATAGAAAATTTTAAAAAAGAAAATCAGATTTTGGATAATTTCCTTCCTTTTTGAAATATTTTCTGAGAATTTACATATTCGCACTTTTAAATTAATTTTTTGTCATATCTATAAAATGTGGGTAAATAAATTCTTGATTCATAGACATTCCATAAGATAAATAACTATTAAATAAATAATAACATCCTTCAATGAAGTCATACTTTTCCTCTTCTTCTAATATGAAAATAAATTCATGGGATTCCTAAGTGTATTCCTCATCCATTTAATTTACAATCATTAAATTATTACCTACCAAACAACCTACCTTTCATACATAGATCTTAACTGGGATCATCCTTTTCAGAGTAGTAATGTTTTATAAGTGAATGGACATTTTATGTTTTCCCCATATATTAATTTATGCTGAAGTGGATTGTATTGTCACTAAACTCCATAGTGTGGGTTCCTTCATGTAAATTGATTAATTTTATATAATTATTGAAGATTATTTTAACAAAAATGATGGTTGAGTTTCCTGGTGATCTATCCTAATCTATGTTGAGTATATAAAATAATTCTAAAAAAATCATAATTTTCACTCTAAATAACACATATTCCAAAACAATAAGTGGATAAAAAGAAGATTAATTTTCATCTTATACCACTACTCTTATGTCCTTAAGTTTTCCCTTCAATATAAATGTAAATATAAAGTGATTAATTACTATAATGTAATCTCCTAGATCACACGACACATCTGAAAAATTTATAGATCTAATGGAAAAAGGAATATACAATGTCTCTATATATTGAAATTTCTTTGGATGTTGTGGTGTGATTAATTCTAAGAACCTTCTCCACAAATTAAACATTTAATTTCATTTAATCCTCATACTCTTGTAAAAAATTTCATTTAGGAACTTGGAATACATGGGAATCTATTTGAGTGATTTTAGAAGGGGTATATTGAAATCCCCTTTTTTAAATTTTTCCATGTTATATCATTACAGTTATTCCTCTTGAATTATTTTAGGTTGGATTATACTTAAAGATAATATAAGTGGTATATATTTATTCTAGGATTGATACATATATTGAGGTGTATCTAGTATTTTCTTCATATTTGGTTAATATTTTTATCCTTTCTAGTTTTATTCTTCCATTTTGGGCTTATTTTTAGGTTCTTAAAAAGCTTGTTCTATGTTGTTTTATTCATCTTCCCCAACAAAAATCTCATCAATGTTGGGATATAGTTTTTTAATTTTTGTTTTTATTTCTCATTTATCTTCACTTCTATGTTTAATTTGTTTATAAGTATAAATGGTCTGGGTTAAATTTACCTTCCATATCTTCTGGTGATCATTATCACATTCCCTTTTGGATTTTTGACTAATTGAGCTGGTATTTTTTCCTATGATTTTAAAAAGAATGTCCCCCAGACTGATGATCTGGTTTCATATCACTCGTTCCGCTATCCTATGTTTCTCTACATTAGGCTCTTTTTTATTCAATTTAAGAGGTTTTGTACCAGTATAAGGATGTCCAAATTATCTATTTTGTTTTAATAGAGGGGTTTTTTCAATGTCGGTTATTTGTAAGGCTACTTATATGGTTGATTAAATGGTGGAAGGGTTATCTTGTATTTTTGTTAGAAGGGTAGTTGTTGTTGGTACTATTTTTGGTATGGTCGTAGGGTATGAATTTATTGATTTTAAAATCTATATTAGACTTGGGTATTATCTGTACATCATTTATTTTTTGTTGGAATTTCCATACTTTAAATTATATTTCACAACTTCACGTTCAATGAACTTCATCACACTAGTCAATGGAATGGGTTAAATATAAATATAATCCACATACCATGGCCAATTTTTTCTATTAATTTTTTTATGTAGGTCCTTTTTGATATTACTATTTAGTTCATCAAGTCTAGATTACAATAAAGGTGATGAATATTTAGGTATTACCTCATTAATTACTCAAGTACCAGTACCTGTTGTTCCAAATTATTATGTGTTCTTGAAATATTTTAGATCAATATCTTATCCTTTAATGATGATTTATCTATTAAATATACTATATATAATATGTTTATATAAAATTAAAAAATACCTTGAAAGAAAAATTTAAGGCAATGATTCTCTTTAAAATGTTGATGTGGGTAGCTAGCACACAATTTTTTAAATCACCCTAGTAATCATAAAGGGTTTCTTCTAAGGAATGGATAATCAAATACAAATTCTTAATTATTTTTGTGCTTCGGAATTATGGTAAAAATTATTAAATAAATATTATTTATAGATCTTACATGTCATTGAACTTTTTTATATGTATGTTTTAAAAACACTCTATGGATTATCAATTAATTACCTAGGATAAGTCACTCATCTTAACCTTTTCCTCAGCCACTCCTCAAGGTTTTAAAGTTGAATAGAATAGTATGGATTCATTAATATATTATTAAAATTCTCACATACAATGAATTGAAATTTTAGTAATATATTAATTATTATTTTTTAGTTATAAATGATTTTTAAGAACATTAATGTAAAAAAATTATTTTTATTGATAAATTATGGGGCACATAGTTATTTGAAGATATGGTTGGGATTGTTAGCCATGATAATAAGCTCATAGTGTACGCTAGATATTTCAATTGACCCAAAGATAGTTATTTATTAAAAATATAATTTTAAATCAACGTTCTTATATATAGTTAACAAGATTCATTCAATTTCCACATCTAATTCATAAGATGTATTAGTATTGGACAGATTCATGAAAATAATTATGAGATTATAAGAACATCCTATCCAAAAATGGTTATAAATATTTACATTAATAACTATCATGGAATGTGTAAAATTATATTTATTATTATTATAAATATATTAGTATTGGTATATGTAGGTTTTTAATAGAGAAGAATGCTCAAAAATTAGATTCCACTAATGTAAAAAAGGGTGTT
Organism: Viscum album; assembly: GCA_963277665.1. NCBI lineage: Eukaryota > Viridiplantae > Streptophyta > Magnoliopsida > Santalales > Viscaceae > Viscum > Viscum album. Next base: position 871,237,837 of record OY728161.1, on the reverse strand, counting down.
TCTGGATTTGTTGGTTTATTTATAAGAAAACCTATTGAAATAATGATATTTGAAAAAATATGATAAATAAAATAAAGTTTTTATAATAGTATTTATAGTATTAATGTTACCATAGTCTCTAAAAAACTTTTATTCCTCTTCTTATTAACCAGTTAATGATATATTCCCCAATTTATTCTTCAATCACCCTTATTTTTAAGTTATTTTGGAGAGTTTACTCATTTTTATTACTAGTTATTTCCCCATTTATCATGTGAGTGAAAATTAAGTCAACCACTTATAAAATACAAATTAAATACTCAATAATGTATTACTTCTCCTGGGAATGTTGTATGTAATCTACTAACTCCATACACGTGCCAACTATTGATAAACACTGACCAACTCATACAACCTATTCCTTTGAAAGAAAATTTACTAGGTGTTGGGTGATTATAAATTATCTTCCATAATATTAAATAATAAATATGGTTAAAACCACGAACACAATTATATTAAATGTATCAAAAAAAATAATGAAAACCAAAATCAATCAATATAAGAGTTTTTTATTCATTTTGGTATAAATACTCAAACATTATAAAAGATATCCTTCCCATCCTTGATCACTAGTGATTTACACCTTCATTAAAAGGTTAAATAATATATAGGAGGTAATAAAATATAATAAAAACTAAATAAAAATTGAATATAAATTGAGAACAATAAAATTTGGTTGTTGGTTCTCTAACAGTAGTCACCTTGATTTGAGTCTCCCTCTTCCTTTAGCCCTATTATACTCTTGAATATCCAAATTTTTCATCCTATTATTCATGTTCAAACCTCTAATATTATTTCACCATAAAATCATAAATATTATACCCTTTAATTATGATATTATAATATCAAATAAATTAATGGATTTTAATTAGAGTTTCCTTATTTTCTCTAAAAATCTCAATCCTCAAATTTAATTGATTTATTTTGATAAATTTATCATATAGGATAATGGTTATCTTGCATATATACAGGTGATGTTTTCCAAAGTATTATCTTAATGTTATAATGAGTCTCCCAAAATCATCTTATGATTATCCTTTGAATTATTTTTCATAAAGTAAATCACCCAACATGTGTGCTCAAATGTCCGACAAAGTCCAAATGTCATTCTTGCAGGATAATTCACCTCTATATGTATAAAATTTCATATGGGTCATAAAATTTCATCCACATATGATTTTTCCCTATATCAATTTTTTTTATTTTTCAATTATCATATGAACTCCTCAAAATAACCAATGTGTTGGATATTTCTCCAATGCTTAGATAATATTTCATGTGTTCCTTTTAATATTTCACATACATAGAACCCATGGCGTTGTAAAATTCAACACACTCTAATATTATCTGGTGAGTAGAAATTTCATAAGATAAGTAAATATACTATGTCGATCATCATTTTTCCATTTCAGACAAATTAAATTCATTTTTGGATCAGAATTTCTTACACATACTAAATTGACTTTCATGGAACAATAATTTCATATGGGTAGAGAATATGTCTCATGTTGTATTATGTTTCCATATTAAAATTTTTCAACTACAAAAATATATTTTTCATTGGCCCAAATGTATCATATATAACTTATAAGGACCCTTGATTTTCACCCATAAATATTGCATGTTTTTAGATGAATATTCAATACATTACAGAAACAAAAACCCAATGGCAATAATATTTTAGTGTATTTAGAGACTAAAACATAATATTCATATTTTATGAAGGATATTTAACATATCCAACAAATATATTCGACACATATTAATCCACTTGGAAATACCCTATATAACATTTCTTCATAACATGGTGAAGGAAACATAAGAAATGGTGAGTACATACACTAAGTATGAGTAAACATATAAGATATAAATATATGATCATATAAAATAATAAGACATGTATAATGGTATATAATCATGAACATAACTTATGAATTTCATACCCAACCTATCATATATTATAAACATGATTTGGGGCATAAAACAACATAATTTTTTAAAAAATGGTCCATAGGAGTGAGATATTATCATAAATCAATAATGAAACATAATCTCATTTCGTAAAATTATAAAGCCTAAAAAATATATAAAAAATTTTATTTCTAGGATAAATACCAATACCATAAATGTAGTGGATAAAGGCTTTTCAATAGTTTCCCATTACATATGAAGACACACCTGTTTCTTATAATGGATCCAGAATCACATATTTTTCATAGTGGATCAATCCCATCAAATTGTTTCCCATTATTATCTCATGATATATAAATATTGAAGTAATTTATTATAAGGATATATTGGTCACACCACCTCATAATAAAAACCAAACTTATGTGTTCAAGAATATCACAAAACATTAATCATATCATCACATAATAACCCATGTATTGAAAATGAGTTTCATAAATGATTAATCAATTCACCATAACATAACCCATGAAAAATATATGGGTTTTATAAAATTCTCATCAACATAAACATTAACTATCCAAATAAATAATAATGATGGTACCGTTTAATATTATCCATAGTAAATCATAAGTAACATCAAATGATTTCATAGTATATGGAAAATAATTTTGCAAAATAAATTGGAACATTTCTTGAAAAAAACGTTTCCATGTTAAAAAATACCATTTAAAACCTAAAATATTTTCATACTAAATTTCAATGAAAATTAACATGGAAACATATAAAGGATGATTAAAAATAATTCAAAAAATTTCTCAAGGAAAATATCCTTTCATTTTATAAATCCCAAAAAATTAATAAAGTCATTTTCAATCATTTTCTTTTAAAATAAACTTTTAAGAATATAAAGTAATGTTTTAAAACATGTAATGTTCATGAAAATGGGAAATTATGACCATTAAGTACACATTAAAACAATGATTATTTTCACATTTTTTATAAAATAAAAATTGGGCTTATTTTGAAACTTATATAGTGATTCTTATTAAAAACATTCACAACAAAATTTAACCATGGTTAATAATTTCATTAATAAATATGCTGGTGAATGTTAAAAAAAATTAAAACCCTTTTTGAAAGAATAGATATGGAATAAAAAGGGTTTTTGTCTTAAGAGTGAAATAAAGATGATTTTTCTTAAAAACATTATTTTAAACAATGGAGAAAATAAATAGACGTAAATTAATTGAAAAATTTATTATCACAATATAACAAAAGTATAATAATATTTATATGTTTTTTGTGAGATTACTCATAATATTTCATCTTCAAAATCATAAGCATAAACAATTATAATAAATGATGATATTGTATCATAAAACCCTTACCTCTTTGGTAACATTGAATCATAATAACTATGAAAGAATAAAATTATATTAAACATAAAATAGTATGATAATAAATAATTTCATGATATTAAATATCAAATGGGATGTATATACACCTAATTAAATAAGATAGGTGCATAACACAATATATGTCACAAAGAAGAAAAATGGAGAGAAAAATTCTTTACCATGTTGATAATATTCTGAATCACAAGACCCGTTAATTAGTAAAATAACATGAAAAATTTAATATGATGTGTATATGTACATTAATGATTTATAACGTCAATTTTTTTGTATATACTACACACAAAAGGAACTATGGTGTGTATGACACATGTCTCCCAAAAATAAAAGAGTGACTAAAAATCCCTTACCATAAGTATGAAATTATTTAACAGAAATTTGAAACTAAAATAAAAAATATATAATTTCATTGTAAATATTTTAATGAAAAATAATCATATATCTCATACCATTTATGATTTTATTGTAACCTTTTATTAACATTTTAATAATAATTCCATGTTAAAATCATATTTCAGGTAATAAGTCCTTTGTTTTTTGTGTATGTTTTGATTTTATTATTTTATGTAATATTAGATTTATCATTGTTATATTATATAAGGATTTTTATCATGATATAAATATCATATATATTCATTATATTTAAAGACCCGTAAAATTCAAGGGAAATTTTTTCTTAATTTTCTTTGGAATTTTACAAGAGCGCGGTTTCTGACGGAACCTGATTCCGAGGCCCGGTGTGCCCGGAATCAATTTCCGAAGTTTGGGTCGGGTACGTTCAGTGAACGAATGAGCGGAAATTTCTAACTTTTGATCCGGTGCTCGGAATTGAAATCTAAGGACACCGATGAACTCGCAACGCTGATATTCGCTTAAGGAGACCTTTTCCGAAGTTGCGTTTATTGCGGGACGAAAGTTAGTTTTGGGGAGAATTATAAAAAGTTGAATAAAAATGTGGAACACTTTTTATTTTACTTTTGTTGGTTAACTTCTCTCAAAGGAAGTTAGGGGTGGGACCCACACCCACTTAACCTCCCTTGAGAGGATTAAGTGTGGTGGGGCCCACACGAACCTAACCTTCCATCTTCTCCCAAACTCCCTTTAACCCCTCTTTAAATGACATGACAACTTGTCATTTAATTTTGGAGTTATCTTATTTGAATTTCAAACCTTTGAAATTCAATTTGTTAAGTTTGTGAATAAAATAAGACTCTATCTTATTTTATTTGGTTAGAATTGTTTAGCCATCTTGAGATCATTTTGGGTTCTTCTCCTTCTTCTTCAAACATTGACGAAGAACGCTCAAGCTTTGACGAAGAACGCTCAAGCTCCGACGAAAAACGCCGCTCCTCTCTTCTTCGTCTTCCGTGTCAACGAAAGGGAACGTCGTTTCCTCCTCGGACTTCCTTTGTCGGCATACGAAGATTCGCCAACGACGTACCTCTTCGGACGTACCTCATCGTCATCGGATTTGACGAACAACTACTGCGACGCCCGACCTCCGCGACGTTGTCTTCCGCAGGTCGTTGACGATCTTCGAACTTGAACCCAAGGTAGGGGTTGTTGTTAATTGTTTATTTATTTATTCTTGTTCGTGGTTCTGACATGACTAACGTGAGGATATTTAAATATGTGTTATCATTTAACGTGAGGGGGCCGGACCGCATGAACACGGCCGAACCCCCTCCTTTGTTGTTGTTGATTTATCGTGCTGATGAAACAAGATGGCGTGGTGCCGTCGCACCACGCGGATATTCGTACACTTATATTGCGCGGCGCCGTCGCGCCGCGCCGTGGAAGGATCATCAAGAACACGACGCCGTCACGCCGCGTCGAAGGGAATCAAAGGCGCGGCGGAGGGGCGCGGTTCCGTCGCACCGCTCCGGACGACGAACACCACGACCGGTTCCGGGCCGCGGCGGGACGAGAAGACCGGAGGCCGGGCCGCCGGCGTCGGAAGCCGGAAAAGGGGACCGGTTTGCCGGTCCCCTTAGAGAAAAACCGGCCGGCCAGGTGGCCGACAGGAAGGTCAAAGGCCGGGGGAATTTAATTCCCCCGCCCAGCACTCAAAAGCCCCCCCCCCCCCCCCATTTAATTGGGGGGGGGGGTTTCATTGAGGGGGGCAGGTGGCCCCCCGGTTTCCCTCAAGCAGGCCCCCTCGAAGGGGGGGCCGGTTCACAAAATGGCGCGGCTAAAAGCCGCGCCGCCAGCAGGATGCGGGGGCCATGCCCCCCGCGCGTGACCCCAGCGGCACCCGGCCTCGCCGCCGCACCAGAACGCGCCGCCGCGCCGGTCCGCGCTGCCGGCCGGGCCGGGTCGGACCCGGTTCGGGCCGACCCAGGGGGGGGGTCGGGCCGGGTCGGCCCGGACCTGGACCCCCCGTTTTCGTGTCGTCTTCGGTCTTTTGGCCATAACATGAGCCACTGACCTCCATTTGACAAACCGTCAGCGGCTACGCGATCCTTGGATCGAGATGGTCGATTCGGTATATCACAATCAAAGTTTCGGAATACTTTGAGTTCGGCCGGGTTGGTTCGTACACGAAACCAACCGGGCCTTCGGAGCGGAAACGCTCATATCTTGAGCTTCGTACGTCCGTTTGACGTGCCGTCAGCTTTTTTGAGTTCCTCTTAGTGAGACGGATCTTTTGGCATACTCCGCCCGAGGTTTGGACGCAGGTGGAGTATGGTCGGGTTGGTTTTTCCTTAAAAACCAACCGGGCCCCGGGGACGAAAATGCCAATAACTCTCAGACCGGGCGTCTGATCGAAGCGCCGTCTGTTGCGTTGAGTTCCTGTTGATGATACAGAACTTTTGGATACATCAACTCTGGACTTTCTGACAGTTGATGTATCAGCCTCTCGGCTCGTGGAGCGGACCCTCCGAACGAGCTTGCTGTGTGCGGGAACCCTAGTACTGGCTGCGACTGTTACTGTGACTGCTACTACTGCGGCTGTTACTGTGACTGCTACTACTGCGACTGTTACTGTGACTGCTACTACTGCGACTCTTACTGTGACTGCTACTACTGCGACTGTTACTGTGAATGCTACTACTGCTACAGCTACTGTGACTACAACGACGACAGTACAAAGATCCTGTGTGGATTCGACGACGACGACTACTGCACTCAGCGGTCCTACGTGGATCAGTGATATAGGTCCTGTGTGGGCCTGATCCTTTGTGGGTCCGATCCTGTGTGGGTCTTTGCGCTCAGTGGTCCTGTGTGAACCAGCGCCTATAGGTCCTATGTGGGCCCGATCCTGTGTGGGTCCTTTGCGGTTGTTAGTTACCTATCGATCCTTCGTGGGTCCGACGACTTAGATGGATCAGAGATCATCTTTATCGTCTTTCGAAGAAGTATACCTGTGTGAGCTGAATCCTATTGCATTCCTGTGTGGATTGTGTTGTGCTATCCTGTGTGGATTACGTTTTTCTTTCCTGTGTGGAATACGTTTACTTTCCTGTGTGGACTGAGTTGTACTTGGGCTCGGAGGTTGGAGCGTATTTGAAATTGTTGACTTAGGTATATGTATGGGCATATACCTAAGCAGTGTCGGTTGTTACTTCGTGATTGTACCTTTCTTCGTGGTTTATCCTTTGTGGATTTGACAGACCTTCAGGGGTCTCGAGGTCCCTACTGAGTAGCTTATACTCACCCCTACACGAGCTTTGCCCGCACTACGTTGTGTTGGTTGCAGACGACGGACATCGTTGATCTTAGCTGAGGCTTGCAGAGCAGGACGGTACCTGGAGGTGGACCACTGGGCGGGACGTGCTCGGAGCGGACGGCGGGACCCGTGGAGCAGTGGAGCTATCTGTACCCACCCTTCAGGTGGGATTTCCAGTGGACAGATCGGTGTAGCGCATTTTAATTTTCAGTTGCTGTTTTCCCTTTCGAGTTGTACTTTACTTTCAGTTTGGGTTTGTATACTGGCCCATTTACTTTTCCACACTTTCAGTTGTACTCTGCTTTTGCTTAGTGTTTACTTTCTGCTTGCTTACTCAATGGTGTTTGTTTACTTTACAAAGGAAATGACTTCCCTTTTTACCGGGATTTACGCCTTGGTGCTAGTCGCCAGCCCCTGGCCTATGGAAGGCGGGCTTGGGGTAGTCACGACACGGACCCCCGAGGGCGGGTTGTGACAAATTGGTATCAGAGGGGTTCGGTTCTACCACGAACTCTGATCTTTTCTATGTGAAGCAATAATGTTTAGCATATTGAGTGTGGTTATCAGTACAGGGAGTCCAGTGTTGGTGTGGGCGGCCGACGTATCCGTACACCAGGACCCTGACTTCTGATTTCTGACATAATGCACGAAAACATTGATTGCGTGTGTGTTTCAATGTTTTCTTTGTGATTACTTATATCAGCTCACCAGGTATACTGTTCTGACCGTGGAGCACCTGTTTCCTTTTCAGGATGGCCCCACGACGGCAACCAGCTAGGGTTCTGAGAGTCGAGTGTGACGACAGCCCACCGAGCGACGAGGCCTCAGTGCAGGGCCCTTTGTCAGCAGTGGCACCGGCGGTAGCTCAACTTGTCGAGCCACCGATACTTCCAGCACCAGCCGCTGACGATGCACGTCGCCTCAGCGCACTGCATGAGTTTCAGCGCCAGCGACCACCCAGGTTTCGCGGTGAGACGGATCTCCAGGAAGCCGAGGACTGGCTGGAGGCAGTGGTACGTGTGTTTAGGCTAGTGAGGACACCAGCTGACCTCATGGTGATCCTCGCTGCATGCCTACTACACACAGCAGTAGGACGATGGTGGAGCTTGATGCTCCAGGTGCACGCTGAGGCATCTCTAATTTGGATGGACTTTGAGAGCCTCCTCCGCTCAGAGTTCGTCCCAGCCACCCTTCGTGCGGTGCGTATCTAGGAGCTTCTTCAGCTGCGGCAGGGCATCATGACAGTCGCTCAGTACTCGGCGAGATTTACTGATCTCTCGCACTACTCGACCAACATGGTACGAGACCCATTCTTCCGGGCCCGGACCTTCGAGCAGGGTTTGAGACACGAGATCAGGGCATCGCTGATCTCCCACAGCATACCGACTTAGACAGGAGTACTGGAGCAGGCCCTCTTGATCGAGAGCTTCCTTGCTGAGTCTACACCAGCGCAGCGAGCCACCGCAGGGCGGCACGTGGCAGATTCATCTGCAGCAGGCAGTCGACGGATGACTCAGGGGTCCAGACAGACCAGACCTTCGGGCAGACGACCTCAGGGCACTGGCTCAGCAGTGCGGGGAACACAGCGAGGAGACAGTCATTCAAGAGGCAGACAATTCTACTCGTGCGGCGGGCAGGGCCACATGGCTCGTGACTGCACGACCCGCCGTGCCGAGGAGGAGCATACAGTTGAGGGACCACCAAGGCAGAGGCAGAGGGTCGACCGTGGCAGTCTGCAGGGAGGAGCCGGATGAGGCAGAGGAGCTGGACGAGCAGCCGGTGGTGGGTGACGCTTTGAGGCTCTGCCACCACCACCACCAGGAGGTCCACCCCGACCACAGGGAGCTGGCGGGCAGAGACAGGCACAGCTCCAGGCAGCAGAGGCCTACGACCACGGCGCACCCGAGATGATTCGAGGTACTATATGTGTCTATTCCACCCTTGCTGCAGTACTTATAGACACAGGAGCAAGTCACTCCTTCATAGCCGCTGCCCTTGTTCGGAGCTCGGAGATTCCGACAGAGCCGTTGGCTCGATCCTTACGGCTAGAGACTCCTACGGGAGCAAACTCGATGATTACGCACTGGTTCCGGCAGTGTGAGCTTACTCTAGGATGCGAGAGCTTCGGCTGGGATCTTCTTGTAGCAGCGTCAAGGCCTTACGACGTCATCTTGGGCATGGATTGACTATCTACAGTCCATTCGCAGATTGACTGTTTTAGGCGCAAGGTGCGATGTGTACGCACCGACGGGAGCAGGTTCACCTTCACCGGCGAGAAGGGAGCCTTTGCAGCATAGGATGGACTTCTGCGAAGGAGAGGACAGCCCATCACTCATCAGTTGGCTAGCCTCATCCTTGGAGTAGTTGATGTGCGGAGTCCTAGTGTTCCTGTAGTGGTGGATCAGTTTGCAGACGTTTTTCCCGACGACGTTCCATGGCTACCTCCTCGCAGAGAGGTAGACTTTTATATTGACTTTTACCACGAGACAGCCCCGATATCCACTCCATCATATCAGATGGCCCCCGCCGAGTTTCGAGAGCTACGGGTACAGTTGGAGGGCTTTCAGGGCAAGGGGTTCATCCGACCCAGTGTTTCACCCTGGGCTTCCCCGATTTTGTTCGCCAAGAAGGCGGACGGGAGCCTGCGGCATTGTGTTGACTATCGTCGCCTGAACCAGGTGACAGTGAGGAACATGTATCCGCTACCAAGGATTGATGACCTATTTGATCAGCTTAAGGGAGCACGGTGGTTCTCAAAGATAGACCTCAGGTCAGGCTATCATCAGCTCAGAGTCAGAGACGAGGATGTGCAGAAGACGGCCTTCAGATGTCGGTATGGCCACTATGATTTCTTGGTTATGCCTTTCGGTGTAATCAATGCTTCAGAAGTGTTCATGGCTCTCATGACCAGGATCTTTCTGCCATACCTCGATCGGTTTGTCGTGGTCTTCATCGACGACATTTTGATTTACTCTACGACTGATGAGGATCACGCCAATCACTTGCGAGTTATACTAGACACACTCCGAGAGCACCAGCTTTATGGTAAGCTCTCTAAGTGCCAATTCTGGATATGTGAGGTCCACTTCTTGGGGCACGTTATCTCTGAGGCGGGAGTTGTAGTGGATCCTGCGAAGATCGAGGCTGTGTTAGCATGGGAGCCACCCAGGAGCGTGACTGAGGTTCGGAGTTTCTTGGGACTAGCTGGATACTATCGGAGATTCGTGCCAGACTTCTCTAGAGCAGCGGCACCACTCACAGCTTTGACAAAGAATGGGAAACCCTTCGCGTGGTCAGACAGATGTCAGCAGAGCTTCCAGGAGCTGAGACAGAGATTGACTAGCGCACCTATCTTGAGGTTGCCTGAGGAGGGAGTAGGGTACGTAGTCTACTGCGATGAATCAGGGACCGGACTCGGATGTGTTGTGATGCAGGAGCGGGCATTGATCGCCTATGGATCACATCAGTTGAGGCCGCATGAGAAGAACTACGCTACCCATGACCTGGAGTTAGTAGAAATGGTCTTCGCTCTGATGACACAGCGACACTATCTGATGGGCGAGCGCTTTACAGTCTTTTCCGATCATCAGAGTCTCAGGTATATCTTCTTGCAGAAGGATCTGAACCTGAGACAGCGGCGATGGCTCGAGTTCGTCCAGGACTATGACTTTGAGATAGTCTATACTCCTTGGAAGGGGAACGTAGTATCCGATGCCCTCAGCAGGAGGACGGGCATTCAGCTACTTGAGGAGGTGACAGAGCAGCTAGCCTCTTTACAGATATCCTTCGTGGATAGAGATGGAGCAGCCTTCCTCCAGGTTCTCATAGTCACCCCTCCACTACTGCAGCGGGTCAGAGAGGCACAGCGTGAGGACGCTGACTGTGAGACACGGCGTGCACAGATATCCTCAGGACATGCACCTGATGGTTTCTCCCTTATAGCAGAGCACGACATCTTTTTCAGAGGAAGTACCATGGTACCAGTCGCTTTGCGAGAGGAAGTGCTGAGAGAGTTTCACACTTCTCCTTTGGCGGTACATCCCGGAGTGGCAAAGATGTACCAGGACCTCAGACGACAGTACTGGTGGCCGGGAATGAAGAAGGAAGTAGCAGAGTTCGTTTCTCGATGCCTCACCTTCCAGCAGGTGAAGGCAGAGCATCAGGTACCAGCAGGCTTGGTACAGCACTTGGAGGTCCCGGAGTGGAAGTGGGACGACATATCTATGGACTTCATGACTGGACTTCCACGCACTTCCAGAGGTCACGACTCCATATGGGTGATTTTTGACTGACTCACCAAGTCGGCACACTTCTTACCAATCAGAGAGCAGGGCTCAGTGGAGAGCTTGGGACGTCTATACGTTCAGGAGATTGTGCGGCTCCACGGTGTGCCATCATCTATCGTCTTCGACCGAGATGCCCGCTTTACTTCCCGGCTTTGGAAGGGGTTACAGGAGGCATTCGGGACGCAGCTACGTCTGAGCACAGCCTTTCACCCTCAGACGGATGGTCAGACAGAGAGGACCATTCAGACTCTCGAGGACATGCTCCGCGCATGTGTCCTAGACTTTGTTCGTAGCTGGGAGGACCACCTACCCTTGGTGGAGTTTGATTACAACAACAGCTACCCCTCCACCATCGGGATGGCACCGTACAAGGCGTTGTACGACCGAACTTGTAGATCTCCTTTGTGCTGGAAAGACCCTGGGGAGTCAGCACTGGTGGGACCAGAGATGGTTCAGGCCACGACAAAGATGGTCCAGGTCATCCAGGAGCGGATGAGGACAGCTCAGAGCCGGCAGAAGTCATATGCTGACAGGAGGCGGAGGCCACTGGAGTTCGAGGATGGCGACCACGTCTTCTTGCGGGTCTCACCTCAATGTGGTATTCGGAGATTTGGCCGAGGCGGAAAGTTATCTCCGCGCTTCATCGGACCCTTCCAGGTCCTCAGCAGGGTTGGCGAGGTGGCTTATCGCCTGGCTCTGCCACCTCAGTTGCACCGGGTGCACGACGTCTTCCATGTATCCCAGCTGAGGAGATACGTGCACGACCCGACGCAAATCATTGACCATGGGGAGCTTGACGTTGACGATGGGGAGACTTTTACGGAGGTCCCGGTGGAGATAGAGGATCGACAGGAGTGGGTCCTATGGGGGAGATCGATTCCTCTTGTGCGCATCAGATGGCAGCACGGGAATCTCTAGGAGAGCACATGGGAGCGGGAGGCTCAGATGCGTGCTCAGTACCCTCATTTGTTTCCCTAGTTTTTGATTTATATTTACGGGGACGTAAAGCCCTGAGGTGGGAGTAATGTAAAGTCCCGTAAAATTCAAGGGAAATTTTTTCTTAATTTTCTTTGTAATTTTACAAGAGCGCGGTTTCTGACGGCACCTGATTCCGAGGCCCGGTGTGCCCGGAATCAATTTCTGAAGTTTGGCTCGGGTACGTTCAGTGACCGAACGAGCGAGAATTTCTATCTTTTGATCCGGTGCTCGGAATTGAAATCCGAGGACACCGATGAACTTGCAACGCCGATATTCGCTTAAGGAGACCTTTTCTGAAGTTGCATTTTTTGCGGTATGAAAGTTAGTTTTGGGGAGAATTATAAAAAGTTGAATAAAAATTTGGAACACTTTTTATTTTACTTTTGTTGGTTAACTTCTCTCAAAGGAAGTTAGGGGTGGGACCCACACCCACTTAACCTCCCTTGAGAGGATTAAGTGTGTTGGGGGCCCACAAGAACCAAACCTTCCATCTTCTCTCAAACTCCCTTTAACCCCTCTTTAAATGACATGACAACTTGTCATTTAATTTTGGAGTCATCTTATTTGAATTTCAAACCTTTGAAATTCAATTTGTTATGTTTGTGAATAAAATAAGACTCTATCTTATTTTATTTGGTTAGAATTGTTTAGCCATCTTGAGAGCATTTTGGGTTCTTCTCATTCTTCTTCAAACTTTGTCAAAGAACGCTCAAGCTTTGACGAAGAACGCTCAAGCTCTGACGAAGAACGCCGCTCCTCTCTTCTTCGTCTTCCGTGTCAACGAAAGGGAACACCGCTTCCTCCTCGGACTTCCTTCGTCGGCATACGAAGATTTTCCAATGACGTACCTCTTCGGACGTACCTCTTCGTCATCAGATTTGACGAACGACTACCGCGACGCCCGACCTCTGCGACGTTGTCTTCCGCAGGTCGTTGACGATCTTCGAACATGAACCCAATGTAGGGGTTGTTGTTAATTGTTTATTTATTTATTCATGTTCGTGGTTCTTGCATGACTAACGTGAGGATATTTAAATATGTGTTATCATTTAACGTGAGGGGGCCGGACCGCATGAACACGGCCGAACCCCCTCCTTTGTTGTTGTTGATTTATCTTGAGGATGAAACAAGATGGCGTGGTGCCGTCGCACCACGCGGATATTCGCACATTTATATTGTGCGGCGCCGTCGCGCCGCGCCGTGGAAGGATCATCAAGAACGTGACACCGTCGCGCCGCGTCGAAGGGAATCAAAGGCGCGGCGGAGGGGCGCGGTGCCGTCGCACCGCGCCGGACGACGAACACCACGGCCGGTTCCGGGCCGCGGCGGGACGAGAAGACCAGCGGCCGGGCCGCCGGCGTCGGAAGCCGGAAAAGGGGATCATTTTGCCGGTCCCCTTGGAGAAAAACCGGCCGACCAGGTGGCCGGCCGGAAGGTCAAAGGCCGGGGGAATTTAATTCCCCCGGCCATCACTCAAAACCCCCCCATTTAATTGTGGGGGGGGGGGGGGGTTTCATTGAGGGGGGCAGGCGGCCCCCCCGGTTTCCCTCAAGCAGGCCCCCTCGAAAGGGGGGGGGGGTTCACAAAATAGCGCGGCTAAAAGCCGCGCCGGCAGCAGGATGCGGGGGCCATGCCCCCCGCGCGTGACCCCAGCGGCGCCAGGCCGCGCCGCCACCGGCCGGGCCGCGCCGCCGCGCCGGTCCGCCGCCGGCCGGGCCGGGTCGGACCCGGGTCGGGTCGACCCGGTTCGGTTCGACCCGGTTCGGGCCGACCCGGGGGTGGGGGGTCGACCCGGACCCGGACCCCCCGTTTTCGTGTCGTCTTCGGTCTTTTGGCCATAACTTGAGCCACGGACCTCCAATTGACGAACCGTCAGCGGCTACGTGATCCTTGGATCGAGACGGCCGATTCGGTATATCTCACTCAAAGTATCGGAATACTTTGACTTCGGCCGGGTTGGTTCGTACACGAAACCAACCGGGCCTTCGGAGCGGAAACACTCATATCTTGAGCTACGGACGTCCGTTTGACGTGCCGTCAGCTTTGTTGAGTACCTCATAGTGAGAAAGATCATTTGGCATACTCCACCCGAGGTTTGGACGTAGGTGGAGTATAGTCGGGTTGGTTTTTCCTTAAAAACCAACCGGGCCCCGGGGACGAAAATGCCAATAACTCTCAGACCGGGCGTCCGATCGACGCGCCGTCTGTTGCGTTGAGTTCCTGTTGACGATACAGAACTTTTGGATACATCAACTATGGACTTTGTGACAGTTGATGTATCAGCCTCTCGGCTCATGGAGCGGACCCTCCGAACGAGCTTGCTGTGTGCGGGAACCCTAGTACTGGATGCGATTGTTACTGTGTCTGCTACTACTGCGACTGTTACAGTGACTGCTACTACTGCGACTGTTACTGTGACTGCTACTATTGCGACTGTTACTGTGACTGCTACTACTACGACTGTTACTGTGACTGCTACTACTGCTACTACTAATGTGACTGCGACGACGACAGTACAGAGATCCTGTGTGGATTCGACGATGACGACTACAGCACTCAGCGATCCTACGTGGATCAGTGCTACAGGTCCTGTGTGGGATCGATCTTGTGTGGGTCCGATCCTGTGTGGGTCTTTGCGCTCAGCAGTCCTGTGTGAACCAGCGCCTACAGGTCCAATGTGGGCCCGATCCTGTGTGGGCCCTTTGCGGGGGTTAGTTACCTATCGATCCTTCGTGGGTCCGACGACTTAGATGGATCAGAGATCATCTTTATCGTCTTTCGAAGAAGTATACCTGTGTGAGCTGAATCCTGTTGCTTTCCTGTGTAAATTGTGTTGTGCTATCCTGTGTGGATTATGTTTTTCTTTCCTGTGTGAAATACATTTACTTTCATGTGTGCACTGAGTTTTACTTGGGCTCGGATGTTGGAGCGTATTTGAAATTGTTGACTTAGGTATATGTGTGGGCATATACCTAAGCAGTGTCGGTTGTTACTTCGTGATTGTACCCTTCTTAGTGGTTTATCCTTTGTGGATTTGAGAGACCTTCAGGGGTCTTAGGGTCCCTACTGAGTAGCTTATACTCACCCCTGCAAGGGCTTTGCCCGCACTACGTTGTGTTGGTTGCAGACGACAGACATCGTTGATCTTAGCTGAGGCTTGCAGAGAAGGACGGTACCTGGAGGTGGACCACTGGGCGGGACGTGCTTGGAGCGGACGGCGGGACCTGTGGAGCAGTGGAGCTATCTGTACCCACCCTTCAGGTGGGATTTCCAGTGGACAGCTCAGTGTAGCGGCTTTTACTTTTCAGTTGCTGTTTTCCCTTTCGAGTTGTACTTTACTTTCAGTTTGGGTTTGTATACTGGCCCATTTAATTTTCCACACTTCCAGTTGTACTCTGCTTTTGCTTAGTGTTTACTTTCTGCTTGCTTACTCTGTGGTGTTTGTTTACTTTACAAAGGCAATGCCTTCCCTTTTTACCGGGATTTACGCATTGGTTCTAGTCGCCATCCCCTGGCCTATGGAAGGCGGGCTTGGGGTAGTCACGGCGCGGACCCCGAGGGCGGGTCGTGACATTATATATTTATTAAAATTAATACATAAAAGTTAGAGATAGAAAATTAATACACTATTCATGGAGACAGTAGGTCGTACACACACATCAATGTTGATTCCAATTTTTGAGGAATGGAAAAAGGAATGAAATTAATAATTAAAATTTAAATATTAACTTGGATTTCATATATGTCACATATATTCATTAAATAATCTTTATTATCTTCCGTGAAAATAAATAGGGAAAAATGGATCACATCTCTTTACGAGGTGATAGTTCGTCGTAAACTCGAACGACATTATCATATCCCACATGAAATTGAATTTAAGAAGTTACAAGTGATAAAATAATAATATAAATATAATTATATTGAAAATATAATACTAATAATTTAACCGATCATTATTACAATCTAATTTAAAAAAATTAATAACACATCACATCGGCTCGCGAGGCGGTAGTCCTCCGTACACATGAGAAACATTATTATTTTCCAACGAGTTGGGAGTTAAGATGTTATATATGGTATTATAATTAAAAATATAAAATAATATAATAACAATAATATACCAAAATTAAATAAATCATTATATTCATCCATGAGAGGTGGTGATTGAAAACGAATAACATTGGTTCACGAGTCGGCAGTCCACGATAAATAGGAATGGTGATTTTTTATCCCATTTGATGGAATTAGACAAGAATATAAGTTATTATGTTTATATAATAACATATGATTATATATTATATACTATTTTAAGTATTTTTAAATATTTGTAAAATATTTTATGGATTTATTAGCTATAAAAAACACATAGTTAAAAACATTCCTCTTTTTCAAATAACCTCGATAGGATTATTCTAATTCATTAATAGATTATATTTATACTATAAATGGCCTCTTGTATGAGTATAGTGTTTTAACTGATATAGTTGGTTAGATATTTTTTGAACCAAATGGTTTTGGAATTTTGAAGAGGAGAGGATTTATGCCTTTTATATGTGAGGTGAGTGGAAAACTTGTAATAATTAAAAAGAAAAAGGTGTACCACAATTTATGAAATTCCAAAAGTATATAAAATCGGACATTATAGAACATAAGATGTTATAAGTTATAAATATGGCCATAAAATTGGTTTCTAAAATTTTTATTATTCATTTAAATCCTTATCTTTTTAGATTAACACACGGTAAAACTTTTTTAACAATAACTATGACAATGTTTTTTTAACTATTTTCGCAATTAATTATTGTAAAAAATTAATTTAACCATGTAAGATAATTTAAAATATTATTATTAAAAATATTAATTCCATTTTCCCAAATTAAATTCAAAAAATTAAAAAAAATTAATTTAAAATTAATCAAACAGATGCGACGAAAGAACTGTTTTCCGGTGATAATATTTTTAAAAGGTTAAAACTTTTTTAAATGAAAAAAAATATAAAATTTATTCCAATGACATAAATTGGATTAATAGATATATAAATGAAATAATTTTAATTATAAAACCATGTCAAAATAAAATTTATCTTTTGAATGATTTGAATGAAAAAAATGTTTTTAATTAAAAAAAAATAGTTTTTATATTCACTAAAAAATATATCTTTTAAGAAAAATAATGAAAAATAACCCCAATATAATTTTGAAATTACTATTTTAAAAATTTTGTTAATTATTTGAAATAAATTTTCTAAAAGTAGAAAAAACTAATTTTAAAATAGGTTCAAAAATTACAACAAATTTTTTTTTAAAAAAAATGCAGTTTTTAATTGAAAAATTGGATTTATTATTATCTCATGATTAGAAAACACATTATCTGAATGTTAAATGTTATATTGAATATATAATATATATATTTCATTAATATCATTCAAAAAAATTATTTTATTTATTTCATGGTGTAAAACAGACTTGTTTTCATAAAATAATTTTTCATAAAAAAATTTCATTATTTTCAAATGGTGATTATTTTTCAATCATAAATAATTTTTATGAAATAATTAATTTTATACACATGTTTATACTATATATTTATATAATTTAGATAATCCTATTTGTACCCAACATTTTAATAGATGGGTAATGACAATAATATTATATAATAGTATTTTAATAATATGTAATAATTTATTAAAACTCAGTGTTGTGTGTTTCACAAACAATCAATGAAATTACAATTATTTGAAAAAATATATTTTATAAAATATATTGTCCTTATATTCTACCACCCTAAAAAACTACATCCTCATAATATGATATTATACTTGGTAAACATGGTTTTAATATTTGAAAATCCCATTGTGGGAAAACCACATCACAAAATGAATTAATAAAACTTCATCTTCAAAAGATAGAAAGGTTTGTGTGAAGGTAACCATGAATAACAAAAATCTTGGTTTACATATACGATAAAATTGGTGGGAAATGAAATCATGGACATATAAGAGTAAAATAATACACAAATATTGGCTGAGTGTTATAGAGGAATTGGTTTGGATAAGGTTAACAAACACAAAACCATAAATTTGTGATAAGTGAAAAGACAATTCATTCCTTATAAATAGAGGTAAAAACATAAAATTTTATATCATGATCCTTTTATTTAATTTTAATAATTTTCATGAGAATATATTCTTACTTGTTTCAATCTATTTCCACAAAAAAATACAATCCATTGGTTGTGCCTTGAAAAATTTCTACTTCATCTCTTACTTTAATGGATGAAATTTTCATGTAGGAAGCTCTAATGGATAATATGATCTAAAAAATAATGGTAGACTATTCCTTATATCTCTAGTAATTATAAAAAAGGTTATCAATAACTATCCAGTATTTATAAATCTTCATATAGTGAAATAATGAATTAATCTCTAAAACATTATCCAAAGATTGTCTTAAACCATTGAATAATAGGTTAAACTTATAAAACATCCAAAATTATAATTTTAAAAATAAGTTTACCAAATTACCCAAAATAAACTTAACCTTAATCCCCTAAATACCATAAAGTACCTCTTAATTTTCATATACCAAATATGTGAACACATTAGTCATATATTTTCCTAAAACATGGTAAAAACCATAATTACCATAAAACCTGAATAAAAACATACAAAATTCCACATTACTTGAATAAAACCACATATTATTGAATAAATTCTATAAGTCCAACAATTTTGAAAACTCCAACAATGATAAAATAAACCAATTTTTCCAAAAATCATTAATTAGTTCTCTGTTTATCAATAGTATCTAATTTATATTATTCATATCCATAACCAATGTATCCCAAAAACATCATCTAAACATAAGGAATGCATTAAAGTTTATCTTCCATTAATCACTTTTTTTCTATAAAATATCACCTACACCATAAATCAGTTTCCCAGTTCATCAGGACCATTAAAAATATTATTTGAAATATTTAATGAAAAATTATACTTAAATAATCCTTATATATTTCCTTATTTCCGAGTTCCAATTCTTAAAAACATCAATCATTTTAATCCATTATTAAACCATTAACTTTGCTTCACCATAACATTCCTTAATACCTTATTATTTCCCTATAAAATATTTAATATATTTATCATCAACTACAAAACCTTTACCTGTACTACCTTTCTTATCATATTATGGGGATTTAACCTAGGACATCAATTTGTATAATTACCATGATTTACAGATTTATAACATAAAAAAATTGATTATGTATGAGGAAAACCATTATTCTTATCTATTTCATTAACTGAACTTTCCATTTTTCTTCATTAGTCTCTTAATATTTTTCATTATTCTCCACACATAAAAGATATTATCATTCCTTTTTTAAATTACCCGGAGTGCTTCTTCCCACATTCCTAACACCCAGTAAACTGAATTTTCTTTCCTCTATAGTCTTCACCACCTGAACTCGCAAAAAATTATATCCTTATCCTCTTTAGTGAGTTTGAGCATTGTTTTTGGTGATTATTTTTGATAATATATAATGATAACTGATTAGGTACAATAAAAATATCATTAACTCATGTCATCATCCCATTTTGTTTTAAATCAATACATTGTCTATCAAAATCAACTTTAATATAGTTACTTTTGATTTTGAACATTGACTAAAACAAAAAATAATAGTGTGAACAATGATAATAATCATGTAAACCCACATACACATGCAAAATAACTTATAGGATGTATAAATCATGAATTTTATTTCTCAATATAGAACACATTAGGCACAAACTAGGCCATTAATGGTCTTTATTTAAATCCACTAGGATGGTCTTTAGTGAGTTTTTGAATTTTCAATGAATATCCCCTAGGAGTGTCTAACTAGGTGCACAGTAAGTCTTATTTTCTTGTACTTGGTAAAGCTAGAGTCAATACAAACATTTTTTTTAAGAGTTATTACCCATAAGTACATCTGTACCTGTAAATTTTCTACTTTTAATATCTAGATAGAGATGTAATTTCTTGTAATCCACTTGCTATATCTTTTACCATAATTATTGGACATTTTCCAATACCATGACTTATTGTTAGTCTTATCCATATACATATCCCTTGAAATATTCATATAAATATTCCTAGGTATCTTACTAATGGTTTTTCATCCTAGTTTCTAAAATTTAGCTAAACCCATTCTCTTATAACAAATTTAATGACCCATGTCTTTCATAAATAAATATCACAACTTTAATATGAATATTCAACAAATTTCATAAAAACATACCCAAAAACTATAATAGTTTAGTGTAATTGGATACTATAAATAGAAAAACTTTATTTCATGAATGATATTAAACCTCATCCACAATGTCATTCACATATATTACTCCTCTTAGGCATACCCTACCTAAACCTTTTTTATAACATGGGGAAGGAAAAATAAGAAATATTGATATCATATGCCCACTAAGGGTGAACATAAGAGTTATGAATCAATGATAATTTGAAATGATAAATTAAGTGTAATGGTATGTGATCATGAATATAAATTATGATGTTCATTTCTAACCTTTCATATATCATAAAACATATTAATGGCCTACACATTTATTAGTTTAGAAAACATGGACCATTAGAGTGGGAAATCATCATAAACCAATCACGATCTATATGTTCATGTCATAAAAGTGTGGCACCATCCAAAATATATAAAACTATATCATATTTAATGGTTAACTAGCATGAACATCAAAATTGTGGATTAGGACTTATCACCTATTTTTTATTATATATCAAGACAAAACCTTTTCCCATAGTGGATAAGGTCTCACATGTTTCCTGTAATGGATCAATCCCATTGAATTTTTATTTCATTATTATCTCACTATATATGAAGATTAGATCAATGCATTAGAGGTAGATATTGTACCACCTATCTCATGATAAAAATGAATCTTATGTGAGTCACAATATCAAAAAAACACTCATCATATCATCACATCATAACCCATGTAATGAAAATAGGTTTCATAAAATTTTAATCAATTCAACATAGCATAACCCATGAAAAATAAGTCGATTTCATAAAAATTTCATCAACATAATCCATAAAAATATCGATAAATAAAAATGATGGTATAATTCAATATTATCCACAATAATGCATAAGTAACATTAAAGGATGTCATCATATATGGAATATTATTTTTAAAGATCATTGGGTACATTCCAGGAGACACATATCCTTTACACTTTGAAAATAAAATTTTAGAATTTTTTTTTCAAAATACTCTTATTTTAAAACCCCTTAGAAACTTATAGAGGAAAGTTTAAAAATCATTCAGTACCTTTCTTGAAGAAAATATCTCTTCTATTTTTTATTTTATTAAAAATTTATAAAATTATTTTTATGTTATTTTATTTGAATATATACTTTTAATCTTACAATGTAATCATTAAAATATTGGTTGTTCATGATGATAATAAATTATTTTCAATTTTGAAATGTTAAAAAAATATGACTTTCACATTTTTGGTAAGAGCCAAACTGGTTTTGTTTACAAAACAACATAAATAATACTTTTAAAAAAATTCATATAAAATTAAAAAATGGGTAATAATATTTTTAATAAATCCTTGGATAAATTTTACAAAATTTTTTTAAACATTTTTATAAAACATTATTGTCGAATAAAAAAAGGGGTTTTGATAAAAGAGGGAAATAATGGTGATTTTCTTAAAAATTTTATATTAAACTCTTGAGTATATAAAAATAGAAAAGTGAATGGATACATGAATTATCATTAAATAAAAGTAGAACAATAAAATTAGATTTTTTATATATGTATCATAATAACTTATCATTAGAAGAATAAACCTAAACAATCCCTATAGACAAGGATATTGTATCATAAACACCCCACTTTAGAAACATTGTATCTTAAGCCCCATGAAAAAATAAAACCAAATAAAGGACAAAATATCATGAGAATAATTAATTTCTTGACATTATATGTGAAAGGAGTTTTATACACACCATATAAAATAATATAGTCTCATAACACAACTCATGTATCAAAGGAGACCAATTAAGATAAAAATGCTTACCATGGTGGGTATATTTTTAATCTTAAGACCCACTAAATACTAAGATCTTGTGAAACATTAAATACATGATAAAAAGTGTATTAATTATATGACATGTCAAAGGTTATGTATAAGCACCACAAAAAAGAGGTGGTGATATGGAATATGTCTCATAGAAATAGAGGATACACAAGAAATCCATTACATTAAGTATCAAATTCCTTCATAGAAATAAGAAACTCACGTATAATATATATAGTTTCTTAAGAATATATTAAATAACCATACCAATATATATCATAACATATATTATTTACATGTGACCTTTTATAACTTTTTTATTAACAATTCCATGTTAAAATCACATTTTGGGTAATAACTACTTTGTTTTCATGTATGTTTTGATTTATTAATGTTAGACCTCTCACATAGATATTGGTTAAATAATCTATATAATTTTATCTATGATATTAATATAATATATATACAACATATATGTATTTTTTGGTATCCGTAAAAGTTAGAGATAAAAAATGAGAAATACTATTCATAGAAATGGTATACCATACGTATGCATGAATACTATTTTCATTTTATAGAATAATGGATAAATAGGAAGGTAAATGTTAATTAATATTTAAATATTAATTATTAGGACATATATATTATAAATATTGATTAAATTTATCCTAATTGCCTTCAATGAATAGTGTTAGTGATAAACGAATCACGTTACTTTATAAGGTGGTTTCTCACCGTACACCTAAATGATGTTATCATATCCCACACATAATATAAATTTAGTAGTTTTATGTAATATCATAGTTATATATGTATAATTATATTCAAAATATTTTAAGTAATTATTTAATCAATCCTTATTACCTTCAAAGTTACACAAAATTGAAAACACATCACATCAGTTCACAAGACGGTAGTTCTCCATACACATGAGCAACATTATTGTTTTCCAACGGGTTGGGAGGTAAAAATTTTGATGTTTTATTATAATTATATATATAATAATTTTATAAATATCATATATAAATTTTAAATATATCCTTATATTCATCCATGATAGGTGGTTATGGAAAATGAATAAAATTGGTTCACGAGGCGGTAGTCTACCGTACACAGGAATAATGATTTGGTATCATATTTGATGGGAGTGGATATGGATATAGGATAGTAAATTAACATAATAAAATATAATTATACATTAAATATTGTTGTTATTTTTATCATACTTTGAAATATTTATCTTTTTTAGAAGATGAATTAAAACAAAAACGCATAGATAAAACCATTACCTCTTCTTCAAGAAAACACTTTAGGTTTAACATAATGAATTACTATATTGGATTTATGTTCTGAAAAAGGAATATAGAATTTAGATATTGAAGTAATTGAAACATTTGGGTATTAAGTTATGAACCAAATGGTTTTATAAATGTGAATAGGAGGGGAGAGGTGGCGGCTTTTTACAAGTGAGGTGAGTGGAACACTTGTAATATTTGGAAAAAAGATGTAACCTAGTTTTTAACGTTTCAAAAGGGTCCCAAATGAGATATTATAAAACCTAAAAGGTTATGATGTCTATATATTTCCATAAAATTGATATTGGCTATTTATATAGGTTATTTTATCCCATATATTTTCTGTTTAACCCTTTGACAAACTCGTTTTAACCTTAACTATGTAAATTAATTATTACAGTAATTATTATTAATAATAGTAAAAAATTAATTTTACAATATTATATAACATTAATAACATTTATTCAAAATGGAAAATCAATATTTCAAAATTCCATTCAAATAAGTGGAAATAATTAATTTTAAAAAATCCTGAAGATGTGAGGAAAAAGTGGTTTTCTAAAGGGAAAAGTTTCAAAATTTTAAAGAGTCTTTATATAAAAATTAATAATGGAATTTATTCCAATTTCCCAAATTTTATTAATAAATATATAATTGAAATAATTTTACTTTTAAAAACATATTAAAATAAATTTTATTTTGTAAATTCCTTTAGTTAAAACAATATTTATAATAAAAACTAACGCTTTTCATTATTCATGGAAATTTTTTTATTTTCTTGAAATTATCATATATATAACTAAAAGATAATTTTTAAATTAATATTTCAAAAAATATTTTTTAAATATTATTTCTACATTTTGTAAAAATTAATTTTATAATATTCTCAAAAAAAGTGAAAAGCCATTTTTTAGAAAAATATAGTTTTTAAATGAAAAATTATATTTATTCTTATCTTAGGCATAGAAAATAAAAAAATTGAATGTTAAAAATTATGTAGATTGTATAATTTAAAATTTTCATTAATATCATTCACCAAAATTTATTTATTTTATTTATTAAGGTAATAAAAATTTGGTCACATACTAATCGTGTTTCTGTTTTTTTCTTTTTTTCCAATTGGTATTATTTCAATATATAATCTATTGGTCACAAAACAATTCATTTTATATACATATGTATACCATATAATTTTATAATTTAGTTAATCTAATTCATAACATCTATTCCCTTGCTTATGTGACATCTGCTATATTAAATATTTATATTTTAATAGTATGTCGTGTTTCATTAATAAATGACGCTGCATACCGCGTAAGACATGAATAAAATTAAAAATATTTTATAAAAATATATCATAAAATATTAGAGTGTTACATAACAGAAATATCCTAAATGTTACATAACTCTCTAATGGCATGTTACAATTTCTTACACTATAAAAAAATTTTCCTTATCAATTTTTTATCCACATAAACAAATAATTTCCAAGCTTTATTCAAAAAACATTAAACTAATTGGAATATACACTGGGATTCCAAAATCACCTATATAAGTACTAAAACAATTACCCATAGATAAGTATTGTAGTTATTTAATAATACCTAGGATGAAATAAAAAAAATAAAGAACAAGTTATAATTCATTTAACAATAATATTTCGAATCATATATACAATATATAAGTATGATTTTTATAAAAGAAAAGATCAAAATGGTTGGATTAAAATCAATAAAACACATTAAAAACGTATTAATAGATTTGTTTTAAACTCTATGATCATTGGCACTAGTTTAGGAATGTAAAACAAAGTTTGATGAAGTATGACTCATGTAAGTTTGAGATAGGTTTGATGATTAGGTGGTACAAAAGCATACACTATTGGGATTGAATGGGATAGTGTTACCATATCATAGTTATGTGTGTTTTTGTTTAATTATGGATTGATGATAATCCATGTATCGGTTGAGGACCAGTGGTTTCATTAATACAATGTTAAGTATAATTTATCTAATTGTCGATGAGAATGTGCAATATCACTCTGTGGTGGGAGGTGATGTCAAATATAGATTAGGGTGTCATGGTATGGTCGACCTAAGGGAATGAAACCCAACTCCAGTAACCCAGAGATGGTAACATCATTATTACATTTTTATAAATACAAGCAACATCATGATGTAGTATCAATCAGTTTATAAGTCTTTATGAACTAGATAAATATATCATTTCTATATTATATTGTAAATATAAAATACATATAATATAAAACATCATTTCATCCCTAATTATATTCATAATACCCTTATTCATAATCTAATGAAAGGAAAAAAATAAATGGTGATCTTAGATTCTCAGAAAGGGTTACATTCAATGGAATCCATCATGAGTAAACAAGTCATAATCAATATGGGATGGTAAATACATGAAAAAAACCTTCCATTTAATTAATAACATGATCATGAAAATAAATCCACATATAGTATTAATTTAGTAATATCATGAATAATAATAACTAAATTATCAATGAATAAAATTATTAATAAAATAAATTATGTTTTTATACATCATGATATCTTTACCATCAATGTCTTATACCAAGATAGTTTAGTCGATGGGAAGGTTTACACCAAAACCCAATTTAATAAAGCTATACAATTAGTTTGTCTCATGAGGCATGTCAATTCATTGAGGGGCCATCTATAATCACTCCCCACCCATAACTTCATTTACAATTCATTCCTAACATATTGGATGATTAATTTAATTTATAAACAACATGAAATATCAAAAAAATTGTATAGATTAAGGGAAATTGATTATCAAAACATCAATAGTCAATAAAATATCATTAAAACTAAACAACTTTATTATAAATGGTACAAGATTTAAGCTTAACCATATCCCTAATACAAAGATTATGTATACTTAAGAAAAATAAAATTTATAATGAAAATTTATCACTGGAAATTGAGTATTTTAACATGAAGTTAATGGCCCCAAATTTAATATGAGATAAAACATAACCATAAATTTATTCGAAATTTAGTTTTTTAATAAAATAATAATTTTATGGGAAATAAATAGAACATAAATGAAAACATAAAATAATTATTCCTTAAATAGTTTTATCTGAAAAAATTGAAAACTTTTAGAAGAAGAAAAATACTATAAAATTGATATGGAAGTGGGAAAACATGTTATTTCCATATACATTAAAAACATTCATTTTTAAATTTTATAATGAAATTAAATAATGTCTATTAAATAAAACCCCTCACCCATTAGACTGGGAATTGGTAGACTGTTTTACTTGTCCTTCAGTGAAAACCCGTAGACACTAAAGGCTAGTAATAAATTTCAAGGGATTCATTACAGATATGGGATTATTTTTCTTTTATATATGAAACTACCAAATGAGATAACCATAACTAAATAATGACTATATGATACATGAGTACAATTATATACACCTAAAAAGTATATCCATAAGAAATATACCAAAATAGAACCATGAACCATATCAGAGTACAAAGCAACAAAATAAATAAAACTAAGCTCAAAGATTTGGAAGATAATAACTCAACAACTCCAAACAAAATCTATGTTCTAACTCAACACTCCGTACCCAAGGTATCATGATGCATCACTAAATAAATGAGATTTCTGTGTCTCGATATACAATATATGAAAATGTAGCAAAATTCCCATGTAGGGGGTGAGTATAAAACTTAGATGGATATCCCTAAATGACTTCCCTACTCAAATCTCTAGGATAGAACATGTTTCCACATTAATATAAAATAGTTTAAAACTAAATTTTCAACTATTTATATAAAAGTATAAAATAATGTTTCAAAACTAAATCAATTTCACAAGAAATCATCCAAACAACTCTTTAAATATATTTAACATTTCTTTTTTAAAATATATATTCCTTGATTCACAGACAGAACCACACATGTATACTTCAGTGGCAGTTCCATACTCATGAATGGTTTCTCATCCATCAACCAAAACATATCTAAGTGGAAAATCTCATTATTTAAAAATGGTAAAAACCCGTTATCTAGGTGAATGTATCTTATACCCCAATAATATACACCCTTTATTTAGGGTCTCATCAAAATCATAAAATCACACTAACCCACGTATACAAAAAAACAGAAAACCAATTGTGAAAAACCATTTTAATAAAATTATCATTTTATTGAAAAAATTTCCTAATTGTTTTTATAAATAAAAATAAAAAAACCATTTTGAAATCATAATTTTAAAACCATGAAGCCAATTTCACTTTCTGAAACCAGCTAAATTCCACAATTTCCCACACTATCAATAAAGAGGGTTTACACAAAACATTGAACATAAATTTCTTTGTTAAATTCATGAAACTAAATAAATTAGAAATAAATACTTATTTTTCCAAAAATATGAGTCAGGATTGAATCCTCCTACCTCATACCATAGATGTAAATGAAGAGAAACACAAAAAACTCCAAAACATGGTTTAGATATTCCAAAATTCTCTTTATATATTGTTCCCTATCATCAACACAGCCATAAATAATCAGGATTGTCATCAAACAACATGGAGATATCCCAAACAGAATAGATCAATGAATCCAAGAGAGGAGGAAGAAGAAAACTATAGTAAACCACATAGAAAGAGAACTTATTAAAGAATACAGCCTCCAACACAGCACGATTATCAAACTTTTTGATTTCAGATTGAATGGGAAGGTATCTTCCACCATATGTAGGAGTCCCCTAATTTTAGATCATATTTTTAATGTTTCACACTTTAGGCACATAGTTAGGAATATTTTTCTCAATACATGTGAATTCCACTACCTCCAAACACCTCTCACATGATTCATTCACATGGTTAGCTAAACCATACAACAAATGAACTCATCCCCTCTATTCAACTTTGCACTGTTTCACCTGGGTGGACCCATGTTTGAAAAAACGGTGCATATTTTAAATGAAATTTATTTCTCCTTGCACAATTTCCTAGAGTTGTTTCATGGTTTCTAATAATCATCCTCAAACTAAGAAACTATGTACAATCCACATAAACTTGTAAAAACTCCTCCAAACCTACCAAAACTAAACAAAATTACTTTATATGATTAAAATACCAAAATAATGGTTAATTGACTAAAACAAGGGTACTACATTCTCGAAAAATTTGGTATTTTTATCATTGTAATGTTGAAAACCACCATTTTCTTTAAAGAGTTTGGGACATTTCTAAGCCATTTCCTTCTTATGATCTCTAGTTTCTTTCTAAACCTGAACTTACTGTTACAAAACCCTTAGTAGACCGATATGTTTTCCATGAAATACTTTCTATTTAAACCAAAATCTATATCAGAACTTGAACCAGTGTAGAATCTGACTATAGGTTAATGTGATCCCATCAAATCAATTGGATATGATCAAGATGATTTTTTTTTCAAATGAGATTTATGAAACACATTATACACTGAACAAACATGATGGAAAATAAAACCAATATTATACCTAACCAACCAATTCATGTATCTCAAAATTGAATTTTTATCATGTAGAATGCTTTCCAAACTTCTAAAAATATTTATTCCCAAGGATTGGATAGATTCTGAAGAACACATGATCAGTCACATATAATGAAAATAACCGTAAATGAGGATCCTCATGTTTTTAGGATAACTCTAAGTCGTCTCCATCCATTTCCTAATCAATTTAATCATCTCCATTGTCTCATGGATAAGTCTTAGTCCAACTAGTGAGTTATCACATATTTCCATAAAACAATGTGGGAAACTATAATAAAAACAATACAATTCTTTAAAAGGTTCCATATGTATCAATTACAAAAAAACAATTTTTATATGAGAAATACACTAATTTTATGTGCTCTTGACATGTGCCACCAATATAAATTACAAAATACCTAAGCATGTCTTCCTAAATTTGTATAATTATGTCATATTTACTATTCTTTTGAGTATGATATTCTATAATCACAGTTAATTGATTCCCATGTTCTTAATTGAATTATATCTAAAAATGTGATATAAAATTCATATCTCTATATGATACTATCCAAAATGGTATGCCAAGCCTCTTTTCCACTTCTCATATATTTAGTTTAGAAAATTACTCCACCCTATGATATTCATGAATAAGGATGAAATCGGAAAACATTGTGAGGGTATCAAATGTCACCCATATAGAATCATATTTCAAAACCTTACTTGGGAGACCTATAAAAAATACTAGGACATATATTGCCATTTCCAAACTCGAATAAGTAAATACATCAACAAACATATTGAAACTAGTTATCTACCTTAACCTACTAAAAGGTGAGGCATCTTGGAAAAAACTCAACGACTTTTCTTTGTATCCCAACCCACCAAAACATTTATTTCATCTCCTTATACATGTTTTGTATTCAATAATGAAGATCCCATATTGAAAGATGGTAAAAATGAATAATTTATTCTTGAAGAGAAATAGGTATGCTTGTATGACCTCAAAACAACAAAAATTAACTCTAATCTAGTTTCCATACCTCAATGGTCACCCCCCCCATTGAGTTTTGACCACATAAAAACACATTTAGAATAATATTTACATGCCTATTTAACCTTTTAAACCAAATAAAAAATAAAAAAAACTAAAATAAAAACAACAACACTACACCATTATTCACAATCCAAGAGCACGTCGTCTATTAGTTACGTCATCATCCACTAATATGAATCTTATTTCCGCAAATGACCATAAAAACACCTTAATGAATCTACCATCTAATTTCTACCACCCATTGTATACATCAAGTAAAATTATAACATTTGGAGATACTACTTCAATAAATTTTTTCATAGATTAAAAAATAATTGCGAATAAATATGTTTAAAACTATTATGATTCATTAACACTGTATTTATTACCAAATAAGTAATGACTCCAAGTCATAAATCATGAACTATATTATATACACCATATAGTTTGTTGGGAATTTCTTTTCATGAAATCCTAAATTCCATGAGATATAAGCAAAAACATGATCTCCCTACATGAGAAAACATCCCAACCCATACTCAAAAGTGTAATAATACCCAACATACACATGTCATAATTATAGAAATATCAAGATCGGTGATGATATAAGGTGAATTTTAATCTCTTAAAAAATTCTGAAATTCACTAGTCCATTAAAATAGAACACCTATCATTGTCAAAGCTATAATTGATGATGCTTTTCATGAAGAGTAATGAAAAATATATCAATAATAACCATATATACAGAGAAAAATATGTATCTTAATGAAATTATTTAGATAATTTTAAAGGATAATAGCCTCTATCATTTCTAGATCCACCGAGACACCTCTTATAGGGGTTTCAAGGTCATGGAAAATACTCATTGTATCCAAAAATAATAATACTTTGATATTTTTTAATACAAGAGATGATCATGAAAAATAATTAACACTATCTTGAAATATTTTTCATGATCATACTTTATTATTGAAGACACCAATGTGTGATCCCCAAAACCCACCAAAAAAGTATCCAAATACATTTGAAATATATGATTCTTCAATTCTATAAAAATAGCTAGTGCATTCTTAAAACCTAAAGCCATTACCATATACTGATAATGGACATATCTACTCTAGAATGCTCTCTTCAGAATATAATCCTTACAAACCAATAATTTTTGATATCCCAAATGTATGTCAATATTAGAAAACCATTAGGTTCCCTCAAGATCAAAAAAATCATCAATGCATTGAAGTGGATACCATTTCATTATCATAACTTGGTTAAGAATATGACAATCCACACAAATCCTTATATTTTCATCCACATTTTTCACAAATAAAACCATCACTACCCACAAAAATATACTAGGCTAAATGAACCCATTTATTTCTAAATCTTCCTTATAGACCATTAATTCCATAAATTATGTTGGTTCCAATTGATAATAAGGAAGTGAGATAGGAATAGTTCTTGGTAACTTATCAATCATAAAATCTACTTATCTTGTGGTAGGAAAACCGGAGAATTTATTTAAAAAAACATATCAAAATGATCAATAATTGTTTGAAAACTTCTATCACTAATCTCATCCATTGATGATAGCGTCACTGATGCCAACTAGTAGGGGATAGTCCCAACTGCATGTTCCAACAAGACTTTTGAACTTGCGTTTACATTATTGTCTCCTCTAATGAGATGCATGATACCACCATCAGTCATAAAACTAAAATTTTGAGTCAAAAAGTCAACATGTGATTTTAAAAAATTCAACTAATCCATATATAAGATTATTTCATAAACATAAATCTCAAGAATAAATAAATCCAATATCAACATAGATCCATGAATTATTATTGAACATTATTTTCACATAATGTCTTGATATTCTCTTTGACTAAGAGGAGTTTAAAGTTTCAAAACAAACGACATCATCTCAACATGAAATATCTATAGATCAGCAACACAAGAAGTAATAAAATAATGAGATGAACCCATATCTAGAAAATCTTAAATAATGGTATAATTAAAATGAATAAAACCTCTCACCATATATGGTCTTGATTTATCATCCAAAATAAATTTCTTCTATCCATACAATTTCTTACTCGCTTCACTTTGTTCTTTATTAGCCTGTTGATATTTCGTGGATGAAATTTCCAAAAGGGGCGAAGGATGTAATGACCCAGGTATTAATAGAATAATACATTTATATATCTATTAATATTTTTGAATAAGATATTAATTTTATATTAAATAGGACACTTTTTCTGATAGTAGACTTAACACACAATAATAGGTTTCTTTAAAATCTTACATTTCACACCACTTTGAGTTATACCAAAAAATAAT
The DNA here is from genome assembly GCA_963277665.1 of Viscum album. Lineage (NCBI taxonomy): Eukaryota > Viridiplantae > Streptophyta > Magnoliopsida > Santalales > Viscaceae > Viscum > Viscum album. Next base: position 871,205,242 of record OY728161.1, on the reverse strand, counting down.
AATATATTATTATTATTCTAAAATATAGTTAACACTTGCCATTTTGTTGACATGATTTAACAAAACTAACTAAAATATGATTACTAATTGTCTTCACACATATCCAATAAATTTTAGAGCCTTAAAATAGTAATGAATTCAATTTTATGCATGAAAAAAAATAATATTTTTGAAAGGTCGTTTTACCACATTTTGATGGATAACCCTTTTTAAATATTGTTTTTTTTACTTTTATATGTTAATTTTGAAACAATTATATTATTCTTTACAGTAGGGACAAAAAAATTACATTGGATGATATTTTTGAATTATTTCTGATGATGTTTCTTTTTTAATGAATAAAGAAAAATACATAATTTTAATTCAAAATTACTACTTTGTCTTTATTTATATAGTTCGATTTTACTTTTAACTGGTTTTAATTTTTAATCGGATTATATTTTAATTAATTAATCCAATTTTCATAATTGGATGTAATTTAACATTGAAATTTTATGTAAACACATGTCAATATTTTGGTAGTATTTACTTTTTAAAAACACACCTTTTGGTTTTGACAATGGGAATTAATTTTAAATTAATTTATGAAGCTTTTGTGTTTTGAATTTGGAAAAAATGGATTCTATATTTGGAATTAGGAGGAAAAAATTATGTAAATTGGTAACTTTTATTTTCAGAACTTATGAATAGTAACTTCAGTAAATATTTTATTTACCATGGTTATAGGGTCAATCTTGTAAATAAAGGTAAAAAACAATATTATAATAATATTAAATTACCCTAACACATGTCTCAAACATATTGTATGAGATCTGTCTGACCATGGGCATCCATGGGTCGATTTTAGGTCCCCATTGAGCAACTTGTGTCTGAAAATGACATTTAATTACTTTTAACTTAAATTTATGGAAAATATAACCTCAACATATATATTTTACTAAAATATTATATGGGGTTATATAAGTGATCCCTTAAAATATGAATATTACTTATAAATCTAATAATATTTCATACATCATGGTATTTAATTAATACTTTTTAGACATAAAATAAATAAATTTCTTATTGACATAACGGTGATGTAGTGATAACCTTATTAATGAATGATTTAAATAAATGAGATTATAAGTATTAGAATAAATATAGTTTTAAACATTCTATGAAATACAATAATTTTATAGATGAATATGACTTGTTATATTTTAATTAATGAAATTTTTTTAAAATGATCATGTTCTTATGGATTTTTAAAAAGTAATGATATGAAAAGTTTAAAAATTGACATAAATGAGTGTTTAAATATATTAATATTTTATTAACTGAAATAATAGTCCTAAAAATATAATATTCAGACAAATGGAAAATATGATTTTACACAAGTCATTAAAGATCCATTTTTGGGTCTCTAAGAATTTTATAGTAACTATACTAACCATATATTATGAATATTCAAGAAGACATGGTGAAAATTAAATTAGTTTACTAAGGGCTAAAGCTAAAAGATAAGTTTCATCTTATGACATAAATTTATCAATAATCCATTGGATGAAATTACTTCGTCCAATAATAATCTTATCATCTATATATATAACTTTGGTGTTATTAGAATTTGCAAATAAATTAATAATAAAATATTATTTTTAAACTTTCCTAAAGTTCCCCTCCTCCTTCTTATAAAAGGACACCACATTTAACCCTTAATGAAATCTCTCATGCCCCATTTTCGCATCCTAAATCTGAAAAAATAAGCTAATATTATCCCTCTCTTTCTCCTAGAAGCCTTAATTTTCTCATAAGGCAATAAAAAAGGCATTTTATCTTAAATCAAAACAATTTACTTGATTTGTAATAATGTCTTATCTCATAAATCTTTCATTTATTCTCCATCACCACCCCCTAATATAACTTTATTAAATTATTTTATAACAACTCCGGTATCTTCAATATACTTTGTTTTTAATGAGAATGATTCAAACTAAAATTACACAAACCTCCATCTTATGGGTATAGAACATACTGTTTTTGTGGATGGCGAACTACTACCTCACGAAATGATGATTGTTCAATCTTCCCCTAACACATTTTATGGTATCCATTATGATGGAAATGTAATTATATGTTATATATATGATATTTATTTTATCCATATTATTTTGTAATTCTCATTTAAAAAACACCTTTATGTTTTTCATGTTGTATAAATACGATAATTTCATTTGAGGAAATGCATACTACCACCCCCTCAAAGGGATATGACTTGTTAATGCCATACATTAAAAATATTAAGGATTGAGTTAATTAAAATATATATGATATTATAATGTAATTATAATATACCTATGTATCATTTAGTTATCATTCCTTTAAATATGAAACATAAATGAAAGTTGTGTTCATCCGTTAGTACAGCTTACCATCTCCATGAACGAATAATCTCATTTCATATATCCAAATGTTGCGGACTATTAAAAATACATATATAGTGGATATATATGATATCTAAATCACAAATTTAATTCTTTATATAATTTAATATTTACTACATGGACAATTTTTAATTATAAATTTTCATTTTTGACTCATGTTTTTGAACATCAGCAAAATGTCTGACATGAACATAAATAATTAACTAATTGTTATAGTAAAGTAATAATTAATATAAAAGGAATAATAAACATGAAAATTGTTATGAATAATTTATATGATAACTTAAGTTTATTATTCAGGAAGAACAAAGAACATATGAGACAAGTCAGACTCATGGTAAGGGAATTCATCTCAATCTCCTTTCATTGAGGCATATTATCATAATATACACCTCCTTCTTCTAAAAGTTGTATAATAAAACCCTTTGACTTCTAATTTCCTTAAACGAATATATTTTTATAATAATAATTTTACTAAATCAAAAAAGGAATGTTTTTAACACATGTGGTGACAATGACCTCTCTGCATCCATAATCGTTATTTGGCTTCGTCTATTAACCTTAATGTTTTTAAAAGAAAAAAGAAACCCCATATTACTTTTTCGGGTGTTTTGGTATTGAAAATTGTTTCTGAAATGGACTTAGTATTTCATTATCTTGAAATTATTTCATATGATTGCAAATGAAATGTTATTAGTGAAATGTTTATATTATCAATTTTTTATTTGTTATGATTATATAATGTACTTGGACATTTGATAGTTGGTTAGGTTATAAACAAAATGACGAGTGGTTCCGTGATAAACCAAGGATGGGTGGTTACGTTATAACCTTCAATTCACTGGGAATGAATTTCGGCCATATGGCTGTTTCATTTAGTGATATGTGTGGAAGTCAACTGTATCGTTATTCCGTTTAAGTAGGTTTACTCCCCCATGTTACCTTTATATGTTATATGATTCATTCTATGGGATTGTGGTAATCTATTTGTACTAGAAAGGGTAAGAAATGTTCTTATATTTAGTGAGGTGTTTTCACTGCTTAAAGGTGAAAAGTATTACATTATAATAAATTATTCATGGTTTTCATGTTATTTAAAGATTAAGTATTTTCTTTCTTAATGTATCTCTTAATAAGGTTTTTATGCTCATACCATGTTTTGAAATATTTTTCAAAGCACATAAAGAAGAATAGAGTCACAGCTTGGATCAAGGAAATGTTGTGCTATTAAAACATGAAACGATGTCATGTTTTTTTAATGTGTTTTTATTTTATTAATAAATGGATAGTGAGTTGAAGTGTCTACTTGTATTATTCAAGATGATATGTATAAGTCATGACTTAATTTTATAAAGATCTAAACCTAAAAAGATCCTTAATGTGAATTATTAACTTAGTTCAAGATTATGTAATGATTATGGATATGGACTTATACATATATATTCATTTAATATATCCTTATTACTATCCATGTGTAGTGGAAATAATAAACAGATCACATCACTTCATGGATCTGGTAGTGCACACATACACATGGTTGATGTTATTGTTTTCCAAATAGATTGGAAGGTAAGAAAAGAGATTTGATATTCTAAACCCAAAAGCATAATTATTTCTGAAATATAATATATATTCAATATTTACATATTTATAACAATCCAAATAATGCGGAGATGAATTTTGTTTTGACAGATACATGTAGACGGTAATCCATACTTACATAAGGGCGATGTTCTTACATTCCACAACAATGAAAATATGTGAAACATGGTTTTACCATAATCGTAATAACATCATAGTGTATTTATGATATTGCAGTGATTATTTTAGGATGTGTGCAATATATTTAAAGGAAGTACTATACTAAATAAATTTTAAAGAGTCGGTAATGTTGATTACCACTTTTTCGATATAGTTCCTTTAGAACCCTTCTTAAGTTTTAGGTCAGATAAAAAGATGGTAGATGGACTGGGGGATAAAAAAGAAAAAAAATTTAAGATATTTTTAAATTATTTAAATTAATTATCATGGTTATTTATAAAATTAAAATAGAAATAGAAAATAAAAATAAAAAAACAATGATTTTTATAGTAATTCGGTCCAGAGTGGACCTGGCCAACTCTTACACCTCTCTAGTTTATGAGAGATACATTGTACACTATACTAATTTTTGAAGTAGAATCATAACCCATATAAATACTAATTTTTTGAGTGGTTTTTTATAAATAAATACAATTTGTTTTTTTATTGGGAGTCACAACCTGATTATAACCTTGAAATTAGAAACTGGGATTCATAACATAAATGTTTCTAACTATTGAATTAAGTGTCTCAACCTGAAAAAAAACCTTTTTTATATAAAAGCATAAATACAATGTGAGAGGAAGTTATAGATATGGGAACAAGTGTTACATACTAAAGATATCAGGATTAAATAGATAGATAAATAACATAATCAAGGGTACTAGTTCTTGAGTCTAGGATCAGCTGGTCTAATCAAGGTATTATAAGTCGAAGCAGTTTACCTATAGTCCTTGAGAGATCATCGGTAGCGGTAATCATAGTGTATTATATCACATGATTCTTTACAGATTACGATGAATTTTAGTAGTATATACATAAATGTAATCATTGTATTATAATTGTGTATCTCACTTCATAGAGTCCTTTGAGTCCCATTTATAGATTATGAAAACCTAAAAATGTATTAGTACATGTGTTTTAAATTCTATGATCATGGTCACTAGTTTAGGTATGCAAAACTTAGTTTTATGATGTGTGACTCATGGGAGTTTGAGTTAGGTTTTATGATCAAGTGGTACAAAAGCATACACTATTGGGATTGAATGGGATAGTGTTAAAATATCCTAGTTATGTGTGTTTTTGTTTAATTATGGATTTATGAGAATCCATGTATCGGCTGAGGACCAGTGGGTTAAATAATACAATGTCAAGTATAATTTATCTAATCATTGATGATAATGTGAAATATCCATCTATGGTGGGAGGTGATGTTAAATATAGATTAGGGTGTCATGGTGTCGTCGACCTAAGGGTATGAAAACCAACTCCAGTAACCCAGAGATGGTAACTTCATTATTACATTTTTATAAGATACAAGAAACATCATGATGTAGGATCAATTAGTTTAGAAGTCTTTATGAACTAGATAAATATATCATTTCTATATTATATTATAAATATAAAATACATATAATATAAAACATCATTGCATCCTTGATTATATTCATAATACCCTTATTCATAATCTATGGAATGGAAAAAAATAAATGGTGATCTTAGATTCTCAGAAAGGGTTACATACAATGGAATCCACCATGAGTAAATAAGTCATAATAAATATGGGATGGTAAATACATGAAAAAACCTTCCATTTAATTAATAACATGATCATGAAAATAAATCCACATATACTATTAATGTAGTAATATCATGAATAATAATAACTGAATTCTCAATCAAGAAAATTATTAATACAAGAAATTATGTTCTTATAGATCATGATATCTTTACAATCAATGCCTTATACGAAGATAGTTTAGTCGATGGGAAGGTTTACATGAAAACCCCATTTAATAAGGATATACAATTGGTTTGTCTCATGAGGCATGTCGATTCATTGAGGGGATATCTATAATCATTCCGCACCCATAACTTCATTTACAATGCATTCTTAATATATTGGATGATTAATTTAATTTATAAACAACATGGAATATCAAAAAAAATTGTATTGATTAAGGAAAGATTATTATCAAAACATCAACAGTCAATAAAATAACATTAAAATTAAAAAAACTTTATTATAATTGTACACGATTTAATCTTAATCATATCCCTAATATAAAGATTATGGAAATTTAAGAAAAATGAAATTTACAATGAAAATTTATCACAAGAAATTGAGTGTTTTACCATGAAGTTAATGGCCCCAAAATTTATAAGATATAAAACATGACCATAAATTTATCAGAAATATAGTTTTTTAATAAAATAATATTTTTATGGGAAATAAATAAAAAATAAGTGGAAACATAAAATAATAATTCCTTAAATAGGTTTATCTGAAAAATTTGAAAACTTCTAGAAGAATATAAATACTATATAATGGTTATGGAAGTGGGAAAACATGTTATCACCATATACATTAAAAATATTCCTTTATCAATTTTATAATTAAATTAAATAATTTATATCAAATAAAACCCCTCACCCATTAGCTTGGGAATTGTTAGACAGTTTTACTTTTCCTTCAGTTACAACCCTTAGACACTAAAGGCTAGTAATAAATTCCATGGGATTCATTACAGATATGGGATTATTTTTCATTAAAATATAAAACTATTAAATGAGATAACCATAACCAAATAATGAATATATGATACATGAGTACAATTATATACACCTAAAAAGTACATCCAAATGAAAAATACCAAAATAGAACCATGAACCATATCAGAGTATAAAGAATTAAAATAAATCAAACTAAGCTCAAAGATTTGGAAGACAATAACTCAACAACTCCAAACAAAATCCAAGTTCCAACTCAACACTCCATACCCAAGGTATCATGATGAATCACTAAATAAGTGATATTTATATGTCTCCATATAAAATATATGAAAATGTACCAATGATCCCAAGAAGGGGGTGAGTATAAAACTTAGTTGGATATAACTAAATGACATCCATATTCACACCTCTAGGATAGAACATGTTTTCACATTAATATAAAATAGTTTAAAACTAAATTTTCAACTATTTATATAAAATTATAAAATAATGTTTCAAAACTAAATAAATTTCACAATAAATCATCCAAACAACTCTTTAAATCCATTTAACTTTTCCTTATTAAAATATATATTCCTTGATTCAAAGATGAAACCACACATGCATACTTCAGTGGAAGTTTCAGATTCATGAATGGTTTCTCATCCATCAACCAAATCATCTCAAAGTGGAAAATCTCATTATTCACAAATGGACCATTATCTAGGTTCATGTATCTTATACCCCAATAATACACACCCTTTATTCAGGGTCTCATCAAAATCATAAAATCACAACAACCCATGTATACAAAAAAAATAGAAAACCAATTGTGAAAACCCATTTTAATAAAATTATCCTTTTATTGAAATTTTTTTATAAATAAAAATAAAAAAACCATTTTGAAATCACAATTTTAAAACCATGAAACCAATTTCACTTTCTACAACTAGCTAAATTCCACAATTTTACACACTATCAATAAAGAGGGTTTACCAAAAAAATTGAACATAAATTTCTCTGTTAAATTCAAGAAATTAAATAAATTAGAAATATATAATTATAGTTCTAAAAATAAGAGTCAAGATTGAATCCTCCTACCTTATAACTTAGTTGAAAATGAAGAGCAACACAAAAAACTCCAAAACACGGTTTAGATATTCCAAAAATCTATTTATATATTGTTCCGTATCATCAACACAGCCACAAATAATCCTAATTATCATAAAAAACATGGAGATATCCTAAAAAGAATATATCTATGAATCTAAGAGAGGAGGAAGAATAAAACTATGGTAAACCACACAGAAAGAGAAATTATTAAAGAATAAAACCTCCAACACAACATGATTGTCCAACTGATTGATTTCAGATTGAATGGGAAGGTATCTTCCACCTTATATAGGTGTCCCTTAATTTTGGATCATATTTTTAATGTTTCACAATTTAGGCAGATAGTTAGGAATATTTTTCTCAATCCATGAGCATTCCACTACCTCCAAACACCCCTCACATGATTGGTTCACATGGTTAGATAAAACATACAACAAATAAACTCATCCCATCTATTCCAATTTTCAATATTTCACCAGGGTGTACCCATGTTTAGACAAATGATGCACCTTATCAATGGATTGTATTTCTCCTCACACAATTTCCTAGAGTTGTTTCATGGTTTCTAATAACCATCTTCAAACCAAGAAACTGTGTAAAATCCCCATAAACATGTAAGAACTCCCCAAACCTACCCAAACTAAACAAAATTACTTTATATACCTAAAATGCATAAATAATGGTTAATTCAGTAAAACAAGGGTACTACATTCTCCAAAAAAATTGGTATTTTTATCATTGTAATGTTGAAAACCACATTTTTCTTTAAAGAGTTTGGGAGATTTATTAACCATTTATTTCCTATGATCTATTCTTTCTTCCTAAATCTGACCTTATTGTTACAAAACCCTTAGTAGGCCGATATTTTTCCCATTCAATACTTTCTATTTCTTATCCAAAATCTGTATTAGCACTTGAAGCATCGTATAATCTGACTCTAGGTTAATTTGATCCAATCGAATCAATTGGTCAGGATCAAGATGATATTTTTTCATCTGAGATACATGAAACAGACTATACACTGAACAAACATGATGGAAAATAAAACCAATATTCTACCTAACCAACCAATTCATGTATCTCAAAATGGAATTTTTATCAAGTAGATAGCTTTCCCTACTTCTAAAAATGTTTATTCCCAAGGATTGGATAGATCTTCAAGAACACATGATCAATTACATAGAATGAAAATAACCATAAATGATGATACTCATATGTTTTAGGATAACTATAAGTCATCTCCATTCCTTTCTTAATCAATTGAATCATATCCATTGTCTCTTGGATAAGTCTTAGTCCAACTAGTGAGTTATCAACTCTTTCCATCCAACAAAGTGGGAAACTATAAAAAAAACAATTCATTAAAAGGATACACATGTATCAATTCCAAAAAAAAATTTATATGAGAAATACACTAATTTTATGTTGTCTTGACATGTGCCACCAATATATATTACAGAACACCTAATATTTTATTCCAAAATTTGTATAATTATGTCATATTTTCTATTCGTCTGAGTATGATATTCTATAATCATATTTAATTGATTTCCATGTTCTTATAATAATTATTTCAAAAAATGTGATATAAAACTCATATCTCTATATGATACTATGAAAAATGGTATGCCAAGCCTCTTTACAACTTCCCAAATATTTATTTTAGAAAATTAATCCACCCTATGATAGTCATTAATATGGACGAAATGGGAAAACATTGTGAGGATATCCATTGTCACCCATATAAATCATATTTCCAAACATTCCTTGGGAGACCTCTAAAAAATACAAAGACATATATTTCCATTTCCAAACCCGAATAAGTAAATACATCAGCATACATATTGAAACTAATTCTCTACCTTATCCCACTAAAAGGTGAGGTATCTTGGAAAAAACACAATGACTTTTCTTTGTATGCCAACCCACAAAACCATTTATTTCATCTTCTTATACATGTTTTGTATTCAATAATGAATATCCCATCTTGAATGATGGTAAGAATTAATAATTTATTCTTGAAAAGAAATAGGTATGCTCGTACGACCTCAAAACCACAAAAATGAACTCCCATCTAGTTTCCATACCTCAATGGTCACCCCCCAGTTAGTTTTGACCTCATAGAAACAAATTTAGAATAATATTTACATGCCTATATAACATTTTAAACCAAATAAAAAATAAAAAAATTAAAAGAAGAACAACAACACTACAATATTATTCACAATCCAAGAGCATGTCATCTATCAGTGACATCATCATCCACTGATATGAATCCTATTACAGCAAATGACCATATAAACCCCTTAATTAATCTACCATCTAATTTACATTAACCATTGTATACATCAAGTAAAATTATAACATTTGGAGATACCACTTCAATAATATTTTTATTATATTAAATAATCATTGTGAGAAAATATGTTTTAAACTCTTATGATTCATTAACACTATGTATTTATTACCAAATAATTTATGACTCCAAGTCATAAATCATGAACTACAGTATATAACACCATATAGTTTGTTGGTTAGTTCTTTTCATGAAATCCTGACGTCCATGAGATATAAGAAAAAACATGATCTCCCTGCATGAGTACACATCCCAACCCATACTCAAAAGTGTAATAATACCCCACATAACCATGCCATAATTATTGAAATATCAAGATCGGTGCTGATATAAGGTGAATTTTAATCTCTTAATTTTTTTAATGAAATTCATCAGTCCATTAAAATGGAACACCTATCCTTGTCAAATCTATAATTGATGATGATTTTCATGAAGAGTAATGAAAAATATAGAAATAATAAATAGCTATACAAAGAAAAATATGTATCTTAATGAAATTATTTGGATGATTTTAAAGGATAATAGCATCTATCATTTCTAGATTCACCAAGAAAACTCTTATAGGGGTTTCATGGCCATGGAAAAATACACATTGTATCCAAAAAAATAATACTTTGATATTTTTTCATACAAGAGATGATCTTGAAAAATAATCAACACTATCCTAAAATATTTTTCATGATCACACTTTATTATTGAAGACACCAATGTGTGATCCCCAAAACCCACCAAAAAATAATCCAAATACATTTGAAATATCTGATTCGTCAATTCCATAAAAATATCTAGTGCATTATTAAAATCTAATGTCATTACCATATACTCATAATGGACATATCTACTCAAGAATTCTCTCTTCAGAATATCATCCTTACAAACCAATAATTTTTGATATCCCAAATGTATGTAAATTTTAGAGAACCATTAGGCTCACTCAACTGATCAAACAAATCATCAATTCATTGAAGAGGATACCATTTCATTATCATTAATTGGTTAATAATATGATAGTCCACACAAATGTATAGATTTTCATCATCATTTTTCACAAATAAAACCCTCACTACCCACAAAAATATACTAGGTTGAATGGACACTTTTCATTCTAACTCTTCCTTCTGGAACATTAATTCCATCAATTATGTTGGTTCGAATTGATAATAAGGAAGTGAGATAAGAATAGTTCTTGGTAACTAATCAATCATAAACTCCACTTCTCTTGTTGTAGAAAAACCTGAGAATTTATTTGGAAAAACATATCAAAATGATCAATAATTACTGGAAAACTGTTATCACTAATCTCATCCACTGATGGAAGCATCACTGATGCCAACTAGTAGGAGATACTCCCAAATGCATATTAAAACAAGACTACTTAACCTGCCTTTACATTATTGTCTCCTCTAATGAGATGCTTGATACCATCATCAGTCATAAAACTAAACTTTTGAGTATAAAAGTCAACATGAGATTAAAAAAAATTCAACTAATCCATATTTATGATTATTTCATAAACATCCATCTCAAGAATAAATAAATCCAATTTCAACTTAGATCCATAAATTTTTATTGAATATTCTTTGCACATAATGTCTTGATATTCTCTTTGACTAAGAGGAGTTTAATGTTTCAAAACAAAAGACCTCATCTCAAAATGAAATCCATGTAGATCAACATGACAAGAAGTTATAAAATAATGAGATGAAACCATTTCTAGAAAATCATAAATAAGGATACAATTAAAATTAATCAAACCTCTCACCATTTATGGTCTTGATTTATCATCCAAAATACATTTCTTAGATCCATAAAATTTCTTACTCACTTCACATTGTTCTTTATTAACCTATTGACATTTCACTAGTTGATGAGTCATGGAATTTCAATAATCACCATGGATAGCTCAATTATACTGTTCAAAATAATTCTATTTTCCTCATATCTTCAAATATTACAATTTCTAAAAAACATGAGATGTTTCCACAACACAGGAAGTTAGAACAATATAACAATAAAGCTAAATATTTACCATCTGTTTGAAATTGTGTAATGCTCTAGGTGGTGGTGTACAATCTAGTTTCATGAGATCAAAAGAACCACATAGAAAACATCCCATCTTAGTCATGGGTTTATGAGGAAGATTAATCAATCCAAAATTTTAATTCTAAGTCATAACACTATCTTGGAAATAAGTGTCCCTCTTCCATTTATTCCTAGCATTTGAGTTCACATTATTTAAAATTGGTATCAACATACTTCTTCCACCCATAGTTACTAAGATGTATCTTTCTTCCAACCATTATCAATTTACCATCTCTAATAATCAATTATAAAAAGCATGAAATTCTTTAAGAGAATATCTATCCTCAAACCTGATTTAAAAATGTGTTCTTTCTAGGAAGAAATTGAAGCAGCTTCCTATGCAAAGCGAACAAAATTTATGAAATTATCTACATACTTTTTTCCTAATATATTCTCATGATTCAAGATAAAAAGGTCCAATATTATATAAATCCTAAAAATGTGAGGAAAAAATTGTTTGTTAATTAATTATTCAAGATCCTCTCATGAATTTACTAGATAATTCCACCACTGTCCTGATAGATCCTCTATCATATATGTTGAAAACATGAATTTTAGATTAGATGTTTTACCAAGGAAATTGAATATTTTATTCACTGTATATATCCACATATCTACTAATTCTAGTTATAAATCACACTACATTAAGGGTGAATTCTAATTTTGGAACTGAATGAAATGATCTACATTCCTTGTTTTATCCATTCTGTTCCCTCTATCCAAAAAAATAAAATCTTGGAAAATACTATAAACCAGTTATTGGTTCACCTATAGATTAGGTGTAACCACATTCTCAGTAGCCTCTTTTAGTTGGTTTCATGTATTCCTAACAAATTCCACATTATATAACCATAAAAAATCCCATTTAGTCTAACTCTCTTGAAGAATAAGGCTTAAAGTTTTCAAATTTACCACATAAACATATCACAAAAATTATTTCCCATTTCAATATTTTTCACATTCAAACCACTATTTACCAAAAATCTACTATTTTCACCCAAATCATAAATCATTACTCAAAATAAAGTATTCACACAAAGTGGGAAGTAATTTCTATCAATTCATGGCAAGATTTTATCATTGGATAAACCTATGCAAATTTGGTTACAAATCCTAGAAGTGTATCAAAACACTCATGTAAACAAATACCTAGTAAATGGAGGTTCAAAATAAATAGGTTATATATGAATCTTTATTATATAAATTTCATGTTCTAAAGATCCTAGCTCCTTGCCACCAATCTAACATAATGACTATAAAAAATGAATTTACAAATACAAGGCCAAATGATAACAATGTCCCAAAATGAAAGACATAATGACCACGATCGATACCATTTGTAACATACTTTGTCACGACCCGCCTTCACCAAAGGGAGGGAAGGGTCAGCAGATTGCCAGTCCCTTCCTTCTCTAAGTTGAAGGAGAGATAATGACCCCCGAAACACGCCTTCAATAGGTCCCGGAGTGGCGACTACCACCAAGGGTGTATAAATTTCTCACAAATGGAAGGCATTACCCTTTTTATTTTATAGGATCGAGATATAAAGAGAAGAAAAACCCACAACACCAAGTTAAAAGAAAAATAAGGCAAAAAAAAAAACCAATCCCACAGGCATGTTCCAAAAGTAAAGCCACAAGTACAAAAGGTGACTACAAGGTAAGTACCAAAGAGGAAAAGAAAAACAACAAGTGCAACTGCTCCAAAAGTATGAGCTAGTAAGGTCCTGCGTGATCGCCGAAGTCCTCCTGGAAACCTGAAAGCAGTTTTATATATGTAGGGTGAGCATACAAGTACACTCAGTAGGAAAAACCAAAGACTCGTGTGCACAAGTGGGGGAACGTACTAAAGTCCCGTGAGAAAAAGAGTAAACCAAACACCCAACAAGGAAAACTATCCAGCCCAGGCCTCACCAAGGCACACTCCCCAAATAACGCAAGTCATGTAATATATATAATAAGAGCACATCGATGATTGGGTACCCCGCACCACTTTCCCACTGGTTATTGACTCATCCTATGCATCGGACCAATCCCGCCATTCTCACTGCAGTCCCACTACCACACCTGCCCGCACACACCTGGGCCACAACTACACACAGTCCCACTGCCGAAATCCCAGCCGCACACACCTGGGCCTCAACCGCACGCAGTCCCACTGCTGAATCCCGCCTGCACACACCTGGGCCACAACTATCACATGTAACCGTGCCTGCAAACACCTTGTCCAGAACAACCACCACCACGCCCGAAGACACCTAGGCTAAAGGATCTACTTCCATGCCCGAAGACACCTGGGCCTCATCCCGAAGACACTTGGGAAACCACCTGCCGCACACACCTGTCCTACCACCACACTACCCCGCTCGAAAGTTCTTGGGATAATAATGGACCTCAGGCTATCACAGCCTGCCCGAAGATACTTGGGCTATCCGGGAAAGGGAGGAGAAAAGGAGCTAATAACCAGCCACTATGAATAGTGTTGGTAAAAACACCCTCCCCCATGAAATGGGGGTATTCGTCACTAAGTGCTCAACTTGGGTGGGGTTCAAATAAGAAACATAAAGCTGCAATTATATATATATAGGTAACAAGCACTCACCCAAGATAGGTTTTTCTTCAGACAGCCTACAGATCACAACATCACTCAAGTCCGAGTCACGACTCATGCTAAAAACCCATGTGTCCCCTTTCTTATTTCACGTTCAATAAGAATTTTTATGTTTAAGCAATACTGGGCAACTAGTAGGCATAGGAATAAGTCTAGGAAAGTAAACAGTCAAACATCAACCAAAACACCCACACCTGGTTCTCAACAACAGAGGATTCCACCCCAATTCGTGATATAAACAAGTAACCACCCGGATTTAAAACTCAAAACCACCAAATCCATACCAACAGGAGATCTCATTCCCCAAATTCACACAACCACCGAGAGTATAAAAGAACAGGGGATCCCATCCCCTCCCACATCTCCAGCAATCGGCCCGAATGGAAAACAACCAACTACCACCATCAACACAAGCAGGGCCTTACTGGTATTTTTCAAATTTAAACGAATTAACACACTCCATGATTCAAATTCCGTGTGTTATAACCTGGAGTTATCACAGAAGGGCTGATCCTGGCGCGTTCAATTATTCAACCAGATATACGGGATTAACCGTTTCACTTTTCGCAGTAAGATTTTACAACCACAAACAAGCCATTTAAAACATCAATAATGTTCATTAGTGCACAAACAACGACCACCAATGGCCTCGATTTTCAGAAGGCATAAGCCAGCACAACTCAAAAAGATGCTCATAGAAGAAACATCATCAAAATTTAAGACAGAATCAAAAAACACATCCCCCCCTTCTTTCTTTATGGAGTTCGTTCATTATCATTATTAAGTTCGATCCAAAAAGTTCTATAGAAATAAAACCACGCCCACCCCGCATGATACACAAAAGAGAGAGGCGAAGGAGAAATTCCCTACTTGTTGATAGATAATCGACGTTTAGACTGGGGGCGCATAACCATATGGATAACGATGTACCCGATGCACCATAAGCTGTTTGTGAAAAGCCACAATCGAGGAAAATAGAAACCACGACTAACCCTTAGTTTAAAAGAGACGAGGACGGTTGAGGTGAAAATGAGAAACCGCGTAAGGCGCGGGGGTCGTGGTTTGACCACGCGGCTCCACTTGTCACAGAAAGGGGTCGGGTGGTTAAAGCCAACTCATGAATTGATTAAGTATTTAATTAAATATCTTATGCACGTTATGGGTCTTAAAAACACGCTTAAAAAAGTCAGAATAGGGTTTAAAACCCTCTTTGCGCAAAGGAGAACTACTGATGCCGATCGGTCTCCCCGAGATGCGTCCCAGATTTTGGCAAAGGGAAGGACCAAGAGAGTCTGGGTCATCACATCAGATACCTCTCAAACTATTCTCGTCCCCGAGAATTTAAACAACCCAGAAGAAAAGGGTGGGTCCGAACAACCACCCCAAAAGATACCTCTCAAGAGTGAACCTCATCGTTAACTAAGAACACCTTCCTGTCACGAACCAAGAAACATACCATGCCAAACTGCCCGGGCATGTTTGTTGGGGAGTCTCCTCCCCCATGTCAAGATATTATCCGCTTTGGGCGGCACTGACTCGCCCGCACGGGTTTAATCGAATCCACCTTAATGCGTCTTGATTAGGGGTCGGGTTCTCTCCTTCCCCATAGCCGGGGATTTTCACACCCAAGCAGAGGAAGAACACCAGTACATTTCATAGCCAAAAGACAAAACGTTCTATCAAAACAGGTAAAAAAAGGAACAAAACATAAAACAACTCTGGGAACTTGGTATGCATCTGTGCTTCCCTCTCCCACGTACTCTCCTCAAGCCCATCGTGTCTCCAAAACACGCGAACCAAGGGAATGGTTCACCCGCGAAGCACCTTTTCTTTGCGATCCTCGATCGCCACTGGTCTCTCCACAAAGGTCACGTCATCCCCGATGTCCAACTCACCCCAATCAAGGACGTTTGAATCGTCGTGCAGATACCGACGGAGCTGGGACACATGAAAGAAATCATGTATCCTTCGTAGCGGCGGTGGAAACGCTAGCTGGTAAGCCACTTCTCCGACCCGCCACAACACTTGGAAGGGTCCGATGAATCTGGGAGAAATATTACTCCCTTTGCCGAACCTCCACTGCCCACGCCGAGGGGAGACCTTTAAGAACACGTGGTCCCGAACCTCAAACTCCAAGGGCCTCCTCCTGGTATCAGCATACGACTTCTGTCGGTCCTGGGCCGCCTTCATCCTTTCCCGTATGAGCTGAACCTTCTCTTTCGTGTTCTGCACCACCTCTGGACCAAGGATACCTGCCTCTCCTACTTCGGTCCAACACACAGGTGAACGGCATGGCCTCCCGTACAAAGCATGAAACGGGGCCATTCCAATGGTAGAGTGGTAGCTATTGTTGTAGGAAAACTCGACTAGAGGCAATTATTGCACCAATGCTGCTCCTGAGTCCAGAACACATTCTCGCATCATATCCTCCAAGGTCTGGATGGTGTGCTCTGTTTGTCCATCCATCTGGGGATGGAAAGTAGTGCTAAGGTGTAACTGGGTGCCAAACGCATGCTGCAATCCTCTCTAGACTCGCGAGGTTAACCATGCATCCCTATCTGAGACTATAGACCTCATAAATCCATGCAACCACACCACCTCATCCACGTACTTTCGTGCCAAAGCATCCACATCACTCGACACCATGATCGCCAGAAAGTGAGCCGATTTCGTCAACCTGTCCACTACCTCCCAGATGGCGTCATACCCTCCTTGGGCCTTGGGTAGTCCTGTGACGAAATCCATTGAGATGTCATCCCACTTCCACTCGGTGACATCTAGGGCTGTAGTAGGCCGCCTGGAACTCGGTGTTCATCATTCACTTGCTGACACACTAGGCACTAGGCCACACACTCTGCCACCGTTCGCTTAACTCCGGGCCACCAAAAGTGCCTCTTCAATCCCTGGTGCATCTTGAAAACTCCTGGGTGTACCGCCAGGGGTGAGTTGTGGAACTCACTGAGAACCTTGCCGCGCATCGCCTCCAAGACAAACAACCTTTCCTGGAAATGCATCCGGTTCTGACCATCCTCTGTCCATCCTTCCGGAGCATTACCCTGGCCAACTTGGTCACGCATCACTTCACACTCTAGGTCTCCCCACTGAGACTCCTCAACCTGCTGAAACAGGGATGACATCACCGTCATTTGATATAGGCAGCCTCTACCGCTGTCCATCTTCACATCCAGGTGTAAGGCAACCAACTCTTCCATTGCCTTCCAGGCATCCGCCGACTCTCAGACCGCATCCTTCTACGTCCTCCTTCTCAAGGCATCGACCACCACATTACCCTTGCCATCAGTATAAGAGATCTCGAAGTCGTAATCCTGGAGGAACTCCACCCATCTCCGCTGTCGCAAGTTTATGTCCCACTGGGAGAAGATATACCTCATGATTTTGTGCTCCGTGAAGACCAAAAATCATTCCCCAATGAGGTAGTGCCACCATAACTTTAGCGCAAAAACAACCGCTGTAATCTCTAGGTTGTGGGTGGCGTAATTACACTCATGGGAACGTAGCTTCCTGCACCCATAACAGATAACCCCTTGTCGCTACATCAACACACATCCCAGGCCCTGTCCCGATGCATCACAGAATACCTCATAGGACACCCCTTCTTCTGGTAATCTCAACACTGGGGCACTGACCAACTTCTCTTTCAGATAGCTGAAGGCTGACAGTCACTGCTAACACCCTACGAAGGCCTAGTCCTTCTTGGTCAGAGCCGTCAAAGGGGCTGCTACCTGGGAGAAGTTGGGTATGAATCTCCGGTAGTATCCCGCCAGCCCGAGGAAACTTCGGACTTCTTCCACATTCTTGGGTGCTTCCCAAGAAACAACTGCCTCAACCTTTGATGGGTCGACCGCTACCCCCTTCTCAGACACTACGTGCCCGAGGAAGTGGATTTCTTGTGTCTAGAACTTTCATTTTGACAACTTCCCATAGAGCTGGTGCTGTCGGAGGACCTCCAAAACTATCCTCAAGTGCTCTGCATGGTCCCCCTCTGATCTAGAGTAGACCAGGATGTTGTCGATGAACACAACCACAAACCGATCCAGGTACTCCCGGATGATGGAGTTCATAAGCCCCATGAACACAGTCGGGGCGTTCGTAACACCGAAGGGCATGACTACGAACTCGAAGTGTCCATACCTGCACCTGAACGCTGTCTTTGGGATTTCACTCTCTTTCACCCTCAGCTGGTGGTACCCAGACCGCAGGTCGATCTTCGAGAACCATTCTTCCCCTTTCAACTTGTCAAAAAGATCATCTATCCTTGGGAGAGGGTAGTGATTCATGATCGTCACCTGATTCAGCCTCCTGTAGTCTATGCAAAACCTAAGACCACCATCTGCCTACTATGAAAACAAGACCGTAGCACCCCACGGTGACACACTCAGAAGAACATAACCCCTCTTCATCAGATCATCAATCTATATCTGCAACTCTCGTAGATCCGAAGGTGACATCCGGTAAGGACCCATCGAGATTGGACGAGCGCCGGGCTGCAGGTCTACCCCGAACTCGATATCACATCGAGGGGGTAGAGTCGTCACCTCCTCAAGAAGGATGTACATAAACTCACGGACGATCTCTGGAACTTCCACCATTTCAGCATCTACTGATTCCACTGTCAGCTCGGTCAACAAGGAGAGAAGAGGTTCCTCTCTCCTGTTTCCCTTCGGACTGCTTCACTCGCCGGTGAAGGTAACACGCCGGCTATCCAAGTATGAGAGCACCACCCTTCTTCGAAAACAGTCGATGACGGCGCACACAAAAAATAGCCAGTCGATGCCTAGGATGACATCGTATGGATGAATCTGTAGCAGAAGAAGATCCCTAACCAACTGATGTGGCCCTAACATCAGTCTACATCCCCGACAAACGAAAAACAAGTCATTCTGACCTCCAACTAGTGTGCTCAACACCACCGGCACTATAAGTCTCTCAGCATCTAGACCCAAGGCACGGGCTAGACTGGGTGCAACGAAGGAGTGTGAAGCTCCTGTATCGAACAAAGCATAAGCAAGAGTGCTAAACAGACTGATCGTACCTCGAACAACCTATGGCCCTGCTAGAACTGCTGCCTCTGCAGCGTGCAACTGTCCACGCCCAACTCCCCTGCCCCTCGGTTGTTGGCCACCTCCCCGACCACGCCCTGGTTGAGGTCCATGTGGAGTGCCCTGAGGTCGGCCTCCTCCTCCTACGTCTGTCCTCGGAGGAGCGGGAGCTCGCTGTCCCTGCTGCTGCTGCTGGAAAGGTATGGCTGGAAGCTGCTGATGGGGCGGGTGCTGGGGATGACTGCCACTGTTGTACTGCACCCGGTCGGGGCACTGACTCCGGAGATGCCTAGGGCTCCCACAGATGAATCACCACGGTCACGGGCCCATAGGAAAAGGGTGAGGGCCGGGGGATCGAAATTGACACTGCTGTGGCCTGCTCCCCGCGGGTCGGAACCTAGAGGGTCCTGACGCTGGAGGCCTGGTGCTAACGGCCTTCCCCTTCGATGGTCCCAGCTAGATCCCCTCTCGCAACACTCCCCCTAGAGCATGCATCTGCTCCTCCACTTCGGCCTTCTTCTGGACCTCCAAGTACATCGGTAGGATAAAGGGGGTAACAACATACTGGAGGGAGGGTCAGAGTGCCTCCTCCAAACGTCTTGCCCGAGACTCCTCATCGGGAAAGAGGTCTAGAGAAAAATGTAGGAGGTCCTTGAACTTGATCCCTAGCTCCCTCACAGACATACTCCCCTGCTGGAGGGAGAGTAGTTCCTGCCTATTTTCTGCCTTCATTGTCGTGGAGAGGAATTTCGCCCGGAACTCCCTCTCGAAATTCACCCAAGCCACCTCAGACTCTCTCCTCTCCCCCTGGTAAAGCATCCACCACTGACGTGCCTCTCCCCACATCTAGCTAACGGCCAGAGGAACCCAGTACTCGGTCGGGGCCCAAATCCGGCCGAAGGCTATAACTAGCTCCTCTAGCCAGCCTTCCGTCTTCATATCGAAGGTTCTTCCCCCATACTTTTCGAGGGCCTGTCGCTGGAAGGCTCGAAGAGTCATCTGCCATGGGTCGTCCCCTTCCTCTCGATCAGCTCTCTGCCGATTGGCCAATGTAGTCTTCGGGGCCTCGATCGCCTGTACCACACGTTTTCTCCTTCCAGGTTCCATAGTTGCAAGGTAAACAAGGAATGCCTAAGCCCAAGTAGTGCAGAATATCGTTCTGAAAACTTCCTAAAATTTTATTTATTCTTAATTCCCAAGACATCCCAATAACACAAGAACACAAGTCATTATGATGCATGTACCTTTACTAGGGTCTCTACCCTGCAATCAGTGTGGCCTCTCTTGGTCCTTTGGTAGGTCCAGAGTCATTGCATCGGATCACGGGGGGCCCTAAAATCCTGTGTCTTAGCCTGTCTTCCCTGGCCTAATTCACACGCCAAGGTCAACCAACACTGTTGCCTTACCATCCCATGCAATCCTCACCGTTCCTAACTCCAAACTCCATCCTATCATCTCTCAACCATCACCTCCAATACCATTCTATCACGACCTTCCTTCACCAAAGGGAGGTAAGGGTCAGCAGATTGCCAGGCCCTTCCTTCTCTAAGTTGAAGGAGAGATAATGACCCCCGAAACCCGCCTTCAATATGTCCCGGAGTGGCGACTAGCACCAAGGGTATAAAAATTTCTCACAAATGGAAGGCATTAACCTTTTTATTTTATAGGATCGAGATATAAGGAGATGAAAACCCCACAACACCAAGGTAAAAGAAAAATAAGGCCAAAAATAAACCACTCCCACATGCATGTTCCAAAAGTAAAGCCACAAGTACAAAAAGTGACTACAAGGAAAGTACCAAAGAGGAAATGAAAAACAACAACTGCAACTGCTCCAATGGTATGAGCTAGTAAGGTCCTACATGATCCCCGATGTCCTCCTGGAAACTTGAAAGCAGTTTTATATACGTAGGGTGAGCATACAAGTACACTCAGTAGGGAAAATCAAAGACTCTCGTGCACAAGTGGGTGAACGTACTAAATTCCCGTGAGAAAAAGAGTAAACCAAACACCTAATAAGGAAAACTATCCACCCCAGGCCTCACCAAGTCACACTCCCCAAATAACACAAGTCAAGTAATATATATAATAAGAGCACATCGATGTTTGGGTACCCCACACCACTTTCCCACTGGTTATTGAGACATCCTATGCATCGGACCAATCCCACCATTCTCACCGTAGTCCCACTGCCACACCTGCCCGCACACACCTGGGCCACAACTACACACAATCCCACTGCTGAAATCCCGCCCACACACACCTGGGACTCAACCGCACGCAGTCCCACTGCTGAATTTGGCCCGCACACACCTGGGCCACAACTGTCACATGTAACCATGCCTGCAAAAACCGAGGCCAGAACAACCACCACCATGCCCGAAGACACATGGACTAAAGGATCCACTGCCACGCCCGAAGACACATGGGCCTCATCCCGAAGACACTTGGGAAACCACCTGCCGCACACACCTGGCCAACCACGACACTACCTCGCGCGAAGGTTCTTGGGATAATAATGGACCTCAGGCTATCACAGCATGCCCGAAGATACTTGGGCTATCCGGGAAAGGGAGCACAAAAGGAGCTAATAACCAGCCACTATGAATAGTGTTGTGAAAAACACCCTCACCCATGAAATGGAGGTGTTCTGCACTAAGTGCTCAACTTGGGTGGGGTGCGAATAAGAACCACAAAGCTACAATTACATATATATATAGGTAACAAGCACTCACCCAAGCTAGGTTTTTCTTCATACAGCCTACAGATCACAACAACACTCAATTCTGAGTCACGACTCACGCTAACAACCCATGTGTCCCCTTTCTTATTTCACGTTCAGTAATAATGTTTATGTTTAAGCACTACTGGGAAACTAGTAGGCATAGGCATAAGTCCAGGAAAGTAAACAGTCAAACAACAACCAAAACACCCACACCTGGTTCTCAACAACAGAGGATTCCACCCCAATCCGTGATATAAACAAGTAACCACCCGGATTTAAAACTCACAACCACCGAATCCATACCAACAAGAGATCCCATCCCCCAAATTCACACAACCACCGAGAGTATAAAGGAATAGGGGATCCCATCCCCTCCCACATCTCCAGCAATCGGCCCGAAAGGAAAACAACCAACTACCACCATCAACACAAGCAGGGCTTTGCCTGCATTTTCAAATTTAAATGACTTAACACACTCCATGATTCAAATTCCATGTGTTCTTACCAGGAGTTATCACAGAAGGGTTGATCCTAGTGCTTTCAATTATTCAGCTGGATATACGTGATTAACCGATTCACTTTTCACAGAAGGAGTTTACAACCACAAAGAAGCCATTTAAAACATCAGCAGGGTTCATTAGTGCAAAAACAAAGACCACCAACGACCTCGATTTTCAGGAGGCATAAGCCAGCACAACTCAACAAGATGGTCATAGAAGAAACATCATCAAAATATAAGACAACATCAACAAACACAGCCCCCCTTCTTTCTTTAAGGAGTTCATTCATTGTCTTTATTAAGTTCGATCCAACCAGTTCTACAGAAACAAAAGCACACCCACACCGCATGATACACAAAATAGAGAGGCGAAGGATAAATTCCCTACTTGTTGATAGATAATCGACGTTTCGGCTGGGGGTACGGAACATTACGGATAACGATGCGCCCGATGCACCAGAAGATGTTTGTGAAAAGCCACGATCGAGGAAAAGAGAAACCACGGCTAACCCTTAGTTTATAAGAGCCGAGGACGGTTGAGGTGAAAACGTGAAACCGCGTAAGGCGCGGGGGTCGTGGGTTGAACACACGGCTCCACATGTCACAAAAACGGGTCGGGTGGTTAAATCCGACTCATGAATTTATTAAGTATTTAATTAAAGCTCTTATGCGCGTTATGGGTCTTAAAAACACACTTAAACGAGTCAGAATAGGGTTTAAAACCCTATTTGTGCAAAGGAGTGCTACTGACGCCGATCGGTCTCACCGATCGGTCTCACCGAGACACGACCCAGATTTTCGCAAAGGGAAGGACCAAGAGATTCTGGGTCATCACATACTTCCCCTCACCAATTAGCTTGGTAAAAGGAGAAGGGTGTTACTTAGCAATTGGTGATGTCTCCAAGACACAAAAGGATGGTTATAAATGCCGAGGTATTCATAACAATTGGGGGATGATTTTCCCTTTAAATACTAAACAACCAATCATGATAACTAAAACTAACCAACCACTATATGATGAATTAGTAAAATTTAATAAAAATAAAAAGTATGACCTGCTAAAAACAAAACCATACTACAACCATGAAATATATAAAATTAAAAAGTTGAAACTCGATCCAACAAATATCAAAGATGTTGAAGAAAAAAACATAGTTACTCCCAACAAGATCCAATATCTAACTCAATATTCAATTCCCATGGTATTATGATGCATCACTAAAAAAATGAGATAACTTTCCTTTTCAAATTTCTTATTATACAATATCTGAAGATGCCCATAAGTGACCGGGCATAGAGTGAGTATGAAACTTAGAATGATTTCACCAAAATACATTTAAATTATTTATATCAAAGCGTAAAAAATGTTCCAAACAAAATCCATTTCCAAGGAAATAAACCAAAACATACTCATTCAAACCATTCCACATTTACCTTTTTCATACCCCTTCCATGATTCACACACACAACCTCAAATGAATTATCTTGTGACAATCCATGTTTCTCATCAATCCACCATGTTTCCACTAAGTGGACAATCTCCATGTGCCTTAATGGAATACTCCCCTTATATAATGTCATCTATCTTGAACCCCAATGGTACACACCACTTATTCATCGTCACCTCAAAATCATAAACCCACACCAAATCATGTATACAAGAACAAATCCAATACAATTATTGTAACACCCAATGATTTCACAGTACGTTATTTTTTCGAAGTAATTCAATAACTTAGACTACACGCAACACTGAGTTCAAGCGCACCACGACTTACCAAACTAGCCGTTTAAAAGCGTTTATGAATAGTATTAACTGAATTTTGATCTTTATATAATCCTTATAATTTTGAAATCCATATTATGATTTTCTTAAGCATAATATAAGAACAAATTAATTTTTTCAGATAAAAGAAGTAATTTTCAAAAAAAGCAATTTTACCACCTTTTAACGGTGAAACCTTTTTAAATCAAATATTTGAAACTTTTATATATTCAATTTTACAAAATAAACTTCTTCTTTAGAATAGGGACATAAAAATTTAGTTTCAATAATGTTTTGGTGTTTATCTGATGTCATTCTTATTTGGATGAATAGTGAAAAATATTATATTTTTACTGAAAAAAACTTTTTAATCAAAATAATTTATAGTGTTGAATTATAAATTTTAATGGTTTTTAAGTATAATTAAATTATATTTTTACCATTTAATCCAATTTTGGTCATTAGATGTAATTTCACTTTGAAATTGGACAAAAACAAGTGTCAATCTTTTGGTAGTTAATATTTCTTAAAAATATGCTTTTTGGTTTTGACATTGGGAATTAATTTTAAATAAATAAATGAAATTTATATGATTTGAATTTGGTAAAATAAACTTCATTTTTTAATTCAGAATAACAAAATTAGGTTAGATTGAAATTTTGGTATTTTTCTGAAAACATTCAATTTTTTATGAATAGTGAAAAACACTGAGTTATTATTTAAAAATGACTTTTTATTTTAATAATTATTTATTTATATTTATTTTAGGTCAAAATAGATACATAATACATATATAAGTTCAATATAATTCAATGGACTCATTTTATAATATGTTTAGATATATAAAAATATTATTGAACTTTTCACGGTCTTTTACCCATCTCCTAGGATAATTTTTAAATTATGATAAAACATAATTTTAGGGCTTCTATGAGTGGAATTTCAAAAATAAAAGAGACATGGTAAACCTTACTAAGTAAAATGTGGTTCAATAGGATGAAAATAATTTTTGGTGAATATTAACTTTTGAGTTTTATTTACCGTGGTTAAAGGTAAATAGGGTAATTCAAGGTAAAGAGAATAATATACTAATAAATAATTACCTCAAAACTTGTCCTAATCATATTGTATGAGTAATGGACGACCATGGTCTTCCTGGGGTCTATTTTGGGACCCCATGTAGACACTTATGAATGATAATGACACTTTATTTTAATTAACATAATGTAAAGTAAAAAATGACATCAAAAAATATCATTTAGTAAATATATTTTTATATGGGGTTATATAAGTAATAGTTTAAACTATAAATATTCATTGGAAATATATAAATATTTCCTAAATAACAGTATTTTATTTATATTTTTTAGACATTATATAATTTAATTTATTTATGACACAATGATGATCCAATAATTACCTATTTAATGAAATATTGACATATTTGACATTATAAATATCAAATAAATGTAATTTGAGACTTTTTATAAATTACACTTATTTTATTGGTTAATATGACATGTTAGAGTTGGTTAGATGAATTGTTTTTAAAGTAATAATGTTGCTATGAATTTAAAAAAAGAAAAATACCAAATAGTTTCAAAATTGACATAAAAGAGTTTTCAAAACAAATATTATATTATTAATTGATATTCTAGTTCTAAAAATCCATGTATTGAACAAAATACTAATATAATGATATTTTTATAATTAATGAACCACTTGGGGTTCTCTTGGATGTTTATATTAATTTTATTAACCATATAATTTAAAAATACAAAAAGACATGGTAAATGTCAAACTATTTAACTAAGAGTTAAATCTAAAAGATAATTTTTATATAGTTACTCAAAACTGTCTAAAACCTATTGGATGAGTGGTTTTCGACCCATACCCACCTTATAATTTATATAATTATTTTAGGAGCCATTAGAAACCAAAAATTATTTTGTTATAAAATAATATTTCTAGATTTTCTTAGGGTTCCCCTCACCCTTCTTATAAAAGGGCACCCCCTTCCCTCAAATTCACACCTTCAATTCCATTTGTCTCGACCAAACCCTACCCAAATATCCTCCCAATTTTCCTCCCTTAATCCTAGAGTCATCCATTTATTTATAAAGACAACCTATGGATCTCTTTTGAACAAATCAAATGGAAGAACCCGAAGAAGAAGTAAATATTTCATCACCTCTTTCATAGTTATTTCTTCTTCCACTTCCTCTTTCATTATTGTAACCATTATAAAATAACAACTCCCATATCTTATATATATTGTGATGTTATTATTAATATGGTAAAACCATATTAATTATTCAACCCATCCTTTGAATGACATGTCACATTACGTGCGTACGTACGACTCACCGTCTCCGCGTCATGGTGTAGTTGATATTCAATATATTATTATTTGGATGATTATAATAATGATGTTAAATTGATTTAAATAATAAATATAACATTATAATGATTCTGTATTTATCATATCTCATCCAATTAAATATTATTTTAATATCAAAATAATGATATTGTCGCTCGTGCGTATGTATAGATTATCGTCTCCACGTACGCTATGAGATTCATTCCTCATCATATCCATTCCAGACTAATTTTCATTTGATGATTAAAAATAAAGTGTAAAGTCTTAATATAATTCTCAATATGAATAAGATACATCCTATCCATAACAAACAATACTTATATAACAAATTATATAAAGGTAAGGGAATCAATTAACACCCGAAACAATGATAATACTAAATTATTATTAACAAAGAAATATTAAAAGATCATATATGATATGATATTTATGGATATGACTCTTGTTTAATTTAATAACAATTATTTCACCATTATATAGGAGGTTAACCTACCATCGACCAAGGAAAATTACAAGGTAAGGGTTAATTTCACAATCTCAGTATTATCCGAGGTTGTTTTTAAGTAAGTATCTACTGGGACATATTTATTATCCAAGTCCATGTTTCATAGAAGAGTTTTAAATGATATTCTTTTTAAGGTAATTGATACTGAAACATCATTTTAAATTTTTTAAATAATTATTCTTCTAAATTATTTTCATCAATGTCCATGTTTTCAAAATGATTTTTAAGGATTTATTTATATGGACAAGAATGTTTTTAAATTGTTAATTCATTTCAAAAGTTTCAAAATGGTATGGAAAAATCTGGATAAAAAATGTATTTTAATATATTCCTTTCTAAATTTTGTGACTTTTAAATGTTTTTATGAAAAATGGATATTTCTTCCAAAGATTTTTACAAATCATTTTTATCTATATCAACATACATTGATGGATTTCAAACTTGTTTGAAGTTGATTTATTATGATACTAATATTCCATATTGTATTGAAGTTTTTGTCATATGTTTGACTATGGATGTGTTATTTTTATACCATTCATGGTTTATGGATAATGTATCAACATTTTTTATGCTAGTTTTAATAGGAATGTTTATGTTATATTTAATCCTTTTCATGTGGGGAATGCATTGGACATAGTAAGTGACGGGTGGAGCCCGTTATAGCATCTCGATTTCTCGGTAGGTCTCCTGAGACAAAACTAGTGTCTTGGCATAAGGCCTTGAAAAAATATTATTTGATGTCTTGGAAAAAGGCATTGAATACGTTTTTATAAAGGTCTGGCATTATTCATTCCATCCCTATGAAAGTGGTTATTGATATTGCATGTGATTATTCGACTAGTAGAATATCTATGTGGGTAAGTAAATGACATTATTTTCATTTATATTGTCCATATTGTGATAATGTTTATATTGAAAAGGATTTTTTAGTTCTGTACATTGCCTTAAATGATTATGCTTATTTATGAAAGTTTCACCTATTTTTTTATCCTTACTGAGAATCTGAGATCACCCCTTTCTATGTTTTATATTTTCCAGGATGCGAAGAAGTATATTATAACTGAGTTGCAGGGATAGTATTTGGGATCTCAGTGTTGTCTATGGAAACAATATTGTTTTAGTTTTCCATTTTATGATGTAATGTAAACATTATGAATGTATCTAGTACTTCCAAGGATACTAAACTAATAATTATTTCAGGACATGATATTTTGTGATCATTCCAATGATAAATAATAATGCACCGACTCTGGGCCTCTCGGGTTAAGGCATTAAAGTTGGTATCAGAGTACATTTATTGAAAACCTTGGAATCTAGATTTCGATAAACTCTAATTAGAGCACATATCCCTAAGATAAACATTGAGGATTAGTATATAAGAACTTCCTAGATTTTTGGTACTGTAGAAATTTTTGTGAATTTTCCACGAAAATACATCCCTGTCTGGATATGAGCAGGTAGAGGTGGCTCTGGTACAGATGTACCTAGGGGTAAAACCTGAAAACACATCTTTGAGAAAGACACAAATGGGAACTGGTATATGACAATGGGCCTTGTGGAACCTTCAGTTATGACATTCTTGGGGATTTTCTTATGATAATTCTAATTTTCTTTACAAACCATTTTGAAGGGTTTATGAGTATATACTTTCTTAAAGAATTTGTTTTAAGATTATGGATTATATCCATAAATTGTTATATTTAATTTAGGTATTTTACAAGTTTGGAATTATTCATTTCAATTCATAAACTGACTTAGTGTATGCCATTGTATTGAAATGGTGCCCAATAGAAGAAATGTGAACTCCAGTAATACGTATTACCAAAAGTGTAAGAAAGATCATATCTTTCATAGTATTAAGCTAACATTTAGAGGGGAAATAGTCTCCCATGTATTCTCAACATATGAAGAAATAATATCATGTGTTAATAAGATAAGTAAATAAGTCTTTGAGTCCTATGGCATTGAAGGGAAGTAAGAGAACAAAATGATGTAAGAGAGAAAGATGAATAAAGGGTAGAGGGAAAAGAAGGATTTTCCCATATGTGATAACTGTGGAAAGAATCACCATGGTAAATGCTTGAAGGGAATGGGAGTTTTTTATATGTTTGGAGAAAAATGACAACAAGTAAGTGATTGCAAGTGTAATAAAAAATGTTTCAAGTGTATAATGCTTCGTCTGCAAGGAGTTGGGACACTACATGAATCAATGTCCAAATCATCAGAGTATACCCCAAATGTTGCTATTGGATAATAATAAAGTTATGATACTACCAAAGATGAAGAGTGATTATTAGATTTATTATGTTGTTAGTAATGTATTGTGTCATTTGAGTATTGTATTAATGATATACATGTTATAAGAATTATAGAGTATATAAGGATTGTATTGTAGTTCTATTTCATTAAGGACTTGAGATTGTGTGGAACCACGAAATGGGACTCAATAGCAAGTTAAATATTTAGAAAATATATGGTTGAGAGAAAGATAAACCATAATAATGTTCTGATACCGAGTTATTGATTTTGGAATAATACAAGATGGATTTGGATAAATTATAATGGATATTCTTGACTACCATGAAAATGATTAATGATTTGTATAATCCATCATTGTTGGAGTTTACAAAATTTTTGGATAGAAGGAGTATATCTAGTATTCTATAAGGAATAAGGGAGAATTAATTTAATCAATAATGTTTTATGGTAATTCAGGATGTTGCAGTGTTTTAAAATAATACACGATGAAGGTGTTCACATATTATTACATTGAAAAAAGGATATTCATTGTGTTAACCTTCCTTATAAATTTTGGATTGTGAGTTTGGAAAAAAGTATTTTGGATAATTCTAGTTTGATATTATTTTTTAATTTCCATAAAAAGTAAAACCCAGAGGTTGGGCGGCAACCTGTCACGTCCGTCAAGGCCGCGATACTTGAACCCGCAACCGAAGGGCGACAAGTGTGTATCACCTACCACTAGCCCACACGATGACCTTGACTGAATAATGTTATTTTTTTAAAAGATCTGGTAGATGACTTATAAAATCATTTTTTGGAACCCTATACTAATAGGATAAATAAAATATTTTTTAAAGTTCTATTATCTTTTAGAGTGAAAGATGAGTTTGGGGTAGATATTAGTTAAAGGATGGAACTCTACTTGTCAAGTATATATATATTTTTATTATCATATTCTATGAAGAAATTAATTATTAAACTTTATTTAAGGGATCTGAAAACAAGAAATGTGTTATCCTAATACCTTATGTTTTGTAGAACTGATGATATTTTAAATCATTATAGAATGATGGCTTTGAGGCCCTCAATTCTATAATTGTTTATGACTGATGACCTCAATAACTCCCTATAAATATTTATATTTTCCCTCCAATTATGTGTCTCTATTTTCTACTAATTTTCTTCTAATCTAGATCATAATTGGGTGGTGAAATTTTCATTCCCATTTTCCTCTTATTAAGAATTAATTTTATTAAACGAATTTCCGATGTGGGATATCCCACAAAGGTATTTTCTATTTTCAAACATTTATTTAAGAATAACAATATCAAATTGCGAGGATGCAATTTATTGAATGAGAGAAGAATGTAACACCCCAATATTTCATAGTACATTATTTTTTCAATGTAATTCAATAACTTGCACTACATGCAACACTGAGTTCAAGCACACCATGACATACCAAACTGGACGTTTAAAAGCGATTATGAGTAGTATTATAAAAATTTTGAACTTTATATAATTATTATTATTTTAGAATCCATATTATGATTTTATTAGACATTATATAAGAAAAAATTCATTTTTTCTGATAAAAGATGTATTTTTCAAAAAATGCAATTTTACCGCCTTTTAATGGAGAAACATTTTTAAATCCAATATTTTAAACTTTTATATATTCATTTTGAAAAACATAACTTATTATTTAGAATCAAGACATAATAATTTTGTTTTTATAAGTTTTTGGTGTTTTTCCGATAACTTTCATATTTTGGTGAATAGTGAAAAATACTTTATTTTAAATGACAAAAATTTTTTAATCAAAATAATTTAAATTGTTGAATTTTAAAATTTAATGGTTTGGAAGTATAATTAAATTATATTTTTACCATTTAATCCAATATTGGTCATTGGATGTAATTTCACTTTGAAATTGGACATAAGCAAGTGTCAATCTTTTGGTAGTAATTATTTCTTAAAAATACGCTTTTTTGTTTTGACAATGGGAATTAATTTTAAATTAATAAATTCAATTTATATGTTTTGAATTTTTGTAAAATAGACTTCATTTTTGAATTCGGAATATAAATGTTATCTTAGGGTTGAATTTTTTTATTTTTCTGAAAAAATCAATTTTTGATGAATAGTGAAAAACAATGAGTTATTGGTTAAAACCAACTATTTAATAAAATAATTATTTATTTAAATTTATTTTAGGTCAAAATAGATTAATAATACCTATATAAGTTCAATATAATTAATTGGAGTCATTTTATAATATGTTTAGAAATATACAAATTTTATTGAACTTTTCACCGTCTTTTACCCACCTCCTATGATAATATAAAAATTCTAATAAAACATAATTTTACCCCTTCTATGATTAGAATTTAAATATACAAGAGACACGGTTATCCTCTGAAAGTAAAATTTGGTTCAATAAGATGAAATTTGTTTTACAAATAGTAAATTTTGACTTTTATTTACCGCGGTTAAAGGTAAATAGGGTAATTCAAGGTAAAAAATATTATAATAATACAAAATTACTTTAACACTTGTCTTAAGCATATTTTATGAGTCATGGAAAACCATGGGAATCGTTGGATCGATTTTGGGACCCCATAGAGCCACTTATGAATGATAATGACACTTTATTTTAGTTAATTTAATGTAAAGGAAAAAATGACATAAACAAATATCATTTTGTAAATCAATTTTTACATGGGGTTATATAATTCATCATTCCAACTATAAATATTAATTGGAATGATAAAACTATTTCCTATATAATTCTATTTTATTTATATTTTTTAGACATTAAAAAAGTTAATTTATTTATAACACAATGATTATGTAGTAATTACATAATTAACGAAATATTAAAGTATTTGATATTATAAATATCCAAATAAAAGTAATTTGAGGATTTTTATGAATTAAACTTATTTTTTAGGTTAACATGACATGTTATAGTTTGTTAGATTATTTTTTTCAAAGTAATAGTTCTGTTATGAATTTAGAAAAAACAAAATACCAAATAGTGTCAAAATTGACATAAAAGAATTTTTAAAACCAATATTATATTATTAATTTATATTCATTCCTAAAAATATATGATTTGGAAAAAAGACTTATATAATGATAGTTGTATCATTAATGAACAACTTGAGGTTCTCTTGGATGTTTATAGTAGGTTTATTAACTATATAATATAAAAATAAAAAAAGACATGGTAAATGTCAAACTATTTAACTAAGAGTTAAATCTAAATGATAATGTTTATATAGTGACCCAAGCATGTCTAAACCCCATTGGTTGATGGTTTAGAACCATACCCACCTTATCCTTTAAATAATTTATTTTGGAGACATTATAAATAGAAAATTATTTTATTATAAAATAATATTTCTATATTTTCCTAAAGTACTCTTCACCCCTCTTATAAAAGGGCACCCCACCTTCCCTCAATTTCACACCTTCAATGCCATTTGGATCATCCAAAACCTACCCAAATATACTCACAATTTTCCTAACTTCATCCTAGAGTCCTCTCATTAGTCATAAAGCCAACCTAAGAAGCCCTTTTGATCAAATCAAAAGGAAGAACCCGAAGAAGTGGTAAATATCTCATCACCGCTTTCAAGTTCCTTTCTTCTTTCACTTCGTATTTATTTGTTATTACCATTATAAAATGATAATTAAAGTATCTTATATATAATATTATGTTATTATAAAGATGGTACAACCATATTCATTATTATATCCATACTTTTAATGACATGTCACCATACGTGCGTACACAAATCTTACCATCTCCATGTCGTGGTGTAGTGGTTATTCAATACATTATTATTTGGATGGGTATAATAATGATGTGAAATTGATGTAAATAATAAATATAACATGATAATGATTATTTATATACAATATACCATCCAATTATATATTATTTTAATATCAAATTAATAATATTGTCGCTCGTTCGTATGTACGGATTATCGTCCCCACGAAGGGGATGAGATTCATTCCCCATCATATCCATCCAAGACTAATTTTTATTTTATGATTAAAAATAATGTTTAAAAACTTAATATCACTTTGAATATGAATAATATACATCCTATCCATAAAAAAATTACTTATCTAACAAAGAATATAAAGGAAAGATAATCAGTTAACACCTGAAACAACTATAACACTAAAATATTATTAACAAAGAAATATTAAAATATCATAAATGATATCATATCAAGGTATATGAATATTGAAAAATGTAATAATAATTATTTCACCATTATAATTGTGGTTAACCTACCCTCAACCAAGGAAAATTACAAGGTAAGGGTTAATTTTACAATCTCATTATTATTCGAGGTTGTTTTTACGTAAGTATCTATCGGAAGATATTTCTTATCCATGTCCATGTTTCAATAAATATTCTTCAAAGGGATTTTTTTTAATGTAATTTTTACTAAAATATCATTTTAAATGTTTCAAATGTTTATTCTTCTAAATCATTTTCATTAATGTCCATGTTTTCAAAATGGTTTTTCAGGATTAATTTATATGGATATTAATGTTTTTAAAATATTAATTCATTCAAATAGATTCAAAGCGATATGGAACACTTTGTATAAAACATGTATTTAAATTTATTCCTTTCTAAATTGTGTGATTTTAAATGTTTTAATTAAAAATGGATATTTTTCTCCAAGATTTTTAAAAATAATTTTCATCTATATCAAGATCCCTTGATGAATTTTAAACTTGTTTAAAGTTGATATATTATGATAAAAATATTCCATTTTGTATTGATGGTTTTGTGATTTGTTTGACTATGGATGTGTTATTTTTATACCATTCATGGTTTATGGATAATGTACTGAAATTTCGTATGCTAGTTTTAATACAAATGCTTATGTTATGTTGAAACCTTTTCATATTAGGAATGCATTGGTCTTGGTAAATGATGGGTGGAGCCCGCTATAGCTCATCGATTCATCTATAGGTCTCATGAGAAAAACTATTGTTTTGGAACATGGCCTTGGAAAAATCATATTTGTAGTCTTGGCATAAGGCCTTGACAATGTGGTTATGAAATTATGGAATTATGCATTAAATTATTATAAAAGTGGCTATTGATATTTCATGTGATTATTTGACTAGTAGAATATCCATATGAGTAAGTAAATGACATTATTTTGATTTATATTTTCCTTATTATGATGACGTTTATATTCAAAAGTCTATTTTTAGCTCTATACATTGCCTTAAATGTTTAGGATTATTTATGAAAGTTTCGGCTATATTGTTATCCTTACTGAGCATCTGATCTCACCCCTTTCTATGTTTTATTTTTCCCTGGATGCGAAGAAGTATATTATGACTGACCTACAGGGATAGTCTATGGGATCTCAGTGTTCTATATGGAAACATTGTTTTTGTAGTTTTCCATTTTATGATGTACTGTAAACCTTATTAATGTATCTAGTACCTCTAAGGCTACTAAACTAATCGTTCTTTCAAGACTTGATCTTTTCTGATCATGCCAATCATACATAATAATGCACCAACTCTGGGATTCCGGGGTCGGGGCATTACAATTATTGCAATCATTTTCAATTAAAATGTAAATTTACTTTAAAAATTTATACAAACTAATTTAATAAATAAAAAACAAATAACCGTTTTAAATTGATTATTTTAAAACCATGTAACTAATTTCAATATCCACAACCAACCAAATTCCACAATTTCACAATAAAATCACTAAATAGGGTTTACAACTAACTTTTCACAACAATTTCAAAATTCTATTCAAGTAATTGAATCAATTGGAAATCAAGCCATATATTTTTAATAATAATAGTTAATAGTGAAGACACATAGAACATAACTTGTGATAAAATTAAAAATGACACTTAAACACAAAAAACATTTCTTAAATATTCCAAAAACAATCTTATATATTGTTCCCTATCATCAACACATTCATATATGACAATTATTGGCATAAAAAAGTATATCTATCCCCAATATGTAACAAATATGAATCCAAGATAGGAAATAATAAAAGAACTAAGGGAAACCACTATAAATTAGACTTACCAAAGAATTTGTCTTCCAACACAGAAAGATTCACCAATTGATCAATCAAGTATCGAAGGGAAATGTCTCTAAAACATTTGGTAGGGGATTATTTAGAGTTATGGTCTGTTTAGAGTAATAATAATGGGTTTAGAGGCTAAAAAATTTTAGATCCACAAAATTCAGTTCTCATTTTTAATGTTGCATGGTTTAGGAACACAATTTGAAAATCAAGCGGAACCCATGTGCCAACCACTACCTCCAAACATCCCTTTCATAGTTTTTTCATATGATTATAGAAAAAGTGTTTAAACCATTATTATACCCTATGTTCCACTTTTAACAGTTTAACCTGGGTGGCAGAACGGTTTGACCAAACAATGTGCCACCCCAGTGATGATTGTTTCCCCTTACACATTTTTTTAATGGTTTTTAAAAATTTCAACTAACCATGCTCAAACTATGAATCTCCAAAAAATTCCAAGAACATATAAAAACTCCTTAAAATATTCCCAAACATATCCCAATTACATTATATACTTTAAATACATAAATAAAGGTTTTATTACCTAAAATTGTGGGTGGGGGATTCTATAAATCCACTTTTGAAAAACATAAGAAATATTATTTTTAAACCTTTTAAAAAGTCAAGTAGAAACTAAAATTTCTATAATAAATCTGTTGAGTAAAAAAAAGTCTTTTGAAAATTATTTTTGAAAAATATGGATACAGGAGAAAAATATACCCGATCAAAAAGAGAAATAATATCACAATTTCATTAAAATTTTAACATATTAATTCAAGTTCCCAAAAGATGAAAAGTTATAAGAAAACATGAAAAATAATTAAATATACGGAGGATAAAAAAATATATATATTTTATGAATGAATGATTATAATACACATTCAATAAAAATTAGAGTAATCTAAAAATATGAAATTTGAAAACAAATTCTAACCAGTTTGGAAACCTCAAAAATGAAACCCCTTGAATGAGTGAACAAGAATTGAAAAATTGATCATAATAAATATACATATATTCATGTTAAATAAGTAAATTGGGAATTATAAACATCACATAAAAGAAAAAATGTAAATATTACAAAATATGACTCATGGAGTGGAAATTGGGAAGAATTCCTTTACCTCAAGTTTGACTTGCCTCGTAAGGGATTTTAAACTCATGTATAATAAATTTAGATTTATTATAATTAAATATAAGAACCATATAAATTTTTTATATATTATATATGATATATTTATAACATTTTATCACCCTTTTGTTAACAACATTTTATTATTATCAGTGGTTCAGGTGTTAATTGCTTTGTTTTTCCATGTGAATTTTAGTTCAATAGTTTATTCCTTGTTTATTGATTTTATTTCCCTTAATTACAAAATATTAATCATGATATAAATATCATATATATTCATTACATACATATATATATATACATACATAAAATTTAGAGATAGAAAAATTAATTACACCTTTCACGGAGATGGTAGGTTGTACGTATGCATTAATGTTTTTCTGACTTTTCAACATATATAAGAAAATAAAGGAATATAATAATTCACCTTTAACGGATCATTATTTTATCATATTGTAACAAACCATGTATTTATAGAATAATACATTTTCATATATATTAATATTTATGAATAAGATATTAATTTTATTATAATGATAACACTTCGTCTGATAGAGTACTCAACACACTACAACAGGTTTCCTTCAAATCCTACATTAAACAAAACATTGAGTTATACAATAAAATAATAAAATATTATTATTATTTTAAATGATAGTAAATTCCCATCCATTGTATTGATAGTAATGAATAGAACTAACTATAATATTATTATTAAATGTCTTTACACATATCCAATAAAATTTAGAGTCTCAAAATATGAATGAATTCGATTTTATGCAAGAAAAACATTAATAATTTTAAAAGGTCATTTAACCGACTTTGGATCGAGAACCCCTTTTAAATCTAGTTTTTTTCAGTATTATATTATATATTTGGCATAATAATATTCTTATTTATAATCAGGACATCAAAATTTACATTGGATGAAATTTTGTTATTTTCTATGAGGAGGTTCATTTTTAATGAATAGTGAAAAGTACTAAATTTTAATTCAAAACTATCTTTTAATATAATTTATTTATATAGATATATTGTAATTTTAATTGGTTTCAAAGTATAATTGGATTATATTTTTTTAAATTTATCCAATTTTGGTCAATGTATGTAATTTCACATTGAAATTTGTTATAAACGCATGTCAATCTTTTGGTAGTTTTTACTTCTAAAAAACACGCTTTTTTGTTTTGACAATGGGAAGTAATTTTAAATTAATTTCTAAAAATTATTTGTTTTGAATTTGGATAAAATGGATTCCATATTTGGAATCAGGAGGTCCAAATTGTGTAAATAGGAAACTTTTATTTTTAGACATTATTAATAGTACCTTCTGTAAATATTTTATTTATCATGGTTAAAGGGAAAATCCCGTAAATAAGGGTAAAAAATAATATTATAATAATATTAAATTACCCTAACACATGTCTTAGACCTATTAGATGAGATATTTCCGACCATGGGAATCCTTGGGTTGATTTTAGGACACCATGGAACCACTTGTGTTTGAAAATGACATTTAATTACTTTTAATATAAAGGTAAGGAAAATATAACCTAAACATGCATCTTTTACTAAAACAATTTTTATATGGGGTTATATAAGTGATCCATTCAACTATAAATATTCATTCGAAAGATAAAAATATTATCTACTGCATGGAATTTTAAATTATAATTTTTAGACATCAAATAAATAAATTTGATAATGAAACAATGATGATGTAGTGATTACCTTATTAACAAATAATTTAAATAAATGAGATTATAAATATTAAAATAAATTTATTTTTAAAATTTTTAGGCCATCAACATATTTTATATATGATTTTGACTTTTTATATTTCAATTAATTATGTTTTTTGAATGAATCATGTTTTAATGGATTTTAAAAAAGTGATGATATAAATAGTAAAAAACTGACAAAAATGAGTTTTTAAATAAATTAATATTTTATTAAATAATATAATAGTCCAAAAAATTCAATATTCGTCCAACTAACATATTTTATGTTACAAATTCCATTAATGAACCATTTTGGGTCGTTTGGAAGTTTATAGTAACTATGGTAACCATATATTATGTATATATAAGAAGACTTGGTAAAAGTTAAATTAGTTTACTAAGGGTTAATGTTAAAATATGAGGTTAATTTTATGACCTAAAAATGTATAAAATACATTTTATTAGCGGAAATAGACCCATCCTCATCTTATATTCAAAATATATAAATTTTGTGTTATTATAATTAGAGAATCAATTAATAATAAAATAATATTTTCAAAATTTCTTAAAGTGGTACTCCTCCCTCTTATAATAGGCCAACACATCTAACCCTTTCTCACACCTCTCACGAACACATGGATCATCCAATATCTACACAAATAAGCACCCAAAATCCTTTTATTTCTTAAAAAATCCTTACTTTTGGCATAAGAAAATTAAAGGAGGCCTTTTATTTTAAATCAAAAGAGTTACCCAATTTGAGGTAATGTCTTCTCTCATGATTCATTCATTTATTTTCCTCCTCCAAACCCCTAAACACTATATATTCAATTATTTTATAAAAACTGTATATTAAGAATACTATTTTTTATGAGAAATATTCAAACTACACTTACACACACCTCCGTCTAATAGGCATATAACATACTGTTTCTGCGGATAATGAATTACTGCCTCACGAAGTGATGATTGTTCAATTTTTTCCTACCACATTTTATGGTAGCCATTATTGCAGAATTGTAATTATATATGATATTTATGATATTTATTTTATCTATATTCTTATTTAATTATCATTAATATCATAACATTATGCTTTTCATGTTGTATAATTATAATAATTTAATCTGAGGAAGTGCAGACTACCACCCCCTCAAAGTGATATGAATCGTTCATGACATACATGGAAAATATAAATGATGGATTTAATGAAATTATATATGATATTATACTGGGAATATAATATAAATATTTATCATTTAGTTTTCATTCCTTTAAATATTAACAATTAATGAAAGTAGCATTCATGCATACTTACGGATTATCATCTCCATGAACGGTGAATTTCATTTCTTATATCAAAAAGCTATGGACTATTATGAATATGTATAAATTTCGAATATATGATATATATGATATCTAAATCATGAATATAATTTTTTAGATAATTTAATTTATACCACAGGGGCAATTTGTAATTATAACATGTTCATTTTATACTCAAGTTCCGAACATCGACAGAATGTTCGACATGAACTCAGATAATAAACTAATTGTTATAAAATGGGAATAAGTGATATAAATTGAATAATAAAATTGAAAAAATGTTGTAAATTAATAATAAATTAAATTACGTTTATTATTCATGAAGTACAAGGAACGCATGAGAGAAGTCGAACTCGAGGTAAGGGACTCTGTCTTAATCTTTTTTCATTGTGGCATATTTTGATAATATAAACCTCCTTATTTTAAACGGTGTATAATAATCCCATTTGACTTTTGAATTAGTTCAAATGGAATATTTTTCTACAAATCTTTTTGTTAAATGACAAATGGATTTTTTTTAACGTAAGTGACGACAATTACCTCTCTTCTGTTGTAATCAGTATTTGGCCTCCTCTATAAACAATAATGTTTTTAAAAGAAAAATGAAACCCCTTATCCCATTCTAGGTGTCTTGGTATTGAAAATGGTTTTTGAAATGGATTGAGTATTTTTATATCATGAAATGATTTCTTCTGATTGAAAATAAAATTTTATTAGTAAAGTGTTGATAATTGAAATATTTTATGTGTTAGGATTGAACATTTGACAGGTGGTTAGGTGATAAAACAAATAATGGGTGGTTCCATGATATACAAAGGAAGGGTGGGTATGTTATAAACTACAATGGACTGGGTATGGAATTCAACCATATAGATATTCTATTTAGTGATATATGTTGATGTCGAGTGTATAGTAATTCCATTTAAATATTTTTATGTCCCAAAATAAATTTATAGGTTATATGTTGCATTATACAAGATTGTGGTAGTAATTTGGTTAAAAAAGGGTAATCAGTGAGCTTATATTCAATGAAGGGTTTTTACTACTTCATAATGGTGAAAATTATTAATTTTTATAATAAAGTATTCATAGTTTTCTGGTTATTAAAATATTAACATTTTTCTTTCTTTATATATCGCTTAATGAGATTTTTATGCTCATACCATATTTTGAAATGTTTTTTATAGGAAATAAACAAGAATATAGTCAAATATAAGATCAAGGAAACATTGTCTTTTTAAAAAATGAAACGATGTAATATTTTGTTTTAAAGAGTTTTTGTTTTATGAAAAAATGGATAGTGAGTTGAAGTTTCTACTTGTAATATTCATGATGTTATGTATAAGTCACGACCTAATTCTCTAAAAATCTAAAACAGAAAATATATTGAATGTGAATTACTAATATACTTCATTATTATGTAATGTTTAAGGCTAGGGCCTTAAGGTTAGTATTAGAGGACGGTTTAGATAACATTATATGTTAGGGTTTTATTTAAACATAAGTGACATAACCATAATGGTTATCATATTAGAAACTACCATAATTATTTTAGATAAATTGAATGGGTTTAAGAAAACAAAAATATGTATATCGTAGTGTTTACCCACCAAATTAGATAATTTATGATCATTTTATAGGTATAGTCACACTGATCTTTTTGGTTTTAGTAAATGGATGGATCTACTAGGAACCAAAATATGAATGGATGTGAAGGAAAATATTATGGTTTTCAGAATAAAAAACAAAATGAAATTGGATATGCAATGTGAACACTTGTGGTTATTCTTAACCAACTATCTGGAGTCATTATTAACAATATGAACTATGGTGATTTCTCTAAGGCATCATATATGTGAGAGAATAATCCCAATGGATGTTAAGTTGATAATCAAAAAGGTATGTATATTCAAAAACATATGTGTCAAGGATGTGGAAATAAACACCATGGAAAAATTGTCAAAGAGAAGGAAAGATATTTCATATGTGGTAATGATTTTCAAAAAGCAATAACTTGCAATTGAAAAAGGAAGCATCTAGTTGACTTTAGGAAAGTAAAAGAAGTTCATTCCAAATGATCAATTGAATGTTTTAAATGTGGTTTGTATGGTAATTAGACAGATAAATGTCCTACGAAAAAGGTTCGGGGGTGGGATTAGTAGGATCACAAAAAATGTA
This sequence comes from Viscum album, assembly GCA_963277665.1. NCBI lineage: Eukaryota > Viridiplantae > Streptophyta > Magnoliopsida > Santalales > Viscaceae > Viscum > Viscum album. The sequence goes on along the minus strand of OY728161.1, from coordinate 871,162,721 downwards.
TGTTTCGTAATTCTTATTTCCATTCCAAATGAAGAAGAAGAAACGGAAAATGACTTATGAAATTTTTGGATTATTTCTTAGATAATGTTTTGATATTAATAAAATCATTGAAATTTTTTCATGATTGTCATTGTAGGAAATAATTATAAAATTATAATATTGAAAAACATGGATAAAGGATCAGGATGAACATTCGATGATTACGATGTCTACATTTTTTGAATTGAAGTGTTGTGTTAGATCTATGGATGATGATATATTTAAATGTATTAATGATATGATTACATTGGAAGAATTTTTCTAGTATGTGTAACCCTTATGTTTGATATGTGAAAATTTCATTCAAGGATGAATTATCATTTCTTTTGTGGATATAGTTACAAAGAACCATTTGCGTTTATATGATCCTTGAATTTGTGGAAATAATAAGTTATTACTTTTTTTGTTGAAAATGTGAGGTATGAGATAAAATTTGCGTTAAAAATATGTCATGGATATTTGTTATGAATTTATCACAATTTTGGGAATTTTATAAAATTATATAATTTTTGAAAAAGGGTAGCAGGCAGACCGTGTGACAACCTACCGCATTGCACAAATCTGCGAGAATCGAACCCACAACCAATGTGTGATTTGAATTTATCTCCTACCATTGGCCTATGTGAAGTGCCTAGTTATCATGTCTTATTATTTTTTAGCTAAATGATTTTATTTATCAATAATAAGTGGATTTGGGATCTTATGTTTTATCAAATGGATATCCCAAGTATAAAAAATGATTTGGTGATTAAGTGATAAATTTTATTTTGGAAGATGTTTTCTCTTTTGAGAACACTATATGCCTAAGGAAAATAGAATAATTAGGTACTTTAATTGAGGATTAATTATTGAATTTTATTTTGGAAGAATATATGTTCTTATTATGGATATATAGTGATTTATTTTATTTATGGAAATGATTAACACATCATAGTGAAAATATGATTAGGTTAATTACTTTTCTGTATAATAATTTAAGAGTAGCCGAAGTTATTTCGAGATAACGAATTTTGTGGAAGAATATGTTATTAAATCCTTATATGTTTTGGGATTAAATATTAGTTTGGATTATTTTGAATAATTTTAAAGAATCTTCTTTATTGATTGGTATTTTTTGAACTTTGGGTATTTTTTGTCGAATTTTATAGATTAAAATTAGTATTTTTTATAATGTATTATCATTTTGGGGATTATATGATATAGTACTAACCATTTTGGTTTTGGTAAATTTATAATGAAAATTGAAATATATACATCATTTTATTGGGATTATGCAATTCTCTAGAAGTTTATTCTAGTTCTTCATGTGTGACCAAGTCATCAGGAATATTCATCGTTTAGAGAAAGGATGAGTTTTTGGTGGAAAATTATTAAAGGATAAAAATCTAATTGAAAAGTAAGTATATTTACTTATGTTCTTTGTCAATATCATAAATAAATTATCCAAAATTTTTATAGGTAACCAAAGATAAAAAAACCTTTTTTGTTTAATTTTCATACTGGGGAATCAAATACCATTTAACCTATCATAAGTTTGTGATTTTCAAGTGGTTAACTTTCTCCTGATCATGTTCTGAATCACACTCCATCCGAACATGACAATTAGTTTCTCCCCTATATCCATGTTTTCATGGAATACAAGTATCTGTTATCTCAAGTGACCTTAAAACTAATCTTTCTTTCTTTTAAAGTGATAGTTTTATTGAATCTTTGTTTTGATGCAGGACTTTTAATGAAGATTCCAAGCACAATTTTAAAATTGTGAGGATGCAATTTCCAAAAAGGGGAGGCTGAAATGAAAAAAGTATTTATAAAAAAATACATTTTCATATCTAGTAATATTTATGAATAAGATATTAATTTTATTCTAAAGTGGATACTTTATCTGATAGTGCACTAAACATGCAACAACAGTTTTTATTGGTGTCTTAAATTGCACACAACATTGAGTTATTCCAAAAAAATAATATAATATTATTATTATTTTAAATGATAGTTAACATATAGTAATTATATATGATGGAGTGAAAATAAATAACTACTATGTTATTATTAAATGTCTTTACACTTATCCAATAAATTTTAGAGGATTAAAATAAGAATGCATCAGATTTTAATCACGGAAAACATGAATATTTTTTAAAGGTCGTTTGACCGTATTTAGATGGAGAACAATTTTTAAATATATTTTTGTCACTTTTATATGTTCTATTTTAAAAAATTATAATTTTTTAGAATAGGGACATCCAAATTTACATTACATAAAATTTTGGTATTTTTTCTGATGAAGTTCATTCTTTAATGAATAATGAAAAATACTGAATTTTATTTCAAAATTACAGTTTAATATAATATATATATATATATATATTTATATTGTCATTTTAACTGGTTTTAAAGTTAAATTGGATTATATTTTTATTATTTAATCCAATTTTCCTCATTGGAAGTAATTTCACTTTGAAATTTGACATAAATGTATGTCAATGTTTTGGTAGTTTTAACTTCTCAAAAGAAAGATTTTTTATTTTGAAAATGAGAATTAATTTAATATTAATTTATGGAACTTCTGTGTTTTGAATTTGGAAAAATTTATTTCCTATTTGGAATTAGGAGATCCAAATTTTGTAAATAGTTAACTTTTATTTCTAGATATTATGAATAGTAAGTTCACTAAATATTTTATTTACCATGGTAAAAGGGAAAATTCGGTAAACAAGGGTTAAAAATAATATTATAATAATATGAAATTATCCTATTACATTTCCTAACCATACTGGGTGATATATTTTCAACCATGGGCATCCTCGGTTAGATTTTAAGACCACATGGCACCCATTTTGTGGGAAAATGACATTTAATTACTTTCAATTTAAAGTTATATAAAATATAACATAAACATGTATCTTTCAATAATTTTTATATGGGTATATATAAGTGATTCCTTAGACTCTAAATAGTAATTATAAATATAAAAATATTTCATACATCATGGTATTTTATTTATAACTTTTTGACATCAAATAAAAAGAATTTATTTTGGACACAATGGTGATGTAGTGATTAACATATTAATGAATGATTTAAATAAATGAGATTATGAATATAATAATAAATGTAATTTTAAAAATATTATTCCATCCGCATATTTTAGGGATTATTATGAGTTGTTATATTTTTACTAATGAAATATTTTCTAAATATTCTGGTTCTTATGGTTTTGTAAAATGTTATGATATGAAAAGCTTAAAAATTGACATAAATGAGTTATTAAATAAATTTATATTTTATTAAATGATATAACAAATCTAAAAAACTATTATTCTGAAAAATGACATATATTATGTTAAAAATTTTATAAATGATCCATTTATGTGTCTCTTGTCATTTTATAGTAATTATGTTAACCATATATTAGGAATATACAAGAAGACATGGTAAAAGTTAAATTAGTTTAATAAGGTTTAAAGCTAAAAGATAAGGTTAATCTTATGACCTAAATTTATATATAATCGATTTTATGAAATGATTTTGACACATAATCATGTTATCTTATAAATATATCACATTGGTGTTATTACAATTTAAAAATCAATTAATAATAAAATAATATGTTCAAACGTTCTTAAAGTGCCTCTCCTCCCTCTTATAAAAAGACACCACCTCTATCCCTTACTCACACCTATAAATCAGCATTGGATCATCCAAAATCTACCCAAAGAAGCTAAAAACATCCTTATATTCCTCCTATAATCATTAATTTTGGAATAAAACAGTTAAATAAGGCCTTGTTAGCTTAAATCAAAAGGGCTTACCCGATTTGAGGTAATGTCTTCTCTCGTGACTCTTTCATTTGTATTCTTTATCCAACACCCTAAAATAACTTTATTAAATTATTTTATAACAACACCAGTATATTCAATATAATATGTTTTTTTATGATTATTATTCTATGTACACTTACACACACCTCCATATAATGGGTATAGAACATACTGTTTCTATGGATAACAAACTACTACCCCACGAAACGATGATTCTTAAATCATCTCCTACCACCTATTATGGTGAAACTTATGATGGATTTGTAATTATATATGATATATATGTTATTTGTTTTATCTATAGGACTTTTAATTCTCATTTAGAATAGAACATTATGTTTTTCATGTTATATAAATACGATAATTTCATTTAAAAACTGTGGACTACCGCCCCCTCAAAGTGATATGACTCTTTCATGTGATTCATGGAACGTATAAAGTATAGAGTTAATGAAATTATATTTGAAATTATACTTTAATTATATTATAACTATCTATCATTTAGTTAACGTTTACTTTAAATATAAAAAAGTAATTAAATTAGCGTTCATGCGTACGTACGACTTACAATCTCAATGAACTGTGCATTTCATTTCTTGTATCAAAATGCAATGGACTATTATAAATACATATATACTAGATATATATGATATATATGATATCTAAATCCTGAATATAATTCTTGAGATAATGAAATTTTTACCACATGGAATAATTTTAATTATAACATGGTTATTTTATACTCAAGTTCTCTACATTGGAAAAATGTCCAACATGAACCCAAATAATTAACTAATTGTTATTGCATGGTAATAAGTGATATAAAAGGAATAATAAACTTCAAAGTGGTTCTAAAGCATGTATAAATTAACTTAATTCTATTATTTAAGAAGAACAAGGAATATATGAGACATGTTGTACTCGAGGTAAGGGACTTCGTCTCAATCTCCTTTTATTGAGACATAATTTTATAATATACACCTCCTTATTAAAAATGGTGTATAATAAACCCCTTTGAAATTTAATTTATTTAAAATGAAATATATTTCTACAAATAGTTTTACTAAATGATAAAATGAATGTTTTAACTTATGCGGCGATAATGACCTCTCATCCATTGTAATCATTATTTGAATTCCTCTATAATCCTTAATGTTTTTAAGTGAAAAATGAATCCCATTATTCATTTTTGAATGTTTTGGTACTAAAAAAGGCTTTTGAAGTGAATTTCTTATTTCAATATCTTGAAATGTTTTCTTGTGATTGAAAATGAAATTTTATTAGTGAAATGTTAATATTTTCAATATTTTATGTGTTGTGATTATATAATGGTACTTGGACTTTTGATGGGTGGTTATGTGATAAACCAAATAATGGGTTGTTCCATGATAAACAATGGATGAGTGGTTACTTTATAACCTCCAATGCATTGGGTATGGAAGTCACCCATATGGCTATTCCATTTAGTGATATGTGCGGAAGTCGAGCATATGGTTATTCCATTTAATTATGATTATGTCCCAAGTTACCTTTATATGATATATATTACATTATAAAAGATTGTGATAATATTCTAGTTACAAAAATGGTATGCAATGACCTTATAAGTAGTGAATTGTTTTTAGTACTTCTTAAAGGTGAAATAAATACTTTATAATAAATTATTCATGGTTTTAATGTTATTTAAATACTAAGAATTACCTTTCTATATGTATCCCATACTGATATGTTTATTCTTATCCGATATTTTGAAATGTTTTTCATATGAAATAAAGAAAAATAGAGTAAAATATGGAATCAAGGAAAATTTATTTTATTAAAACATGAAACGATGTCATATTTTGTTTTGAAGAGTTTTTTAATAAAAAAAGGATAGTGAGTTGAAGTGTCAACTTGTAATTTTCAATATGTTTTGTATAAGTCAAGACTTAATTCTATAAATCACTAAATCTAAAAATACCCTGATTTTGAATTATAAAATTAATTCAATATTTTGTAATGTTTAAGGCTAGGTCCTTAAATTTTGTATTATAGGTCAGTTTAGATAACTTTATAAGTTAAGGTGTTATTTAAGAATAAGTGAAATTAACATAATGGTTAGAATATTAGAAACAACCATAGTTATTTTAGATAAATTGAACGGGTTTAAGATTACATTAATAAGTATATCTTAGTGATTACCCTCCTCATAAGATATTATATGATCATTTTAATGATATAGTCAGACTGACCGTTTTGGTTTTGGTATGTGGGTGGATCTACTAGGAACCAAAGTAAAAAATGGATGTGAATTAAACTGTGTTGGTTTTCTGAATGAAAAAACGAAAAAATGGGAGCTATAATGAAAAATAATGTGGTTATTCTAAACAATCTATTTGGAGTCATGATTTACCACATGAAACTTGGTGATTTTTTAATGAATCATATATGTGAGAAACGAATACCAATGGAAGTTCAGTCAATAATAATAAAGGTAAGTATATTCTAAAACCAATGTGTCAAGGATGCATAAAGAAACACCGAGTAAAGTTCCTAAAAGGGATTGGAAGATGTTTTATATGTGGTAATGATGTTCATAAAGCAATAACCTGCCATAGAAGAAGGAACCATCCAGTTGACTCTAGGAATGGGAAATAATTTCTTTCCAAAATATCAATTGAATGTTTTAAATGTGGTTTTAATGGTCAATATACAAATAGATGTACTATGAAGAAGGACCAGGATTGGGATTAGGTGGATGACACAAATGTATTTTTACTAATTAATAATTCCATTCCAATTGAAGATAAGGAAACTGGAAATGACCTATGAAAGGTATGGATTATTTCATAGATCTCATTTTGACATTACAGAAATCATAAAACATTATGCATGATTTTCATTCAAGGAAGGAAGTATAAAAGTATAAGGTAAAAACATGGATAAAGGATCAGGAAGAATGTTTAATGATTAAGATGTATACATTTTAAGAATTGCAGTGCTATGTTGGATCAATGGATGACAATATACTTAAATGTATTAACGATAAGATTACTTTAGAATACTTTTTCTAAAATGTGTAACCCAGAAGTTTGATATCTAAATTTGTTATTCAAGGAATAATAATATTTTCCTTTCTAGATATAGTTACAAAGATCCAATCGGGTTTTTATGATCCTAGAATTTTAGTCAATTATAGGTTATTATATTTTAGGATGAAAATATGGGGAATGAGATAAAATTTGTTGATAAAATATGTTATGGTTATTTTTAAAAAATTTACCTCTTTTTGGGAATGTTATTAAATTATATAGTTTTTGAAAAAGGATAACATACATACTGTGTGACAACCCATCGCATTGGACAAAGCTACGTCGAACCCACAACCAAAGTGTGATTGGGATTTATCTCTTAGCACTAGCCTATGTGAAGTCCATAGTTATTACAACTTGTTCTTTTTAGTTAAATGATTTTATTTATCATGAAAATGTGGATTTGAGAACATATATTTTATCAAAAGGATATACTTAGTATAAAAAATTATTTGATGATTATGTGAAAGAGGTTATCTTGGAAGATGTTTTCTCTTTTGGGAACACTATATACCTAAGGAAAATAGAGTACTTTGTTATTTCAAAGGAGGAGTAATGGTGGAATTATATTTTGGATGAATCTTTGTTTTTATTGTCGACATATAGATAATTGGGTTATTTATGGAAGTGATTAACATATCATAGAGAATATGTGATTAGGTTAATTACATTCTAGTATAAGACTTTAATAGTAACCATTGTTATTTGGAGATAAATGTAACCAATTTTGTGAAGAACTATGTAGTTAAATCTTTATAAGTTTTGGGTTTCAATATTAGTTGGGAATAAATTGATTAATTTTAAGGACAATTGTTTATTGAATGGTATTTGTTAAACTTTGGGTATATTTTTGGAATTATGGATATTAAGAGAAGTATTTCTTTTTTTAAAGTATTATCCTTTTTTGGGATTATCTTCTTTCAAACTAACCATTTTGGTTTTGGTTAATGTTTACAGATATGGGAAATATATATTTAATTTTTTCGGATTATGTGATTCTCTAGAAGTTGATTCTAGAACTTTATGTGTGACCAAGTCATCTTGAATACTCATCATTTGGAGAAACGATAAATATTTCGTAGAAAATTATTAAGGAATGAAATTCTACATGAAAAGTCAGTATATTTATTTATGCAATTAGTTAGTCTCGTAAATAAATTCTCCGTCTTTCAAACAGGGAACCTAAAACAAAAACATTTTCAATTTAATTTTACTACTAGGGAATCAAATACTATTTAACCTGTCATAAATTTGTGGTTTTCTTGTAGTTAACATTATTTTGATCATGTTATCTATCACTCTCCATTAGAAATGGACACTTAATTCTCTTCTATATTCATGTTTTCATGAAATCCTAGTATTTTTTATCTCAGGTGACCTTTTTTACTTGTCTTTCTGTCTTTCAAATTAATATTCTTGTTGAATCTTTTTCTGATGTGGGACTATCAATGATGTTTCCTAGCCAAATTTTAAAATACATTGGATGAAATTTCCAAAAGATGGGAAGCATGTAATGACAAAGGTATCAATAGAATAATACATTTACATATCTATTAATATTTTTGAATAATATATTAATTTTAAATTAAATAGGAATCTTTTTTTGATAGTAGACTTTACACACAACAACAGGTTTATTTGAAATCGTACAATTCACACAACGTTGAGTTATAACAAAAAATAATAATATTATTATTATTATTTTAAAATATAGTTAACAATGTGACATTTAATTGACTTGATTTAAAATAACTAACTAGAATTTGAATAATTATTGTCTTTATACTTATCCAATAAATTTTAGAGTCTTAAAATAGTAATGAATCCAATTTTATGCATAAAAACATTAATATTTTTAAAAGGTTGTTTTACCACCTTTTGGGGGAGAACACTTTTTAAATATGGGTTTTTAACTTTTATATGTTATTTTTGAAACAATTATATTATTATTTACAATAGGGAAAAAAATTACATTGGATGATATTTCTGAATTATTTCTAATGATGTTTCTTTTTAAATTAATAAGAAAAAATACAGAATTTTAATTCAAAATTACTATTTTGTATAATTTATTTATATAGATAGATTTTACTTTTAACTAGTTTTAATTTTTAATTGGATTATATTTTAATCAATTAATCCAATTTTTATAATTGGAAGTAATTTAACATGGAAATCGCATATAAATGCATGTAAATATTTTGGTAGTTTTTAATTTCTAAAAACAAACTTTTTGGTTTTGACAATGGGAATTAAATTTAAATTAATTTTTGAAACTTCTGTGTTTTGAATTTGGAAAAAAGGATTCTATATTTGGAATTAGGAGTCCCAAATTGTGTAAATTAGTATCTTTTATTTTCAGAACTTATGAATAGTAACTTCAGTATATATTTTATTTACCATGGTTACATGTTAAATCTTGTAAATAAAGGTAAAGAATAATATTATAATAATATTAAATTACCCTAACACATGTCTTAAACATATTTTATGAGATATGTCTGACCATGGGCATCCATGGGTCGATTTTGGGTCCCCATTGTGCCACTTGTGACTAAAAATGACATTTAATTACTTTTAACTTAAATTTATGGAAAATATAACATCAACATATATATTATACTAAAAATATTATATGGGGTTATATAAGTGATCCCTTAAAATATGAATATTAATTATACATCTAAAAATATTTCATATATCATGTTATTTAATTAATAATTTTTAGACACCAAATAAATAAATTTATTTTTGACACAATGGTGATGTAGTGACTACCTTATTAAGGAATGATTTAAATTAATGAGATTATAATTATTAGAATAAATATATTTTTAAACATTCTATGAAATAAATGAATTTTATGGATGATTATTACTTGTTATATTTTAACTAATGATTTTTTTTAGAAATAATCATGTTCTTATGGATTTTTAAAAGTAATGATATGAAAAATTTAAAAATTTACATAAATGAGTGTTTAAATATATTAATATTTTATTAAATGAAATAATAGTCCTAAAAATATAATATTCAGCCCAATGGAATATATGATTTTACACATTTCATTAATTATCCATTTTGGGTCTCTTGGAATTTTATAGTAACTATGATAACCATATATTATGAATATATAAGAAGACATGGTGAAAATTAAATTAGTTTACTAAGGGGTAAAGATAAAGGATAAGGTTATTCTTATGACATAAATTTATCAATAATCCATTGGATGAAATTATTTCAAACCATAATAGTCTTATCATCTAAATATATAACTTTTGTGTTATTAGAATTTGCAAATCAATTAAAAATAAAATAATATTTTCAAACATTCTTAATGTGCCCCTCTTCCTTCTTATAAAAGCACACCACCTTTAACCCTTAATCACAGTTCTCATGCCCCCATTTGTCATCCAAAATCTGAAAAAATAAGCTAAAATTATCCCTCTCTTTTTCCTAGAATCCTTAACTTTAGCATAAGGAAATTAAAAAAGCATTTTATCTTAAATCAAAATTATTTACCTGATTTGTAATAATGTCTTCTCTCATGAATCTTTCATTTATTTTCCTTTTCCATCCCCCGAAAATTTCTTTATTAATTTATTTTATAATAATTCTAGTATCTTCAATACACTATGTTTTTTTATGAGAATGATTCAAACTACAATTACACACACCTCTATCTACTGGGTATAAAACATACTGTTTTTGTGAACGGTGAACTTCTACCTCACAAAATGATGATTGGTCAATCTTCCCCTACCCCATCTTATGGTGTCCATTATGATGGAAATGTAATTATATGTTATATATATGTTATTTATTTTAACCCTATTATTCTTTAATTCTAATTTAAAAACACCATTATGTTTTTCATGTTGTATAAATACGATAATTTCATTTGAGGAAATACATACTACCACCCCCTCAAAGTGATATAACTTGTTAATTCCATACATTAAACATATTAAGGATTGTGTTAATAAAAATATATATGATATTATAATGTAATTATAATATACCTATGCATCATTTAGTTTTCATTCCTTGAAATATAAAAAATAAATGAAAGTAGTGTTCTTCTGTTGGTACAACTTACCATCTCCATGAATGATGCATCTCATTTCTTATATCCAAATGTTGGGGACTATAAAAAATACATATATAGCGGATATATATGATATCTAAATCACGAATATCATTCTTCAGATAATTTAATATTTACTTCATGGACAAGTTTTAATTATAAATGTTGATTTTTGACTCAAGTTTCTGAAAAGCAGCAAAATGTCAGACATGAACTTAAAAAATTAAACAATTTTAATATTATAGTAATAATGAATATAAAAAGAATAATAAACTTGATAATGGTTATGAATCATGTATATAATAACTTAAGTTTATTATACAGGAAGAACAATGAACATACGAGACAAGTCAGACTCATGGTAAAGGACTTCATCTTAATCTCCTTTCATTGAGGCATATTTTCATAATATACACCTCATTCTTTTAAAAAGTGTTTAATAAACCTTTTGACTTCTAATTTCATTAAACAATAATATTATTATAATAATAATTTTACTAAATCAAAAGAGGAATGTTTTTAACACATGTGGTGACAAAGACCTCTCTGCCTCCATAATCGTTATTTGGCTTCCTCTATAAACCGTAATGTTTTTAAAAGAAAAAAGAAACCCCTTATTACTTTTTTTGGTGTTTTGGTATTGAAAATCGATTTTGAAATGTATTCAGTATTTATTTTTCTTGAAATAATTTCATATGATTTCAAATGTAATGCTATTACTGAAATGTTTATATTTTCAATTTTTTATTTGTTATGATTATATATACTTGGACATTTTCCGGGTGGTTAGATTATAAACAAAATGCCGCTTGTTTTCGTGATAATCCAAGGATGGGTGTTTACATTAAAACCTTCAATGCATTGGGAATGAATTTTTGCCATATGGGTATTTCATTTAGTGATATGTGTGGATGTCGACCGTATGGTTATTCCGTTTAAGTAGGTTTATTCCTCCATGTTACCTTTATATGTTATATGTTTCATTATATCGGACTGTGGTAATCTCTTTGTTACAAAAAGGGTATGAAATGATCATATATTTAGTGAGGTGTTTTTACTACTTAAAGGTGAAAAGTATTACTTTATAATAAATTATTCATGGTTTTCATGTTATTTAAAGATTAACTGTTTTCTTTCTTTATGTATCTGTTACTAACCTTTTTATGCTCATCCCATGTTTTGAAAATTTTTTCACAGCACATAAAGAAGAATAGAGTCACAGATTGGATCAAGGAAAAGTTATTCTGTTAAAACATGAAACAATGTCCTGTTTTTTTAATGAGTTTTTATTTTATGAATAAATGGACAGTGAGTTGAAGTGTCTACTTTTAAAATTCAAGATGTTATGTATAAGTCATGACTTAATTTTCTAAAGATCTAAACCTAAAAAGATCCTAAATGTGAATTATTAACCTAATTCAAGATTATGTAATGTTTATGGATATGGCCTTATATATATATATATTCATTTAATCTATCCTTATTACCATCCATGTGTAGTGGAAATAATAAATAGATCAAATCACTTCATGGAGGTGGTCGTGGACACATACACATGGTTGATGTTATTGTTTTCCCAACAGATTGGAAGGTAAGAAGGGAGATTGGAAATTCTAAACACAAAACCATAATTATTTCATAAATACAATATATATTCAATATTTACATATTTATAACAATCCAAATAAAGTGGCTATGAGTTTTTTTTTTGACCGATACATGTAGATGGTAGTCCATACGTACATAAGGGCGATGTTTTCACATTCCATAACAATGAAAATATGCAAAACATGGTTTTACCATAATCATAACATCATCATAAAGTATTTATGATATAGGAGTGATTATTTTAGGATTCATGCAATATATTTAGAGGAAGTAATCTATGAAATAAATGTTAAAGAGTTGGTAATTTAGATTACCACTTTTTCGATATAGTTCCTTTAGAACCCTTTTTATGTTTTAGTTCAGATAGAAATATGTTAGATGGACTGGGAGATAGAGAAGAATAAAAATTTAAGATATTTTTAAATTATATAAATTAATTATCATGGTTATTTAGCAAAGTCAATTAGAAATAGAAAAAATAAATAAAAAAACAATGATTTTTTTAGTAATTCAGTCCAGAGTGGACATGGTCCACTCTTACACCTATCTATTTTATGAGAGACACATTGTAAACTATACTAATATTTGAAGTAGAATCATAACCCATATACATACTAATTTTTAGAGTGGTTTTTTATAAATAAAGACGTTTTTTTGGGAGTCACAAATTGATTATAACCTTGACTTTAGACACTGGGAGTCACAACATAAATTTTTCTAACTATTTAATTTAGGTATCTCAATGTGAAATAAACTTGTTTTATGTAAAAGAATTAATATAATGTGACATGAAATTTTAGATATGGGAATAAGTGTTACATACTAAAGATATCAGGATTAAATAGATAGATAAATAATATAAGCAAGGGTACTAGTTCGTGAGGGTTGGATCAGCTGGTTTAATCAAGGTAGTATAAGTCGAAGCAGTTTACCTATAGTCATTGAGAGATCATATGTAGTGGTAATCATAGTGTATTATATCACATGAAGCTTTATAAATTATGATGAATTTTAGTAGTATATACATTAATGTAATCATTGAATTTTAATTGTGTATCTCCGCTCATAGAGTCCTTTGAGTCCCATTTATAGATTATGAAAACCTAAAAAAATAAAGATATCTACTTCAAATGGTTTGAAACATTTAAAATATTAATATCAAAGTCATGTAGTTTAATCAGTGATGAAATAGATTACCAAAAATATTAAAATAATTTAAACTAAATTAAATATAACATTTTAATAATTATAATGATTCAAACAAATATGAATAGTCTATTTAAACTAATTTAGTCAAATAATTCCACAAATATCACAACCATAAATAATTTCTAAATATCATGTGTTATGTATCAAAATTTCATAAATGTAATATTTCATCATTTTTATAAATAATTAAGGTTAATTCTAGGTTAATTAAATGAATTAAGGAATGAAACAAAAATTATATTTAAATACCAGAAATGCATGGTGATAAAAACAATACTAATAAAAAAAATATTAAAAAAATTAAGATAATAATTATTTTGAATTGAAAATATCCAAAACTAGTTGTAGAAAACCTTTTATTTTGAATTAATGGAAAAATAGAATTTAAACTTATTGTATTACAAAAATTGAAATAGCAGTAGAAAACAATTGTACTAGTGGTTGAATATAATTTTAAATGGTGGTAATAAGCATTTTAACTAATAGTAGCATGATATTTGATTTAATGATTGAAATATTCTTGAAAAAAAATAAATAATACTTTCAAATAAATATATATATTTTTGAACTAATATTCAAAAAAAACTTTAACTAAAGGAAACTATTTTGGAACTAATGGTTGAAATACTTTTGAACCAATGGTAGAATGATTTTCAACTGATGGTATTAAAAAAAATTGGTTGTATTATTTTGAAACTATTAGTATTAATTATTTTGAGCTAGAAGTCATTAATTTTTAAAATTGATGTTATTAGAGGTCTTCTATCATTGACCGAAAAATATGGGATTTGGTACCACTACCATGTTACCAATATTGATATATCTCTCATGATACCATTAGAAGAGGGATCCACTTATACCATTATAGTTGTTGAAATGAGATAGCACTAGAACAAGGGATCTACTACTATATGATATTGTTTCTATATAGTGCTACCACTAATAGGAAAAACAGTGATATCATTAAGTGTGGGAGCTTCTATGGTCGATTCAAACCATACTAATACTACTAATTAGATGATTTTACCATTACACAATGAGTGATGCCTCTTCTACATTGGATTCTACAGATGATACCCTCATTACACAACACATATGGTGGTACTATTAAGATGTGATTCTACCATTCATAGGTGAGGTAGCAAAACCAGTTTAATATCATCATAGATAATATATGAATATATGGATTATAACCAAAAATAGTTCAATCTTCATTTAGTTTATTCCTAGCCACTATATTTTAATAATTTTCATTTCCATGTAAAAAATGAGATATCATCTCTTTTATACAAATAATTTTTTTAAGACTATCATTGTTATTATGATCAAACATAAAATCATCATAGATATTAATTTTGAATATGAAGAAAAATTTATTATTTATTCCTTAAGAGAATCATTTTTTTATTTACATTCTTAAAATACTTGATAAGCATCTTATTTTATTCTTTAAATTGTTTATACAACATAGTAACTCTTAAAATATCCTTTTAAAGCTTTTATTTTTCTTCACACAAATCATCATAGCTATAACCATCATTATCAGAATAATAAATAGAATCACATTCATTATGTACCTATTTTTTTTACCACTATCAAACATATTTTGGTAAAATATTTATCACATCTAATTTCATCAATTTATTTTAATTATGTAGAGAATGTCCATCAAACATGATAGGCACATTTCAATTACTTATTATACTTATTATCTCTATATTCATTATTCAAAATTTGATATCTGGTCTTGATGTTTTCCTTGTTTCTATTTTCATAATAGGTAACATATGGTTCATATATTTTACCATTATTTTCTTTATAAACCTTTTTTATCAATACTTGGTTTGATATTGAACATTTTATTAAAATTCTTAAAATTATATATACACTTACTAATTTCCATAATTTCTCCTATGTCACATTCATGTGCCTTATATTAAAATGTGTTAGAAATAAAATTTTAAATAGCTTTAGAGAAACACCATTATTCTTTGAAGTATAATTTTCCCAAATATACATCAAATCTTGATCATATTGATGAGGGGTCCCTATAGTTAAACCAATATGTATTCATTTTAATTCTTAAATTCATGTATCCCAACCTTATTTTTATTCCATTTATTAGGTAGAGCACTTACGAATCTTTCAACAAGTACATGGTTCTCAAAAGTTCCTCCATTGGAATTTCTCCAATTCACAATGATTGTGAATCGGTGGAACATTTGATTGATGCATTATATTCACACATCTTTAAGTCCTGGCACTCAACTCAAATTATTCTATATTTCATTCTAATCATATTTTCTAAGACAATGTGTGTTACTTGAACAATATTACGTATCACCTGAGTTGTCTTACATAAAGAAACATGACCAAAAATAATTTTATTGGTATAAAAATATAAAATATTTATGACTTTGTATGTCTAACCTTATTTATCAGCATCATTTCACAAAAGAGTATCATATTCATATTTTGGTTTTTTCTATGGTTTTTACATTAGAGACTTGTGTGCTATGATTAAATTCATTAGGTATGCCTCAATTTTAGATTACTACTAACTATAACAATTTTTATGAAAGTGAAGTTGTTTATTAGGAATCCATCCATTTCATGCATTCATTCCTGCCACATTAAATAATATTTATCTTTATACTATAAGGTATAGGAACAGGTTATAAAAAATAATAGTGAACCTTAAAAATGATGAAATGTTAAAACTCTAGAATTATTGGTTAAATTATAAAATGGATAACCTTTGATACCAATTAATAGGTTTGATAAGAATATGGAAGATGACCTAGAGGTGTGTGGGGGGGGGGGGGTTAAAAGAAAATATTAAAAATTTTAAGATATTTATTAATTATATTAACTAATTTTCAACATTTATAATCATATATAATTTTTAATGGAAAATAAAATTAAATAACACAATAATTTTCATTGTATTTTGGTCAAAAGTAGTATTGGTATACGGTTATACCACTCTACTCAATGAGAGATATGTTTTCCACTATACTGATCTTTGAAAGTGATTAATTACCTAAATACAACATAATTCTTATTATGAATGTATAACTAGGGAAATGAACAAATTTTTGAGGGAGTTACTACCCAATTACAATTTTTACATTAAAAAGAAGGAGACACAAAATGAGTTTTTGTGACGTTAGAATCTTATATTCAATACTCGAATAGATAAATTGATTTTTTCTATAACTTAATAAATAAAAATTCAAGATAATAAATGTGATATTGGAAAAAATGTTATATACACAATAAACCAGAAAAAATAGTTATATATACAAGATAAACCCAGGTATTGGATCTTGAGTATTAGATCAGCTGGTCTTATCAAAGTGGATGATTCTGAAGCATTTTAGGTACAATCATTGAGAGATCATCAATACTGGTAAACAAAATGTACAGGATCACTTAAAGGATTACAATGTATAATCACTTTGTGTCATATGTAATCACTTTTAATCATCATATCTTAATTTTTTATCTCAATTGAAATAATCTTTTGAGTCCCATATATAGATTCTGTAAAGCTACAACAACTAAAGAGTTCTCATAAAAATGGATTGAAATATTTAAAATAACAATAATAATGTCAATAATTTTTATTGATGTTAAAATAGATTTTAAAAATATAAAAAAATTAAAAATAATAAAAATATAAACATTAAATAATCAAAAAAACATAAAAAATATAAATAGACCATTGAAAACAATTTAGTGTAATATTTTCAAATATATCACATGTTTAAAAAATTTTAAAATATAAAGCATCAAATATATAAATAACATAAATAAAAGACATAATAATATTATTAAATAATTAATATTAATTATATAAATATTAAAATGAGTAAAGTAGTCTATATAAATTGTATTTGAATAATGAAAACACATGATAATAAACAGAATACTAAAAAATGTTAAAAGTTATAATTAAAATAATTTAGACTGAAAAATTTGATAATTAATGGATGATTTTTTTTCATTTGAAATAAAAATATCAAATAATTACAACTAATGGAAGAATGAAAAATAAACTTGTGGTATCAAATATTTTTACTAATGATAACATATAATGTTAACTAATAATTGCCTGATTTAAAAAAATAGTAGCAATATTTTTGAACTAATGGTAGGATGATTTTGATGTAATCATAGAGAAATTATTGAAATAATGGCAGAAATAATTTTAAACTAATTTTAACATTTTTTTAACCGATGATAGAAAATGTTTTCAACTAAGAGTATTATTATTTTGAACTATTTGTATTTTAAAAAATATAACTACCAATATTAATTTTTTAACAAGCGGTTTTTTTTTGTGTTTTGAATAAGAGGTCACAAATTGTTTTTAAATTAGACTTTCAATAGTTCTAATAACATTGAGTAAAAAATGGGGGACCCACTATAACTACCACTAAGAGAAAAACGTTATACTACTAATGATACCATTAGAAGTGCGATCCACTACAACTGTTTCTGATGTTGAAATAAGATACCACCAGAACAAGGGATCCACCACTAATAGATTCAATTTATATATAGTACTATCATTGAGAGGGAAATAATTTTACTATTTAGTAATAGACCTACTACTATATAGAATAACACTACTACTTCCACTAATCAATGGCATCCATGGTTACACAGTGAGGGAGTACACTACTGCTATGGGTGCCACTAACACTTGTACCATTATTCCTCACATAAAATGATACCATTAAGAAGTGATTATACTTTTTTTAAGTGAATAACTATTGAAATTGATAATTTATTTATCCACTTTGATGGTGAATATGTCATTAAAATATAAAGAAAATGATAAAGCATCATAGTTAAATATGGAGAGGAGATCAACTATTGTGGATATGGTGGCAGGCCACCAAGAAAATGAGAAGGAGAACTAAAGAGAACAAGTGCCATGATGAAGCATAAAGAATGATATGTTCAATATAAGTATTAGGAGAATGTGATTTGTGGAGTGTTGGTGTTTCACTATATGGTGTTACTACTGTGAATAACATAGTGGATGAGCTAACACTTTCCTTTAACGAAGGTAGTGGATGGAGTAGAGGCATTGAAGTAGTGTAGAAGGTGTGATTCTATTAGGATGATGAGGGAGTGGGTAGTGTTGTGTGTGTAAGAAAAATATGAAATAAAAACATAATATATATATACTATTATATATAACATTATATATGTAAAAAAAATTGTGATATAATTAGATTTATTTAAATACATACACACCCATATATAACATTATATATGACATATAAAACATTAATAAAAACATTATTCATTAACACTTTCTATTTATCGGATTACAAATATATGTTATGTATTTAAAAAAATATTAATACTAAAAAACAATATTTTTTCACCATGTAATATATACATTAAATCATTAACACATGATATAAATATGCGAAGCTCAACATACACGTTTCATTTAATATTTCAAAACAAACTATAATCGATTTAATCAAACCCATGATATTTTAAATTAAAATTCTAGCTAAAATATATATAAAAAAACAAACCACAATAAAGTTTTGTAACATAGTACATTCACAAGCACAAACATTAATGACCGCTGTAATGGAATTTTAATAACAAAGCCCTCTAATTTGGTTTTATGGAAGTCTAGAATTTAATTGGGTAGGGTTTTTTCAAACCATATGGATCAACATGATTTAATGAAAAGAATGTATAGAAGACCTTTTATATGTGAGCGGATGGGAACTCCGGTAAATTTTAAAAATATAAAAAAAATAATGTCACATTAATTGAAAAGTGGTTCCAAAATGATATATATCTTAAGATAAGTAGGATATCTTAAAAATGTAATATCTCAAAAGCGTTTTTACAATTTTATATATAATTTTAAACCATATCTCTATTATTAATCCCTTTAATTATGATTTTTAACTATAACCGTTATAACAACTATTGTATTATTAAAGGGTTATAATTTTACTTATAAAGTAAAAATTTTCTCATAAATGAAAAAGGGATGAATTTTTAAACCATATTTTATCCCCATTTTTCTAGTTAAATATTGTTATGATTTTTACATAATTTTATAAAATATAATTTTCAAAAAATATCATTAATTGCATTTTTGTGACAATTTATTTTATAAGACTTTAAATAAATACAAGAAATATAGAATTATAATATAATGTTTTCACGCATATTTAACATGTTATTAATATCTAGAAAATTATATCTATAAATAACCAAAATAATATTATTTGTTTAGTTTTTAAAATCATTTTAATGATTTATATATTTCTTACACAAGCACTGTGTCAGTGTTGTGTAAGCATTAAATGTAATGATTTAATCTCTAAAAACTAAAAATAAACTACAATGATTTGAAAATTCATTTAAATTTAATATAATAATTTAGAACCAATTATTCAATAGATTTTTCCATATCACAAAATATTATTGATATTAAAAACATGAAAGTAATTTTTTAATATTATATATTTTTTAATATTATAAAATAAAGAATCAAAAATAAATAGGAAAAAGTAATTTTTTTAAAAGTTTGGATTATTATTGATTGAATATTATTATAAAATTAAATAAATCAAGGAATTTGAATGGATTTTAAGTCGTATCAAATTAGTTTTTAACCTTAATTACCTAATTTATCCTTTACTGAGGTGATAAATATTACCACTATTACTATTGATAATGTATATTTTAAAATTTTGAAACATTTTATTTTAAATGTGTAATTTATTTAATAAATTAAATTCGTATATTTTTTAGAAATAAATTTTAAAATAATCTCAAAAAATGTGATGAAAAATTAATTTCATGAAAAATGAATTATAAGATGAAAAATAACTTATATCAAAATTAAGTAAAATGTTAATCCTAATGGAATTAATTATATTTTGTTAATTAAAATCAATCTTATATAAATTTAAATCCACAATATTATTTTACTTTTTAATTACATAACTTAATGAAAGAATAGTTAATATAAAAAATTAATATTTTACAATTTTCATTGAAAATTATAAGTTTTTTAGAAAAATATTTAAAATTAATCCTAATATAATAATGAAATTATAAAAGAAAAAAATAGTGTAATTTTTTCATCATAATATTTATATATTTTTCATAGTTTATTAAAACTCAATGTTGTGTGTAAAGAAAGATATTAATGAAACTTGTTTTATTTAAAGAGAATTAAATCATAAAATACATGGGCGTTACATTTTACCCCCTCATAAGAATATAACCATTTAAATTTTGTTACTCAAACAAAAATAAACAATGAAAATTATAACTCATCACATACATAGGTTCTTATATTTCTTCCTCAATTTTATATTTTTTCTAAAACACATTGACCACATGAGTTGTTTTGTTTTGTTGAAATTTCTCTCCCTGACCCAGAATCTACTTCTATTGTCCTTTATAAGATAGATCTTGTCCTATTGGTATGAACCCTAAGTTCAGTACCATCGAAGGGTCAAATATGAACTTCCTCTGTAGATATACACGTAACACATTATGAACATGAGAGAGATTTGGTGGAAGCCCCAAATAATAAGATACCATTATGATACGATCCTGAATTTTGAAGAGACTGATATGTAAATGGATTAACATTCCCTAATTTCACAATCTAACAAACTTGTTTTAAAGATATATTTATAGGAATACATTTTCACTAACTTAAAACTCTATATCCCCCAGAAAATTATCATCATAACCCTTTTTATGGACTTTGAGCTTCCCTTATGTGTTTTTAATAGATATAACCTTTTCTTCGATTTTCTCAACAAGATTATGTCCCAATAGCTTTGTTTCCCTAAATTAACCTCAACATGTTAGAGTTCTTCACCTCCTTCTATAATGATACTCATAATGCTAAGTTCAAAAACTTATGTGAAAGTTATTATTAAAATAAAATTCTACTAAATGAAGTTTTTGATCCCAATAACCATTGAAATCAATAAAAAATCTCTCAAAAGGAAATCTACAGTTTTAATGGTCCTCTTATACTGAACATTTTTCTAATGATGATAAGCTACACTAATACTCAACTTTTTTTCCAGAGCGTACTAAATTCTTCTTCAACACATTGAGGTAAACCACAGCTCTTCATCAAATATAATTGATAGTGGAAATATATGGAATCTCATAACACTATTAATGTATAATCGGGTAAGTTTATCAATAGTCATGTCTTATGTAATAGTTATCAATTGCACTAATTCTATATGGTGAATGAGTATGAAAAAATTAACTTGGATCCATATATATGTTTTAGGGAGTCTAATGATGAAATATCTAAGGTAACACTTTTCCATTTCTATTCTAGTGTCATTAATGGTTGTAACATCCTCTTAGACGTTAGCTTATCATCCTTAACATGATGAAACACTAAAAATCATGGTACATACTAAAAAATATCTATTTTCTTATCATCACACCAAAAATATTCTTTAACATCTCCATACATATTTTTACTTCAAGGTTGAATAGAGAATGATGAACTATGACAATCATTGAGTAGCTCATTCTTCAACTCTGGTATTAAAGGGACACAAACTCAGTTCTTGAATGTTATCATTCAAGGATGATAATGGATGAACACAGGAACTTTCCCCACCTACTTTTTTTATTCAACATCAACCTTTTGTTCCTTCTTAACCCTTTTAGGGATGGTTGATTGAGCATTAATTTGAAAAATATTATATTTTTCCCCTTTTTTAAAACTTCAATATCAAACTTCTTTAAATCCATAAATATTAGACCTCTTTCAATAATCATCATGAAAAAACTAGTATAGTTATTCTGACTGAGAGTATCCACAACATTGTTCACCTTCCATGAGTTGTAATTTATTGAAAAATTAAAATATTTGATAAACTCCAACCATATTTTATGATTCATATTAAATTATTTCTATATAAATATATAAATCATTATTTTATGATCTATATATATAAAACTAAATTCACCATAATGATAATTGATAGATATATTCAATAGAAATATTATTGATTCCAACTTCAAATATTGAGTAGGGTAATTCTAATAATAAATTTACTTTTGGAGAGAGGCATAATTATTAACCGTATCATTATAAATTAAAATTCAACATAGTCCCTAATTTGACACATCACTCTATATCATAAAACATTATCCAGTTCAGGGTAGTGTAATAAATGGATCACTAACCAACCTTCTCTTTATATATTTCAAATTCACATCGCATTCATCTACCCATAATAAATTAACCCCATTTCATGTCAACATAGTGATTGGATTATATATTCCTGAGAAATATCTCCAAATGAATCTGCAGTATCATTCCAGCCCAAGAGAACTATGAATCTCAGTTACCATGGTTGGTCTAGGCTATTGCTCAATAACTTCTACCTTTGAAGGATCCATCAATAAAACATAAATTGATATTATATGACCCAATAATGAAACATTTTGAATAAAAAATTCACAATTAGTATGTTTATCATACAACCATTATACTTTTAGTGTATTCAATAAAATTCAAAATTTATTCATCTTATTCTATCATCTTTGAATATATAATAGTATTGTTTATAAAGAGTAACAAAAACTGATGGAGATAGTTGGTAAAGACTCTATTCATCAAATCCATGAACATAGAAGGATAATGGATAAGGCAAACTATAATTACAATAAATTTACAATTACCATACCTTTTACAGAAGGAAATCTTGGGTATATCCTATTTCTTGACCATTAGTTGATAACATCTCTATCAAATATCAATCTTGGAAAAATATTGAGATCCTTGAAATTGATCAAATATATCATTCAGATGGGGTAATGGATACATGTTCTATATAGTGTATTTAATGTTCCTAGTAATCAATGCAATGATTCATTAAACTATATTTATTTTTAACAAAAATAAATAGTTCACTCCATAAAGAATCACTTGGACAACAAAATCTATTAACAAGATTATTTTGATGTTTCTAGATTAATTTCATAAAATATATTTCTATAATTTAGTATGGAGTATTTAAAATAGATATAGTATCATAAATGAGTTATATTGAAAACTAATACTCATGACTGAAATAAAGGAAATGACGCTTTTTGAAAATACATCAACTAACTCTTATAAAAAAGTCACATAAATACTAATTTTCTCCCCAACCATATGAGTAAAATATACCTCATAAATATGTAGTAAAACTCATATGATAGAAGTAATTTATATTAGTAGTTCATATTCATCCTCGCATTGATAGACTATCAAAGGTAGATTCAAAATATCCAATTTCACTTATCTTCCATGATTATTGATATATTATTTATAATGAGAGTTCCAATATATGCCATAAGTTACATCAAATTCAACTAGAGAAAGAATAAAATTATTTTCAGGAAGCATATTCTCAAAAAAAAAATCAGATCGAATATATAACCTTGAGATTAAATCATCATACCATTAGAAGTATTCACTAACAATAAAAAATAGAATAATTGATGTTGTGATGTGATACCCTTATAAAATTCATATGATTTAAAAGGGTTTGTAGAACATGAATCCAACATAAATTTGTCAACAATATTGTGGATGATGAACATACTATTCACCAAAATCACATGAAACGTCCACTTTAGCTGTAGTATTTCTATATTCATTTCCCTTTCCACTTGGATTAATTTGATGCATGTTCCCTTGAAAATTGTGGTACTGGTTTGAATTACACTCCATCCCTTTATAGTTGAATCACATGATAAAAGTGGTTCCTTTCTTTACCTTACAATCAATATACAGATGAACCTTATATAAAAACCTAGAATTTATATTTAACTTTTTTAAATATATGGTATTATTATGAGTTTGTGAAAATTGAAAGCGCCTGATTCTATGGCCCTGTGTGTCTAGAATGAATTTGTAAACTTTTTTAAGGTACATTCAGTAAACGCACATGCAGAATTATTTATCATTTGAACTAGTGCTCAGATCAAAAATCCAAGGGCACCGTTGACTCCGTAGCTCCAAGATTTTCTTAAGGGAGGCCGCATATTGACTGTAGTAGGTCAAGTGGAAAAGTTAATTTTGTAGAATTTTGAAAGATTAATAAAAATAACATGTTATGTTATTTTATTTCTTTTCCTATTTTTCTTTTCCTCCAATGGACAAAAGGCAGTGGCGGGACCAATGAAAATTCAAGCCATTAATTTACTTGACTCCTCATTTTTTGTAACCATACCAATAGAATTTGTGAGGTTCATTAATTAAATGAACCTCATAAATTCCACATGACGTTAACCACTACTCCACCTTGTATTTATATTGACCTCAGGGAGGGGTGTTTGAATGAATTCACCAAGAGGCAAAGCTCTAAAAAAGTATCATGATGCCAACCACATGAAGGATGAGACAGGTTCCAGTGAGTGGTGACGAGCACCACTGAATCACGAACTGACAACAGCGACGAGGGAGGATCCGTCAATCTTCATCATCAAATGTCTCTTCTAGGTAGGGGGTCATTTAAAAGTTATATTTGATGTTTTAGCTTTCATCTTCTTGTTATAAAATTATTGTGGAGGGAGTTGGCCAAACGAACAAGGCTCAGACCCTCTGCCACATTGCTCATGCACTGTTCTTGGGGGAAAATTTTCTCATATTCAAGGCAACACAAAATAGAAGGTCATGTTGTGATAGCGGTGGCACAGAAGATAAGTAGGTGCAGATGACACCCAGAACAGACACCGTAGCACGTCCGGTGGCCCACGGAAGAAACCACCAACATACCATGTTGGCGGTGGCCAGAGGAGACCCATATAAATTGGGTGCAGGTGGAGGAAGGTGGTGCATGACAGCGAGTCGTGGTGGCGGAAGGCAGTCGGCCCTATCCAGACTCATAGGACAAGGGCATCGTGAAGCGGTCATGACTAGCATGTTGTGACAGAAGGGGGTGACGTGGAACAACCACTACCAATGGGCTGCGACAAAGAGCGGAATGACCCCGTGTCTCGCCGCGTTGGCGGAACCCGGTTGGCCATACGAGTGACCGTTCAGGCGGAGGGGGAGCGCCCCACCGATTGGCAAAATGCCCCCACAACTGCTGGGCCAGTGAGACACAACAGTCCACATTCGGACAGACCTTGCCAGATGCTGGCTGGCCAAGTATGTGGGACCCGCCTACCAGGCCAATGCGGGTGGGTCGGGCCCACCGTGGCCTAGTCCCATGAACTGAACCGGACCAACCCCAACTGACTAGACCCAGTGAACCGAGCCGACCCTTAACTGACTGGACTCAGGCGTGGCCAGGTAGACCCCGAGACCCGTTGTGTCCGGCTTGTCTGACCGTGTCGGTCCGGGCCCAGACCCAACTGGTCCTTGAATAGAGAAATTCTCATAAATGACGAATTGGGTGTCCATTTGAAAATCCGTCAGTCGAGTTGGGATCACTTTTAGGAAGCAGTACCTTTGATATATTCTGGAAGGCTCGACCGAGCAGGGCCTGTCAAGGAGCGATCACCCCTCTTTCACGGAAAGAGATGTAACTAACAGACCAGGATTCTGATCAACGCGATGCCAATAGAATAAGGACCATTGTTATAAGGAGGTCTTCTGGAGATACGCTATTTCATTTTTTATGGAGTTTGACACATGACCTAGGTTGGATCAGACCTGAATCCAAACGGGCCCTTTTTTACAAAAGTGCCTATATATCACAGCCCGATCGTCCGAACGACGCACCGTCTGTCACGTTGGGACCTCTATGATGGGGAAGTCCCTTTGGTATGATTTTTTCCTGACTTTATATTGATAGAAACACGACTTATGTATTGAGGAGCAGTTCTCCCATAATCAAGGGTGATATGAGTGGGAATCCAGTGATTGGCTGTGACATGAAGAAGCAGAGAAACCAATGTGGGTTAGCACCAAAAACTCCAGAGTGTAATGATCTAACTGTATGAATAATCATACTTATCGATATATTAGCGAACCTGTGTGGATCAGAATAATAGAGGCCCTATATGGAGTAGCATCATAGAAACCCTACGGGGATCCGCATCATAGAGACCCTGTGTAAATCAGTATCATAGCGGTTGTGTGTGTATCAACATCATAGCGACCCTGTGTGGATCAGCATTCTAGTGACCCAGTGTGGATCAGCATGAGCGTGAACCGACGTGGGCCCACCTTATAGTGGTCGATCATAGAATTTCAACACGAATCCAAGAGTGTACTAATAGAAAAACAACTACTTTTCATTCATTTGATGAATTTCAAAATGGAATAAGATGATATAGCTTAAGACTACGCACCTATGTTCATGGATTGTGAGTTGTATACCTGGTGTGAGATGACTATTGCTTTGTGGTTTATGATTGAGGTATTTCATTTTGGTTTTACCTTTGTGGAACTATGGGAGTCCATTGGGGGTCTCAGGGTCCCTACTGAGAATTTATATACTCACCCATGCATGGGCATTGCCCGCACCCTGTTATGTCTAGTGCAGATGATGAGTAGCTGGGCTGGGGCTTGAGAGAGTTCGGACCAAGTGGTACATGAAGGAGATGGGATGCCGTAGAGAGCTGTGGAGATGATATGTACCTACCCTTCTGGTAGGATCTTAAGATGATGATTTAGGATTTATTTTCTCTTGTTGTACTGGTACTTTTCAGTTGAGCTTGTATTCCGACCCCTTTACATTCAGTACACTTTTTACAATAGGAGTTTACTTCGTAGTTACATATTGTTATGTTATTGGTTTGTGTGTTTGTACAGGTTTAAAGGCAATGCCTTCTTGTTGTAGGGATATGACTCTTTGGTTCTATTTGCCAACCCTTGGCATATGGAAAGCAGGTTTGGGTTAGTTACGGCACGGGCCCTAGGGGACGGGTCATGAAAAGGTCATATCAGAGAAGTAGGTTCTACTGAAGAACTAGGACTATGATCATTTAATAGATAAATTGATCAAAGTGTTTTGAGTGTGGTTTCAGTTCGGGGAGTCTAGTGTTGGTGCGACGACTGAAATATCCATACACCAGGACCCTCAATTCTGATTTCCAACTCGGTGCACGAAAACACTGATTGTGTGTATTTTAGGAAGTGATTTATTTTTGACCTCTTTGAGAAGCTCACCATTTATAACTTAACGACCATAGTGCACCAGTTTTTTTTCAATATAAAACCACATCGACAACCTGCCAATATTCCTAAGAGGGTACATGATGATGACCCACTGAGAGATGAGGCATCAGTGGAGGGACCTTTTATGGTGCTGTTACCATTGGGTGGGATACCAGCAGTACAACGACCCATTGGCCAACCTTTTCTACCAGACCAACAAGAAGATGGTGCACACCGACTAAGTGTGTTCCGTGAGTTCCAGCGGCAGAGGCCTCTGGGGTTACAAGGAATGATTGATCCACAGGTGGCTGAGGAATAGCTAGTGGATGTGGCTAGAGTTTTTCGCATAGTTGGGACACCAGCCAACTAGATGGTGAACATAGATGCTAGTCTTTTCTATGGAGAAGCAGGGAGATGGTGGATCCTGACGCTCTAGATACATGATGAGATAACCCTCACATGGGAAGATTTATAAGGCCACTTTAGGGCAGAGTTCGTTCCAGAGAATCTGTGCTCTGTGTGTATACAAGAACTGCTGCACTTGTTGCAAGGCAGCCTGACCGTGGCCCAGTACTCGGTGAAGTTCACCAACCTCTCGCGTTACTCCACTAACATGGTGCATGAGACTTTGTTCATGGTACATACATTCAAGCAGGGACTCTGATGGGAGATTAGAGATTATATGGTATCTCTTATCATCCTGATGCATGTTGTGGTGCTGGAGAGAGAACTCTTAGTTGAGAGATTCCTTTCCGAGAAGGCACTGATAGCGAGACCCACCATTGGGAGACATGTATCAGATTCATCTGTGACTGGTAGTAGGAAGATGACAGAGTGGTCCAACTGGACCAGACCTTCTGGAGGACGAATCTAGGACAAAGGTTCAAGGGTGAAAGGATCACGATATAGAGAAGGAAATTATAGGAGAAAACTATGATTCACGTGTGACGGGTATGGTCACATGGCTCGTGAATTCTCAACCAGCCACACAAAAGATGATCAGACAGTCGAGGGACCACCGAGTCATATACAGAAATTCAAGCAAGGAGGTCTTCAGGGTGGAATATGTGTTAGAAGATTTGGCAGTGCAGCATGTAGGGGGTGGTGATTCAAGGTTCTACCGCTACCACCTCCAGGTGGTCCACCCAGACCAGAGGGAGCAGGTGGAAATGGATGAACTCGGCTCCAGTTAGTTAAGGCATATGACCATGGTGCTCCAGAAATGATTTGAGGTATGATTTTTGTCTACCCCACTTTAGCTAAATTACATATAAACACAAGTTCCAGTCACTCATTCATTTCCACGACTCTCTTTTAGTGTTCAGAGATTTCTTTGGAGTCGTTGGCTCAATCCTTGCAATTAGAGAATCCTATGAGAGAATATTTGACGATTACACACTGGTACTAGTAGTGTGAGCATACTCTAGGAGGAGAGAGTGTTGGATGGGGTCATCTAGTAGCGGCTTCAAGGCCTTATAACGTCATATTGGGTATAGACTAGTTATCCACAGTCCATGCTCAGATTGACTTTGTTAGGTGAAATGTGTCGTCTGTCCATGAGAATGGAGCAGGTTATCCTTCAACGGTGAGAATGGAACCTTTATAGTAGCTGTTGGACCTATTCGGAAGAGGGTGTAGCTGATAAAAGATTATATGGCTAGCCTTACCCTCGGAGTTGTTGATGTGGAGTGTCCGAGCTATCATATAGTGGTGGACCAGTATGCTGATGTCTTCCATGATGATGTTCCCGGACTACCTATTTGCAGAGACATGGACTTCTACATCGACTTGTACATTTAGAAGGAACCGATATATACACCATTATATCTTATGGTTCCTTTGGAGCTTCATGAGTTATGGGTACAACTCTAGGACTTGCAAAAGAAGGGGACAATAAGGCCCATTGTTTCTCCCTAGGAAGCCCTAATTTTTTTCCAAGAAGGAAGATGCGAGTTTGGGGATTTTTGTGGATTTTTAGTGCCTGAACTCAGTGAACATGAAGAACAAGTATCCACATAAGAGGATTTATGATCTCATTAATCATCTGAATGGAGATTCATGGTTTTCGAAGATAGACCTCAAATTAGGCTATCATTAGCACAGGGTATGAGATGAGGATGTGCAGATGATGACTTTCAGATGTCAGTATGGCCACTATGAGTTCTTGGTTATTCCATTCGTTGGAAAAAATGCCCAAACAGTGTTCACAGGAATAATGAATAGGATCTTTCATCCATTCCTTGATCACTTTGTTGTCATATTCATAGATAACATCTTAATATACTCGGTGTCGGAGGAGGAGCATGCCTATCATATATAGGTATTTTGGGATACACTTTGAGATCAACAGCTTTATGGTAAGCTTTCGAAGTCCCAGTTCTGGATATGGGTGGTCCACTTTCTAGGACACGTTATCTTTGAGGATAAGGTTGTAGTGGATCCGGCAAAGATATAGGTGGTGCACTTTGGAGACACCCTAGAGTGTGACTGAGGTTCGGAGTTTCATGAGGTTTGATGAGTACTACCATAGATTCGTACCTAACTTTTCCAGAGTTGTGGCACCCTTTTAAGCATTGAATAAGAAGGGGAAACCCTTCGTTTGGATAGAGAGATTCCAACCGAGTTTTCAGGAGTTGAGGAAGAGACTGACAAGTGCCCCCATCTTGAGGATACCAGAAGAGGGCATTGGGTATGTAGTCTACTGTGATATGTCAGGGACCAGACTTTGATATGTCCTGATGCAGGAGCGAGCAGTGATCTCTTACAGTTTCTAAGAACTATGATAGAATTAGCAGAACTAATCTACTAATAACCAGTACTTAGTAGTAGTGGTATTGACCTTGAAGATGTGGAGACACTACTTGATGGGTGAATGTTTTATAGTCTACCCTGATTACAAGAGTCTCAGGTGTATCTTTTCATAGAAGGACCAGAACCAGAGACCTCGACGATGGCTAGAGTTCCTCCAAGACAATGACTTCGAGATAGTATATACTCCTTGGAAGGGTAATATAGTTTTAGACACACACAACTGGAGGTCGATTTTACAACTACAGAGTGAGGCAATAGAGTAGCTTGCCACGTTACGAATATCCTTTGTGGATAGTGATGGAGCAGCTTACCTCCAGTCTATGACGGTCACTCTACCAATTCCTTAGTGAGTTCAGGAGGCACATCTTGGGGACATTGACTGTGAGGCTCTACGTGCTCAGACATCCTCATGACAGGCACCTGATGGATTTTCTAATGTCGGGGAGCACATAATATTCTTTAGAGGATGCACCATTGTCCCATTGGAACTACGAGGGGAGGTGTTGAGGGTGTTCCATATTTCCCCTCTGGCGTTACATCCTGGGGTACTGAAGATATATGGGGACATCCGGAATTAGCACTGGTGGTTAAGGATGAAGAAAGAAGTGGTAGAGTTTGTTTCACAATTCCTCATTTGTCAGCAAGTAAAGGTCAAGCATTAGTGTCCAGTAGGATTAATGCAGCCACTCGAGGTACCAATGTGGAAGTTAGACGGTATCTCTATGGACATTGTGATAGTGATACCACATACTTCCAAGGAAAATTATTCCATATGGGTGATCATTGACTGAGTGACCAAGTTGTCCCACTTTCTACCCATCCGAGCGTAGGGATCAGTAGAGGGTTTGGGTTCCCTCTATGTACAAGAGGTTGTATGAATTCATGGTGTTCCATAGATGATCGTATCTTACATTGATGCATGGTTTATATCCCATTTTTGTAAGGGATTACAGGAGGCGTTTGGGACTCAGCTACATTTGAGAATCACCATTCACCGACATATGGATTTTCAGATGGAGCGGACCATTCAGACATTGTAGGACATGATTTGTGCTTGAATCCTAGATTTTGGCCATAGTGTGGAGTATAACATTACACTGTTGGAGATTGCATACAAAAACAACTATCACTCCACCATCGATATGGAACCATTTGATGCCTTGTATGATCAACCATGCAGATCAACTCTATACTGGACAGACCTGGGGGAGTCTACACTTATGGGACCAGAGTTGGTCCGAGATTCCACTGAGAATGTGCATACCATCCAGGAGCAGATGAAGACTACATAGAGCCGACATAAGTATTATTCTGATAGTAGATGAAGGCCTTTGGATTTCGAGGAGGGAGACAATATCTTCCAATGGTTCTCACCTCGATAAGGTTTGTAGTGATTTGGCTTGGGAAACAAGCTATATACGAGGCTCATAGAACCCTTTCAGGTTCTCAGTAGAGTGGGCGAGGTGGCGTATCTCCAAGCTCATCCCCCATATATGCATCAGGTGCATAATGTTTTTCACTTTTCGCAACTGAGGAAGTACATGCATGATCCATCTCACATTATCAACTGGGGAGAGATGGACATTGATGGTAGGGAGAAATTTAAGGAGTTTTTTTTGGAAATTTAGGATTGACACGAGCGGGTCCTTCATGGAAAATCAATTTCTTTGGTTTGCATTTACATAAGCATGAGAACCTCTGGGCGAGAATATTGGAGTAGGAGGCTCAATTTCTTGCTCTGTACCCCCATTTGTTTCCTTAGTGTATGTTGTGGATTTTGGGGAAGAAAATCCCTATGGTGGGGAGAATATAAGGACCCGGAATTTCCTTGAATTTTTTTAAAATATATAGAATTATTAAGAGTCTACAAAAATTGACGGCGCATGATTCTGAGGCCCAGTGCACGTAGAATAAATTTCTGATCCCTTTTTAAGGTGCATTCAGTGAATTATTAGGTGGAATTTTCTATATTTGGAATCAGTGCTCGAATTAAAAATTTGAGGGCTCTGTTGAATCCCCAATGCCAGGATTCTCTTAAAGATGGAATCACTTCGACAGTAGTAGGTCTGTTGAAAAAGTTAATTTTGTGAACTTTTCACAGATTAAAAAAAATATTATGTTATGTTATTTTTTATCTTTTCCTATTTTTGTTTTCCTCCAATGGACCTGCGGTGGTGGTAGGACAGACAAAATGTCAAGCCATTAATTGGAATCACTCCTCCTTAATTTTAACTGTACTGTTTGGAATTTGGGAGGTTAATTAATTAAATGAACCTCATAAATTCCATGAGATGTTAACCACCACTTCCCCACTTATTTTTATAGATCTCGGGGAGGGGTGTTAGAATGGATTCACCAAGTGACGAAGCTTTGGAAAAGTATCACAATGCCAACCAATTGGAGGACGAGACCAGTTCCTGCAAGTAGTGATGAGCACCAATGAAACACAAATTGACGACAACAATGTGGGAGATTATGTCAATCGTCATCAATGAACGTCTCTTCCAAGGAGGGGGATTGTTTAAAAGTCATCTTTTATGTTTTACCTTGCTTCCACTTTCAATCACATAAACGTGGAGGCGCGGGTCAAACAAACAAGGCCTGGACCCTCTACAACTTCTCCCATGCTTTAATTTTCAGGGAAGGTTCCCTAAAATTGATGTAAATGTGAAATAGCGGGTCACCCTATGATAGCTGGAGCATAGGATACCCATAGGTCTAGACGACACCAAGAACAAACAACAGAGTATGTCTGATGACACGCAGAAGAAACCATCGACATGCCATGTCGGCGACGGTCATGGGTGTCTGAAAGAGACCCATGGAAACTAGCTATAGGCGGTGGATAGCGGTGCACGATGACACACCGAGGTGGCCAAAGGCAGCCGGCCCGAGCTAGCTACGCGGGACAAGGGCGGCACCCGCAAGCGTCGCCGGCGCCGCGAAGCGGCCACAGACAGTGATTCGCTGCCAAATAGGGGTGGCATGGAGTAGCCATAACTAGTGGGCCATGGTAGGAATGAGAGGTGTGGCCCTGCATTTCACCGCGTTGGCGGAAATCAGTTGGCCAAATAACTAATCGTTCATGCAGTGGGGATGTTCCCCACCGGTTGGACAAACATCCATGCAACCGCGAGGCCAGCGGGACAAAATGGTCCGCCTTCAGGTGGACCGAGCCTGACGCGGCCCGTCCATAAAGGCCAGACCTGCTCAGCGTGTCGGACCAACAACCCAACAGGCTGGGCCAACCATGGCTTGGGACCATGAACCGAACCAGGCAGAACCCAATTGGCCAAACCCAGTGAACTGGGATGACACATAATGGGTCAGACCCGGGTGGGGTCCGGTAGACTCTAGGACCCTTTGCATCTGGCCGGTCTGACTGAGTCAGACCAGGCCCCGACCCAACCATTCCCTGAATAAAGAAATGCCCATAACTGAAAAACATGGTGTCTATTTGGCATGCCTTTAGTGGCACTGGGATCCCTTTTGGTAAGCGGTCCCTTTGGCATATTACGGCTGGCCCGACCGAGCCAGGCCGGACCAAGGTGCCATCACCATTGTTAACAAAAAGGGATGTAACTAACAAACTATGAATCTGATCGATGTAACACTATTTTCATAAAGATCCTTGTGACATGGTAGCCCTTTGGAGATACTCTATGTGAGTTTTTAGGTGGGACCCGGGTTGGATCAGACCTGAATCCAATCAGGACATTTTTACAAAAGTTTCCATATCTCACAGACTATGCATTTGAATTATGTGCTTTCTATCACGTTGGGACCTCTATGATAGGGCGGTTTCATGGGTATGACTTTTGTGGGAATTTATACTGGTTGGAACACTACTGAGGGCTTGAGGAGCGGTTATCCTAGAATCAAGCGTGATATGAGTAGGAATCCAGTGGATGTCTGTGACATGAAGAAGAAGAGAGACCAATGTGAGTCAGCATCCGAAACTATAGAGGGGGAAGATATAGTAATTAAAATAATCATCCCAACTTCTGTACTAGTGACCATTTGTAGATCAGCATCATAGAGACTCCGTGTGGAATAGAATCATAGAGACATTGTGTGGATCTGGATAACAGTGACCCTTTGTGGATCAACATCATAACGACCCTGTATGGATAAACATCATATTGACCCTGTGTGGATAAACATTCTAGAGACTGTGTGTGGATCAGCAGTGGCGTGACCCAACAAGGACCCTACTTACAGTTTCCAGTCATGGAATCTCAAATTGCGTCCAAGAGTAGACCGATAGCAGAATAACTTATTGTGGTTCAGTTGAGGAACTTCAAAATAGAATAAGATGATATAGCTTAAGACTAATCACCTATATTCCTGGACTCTGAGTTATATACATGGTGTGAGCTGACTATTGCTTCATGATTTTTTAATGGGGGTATTACCTAGTGGTTTTTCCATTGTGGAACACTGGGAGTCCTTCGGGGGTATCAAGGGACCTACTGAGTATTTTTATACTCACACCTACATGGGTATCACCCACAACTTATTGTTTCTTGTAAAGAATAGTAGCTGGGCTGAGACATGATGGAGTCTGGACCAAGAGGTATACAGAGGATACATGATGATGTAGAGAGTTTTGGAGATGATCTATTCCAACCCGTCTGGTAGGATCTTTAGTGGACAATCCAGGAGTTTTTTCTCTATTTAGTTGTACTTGTACTTTTCATTTGGTCTCGTATTCCAACCCCTTTACTTTTAGTAAACTTGTTTCTATAGAAGTTTACTTCATAGTTTCTTCTTTTTGTGTTATAGAATTGTGTGTTATTACATGTTTAAAGGAAATTCCTTCATGTTATAGGGATATTCATTTTTTGGTTCTAGTTTCCAACCCCTGGAATCTGGAAGACCGGATTGGGGAGGTCACAGTATAGTCCCCCGGGGACGGGTCGTGACACCTAATCTCCTCACTTGCAATAAACTATCATTTCATTCAAGAATTTTCTAGGATGTTTCATTATAAAATTTTTACATGATGGAAATTTCATTATTCCATTATTCTTCATTGGTGTGTTCCAAATATCTAGGGGTTGAACAAACATCTTCTTCTATTTATTTCCTTTAAATACATAAAATATAAAAAAATTCCATCTTTATTTTAATGGAATATGATACTATATCATCCTTTGATGTTTTTTGTGGAACTATTGATAATTTTAGACTCATATTAAGACCATAAAATAAATAGATAATATTACATTCCATATTAGGTATGAAGTCAGAATCATGACTACCAAATATCATAATGTTTTCCTTATATTATTTCACACATTATTATTACTACTACTTTAAAGTGAGGAACATACTCTCTATTTCAGTTCACTGTTCTTAGGAGATGTATTTCTCAACAAATATCACATTAAAAATTATCCATACAATTATTTCTACTTCTTTAACTCTTTAGTATTCTGGATAAATGACCACCATTGATTAACATATCCTCTCAAATAATAAACATCTAGGAAAAACGTTTCACATTCATTACATCCCTAATCTGGGAATATATTTTCAACAGACTTGATCCATTGTTCAGCTACCAAAGTAATATAAGATCTATTAAAATATGGAGGCTTGTATCACATAAAGAAATCCATCATTGGTGAATCATGTAATGGGAAAAAAGTTATTCTATGAAATAAAAGATATACATCATAACATGAGTCAGATGGCCTAATATTTTCACGATCTTCCCAGTTTCGACACCTTATGTATTTTCATTCCTAGTAGGAAAATCCATACATTTTTTATGGGTATTAATTCTCATTCATCTATTAGAAACCATCACAAAATAAAAGAAAACATAGAGTTATCTCATAATGATCAATAATATTGAGCCACGATATAAAAA
Organism: Viscum album; assembly: GCA_963277665.1. Lineage (NCBI taxonomy): Eukaryota > Viridiplantae > Streptophyta > Magnoliopsida > Santalales > Viscaceae > Viscum > Viscum album. Next base: position 871,126,045 of record OY728161.1, on the reverse strand, counting down.
CCATTATACTGGTAAAATTTCTCAAATACTACAAGGGATTATCATAATTGTCATGTTAGCTATGTTTATTTAAAATCTAGTTCCCATGGTTTCTTTTAAATGTTATCTAATACCAAATGTAGAAAACCTAACTCAAATATCATAGAGATGATGTATTCTTTAGTACACTAATACTAGATACAAGGTATCTTACCACACAAGATTGAACATTTTATAATACTTGATGAACCAAACATATACCAGATATCTGTATTACATTATAAATATAAAATAAATACTATAAAAAACATTCTCAAATCCTTGAAATTATTCATAATATCATTCATCATATCTTGGGGAATGGAAACAAATAAAGGGTGAGCTTAGATACTCAGTAAGGGCTATATAAAACAGAATCTACCATGACTAAATAAGTCTTTATCAATATATAAAGGTAAATAACTAAAAAAATTCTATTTAATGAATAATTTGATCATGATAATGCTTTTATGGATAATATCAATTATGTAATCACATTTATAATAAAAAATTATTTCTAAATAAAGACAATGAGTAATATTTGGAGAGATTATCTTATAAATAATGATATCTTTACCAAAAAATCATTATGCTAAGATAGTTTAATTGAAGGGAAGGTATTAATGAAAAAACCATTTAATAAGGCTATCCTACTTGTTTTTCTGATGAGACCTTTCAATGAATCGAGAGTCAATCAAGGACTAGGATCCACCCATCATTTCATTTCGAATGAATTCCTAGTATATTTAATGACCAATTAAATTAATAAAAATTATTCCTTATAAAAAATGTATGTATTGAGTAAATGATATATACTTCCAATATTTCTCATTAAATCAAATACCATTCAAAGTGAAACACCATATTAGAAATGGTATACAGTTTAATATATAATCATAACCATGATCCAAATAATATGGATATTTAATATAATTTTAATGTATAATGAATAATGATAATAAGAAAATGAACTTCTCAAGAGAAATTTAATGACTAAAAAAGTAATTAGAGATAAAAAATGACAATAATTTAATAAAAAAATATAGTTTTTGATATAAAATCATACCCATTGATGAAATAAATAAAATTAAAGTAAATAATTAAAATAATATTTAAATAAAATATTTATCTTTATAAAATTATTGATTAATTTTAGAAAAATATAAATATTTATATATAGTTATGAGAAATTGAAAATTCACTAACACATTATATTTAAAAAATAATTCATTTTGAATTTTGTATGGAAAATAAAAAATAAACCCATTTTAAAATACTAAAAACCCTAGAAAAATTAAATTAAAAAAAAATATTGAACCATTTTATTAAAAAAAATTACTTTAATGATACAATTTTGAAAAAATGGACATTGAAGAAAAATATACCTGACCCAAAAGAGAAATAAGATCACCTTTTATTTCAAAAATTTAATAAATTTAATAAATTTCAAATAGAGGAACAGTTATAATAAAATATTGAATCTCATTAAATATCCATATAATAGGGAAATATATAGATTTTAAAAAGGATAGAATGTTTGATTCCTTCAATGAAAATAAGAGAAATCCCAAAACATGAGATTGTAAAATGAATCCTTACATAGTAGGCACATTTAAAACTATAACCCCTTGAGGGATTATTATTTAATTGAATCATTAATAATTATAAATTAATAGGTACTCTTTTTTAATAAATTTTGTCAGAATTATATACACAAAATAAATTTAAATAGGTGTATAATACCTAACATATCTCAATAGAGTGTAAGTTGAGATGAAATACCTTACCTCAAGTTTAACATGCTTCATAAGTGATTTTAAACTCGTATATAATAAATATATATTTATTATAATTTATAAAAGAAACCATATACTTACCTATAGTATCATATATTATCTATTATAACATATTATCACCCATTTGTTTACAATATTTTACTATTATCATTATATCGCGTGTCAATTACTTCATTTTTCATGATAATATTGGTTTGATAGTTTCTGTACTTATATATTTATTTTTTTCCATAATATATATAATATTATTTAGGATCTAAATAAGAAATTTTTTAATTATATATATATATATATTTATATAGTGAGAGTCATTCATAATAGGTAAAAACGAATAAGGAATTACACCGTTCATGGAGACAATAGACCATACATACACATGAACACTATTTTCAATTATCAATTAATGGAATAAATGAAAGGTAAATAATAATTTAAATATTAATAATATTTATTTTATCATATATATTCATTAAATATATTCTTATTTCCATCCACTTAAAGAGGAATTAAAAAATTTATCACATCACTTATTGGAGGTTGTAGTCCACACATACAAAAGAGTGACATTATTGTTTTCCAATAGATTGGAAGGTAAGAATATATATATGATATTAAAATTAAATAAGAATAATAATGTCAAGAATATGTTATATTTTTATTTTTTCTATATTTATAATCATCCAAATAAAGTGGTTATTAAAAACTATATACAGCACTACATGGAGAGGGTAAGCCATACGTACGCATGCATAATGTTTTCTCATTCCAGATGGTGGAAAATGAACTACACCATAATCAGAAATTAGAAGAGGTTTATTAAACCACTAATATTTTTTTTAAAAAATAGAGGAGGTTTATTAAAAACCACTGCTAATCCTTTTATTTTTTTTCACACACCCAAAACTTCTTCCCCGACCCTCCACCCCGACCCCCACGACACCCCAAAGCCCTACTATTCCCGACCCTCACCACCCCTCTATGATGGTCACAACCCTCACTACCCCTCAACATGCCTCGATACCCCTAGCCACCCGTCCTTACCTTCATAACCCCTCAGCGCTAGTCCCGACTCTCACCCCCACCCCCCGACCCTTATCGCCCCTCACTGTCTGCCCCGACTTAGCCACTTGCCGCTACTCTCCTCCTGTCCCAACCTCTCACCTCTCCACCCCTCACCATTGGTAGGTTTTAAATTAATATTTCATGTGGATTCTTCATAATTTAAACTGATATATATTTGGTTTAAAATGATAATGGTTTATGGATGAATGTATAGTTAGAAATTGATAAGATAATGTTTATAAGATGAACTCCACATAGGGATGAGTATTAAAGATATGTTTGGGTCATGAAGTGTCAGGTCTGATAAATTAGTTAAATATAAATCTATTTTTGATTTTGTGTCGAGTAAAACATTGAGATATGATTTGAAATGATAAATATTTAATTAATTGAAGTCAATGATTTATTCATAAATAGAGTGATTGTAATTTAATGGTTATTTTTTAAATGATGAATTTTAATTTTATTATTTCAAATGGGAATTGTGTTGGCAATATCATGATATATAGACTTTTGTAAATATTATTAATCATATTTGTATTCTTTACTATTTAATTAATGATATTAGATTATATCATGGTGGGTAAAAATATTTGAAAAACATGTTTTGATAAATGTAAGAGTTGTTGATGAAATCTTGTTATTAAATTATATGATTGGACAATTATGTTTGTAACTTCTTTTTTCTGAGAATAATAAAAAAGGATAATGTTTTCTGGAAAAACTAGTTTGTGTGTTTTTCATATGATAGTGTGTTGATAATTTGTAAATGTCAATTGGTTAGATTGAGGAATAATATAATTATTTTGATATATGAAGTAATAAATTATATTCTTTGTGCTAGATAAAGGGGGATTTAATTTAAATTTAAATTTTTGAAATGAATTGAAGTAAGGGAAAATAAACATGTATGAATAAACCAAATTTTTTGATGTATAATGGAATTAATGCTGAATTGAGGGATGGTGAATTATAATGTTACCATTGCCTAATGATGAATTACTTCACGTTGCAATGAGTATTATGTCGAAATTAAAGAGGCGATTGTTTGGTAATGTGTTGTGTTCCTATTATTTTTCAATGTATATTTCATGACTTTCTTTTTTAGGGGTAAGCCTCAGTTTAGGATATGACTTGACCATGAGTTTGGTTATGATGCATATTACACCTTATGATATTCTTTAATGAGAATTTTTGTCAGTTCTGTAATGGGAGGATTAGGCCATGGGTTTATTTATTCTATGTGTATGATAACCGATGGAATTTTCCTTGTGCATGGCATAACTATTATTTTTAAACACATAATATCCAATATACTCATAGTTCTATATTTCCAAGAATCTAAAGGATACACCTTCATTTTAGAGACTTGAATGTAATCAAATTCATCCCATTTCATAAAAGTAATCTAAAATTTAAAAAGATTTTTCACACTATATAATGAATATATATGTTATTACATCATGAATTTAGTACAAAACATAATAATGTTCTCATAAGTCACTTCATAAATGAATCTAAATTAGTTTTTATAATTTTTTTAATAATGTGGGTCAATGAACACATCTACTTAAATCAATTCCCCTGAAACCGAAGGCCAGTTTAGCGCCCTTCTAGCTAATTTTTTGGATATACTTTCTTACTAAAAATAAAATTCCACCTATAGATTCAACATTGAACAAATTAATTGGTATACCCAAAAAATTTATCTAAATTGGTTATACTAAATAATCCATCCCTTCTATCCAATTTTGATTATTATGTAACATTTTTTTGAAAACCTTGAATTTTCCATGATTCCCATAATCAGAAATGGTTAAACTGTTCTTCCACCTAAAATTTCATAATCATATTTATCTCATTGAATGGGATAATATCAGACCTTTTGTGGTTTATTCCTTTTATAGATCAACTTAAAACAACTATAAAAGTATAAATAAACAAAAAAAATATCAACAAGAGAAACAATAACAATAAAATTATAGTAATGATACCCAATCTTCCATGAAAATATCCACTGATACCTAATTTTTATTGTATATAATGAGATATTTAAATAAAATAACAGTTTATGAGAAATGAAACTTTGAAACATTATGAATTTATGGATTTTATTATATCAAAATTAAAATAAATATGATAAATAAAATTAAAGATACACATAAAAGAGAGAAAATTTGAATTAAACAAAATTTATCATAATCAATCCACTAATTTAACCTATGAAAAAAATGTTACTAAATGTATAAATTAAATAAAAAAGAGTATCATCATATTAGCTTAACTATTTTTAGAATCATGATGGCCCTCTAATCAGTTATTGACAATGGATTGCGATACTTTTTTCCAAGACTTTTAAAAATGTTTTTGTATTAAAAATGGATTTCAACATTTATATTTATTCTTGGGTTTCCTAATGGTTTTTAAATAAAAAATTTAACTATTTTACACATCATTTCCCCCACAAATATACTTTAAGGATTTCAATTATCCTTTTTAAAATTATTCATGATTTAGCATATGTATTTATATAGGAAACCCTTATTTAACATATTCATATTTTATTCAACTAGTATATATGAATCTCTTTTCCAATTTAGTAATATTTACATGTTTTCATTTTTTTAATAATGTGTAGGCACATTATGATATATATGGATAAAAGATGGATCTCATTACCGAGGAACACACGTCAGTATGCTAAGGGTTTTGAGGAGTTTTTAGATTTTTAAATTTCCAATTGATCTATTGATGGGCGAATAAGATGTCCATGCCCTAAATGTAAATTCAGAATATGGTTGATGTGGGATAAATTTTATGAACACCTTATTTTTATTAAATTCAATAATAAAATATTTTTGTTGGATATATTATAAATAATCGAATATTACAGAAAGGTTGAGAACCAATGTCAATCCACGGAATGAGCTCCCAACTTCATCGAAAATGGAAAAAATAATGAAAAACATTATAAATGAAGAATTATACATTGAAAGACACCAAAATATATATAAAAACATTTTAGAACAATTTGTTGAGGGTGCTAAAAATAGCAATGTAATAAGTGTTGTTTTTGAGACCGTAGGACAACCAGATCATGATTGTAACATATCATTGGATACTACTTTTGATTCTATAAAGAAAAATGTAATAGAAAAAATCAATGAGTAGACAAATTAATTTAATGGTTTTGTTGAAGATGGAAATCAAGGGTTGTATAGTGGATGTTTAAAATATTCAAAACATTCTTTTCTACTGAAGTTGTACCACATCAAATGCCTATGTGGAATTAAAAAAAATGTGATGTCTATGATATTGGAATTGTTGCATGATACATTTCATGAAGAAAAGATCCATGATTCTTTTTATGATATGAAAAAAGAATCCTCAAGATTGGTCTGAATTATAGATAAATATTTGTGTTTTCCAATGATTATACGCTTTATTGGGGAGAGAGTTCAAGAAGGGAGGATTGGAAAAAATGTTCTTCTTCTATATGGGAGACTATGGGTGATGTAGGAAGTCTGAATCAATATAATATCATGAATGAGAATAAAGTAGAAACACCTATAATGGTTTTTCATTACATTCCTTTAAAGCCTTGATTTTAAATATTATTCATGTCATACAAAATTGCTGGAAACATGATGTGACATTCTATAGATAATAACATTGATGGGTTAATATGTAATCTTATAGATTCACAATTGTGGATGAATTTTGATTCATGACATCTAGATTTATCATATTATCCTAGGTATCTTTGATTGGGAATAGATGATGATGGATTCAACCCATTTGGGACTTTGAGTACCAGTTGTAGAATTTGTCTGGATGTTTTGATCCCTTAAAATATGCCTCTGTGGATGTGTATGCAAGAAATCAATTTCATTATTTCGATAATTTTTACTAGAAAAAAATTCCAGAAAATTATATTAATGTATACTTAAATCCTTTAATTGAAAAATTACATGAATTGTAGAGAAATGATGTTGATACATATGATTCATCCTCTAGAACAATATTCAAAATGAAAGCTACTCTAATTTGGACCATTAGCGACTTCCCTGGACTTGAGAACTTAACTGGTTGGAACTATTACACAGGTTGGGCTTGCTCTATTCGTAACATTGATTTTGATCCCAAAATACATATTTATAGTATAAAATGGTTCTTCTTGTTCCATCAATTATTTATCGATTAATCTCATAGATTTCATCTCAAAAAGTTAAAATTCAATGGTTTCATTGATTGTAGACGACCTCCAAAGTTGCTAACATGTTCTAAAATATTGGCACAAATTGGAAATTTTGAAACAAAATTAGCGAAGGTGAATTATTTGAACAATAGTGGGAAATAAGTTTGAAGTGCATTGTTAACATAAATCAATGTACAACAATGGAAGAAAAAAGAATATTTTTTAAACATTCATACTGGGAATTTAATTTGTTTGTGAATAATATTTATTTGATGCATATTGATAATAATGCTTATGAGAAGTTAATATTCACATTTCATAATGAGAATGGAATTATGAAATATTGTCCCAATTCTTGGAAATACTTAAATGTAATGAACATAAAGTGTGATATCTGGCTAGATGAGAAAGGGATGTATGATCTGACTATTTTTTAAATGAGAATTTGGGATAAAGATACATTTCTTCAATTTTTAAAACATGTTAAGGTATCTGATGGGTATTAAATTAACATATCATGGTGTTTTTACATAATTAATCATAGGATATATGGATTAAAAATCCATGATTAATATAATTATTTTACAAAAGTTACTTCTATTATCATTGCGTAAGTTTTTACCAGAAAAGGTTACAATTTTTGTAGTCCAATTATGCACATTTTTCAGACAACTATGTGAGAAAACTCTACATCCATTTCAACATAAGAACCTTTAGGAGATATTTTTATTGACTCTTTGTGCATTGGAGATGATCATTCCTCCATAATGTTTTACTGTAATGACGCATTTAACCATGCATTCAGTTAGGAAGCTTCATTAGGAGGCCCAATACATTATCGATGGATGTATCCAATTGAGAATTAATTTATTTATATTTTTTTATTTTATTAATTAATTCTTATCAATTTATTAAATACAATATTTTTTTATTTCATAGATATCATTGGAATATGAAATCATAGGTGAAAAATAAATCTCAACCTGAAGACCATATTTCTGAAGGCTATTTGGAAGAGGGGTGTGTTATCAATTGTTCTAGATACTTTTATAATAATGAGTTAATATTAAATGATTTTGGAAGAGTTGATGACACATAAATTCAATATAAAATAATAGGGAAATACAATACCATTCCTATTATTGGCCGATCAATTGGGAGGTGCTCAAATGTTACACTAATAGAAATGGAATTATTACAGGCACATAGATATTTTTTTATAAAAAGGGAAATTCTAGATCCATTTATTATTGATTTGAGGATTCAAACAAAGAGACAAATGCGAGTATGAACATGAAATGAGAAATATATAACAATATCTATTAATAAAGATCTTTTAAAATTTTTTTCACAACATGTATGTTCATAAATATCACAATAAATATAGATATTAGGTTTATACATATATTTTGTAAATCCAATAATGTATATTACTTTTTTAGATCATGAATACTGATACTCGATCTAAGTTGTCATAAGATTTAATGTTTCCTGTTTGAGGTCCTCTAAAACAAGAATGAAATTTTGACACTTACAATGTCAATGTATTTAGATTCCATATAGTTGATCAAGAAGAGGGTTTGAAAACATAGAATAGTGGCATATTTATGTTTTCTGATGTGGGACACAATGGAATATTGACATATATTTTAGAATTAAACTACAAGGGGAATTTTTTAGTTGTTTTATTTAAATACAATTAGGTGGATATTATCTAGGTTGTTAAAAGAGATTCCTTGCAATTTACTTCTATGAAATTATCTCACATGATGGATGTTTGTGATCATGAACTACATGAGCTTTATATCTTAACATCATAGGAAAAATGTTATATTATGTGAACGATGTAATGGATGAATTATAGAGTGTATTTTCTCACACAAAACAAAGAGACTTGTATGATATTGGTAACGAAGTGGATGAAATGACCTCTGAAATTGAATCCATTCAACATTAATAAGTATAATTATTTTTCCACTATGATACTGAAAATATTAGACTTTCAATGGTGTATGGAGTATATGAATAATAAATAAATCATGAAACCTTCATGATTGAAGGATAAAATGATTTTATGTGCAGTTATACAAACATTTATCAACTGGTTATGCCATTTGTGCAGTCATTCATTATCATTGTTATGTATTTTTTTTTGTTATTATAGTGAATCTGTTATCATTTCTATTTTTTTCTGCATGATTTTTGTGGAAATATATTTTCTGAACTTAAAATTAATTGATTAAATATATGGAATTACATGGGGGAAGAATTATACAGATGTCAGTCAACTCTCTGTCGATATTCTATCAACCACACCGATAGATGGTGATCTATTTGTCTCCCTCTGTGAAGCATCTAAGACACCATCTTGTTACGAACTGCACTATCTCTCACACCATCTGTTAGCATCCTATTGGTAGCTCAATTGAGGGCTTCCCATTCAAAAGCCACAACAATGATGGGGAAGGGAGACACTCTTAGTTCTTCATGGGGATATTGGAGGGTGACTCTGGTATGTACAAATTTTAATATGAAAAAATTTATTAAACTTTTTTATACTACTAAATGGGTTTTAATAAAAGATGGAAACTATGCTAATACATAGAAAAATATGAAAAATTCCAATGTATGGAATCTGACCAGACTAAAGATAATTGTCTCATTTGATTCATATGGGGTCCCTACGGATGATGCTGCATGATTACATGGCCAGAATCTAGGCCTGCTGGCGATGGAGCCGGTTACCCTTCTAATTACATTTGAATATTGGAGGCATATACCTTCATCTTGATAAAATTGATGTTTTTCATTCACAAATAAACATAATTTTAATATTTATGGCATAATTGAATGTCATTATGTTATTAAATGCTAATATTTTAAAAATGAATCTCTGTGTATAGTTTTTTTTTCACTCTACTGAGTGCACATTAAATTTTTTTTCGAATGAATGAAAATATTTTAAATGGAGATTATGGAAGAAATTCAATGATACATAGTTTAGCACCATAAAATGTATGATAAGGTACCCTATGGGGTACCTATATAAAAATAGAAAGATTTTATTGATAGGAATCATGATGATAAGAACATTGTATTTAAATATATATTATTATATTAATACCATTTTACATTTTTAAGTGTATATGAAAAAGAGATGACATTACATACATTAATATTAAACTAAATTTTATTTTTTTGTATCATTCTTGTACGAGTGAATCGAGTCGGGATAAAAAAATAAACCCTCCCACTACAGGGTCAAAGAGTTTTTCTAAAATCAGATAAACTGTGGTAATATTTTCATTAATTTATTTATTTATTATAAAATAATATCTGTTTAATATATCAAATTGTAGATTTAACTTTTTTTATGATGTCATAGAGTTTAGAACACTATGTATCATGGGTAGAAGTGTTGCTAGATATTCATAAAAAATATAATGGGAGTTTTGTTACAGATCTTACAAAAGAAGTTGGGGTATGAATTGATTTTTCATTATAAAAACATAATATCAGTTGTTTCTATGTTAATATATATTGCTTATAATATGAATGATATTTGATATATAGGTAAAAATTAATGAACTATGGGATTCCAATACTGAACAATCTTACTAAATACCCCTAGATGACCTAATTTATAATGTTCTTGAGAAGGAGCATCCTGTTTGAGTGCAGAAGATGGGTTTGGGACCATTACCATATAAGGTATTTTGGAGGAAAAAAAGTTTTCAAAGTTCATTTATTATTTGTTGTAGTTAATTCTCACCCTAATATGCTCAAAGAATGTTTGACTCTATCAAAACCACAATTCAGGAATAGGGGGGTGAGATATGTATTATGAAGAAAGTGTTTCTTAATTTATAGCAAATGATGACTAGATCTGTCCAAGTGGATTTCGAAAAAATGAAAAGTGGTGAGAAGGTAAATCAAACAACATCAAAAACATTTATTTCACACACATTTATTTATTTTATTTTTAAATACTAATATAATACATTGTATAATTTTCAATATTATTTTATTATAGGTGATAGAAGCATGAAGTAGAGATGGAGATGGAGAGGGTGGAAGTAAGAGTCCATCATTGGGAAATAATTAGTAGAGACGTTATGATCATGTATCAATAGGGCTAATGTGTGTATTTTTTTTTATCATTTTCATATATTTTAGATGGGATCGAGACAACTTGTTACCTATGTATGTTTTGTATAACCTTGTGTATATATGATTTGTTTCAATTGGTTACGGAGATTGAAATTTATTTATCATTATATATGATGTTTAGATTATTGTCTATATTTTACATATAGGTTGATCTGACTATTATATTCTACTATTTCCCACTTTTTTCCTGGTTCCTTACTGAGTATGTTTATTATCACCCAAGCATGGGAATTGCATCCATGATTTTTTTCTGATGAAGACAACATTTATATTGATGGTGTCCTTAGTGGACCGAGTATCTATGGAACATAGAAGTTAGGGGAGGAACTGGCCCTATTTGGTGGTCAGACATAAGAATCTTGTGTTGGGATCTCCACTTCTTTTCACTTTCAATTATTTTTTGATTGGGACCTATTTTTCGTCTTCTTTCTTAGGCATGTATTTTACCATTTTAATTTCTTGGGCATTTATCTATATCATTCTAATTTATTTCCAAGAGGTTACTCAGAGTAATTTATACACCATAGAGGTTTTATTTTATTTTACCTATACACTATTTTAGGGAGTTGAGTGTGTGTGTGTGTTAACGTAAAATGTGATAAAGCCTCCCAATTTAGTGAAATCCTTACTCTGTTCTTATCGCAATAACTTCAATTATTGGGGGTAAACCTGTGTTGTCACTCTCAGCTTACTGGTGTCCCATGTAGAGCCCCTATAGGTCAAGTCATGACATAGAACCCCATGGTTTTCTCCAAGCCTATAATCTCTATCTAACCCCCGCCATTATAGGAATGTCTATAACCTTTTACAAATATCACATTATGACCTAGTCCTACTGACCATGGATCATTTTATGTTATATCTCACAAAAATAATGTCATATATCACTTATTCATACAATTATATCTCAATTCTATAAATCCGAGTCAGTTTTAATCCTTGCTTTCAGAAGTATAGTTCATTTTGGGATATTTACGGTGATTCTTTTTTGGTAACTTCAAGATGTTTTGGGTGTATCTTCCCATTTATAATTATTTTTTTATCATAGATTGTTTTTAATGGAGATATATTGTCATATATTATTTGGGTAGTAGGGATGTATTTTTAGAACATTTTTACATTATGTTCAAACATTTCGGTGGTATTTTTAATGATAGGGAGACATGTGATAGTTAAGTCATATCATATTAATTATGATTTTATCCTAGAAATTCCATTTAGTTGTTTATATGACATTTATTATTATTTTAGATCATCTGCTTCTTTAAATCTTGTTAATTCAATCTTAAATTTGGCTAATCATTCTTTATAAATGTGTCGTGTAATAGTTTAAAAAGGTACTCACAAATGATTTTTTTGGGATGGTTGATTTTAAGCATATATCACTACATGGAAGGGATATATTGTTTTCCTTGGTATTAATCATGAAGGATGATGATATATTTAATGATCTGGTCAAATTTTAATTGTTATACATGTGTTGTTCTGGCCGCATGTTCTGGGGATGCAGAATCTGTAGCTTGGTTTTTTTGTAATTCATGATTTAGAGGTGGTTTAAGATAGTGAAATATTATGCTATTTTCAAGGGATTCAGTTAAAACCACCTATAAATATGGGGAAATTTTATTTAGAGGTGTTTTTATCCATTTTTGTGATGTTTTTTGGTAAAATTTTTAGAATGTAGTGTTAGTTTTCCAGTACTACTATATTGCTATTTTTTATGAAAAAACACATCTAAAACTAAAAAACCGCCAAAAAAATTTATTTTCTGTAATTTTATAGAAACCACCATGTTTTTAATGTCTACACCAATTTTAGTGGTACCTTTTTGGAACTGTTGTAGAATAATGTAGTAGTACTTTAAAACCACCTTTATATAAAAAAATATAGTTAAATGAAATTTTTATTATAATGATCGTCGTAAAATAATTATAATAACATCTTAGTATATTTATGTTAATTTAGATTGTTTTTTAGCATTGCTAAAATAAATATAGGGGAATTATAACATGATATAAATTGAAAATAGACGATAAAGATGATTACCTCTTATTGGGTATAATTTCTTTAGACCCGTTATTAAGGACCCCTATAATGGTCTTTTAAGAATAGAAAAACCACTAATTCTTGGATATTGAAGTTTAAAAGTTAGTTTTTTTGGTTTTTGTCAAGATATATTACTCAATGTGGTGCAATGAAAAAAGGGAAGTGGTTTCTTTTTATAATTAACGGGAAGACAATTATGATTTATCAAAATATAAAAATATTAGAAAAGTCATATTAATAGAAACATTGTTCTAAAATCACATGGATTATAAAATAATATTATTTTGGTCCTAATATAATAATTCAATAAAATTTATAAAGGTTTATATATCATTTTAAAATTTATCTTTTTTATTAACCCCTTCATTAACCATTGTTGACATTAATAGTTGTAACAATTATTATAATATTAGACGGTTATTATTTTACATATAAGGGGACTATTGGATTATAAATTTAAAATTTATGAAATATTAGATCATATATTATCCCCTTATCATAGTTCAATATTTTAATAATTTTTAAATAATTTAATAAAATATCATTTTCATAAAATAACATTAATGTAATTTTTTACACTATTTATTTAATTTGACTTTAGAGGAATAAATAAAAATATTTAACTAATATATAAAGATTCAAAAAAATATATAATATTTTATATTTGTCAATAAAATTTATAGGGAACTATGAATCCCAAATAAAATATAATTTTTAGAGTTTTTAAAATTGTTTACATGATTTTTCTACTGCTTGCATGAGAATTGTGTCTGCAATGTGTAAGCATTTAAGGTAATTATTTCATATCTACAAATGATCATTAAATGAACATAGTAAAAAATAATTTCATATTTTAGATGAAATAGTTTATCTAAATATAATATGTTTTTACCCATGTTAAAAATATTTTAGCTATTAAAATCAAGAAAGTGACATTTTTGACATTATATTTTACTTAAATACAATAATGCTCAAAATAAAATATAAAGGGGAAAAAGTTCATATTTCAATATTTTGGATGATTATAGACAAAATGTAATAATATAATTAAATAAATTCAACCTTTTTAATGAATTTTAAGCCTTATCACATTTGTTTTTAAACGTAATTACTTAATTTTCCCTTTATTAAGGTGACAAATTGCAACAATGTTACTATTCATAATGTCTAAAAATAAAAGGAAAATATTTAGCACATTTGAACACTAAGATTAAAAATATGGGATTAATTTTATCAAATCAAATTCATATAATTTGTGTAAATTAAATTATAAATAAACATGAAAAATGCACTGATATTCAATTTTCTTAAAAATTTCATTTTAAGCCTAAAAACAAACTTATATAATAACTATATAAAATATTGATCCTAATGGAATTAATTAAATTATTTCAAATAAAATGGATCTTATATAAATTTTAATATTAAATATAATTTTTTTAAAATTACATTATTTTATGAAATAAATGATAGTTTTACAAAAAAAATTATTTTGCTATATTCATTAAAAAAATCTCTTTTAGAAAAACACTGAAATTTAAACCTAAGAAAATATCTAAATGATTAAAGAAGAAGAAATGATATATTTATCACATTATATTATTTCAATAGTTTCATATAGTTCATTTAAACATAGTTTTGCGAAGTAAGATATCAAATAATATAGATTTTTTAAAAGAGAAATACATCATAAATGCTAAGGGTGTTACATCGAGTGCGTTGCCTGGAAAATATTTTTTTTGAGTCATATTGATGCAATGATTTTTTAAAATATAGTATAGCATGTTGGATAAGAATTTAATGTTTTTCTCTATGATTATGATGGAATAAAGGATGGCATGGTGTTAGTGGTTGATAATGATGTGCATGGATCAGGAGGAAAGAAACACATGTGATGATGGAACATAGTAATATTGTACTCATGTAGTAGTATAAAGGAATCCATATAGTAGAGAATGAACCATTTTTTTAGAGGGGTTTCAATAATTATGTATGAAATTATAGTGGGTGTATATTATGGTGTTCTTAGTGAGTCAATAATGGGTTATAGTGGATGTTTTATGATTGTGATTGATTATGAAGGGCATAGTCACGTCTGCAACTATGTATAGTAATGGAATGTGCATGGGTTGTGGAGTAATAAAATTATTCAATGCAGGTCCATAGATATTATGATACCTGTAATTGTATAATCTATGTCATGTTTAGGTGAAGTGATATGAAGACTATCCAAGCACACCATCATAATAGTAATAAATAATTTTAGAAGGTGATATTGATGATAGGGAGAATTATGGATTATAATTAGACCTTATGATCAAATAATGAAAATGAGGAGTTATTAAATTGTTGAGATGATTTTATTGATGATACCATGGAATTTATAAGTACATGTATTCCATTGAAAACTGTCAGACTATTGGAAATGATCATGTTTTGGTGGAGTGAGTTTTTTCGATAATGTGCCTTATATTCCAAGTTTCATAGTGGAAGTTTTTTGAAATTATAGAGTAAAATATTGTGAATTTAGCATGAATAATTGATTTCTATTAGTTAGGATAATGTTTTTGAGTCATTGAGGCCTCTCAAAGATGAGATGGGATGTGGTGGAGAGATTGTGAACCCCAGGGCCTTTTCAAGTTATGAATTTTAGTGGAATTGTTTTTGAGTTTGGTGAGGGGTTTGTCTTGATAATTGGAAATCTGAATGGGATTCCTAGTTTGGTTACTTCTCACGTATATTTATTTAGACATGTTAATAGGATTTAATGGTGTTTCATGGTCTCAAGTGAGAATCGAATTAATGATTGTTGGACCTAAAACTATTTTTTGGTACCTCAACAATTAGAAGACCATAACGCGGATCTCACCATGGTAGAGGGATACACTCCTAAGTGAGTGTGGTGCACATGTTTTGGAGGGAATATATCATATGTGAGATTATGTCACCTTGTTCTTTTCTATGATATAAAGTAGAAGGGAATGAATAATGTTTTTAGTATCGTGGCATGGTAGAAATCGACAAGGTTAGACCTTCTATTTCATGGATCTCTCAATGAAAGGATGCATTGGGATTGATATGAAACACTCGGTGTGGGGAGAATGGTACTATGGGTGATCATGGAACCTAGTATAACTCATCTGTTGTAAATAGTGATGGTAGAAACTCTAATGTTCGGTGTTTCAGCGAGATTTTTGTATAAAATGTTCCCCTATCAAAACTGTTTGGAATTACCATGGTGTGTTTAATTCCATAAGGAATGATTAAATTACAAGTGGAATGCGGTTTTTTCACTATGTTTAAATGTGTCGAATTTCCTCAGGGGCTTCCAAGAGGTACACCACAATTTTTTGCTTCCTTGTGGTTTAGAATTTTGTGAAATACCCCCTTTAACCCATTGAATTTGAAAAGTGGTTCACTATTCTTGTCCCCCATCTGTGGTCATTATGATAGTATTTAATCCCCCAGATATTCCGTTCAATTTACCCTTTTAATACAGTGTATTTAGTTCTGTTTTTTGGAAGTAATTAATGGTGGGATCTCATATATCCCATCTTTTCTTTTTTCTCCTTATTATTTACAAATTTTTTGTCGTCATGGTTAGGGTTTGACTGATGATTCTATTAGATCATGGTGGAATCATCCTGATATGATGGGGATTTTGGTGGATTGGATGGAGGAAAAACTATGATGATGTCTTCATGCAATCTGACATCTTTTCAATGGAGGCACATCTCCAAATGGATCTTTAGTAGTTTATTTATAATTTAATTAAAATTTTCTATTAACTAGGTGTTAAATGTTTGGTATTTCACCCATGAAATCATCAATAACAATTTATAGACCTTCCAAGAGTTGTTAGTATCTCTTTCAATGAGATAGGGTCATTGAGTGAGTTTACATGCATTATTTAAAATTAAAATATATTTTAAAATAATTTTAAATTGTTAAAATTGTCTTAAATAATTAATTATAAAATTTTATAGTTAATTATTGGGGATCATTTTAGGAGATTGGTACTCAAGAGATTATGTAACAATTGGGTGATCCTAATTAGTGATGTTAATTATATGATTTAAATGGAACTAATTTGTTTGAGTTAGGTGTTACTAAATACATTATCCTTTGGATTATGATTTCTTATGGAATGTGATTTGTGGTCTCACAACAATATTCTATTAAACCATTTTAATTTATATTATTGTTAAATGAAAATATATTATTTTCAATGCATTGTTGTAACTGAATTACCTATTTACATTATGGTTACTTCATCTCTGACTTATTTCCTCGATAGTTGACATTCGTTTCCATTATTATAACAGTGTATTATGAGACATAATTATACATGAGTGGTGTTTTTAAAAAAAATTAAATTAAGTGGGGTGGTATTTGTGCTATTACCTTTCCTAGGTAGTAGAAATATATAAAAATGGTATAGAGGTACTTATGTGACATTTTAGATCCCAAAAAGAAACCATTTGATACATGAGATTCCCTAAAGTCTATGGGATAACTGAGATAACTATGGGAAAAGTGATAGTCCTCCCTCTAAGATATAGAGACCCTTGAGATATGACCTGGGTAATTTTTTATGGGATGGGTGAGAGGGATAACCTAGTATGACCTTATCAATTAATCTAGGCCTTGTTCCATCACTCTTAATTGAAAATGTATCATAACCTATGTGGAAAATGAGGACTTAAGGTTAATATGAAAATGTTTGGGATGCCAAACCATGTGAGTGATGGGATTAAATTGATATATGAGATTAATATTGAGGAACCCATGTGGGTGTCTGTGATATGGTGTGATCTAGGGGACCCTGATAGGTTCTCCAATGATATTTTGAGCCCCAAGAGGATGATATTAGTCTGATGAGTATAAATGACTATGGGTGTAACCTTAAAACTCAAATTATTGATCTGAGTCATAGTTGGCTATACTAATGAGGATAAGTATCACACCAAAGAGTTCTAATTGGGATATGTGAGGTGGGTTTTGAAATTTTGTTAACCTAGATGATTTTAATATATGAGATATCATGGGAGGGACACACTTCACTTGAGGATAATTTGAATACTTTAGTGGATACCTATGAATTGGGTGTTTACTTTTTTTTTCCAAATTTCTTGGGTGGTTACCCATAATTAATTACCTAGGGATTTATATAGTTCCTAGGTTTTTACATTGGATTCTTCCTTTAGTTCTATGAAATTTCTAGGATATTTATATGGATTCATCCTCTGGGTCAATTTGTTTTTTGGAGGGAACTGAAGAATATCCCTATGGTTTTATATTTAGGCATATAGATGCGGTTCTGTGAAAGGGATGAAACCACATAAGTGGATTATGTGGTTCTTGGTAGAGTATGAAACCAATTTTGTTGATATTCAGGTTTTAGGTGAGGAATGTGACCCCTTTTATGGATGATATAGTTTCAAGTATAGGATACAAACCCCAGGAGGAGATGAATGTTCAGAGTATGGGATGCGACCCTTAGGGTGGATTATTCTCCTTTCGGGTGTGGGATACAACCCCCCAGGCAGATAGATGTATATGATGTTGTTTCTGGAAGAAGATGTGACCCCCTAGGTGGATGGGTATTAAGGTTCTAGAGAAAATCTTGAATCCCCCCACTGGATTTGTATTATGTTTAGTTATATATGATACTGGACGAACAATGTTTGGGTCAACTCTTGGTGGATCCTAAGAACCTAAGGATCAATATGGGTTATTTATTTATGGTTCAACACTATATTTTTATTCTAATCATATCATATGTCCTTTCATTGTCTTTTCTGGTTATGTTTAGGACCACATTGGTGGTTCCATATAGAGTTTTACTCACACCCTACTTGGATGGTCATGGAATTAGAGTAACAAAGTATACATCATTGGTTGCTATTTTAGGTGGTACCATGGCCTGGTGTTTTAGGATTGAGAGGGATAGTTTGAAAGATATCTGGTGACTTAGATGATATGTGGGTAAGGGGTAATAGTATACCCTTGATATATTTTATTGTTTTAATTATTTATATATTACATTGTCAAAGTGGGTGATCAGATGTTGTATGATGAATGCATTTGTGTCTGTTTGAGTGTATGCTAATTTATGAAATTGTATATAACATGGTTAATTTTTTCCTTCATGCACTCTAATTTATCCGTGTGAGTGTATCATGGTAATTAATTTTATGATACTTCTGACACTAATATGGGTCAATAGTCTCCCCATAATAACCCCTTATACCCTCGCTACTATCTAGAATCCTCTAGTATACAAAGACATGTGGATGAGGTCATATGGAACCATTGGTGTGTGAACTAGTTTACTGGAACATGGGTGATGGTAAGTTACATAGATCATGGATTAAATGTCATTTGAAAAAGTAAAAAAAAGAAATATGAGTTTAATAATTAATATCTCAAACAGAATTTTATGTTATAGGATAAGAGAGTGACCCTAGGTAGGCAATGAGTTATTCTCTAATCCATCCCACAGTAAGTGAGCCTTGGTGAGGAGTGACATAACCTAGATTTTTTATCTATAAAAACAACAAGTTGTAGAGGATTTTTTGGTACACTAACACAATATGGAGTGTATTATAATTGTATTTATCCTAGTTTGGGTGAAATAAGTAAAATTTATATATCCCTCCGTGCTTTACATTCTGAACATTTTCATGATATTTTTTGTTGGTTCATTTGATAAAGAGAGAGGTTGAATAACATTCTTTATAATAATGGAATATAATCTGTAGGTAATGGGATGAGGTAAATTTTTTAAATATTCTAACACCTTGATTCAGTTTCCCCTATTAGGGTGTCTTAGGTTACAATAAGTGTTATTAGATCCAATACGTTCTACTATAGATTCGTCTTGAAATATTCATCTTGTGAAGAGTTTATTATTATACAAGATATGTATAAAATAATGAAAATTAATTTATTTGATGTAGAAAATGTTTGTAATTAGAAGAAGGATTTAATTCCATTTTTATATGTGGGTATTGGAATCTTTTGTTATATCTTGTTAGTTGGATTAGTTTTTATATGTCATTATAAAATCGTGCTAGATATGGATCACAAAATTTTTGGTATTGATTCTCATGCAATTATTACCTTAAATAATGATCAGTAAGAATGTGAATATAAGAATATATCTTATTATAAGTCATCAAATGATTTATGGATGAGATTTTGGGAATTTTATATCAAATAAATAATGTTAAGAGAATAAAACTATGTTTCTTATACTAGTATAGAATACAAATCACTTGAATATATGGGTATTATTTATATTGAAATACAATATTATATGTATAGAAGTAATAATAAGAATAACAATTAGAATGAAACTGAGAAATTTAGTTTTCCCATTGAGATGAATAAAATTGATTCCATATATATATATATTTCATAATAAAACATTTTAGTTGGTGTTACTTGTAAATATCAGGATTAATATTATATATCACCAATATTTTTAAAGGTTGATGAAATAAAATAGGAAACCACATCATATAGAAAATGCTCAAATTTTTCATGAAATAAAATAGATATAATTCAATAATATATAAGTGAAGTAAAATTATTAATGGATGAAAGTAAAAATTAATATAAATATACAATAGATTTTGAGGAAGAAAATAGAGTTGAGATAAAGGATGATATTTTGTCAAAATATTCCATTTCACGAATAAATATAATATGGAGGAAGAAATTGATATACTTGAAGAAATTTTTTATGATTTAAATTTAGTCCTGGAAATATTGAAAGTTCATGAAGCATCAATGTAAACCATAAGAGAGTAGTATAATGAGAAAGTAAATATTATACATAATGAGAAAATTATCTCTCTGAGAATTTAAAATACTAAATAACAGACTTGATGATTAAGAATCATGAGGGAGATAATCATAATTAGAGAATGAAATTTAAATAAAAATAATCTCACTAGAAGAATTTAGTTAGTAGCAATAAGAATATAAATATTTAATCAGTATAGAATAAGAATTCTAATGTAATATTTAAAAAAAATTCATTGTAAAGTGTTGAGGAATCACTATTTTGGTGGCATCAGTAGAGACACAAAATATGTTTAAAAATAGAATTAATATATGTGAAATCAAAGGATACATAATGATACATCTCATTCATTGATTTATATTAAAATATTTGAATATTTCATTAAAAGATGGTATATTTATGATAACCACGTTCATATGGTGAGGTAGTGTAGTAATAAAAGTAATGGTGTTTCCAAGATAAGACTCTCCATTCCAATAACAGGAATGTGATAGGAATGGACTAAAAAAATTACTTCCATTCAAAAATTGATTAATGGTGCTGGAAACTTTTTATGTTTGAAGGAAAATTATGATGCCTCATGTATCATAGATATCATATTCAATATAGTTTTCATGGAGATAAAATAAGATATTAATTAGTTTTGGAAGTATTAAAAACACTATTTATGTGTGAATAAATCCCACAAAGATAATATTTTAAATGAGAAAAAATATTAAATCTCATCTAGTGAGACCAAATAAAAGATATGATTTAGTGGAGATAAAATTTTTATTTGTTAAATAAGCCCATATGGAATAATTGTTTATAAATAGTGAAATAAAAGAGAAAAATACTACATTTATTATATATAAGGAAAAAATAACTTAGAAGTCCAAAAACTCTATCTCATTGAATAATAGATTCAAGGAATTATAATATATTAATGAAGGAAATAAATATGGAGTGAATCAGGCACTAACAATTTTTTATTTACACTAACATTTTAGGAATGAGAAAAAACAATCATGGAGATATAAGAAGAAAAGAGTTGTTTCTATCATGGTTATCAAGGAAGATGTGAAAGAAATATTTCCTCTTTCCAAGATTAAATTGGATATTACCATAGAAAATGTAGATTTACATTCAATGAAAATTTTATCATGAATAATTAAATATGAATTAATTTTAATGATAATCATGGAAGTCAATCATTTGGTGTGTCTATGTGGTTTCAAAAGAATCATTACAAGGTATATAATTAAGATTGGTGAATTGGTTCTCTTATAAAGAAATAATTATGGATATTGAAATATCGTTAGTGGTATACAAATGAAATAATAATACATAAGTTTAACAAGTCTCACTTAGTAAATCATGACCTAAATGAAAAAATTAATGGGGATTAAATAAAATAACTTTAAATAATTTTGTGTACGTGGAGAAAATAAATGGAAAATTACCAAGATTCATTTGAAGAAATATAAATTATTTTCATATCTAATTATTAATGTGATATAGAATTAAGGATTATATTTTATCTATAGGGTATATACATTGAAAATGTGTGAGTTCATTCAGATAGATTTATTTCGTTAAGATCAGATAAAATAATAAAATTTAAGTTGATACTATCCATAATGAATGTTAAAGAAAAATCTAAGACAACAAGTGGGGTGAGATATATTGAAAGGATAACCTTTCTAAAATTGGAGATACACATAGTAAGGAATAAATTCAAGTGGTGTCTTATTAAACATGATAAATGATGTATATCAATCTTCTACCATTAAAATTAAAACTGAATCCAGTTAAAAATTTTGAGATGAATAAGTTATAATGGCACAAATACTAATTTAGATTCAAATATCTGTCAAAACTATATATGAGTTTAAAAAATGGTATCAAGATAATTTTGAAATAAAAATGTGGTATCAGGTCTTTACCAAGTGGTGGCCGACCTTGAAGAAGAAGGTAAGACACCTGATGGAATAAAAACAACATTCAGAGAGAAAAGTTGTTCAATTTCTTTATATGCTAACAATGTGGTATAATCAAGTTAATTTTTGGGAAATTAAAAAAATGACGAGAAGGCAGTTTAAAAAAAATTATTTCCCAAATGATAAATATTATCATGATTTTTAGTGTCTAAAACATAATAAATTAAGGGTACATAATTATTATCATTCAATGGTTTATTTGACTCATATAAGATATTATAATACCTATAAATAAAGGAAGATCATGGATATAAATTGGTATTAGTATGTTATCATAAAAAATTTGTAACTAATGGTATAAATCAAATACTTTGGGCATTATTGTTTATAAGTTGATAGTCTTGTGTAATTGTGATTATTGTCATTGGGATAAGTATGGTTGAAAAGTGAAATATCTTACTATAAGTGTTTGATCAAATAATTGAGTGAGACAGAAAAAATTTAATTTATTAACTTATACTATTGTTTCTTACAATGAGTTCTAATTAATTATGCATGAATTATTTCATAATGACTCATTTCCAATTGGTAAATTCACATGATTTAATTCCATAAAATGAATGTAGTTGAATGCTAAAGTTATTTGAAATTTAATTTATAACATATAATCATTTATATAAGATCAACGGTTCATATAATAATCAATAAGTGGTTGAAAGAGTCTTTTTTGAAGGATAAAGGATATGGTTGAAATATATGAAGGTGTGGGTTATAAATAGAGAACATTATACCTATATAATTCTATATTTTCTATTAAA
Organism: Viscum album; assembly: GCA_963277665.1. Classification (NCBI taxonomy): domain Eukaryota; kingdom Viridiplantae; phylum Streptophyta; class Magnoliopsida; order Santalales; family Viscaceae; genus Viscum; species Viscum album. Next base: position 871,102,205 of record OY728161.1, on the reverse strand, counting down.
ATGATAAATAAGATCATTTTTCATTGATATGGTTACTTTAAGTCAATATTTTGTTGGATAGTCTCTATAAATCAAGAAGGTTATTAGTGTAATGAAATTATTATGACCATTATTGAAAATATGGTTAAAAAATATTAGTAATAAGGTAAAGTGAATCTTGTAAATATACCATAGATCCATTTATACACAAAGGAATAATATGGAATTTATTATCTAGAAAATTTGAAACATTTGAATTCAATTGATAAAAGGAGAGGAAGTAAGTCTATAAAATCCTTCTGTTTGGAGGATCTCTATGTTTGATGGTGAATGGGGGATAAATTATCTCCATCTCTTTATAGTTTATGGATTTTATTATATAATTTTTAAGAAATTCTAATGATGGAGATTATTTTAACTAGAGGGTTGTATATTGTATTTTTTTTGGGAATTACTAATGGTTTAGAGTGATATATTGTTTTTTGTTTTAAAGAATTTCTGAGAAATATTTATTAACAATCACTTAGGTATGATTTCTAGAAATATGCTTTTGATTAATGGAAGTATATTTTGATTTGAGTTATTATAAATGAGATTATTCAAGAATATTATTTATTTGAAATAAGTATATGAAAATTTAGATATTGTTTGAGAAGGTTTATATGGTTTTAATATTTTTAGAGAATGTTGAGCTGAATTTTAGTCTAATTGTTTTGGATTTGTAGATTTTAGAAAATTGATAATGTTCTGAATGCATGTTTAACTCAGACATGATATTTATGGGTACTATAAAATACCTATGGTATGGGTTATTTGAAATATCCAAAATATAAGGGTAACAAGAACCTAATATATAACAGTAATATGAATAGTGGAAGTGAGACATAAGAGTAATCCATATTTTCTAAGTGATATTTAATAGTCATTTGGTGCTCAATAGAATTGATCTTGGAAAACGATAAGGTGATGATATATAAAGATTAACATTCCTTACAATCTAATACATAAGGCTTTATCCCAAGTATATAGGTTCTGAAAAATGTAATAGTGTTGAACTATAATAGAAAACATAAGGCTACATAGGATGATATGTTAAGGTTACCAAAATCCCACTGTTTTGTGTAATGGTATATAGGACAATACTTAAATGTTACAAAAACATTCCTTGTGATATGTAAAGTTATAAAATAGCATACATAAGTTTACTCTGGAGTGATTCTCCATATGTAAGGGTTTATTAACTTTTCCATTTGAGGTGAATAGTTCATACTAAAGAAATGCGTTAGAGTTATATTAGAATAAGTTACCATCCATCCATGTATTATGATATAAATTATATCAAAAAATATTATTTATAATGAATCTAGCCATATATTTGGATATAAATTATCTATCATAAAATATGATTGATAATTGAGCTAGTTTTATATGTTTTCATGCCATTATTTTTGAAATCTATAAAAATAAAATATAATTATTTTTTATAAATTCACAACTATTTGATGAGTGTGGGATACAATTCATCTACCTAAATTGATTTCAATAGTGGATATTTTCTTGAAGATGACCTGTGAGGTGATTTTGAAGATGATGGGGTTCAAGGTATTTAACTTCGTAAATTTTAATTTGTAATTAAAATATTCATAATAGAAATATTGGGAGGTGACAAGAATAAAAAGATGGAAAAAAATTCATGAAATAACTTAAACAAAAAAAGGAAAGGGATATAGTATACCAAGAAGTGATAAGGATGAAGAAGAAAAGTAGTTTACATTAAGGGAATAATTGAATATCTTAATCATAGAGGATTGGGTTATTAATTGATTGTATTCCATTGAAGATCACATTTGAAAGAGTAGATTTTTTTAATATTTTTTACATTCAAGAAGAGTATTATTACTATTATAGAATTATTTTATCAAGATTTTTCCTTTTATTATATTTTTTAATGATTAAAGATTCAAAACATTTCATAAGGATTTGATTACATCTAACTATAGAATTGGGAGATTAACATTTTATTCATAGAAGTATAACATCTATAATCATGTAGTTTTCCACAACTGATATACATGTTTATCATTGAGTGACCTTAATGTTGAAAATTTAAGAAGAAACTTAAAAGGTTATAAAACAATATTTTATGGAGGGGTATATTATTGAAGGGAAGAGAGTGACCCCTGGGATGTAGTGATATCTTCCCTAAAACATTATTTTTATTATGAGCCTTTGTGAGGTGTTAATTCACCAAATTTTGTACAGGAAATGATCCTGGATGATGAGTGATTTCACATATTTTTTTCACATAAAAAAATGAGTATTTGTTTATATTTTTACACAAATACAATACTAGGTGTGAGATATTTATATATTTCCCAGTATATTTAAACCAATAATAATATATGTGTCCCAAATTTTTTTACTTTCTGTACATGAACATGATATAAGGTGTGGGTTCATTTGATAAAGATATATGTTGAATAGTGTCTATTATATCATGGGAATAAGATCCCAAGGGAAAGGGATGAGGTAAAAATGTTTAATTATAGTAACACTATCATTCACCCCAAGTATAAAAATGTCTTAGTTTACAAAGGGTAGTTATAAATGAAAGAGGAAATGGACTCATTGCATGTCAATGGAACATGGGATCTAGTTGATCATTCATTGGGGAAAATATTGAAGTATAATCAATTTTTTTCTAGTGATTGAAAAATTTTAATGGTCAGAATAGTATACAAAATGTTGGTTGTAGAAGCACCTCAACAGAATGATGATGTGGAGTTCCGTAAAATCATTTCCCTTTTTGTTATGCTCAAAATAATATGGGTAATACTTGGAATAGTTATTTATGAAAGCCTACATCTTGAAAATTTAAATAAAAACTACATTACATGAGAGATATTTATAAAAGGAAACATTTATGAAGTAACCAAAGAAATTAAAGGAATCAATAAGTTATTTAATGAGTAAACTCAAATAGAATTTGTATGGTATATAGAAATAACCCAATCAATAAAACTAGAAGTTGGATGCCTTTATAGAATAATATATGTTCAACCAATGAAATTCATATCATTTAACCTAATATTAGGTTTTTATGATGAAATATTCATTATATTTCTCTTTTACGTAGTTAATATACCACTATAAGGTCTATGAAAATATTATATTCAGAAGGTGAAATATTATTTTTATTTATGGTTTGAGATGACATTTCTTATATAAGCTAATAAAATTTAATGTAGAAGGATCAAAATATATTATAAGACCAAAACATTGGCCATTTATTTAGTGTATATTAAGAAGGACTTGTAGTGATTGAGAATGTCCATATCAAATCCCGTTACTATGATATTAGTTAAAAATTTCAAGATATAAAATGTGAAAGAACAAAAAATCGATCAGGAGGCTAAGTTCTAGGGGAATTTTCCATATAAATTAGTGGTCTTAATATTGACTTATTAAAATATTTTTACAAGGCCATAGTTTTATAATATATTTGGGATTGTAAGTAGGTTTATGTAAAACATTAATAAGAATAACTAGGAAGCCATGAATTGTATATTTTGGTGAAATAATTTTTTAATGAACTTTCATTTTGTTTTATAAATGATAATCAATTACAAGGTTATGTTGATGAAGTATTTTGGAGAGATATAGAAAAATGAAAAATTATCATGGGATTTTTGTTTACAAAGGAACTATTAGTAGATGGATGAATTGATTATAATATAAAATTGAACTATCAATGATGGGAAATAAATATATTTTAGAAATAAAATTTGGGATAATGTTGATATGGTTGAGTGGGTTTTTTGAGGAAATTATTAGTAGTTATAGGAATGAAATTTTTTTAGTGATATTTGGAGTGTTATATATATTGTGAAGAATAATGGGTTTCACTCAAAGATGTAAAAAATTCAGATAATTTTTCACTTTATTTGGAAACTTTAGGAATATGTAATGCAATATATTTGTAAGGATATTGGGAGTCAGAATTTAGAGGCTATATTAACAAATGTGTTAGTATAGAAAAATATTTGGCATTGTTATGTCTCAATTGGACATGGGTGACAAAATGGAGGATAAAAAGGATCCATTACATCGTGGTTAGTTTTTGAATGGTGGAAGGAGGTTTCATGTGACCTAGAAGATGAGTGTTATTTGGAAACATTGAAAAAAGTCATCAAGTGGTTGATTTTTTTAAATATAAATCCTATTTTTTTTGGGTATTTTGTAACATTATATTTTTAAAGGAGAAGAATTGGAGTACATTGTGGTTAATTTAAAGGAAAAATAAATTAAAAATGGAATTAGTGGTAGTTACAACTCAATCATATTAAAGTAGGTTTAAAAAGTCACTCTAATTTTGTTGAGGAGCAATTTACCCTAGGGAATGGGGTTTTCTGTTAATAGCTACCCACTTGATGTGTTTGGGAGATAAGGGATATAATATGGTAATAAATTTATGTTCTAGAAACATGAATATATAAAAATATATATGAGGATCATTTGGTCAATGTTATTGAAATATTGTGCTTTTCATTTTGTTCTTCTGTTATTCTTCTCTTATAAATAAAGATAACAATGATTCCTCTTAAAGAGTAATACTATGTATGAAAAACATTAATTATATTTTTTATATAAGTGGTTGTGAGTTTTATATTACATTTTTTATTTTCTATCCAAGAACCAGTTCTCATATGATCAGTAACATTATGCACGAGACTTCAGAGCCTTGTTTCATTGTATATTTGTTGATATTAGTATTAACCTATTTTATAACTTCCAACCTTGTTCCCCAAGATTAAGTTACTAATAGATGGTCTTGAATTTTTTAGTATAAACACAAAATTATTATGATAAATAACTAAAAAGGATCCCCTATTTATTAAGATGATTCCAACATATTATTGTTTTCATTTATATTAGTTATGCTAACTTTTTTTGTATAAAAAATCATGTCATTTTAAATAGGTGGCAGATTGGTCCTCGGAGATGGGAAAAACGTTTTATGGGTATGTTACCTACCTATGAGAATATATATATATATATATATAATTGGATGGGTATTGGGAACAATAAATTTTTTTTTACAGGAACTATGTAGAGTTGACATTATTTATGGAATATAATTTTTTTAGAATAAGAAATGTTATGGAATTACCCTTATTTATAGACCATTTTTTTCCTAAATGATAATTCTTTTACCTAGTTGAGTGTATTCCCATGTTTTAATGGTAACCATTATTACAAGTGAACCTACTAATATACATATTCTTCTAATATCGATTTTCATCATGGATCAAGTTAGTTTTTTTCATATTAACTACTCAATAGTTATATATTATTACTGTAATTGATGTGTGATTTATTTTATTATTAGTTTATGTCTTGATTTAATTAATATTTATAATATTTATATAGTATATTGTATATTAATTTAGTAGAAAACTTATTGTTCATAAAAATTCCAAGTACATGTACAAGTTGAGTTCTTTGGTAGCTCCTAATGGTTCCTTTCACACACACCTTGAATATTCAACTTGATGGACATGTTGTATCACTTATTACAGTTCTGGAATACAAAGGTACATGGATAATTATTTAGATTCTTATGGACTAGCCGATATTTGATTATTCTTTATCATGTTAGGTCTCTTTAGGGAATTAGTCCATGGGAGTTCAATGTTAGTAGAAATATTAATTTGTCACATCACAATGCATGAATTGTTTTTTTTGCATTTATTAGCTGTATTTATGTATATGATCTATTATATGATTAAATTTATGGAATTAAAATTTTCATGTTAATTAATAAAAAGATGTAAAACAGAAATTCCATTTGAAAAATTAATAATTTATTTCAAGAAATATCATACTTATGGACGTTTCATGATGTGTTCTCAGAAAAATCCAACATTGATCTACGGAGTTATATAAAGAGAGAATAGAATTTAGAAAACATCAAACAATGACCCTAAAAACTATACAAAAATTTCATGTGATTTAGGAATATTATTGGGTTTAGTGGTATTATCAATAAAGTTAAGTGAATTTAAAAAATCGTTCATTATATGGTTTTTATCCACCATATTGAAATAGTTCAATGACACTTTATAATATTTTTTAATTGAGAGATAAATGCATCATCAAGATTTTGAGAAATTAGTATTCCAAAACAATTTCGACATTACTTATACTATCATTTTAAAAAATAATTTTCCATTAATTATTAGATAGTTTGAATATTTCTTACATTAATTAACAAAATAATATGTCTTTGGCATAGTCTGACACCATAGTTCTATCTCTGAGAGTATTCTTTATATATAATTTGTGTTCAAAATCAACATGTGTAAATCCAAAATTCAATAATAAAAAATATTCCCTTGACTACCATGATATAAATTCTTGTTTTAGTAGATATAATTCACATAATACCACGATATTCTAAAATAAGACTATGTTATATAACATGTTAGACAGGAAACACTGATCTTTAATGACTTTGAAATAATATTTTTTAATATGAATGTGATAACCTAGCCATTAAATTAGAAGAAATGAATCATAGTAACCACATTATGAAAATTTTTATAATTCCCACACTAGATACATATGAATTAATTAATTATTTGGATGTAAGCACTTAATTTTTGGTAATTTCATCTTTTAACTCAAAAATAAATTTTCTTTAAATAGGATTTTTATCATTTTTTGTGAGTTAATATTATAAATAATTTGTTCCACATCAAGAAAATTTATTTGATAAAATTATATAATTTTTTAAATAATCAAATAAAAATTATCTTGAGGTAAAAATTTGAAATATTTATAAAAAGATTAATTTTTATGTGAATAGTGAAATATACCAATTTTATGGAATTTTTTTTACATTCGTGTATTTACAATGAAACATTTTATTTCGATTTTTTTTTTCAAATTCCATTTTTTATATTCAATTAATTTAGAAATAAATGTTTTTTCATACATAAACATGCATTTTTGTAGAAAATGTTATTATTTCCCATTTACATGTTTATATTATAAGTAATTATTGAAACTTATGGGGGTGTAATTTAATAAAATGGATTCAATAATTTAAAAAATATATCCATATTTTTTAAATAATACAAATATATTTTTGGTCCTATAAAATAGTAAACATGATAAAATTTATCACCAGATAAAGGGTTAATTGAGTTAACTAGAGTTAAAAAAACGTGAAAAGGCTTTAAAATATCCTTAAAACATGAATTTAATCCATTTTATGAGATACAATATAATTTACTCTTCCAATATTTTAAAAATAAGTATTTTTGATTCATTTTTTACTTGATAAATACCTCTATATTATTTTTTATAAATACTAATTCCAAAATATGACATTCTTGATATTAATATCTATAAAATTATTCCATAAGTATTAAAATAATTCATGGTTGGTTATAAATGATAATTTTTAATATGAATATTTTTTGAATAATTTAATTTTAGTATTTAGTGATAAAATAATAAGCCTAAATTTTTATGCTACACCAAAAAATTGTATGTGAAAGGCATTGAAAAATATTTTAAATGATTTGAAAAAATTCAGATGTAACATTTTTTAGGTGAGTTAGTTTTTTATAAGAATCGTTTAGATTCATGTAATGTATTATTCAAACCGTAAAAGTTTATATGAGAAATAAATTACTATATTTATTATTTATATTCAATTATATTAATAGTATTGAAAATTACTATAATGGTATTGGATGTTAAATAATATCTTATTAAAGTATTTAAAATTAATAAAAATATTAAATTTGGAAAATTTAATTGGATATGGTATATAATATCAAACATTTTTCATTTATAGATAATTTTTTTTGTAAATTTATTAAGCCTTAATGAATAAAATACATCTTTGTGCATAAAATACCATCCCTTGGATCTTTAAGGAGATATCCAAAGGAGGTTCTTCAGAGAAGATGTATTCATTTTAACTGAAAAATTTCATTGTACATATTTTTATACCTCATTTAATAATATACTATCCACCCAAATATAATAATTTCAGTATTTACCTAATATTGAGATATTATTATTTTAATTTAACAACCTTATCCAACTCCATTTTTATCCTATGGGATAAGAAAACATCCTTCATGTGTACTTGTGGACTAATACATCCATGAAGAGATGTGTTCCATTTTTCATCCTGACCAAACAATGTTTTTTATTTTAATATAATTAATATATATATATATATATATTATATATATTAAATAATAATTATTATGTAAATATAAAATATTATCTATCATAATACTTTTTAAATTGTCAAAAACAGAATCATCACACATGCATACATAAGGACTATCATCTCCATGTTGAGATATACATTGTTTTTTTAAAAAACTCTCATGGATGGTCATAGGGAAGAATGTATGGAATTTATTTTATTATTTTTAATTTTAATGATTCTAGAATGATAATATTTGATTTTATTTATTTATTTACCATCCAACGAAATTTATTAACATTGTTTTTCTGTATGTGTGGACAACCGCAATTTGAGATAAAGTATTTTTTTCATGGATGATTTTCGTGGATAAATATAAAAATATATTTATTCTATAATAATAATAATTATTTATTGATTACTATTATAGATAAAATTTAATAATCACCCCTTTTTCCACATTCAACTTAAAATTTTCATTTGGCTATTATGAACAGAACACCCTCAAAACATTTGACATGAACTTAATCGATTTAGTAATTAAATAATATATTGTAATTAATAAAATACAATTGATTACAATAAGTGAATAAAATAGAAAATAGCTCCCAATAAAGTATATAATTAATAAAGTATATTATATAAGAGTTAAATTACATACATGTTATGTTAGGTGATGAGGTAAGCGAATTTTCTTTAAAAAATTATTTTAGAAGTTAAAAAGTTTTTTTCTATTTATAATCCATATCCATGTTCCTCAGAGTTTTGAATTTTTCATAATAAAAAAAATTATGTTCAAATTTATTTTAAACCATGATATACTATCTTTATCATGTTTTTAATATAAACCTGTAATTTTTTTAAAAAATAAGTTATTTGTTTACAATTTTAAAGAAAGTTGGGAAGAAATACTTTTTAATGTATAAAGAATGAGAATAATTTCCTACCATAATGAATTTTATTCATCAATAAGATTAATATTAATGTTTTAAGGATTTTTCAGAATGAATTTTTGTTTCCCATTCTTCTATGAATTTTTGTTTACAGAATTTTCAAAGAAAAAATAATTTTTATATTTATTTTTATATAAAACCCAAAAGTGATTATCAATATGTGTTAAATGTAATATTTTATGTCAATTTATGATAAAAACACAATATTTTATATGTTACACATATGATATGGCCTTTATACATTTTTTTTGACATTATAGCCTATTATAACCCTCCAATTTATTGTGTAATGATTATGTTCCCTAAATAAATATTTTGAAATTAATTGAGTAGGTTATTTTATTTGTAAAGGAACTTATATGGGTTCTTGTAAAAGTTATATGAAGATGATATAACAAGTAATATATATGAATTTTATATTCCATCAAATTATTTTTCATTGAAATATTTTGATTTTATAAGGTAATTTAATGATATTTCTTTTAATGTAATGAGTTTTCTTTATTGGGGTATTAGTTACATTTTTATGAAAATATATTTCATGTATTCTCATTATTTCTAGAAAATCTTCATGATAATTATTTTTTATTTATATTTTATTTTAAAGTGTTTTATGATTTCTTGTGTACGTAAATGAATATTTGAGCTCAAAATTTTTATGAAGCCATGGTTTTGAAATGTAATAACAAGATTCCTTAATTTTTTGTTTATTTTTATTACTAATCATTTTTTCTCATTAATTTTATTTAAGTAAATTTTCTTTGGTCATATGGATGATTAGAAATTTAATGAAATTTAGAGTTTTAAATATTGGAGTTACCTTGAACCAGGAAAGTATATATTTATAAATAACTTATTTTGTGGAAAAAATGGATACTGTGTGGAAGTTTGAACATTGTTATGTATGATTTTATATTAATTATCTAAAACTCTAAACCTAGAAGGTCTTGTGGTATATATATAGTTTTAGGTTTATATATTATGTTATATGTTATATGTTATAAATGGACAAAATTGGCCCATATTTTTCAGTGTTAATGTGGGAAATGTAATGATTCTATTTTTAGCTTAGGATCTTGGAGTGAGGATTCGAGGCTGTTATTGTTTTAATGAGAGGTTGGGTTTATATAAATTCAGGTATTAAGATGTTTCCATGTGAACATTACTTAATAGTATTTTTTAGCATCATGAATTTACGTGTTTTTTTATCGTAATCTAAAACCCAAAGACACCATTTTTAAATATTTGAGTGATGATATTTTGAGATAATTAATATTACGTTTGAATAAATGTATTAATTTTTGATAAATTCATGAGAAATATATATCAATTAAGTTTACCTTTTATTATATTTAAAATGTTATTTGATAAATAATACCTATATATTTTGGGGAAAATGGTTAAAAGGTATTAATAACCATTATTATTAAGATTATCTTTGATGTTGAGCTACTTATGGTTAATTAGGATAAAAGGCTTATTAAAATTTAGTAATTTATATTTTATCAAATATATGACCCTAGGATTGAAATGTTATTGGGTGAAAATGTGATTAATATTCTTTTTAGACTATTTCAATATTTTTAGAACATGATATTGTTAAGTAAAATGGAAATACATTTGTCTAAGATGAGATTTTATTTGAGGGATAAAGGTTTAATTATCACTCGGATGTATATATGATTTTATATTGAATTTATGGTGATTCCTGTTATTTATTGAAAGGATTATAATGTTTGGTATATTATATTTTGGACGTAAACATTTTGCGTATATGAATTTACCGGTGACTAATGTTTTTGGGAGATAAATGATGAATTTATTATGAAAGAATATGTGATCTAGTCCTCTTTTTTTGGGTTCTAAACATATTCATGAATAATTTGAAGTGTTTTAAGGTTTGTTATTTCATTATTTTTAATTATTTACTTCAGATTTCATTTTTGAGGTTTTTAGATTAATTAGTAATTCTTATTATTGGAATGTATCTTAATTTTAGATAACTTTTTTTTGTTAATGTTAAAAGATAGTTGGAATAACTTTTTATCCTTCTGTGGATCATGTGATCTATTATATGTTTATTTTAGTGTTTTAGACATAAAAACATCATTTAAATATTCATTTCATGGAATAAGAGATGTAAATGTATTGGAAATTGAAATAAGTATAACCAAATGGTAAAATTGAGATTATAAAATAGAATAAAAATAAGTAGTTTTATTTTCTCACCTTATCTATCTCAATTATAAAATAATCACTCAACTCTAGGAGAAAAAATCATGATATAAAAATGTTATCCATTTATAACTATTTTGATGCATTGGTGGTCGATTCTCTTCTCAAAAAGTATAATTTTATCTTTTAAATGACTCTTTTTTATAAGTCAATGTTTTCAATTCCCACTAATGTTGTCATTATGTGTAAACCAAGTTATTTTTTATTCAATATAACCTTAATATGTCCCTTCCACTCTATGGAAATGAAGTTTTAATAACACTTTTAATGATGTGAATTAAAAAAAGGATTTTCACAGATAATCCTTTAAATCACCATGATCAAGATTAAATTTTGAGGATGTAATTTATTTAAGGATTATAGAACTTAATACCTCAATATTTTAATATAAGACCATGTTTGATATATTATAGGAAAAACAACATCAACCTTTAATGATTGTAAAATATTATTATTTTAATAAGGGTGTTAAAAAATAACTCTTGAAATTGGGGGGGGGGGGGTATGATTAGGAGTATCCATATTATGAAATATATATATATAATGTTATTTATTAATAAAAATAATTTAATTAATTGTTAGTAATTAAGAAATCGTTTCTTGGTAATGTTAATTATTGCTTCAAAAATAATTTTTTGTAAAAAATGCTTATTATTTATTTTTGTGTGTAAGTAATACAATGGACTTCTACCATTTTTAGAAATAATATTACAAAAAGGGATATAATTTTTTAAATCATAATATAAAAATTTTCTTATGTTTATTTTTTTGATTTTTATTAAAATATAATTTTTTAAATGAATAGTAAAAAATTACAATTTTATAGAAAAATTTATTGTTATTTAATGTATTTAAAATTATTAATTATTAATTTATTTTAAAAATTAATTAGATAATTTTGATTAAAAATAATATAATACATTATATTCTAATCTATATTATTCTTAATTTTCATATACTAAAATTCCAATACATAAAAATACACATTTCTGGAAAACAGTTTCTCACTGCGTTATGTACTATTATTTTAAAAGAAATTTTTCCCTCTTATAGGGATTATATTTGATAAAAGTTATTACCTATTTATAAAAATAATTTCTAAATTTGGTAAATAATTCCACTTTATTTTTATTCTCATTGAATAGTAACCATGGTTAAATTTATCACCGTTTTAAAGGGTAAATTGGGTTAAATACATTTAAAACCATAGTAAAAAAGGAATTTAAATAACCCAAAAATGTGACTTTAATATTATTTATGTGGTAAATTAATCCATAATAATCAAATATTCATAATATTTTGAAATTTGGTTCCATTGTTCCTTGATAAATAACTTTATATTTTTTAATGTAAATAATAATTCCAAAATTTAACATTCTGGATTTTAATATCTCTAATATGTCTTCATAGAGATAAAAAAATTAATCAATGGTTCTAGATGATTATTTTTAAAATAAATAAATTTATCTTATATTTTAAATTTAGTTTTAACACATATTGGTGAAATAATTACCTTTATTGCTTATGCTACGCTGACACTGTTCTTGGGAAAGCTATATAAAAATCATGTAAATGATTTTAAAAGATTAAAAACTAATGTTTTTGGGTGAGATATGGTTTTATATAAATTTTTAGACACATATAATGTATTATTTATTTTTTAAAAGTTTTTATTAATATAAAATTATTATCTAGATTTTTCTTTTAAATTCAATGTTGTTAATAGTTTCATAAATTAATTTGATGTTATTTTTTAAATAATATCTTATTAAATGATTTTAAATTAATAAAAATATTAGATTTTATATGTTAATTTTATTTCATATATTACAAAAAATTCATTATTTGATCACTTGTACTTTTTTATATCTTTCTTAACCCCCAAAGTGTAAAATACATTGTTTTTATGGTAATCATTAAAAGGTATAATGAAATGATGAAACTAAAATATGAGGTTTAAAACATCACCTATACTTGTAAAAATATTATTGAACGAGGCTATTTAGAATTATCTCCATACTTTATCACAAATATAGAATTTTTTTTAAATTTACCATGAATGTTAATTTATATTATTTTAATATGTTATGTAATTCTATGAGTCCCCATCTCCAATATTATATAAGGACACCACAACTCCTCTCTTACTCACACTTATTCATCCATATATATTTACCAAACCCCACTAAAAACTCTTATAAAATTCCTTATATATATTTCAAAGGTAATTTTATTCTTAAAATACCATCCCTATGGTCCATAAAGAGATATCTAAAAGATGGTCCTTAAAGAAGAGTTGGAACTTTTAACTAATCATTTTTATTTAACTCTTCCATACCACCTTAAATTCTATCATAAAAAATATAATCTAATAATATTAGTGTATCTAATTTACTAAGGTGCTATTATATTAATGTTATAAGAAGTTTCATATCTTTTTCCATCATATGGGAAATGAAAACAACGTTCATGCATGTGTGTGGAAAACCACGTCCATAAAGTGTTGTGATTTGTTTTTCAAAACCTCATCACAAGACTAGTAAGTATGATTGAAATAATGTGTATATATAATATTATTTAAATAGTTTCTTTAAATATAAAATATCATTATTCTTCATACCATTACAACTGTTAAAAATAATATTTTCACACTCTTGTATGTACGAACTATCATCTCTATGTAGCGATGTAGTTAATTTTTCAAAAAAACCACCCATCTTGGATTTTCATGGTGATAGATTTAATGAATATATTTTATTTTTGTAAAATTATAATTATTTTTGGAATAATTTTTATTATATTATTTATTTTATATATAATGAAATGTAAAAAACATCGCTCTAGTCAATGTGCAGATTACAGGCTCACAAGGTAATGTATTTTTTTTCATGACCGATTATAATAGTTGACCATGAAATTATATTTTATGAATAAAAATATAATTTTATCATGATTATGATTCTATATATGATGGAAAAATGATCACTTTGACCATGTTCAATTGACAAAATTTATTTTTTAATTATGAACTGAACCCCCCCAAAACGTCTGACATGAACATAATTGATTTTGTAACTATATAATACATTGTAATAAATAAATAAAAAGATATTACTGTAAGTAAAAAAACAATATCTTATGAATGTACATATTTAATATAAGTTCATTATACATGAGTTATATAATATAGATGGAATATTGGTTGCTGAGGCAAGTGATTTTTCTTTGAAAATTTATTTTAAAATATTAAGTATATTTATTTTATTTTTTCTTAATATCAATGTTACATAAATTTGTTAAATTATGTTGTTAATATTTTGAAATATTTATACAAATTTATTTTAAATAATTCTTTAATTACAGTATGCATTTTTTAAAATAATACATTTAAATATTCTTAAAATTAGTTATTTTTCACATTTTTTACCATAGTTTGAAAGGAATATTTTTTGAAATAAATGTGGAATGGGAATAATTTCCCACTACCCTTAATGAAATTATTCAATAATATTTATCTTTATATTTTAATATTTTTCCAATATAACATCTCTTTCTCTTTTATTTTGGGAATATTAATTTAAATATTTTTTATAAGAAAATATCATTTTTTACATATTTTTTCATGAATTGAAAAAATTCTTATGAATCTATGTTAAATGGAATATTTTATGAGATTTTATTATGAATATATAATATTTTATGTGAATTTTGTATGTTATGTTCCTTGGAAATTATTTATGATGAAATGTGAGTTCGATATCACTCTCTAATGAATTGGGTAATCATTATACTCACTCGAGAACTATATTTAAATAAACTAAGTAGGATATTCCATTTGTACGCGTTATTTTATGGATTATTGTAAGGGATTTTATAAATTTATACAATGATGATGTCTCAAGGAACCAAGGTTAATTTTATATGATTTGAAATTACATTTTATGAAAATAATTTTATTTCATAAGGTAATATAATTATCTTTTTTTAATGTAATTATCATTCTATTTATGGGTAAAAATTATATTTTAAGGAAATTTTTTTTCATGGATTCTAATTCTTTTTAAGAAAATGCATCATTATGATTTTTTCATTATGTTTTATTATAATTATTTTTTGAAAATAATTGGCCAGTAAAATCAATTTTATATGTATGAAAAAAAATTTCTCATAGTTTATATGATCTCAATGTTTTGAAATGGACTAATGTGCTTCTTTTCCATTTTGTTTATATACCTTAATAGAAATAGTTCATAACATCCCAAATATTCAAATGATATTTCAAAGTGAATATATATGAGTATAAATGTTAATAAAGTAAAAGTTCTAGATATGGTAGTTAATATTAATAAAGAAAGTGTGCCATTATAAAGAACTAGTTTTTTTGGGTGAAATGGATAATGCATGGAAATTTTCACTTTTTATGTAAGAGTTTCTCAAACTTTTCAAATACCATAAACCTAAAAGGCCCCTAGGAATGAAAGTGATCTAATATTTATATTTTAGTTTTTATGTTTTGGATTGATAAAATTAGATCATGTTTATCTGTATCAAAGCCAAAAATATAATGATTACATTGTTAGCTTCTGATCTAGGAGTGTGGGTCCAGGGATGTTATAATTTCCTATTGTGTCTGAAAACATTCTTATCATCACCATTAAACACAAAATCATATAATTTTTCTATACATACTCTTTCTTATAATAATTAATTAATATATAATTTTTAAACCTAATGAAATTTTTTAAAAAATAATTTATACAATAATGACCTGGAGAATATTTTTTTATTTTTAATATTTCCACTAGAGAAAAAATTTCATCAAAATAAACTCTTTAAATTTGGGAATAACCTTTGAAAACAAGTTATTAATTATAGATTATGACATGAAAATCATCATTATCAACATTATAAATAACTCACTTGTTTTGGAAAATATATTTGTTTATTTTTCTTATAACAATTTCCAAACATCCTCTCTTTTCAATTTATTAATATTTTCACACATAGATTTGATATTACTTTCTATTTTTGAGGACTATTCAAAACTACATCACTCAAGACTATATTTTAATGTTTTACACTATATATGTTTCTTTCTTCTTGTTTTTTAAAAAATTTATTTGTCACTAAAAGTGTTTATTTTATTACTTTTAGATTATATATTTGAATATTATTTTAGTTTAGGCATTGAATCATCTTTTATTTTATTACACATTTTCATCTATTGCACAAAATATTCGTATTTATTTTCTGAGAGTTATGGACAAACGGTTTTCTTCATCTTCTTCCTAATTTTAATAAATATTTCGATGATTTTGAATCACAATTCAAAAACAATGAAATCTCATTTCCTAGTAATTTTGTTAAAATAATTATTTGATTTTTTCTTGAAATGGTAATTTGGAGATTTACATTCATCAAATTTCATCCCAAACATCCCTTAATTTTATTATTTTTCAGAGAAATAAATCATACTTATTATTATAAAAATTTATTTGAGATGTGTATTCTCATTTCACCATATCTGATATGAAATATTATTTTCATTGGGGACCAATAATTCCCAGTTCCATATTAAAAAACTATTAAGATGGGTTTATTCAAGAAAGTTTGAGAGAGACCTTTAGAAATTAACAAAAATATTTCTATTTTTTGACCCTTTATTTTCTTACATAAACTCTCTTTATTATTAAGGTTTCACCACAGGTTAATATTTACAAAATTGATGAGTGTTATAGGTACATGTCATGTTATTAACAGTAGAATAAACCAAAGGAAATTCTCAATATATCATCATCAAATCAACATGTAAATGAAGAACATACAATAAATAGGATTAACTAATAAAAGAAAATATCCATCTTGATGTATTATATTTCACGGAGGATACTTAGTGGTATAAAAAATTATCACTCCACCCAAGATAGTACAACGACCACTAGAATCATTATAATTTACAAGAACACCCCTAGAACTCCAACGGTGTTCCAACAACTTCTCTTTAATGAAAAATGGCGAAAGTGGTAGAATAGATATTTTTACTATCTTAAATAATCATTCCAACCATAACAACAATGGTATGGGTTATACTATTTGATTTTTCTCTCTCAATTAACGAAAAAGTTTGATAATAGTTTATATAATGTATGCTTATTTATATATATATGATCATTTAGCACTTTAATTATCATATATCATTTAACAAACCACTTCTAATTAATTTAAATTAAAAATAAATTAAGTAAAAACATTTGGAAGATGTAGGAATGTTCATTCACCTGATATCACTTATCCCAGGTCATCTAAGATAACAAGATGTATGATAAAATATCAAAATTCCTTTAAAAATATTACCATATCATAACCTATTATATGAATAACATGCATATCATGGATTATAAATGGAATAAGAAAAAATATGGTTATTTCCATTTATATAATATAAAAAATTCTATAAATTAAACTAAAATATCTTTATGAAAAGTGTATTAAAACATCACAAATTTTTGCGAGTCAATCCAAACTCTTTTGGGTATGATTTATTAAACTCTATTCATTTTTGAACATACAATTTGTCTAAAAGTCAATATTGATTATAACTACAAAATTTTTGTATCTATATGAATTTATATAAATTAATTAAATATTAATTAAAAAATTCAAAGATATAAGAAAACTGGATCCTGTAGATAAATGTTATTGTTTATATGAACATGTCAACAAAATAATTATCATATAAATCATTTGTATATTTTAATAATTAATTTATCCCTGACATTCAGTGACCAACAGACATGGTATATATCAATCTAGTATATAAAAATTCATAATTTTTTTATTCGTTTAATAGGTTAATCATATATAATTATTACTTAACTTATAAATAATTCTAGAAGATAAGCTCATCACATGTAACTTATATAAGGATGGTAATTATAATACCCCTTGTGTCACTAGAATGAATTTAATTTATTTTATTTTCTTATAATTTTATTTCATGAATGGTCCTAGTGTTAATCGTATGGAATTGTATAAAATGGGATTTGTGTCTATAGGGGCATGGTTTGCACATGATTAGTGAAAACCATCCACTCAAAGATTTAAGTAGTTGAGGGGTCTTCTAGTTCTTTTTAAAATTGTTAGTGAATGATTATTCAAACTTTGTAGATTATTAAGAAAACCAGGTAGATTATTAAATGTATAATATTGAAGTGTATTATTTTTCCATGTTTAGAGATAACATTGCATCCAAAATGTGTGAATGATACTTACATATAGGGTTTTAATCCAGTGGATAAAGAATGATGGGAACACAATTTACAAAACAGTGCAGAAGAACCATGCAACATGACCAATACTTAAAAAGTGTAAAAATACGTTTTCCCCATATTAATTTTAACTATTGATTCTCCCCTTTTACATATATCTCAGGAAATGTTGATCAGAAGGAATATGGATTTGGGGTGGGGGTTAATTGACATTAAAACAATTAAAGTGATATATACAAAATAAAATGATTTTGAAGGTATACATAAATTTAAATTATGAAATATATTAAGATAATTAAAAAGTATGATTTATATTAAAGAGTAAATAATGATTTATATTAAGCATGAAAATTATCATATTGAATTTATGCAATTACAGGTAGTGATATTGAATGATGAAGTTTGATAAAGTGAAGATGATAGTGAACACAATTGGATAAGGAGTTCAAAACTAACACATAGGGAATCCATATATCCTAAACACTCAATTAGTGAGAAATTTAATATTAATAAATTTTTGTAGTTTTAACAAGAATATACGAATTAAATTACCTTGGTTTTAATAGAGACATAAGAACTGAACATTCCATGGTTTTAATGGGGGATATAGAACAAAAATTCCTTGGTTTTAATGGAAACCTAACAAATCATTAAAGTGGGTGTGATGTGAAGATAATAAGGTTTTATTTGTGAAAATACATTACAATTATGATCTGGTATCTCTATTTAAGAACGAGAACACTTTTTAAAGAGATATATAGATAGAGATGGAAGAGAGACTTTGAAATTTTTATGTAATGATTAGCTCTATAAGAGGAAGTCTTAAAGAAGGGAAGATAATAAACATCTTTATTTAAGTAGAGTTTCATTGAAAACAATAGGTGATTGATACAAGACACCAAATATTTCCTTTTATAGGCTACAATATTTCTACGAACATTCCTTAATACGTCATGTACAATGAACATTTCAATAGGTGAAATAAAATAATATTGATAAACATTTAATGCTTCCTAGAGTCCTCAATCTTGACGCCACCAAAAACAAGGTAGAGTATACCAAGTATATCGAGGAATTTATACAAGTCACTATACTTATCTGCTTCTACTTTCAAGTTGGTGAGACTTATGCGGATTATTATATCCAACCTCATGTCACTGGCTAGCTGGTGCATTATGTTGTAACCAACTATAAAAAATTCACGTCTCCAATTCATTGAAAATTCATATAAATTTATTCAATCCTCCAAACATGTTTTTAAAAAATACATTACTTTTATTATTATATATTTAATAATACATTTATGTCTTAATGATTTCATTGAGATATATCATTTGATAATAAAACACAATAAATTATACTGATACGAAATATTTAGAAACAACAATGAGTTTTGTGATCATTAAACATCATAAGAGAAAGAGAGGTTCAAAAATATCCCCATTTTTATAGTCATAATCACTAATCATAAAAATAAATATTAAATTTAAATCATGAGTTAATGATAAATAAAGAAACTCAAAATATTACAATTTAAAATTTTCAACATTCTCAAGAGATAAAAAATATAAAAAATTCTTAAAATATAAACACACATATATTATATATTAATCCAGAGATTATGAAAATATTCCCAAAACATTAACCTAAATAATGTTTTTTATAATAATGAAAAAACTCTCCACATTTGTGATAATAAAAAATTAAACAAGTAATAAAAATTAAAGAAGATGATTTCCAAATAAATAATAAGATCATTCTATGTGATAAACATTTAAACTGTGTTTTTTTAAATATTAACAAGATATATAATGATTAGAAAAAATAAAAACATTAAGAACATGTAAATGTAAAGGTGTAAACATAAATTGATCATAAAAAATACCCACTATATATAATAAATAGATCATATAAAAATAACTTCACATCATCTTAATTTAAATATAAACAATTAGAGAAAATATAATGATGAAATAATATTTTGGAAAATAAATTTGAGAATAAAATGAAAATGAAAATTTTAAAAAATATAAGAAAAGATAATTTTGAAAATGATAAGAAAAAAATATTTTGAAAATGATAAGTAAATTAAATTTTGAAAAATTTATTTTAAAAGATAAAAAATAATGAAAAAAAATTGGCTTGGATAATATATTTTAAAAATATTATAATTCCCACTTGTTAAAAACCATACATGAGAGAGAGGGAAGATATTTTTAAATAACATTCAAGTAAGGAAAACAATAATAAAAGGATAAAAGAATATTTTCCCGTGTTAATAATCACATAACACCACCAAAAAGGTATAATTTAATACCCCACAATTTTAGAATTCATAAAATATCATAACATATATAGAGTTTCTCAACTATTTGAAGTTATCAAACACTATTTTTTAGTAATACACTAGAAGATAGATCAATAAATATTGGTGGTGTATCCTTTAAAAAATGTTTAAATAATTTCTTTTTATACCTATATTTTTAGTTTGATTGAGTGATCTAATACATATTGGGATAGTGAAACAATTATGGTTCCAATAATAATAGATAATAAGTATTTAGGAACCCAAAGTTTTTTTATGAGTTTTTAAATTTGATTAAATTTGGATAGACATAGATCTTTCATATATAGATTTTTTATATTCACATTCATTAATCAAAGAACCATATTTTCTATAACAATATTGAAACTTATTTTTGGAAACACATTTCCCCAATGTATTATTTTTTTAATAGCATTCATTAATTGAAAAAACTAAACCACGATTATTTCTTCTAAAAATTTAATAACCCAAGATCATGTTAAGGATTCTCTCACCTTGGGTGAATATTGAAAAAGGTATTTTGAGATCATTGAATAAAAATTTTAAAACTAAAATTTTCTATGGTATTTTTAATTTTAAAATAAATTCATCTTTTTCTTTTTTATTAATATCTTTTTCATGTTAATATTTTTTATACTTTTTATTATGACCTTTGTATAAAAAATAATGTATATGAATTTGTTTTTCTATTTGATCATGATAATACCCATTTTATTTATCAATTATGGGTCTTTAATAATAATAATATAAATAAAAAGATGTGGTCAAATAATAATGAGAATAAGTGTGAAAAACTATGGAACAAACTTCATTACCTTTATCAAGTTCTAACATGAGGAAATTTGGACATGATTCACTGGAGGAGGTTGAATCACTATAAGTTGAAAATTTATGTTTTTTCTTAACATTCATCTTTTCCTTCAGACAATGTTTTTTTGATTTGATTTTCCATTCTATTATATCCCTTTTTTCATTTATTTTATGTGGCCATTTACACTTGAATTTGATCTTTTTTTAAGGTTTAAAATATTTCTTCTTATTTGTATGTGTGTTAGTAATTTTAATTTTTTTTATTCTCAAGTTCATAAATTTCACTTTTATAATAATACTCTCATTTAATCACTTTAATGTGTAGGTTCTTCTAGGTTTCCTAGATTTATATCACCTATTTTACCTATATTCAATACATATTGATTTCACATGTCATGTGTGATATGATGAGGTCTTTTACTACCATTTTCTTAATATCATTTCATTCACGGTTAACTATGACTTTTGGATCTCATTAAGTAGAAATAATATATAATACTTTCTTCCTAATATTTTATCGTGATAAGTCATCATTAAGAGACTTTCAAATATTGAACATGTGGGTAAATATCTCAAACATACATGTAACGGTTCTTGTTGGGTACGTAGAGAAACATTTAAAATCATGATGATACATATCCAATATAGTTTCTTTTAATTTTTTCATTTTTTTGTGTGTGAATAATAATAATTTCCATATTGTTTAATCCATTATACCAGAATAATCATGATTAAACCCATTTGGATCAAGGAAACAGGGAAATGTATTCATGAATTTTCCATTCAGCTCAAATGAACTAATATCTTGGGAAGTCCATTTTTCTTCATTGTTATTTAATTGGAATATATTTATGCCAAACCAATTTATACATAAGATAAGTAATTATACTAATAAATGTGAACACTTTTACATCCAATAAAAATAATCAGTGCAAAAAAAAACTAGATCAAGTGAAAAATTTTAATTAATAGAAATATGAATCATTGAAATAGATTATGAATTCAGAAATACTTTTTTTAGAACCAAAACATTAGAATAAAGATAAATATGTTTGAAAAATACATTGAATCCAATTGTTCTTCTGAGTGAAAATAGAAAGAGTGGGGGTGAATTTTCTTTTAAAAAAGTAATGTGATAAATAACAAAAGAAATTTCAATGTAATATGATTTAGAAAAGACAAATAAATTAATGAAATGAAATATATTAAATGATAATTTATAAACATGATATGTATTAAATATTTAAAAAATAATATATTATGTTTGGAAATGATCATATAATTTTTATATAGTTATCCACAATAATATTAAATGATGAAAAGCGATAATCTAAAAAGAGTGAACATAATTTTATAAGATGTTCAATAATATCATATGAGTTACCCCTATTTCGCCACCCCAAAATTTTAGTGATATTACATATCATGACCGTCCTTTAGTTTTAATGAAAATGTAATAAATTAATTCCGTGGGTTTTAATAGAGACCTCAGAATCAAACATTCCTTGGTTTTAATAGAGACTGCATAACCAAACTTCCAATGATTTTATTAAAAACACAACAACCAAAGCTTGAAGTTGGGATGAGAAGAGAAGATGTTTTCTTCGTAAAAATCTATTACAATTCTATTCTTATATCTTTTTTAAATGATATGATAAATTTTGAGAGAGATCGATAGATACAAGAGAGAGAGCCTTTGTGATTTGGAATCAATGGTTAGCTCTATGAGAAGCTGTATTATATGAGGATCATGATTTAGAATATTTTTTTGAGAGGAGTCTGATTTTGAAATACTGAAGATTGATTCAAGACACCTAGGATCTTCATCTATAGTCTTAAAATGTTTCATGTTTTGGATAAAAATATGAGATGTAGATACTTAATAACCAGAGAGGATATGGGTGAATTTTATGTTTAAAAATTTTTATTTTTAACTTCATGGAATCTTTGTTAACATAGTTAAACAAATAAGATTCACAAAACCCTCTACTATCTTTAAAAAATATATCAGAAGGGCCCAATGTTTGACTACAAAGATATTATAATGAAACAAGCACACAAGTATACTTAAGTATGATTCTACCTTAAAGTGTATAGAATATTGAATCAGATTTAAAACAATATATAGAGTGTAATAAAGTTACACTTTTTATATTTAACAAAAATATGCAGCCAAATTAAAGAACATATAGATAAAAAAGTAGTGTAATGAAATATTTTAATCCAAAGAGAAGGGTATAAAACAACCATGGATAGAGGGCCCTTGATTTATATATTCAAAATTGTATATCTTACCCACACCAGGGTAAGCCCTCAATATGTAGTTCAGAATATGTCATACTATCCTTGCAAGCCCTTGATCGATAATGTGATCCGCACCTATGTCTTCCTTCATCCTGGAAGCCCTTGATTAAGTAGGTAATCAACCCCTATATCTTCCTTTATCATGGAATCCGTCAATTGTATACAAAAAAATTGGAATATCATAAGAAAAAATATTTTTCAAGATTTATGTAAGGGGAACAAGTAGTTCAAAAATTAAACTCTTCTAGGATTTCACACGAAGAAACTCTGGTAGTGGTCTCTCAGAGTGACAATTCTCCCCAAATTTCACAACATGGAAAATGTTCAAATGATTCGATATTTATAGGCGAGAACTCCAATGATCACATTTTCCTTCAATGGTCATATATTCCCTAAAATCATAGATGTACATGGACAGTTGGTATTTTAAATAGTCGTATTGTAACTAAAACAATGACACCATTTAGATAATAAAAACTAGCAAATGTAACATTAGATTTTAAAAAATATGTATTATTATAAATGTAAGAAACATTAAATTAAGGGAATGTAGTAACTTCATGAATTTTATGAAATCAAAATATTAAGTAAATATGTAATATTAATAAAAATATTAAATCAGATCATATATCAGAAACAATAAAAAAAAGATCTGAAAATTATTTTTAATCAGAATCGAAGAAACATAGTATATAAGATTCAATTTTTTTGAGTGATTTGGTATCTAAGAAATTTATTGATTTGAATTCAAAACATAAGAAACAACATGATTCTGAATTGCTTTTTCTGAGAGACTCTGAATCTTGAAATATGGTGATTCGAAATCAGTTATTCTTAGTGATTTGGAATATAGGATACATTGTGATTTAGAATCAGTTTTTTCTGAGAAATCTAGAATCAAAGAAACATTGTTATTTGGAATTG
This sequence comes from Viscum album, assembly GCA_963277665.1. Classification (NCBI taxonomy): domain Eukaryota; kingdom Viridiplantae; phylum Streptophyta; class Magnoliopsida; order Santalales; family Viscaceae; genus Viscum; species Viscum album. The sequence goes on along the minus strand of OY728161.1, from coordinate 871,077,173 downwards.
AAAAGTGTGGGAATTGGAATCTAGGAATGATTTAGAGTTTTACCAAGGATCCAATTTATTCTAGTACCTATTCTGATTTAAGAATCATAATGTTATAATTCTCTATAAAACTAACATGCATATAAATTTTATTATATAAATATGTTTCATATAATTTTCCTTACAAATATAAATAATTAATATGGGAATGTGTATTTCATTTCCAAAACATAATGGAATGGAAAATCTCATAAGGTAACATTTGACACAATATTAAGAACATTATAGAATTCTTTAGGGGAAATGGATATACCAATGAGAGAAATGAAAATAAAATTGACCAATATTTAATGCTCCCCTATAGCCTCTTTCTTGATGCCATTAGATACCTGGTAGTTTTCAATTGGTATCCAGTGGACTACCTATAAGATACAATACTATTTAAACTTCCATTGGATAGACATTGGTATTTCTATTGTTTTGGAATTTTTTCCTCATACCACCGGCTAGCAGGTACTTGATGATATAACAAACATAATAAATTGTCACGTATAGTTACCTTAAAAGACTTTTACAATTCATCTAGACACCATAAATGTAATCAAAACATCCATAAATATTGCAAAAATATATTCAATAATACATTAAATTCATCATCATGTTATTGAATACCATCAATTGGTATTCATTAAAATTTATGAAACTCGTTGAAATGAATTTTTTTAAAAATAATATTGTTTGTGATCATTAAAACATTATGAGAGAGTGGGATGTACAACACTACATTGGGGCTCCCAATTATGAATATATTATCATTCATTATCTTTAGTTATCACTGATATAATCTAGAGAGTTTGTTCATGGTAATCTATCAATTTCTCATATATTCATTGTCTTTTATTCTTTAATTACCATTTTATATTATTTTTATCTCATTTTTGGCCCGAGATATCCATGGTTGTAGAATATTTAGATATTTTTGTTTCAATGAATATTTTTTTTGGTTTTAAGCTTTTGAGGGTCCCTCGCTTCCTAATATTATTGGATTTAATGAGGTGATGATTTTTCATTGGATTACATGTATGTGTATCTATATAATGGTATTTCAATTAGATTATCCTTAGTTTTTTTATTTCCTTTATTGTTATTTGTTACATTATTTTTCATAATGATTAGTGTGGAATGATTCATGGTTACATTTTAAGGCCCTAACTCCATGGATAAAAAGGATAGGTTTTATTTCATTTGTATGATTTTATTTTGAATTTTGTTTTCTCCATATGACGCGCCTAATAATTTTTAAGGAGTATTTTGATTAAAAATTATTATTAAAAAGTGTTTCTAAAATAGAATTTTTGTATTACTAATTTTTTCTTGATTTTTCAGCCTTATATTTGTATAACCATTGTTTTTATTTTGTGTTTACTAAATTTAACTATTTTGTGAGAGTTGATTTCTGATGAGTGGCACATGGGGAACCATAGGGTTTTTTATTAGATTCATTATTCTACCCTATATGACACTTAGTGGTGCCTCAATATGGTGGGATACAAGACGTCACGTGCACTTCCTCATACGCAAGAGGATACAAACTAGTAGTGTGGGTTTAAGGTTTATGTGGGGAGACTGTGCCCTCATATATCCTAGTGGAGCACATCATCATGTGTATATATATATGTAATATGAAACAACGAAAGAAGACATTGTCACTATAGGGAAAGTAACCCACTGTAGCAGAAGTAGTAATAATATAGACACAATAGTGTAATAATAATAATAATAAATCACCCAAGATAAACAAATGATAATAAGAAGAAAAAAATTAAATACATATATAAGAAGATGATCAATATGATGTCTAACTATTTAAAGTTAATATATGAAAAATAGAGGATACACACATATACCATCTTCTATCAAAAATTAAAATGGCCAAAAAGAATCTACTACAATTCTCATGAGTATATTATTGATCCCTTACTCCCATACTCCATCCTCAAACTTTCAATCAATCATAAAAATTTAAATATTCTCTTTATATATATATATCCTAAACCGTAAAGTCTTATTGCACACAAAAGGTATCCCAATAAGGGTGTAAGATATACTCAGTAATCCACCACTAATGATGTCTAGATCAATCCATTCTATGAAATATAAAATTAATATTGTTCCAGTAAGTGTACATGCTAGGAAATAAATAAATAAAACATGATGGCCTGGGTTCCACTAGGATACCCAAAATTCACTACCTGCTTTGGACTGATCTAGATGTTTATTAACCAATGAAACTATATATAAGTGATAAGTCGTGCACATGGGTCATCATAAATTAAGTATCATGTGTAGAACAACCCCAACTTGTGACTTGGATTTTTAGACGTGTCCCTACATCCACAATCAAGAATTTTCTTAATTTTAAAATAAGGCATCACATATAAACAATGAAAGGAAACTATAAAATATAATAAGGAATCCCAAACCCATCCAAGATGATCGATAATGTAATCCCAACAGTCACAATGAGAGCTCCTGAAGATAACCAATATCGTAGAGACCGTCCAAGGTGATCTATATAAGGAGTCCCTCATATCACTCTCAGCATGGGGTAAACATAACCTCTGAGCCTATCCCAGATATCATACATAGGGTACTATGTATCACTTATGGCATAGTATAACCATATTGAAAACTGTCCCATACATAGTGTCTAACCTAGGGAATCAATTTCACTCTTGGGTATAATAATCTTCTTCGATCTCCCATACAAGTCAAGCCAAGTATCTCTCCCAGTGCATCCAACAAATCCGTGTTGCAAGCATAAAAATCACTTCCACAACATTCATAAGTAGAGAGACAGGTTCAATATTAACCCATAAGTAGATAAGATATTGAATTCATGATCAAAAGTTTTCAAAAAATAATTGAAATCAAGATAACATCTGTTTAAAACAAGGAATTCCATTTATCAAATTCAAAACAAGATAGATAAATGAGCAAGGAAAACCATTTTTTTCAATCCCATAAAATATGGGATAATACATGAGGCATAATCATAAATATGGGAATATGGCCTAATTCATAATAAATAATCACAGATCCTGAATTATAAGTCATGACTAATAAAGAATGAGGAATAAATGATGAATCATAATGAAAAAAGGGAATAACTCATGTACTACAATTACTCATAAATCAATTATTTGATTTAATGAATTTGTTACATGTGCAAGACACCTCAAAAGGAGGTTAAATATTTTTCGGTCAATTTAATTAATAATATAAGATAGAAACATACCCATTAGGGTGGCTTGGGTCCGGGAGATCATCCAAGTGTTTATTCACCTCTCATTAGATTCATAAAATACATGAAAAATAATTAAATTTAATTTATTTAAGAATTTAGATACGTCATTAAACAATTCCATAACACGACACAATGGCATAAAACATAAACACAATGAAACTTGTGGGAGCAAACTAGACCACCTACCTTATGTTTATAGAAGGAAACCCATTCATTGTTAACCCTTGAATTGATCTAGAATGAAATATATTTAAAGAATAATAAAGTTACATAGAAATATAAAAAAATATATCCCACCTAAATAGCACCACATATGAGAGAACCAATGAGAAATTGCGGGAGGCGAAGTGTAGATATTACATCAAGATTATCAATTCACCTAATTGTGAATTATTTGGGGTTTGGATATAAAAGGGTTCATAAATACATGGGAGAGATTAAGGGATGTAGTTTCCATAGTTTCTGGACACAAAAATGAGGGATGGGAATTAATTAGGGGTATTAAAAATCTAGGGAAAAGGTTAATTTTCACCTCATTTACTGTGCCATATGCTTTGGCTGTTTGTTTGGCCAAACTGAGCACCAACTGTGAGACAAGATCTTTTTAAGGGAGGATCTCACATGGGCTAGGCACATGGTTTATCTATCAATGTGATATCCATGTTAATTACACTATCAATGTGGTCTAAAAAATCAAATTACAATGTTCTCAACTCTACTCAACAGCTGAAAAACCATAAAGCTCACAATATGCACTAGCTAGCCCCAATGGCCGAGTCGCACAGTTAGCACTAACTCTACTATAACCACACAACACAACATGTCTTCCCGTTTTCTAAAACTCCATGATCTGAATGATTACATAAATCTATCAAACCATTTATTATCCCTTAAATCTCATAATTAGCATAAACAGAGAGGTTTTTTATTATCTCTCAAGGATGTATACATCTCTAGAAATATGGGATGTTACAACATCCACTTTTTAAAACAACTCTTCCCCATGTTTTCCTTCCAATTTTAGTAAAAATTCATATGAGAAAAGTTATATTGACTACACACTTATATTTTATTTCCACTCACATGTCTTATCCTATGCAAAAACATGCTACCATAGCACCTAGACCATTTGAAATGACCTACCTTGGAGTGCCTTCATTCATTGATCAATGATATGTATATGATGTTACTCAAAGGATGCATCCGACTACATCTCTATATACTCAGGTTCAAATGAACTAGATTGGTCAACATTATTACAAAAAAGATATGATAAATGGATGATTTCATGAATGGAATGGTACCTATGTGATAACTACAACTGATAGGATACCTCCTAATTCTCTCAACTATCTCAAAAGGCCGAAAAAATAATTTTATATCTTGACCTTTCTCCTAATTTTTCTATGACCCAATCAAGGGTATACATGTAAAAAGAACTGATCTCCTACCACACACTCTAGAGGTTAATGATGATGATCAATATATATATTATTCTTGGACTGAGGAGTATCCATGCACTTCAAAATTAGCTAGACTTGTTCTGAAGTTTCTTGAATGTGATGAGGACCTAGTAGTACTGCCTCACCGGCCTCTAACCATCATACTAGTGAATCAAATGAAAAACAATAAAAGAACTCATACAGTTCAATATGAATCATTTTCTAGAAGATTTTATTATATTCATATTGAAAAATAGTTATATGTTTTTCCCATGAACCTTAAAAATGAAGGATACATGACCAAAGCACATCCTCAACCACTCGAATCATTTGATTGGATAGCCTGTTAGTATGAGGGTGATAAGATGTAATCAATAGAACCTATAAACCCAATGCATTCTACATCTCCTAACATAACTATGAGGTAAAATGGGCATCTCAATACGATATAATTGAATTTGTAACACTATGAAGATACAGAATATCATAGATATAAATCATCCCATGAAAATCAACACAGATGGTTTCTCAAATTTATAGGAAGTGTGTGACTTTGGTCAACTTGTCGATGATCACTCATACTCCATCAATTTCTCTAAGGGACCTCAGCAATAACATCATGAAATTTATAATGGCATATTTCCTTGTCCACTCAAGAATGGATAGAGGCTATAAAGGTCAATCAGGTTACTGGAGACCAAACATCACCTATTGATAGGTGGATAATCTTGGGAGAATACCTTAAATCTTCCACCTTAAACATGGAAACCAAAACTAATGGCATACATCTCGGTACATCTTTGTAATCTCATGGTGAGCTTTCGAAATAGAGGCGTGATATTCCGATATAAAATATTCCCATATATCAAAAGGCACCAAAACATTCCAATAATATATTAGGGCCTCACTCTCATCAATTATTTAACCAAGATGTGGGTTAATACTAGGTAATCCCTCCCTGAGGACAAGGTCATCAGGATCAAATATTTGTCTCATATTCACCCTCTCTAGAAAAGAGGATGTCACTTCTAGAGAAACTAAACTAGGTTTCTTATTCTGTTCTGGTAGCTCTAGCTACATTTTATAAAATAGATCTATATAATTGCACTAAACATTGGCCTACTGTATAGCCAACCACTAAATCTTATGACTCATGAATTATCCACAAAGTTACCCATACCATGTGTATAAGCAAGATCAAAATCAAATTACCAATGGTATTCAACCCACTTGTGCTTCCTAAGTATAAAGTCTCACTATGTGGAGATGTATATGAGACTCTTGTGATATATGTAAACAATGAACAAATCACCCAAAATATTGTGTCTCCAATAGTGTAAATCATGGACCACAACATCTAACTCATCATCATGGGTAGGATAATTCCTCTCATGATGTCTCAACTTGAGGCACCCATATTTTAAAACCTAATTATCCTATATAAGAATTAATCACTACCGAATTTCTAAGGTATCATAGTAAACAATATATCCTCTACCCAAATATAGAAGAATCATGATTGGTGCTAAAAGAAAATCTTCCCTTCCACTCCAAATTTGTATCTCACATGCTTCCGTCCAGATGAATATCATACCCTTCTTAGTCAAGCCCAAATAAGATCTACTAAGTTGTAGAAATACTAAATAAGTTACATGTGATAGTTAGCCATTCACAAGAAACTATATATGTCAAACAAATTCTTAAGATACTCCTAGTAAATCAAGACACTCACCATCTATGGGCCAATAGACACCCATGCCTCTAAAATGATATGACCCAATAAGTAAGCCTTACTAATCCGGAAGTGGAATTGTTTGAGCTTCACATAAAGAAGGTTATCTATTAGTGTAATCATCATTATTTCTTCATGGATTTATTGGTATCGTCTTGTGTGAGAATACACTTTGAGTTTTTCTATAAATTCCACGACTAATTAATCTAGGTATAGGTGAAAATCTCGATTCATCAGATCCATAAAGACCACTAACTGTTCGTAAGGCCAAACTACAAGGCCAGATACTTGTATAATCCATACATACTCTAGAACACTATACTTGGAATGTTTGATTTACTCACACACACTTGATGGTTTTCCAATTCAAATTGATCACAGAAAATATCGTCAGTCCATAGAGCTTGTCGAAGAGGTTGTATACACGACGTAGTAGATACTAATTTTTTCACCATAAGTTGGTAATTTTTTAATTAATACACAGAAAATAGAAAGATAAAATCTTTATTTTTGGAAAAAGGGAAAGGTGAACCCAAGGTGTTGTACTTGGTCTAAAAATAAGTTTTTCATTTATATATTCACGAATCGTTTTGAGTTACTGGAGCTATGTAGGTTCTATATTATAAATTCTGATAGACACTAGTGTATAAACTAACACTAGGTCAATTATAAAATAAAACACTATCATAGGAGGTAAAAAATGAATCCATAGGGATGAAATCCCCAAAATGTTCTACCAAAAGAGGGATATCAGTAAGATATATTAAATGATCAGTCATAAAGATATTCTCTATTTGGGACATCACTCTTCCTGGACTCAAATGCTCAGGTCCATATAAAATATTCCAGATATCCCATTAACCCGTATGAGTATAAGAGATTCCCTCAAGTGATGTGAAAGAGAACCACTGATGATAATAATCCATGTGGGCATGATAATACACTAGCCAATATGTACTGAGAATGATTTCAATGAAGGTTATCTCGAGGATGAACAAACTCCTTATGAAATGGTACCCACCTATCTCAAGGGAAACTCTTTACATGATCATATACTCTCTAATTTGAACCCTAACAGTGTGTCAAGAGACATAACACCACTGATGCATTCTATCACATGGCATATACTTCTCAAAATCATAATAGATATAAAAGAGTGTGAATCACCTGTTTTAAAAATGGGAAAAGAAAATTATAGGATACCAGAATAGTACGATACGTAAAAGAAGGATTTGGACTCTAATCATAATGTGTAAGCTACATTTCATAGATATAGCATGATTTTTGGCCTAGATATGTAACCTGACTAGCCTGGGTAGGTCAAATTTTCTAGCGTTGTTCCATAGATTTATTAATACCTCGGTCACAAAAACCTCCTCGTCCAGATATTTGGGTAGAAGGACAACTTCCTTCCTAACGTGGAGTCACTAATCTATTACCCGAAGGAGGTATTAGTATATATACTGGATCACCACGCACAATAGGAAATGATCAGCAGAAGTGCGGAAGGTTACCCATCATGTCCTAAGCTCAAGACTCAATTGGGTTCCTCATACAATAGGTATTTTTTTTATTTTCTTTCCACAATAATGAAACACCACATAGATATAGGTTCATGTCACCAAGATGGTACATCACCTATGTTTATCATTGAAAAAAACACTTCCTACTACCATACAAATCATTTCTCGACATCAAAACTGAATTTCCGATGATAACATTACAAGCCTCCCTCAGATTTTATTATATAATGAGGGCTTGATTCAAAATCTCTCTAATGGTGGTCAATTATAATATGTTAACCATTGATTTTAAAATGAAAAAAAACTTATCCTTAAATCGTCTCGTAGTCATGAAATTATCATCGACCAATGCTAGGGGAAAACGACGAATCTCGATGAAGTGATAATTATAATTTAAAAAGGACATAACACCCTGTTGAAGATGCATCAATTACTATATGTTGTCTTGTACCATTATATATAGAATGTTTTTATCATATAAATATATTTGGAATTTTCCAAGACCATACCTCGATTGTGTTCATCTTGGGAGATGAAATCCCTCCAATGCTTGGAGGAGTCATACAACATGTATGTAGCATGTTTGACCCTTCGATCTAGAGGAATCTATAGATGGTTAATGATCTAAATCATGGTATCAAAATACGAATTACTAGCATTTGTTACACTATCTTTGGAAAAGGTGGTAGGATGCTAATGCTGGAACTAACATGTCGGTTTTCCATGGTAGGGGAAGTTCAGGTATAACCCTATACAAACATCATAAAGAATAAAATTGTTTCATGGAACTAAGAATCAGTTCCCATTTGAGGATCAAAATTATGTTACTCAGGTGGAAATGTAGGAGGTATCACTAGTGTCTTAGGGCCCACCACTTCCACATCATAATTGTCACCATATTCAATGATTACTACTCGTAGAATTCATGGTTGAAAGACTCTACAATTTCTAATAACACTCCTCAGATAAGATTTATAACAGATATGAAAAAATTTATAATAAGAAAGGACATGAAAATAACATTTCTATAATGATCCAAAACACTTTTCATGTTCCAAAATCCATTTCTAAGTGATAATAAATATTATATTGGTTAAATTTTGGGAGAAATCACCTATTAATAACTACAAAGGTTGGTCTATGGTCAATGTCTCATTCAACTCAACTAAGGGTCCATTATATAGAGTATAAAGTGCATGGTTATAGGAAAAAACCCATTACAATGCATTTTACATCTTTATATAGAATAGAGTTGTTCATTTTTTATTTTAATTTATTTAAATGTATTCATATTTTCTTGGGGATTGATATCATGATCCAGTTAGTTTCATTACCAAAACAAATTTAAAAATACCCCCTCTCTTTATAAATTCTAATTGATATTTCAAGTAACATTCATTTGACCTTTACACCTGGTATTAGGATGTAACATGCCATTAATTTTGATTTTATTGCATTTACAATCATTTATAATGTATAAAAGTACTCTACCCTATAATAGATACTGTAATTGATCAATAAAACCAACTAATTTGGGATAACTGTTTAACTATGTTGAAACCATTAAATTAAACTAATTATCTCATCATGAGATGTTCTAGCACATTATGATACATAAAAAACAATGAACCAAAAAATGATCATGAAAGATAGTCAATGCATGGAAAAAAGTGGATATGGAATGATGTAATTCATGACATTTAATCCCTTTGAAACCTAGCATGATGCATTAATTTGATACACCCTTATATAATTGGACCATTGTAAATAAATTTTATCAAAATAGTATCATCAATAAGAATGATACAATATAGGAATTTCACCAAATGGTGAAATATAAAAAATTCTGACAACTATAACGAATAATAGAATTTACCCTTACTATGTAATTTGGGGTTCCCCTATATGTGGGTAAGATACTCCCATACATAGGCCAATTACCAAATTATAATACTCATAATATCTTACCTATTACCCAAAAAGTAATACAAATGAAAAATACCAATGATACAACTTTTTTGTGTCCCACCATGGATTCCATATAGCAGTGCCATGAGACAGTGGGCCACAATACCTCAAGCGCTCCTCCCAGTACACTAGAGGATTCCAACTAGTAGCCTGGGCCTAAGGTGTGTCTGTAGGTAGACTATTCCTTCATAGATCATCGTGGACCATAATGGAATGTATAAATATAATATGAAAAAATATAAGCAGAAAATATAAACATAATAATAGAAACCCATAGTGGTGGAAGTAGTAATAATAGACATAAAAATGGAATAATAATAAATCATCCATGGGAAAAATGACAAGAAGAAGAAAAAAATTTAAATAGATACAATATATGATGATCATGATTTCGGGTAACTATAAAAAATAGTAACTGGAAAATAGGGGATAATGCATATAACACATGTATAAAAAATAATAAATTTTTAAAAAATATCTCATACTAGCATTAAAATTGAAGTCTCAATCCCTTTATCATGTTCTATATCCCAGAACTATCAATAATGTATCAGAAGCTAAAGACTTTTGTTTCTCTATACCTACAATCTTAAAGTATATTTGGGTTCCAAAGGCGGCCAAAGCAGTGTGTGAGGTATAATCAGTAGGACCCCACCAACATTTTCTATATAAATCAATTCCATGAAATATAATGAATAGTTTTCCAACAAGAATTTGTGCATAAAAATAAATAAATAAAACATGATGATCTTGTATCCACTCAGATAACTGAATTCCACTACCTACTCCGGCCTAATTTGGATGTCTCTAATATGAGGAACCTATATAGAAGTGATAATGTGTTCACATGGGTAATAATAAATTAAGAATCAATTATGGAATGACCTGCAACATGTGATTTTTCAGGGAGATTGAATCCTAGGATAATCAGCCAGACATTTTCATAATTTGATAATAAGTCGTCAATTTTAAAATAGGAAAGGAAATTGTATGGAATCATAATACCATCTAAGGTGATCTAGAAAAGAATCTCATGTGTCACTGTTGGATCTCACGAAGATACCAAATACCATGGAGTCCATCCCATGTGAAATGTAAAATGGAGTACCTTCTATCGCTCTCCATATGGTGTATGTATAAATTTATAGATCGTCCCGGGTATCTTACATAAATGACCAAGTATCACCAGAGGAATGGTATAACAATCTTGTCTATGGGGTTGTCCATGGTGCCTCCCCAAGGGAACCAGTGTCATTGGTGTGTATAATAATCTTCCCAGAGAGCCTGTACAAGGAAATCCATGTATCGCTCTGGGAAAATCAAACAGATCTAAGTACCAAGCACAACAACCCCATCCATGATTTCCTTATACATGGACCCATGTTCACTACCATCCCATAAGAAGACAAGGCATTGAATTCAGGATAAAAAGTCATTAAAAAAGCATCACAATCAATATCACATCCTTTTATAATTGGTCATTCTATTTATCACTCGCTAAACGAGATATCAAACAAATTTATTGAAGCCCAACAACTTTGGAACAAGGAATGATGTGTAATAATAACAATTAGAATATGGAATGAGTAATAAAAAAAATCATAGACCATAAATCATAAGTAATTAATCATAAATCATGAATCATAAATAATAAATCATAAACCACAAAGGGACTAAATCATATCATAAAATTACTCATTAATCGATTCATTGATTTAATGCATTTATTTCATGTTAGAAACAACATTGTAGGTGTTTAGAAAGTTTTGGGTAAATGGAATTAAGCCTATAATAGAAAAACACATACATTTCGATGGCCTAGGTCAAAAAGATCAATCAAGGGTTGATTCTCCACTCACTATAGTCGTAACCAATATAGAAAAGGATAAAATTTAGAAGACCACTCATTCCATTTTGGGCCTTTGAATCAAGAAATAATGTAAGATATCAAAAGAATCATAAAATTAACTAAAAATAGGGGAAAATTAGTTGCAACAGAATATCACAATAAAGGAGAGGAGAAAATGTAAATTTAGGGAAGGGGAGTGTAAATATTACCTCAAAATTTCCAACACAGCTGATGGAGAATGTTAGGGATTTTCAATAGATGAGGTATCCAAAACCAAATGATGAATTGAGGAAGAGTTCTCATGTGACTACCAGATAATAAAATGAGGTATGATAATAAACTAAGGGTATTAAAACATTTCTGGGGAAAAAGGATAATTTTCCTCTTATTTATTGGGATCAATAGTATTGCCACACATTTCTCCAAATAGTAATCCCTTTTCTTCATAAATAAGGACCTCACATGAGCTAAGTGCATGGTTTGTAGAAATGTGCACTAGATACATGAATTACACATTTGAAGTAGTCTAAAAACCTATCAAATCCATGTTTCCAACACCATATAGTTATAAAAAACTATGTGGATCACCCGATGAACTATCTATCCCAGCAAATTGAGTCACAAAGTTAGAACTAACCCTGCACTAACCATATTTCTCTGCATGTCATCCCATTTTTTAAAACTCTGGGCTTTGAATGAGCCCCTAATTCTCACAAACCATGTGTTATACGGTAAATCATGCCATTATATCCCACTATTATCATAAAAACAAGAGTTTTTGAATAATAACCCCATTTTATGTACCTCTACAAAAATCTAGGAAGTAACATTGTACTACATGGATGGGTGCTACACTAGTGTATATTTTGCATTGGCTAGTGTTCTAGGAATGATTATACATAACCTTAGGGTTTACGCCCCAGTGAGATTAAGGGAGCTACCAGGATTGTTTTTTAATGATTTAGATAATCCCTCTAGTTTTCCATGATTTATCCTAATTTATTTAAATTGTTCCATGCTAATTTTTTGACCCAAACGTTAGATCTCATGTTGTATATTAGGTGACCTATTGGGATATATTGTCACTGTCTAATTTTTTTCTCTATTTCTACATCATGATTATAATTCCTCCATTTTTCTCTCGATTATATTTTTTTATTTCCTTATTCATTATTATTTAGAAGGTATCTTATTTTATAAAATCCAAAATTATTTTGAAATGGCTTTCCAAGGATTTTTTTATAAAATAAAATTATATTTCTAATTTTTTTAAACATGAAAAAAAAATTCTTATTGAGAATGATGTGGTGTAAATCCATGGTAGTATCCTTATGGTATTTTTTCTCATAGCCTACACAAATCTTTGAGAATATACAAACATGATTAGGTTATATACTCGTAACATTAAAGGAGAAACATCATCTAGTTGTTCCCCTTGATAAATTCATTTCCCTTCATGGTATGGATTTGGCGGTGATCATGGGTCATATATATATGGCTTGGTGAACCATTGTAGGGAATCATCTAATGTTAACTTTGGGTCTTGGTTCCATATTAACCATTGAATCATTGTCTTATTTTGGATTAATGTATTTTTATGATAGTTTTTTTATAATTTAACATTTGTTATGAAGTGATGTTGGATTATTAACTATGATTTATGTTTTTTATACTATGTATATATATTTTTCTTATTATAACTATTCACTGATTCACTTTTATGTCCATGTTATTGAAATTTTATGGTGGATTTAGGGTTGTAATTCATAGTGTAATTTATATGTTTTTAAGGATGAATGTTTTTCCATGGGTTTCATTCATACCATAGGTGCTTGTAGCTAGCTTGTGGGGATCATGAACATGATTTGCGACTTTTTGTGAGCCAATTTGAGTCGAATTGGGATAGTTTGTTGCAAAATGGAATCATTTACCTATTGTTATTTTTGTACTATAATAGTATAGAGAAAATTCTTTATTGATTGAGTGTGGTGTTAGTGGGAATGTATAGCCGACTCTTCTTCTTTTTGAACCATGAGTGACCATGGGTGGTCATAATTTTTTTCATGTATATGAGATTTGTTGTCATGTATTTTTATGAAATATGTAGTTGTTATCAATTTTAAGGTAATATTGAGATTGATTCATATAAATTTAATGTTTTAGATTTGAAGTTGGAAGGAAATAAGATTCCAATAATTTAAGAGAATTTAGATGAGCTGATCATAAAAAAACATAAATATTACATCCTTTTAGATGAATAATTAATAGATATCTAAAATATATATTAGTTAGGACTTTAATGGTTTAGTGTCGTTAGATACTAGATAAATAATCAAATTATTTTTTGAAATATCTTCATCATATCTTATATATATCTTTAAATTTTGTTTAATTCTATAAAAATCACATGTAAATGATCCCATTAAAACCCATGGAAGGAAAAAATAAGAATGGGTGATTTCAAATTCTTAGTAAGGGTAAGAATATGACATAATAATCATTACAAAGAATAATATGAACATAGGGGCATGATAATATAATCATGTTCCTTTTCCTTATGAAAATGATTTATTCCCGAAAATTATTAGATCATTAGATCCAAAATGGATTCATATCTATAAGCCAGATTAACAAGGGTGTCAAAGAAGTAATAATCATTAAAGAGTCATAAAATTGAAATATTGAATCATTAGTTTATGAAATTATAATCTTTTGAATATGGTAATTCATAATCATATTCATTCCTAATCATTTGTGAAAATCTAGAATCAATGATACGCATGCTTCAAAATATGAATATATCTATTCACAATCATACATATGCCAAATCTTGTTATTATAGTGAGATTAAATCTTACTCATACATCAAAATGTGGAAAAATATATCCACAATGATTTCCATGATTATAATCATCTTCTCATGAGATGTCAATATCACATTTCCCAACTAATTACAGGTGTATTATAGCCCCAACCATCACATAATTATAATCCATTAATATATATATGAAAAGTTATTAAAAACATTTACCATTTTTTTTAATCCAAAAAAAAAGAAAAATAAAATTTATTAATATTTAATCATCATAATAAATAAGTTTATAACGAAATAATAAAGATGGTATGATTGGATAATATCCCAAATGAATCAGAAGTTGCAACAAAAAATGCTGAAATATTGAAAAATGACTTAGTATATCATTAGAATGTTTCCTGAGGAAACTATCCTATTTATATATAAATAGCTTATTTAAAATATAAAACCATTTAAAATATTATTAACAAAATCATTGAAAATAGACATTGAATATTTAAACAGAATCTCCAAATCAAAGAGTAGTCAAGTTAGTGGGAAAAGTTGTTTGTTTGGTATACATTCAAACAATGATTGTGTTCACACCTTTGGTAAAAATACCTCATTATGAAAATGAAATGAGTATTCCATTTAAACTTTTATAGAAATTAAAATATGGATAAAAGTTTATTTATTAAATCATTTTTGTACATTAAAATCATTATTGAAAACATTTTAATGATAATATAGACATGATAGAAAAGGATTTTTGACCAAATATTAAATTAAGACTTTTTTTCTAAAACTAATTCTTGGGAATTTTATGTTCAAAATAGAGGAAAATGGAATTATAAATTAAAAATAATCTAAATAACTAGAGTAGAATAAAATACATGAGGCTTAATGGATAATTTCAATATAATTTTATTCAGAGTAAATTTTTCATATACAATATTGAAAATAAATCAAATTGTGATATAAATCCCTTAATTGGAGTCTTTTATTTCTCAATCAAATTTCAACCACCTTTATAATAAATATATATTCATTAAAAATATTTTCCAAAACAATAATAATATATATTACCCCATATGTGATTTACTTATAACATATTAACATCCATTTATTAAAAGTTATTTATTAAAATCATTTTTCATTGTAATTTGATTATGGTTACATCATAGACAAAATTTTAATCATGTCATATAAATAATATTAATAATAATATAATATTTTATATATATTCATACAAATCGGCATGGAAAAATGAATTACACCACTTTTTGGAGATAATAGTCTGTATGTATGCATGATAGATCTTTCAACATTTTGATGGATTGAATGAAGAAAAAATAAATAATAATTTAAATGTCTAGAAATATAAAAATATCATAAATATCATATAAATTCATTAAACACATCATTATAACTATTAATGTGATTAGGTAATGAGAAAGGAAACACATCACTTCATGACGGTGGTAGTTCACATGTACCCACAAGTGATCCATTGTTTTACCACAATCTGTTTCCTCTACTATATTTATTCGTATTTTTTATGGAAATAATTTTAGGGTATAAATTTAGATGAAAACCCCTTTACAGACCATGTTGAGTTTGTTAGTGATTGATATCGAGCCTAAGGCTATCATGGGGAAAATCGAACCCATTTAAATGCTGAAAAAGGTATGTAAATATTAAAATAAGGGAATTATATGAATGAATGGGTGGTGAAAGTGTAAGTGTAAATTTCGGTATTGTCTATGGGTTAGTTAGAACAATTAGAAGTTGGATTTAATAAATTCCTAGTGGATTTTAAAATGGTTTTAATGGCCTGTTTTGGGGCATAACCCGATTATAGATTTATTTATGTAAAATGGTTTTTTAAAGTGGGAAATGATTTGAAAGGAGGTATTGAAATCTATGTGATTCAAAAGGGTTTTTCTCAAGAGATTTCAAATATTGTTTGAAATTAAGAAAAAATTTACATTTTTTTAAAATGGTTTAATAGTTGTTTTGGATGGTTGAAATAGAAATGATGCCTTAGTCCATGTTTCAGTTTTCCAAATGGAAAACCACATTTTAATGGGTGGCTTCAAGAGGATTTCCAATGAGTAATTGAATTATGTTTTTAACAATGATGTGTTTTAAAGGATCATTGGGTCCATTTACATTTAATTGTTAAATGGGTTAGAGAGATAGATCCCATAACAATTATGTTGGCATGTTGAGATGGTTTTGGAATGAACTAAGTAATGATTGTGGATAGTTGAAAACATGGAATACGGGTTTATTTGGTGTTGGAATCTCACTCTTTTTGAAGATGATACTGGGGATGATCTAGTAAGGGGTGTATCATTACTATGGTTTCCCCTATCGCATGCCACCATCCTTCCATCATAGGTTGGGCTCAGATCCTCTTCCGAAATACTTCAAGTTGGTCTCATGTTGTTGGTTACTCACTCAGTGGAAGCAGCATGGTGATTTTTTTGGCTCAGATGCATTGGAATTGCCCAACATTTTATAGCCTATCATCACTCTTCCATCCCTCAATAGGTAGGGTTCATTTGGAGGTGTGGTGAAGCTATCGGTCAAAGATCCAGCATCTCTTATTTGAGGGTTGTCATTACAGATTCAATGTCATATAGGAGTGCAGAGGGTGGTGTTTGTGGTCTATGGAAGAGATCTTGATGGAGGTGATGAGACTTGAATTTGGTTTTTGAAAAGACCTCTTCTGTTGTGGTCTAGAATTCATAAAATCTTCAATGTTTAAATGATTGTTTTTTCCCTTGATTTTCGATTCTTGTGTTTTTGTTTTGGGTGAGAATGAATCATGTTTCGTATTACTTATAATATGGGGTCTATAGTTCTGCTCCATATCTATGGTGTTTGTTTTGTTTCCTATATGGAATCGTTGTGATGATTGTTTTCATCGGCGGATGAGGTTCTTGGTAGTGGAGTTCTAAGGCAATACAGAGGATGGATTTTAATTTAGGTGTGCCGAAAAAGATAGTTCCTCATAGTTTTCTTCATTCTGGTTGATGTTGGATTCAATATATAGACGATGAAAATAGAATGATTTTTGTTATTGATTATGTTTGATGTTGAGATTGAGAGTTGAAGGTGGTGGAGATGCAACTTGGTGATGGAGGTTCTCTGGTTTTCTAGTTTTGTTTGGAGTGAGGTAAGATATGAGTTTTTGGTTATATGGGTATATCTCGATTAACAGTGATAGGAAAATGGATATATATTATACTGGAATTGAAATTTTTCTAAAACCATGGGAAATGGCTGGATCCATGGAAAAAGTAAAGATTATGGTTTATCAAATGGATGAAGAGTAAAAAATAGATGGGAATGTTAAGTCATTTTTACATTTTAAGGTTTTTATTTTGGATGATGGATTGATCCAGACATTCTACAATGAAATGATTCTGATGAGGACACAGAGGAGGTAGCCTTCACTAGGAATGACTATTTGAATTTAGAGGATTGAGAGGGTATGACCTAGCCATCGGTACTAATACAATGCATTTTTTCACGGGACAACTCGGTGAGTAGCCACACCTTTGTGGAGGCTTTCCATAATGATGTTTATGTGGGGGAGGGGCATTTTTAGTTGTCTTATTTGAGGGTCGGGTTATTATTATGCCTTTATGTCTTTGATGTCCTGTGATCCCCCCCTATCCTTAAAAGGGGGTTTATCGAAAATAATAAATAAAAATGGGTGCCTTTTGGTCATTCAGTCAAGGGTATGTTTGGTATAATGAATGTGAAGTGATTAACATGCTAAACGGGATAAGGTATGTTAAAAAGAAAATGGTCAAATGGGATATGAAATGTGAATAATAAGTTTGATAATGGGACAAAACATAATGGTGAATTACATAATAAATGATTAATGAAATTTGAATGTTATTAGTATTGATTATGTATGGTTTGTTACACGGTTTGTGTTATAAAAGGATGGATAAGCATGTGAAAATGGATTAGTGGTGTGGGAAAAAGGGCTAAGGCTCCTCCCATGGGTCGGGTTGGATTGATGATCTAACCCACCACTAGTGCAGAAATAGGATTTATCGTCAGTTTTTAACTTCAATTTATAAAGTAAATGTAAAAAATATCATTTCTAGAAATGGGTTTTCCAGAACCGACACAAATAAATTGTTTTGGTTAAAGGTTTTTGTGTCAGTTGTAATAAAAACCGATGACAAAAAATGAGCACAAGATGATTTTTGGCATCTATTTTTAAAAACCTAATACTGAAAACCCTATCTTTGTCCACTTAGGTGTCTATTTCTTTAAACAATATACATTGAAAAATGTTTTTAGTGTTTGTTTTAGGTAAAACTGATGTTGAAAACTATATTTTATTTTGAATTTTTTGGCGTTGATTTTTAAAAAAACCGACCCCAAAAGTTAAATCTTTTAAATTCAAAATATTACACTTTAAAATTTATTAAAACCCTTATAATAAAAACACAATATAAAATAATAAAAAAATATTTATCATGGACTAAAAATGTGTATCTTACATTCTATTATCATGTTAATTAAAAAATTATCTACGTATTTGTGTTATAATGTAGAATTATAATACAAATACCAAAAATTTACCACATCCTCATTATTGGTTATTTTTTAAGAATTTATTTTATTATTAGTATGTTCAAACACCTATAATGACAAAAGATTTCGTTTTATCAACCCATATGTTATATTATTCAGAAACATTTATATATGGATACCGTAAATCCTAATCAAACATAACAAATAGTTCCCAAAAATAGATTGAATATGAGTAAGTAAGGTTTGGGAATATGACTAGTAATCATATAATGAAAAAAATAATATTGAATGATATGAGATTAAAAAATAGAATAATATGAATGAAAATATAAAAAATTAATATAACTAACCTTATCAAATTCAGTAGTTTGCCAAATTTTTATTATCTCATACATGAATTCTATAATATAATAAACACATTCAACATGTCCTTTTTGATGATGAAAATATAATTATAAAACATTACATTAATAATAAAAAAAATATGTAACAAAAATATCAGAACAAAATCTAATATTAAAACTAATTATCTTTACTTCACAAAATTGGATTGCATTTGGTTTCTCTATCGACATGTGTTCTTTGTTATATTTTTTCCATGAACTTCATTTTTCATATATATGAACTAATAATACATGCCTAAAAATGATAATTAATCATAACGAGCTTATAAAATACAAAAAATCAAACCTATCTAATAAGGTGTAGAATCATTTACAAACATTCCCTGCTAAATAGAAAAACCAATATAAGGTGCATTCTCTTGAAAAAACATCCTAACATCCAATGTACCCTACAACACAAAAAGTTTACAATTAATGACATTATAATGATTATTATTCCATAATTATGTTTTTGGTTCTTACATATCAAGAAATGGAAAAACCCAACACTCAAACTCCATATATGATAATGTCTCATAGATATATGAAACTCTATCTGGATTGTTCACTTGTTGCACTTCCATGGAAATAAATTTTGGATATATAAAACTGTAAATGAATGTTATTTCATTTTATAGTAAAATAATTTTTAGATACCAGATTTAAAAACAAACTAAAATTACATAATTTCAAATAATCATTAATTAATGGAAAAAAAATTCAAATGTCAATTCACTTTCTAGGAAACAACAGCCCCATGTTCAAGTCGGGCTATTCTAAATCAACTAGATTCATGATATGTTCTTTGAGTTATGTCAATGGATATTCTATTTCGCATATATTGTCTATCATAGGAAACTCATAGATATAATTCAATGAAGAAGTAGTATGAGAAAATATTTTTATCCCATAAGAAATATTATAATTATCAAATTTTTATTGTTACTGAACATTTTAATTCAAATGTTCAGTTTCTTTTTCTTTTAGATAATCCAATATATGTTAAATTTTAAAAAAATTATATGTAATTTAGATTCATTTTTAATTAATAGTTAAAAATGCAAACCTCATCTGAAATATAATGAAGAAGACTAGTTGGCCAATTTGAAAAATGACCCAGACAATCTGCAACTCTGGTGATCTCTTTAGTAGGAAGTGGTAGTAGAGAAATATGATCTATATTATCAAGTAATAATACTAGAACTCCAGCCATCTACATAAGTTAGTGATGTACATAATCCCCTAAAAATGCACTATCCCTGACGTAATAATATATATATATATATATGAGGATCTACATAAAAAACTCACTGTATATGATTTTGTCCAATCAAGGAGGTGGATGATCAATGTAGGTAGCTGGGGAAGGGAAGTCCAGATGAGTAGGATGGGAAGGATGAATAATTAAATAATTATATTTGTTTTTATAACTTATAAAATATAAAAATAGATAATAAATAAATAATATATGGTTTAGTAAGAGAGATAATGTAGAGGGTCAAATTAGGTATATGGGGTAGGGTAGTTCGGCTGAAGAGGCTGGGAAAGATAGAAAATGAAAAAGTTATATTAGTGTTTATAATTTTTTAAATAGAAAAATTAGTGAAAAATAAATAATATATGGTTTGCTTCGAGTGAGTAGGTGGAGGGTCCATGTAGGCTGATGGTGCAGGGTAGTCTGGCTGAGCAGGCTATGAATAATGGAAAATGAAAAAGTTATATTAGTGTTTATAATTTATAAAATAGAAAGATTGATGACAAATAAATAATATACCTGGGAATACTGCACAAACTGGGACTATCATCCCATGTGTTCTAACAAAGCCTTATGCACTGATACTTGAATTTGAGAACCCATATACTATTTCATATCTTTCAGCTTCGTTTTTAAGGATTCTAGTTTTGGGACTCTTGATTTCTTACTCTTACCAAAAACATTATGAATACTAACACCTTCCCGATTTTCTATAACATGGATGGGGTTTTCTTCCTTTCCCAAAGCAGTTGCTAGGATTTCCATCCTACCCTTGGGTATAATAGAGCCTGGTGTCTATTAATCCTGATGTTTATCCCGAAATGAAAAAGAAAAAAATTATATTAGTGTTTATAATTTATAAAATTGAAAAATTGATGATAAATAAATATTATTTACTTACAATTTTATCAGAAACTTTATTATATTCCTATTTAATATATTTTTCAGTTTTTTTCTTCTTTCTCGTTTCCATTTTTCAGGGTGAGTAGTATGATATAAAGGACTAAACTGGGCCTCCTCTGAACCACTACTAGATTGATCTATTAATGAAATAAATTTGTATTCAATCATTTTATGCTCCAAATACAGATACCATCTACCTGATGAAGTATGTGGGTATACATATCTCAATTGGATATCTTGAAGAGATCTCTTGGAGGCCTGTTATATAAAAATAAACTACTAAGTAATTAGATATATATATATATATAATAATTTTTTCAATATAAAATATTTATCATACCTCAAATTATTCTTCATGATGATTATCAACAAATCACATTCATGCATCTTCATCTATAAGTTGGTACTTAAGGCATAAGTTTTCAAACCTTCTCCTTCTAAAAACATAATTTTTTGTCATTTTTGTTTCAAAATATCTCCATTGAACTGCAGCTAAAGATAGATTTCTTTTCTTAATTTCTTTTGTTTCCTGCAAAAATGTATATCATCTAAATGTGTTAAATTAAATATATAATTTACAAGAAATAATTTTAAAAAAATGAGATAAAAGAAATCAATTAAGATATTTTACCATCACAGCCTCCCAAATCTTATGTTTCTATATTCTGTCCATAAACTTCCAATCAGGATATAAAATAAAAATCCTACAATGGATCTGAATTGATATATAATTGATATACTGAACTGCATTTGGGATAATTTCATTATAATTATCATCAAAATGGATATGTAATCTCTCATAATAACAAGAAAGTGATAGTTTTTGTAAACATGTAATACCTCATTTACCAACATTAGAATTTAACTTCTCTATAGTAATAGGATAAGTCTCTTCCGCTGATGATGCATCAGTAGTCGTGCAATTTTTGTGTGTGTAAATTATCAAATTTCTTTAATTAAATAATTATATTACTAAATATTTAATAATATGAAAAAGTAGATATATCATGGTAACTGCTCCTCTCTATCTTCATCTGACATTGCTACAAGAAGGAGAAATGAAATTTTGGGTACCTGCATATCATTAGAAAACATAATATTTATGAACATGGAAGACAAAAAAAAGTAATTAAAAAAGGCATAAATTTTTATGTTTCAAAAAAAGAAACAAAATCTAAATATTTTCCATAAAAATTAGGCGACTAATTTAGTTTTTTACCACATTCCATCATCATGATCATTACGTACTGCATGGACTATATTAGTCATACACTCATTGTAATAATCTAGTAATTGAGTAATAGATGAATAAACCTCATGTAAATCAAAAAGATCATCAGCATCATTATTAGTACCCAAATGGTATCTTTTTCCATAAAAACGTATGGACCACTGATTATTATATGGATCAATGACATAAGATACCATATTTTCATGTGTCTTAATGATAAATGTTTCCACATTGTAATTAAATTGAGTCAAATCAACCAGTTTAAACACATACTCATCATGTTTCACACCACTATTACTATCAACAAAATTAAACATAAACACGTTGACTAAAAATTTAATATAATAAATTTCCCATATGTCTTCAATAACTCAAAAATATGTAATTGATGCAGAAATTTGGGTTTTTATCTACGGAACTCAAAAAATTCATTGCATCAGCAAAGACCATCACACCACTATTCTGAACAGTACAGTAGTCATCCTGATTTCTTTCAGTAAAATGTGAATCCATTAATATCAAATCTAGACCATGTGATCACATTAAGAGATGGTACCCTAGATAACCACATCAATGTCTCTGATATAGATATATTAGTGGTGACAGTTTCTTTAAACCATGAAAAAATGACTTCTTATTCCCAATCATCAAATAATTTTAGTTTCTTTTCTGATATCGTAACATTAATTTAGAAATATGTGATTATATATATGATTGAACCTCATATGTATTATTCAAAATATATAAATTTGCATGCATCACTTCATCATGTGGAATTAAATTTACGTTTAAGGCTTGAATCCCTATCCCTTTACTATCAACTATCATATGTCAAGATATAGGGAGACCAATATGCTTCAGTTCATACAAATAATCATTATAGAACTCAATCACCAATTTTGATGCATATTTTTGATGAATAGAGGCCTTTGGTTGATAAGGATTCTTAATATATCTCTTTATAATTTTTATATATATTTTAAAAGTATACATCATTCATAAATAAAAAGGCCTACATATTCTTATCACATGCACCAAATGAATTATAAGATAAACCATTATATCAAAAAAATTTATGGGAAGTACATTTATAGTTGAAAAATGAATAAGAGTTTCTTCATTCTAAAAAACATTAAATAAATTTGGATCAACAACTTTTCTACAAATGGATTTGAAAAAATTACATAACGTAATGATAGTCTTAATGAGAACTGTCGCCAAAATACCACACTCTACTACTCATAGAAGTTGTTAATCCAAACATGGATATCATGATATTTAATACCTATTAATTTACAATCCTTCAATGATACTAAATTATTCACATTTTAATAAAAACCACCAGGTACTTTAATACCATGAGTACATTGTAAAAATCCATCTTTTCAATATTTCTTAATGTCTGTCAAGGTGGAGATAAATAAATTCTGTTTCATTTCACATTGGTAGCTAACTAAAATGTATTTCTATTAATAGAAAGTCCAATCTAGAAATCCATCCATCTTTTTTCATTCCTTTTATGGCTAACAAAGTTCCAATCAAACTGTCAAATATGTTTTTCTCAGCAAGCATAACATCGATGTTATGTTTTACCTGTACAAATATCCAATATGGTAGTTTGAAAAAAAATGGCAGCTTCTTCCCGATATTTATTTGAAGACCAGAACTTCATTTATTTCCAAATGTTGAATAAATATTTTTCACCAGGTCGTAATCTTCTTCAACTGACAATGGTCGATGAGGAAGGTTGTCTTCTTGTAAACTGTTAAATGATATTTTCAATTTATGATAAGGATGATCAATTTGAAAAAATATTTGATTTCTCATGTACACTATATTTCATCCATTTCATAATTGATAATATGAATTTTGTTCTTCACAAATTGGACATTATTTATGTCCCATAACACTATATCTAGTTATGTTTCCATATGTAGGAAAGTCATTTATAATGAACATTATCAAAGCTTGCAAAAGAAAATAAAATTTCTTGTATTCATCAAAACCATGAACACCATCATCCCATGGCAGTTTTAAATCATAAACCAATGGTGAAAGATACAGATAAATATCATTTTCTGGTTGTTTTGGTCCATAAATCCTCACGCTCGTCATAAAATATTTTTTTATTAATACATAGATGTGTGGAAGAGTTGTAAACATCCATAAAAACATGCAAGGAATTGTGTTGGGTACTAAGGATCTGATATGAATTCATTCCATCAGTAGACAATACCATTGTGAGATTTCTAACTTTACTTCCAAAATCATGAAATTTTTTATAAAAGTCTTCGACTGTGGTCAAATGGAAGGGTGACGTAATTTACTATCAGATATGTTCTCATTTGAATTACATCATAATTTTTTTGCATCAATTGAATTTTAAAATAGATTCTTTAAGTGAGGAATTATTGGAAGGCACCAAATTGATTTTGCAGGAGTTTTGATTCAGGTAGCTAATAATGAATTGATGTTGAATAATAATAATTTCATGTAAAAAATATTGGATGATATCACTAGAATGTACAATATTTATTTTTCATGATATTAGATAACAGTACTTATGAATTAATATGAGTTAACATTCTAATAACTCTTATAGTGTGATGTCCCACATGTAATAAAACATAATAAATATTCATATTCTTTCTTATATAGAACAAAATCATTGGGGAAAGAATGTATCTGTTTATACCCCAATCCCATTAGGTATAATATATTCTTCACCTAATAATTGGAATCAAGAACCACATTGCCTTATGTATGTATCTATCATTAAAATCAAAAGTAAGTTGGAGAAACTTTTTTCACACTAGCCATTTTTTTTAAGTTCACTAATCTCAAAAGTATTAATAACACTGTATATTTACTAAAACATGGGAATAATGGTTTCTCAGAATCTATGTACAATACGATCCTCTAACCTCATTATAAATATTTTCATCAACATTGTATGTTGAATTTTCAGTTCATTCACTATGAAGATCCCATATGTATTATTAAGGATAAAACCATAACAAATGAGATGATCCTTGATTTTTCTAGAGTTTAACAATTTAATATTCAAAAACTTCACACATGGATAGTAATTCAAATCGTTGTTATGAATATGTTGTTTAGAAAATTAAAATAATTAATAATATTCTTTTTCATATTCACTAGTGGTTCTTTATAAATGTATCTAATTACAAAACATTAAATACCTGATATCCCAAAATAATTGGTCAATATATTAAAACATATAAACATTTAAATATATTAGAAAAAATTTGTTTTAATATTTTCATGGATTAAGGAAAAACATATTCCAAAATTTTCATACATTTGTTTTAAAAATCACCACATTCCATAGGTATAAAAACTCATTTTATATAAATGTATCTTCCTTTGAAAACACCAATACATTTTAAATCATTTCACATTAGTTTAAATTCAGAACATCCGAAGGTAATTTCAAAACATTCCAATTGGTTTCAAAAATAGGTAACATCATTTTTTAAAAATAAAACTGAATCATGATTCAAAAAGATATTATTTATTCAAAACAATCATATAATAAAAAACATTTTCAATTTCAAAACACATCCCCATGCATAACCATAATGTGCTCCATTATCCCATCCAAACCCAATAAGTGTAAAATCTCATAACACATAATCGCACATCCTCACCAAAACTCCCTTGCATCACATTTCATCAAATCATGGCTCATACATAGAACCCAATAACCATTCCCCAATACATGTCAATCACATATAACTAAAAGAACATTTGTTTTTTATTATCATCAATTACAACATCTCACGAGTTCAAAGGCCCACAGGAAGATCACATACAAAATGTGAATTATACTACAATGATAATTTTCTTCTACATTATCATCATTCTACTAAAACCATAACCAAAATAAAAAGGATGAGTTATCCTACTAATAATTCCCTTTAAAACCAATATCATTTCCAAATCACCTCAATTTATCTAAATCAAAGAATCTAAAGGCATCTTCTTATGTATACCACATAATCGATAATACCACCAATTAACTGATATCATAATTAAATAATATATTCAAGAATCTAATATATAAAGGAACTAAGTAATGTTGTATAATCCCCTATTGGGTATCCCTCATTCAAAACATTTCAGCCCAAGGGTACTGATAAAACCCTCCTTACCTATAACTATATCTCATATATTCCACACATTATGGGAAAAGATAAATGCATCCATCCCTTATATCACATAGAAAATAACATTATAGGACACCCTCTAAATAGTTCACATATCTATGTATGCATATAAGGAATCAAACTTCTATTCATCATCACACACCATAGAAATAATACTTACCAATATATATATATATATAAACTTACCCCTTCAAGGATAATTAACCCCCAGATATATATATATATAATATAATCAAAATAAAAAACAAATCACATATCAACACAATAAATAATAATTGTAGAAAATAAAAAAAACACAATTAAATGATAAATAATTTATCATTAAAAATTAAAAATAAACATAAAAACTTTGGAGTTAAACAACACAAATGGTTCTGTAATCTAATTTTTCTCATTTGAATTCATTGAATAGTAAACATTACAACATCTAAACCAATATGATTGTAAAAACAAAAAATAAAGATAAACCAAATAATAAAATGAAACCCGGTATAATTTCACCAAAAATAGGTATCCAAAGAGAAAATATCTCTTATATGATAAAATAAGAGTAGAGAAACAAGAATGGTGACCATAAATAATAGATATATAATAAAAATAAAACCAATGGTCATTGGAGATAACAAAATATATCTCATATTCATTGATATTTGAGAGGGAGAGTAGCGATTTATGTATCTTAGATCCAAAAAATGAGGGTTCCCCAATCCACATTTATTTTATAAATGAGTTTCAGCGACGGTATTTACAAAAGATAATGCCGAAGAGGTAAAATATTATTTTCAGCATTGGTTTTTAAAAAATATGACACAGGAAATAATTTTTTTAAAAATATATGATGTTAGTTTCCACAAAAACTGACACTGAAAAGTCTAGAGGAACCATTTTTTACATAAGTTTAATTAAAATAACAACTCCAATTTTTTTAATTTATGGCACTGATTTTCATAAAAACTGATGCCATAAATCATTATTGAGATGTTCTTTGGCTTCTTGTTTTATTAAATCTGAATCCAATATCATAATTAAAATTTTTTTGTGTTGTTTTTACTAAATACTAACACCAAAAACTTCTCACACATACAATTTGGGCCGGTTTAAAAAAACCAACTTTATTAATTTGATGTTAAAGCCACTATTTATACTAGTGCACCCCAAGAATGCATGGGTTAGAGTTTCAAAATGATCATTTATTCCCTAATTTTGTCCTTAGATGATAATACTCAGAATGATGTTCTACAGTAAGTGTGAGATGAAGAATATGGATTGGTTGTGAGGGATAAAGGACAGATGATTCTCACATGGGTCAGCTTGGGTCGATGAATTAACTCGCCCCCTAAATGAATGGGTTAGGGTGCTGGACTGATTCTCTAGTTCATAATGGTTTCATTGGATGAATCTACATAGTCTGATTCTCTTAGTTATGTGTGATGTATATCACATGGCATGGTTCTGTGGAATAAAGTATTGAGGCTCCTCCCATAAGTCGAGATGGACTAATGATCTGAAACAACCCTAGAATGCATAAGGATGGGACTAGACTGATGCTCTATTCCCTAATGGTTGAATTGGATAAAACTGCCAAGACTGATGCTGTAAGGTATATGTGATGTGAATGATTTTGAAATGGACTTCCCTGGTGAGATATGGAACATTAATTACTCCTTATTCTTGGTAATTGACCATCTTAGGTTGTAGTTTAAATGATATAAATTCTTATCCCATGGGATAAAATTTGATAATGATGAGGTGAATTTTATTAACTAATGAGTATGTGATATTTTTTGATTAGTGAACAACCATGGGTTAAAAGTGTGTGTAACCCCTTATGCTTTGGCTTAGACTCCCCATGTGACCTGAGATATATTTTTTTATTTGTTTAATCTAGAGATATTAATGGAGAAATTGGATATTAGATAATTACTTTAATGACATACTTGATAACGTTTTTAGTTATTTCACTTGTTCACTTGTATACACTGTATTACAGACTGGATATTTCATAGACACCATTATGGTGGCCTACTAAATTTTAATCACTCCCATATTGGGACTCTATGTCCCTTTGGCACTCAAGAATGTCCTATATGTTTTATAATATAGGTTCAAGATAGATAATTGGTGTTTTTGGTTCATGGCATATTGGGTTGGAGTTCATGAGGTCCGGACTAGGATGGGACTTGGGTCCATGAATGAGGTATTGTGGTAGTTTTGGTTTTTTTTTATGTTTATATGAGTACGTAACATGTATTTTATTCCTCATATTGTTATAGTAGGTGTAATATGGTTACTAGATTGCATTATCTCATGCTATTAATTTATTTGTTACCGATTCATTCTTTAATGATGGATATTATTTTTTCTTTGACATTACTCTGATTAGTGGGTATATTCACCCATTAATTTCCCCACATAAATTCACTGCTAATTACTATCCTCTATCGTACAGGGAGGCACACCTATGGATTTGTGACACCCTTGTTTGGGGCACCAGATAGTGTCCACTGGGCTAGGGGTGTTAATAATTTGTATCAGATTAGGTTTTATATTTTCTAACTATTTGGGAATCGTAGTAAAAGAGACTTGGATATTGTTGGTACATGGTAATGATCTCATTACTCGGTTCCTATATCCCCAAATAAGATAGGAAACTCATGTTTCTAGGGGTGGGAATAATTTTCTTGTTTTGTGCAGTTACAGTTGGTCGATATTTCCACCTTGGCTAGAATAATCTGATTTTATGTTACTGATTTATGATGTTTTATCTCTTTCCCAATAAATAATGATAAGGTGTGTGAGTTCAAGCGTCATGTTAGGCATATAGGATTGGTAAGTCATCTGTATCTTTCATGTGATTGATAGTACCTTGAAATTCATATGATGGTTGAGTAATTTTATTCTAATATATTTTTATTATTGAAAATTCCATGTATGTTTTGATAAATTAATTGTTTTTTAAATTTGACATTTAAAAGGTCAAGTATTTTTTAAATTTTGGGTTAATAAAAAGTTTTCTAAATATGTAAATGATTGAGTACTAAAAAGGGTAAATAATGAAATTTGTAATATTTGGTTTTCATTGGTAAATAATAATTGATAATAGGGAAAAAACATAATGGAAATGGTAGGGATACATGATATGTTTATCCCTATGATTGTGATAGGACCCATTCATGGAATGTTTGTGTAGCAAGATAACCCTATTTTGAGACCATAGTTTTGGGTCGTGAGGATTTATTGGGATTCATTGTATAGAAAAAGTTATGTGATTTTTATGTCCTTGATTAGGTTTTAACCATGTGTATTCATTGTTTGGTAATGTCGATGTGGTAACTATTTAGGGTTGTAATTATGTAAGTTGTGTTTTGGTCACAGGGGTGGGTGTTCGGATAATGGTGTTTGTGTACGTGTGTGAGTATCATGGATGTGAGATCTTGAATACTGGTTTCTTGGTGAATTAGGCATAACGTGTTTGGAATGAGGGTAGGATTTCTACCAATGAGAAATTAGTTTGTTACGGTTTTATGTGTATCTATTAGAGGGAGAACTAATGGATTTTTTAAGGTGACAATCCTTTTTAAGAAGTTGGTACATTTGATCTTTAGTGATGACCTGTGAGAGAGGTCGACTGGGTTACTAGTGCTTTTGGGTGTGTATGGAATAGGTGGATGTTTTTGAGCTTTCCAGTGGAACACAAATAGTGTTTCCTTGTATGGATTTTGAATATAGGGCTAAGTGGAATGGTTGATGGTTTTTGGTGGGTCAAATTAGGTTGTAGATATGACTATATATCCTTTGGAAATCAGTGGAAGCTGATGGGGGAGGTTATCCCAAAATTATAGGTACCTAGGAATGCAAGTAATGGGTGGGTTATTCAGAAGTGGAACCAATGCAATATTGGTTCTATATAAAGAGGAAAACGTTTATAGTTATGATTTAGATTCTTTCTCAGTATGTATATAAGTGTTTTTGGTGGGTTATATGGTCAGTTTTGGAAAAGGAAAGGTCATTAGGAGCCTTATCCTATGGATTTAATAGTGTTTGATGGGGGAATCAATGTTGATATTTTCAAAACAATATATGGGTGACTATGGTGGGGATAAACGCTTCTGGTATGGTAGATACACATGGGGTGGTGGACACACATTTGGGATTTCTATTATGATGGTTGGTACATTGTATAAGAATGTTTAAAATGCGTCATGTACAATGGTAATAACCAATCACAAGGCATGGATTGATTAGTGGGAGGATGTTGGGCCCATCTTTAGAGAAGTTTGATACAAGTGGGTCAATTTTATTGATGTTAATAGGAATGCTGGGTCACTACCACCTGTCAGAGGGTCATGATGTGGTTGTGATTTTTGGTCAAATATCCTATTTGAGTTGTGGTGTTTGAGTGTGGATGGAATGATTAAAGATGGGGGAGCCTGAAACTTGTGGTAAATTAATATGTCCCCATTAAATAGGGTGATGTCGATGATGGATGGTTTGTAGTTGTGTTCATTAATGGATTCATAGCATAATATTTTCTAGACAAAATCATGTAAAAATTCTTGATGTCATCCTGGGTGCACTATGAAGTATATGGATTACTGCTTCGTGACATGAATGTATTTCGATTGGATATGGTACATCATATAGGTTATACTCTTGGGGTGGAACATGTGTTGGAGATTAAACCATTGGGATGTTATTGGTGAGGAACTTAAGATGGACTAGATGTCAGAAGATTACATAAGTGACATTCTCAAAAGCTGAGAATGGGTAACTAGTAACATTGGTTTAGGTTTTCTGGGAATATTCAAGACCATCATGACTAATCTTTAAGATCAACATGTGATAGAAGCATGAGCCACAACGTTTTAAATTGCCTAAGGTAAATATTGAGAACAACACATCTATTTTAGGAAGTTGTATTTTATCCATAAATGAACATAAAAGACTGTAGAAGGGATGTGATGGCTTTGAGATTCCAATGATAAATTATAAGGGCATGTTTGGATTCCTTTGAGAATTCCGAGTGGGCCACGAATGTATTGGTAGATCTAGGCGTGCGATGGATTCAGGCATGGGTTGGTTTTAAAGGAAATCTATTTGATATAATTAGTGACATTTTGGTGGGTGTTATAGAGATGAATTTTTTTGTGGAGTAATAGATGCTCTGATGGCAATGTTTCACTAGAGGTTGTAAATGGACTCCAATAGCTACCTGAAGATGATGGGGTTATTCTTTAAATTAGAAGGTTTCATGTCAAGGTAGAGGGGATATATTCAAATCATGGGTGTGGGGCACTAACAGAGTAAGTTGGCCAGGATGGCCAGACTCAGTTGGGTAAAGGAGAACGGATTTGGTAGGTTGTAATCTACCTCTCGTTAATATTGGCATGATATGTGTGCTCTTCTATTTTGAATGGATTTCCAGGAAGAACCAAGTTCTCTTTAGTTGATATATGAATGATATAAGTATGAAAAATATGGGTTTTTTAAACGATAGGTTTAATGATATATTTTGGTGGAGTTCTCTGGGATGTTGGGCAAGTTGATTTGGGAAGCACATTGGGTATCTTTCAAAAAAATCAAGTTGAGGTATTTTCAGTCTCCTGGTTGATGGTTGAGGTTCCCAACATAAGGTGATAGTAGTGGAGAGAAAAATTATATAGTGTGGAACACCATAGGTATAAATAGATCAGTTGATGATGTGAGCAGTAGTATGAGTATGATGTTTTCATATAGGATACATCTCGATAAAGCGGTGTTGGTGATGAGCGTTGGTTTTGGTTTTGACTGGTTGAGTTCCTTGAGATGAATGCTATGCTTTGGTGTACTTTTCATGTTTGTAAATGAGGTGAGTATGTTGTTCCTTGAGTTTTAGACCAATGACAGTCATGGAGTGTGGTTGGGATATTTTTATCCCTTTAGTGTTGTCGAAATTGTTTTACTATGAGATTTTTGGAAATAAGGTGTGGTGAAGATAAATGTTTTTGTCCATGAATTGAGGAGATGGTCATACTGAGGGTCTTTTGGTTGGCCCCTCGGGGTAATTTATTACCTTGTTGGTATCCTTTTTCGTGGTCATACAGTGGTGTTACCTATACATTCCTCTTATATTTGATATTGGTAACAATGAGTTTGAGGTAGTTAAATCGTTAATAGGAATCATCTTGTAGTTGTGGTGTGTGGTGGGGGAAGTTTCTTCGAGAAAGGGATTTAGTTTGTCCGACTGTGGAGACAGTGTGGCAGTGTTCGGGAAAAAGAATGGAAAATGAAATTTCATAGTTGGACCCCATGGTCCATCAATTGGTCTTAGATAATTAGTAAGGATTAGATGTACGGTTCGAGGATGAGCCTTTATATGTTGGGGAGGTTATAAGATCCCAACCATTCATGAATGCATATCCTTGCTGATATTTAGGTCAAACATTGTTTTTTTTGTGGTGTGAAGTGGTTTATGGGTGTATGGGAACTTTTGAGGGTGTTCAAGGGGTTTGGGATATGAGAGGATGAGAAAATTGGACAAACATTACACAATACATGATTGGCACACAATTAGAAAAAAACATGCACATGGACTTGGAAACCTGGCAGTTTGGGGACCCATTTGGGATGTACATTGCTCATGGTTACCACCTGGTTTTCCTAACCTTGTGGGTGATCCATGGAAACTATGTTTCCTATCCCATATTGAAAATATATATCCGCATAGTTTCTGTACGGTTTGGAAAACCAAATGCCCAAACCATGTGGCATTTAAAAAGTGGGGTTTTAGCATTACCCCTCTTGATATTATTTCCTTCACCACTAATGTTTCACCCCATTATACCCCCATACTTAAAGGGTGATAAAACAGAAACCCTCTTCCTCCACGGGTGTTTCTCCTGTGATTATTGTCCATATGGTGTGTGTTTGGGAGAAAATTGGAGATTTATAAGATTCAATGTTTGGGATTTAAAGGGAGATTGAGTGTCAATAAAGGGATGAGGTTGGTCCAGTAATCATCTTCAAGTAGGATGTAGGTGTTCTTTAAGAATATAAATATAGTATAGATTTTTTATATGTTTATGTGGTTGTTCAAAGGTGTTACCTTATTTCATTTTTTTTTATAATTTCTTAGGAAAAGTATTTTAGGCCATATCATGAGGTGAGAAACAATTCATTGAACCCATTGGGTCTGTTGGGGAGTGATACTGAGCCAAATGCCCATATGGTAAGTTGATCCCATGTAAATGGTGAAACACATAAGTAAAAATTAAGATACAATAATTATGAGAGTGAATGAGAGTTGAAGGTTAAATCAGAAATGTCAGTAGGGTCCATGGGTTAGTTGGAACCGTTACATGGTTTATTTTGGTAAATTCCTGTCATGTTTTTAAATTGTTTTAATGTCATGTTTTGGGGTATGACCCATTTATTGATTTATTTAAAGAAAATGTTATCTGAATGTGATAAGTTTTCTAAAAAGAGGTTTTTACCCCAGAGTGATTCAAAAGGGGTTTTCATGAGATATATGAAATGTTGTTTAAAAACAGCTAAATGTTTTATTTTTGTGAAAATGATCTAATAGTTTTTTTGGATGGTTAAAATGGAAATGAATGCAGTTTTCAAATAGGAAAACTAGTGTTTTAAAGGGTTTCATAAAGATGATTTAAAATGTTTATTTGAATTTTGTTTTACATCATGATGTGATTTAGCGGCCCATTAAGTCCATTTCAATTACATTGATATATGGGTTAGGAGATATATCCCATTATAATTATGTTTTAATGTTGACATGGTTATGAAATGAACCACATAATTATTTTTCATAGTTGAGAAAATGGCATAATGAAGTGTTTAGTATAACACATATGAATTGATAAACATGATAGATGGGATATGGTATGAAGAATAGATATGGTTAAATCAGAAATTAAATTAAAATGGTATGTGTGCTAATTGGTTATTGATTTAGGATGATTTACATGTTTAATGTTTTTTTGAAATTTGAATGTTATGCTTATTGATTGTGTATTGTTTTTTACATGGTATTTTGTGGTAAATTGGTGAATAAAAATGTGAATATGTCTTGGTGGTGTGGTATAAATGACTAAGGCTCTTCTCATTGGATGGTTTGGGCTGATTCTTTAACCCATCTGTAGAACGCACATGTTAGGCTTCCAGAATGATGCTTAAGGACATAATGGTTGCATTGAATAAAACTAAATATAATAACTCTCATAGATAAGTTTGATGGAAATAACATGGATTAGTGGTGTGTGATAACGGAATGAGGCTCCTCCCATGGTCTAGTATGGGATGATTCTATGACCCACCTGAAGAATACACAGGTTAGGGTGTGGAATAATTCATTAGGCCCTAATGGTTATATTAGATGAATCTATCAGGATTGATACATTCAGGTATGTGTGATGTAAAAAATGTGGCTTCATGGAGTGGGATAAAAGAATAAGTCTCCTCCCATTGGTCGATATGAACTGATGCTTTGAACCACCCCTAGAATCCAAGGTTTAGGATGATCGATTGATTCTCTATTCCTTAATGGATTCATTGGATGAAACTACATAGATATATGCCACCAGGTTGGTGTGATGTGAATGATTTTAAAATGGCTTTATTTAATGATATAGGGAACTTAACATATTCATTAGTTTTTGTAATTGGCCATATTTGGCCATAGTATAAATGATGTAAATCTATAACCCATGGGAAACAATATGAGAATGATCATGTGAATAATTTTAACTAATAAGCTTGTTATAGTTTTTTATTAGTGAAAACCCTATAGTTAAAAGTGTGAGTAACCCCTTATTCCTTGTCTTAGACTCCCAGTGTGACCTCTACTAGTTTTTTTATTGGTTGAACCTACATAGATTAATAGATAAAATGTCTATTAGATAATTAATTAATTGATTTCCTTGTTTCCTAGTTTATTTATTGATCTTATTCCCATTCATACACTATTGTATAAATGGATATTTCCTAAACACAATAGTTGGTGGCTTACTGGGTTGTACTCACACCCTTCTCATGCCACCATGGCACTTGGGCACCTAAGCACATGCCACTTCTTTTATAATATAGGTACAAGATAGATAACTGGTTTTTTCTAGCACATGGGATATCGGGTTGGAGAATTAGTTGTCAGGACTCGGTTGCGACTTAGATCTATGAATGTGGTCTTGTGGTTGTATTGGTATCGGTTTATGTTTTTATGATTGAATAATACATAGTGGATTCATCATATTGTTATAGCATGTGTTGTCTGGTAACTAGTTGACATCATCTAACAGTGTCTGTTTATTTTTTACTATTGGTTACTAAATCTATTATTGTTATTTCGATTGTGGCATGACTTTTTTAGTGGATATAGTCTCGCAAATGTTTCTCTATAGACCCATGATGTTAGATGGTAGCCATTGGCATATGGGGAGGTGTGCTTAAGGTCATGTGACTACTCAACTTAGGGCACCTGATAGTTGCCACTCAGTCAGGGATGTTACTCTGAAATTATAAGATATGATCTAATATGGTCATAATAAACTAAAAAATCACATTTAGATAACTGTTGGATACATTTTAAGGTTTTACTCATATTTAATAAAATTTAAACGGAATTTCTAGTTTATCGTGATAACTATAATTTTTTACCATGATAAGTTAATTATATGACCAAAAGCAATTGGTCCATTCTAAAAAAATTTAGACACGCTGAATAAATATTTAGAATAGATTTTATCAGATTCAATTTCTATAGGTTTCATAAATTACTTTTAATATAATAACACAAAATTTCTAAAAACATATTTTATAAAAATAATCTATTTAAGCATAAAATAAATTTCAAATTAAAATCATGTAACAATTAGTTTACAAGGGTTTCTTGATTATTTAATAAAAAACATTTTTAAATTTTTATCCAAAAAAATCTAATGGATCCTTCCAATCATACCATTAATTGGAAAGACCCAGAATATTATTTAACATGATGAAAATAAAATTAATCATTAAAATAGTCAAGCATGGGTTTCCATATTCAAAATAATGTCTTAAAATACATTATTTAACATGTTAAATATATATTTATTTAAAAATTCATAAAGATGTATAGATCATTGTTCTATAGATATTTTAAATCTTCACCCATTCAGTTTCCCCGTGTTTTACCTATTTTACATTTATCAAGGAGACAAAATAATTACTAAGTTACTATTGATAATGAAAAAATTATGTTGACATAATAAAAATTAATTAATTATGATGATTCCAAATGTTTATTCCATTTTTGATACTAAATTTATATAGCTGATAAAAATATATTTTAAAATAAGCTTTCAAATTGAATGAAAACTATTTTTAGAAATATACATTTACAATTATTAAACTAGTTTTACTCTTATTTTTTGCCAAGTAAAACCATTATATGAATGTTTATTTTTTTATTAAATATTTAATCAATACATTTCTTTGATACAATTTATCAATAGAGATTAATTTAATTTATTATCATAATAACATATTGCGTGAATAAAAACTATTTTTTTCATAAAAACAAATTATATTTAACCATAAAATTATTTTATTTTAATTTATAACCAATTTCAAGCTCATAAATTAATTATATATATGTAAAAAATATTTTTTTTCCTAATTTATTTAGTCCTATTTAGAAAGACTAATATAATGGTTAGGTAAATATTTTCACATAAAATATTAATATTTTAAAATTTTATCATGGTACGTTTATACTCGGTGCTGCATGTAAAAAAATTGTCAAAAAAATCAATTTATTTAAATAAAAATATATTCAAAAATATCATTGTGTCACATTCTAACCACCTTCTGGTAATTATTCCCTCAAAATTCCATCACTCAAAAAAAAATTGAGGATATTTTTGACTTATCACATCCTCTTGTTCCCATGTAGCTTCTTTAAGTGTATGGTTTCGTTATATAAAAATGACCATGTGTATAGTGTTATTTTGTAGCACTTTCTTCCATAAATATATAATCTATACTATTTTTTCCTGTAACAGATATATTTATCCAATGTTATTACCTATGAGTCTAATAAATATGAATTATTAGGTATGTACTTTCTTTATAAAGGTACATGGAACACATCTTGAAATTGAGGGTGATTCAGAAGAAGAACCAAATGATAAGAAACCATCCTATTACAATAAAAAATTTAAAAGGGACTAGTATACCTAGGGATAATATTTCCTTTATTTTTATATCTTGTAACATAATTCCATAGATACATTCTTAGGAATACCTTATCACCAACTTAAAGTCTAGATCATGCCGATGATTGTTATCATAATAGTTTTGTCGACTTTTAGTTACTCTAATGTGATGATGAATGTATAGAACCTTTTCAACCATTTACTCACTTATATTAGGACATACTTTCTTTATTTATCTTACATTATCCGAACACATAGGATTTTTACACTTCCGACCATATTGGAATCTTTAATGATTCATTTGAATTCTTGATTGAAATCTATTATTTTAGGATAACATGATTAGGGAAAAGTGTTGATATCATCCACCATTGAAATATATATAAAATTATCTCAACATATCTTCTAGTGTTTTAATGTTCCTCTTAGACAAACTATATATTTAAGGATGATATATAGTACTGAAACTCAATTATGTATCCAATGTCTATTGAATACTTCTCCCAAACTTCAAGGTAAACCCCATATCCTAATAAAATACAATACAATGTGACCCTCCATGAAATCTTACCACATTCTTTAATTTATATACAGTAATCCATATCATGATCGAGATCTTTTATAATTACAATTAAATGTGATAACTTCATAATATGATAATGTAGAACCCAAATTGCATTACTACCTTTTGATTTATTTGGTATTTCAACTGAAAAACCCATGGTAATGTTCCCCAATTTCCATTATTGTATGAGTAATTCTATTAACATCCCCTAATAATTGTATTTCATAGACATACCTTTTTGATATACCATTAATTGATATACATACTACACAATGTCCATTTTCATGATAACTCATTATGACTGCTGTTTTATTTCTCTGTGTATCCTCATACATCTAAGATGAATAGAGAATGATGAACTATGAGATTCATCCAATAACTCCATTTTTACATCTATAATTAACGATACACATACTCAATTCCTAAAACACATCATTTCATAACAATAAATGTTTTACATAGAAACATTTTTTACCTTCTTCTAGAGTACAACATCCTCCTTTTGTGCATCATTAATCCTGAAATAGATGGTGGGAAGAACATTCATATGATAAATATATGAAATGTCCCATTTTCATGATTTAAATGTAAATATCATTCAAATATATAATTACATGATATCTTTGAATCCATATCATGGAAAAACTATCATGTTTATTTAAACATAGAGCATCAGTTTCCATGTACACCTTCCAGAGGTTGTAGTGTATTGAGCTGTCACAATTCATAAACCAGTTACAAAAATTCCCTTTGTGAATATTTAACCCTTTATATGTGAAAATATAACTCAATATTTAATGATATATATATATATATCTCACTTTTTTCCATAAATATAGAGACTCCATATTTTCAATGTAAAAATTACCCTTGTGAGCTCCAAATAATGATTTGGGTAATTTTTCTAACTACTTTTTAATTAGTGCGTGGAATACATAATCACCAAATCATTCTATATGGGGATACATACTGAACCCTTTATCTAGGAATCATTATTTATCACTAAGGAAACTGTAATACAAGGTATTGTTAGTGTAGGTTTATTAATGAAGATTATATTCAACTTTTTAAGATATTCCCCAAATTAATCTATCTATAAGAACATATCTCCCTATATTGTCCACCTAGTGGGTGGATTATTTTACTATGATAAAGTATTCGCAATGTTTTGATAATATCCATCCAATATAAGAAAACTAGGATCTATGTTTCCATGGTTGGTCTCGTCTAGTGGTCAATAACTTCCTTCTTTGAAGTATCTACTAGTAAACCCTTTCATGAGATTATATGACCCAAAAATTAAACCATATGTATCCAAAATCTACAGTTCGTAAATTAAACATAAAAATTATAATTTCTTTGGGTCATCAACAAAATGAATAAATTTTCTTAATTATATCTAATTATATTTAAATATATAATAATATTATCCATAAAGACAACAAAAAAATAATCATGTAAATATATAAAAACTATATTCATAGGATAAATAAATATAGTAGGCACATTAGTGAGTATAAATGGAACTACAATAAATTAATAATGTTTATTCCTCATATATATGGTTGTCTTCGATATATAGTATTTCTTGACCCACAATATATGATAACCATAATGATATAAAATCATTTAATAGTAATGATCTCTATGTAGTTGATCAAATTATTCACCAAAACAAGGCAAATGATCATTGTTCTTGATATTTATACTGTTATGTTCTCGATAATAATTGAAAAAATCATTGAACGGTATTTCATCATACCAAAAATAATAGGTTCACCCCATAGTGATTAAATTAGGAGTATGAATCCCATTTATAGATTCATCTAGTGTATCTTCTTTAATTCTTATAACTCAATTGGGGCCATTCATCACGGAGTTTTTAAAATTGGTGTAACACAATGTCTGAAATCTTTTGAATACTCCAATAAATGATTTACGGTAAGGCTAAGAATTTTATCTAGAATAACATCATAATATTCACCAAATAATATTAATTCCTTTAATGTTGTGTGTCACCCAAACTAGTTGAGACAAATATCCATCATGAATATGTTGTATGATCCATTACCTGGAAGTAATTCCCATTAGAAGTTCACGTTCATCCTTGTATTCATAGAAAATCAAAGACTGATTCAGTATATCTAATGAAACATAACATCCCCAATAATTGATTTAGATTTTATGTAGATAAAGCTAATTTGTACCCTAAATCACATCAAATTCCCCTAGATGTATAATCAACGGACATTCAAGAAGAACATTCCCACAAACTTCTACTATAGATGAGATGTGTAATTAAGATACGATCATCATTACATTAGGGGTATTTACTACCAAATCAACAAATAATAATATAGGTGGTGATGTGATACTATTAGAAAATTATATAGATATTAAATAATGTGTTAATCCATGATCAATTAATATATTTACAATTCTACAGTGGATTATATGTGTAATTTTCATTATTTTGTTCTCTTTAACCACTCGAGTTGGGAAATAAGAGGCATTACCTTTATAATTCTTCATTGAGGGATGATAAGGCCAAACATACTAATTAACACCTGGATTAGGTCATTTATTCACATACTTCCTGATCTCCTTTCATAAGAAACATTAAACTTTTTTATTTTAATCCTTCTACTCCTATGTTGTACTTGCCAACATTTTCATCTACTAATGATAATCACTTGCTCAATGTTTATAATTTTCACATTTGATACATTTCCTCGTTCCTTTTAGATAATTTCATAATTTGTTTTGCACCAATTTGAGGCATATAGGTCCTCATAATTTCATTCCAACAAGGTATTTTCTATTAGAGTTTCCATTAAGATATATTTTTCTCTTATAATCACAAAAAATGAAGAATAAATGGAGTTTCTACATATTATTTCCACCTCTGGAGAACATTGAACAATTTATTAATAATTAAAAAATTATCATTTGGATAATTCCATTTAAAGACTTGGTTTCCTTCTGATAAATATTTAATCAATTTTTCCAACATGCCCAATTATAAATCCATAATCATACCTTTAAATTGTAGTATTTTTTCTTTTTGGTACTAATTAATTCATAATATTTTTGTTTCAATGACATAAAGTCCTTGTCCATATTAGAATGAAAAGTTCACAGAAATTATTTAATAATAAATAATATCTTAAAATTATCCAGTTCCATGGATTTTCTTTCTTCCTCTTACATCATATTGTTGATAAGATTGCACCGTTGACCATATTATCATTCCATGAAATAGATGTTCCGGACAATATCCTCGTGATTCAAGAACTATAGAATATAAAATATCATTTCCATCACATTAATACATTATATAAAAACTATGGGAGTTGATTACCCACAAAAGGATTGTGATTATTTGTCACATAAAAGAGTCAGTGGTATGTTTTTTCCCTCCTTGTTTTATTTATAATCTCAACACGATTTTTATTATTATTTATATATTGAGAGACGTTAGTGAGAATAGCCACAAGATATTACATCCCAATTTCAATACCATTTGGTTGGTCATGAGTATTTTCATTAAATTTACCATCACATTTATTGTTATCATGACTCCTTTAAGTTCTATCTATTGAATAAAACAAATAATAGTTGTCATATGTATTGATAAACAGTAGAGTAATAAATTTTAATAAAATTATTGATCGTAGTGTAAAACTAAAGAGGTGGGGTTGATTTTATAATTAACACTTTCTATTTAAAATTAAATCCCCTAGTTTATAAATATAGCTCGGTTATTTAATATATTAGGTATATATAATTTAATTATTTTAAATAAACACTCAAAATGTTTATCAAATCTAAGTTATACTAATCTTAATAAATGTTCTAATGTTTACAAATTAATCTATTTATATTCAAAAGTAGAAATGTAACATGAAAAAAACTATCAAATTATAGTTTAAAAAAAATTAAAAAAGGTTTTAAAATTAGGTAATCATAACTATAAAAAAATTAGGTTGAAAAGATAGGATTAGAATCATGTTGAGACTTAATAGTAACTACTTGTTAGTAACTTGATGCTCATAATTTTTATTAAAAACTAATAGATGACCCATAATATAGATCATGTCTTACAATTAACATTACACAAGGATATCCATGATATAAACAAAATCCTCTATATATTCATGGGATTATAGATATGCGGATAGATTGTGAGAGAGTAGATAGTACTATCTAATAAAATTCATAATACAGTACTAATAAATATATATTATAATATAATCACACATCAATGGTATGTGA
The DNA here is from genome assembly GCA_963277665.1 of Viscum album. NCBI lineage: Eukaryota > Viridiplantae > Streptophyta > Magnoliopsida > Santalales > Viscaceae > Viscum > Viscum album. Next base: position 871,034,022 of record OY728161.1, on the reverse strand, counting down.
AATTAGAGAAAAATAAAATGAGAATGAATTTGATATAGAAGGAGATTTATGTTCTGATGTTATATATACATTTCCTCCTTTTTCTATATCCTTAATAAGGTTCGATGATATGACTATATGATGTGAGGTTGTTCTTACATCATGAAAATAAATCTAATTAAGAAATATATTATTGTGATGTTTTTTTATATTTTGAAAAAGAATTTTTGTCATGTGAATATGACCATTCCAACATTATATAACATCATTCATCTATAAAATAAATTCTATAAAAAGAGCAATCTAAAATGCTTCAATTTGAATCTCCATAGTCCATATGAAATCAAGAAAAAATAAAAGTCTTTGTTTTAGTGTTTAATTCTATGTTGAATGTATTTTGGATAAATTAAATTTAAATGTTGCATTCACTTTTATAGATAGTTACTTTGACTGGGCCATATAAGTTAATCACATATTGTACCAATAATCAGAGAAAAAAATGATCATATTCATTGAGAATGAAATGAGATTGATTTCCTAAAATCACAGTTGATCCAATAATTTAGAACAAACAATGTGGTCACCAGAATTCGATACAAATTCTAAAGAACTTGGTCACAAAAAAGATTTGTCACATGGTTTCATCAACTGACCATAAAGTCACTTGTTGTCTTATGGATGTTTAATATTTTTTCAAAAACACAAAATTTAATGGTATATTTTATTTCATCGTGTGGTCTCTCAAATACTTAGTGAGATGTCTCACATATGTAGAAAACATGTAGTTTCTTGGTTGTTTGTGTGGTCGATTGAAAATTTAGTGAGAAAGACACTTTAGTTGATCAAATAAGCATGAAACTGATCAAATTATAATGTGATAAATCCAATGGTTTTTGATAATTCTTATAAATGTAGTCAATTTGAGATATAACATATGGGTAATTGATTGGTATTTCAATCTCTTGAGTACTTGGTGAATATTCAGTCAAATTCAATCTGGTAGACCTACAATATATGTATTAGACATGAAATCAATTTGACACTTTTCTTAATTTGATCCATTCATATAAATTTACGTAGGTGATTGAGCCCCCCAAGAGGTTAATTCAACACTTTGTGGAATTTATCTTCTCCAGACTAATGGTTGGAAGTGCTTATTTTTTTCCTGTACAATCATTCCATGACATTGTGAAATCTATAAATTTCCCTAAAGAAATATTTTACATCAAAAAAACACAAAAATCCTTATAAAAATAAAAGAATTATTTTTTTGAACATTAGAGTGATGAATTTCTATACAAAGACAACAATATCAACTATTTTTAAATCATAAATCACAAAATTGGTAAATAAATACAATGCACTAATTGTTGAACAATATAAATTAATATATTTGTAAATATAGTGTAGAAAATAAAAAAGGAATAAATCATAGTTCATCATTAGTTCACAAAATTTTATTTCAAGTACCTATCAAAATTCATTATCAAAATAAAAATATGAGATTGAATGGGTTTATTGAGTAATTATTAGTTTTCTTTTCCCAATGATCAGAGAAGCAGGAGGTGTAGGGTGAGGTGTGGTTGCTACTCCTCGAATCATAAGGTATTTTTTAACTAGTCTGATATTTACAAGAAACAAAATAAATTTGTGATTAAACAGTATTATTGGAGTTATGGTAGGAGTCACAGGAGTGAGAACTACTATATAGGTATCTATAAACTAAGAAACCAAATCTAGTAGTAAGATAGTTGTTTTAATGTATTCTGAAGATGGTGTTGTATTTTAGGTAGAAGGAGGATATATGAGAGGTATAGGTAGATCTGAATGTTTTAGAACTGAATAATTTTATACATACATGTAAGGACAAAAGAGCCTATTAATTTATATAACATATCTAGAACCAGGCTCAATAATATATATAAATTCATTCATTTATTTCTTGAAATGATCCCATAGGGTGGCCATAATTTAAAAAATTTCTATAATTTCATTGACATGGTATGTCAGAGGTGGTAACATGGAGTCTATTTTCAATAATTGAAAATGAGTTTTAATATATTTCTTTGTGTAAATATAATTTAGACAATACTTTGTTACTCCCTTGATTATGGCCTTGTCTTTGATAAACTTGACAGATTCTGTTTTAACTATATAAAATGAATTCTAACCATGGGAAACCATATCCATAAAAATTTAATTTTTAATATCTTTAATACTTTTTATCATACTATAGAATTCCTGATACACAAGTCATATAATCAGATTCTCATTTATTGAAACTAATGCATGGGAAGAAGCTGAAGGATATGATATACTTAAAATCTCTAAAAGTTACCTTCTGTCTAGTCTAGAAATCATGTCTATTAGATTAACATAATGGTCTAAAAATCTTCATTGAAAATATTCGATTTTAATTATAAAACTAATATTATCATTTATAATATGATCAATCTTGAGAGAAAAAATAGGATTTATATGAGGAACTACAATTTCATTTGTATATATAACATCCCTTTGCATATCATAAACATTCATACTATTGATAATCAATAAAATATTGTGAAATACTTATAGAAGATCATTCATAAACTATATAAAATCTATATAAGTGATAAGTAAATAGGGAATATAAGAGGATACAATAGGTTGGGGTTGAACTAATTGTGGTGAAACATGTGTAGCCTAAGGAGATGAGGTAAAACTAGAGTCACTAAACAAGTACTCTAAAGGTTTAGACATAGATAGTTCTTTATCTAATAAGATACCTAGAGAAACATTAACTTCTTAAAAAATATATTATATTCATAAATAACCAGGACATCATTTATTGGATGTCAATTATAAATTGTTTCTATTTGGAATAAATTTTTTGACTCAGTTCCAGGTTAACAAGGTTGGCCTTGTTCTATATATCAAAAATGATCTTGTAACAGTTCAATATAAGTCTGTAGTATTGTTTATTGTTCAAGAACATGTGAATGAGTTCATTATAGAATATATAATTATACTCTAGGGCAATAGAAATTAAAATTTAATCTTCGTTAGGTGGAATGTCATCGTGATAATCATCATCACCATCCTTATCACCATCCCAAATAGATGCAGATGGATCTAGAAAAAATACGGGAATGTATGGTGATGATCTTTCACTGAGTGTGTGGAGTCACATATAGGATATCTTACTACATAAAACATTGGAGGAGTCTATCTTATAGTATAATCTTTCTTATCAATTTAAGAATTTTTTATACCTAGTCCAAATATTGGAGATCTAGGAGTTATCTACCCGCCAAGAGTAACAAATCCTTCTATTATAGGCTCAATATCTATTTGACCTTAAGAATATATAGAAATATTTTGTTTAGGAGATCCTACCATTGTCTCATTATAATCTCTTACATCTTATTTATCTACATAAACTATTTCCTGAGATCTATTTTCATTAACAAAATAGTTAGCCTTGATTATCATTTCAAGATCTAAACATAGATCTATAGAATATCTGAGTATACTTGGGTTCCCATGGGATTGAACTATTCACAGTGTTTATCCTTAATAGATACACATATTAACATCCATGAATTCCAATTAATAATTATTGTTTTTTATTTGGGTTGATTTAGGTAAACATTTCCGGAAAGGTTTGACATCTCCAATCCATTAAGAATCTATCATTTCACCTCCATAAATATGGAAACAAACATATGATAAGGTAGGGTATTAAACCATGAGGTTGTATTTCTAGGATATTCCATATGCATCATTATAAGTATTTTCATATTTATTTGAATTCCATATAACACTATGTATAGATGGAAGAGGTATCAATGCCTAATAGTTCTCAAATTTCCCTTTATATGGTAAATAACATGTTGTTCAAAAATAAACAATTATCCCATAGTCACCATATATATCGATATCACTTGTCCTTTTGAGTAGTTATTTCAACAATTAAATCTTCATGAAAATTTTCAATATTGAAATGAGGATGGTTTATTTGATATTAGATTTGTTAGTCTTGTAACTCTCTTTGATGCAGTACCTTAAAACATTCAGACCAAAAATATTTTGAACACTCCCAGTGTTAATCATATAACATGGTTATTATGAGATCTTCTTAATATATATCTCTTAAAACCTTGGTTCAATGATCTCTTGTTTTATGAATTTTAAATTTCATAGGGAATTTGAATTTCTAATAAATAGATGGGTTGAATCTTTTTCAGATATTTATAACATAATTCTGATGGATGGAATGCATCAAGGTGGTGTTTTTAGATGTTGAATGAGGCCTGGAAGGTGGTTTGGAGGTTTTAGTAGCATCTGAAGGGTTTGGAACCAGATTTCATAGTTTTGGAAATGTGTATCCAAGGGGGAGTTGTTGGTGCACAGTTAGTGAAAACCATGAATCCAAGCCATGCATAGTTTGTAAAGGTAAATGGGATGGGAAAATCATGTTCCATGATAGTGAAAACTATGTGGGTGTCTAAAATTAATTAATGACATGTGGATAAATTGTCTCATAACATATTAATACCTTTTTTAATAACCATGATATGTAGAGGGGTTATAGGAAGTGACAATTGAAGTGTTGGTGAAAGACGTGGCCAATCATATAGTCATATCAAGTGGCCCACTAAAACTGTGAAATTACACTTTTTACTCTATGGGGTTTATGATAAATTACTATTTTACTTCCCTTTAACCCTTTCACATGATCTAGTCATCCTCTCCTCTTTTTCTCTTCTACAAAACCCATCAGTGGGATGTTACTGGTGTAATTTTATAGAAATTTGAGGTATGATTTCTCTTCCAGTACCTTCCCTTTCTCTTCTCATTTCTTCACTCTTAATTAATGGTTCCCTAGTATGGATTTTCTATTCTAATTACATAGGGTCATGGCGGAAATAGATTCTACTGAAGGGGATTTTCCTCTTATTTGGAAGAGTATGATATGATAATCCATCTACACTTCACCACATTTAATTTCATTAAGGTTTGTCGCGATAGTGAAAATAAATATTTTTAAATCCTAGTAATAATTTCTTGAGTAGTATCCTTGAAATCAATTCTTGAAGATTATGACAAATTCAAGAGTGGGGATGTGCTATAGGATGTTGGTGATAATTATGTTGTGGTTTCAATGTGATGATATGGTCCAATGAGGTTCTGAGAATAATTCATTAGTAAATTTAATTGTTTAATTGTTTATAACATATTATATTTTAGTTGTTAGTATAATTTAATTATAATTAAATGAACATATAATGGTTGGTTGGGATACATAACAACTTTATGTCATGAATTATCTTGGACATGCCTTGAAAGATACAACTGATGCCTAGAAAACAAATGGAAATCTTTTTATAGTGTAAGTGGCATGTAGTACATTACCCTTTGGTATTTATGAATGTTTTAGGTAGTATGGTGATAATTAGGAATACCTCTTAGAGAGAAACCCCATTTTTACTTATATGACATTGTTATTTTTAGTAAATTAGTTTTTTTAATTAAATTAGATTATACATTGGATCACTAAAAATACATGTCTGTCATCCTAAAGCATTGGAATCAAATGGTCGATACTGAGTCCCTTGTTAAACTGAGTAGTATCTAGACCTCTAAGGGTGTGAGTTAATACCAAGTGAGACATGTTAGACTAGTACAAGACTATATGGACAAATTCTATGTAGACTAGGACAAGGTTGGGTGAATTGACCATCCCTGAGTGACCCTGAGCTTCTATATTAGGCTGTCTACTATATCTGGAATGTGTCCATGTTGAAAGATTTTATGTAGTCAGAAAGCTCAGGATACCTATCCATGATAAAATGGGACATGAATCCTCATGAATCATGTGTTGACCTAAGACTATGACTGTAATTGAGGAATCCATGAGATATTCCTCTTCTTATGTTTGAACCATGAGGATCCCACAAGGGATTCCTCTCTTATGTATTGACCCAGGGAACCCTAGTGGGTTCCCTATTGGTTGGATGAACTAGAATAGGTGAATCATGGGTCTTGGTAGATATAGTAGCAGTTGTCACCCAAGATATTGTAACCAAAATTAAATCTCGAGATGTTGTGGTATTAGTTATGCATTTATCCATTTTTCCAACCCTACTCCTATATTTATTCTTTCACATAGTTAATATTTATGTATATATGATTTCAATATGTTATTCTTATAATTCATCATACAGGTCTAGATGTGATACAATTCTGTGGTGGGGATGACCAAATGTAATTCTTGGAACCCTCTTCACGATCCGTAATTGATTGAATGTTATTGATAATAAAAGTACCATTTTTCATAAGGATTCCTCTAATCAGAGGGATTATAAAGGAAGGATAATGAGTCATTCTTGAAACCCCTATCCCATAGGGTTTCACCCATTACAAGTGTCTTTGTAGTATTCAACAGATACTTGAGGTATCTAGGTGTACACCCTTCCCCCAAGATCTTCCAATGCTTGATAATTGTCTCCTGATCAAAACATAAGATACCCCCAATGGTTTTGTGGAATAATCATTATTTAATATACTACAATTTCATAGGAATGAGATATTATGAAATTTATTGAAGGATTTTATGTTATTATCTCATGTATGGAGACTATTCCATACAAATTTCATAAGGGTCATACCACATAGGGATTATGTAAGAAAAGATTTTATAAAATCATATTAATTGGGACCAATGAATTAGACATAAAACAAAATTACACATTGTTTGAGTGGTATGAAATACGTATCAATCCCATACATAAAATATTTTTTTTATAATTGGAATCCTTCATTATTTTAATGGGATATGTGAATGGGTGATTCATAGTCTTGGACTTGTAACCCCCTACATTTACATAAAATTCTTTGTGATATTTTGGAACTAGTCGAAGAAGGTATGGTTGATTGGGCTGACAAACCCAAAGATAAATTGGATTAAACAAGGATTGAGTGGCATGAAATCTAGATAAATTAATTTTTCATATGATTTCTAGTTGATTGAGAATAAAAACCCAAGGATAAAATTTGGAATTATTTTATTATTTTATTTCCAATTGTGCCTTCTCTAGCTGAGCACAATGCATGAGCATGTGCTTATGGAAGATATCCTTCATATGAGTTTTGTTATTTACTTATTTTTAGTATTTATTAGTTATTATTTTTATATTTATCTTAATGGGTTGATCATATATATATTCACTATATTTATAGGATATATAATGGACCACCTTGGGTTTTCCATGCTGAGTTTCGTATAAAACCATGCTTCAGCCACCATTTTATAGGGGTACCCATGTACACATTACCTAGTTTGTAGGAACAGGTTTGGTTGAGACCCAATGATGATTAAGAAGGAAAGATCAAATGTGTTCATGGATTTTGGTATGTGGTTTGAATAGAAGATAGTAGTTGATCCTTGTACTATTTATTATTTCATTATTTCCTATATATGTGATCATCCTAGTGGGAGATCAGTGTTGTATTAATGAAATGGATATTCGATAGTTTATTTTTTTCATTTATTATTATAGCCTTATTATATTTATTTATTCTTTACATTGAATAATTTCTAGTATGGAAATTTTCTATGTATTGCTGCTATTTTTTTTACTACGTTATGAAGGAATACCCTCTTCAAGACACACCTTTATCCTTCACTGATAGATGGAGGCCTCCATCATATGGGGATGCACGCTTGAGGACTTATCACCATTTGTTTTGGATAATGTTCATAGAGTGAGTGGTCCAAGACATGAAAAAGTTATATCAAAGGGGTTTGGTTCATGTTTACATATTACTTGTTACATAGTAGATTGGAGTGTTATGAATGTGTTTGAACATGTGATGGATATCTGACTGGTGTGTCAAGAACACTAGTTCGGGTAATAAGTTTGTGTTACCCAGGATATGTGATTAGTATTATTGATATGAAATATTATAGTTGTAATTTTATTTTATTCTCTAGAGACACACATGTGGTATGGATTTTATGATTTATTATATATATATTTATACCTTGAATTGTTAAAAGAAGACCAATAGTTGATTTGGACTCTTCCTTGATAGAAGAATGAGGTAGTTGTTCATGGCTCATATTTGGAATGTATGGACCAAATGTTATAGGCCCACTAGCATGTCTTTTTTTTATGAATGGGGTAAACTATTTAAAGTGTCAGTAACAACACAAATGATGTTTTACCATATGTGTTACTGGTGGCATTTTATGGAGTTGGACCACCATGATTCATTCCTTTATGAGAAACCATCTGGACTACACTATGATGTGACTTTATGATTGTGACACTGATACATTACCTTCTACACAAGAAGTGAAATGATCAATTGTAATTCAGAATGGGTATTTAGTCTCTCATTAGTAACTCTAAAAGGTAGTAATGGGTATGTGATTCTTTATAAGAGGGTCTTAGGATAACCTTGATGTCCTGAAAAATTTATGATATTTTAGTAGACCATTTTTGGGTGAAACCATTTTATATTAAATTAACTAAAGATTCATAAAAATATTCCCAGATTCAATTCATTTAAATTTCTATGATATTTTATTTAATTTTACATCATTCATCGTTATCCGATGAGATATTCTAGTGTGATACTAGTATGTTCCTAAACTTTTTTAGTGAACAAGAACCTCAATGGGGTATTACCATATACATATACTCCATGAGAATTTTTTTAATATCATCATTATTGTGACCGTTTAGGGAGTGGTCCATTATGAGGATTCTTAGAGAGTATTGGGGCCTAGTAGGCCGATATTGGTATGTGATACCATTAGAATTTATCTCATAAGTATGAGATATCAATTTGTTGAAATTTAATGGGTTTATAATTTCAACATAAATGATGTTTTACTCTATAAAATGGAATTGAAAATGTGTATAAATGAACCCATGTTTACAGGGTTTTACTCTAGTATATTGATGTCATCTTACTTTCCCTTATTTGTACTTATTATAGTTAATTTTTTAACTATATGTGAGAGAAATATAAGAATGTTTGGATAGACCAAGGGACCCTTTTACGATCCATGATTATTAGGGCTAGGTGGAAGACCAAGATAGACATTATTTTGACTCGGACCCTAGTGATTCATCATTTTATTTGATTGTGGGAAACATATTCCATGGGTTTTATAAGGTTTATGGATGCCTTTTTAGGTAGTGAATACTGTTTTCACCTATGTATAAACCGAACATGGGAGATTATTGGATTTTCAAATATAGGTGGGATGATTTCAATTTAATCTGAGGAAGAACCTATGGTTATTTGGTAGCAATGATGGTTTCTAAATAAAGGATTTTTTTGGTTCTTGAACCCATTAACTAGTGATTTTTCAGTTTATAACGTGGTCAGAGCATGTGTGAACACTCATGAATGGAATGGAACTGCATGGTGGATACGTGTACATAGGATGATGAAATTATTTATACTAAGTATTTAGATTTGTCATGCTTAAATGATTCAATGATATGATAAGTCATAAATTTTTTTGGAATGGGTGAGGTGCACAATTTTTAAGAGGAGTTCCAAGGGATCTCCTATAGTGTTATGAATGAAATGGACATATAGCTTGATAAACTTGTACAAATTGATTAATGGATCGAAAAAAATGAGAGGGGTCCTGAATTGGGCAGTGTGGGGTTGTACACCCACTATATTGGGTGATAAAGAAACATTATGTATTGTTATGCATGGTATTATTTAATATGTGAATTGGTGACTGGTCATCTACGAGCTGAAGACTGATGGTATTAAGGAATACTTGTGGTCATGGACAATCAGAAGTTATAAAGAAATGATAAGTTTCATTTTTTAGAATGGGAGGCTTAAATAATGGATCAATTGCAGTGAAAAGACCAATCTTAATCAATCCTATTTAGATCTTGAGAGTATGGTGGGTGTGAATCATTATGAGAGATACATGTTTGGTGGTGAAACCTATTAAGTATTTTCTCATGGAGAAGTATATGGAATTAAATAAATTAGGGAGTACACCATTTTACATTTGAGGGTGGTGGCCCTCATTATGAGTCAAAAAATGGATAAATCCTTCAGAACCATTCTCTGTAGGTAGGAATGGGTGATGGGAGATGTTTGTATTAGTGCTAGGAATGATTGGGTCTCTAGACATGAAAGTAATCATGTCTATAGGTGAACATGGTATGATATATGGAAATCAATAACTTGTTTTGATGGTGTGATGAAAATGATGATCCTAATGTGATGTGTGGGGAATTTGTTTTCAATGATAGGCCCTCATGTGATGAATAATCATGTGAGGCTGAGACTGGTCATCAAACAACCGTTTTATATTTTAGATGTCATTAAAAAAATGGGTGACAATGTTATATCATGATTTTTTTTGTGTTTATTCTATGGAATGAGAACTAAAATGGAAATGGGAAGGTCTAGTTATGAAATTAAAATAAAATTTAGTTAAATGGATCAATGATATTCTTCTTAAAATTGTCAAATTTAATTTGAAAAAATTATTTTCGATTACATTTTTGTGACATTTTATCTATTGAAGTTGAGTGTTTTTTAGAATAGTTGTCTTGAGGTGGGTCGAATGGAATTATCTATAATAGGTTTATATAGAATGTGAGGAACCACATCAAATAAAATGAACCTATAGTGGGGAGAACCATAGGTTAGGTGAGAAAAAATATGGAGATGTGGTCATGTCTTGGTATATATGAGAATATGAATGTTATTTATTGACGTTTTGATAATGTTTATAAGAGTTGGGTAAGGTTTTTGTGGGTCATGATTTATATGTTTAAAGTGGACCTTGGGGGACCAATTCGCATTTAAAACACAATGTGAATATTTGACCAGGAAATAATGATTAGTGTAGGCCATTTTGTTTGGTGAAATTTCCATAGGGACTTTTGAATGATGATAAATATTATGGTGGCGAGGTTGTATGGTCACATGTTTTATGAGATTCAAATTTCATAAGAAATTTTAATTTACAATTACTGGATAGTTCAAATATTGATCAAATATTTATGATGGAATTTTAATGTTTGTAATTACATATAGTGATGTTTTTAAATGAGGAATGTGTCATAGAAGTTGGTTCATAGGTTTTGGGAGAATCCTGGGGGTTCAAGACCCAATTATAATGTTTCAAAAAAGTGTATCCTAGGGTAAATTATTAAAGCATAGTTAGTGAAAAATGTGCAGCCCGGTTATTTAAGGTACATAGGTTTGGAAAACCAAGTCATAGTCCAGGAAAATCCATTTTAGTATCCATATTTAATTGTATACATGTCACACACATGGAACATAGTTTGTTAAACTATAAAAGGTAGATAGGTTGTAGGTGGTGATAACTATACATTTTATGCATGGCTGTGGCCCTTTTAAAAAGGTTAAATTATCAATTTTATCATTTGGTATTTATAACAATATGATCATATTTTCTCCCACTTTTCTCCCCTAGGTGAGGAGATTCTCTTATAACCTCATACACTTTTTCAAACCCCATCAAAGGGTTTTCTTTGTGGCCTTCCATGGTAATTTAAGGTATGTATTATCCTCTTCATTCCTCTCTTTGTATTTTAATTCCATCATAATTAATTTAATTTTCCATAGTTATGTTTTTTTTCAATTTTCTTAAGATCATCTTGGAATTAGTTATTGGTGGTGATGATTTTTCTATACCTAGAAATAGGGTCACCAGGGGAGTCATATGATTGTTCTTAGATACAATTTTTTAAGGTATGTCACCATCGTGAATTACCAAATCATTAAAAAATAGTTTTAATTTATTGAGTGGTTTTATTGATGATTTTTCTTAGGAATTATTCTGGATTTAATGTTGTGGATCTATCACTGGAAATTAGTAAGAATTGGGTTATAGTTTTAGTGTGATAGGATCAAATAGTGACGTTGTGGGAATTATTCTATAGTAAATAAAATTATTTATTTATTTATAACATGTTATTTTTAATTATTATTTACAATTTAATTAATATATGGTGGTTTTTTGTTATACTGGACCACTCTATGTATTAGATTATCTTGAATAGGTCTTGGCTGCTGCTGTCAACCTTTTAAAAACAAATGGAAAACTTTTTAAATGGTAGGTGGTGTATGGAAGCTTCCCTTTATGTAATTATGCAAGTTTATTTTGGTATATTTATGGTTAGGGCCACCCCTAAGGGAGGTTCTCACTATATAATTATCTTTGAATATTTTTTAATAAATTAATATCTTTAGTTAACATTGTTGAAACAAGGGATCACTAATAAACTATGTGTGATGGCCTAATTCCTCAACTATTAATATCAAAGAATGAGACACTTGAGACACAAAGTTGTCTCTAGACCTATAAAGAGGTGAGGATACACCTAGTGATACATGTCTTCTTTTTATAGTCCACTATGGATAGACCATATACAGAGAGGGACATGGTTTTGTTTGCAGACCATCCTAGTGTGATTGTGAGCACTGATATTAAGTTATGAACCATATCCGGATAGTTTCCTATGAAGTCTTCAAGGCCACACTACCTATCCCTGATTCCATGGGATGTTGGTCCTAGCACATTGGGTGCTAGCATGGGAAAATGACTGTGACCGAGGAAACCATAAGAGATGCCTTCGCTTATATGTGTACTTTATGGATCCCATATGGGGTTCCTCTCCTAAGTATTATCCTAGAGGACCCTTGTGGGTTATATAGTGGTTGAATAACCCTGAATGGCTGCATCAAGGGTCTTGTTATATATGGTAGTAGGTTTCACCCAAGAACTCATAACAGACATTTAAGCTCGAGTGGTTGTGTAAGTGGTGATGGGTTTAGGAGTTTGGCCAACCATATTCTTATATTTATGATTTCACCTAGTTACTACTGATACAATAATGATTTCTAGATGTTATTCATAGAATTCAAAATATGGGGCTTGATGTGATGCATTTCTATGGTGGGGTTTCCCAAAGGTACTTCTTGGGATCTGACATATGAGCCTTACATGATTTAATGTTACCATGATAGAAATTTCTATTTTCCACATACATTACCCACATCATAGAGGTTACATAGGTATGTATATAAGTGTATCTTTGAACCCTTCTTACATAGGGTGTCTTCTAGGATGGATAAATTTCTACGATCGAGGTGACACCAAATATTTTCATGTGGGTGCGCTTCCCCAATGCACTTTTGAGGATTAATGATGATCTATTTGATTAATTCATAGGATTCTCCCTAGGGTTTGGTGGATCACCATTATTATATTTTCTATAATTTTCTAAGAATGGGACCAGAATAAATTTATTTAATTGTTCCATGTTATTACCACACATTTCAAGATAATTTCTTAAATATATCCTATGGGTCATCCTATTTATGTATTACAGATCTTCTTATTTTTGTGGCTGACTATTGTATGGGACCTAGGAAACATGCATTATAATGGATTGCATCTAGATTGGGTTTTACAATAAAAAACATACAGTCCTCTCCAACATATACCCAACATAATCCATAGTTTTTGTGGGATTACAGATATGAATAATGAATAAGAGAGAGTATATAGTTCTCTCTAATACAGAATAAGAGAAACTTCTATTATGTATATAGATATATATAGTGTAATACAATAACATCTTGACGGTAAGCTAAAATTGATAAAAAAGATAAGGATAATGAATTTTATAAAGAAGAACATTGATGTTCTGATGTTTTATATATGTTTGTTCTATTTTTGGATGTTTGTATTTAGGATACGTGACTTCAGAAGAATACGTAATCTTGTTTGAAGATCATTCAATGATGATTTGATAACATACAAAGTATTGTATGATTTATTTTTTTCATAATTTTAAAAATTTTAATTAACATATTTATGAGAAAGAAACAATTTTCTCTAACTTCATTCATATATAAAAATTCATCATCTCCAAAAATCTACATTGAAAATACATCATTATGATCCCTCATACTTGTCACAAAATTCAAGAGCATTGAATATCTCTGTCAAAGAATTAAATTATATATAGAAAGTGTCTAGAAAATATTATTTTTAAAAATTTCAACAACATATATTCATGGTATATTTGAGTGTGCCATATCAAATAAGGCATTGTTGGTCCAATAATTTTTGAAAACCATGATCTGATTCTTTGAGAAGACCATATTGTCTATTGACTAAAATAAATTTTGATACAATACTTCATAAACCTCTACACAATTACTTGATTACCATAAAATCAATTTATCTCTTTGAAAAAAATTATTTCCCATGAGATCATTCCAAATCAATATATTATCTCTTATATTATCAAGGTATCTTCAATACTATATAACAAAATAATGAAATAATTGTATATTTTATTTCATCATGAAATCGATCAAAGGACTACTGATATTTATAATATAAGAAAAAACCATGTGGTCGCTTTGTTATTTGTGTTGTTAATTAATGATTTAGTTGGAAATCCACTTTTTTTGATCAAATAGGTTTTTGATCAATCCAATTATTGTGAATTTTGTCAAATAAATTGCAGAAATCCTGACATCTATGGTAATTTTCATATATAAAGTGTAGTTAATTGATTGATGTCATGGTCACTTGAGTAATTTGAAAACATTCTGTAACATTTGATTTGGTAGACATGTCGTTGATGTATTTTTCATATGGTCTCTTTGATAATTTGTAAAATTTTACCTATTCAAATTACATTAAGTGGTATATCATGTCTTCATAGGGTATATCAAATCTTTTTTAGATTTAGCTTCTCCAGACTCATGGTGGGTAGTCTAAATTGATTGGATTTATGGTTATTCATAGAATTTTTAAAATTTACATTTTTAACTGAAGAAATATTTTAATAAAAAAAATTGAAAAAAATTATAAACAAATAATAATGAATAGTTATTGGTTCACGCCCAAATTTACCCAAGAGAAGAAGGGTAGAACGGTCCTTGTAGTGTAGCTTGGGTTGTCGATTCCACAGAGACCTAAGAAGATACCTAAGATACAAGACCTAAGGGATGGATTTTTGGCTATGAAGTGGCCAACTTGGATTGATTTTGGATGGGTTTTAATGATATCTAAAAGATTTAAGTGGATTCAATTTAAAAGAATGAGTTGATCCTAGGTTATCACTCGGGGTGGATTGGATGTATTTTCTTTTTAATGATTTCAATTTCTTAAATTTGAGATGGGTTCATTTAAGGAGATAAAACAATATCATCACTTACTGGTTTAATGCCTACACCCTCTAATACTAATCACCTATACACTTGAAGGATCAAAGTTTTGAGCACTTCAAGGTAAAGGATCGTATTAGTACTTGAAGTGTGTGGCCTTAAATTCAACAAGGACGATGGAGTTTAAAAATCATCAAATAAAAATCCCAATTAAAGAAGTGATTATACATTAATTAGGTGATAAATAACATCCAATCCAGCCCCTTGCTACTCCCTTGGATCAACCCATAAGTGGGTTAGCCCTCCATTGATCCCATGGTTTCAATGGAAGCGGAAAGTAGACTCATAAGGGAGGAATGAAGAAGTAAAGAAAACAACAAAAATAAAATGATCACTCCACCGTTGTGTGAATAATTTCACAAGGGTTGGTGTGAATAAATTCACACCTTAATCCAACGGTATCAAAGTGATATTAAGAACAACAGAATAAGAGTAGAAGAAGAACTTTTATTAAGAAACTAAAGTGAATTGAACAACTTACATGTGAAAGACAAAATTGAGGCAACAAAAATGCAGCATAACATTACAAGTAAACAAAGCATCCAAGATCCTCAACTCCTTCACCACCACTGCCTTAAATAGGCATTTTGGGAGCCTTGGGTCGAGCCTTCAACAGTACAAGTCATCCCACTTGAGTATGGTAGGCCTAGGGTGGTGGAAAGTTTGTGGAATTTGGAATTTTCCACATTTGACCCGAGGTGGCAGCCAGATTTCATCCACCGAACAGACGCGTTTGGATGACCTTCTAGATGGCCGAATCAGGGTGGGCCATAGAAGAAGAAAATGGAGCTCCGGATGTCTTCTAACCGCCTGTAAAATTTGGGCCCATTTGGAGTTGTGTATTCCGAGATATGATCAAAATGGTGGACTGTTTTTCTGGACCGCAGAATCTGGCCCAGAATTTTATCTCTAACTTGGGCCGCCTAAATGACCAACATGGAGGCCGAATTAGCATTAACTCCTGAAGAGTGATTTGTTTCTGTACATGTCTTCTATCATCCCACGAAATTTGGGATTAATTGGGCCTGTATGTTGGGCCCCAAAGTCTCATCAGTGGGCTGGTGTCCAATCTGCCTTCTCCAGAATTGCTTCCTTTCATTGCCAAATATCTCCATCATCCTCCATAAATTCTCCATTGATCCCTGAATCAAACATGTTCATATTTAAGTGTAGATCAATTTCCAAAAATATCAAATTAAAATATGTAAAATTAAATTCCTTACAATCAGATGAATCATTGGGTACTTTAAATGATGTTCAAAAATGTACCACATAGTAGTGCATTTTAAGAAGGTATTACAAACATAATGTGAAATGATGTTCAAAGTGTAAAATGCACTAAAATGGTGTTTATGAATAACAAAGAACATGAAAATTATGTATATTAACAATGAATATTAGCCTCATTTAGTGGCTAATCACACCCCCCAACTTGAGTTTTGCTAGTCCCGAGCAAAATATATCAAAAAATGAAATTCAAATTCCCTTTTCTAAAAACATTTTAATACACAATGATCACCAAAAAACCTTATACCAAACAATCATGAAACCCATCAAAATATTTTAATACGAGATATTTTCATAAGCAGATCCCAATCCCAAGCCCATTCCTTTGATCAAATCCATCATCATACTTCATCCAACTCAATTAGGTGTAATGATGTGTTGTGAATCACAATAGATATGGGGGTTCATTTTCATTCAAGGGGGAAATCATGGAAGCGCTAGGTGGAATCACATTTAATCCTAATATGAGTATTCTTCATCCCTCTTTTTTTTGATTTGTTTTTTGCAATATTGCTATAGTAATTGAGATTGCAATTAATCAAATTAACCCATGTAGCAAGACTTTGCCGATGACTCCCAGACTCAAAGGCCTTAGGGCACCAAGTGAAGCCCACATACTCGGGCATCGTCTCGAGTTAACTTAATCAAAAACAAATTCATATTACCATAAATAGAGATAGATTGAAAAACTCAGGGCTAGACAACTCTGGAGTCACGATCCCCAAGTGCCGAAAGCCTCGCATTTTATCAATCCATTGCTCTACACGCAAATTTTTATTTTATTTTTTTATTTTTTATTTTTTTAATAATAATTTTTTTTTTAATTTTTTTTTTTTTGAATACTCATATTATTCATAAAAATAAAACCAGCCTATGCTATTTATTATGGGACCCCAAAAATTCAAATTAGTACCCCACAGTTTAGAGGACGTGCATTGTGGCATTTTTTTATTTGGATGAAAATATAAATGATGACATATCACATTGGACAGCCACACTTTCCAAAATCTATGCTCATGAAATTATACAAGGATTAAAATCAGAATCAGGGCATGCTAAATTATTTGATATTCAGTTTCAAAGTGTACAATGTGTATTACCATGTTCGAAGTTAAAGGAATTTTTCCTTCCATTTACTTTTTTTTTTTCAAATCATTCAATTTTTGTTTTTGACACAAAAGAATTTTTTTTATTTTATCTCCCCCCCAACTTAAAACAACACTGTCCCCAGTGTTTAAAGAAAAGAAAATTTAGAAGGGGGTAGAGGTAGAGAATTAAAGTTCAAAAATGAAATTGAAAATGAGGGTTATGGAATGAAGTCACCTGGTGGTTGAAGTTGGAAGTTCTTGCAGCTTGAATTTGTTCCTTTGATATCCATGTCGCTTGCAAAGTTCCCTAGTGGAAAAAGGAAAAAAACAAAACAAAACAAACAAAACAAACAATATATATATATATATATATTTATATAATAAAGGAAGTAAAATATAAGAATATATATAAAAATTATAGAATAAGGTAGCACAAGAAGCCGCAGGTCAGTGGTAAGCGCGTGCCCCTGTCTCCCTTCGGTCCCGGGTTCGAGTCCCCGCGGCTTCGCCGGCTGTGACGGGGTTTGCCCCACGGCCTATGGCGTGGACTTTTTTTTTTTTGTATTATTATATATTTTTTTTTTAACCCATTGAATAATAAAAACAAAATAAACTGATGATACATTGTCTTCTTTTTAAATTTCTGGGTAAGGTATTACTCAAGGATCACACCACGTGACACGGATGAATATGGTGCTCCTCTTTCGTACCCATCCATACTCATAATAGAAGAACAGGTCAAAAGTCTATTTTTTTTTATTTTAAATATAAACATGATTAAGTAATCTTATTTGAAAAATAAAGATGATTCAGAAATATTAGAAACATAAAAACCACGGGTTGCCTCCCGTGCAGCGCTTTGTTTAACGTCGTTAGCTCGACTTAAACCCCTTATTGATTAATTGTTGTTTTTTTTTCAAAGGTAGGTTCACTCAGGTCTTCATCAACTTCATGTTTTTGGAATGGTTCTATGAATGGTTTGACTCTATGACCATTAACTTTAAATATTTGACCATTGGTGGGATCTTGAATTTCAACAGCCCCATGGGGGTACACCTTATGCACTATGTATGGACCGGACCATCTAGACCTCAACTTTCCCGGGTGCAAATGAAGTTTAGAACTATACAAAAGCACAGGTTTCCCTGGTTCAATGTGTTTAGTTTTAAGATTCCTAGACTGGTAGGCTTGAACTCTAGCTTTATTGATCCTTGAATTTTCATAAGCCTCCATCCTAAGTTCCTCAAGCTCGTTTAGATCCAATTTCCTCTTTATTCCGGCCAAAGAAATGTCAAAGTTCATTTTTTTGATTGCCCAAAAGGCCTTATGCTCAATCTCCACTGGCAAATGGCATGCTTTACCATAAACCAACCTATATGGGGACATTCCTAGGATAGTTTTAAATGCTGTTCGATATGCCCAAAGAGCATCTAAGAGTTTGCTCGACCAATCTTTCCTAGATGGATTAACAGTTTTCTCAAGAATTTGTTTGATTTCTCGATTGGCTAACTCAGCTTGACCATTGGTTTGTGGGTGGTAAGCGGTGGACACTTTGTGAGAAATTCCATACTTCTCCATGAGCGATGAGAATGGGCGATTGCAGAAATGAGTTCCACGATCACTAATGATAGCCCTAGGAATCCCAAATCTAGAGAAGATGTTTTCTTTAAGGAATCTAATCACAGTTTGATGGTCATTGGATTTTGTAGGAATGGCCTCAACCCATTTTGAGACATAATCGACAGCCAAGAGAATGTAAAGATATCCCCTAGAGTTTGGGAAGGGACCCATGAAATCAATTCCCCAACAGTCAAAGATTTCAACCACTAATATTGGAGTGAGAGGCATTTGATTCCTTTTTGTGATGGATCCTACTTGTTGACACCTAGGGCATCTTTGACAAAATGTGTAGGAGTCCCTTGAGAGGGTGGGCCAAAAGAGACCACATTGAAGAACCTTGGCAGAAGTTTTCTTAGAGGAAAAGTGACCTCCACAAGCCTCACTATGACAGAACATTAGGATGGACTCTTGTTCGGATTCTGGCACACACCTCCTAATAACTTGGTCAGGACAGAACTTATATAGGTATGGATCATCAAACACATAATGCTTGACATCAGAAAGAAATTTTCTTCTAGCTTGGGTCCCTAAGAATTTTGGAATGACCCCTGAAACTAAGAAGTTGGCTATGTCAGCATACCAAGGGCAATCACTCACAGAATAGAGGTTCTCATCAGGAAATGAATCAGACACAGAAAGGTGATGTGATTTGTCCTTGAATTCCAACCTAGAGAGGTGATCAGCTACAACATTCTCGACACCTTTTTTATCCTTAATGGTTAAATCGAACTCTTGAAGAAGAAGGACCCACCTAATCAATCTAGCCTTTGCATCTTGTTTTTGGAAGAGATATTTTAGAGCTGAATGGTCGGTGAATACAATGATGGGTGATCCTAAGAGGTAGGACCTGAATTTCTCTAAGGCAAACACAACAGCAAGTAACTCCTTTTCAGTGGTGGTGTAATTGATTTGGGCATCATTTAAGGATTTGCTTGCATAAGAAATGACATATGGAGTTTTATCACACCGTTGTCCTAACACAGCTCCTACAGCAAAGTCACTGGCATCACACATGAGTTCGAAAGGAAGGTCCCAGTTTGGAGATTTCATAATGGGAGGAGAGGTGAGAGCGGATTTAAGGGTTGAAAATGAACCCTCACAGCTTTCTGTCCAAACAAATGGAGCATCCTTTACTAGGAGAGCACAAAGGGGGCGAGAGATTGAACTAAAGTCCTTAATGAATCTTCTATAGAAACCAGCATGTCCTAAGAAGGACCTCACTTCCTTAACAGTTCTGGGTGATGGAAGGTGACGAATGATGTCAACCTTTGCTTTATCAACTTCAATCCCCCTACTCGAGACCAGATGGCCTAGAACAAGTCCCTCTTTAACCATGAAATGGCATTTTTCCCAGTTTAGGACCAGATTTTTTTCTTCACATCTTGACAAGACTCTATCCACATTCTGCAGACATCCCTCAAAGGTATCCCCAAACACAGAGAAGTCATCCATGAAGACCTCCAGAAAATCCCCTACCATGTCTGAGAAGATTCCCATCATGCACCGCTGGAAGGTTCCAGGGGCATTGCATAACCCGAACGGCATGCGTTTAAAGGCAAAGGTACCGAAAGGAAATGTGAATGTAGTCTTCCCTTGATCCTCTAGGGAGACCTCAATTTGATTGTAACCTGAGTACCCATCTAGGAAGCAATAGAATTGATGACCCGCCACTCGCTCGAGGACTTGATCAATAAAGGGCAAGGGAAAATGGTCCTTCTTGGTACAAGAGTTGAGCTTCCTATAGTCAATACAGACTCTCCAGCCACTACTCACCCTAGTTGGAAGAATTTCCCCATCCTTATTAGTGATCACAGTGATTCCAGCTTTCTTTGGGACAACTTGAATTGGGCTTACCCACTCACTCTCAGCTATGGGGTAGATGATACCAGCTTTTAACAACTTAAGAAGTTCTTTCCTTACCACATCCATAAGATTTGGATTGAGTCTCCTCTGAGGTTGACGACATGGTTTGGATTCAGATTCAAGAGTAATCCTATGAGTTCCAATAAGTGGGCTAATCCCAGGAATATCAGACAGGGTCCAACCAATGGCTTTCTTGTGTTTCCTAAGGACATCTAGAAGCATCCCCTCCTGATTGGCTTCAAGAGAAGAAGATATGACTATAGGATGTGTTTGATTTTCCCCTAGGAAGGCATACTTGAGGGAAGTAGGAAGTTCCTTCAATTCAAGATCTGGTTGGTTCAGAATTTCAGCAGAATATTGGGGCATTGGATCAAGATCAAATTTGTTTCCTAGATTTTCAGATTGAATTGATTCCCCATGTGTAGAAGTTTCAGCCACAAGATTGTATTGACCTGGGTTAGGGAAGGGAGTTTGAGTTGTCTCCATGAATGTGTTTTCCTGAAAGGTTTCACTGATTGTTGGTCCTAAGACATCATTATAGGAGCAATTTGAAAATGATTCGAGCCAAGGAGATAAATTTCCTTCATGTGAACAAAGGAAATCAATCTCATTCTGACTTAAACATTCATCAAATATTCCTTGATGTTCCATGGATTCATTATCAATGCTTCCTATCATGTTTACTTCATGAATATCCTCGTCATCCCCTATTTGTGAGCTGGCATTATAGATGTTCAAGTCTAGACTCATGTTCCCAAAGGTGATGGTCATGTTCCCATTTCGGACTCGGATAACAGAGTTGATTGTTGCAAGGAAAGGACGGCCAAGAATGATTGGAGTTTGCTCCCTAGGACCTAAGCTTGGATGATTGTCAAGGACAATGAAGTCAGCAGGGTAGATGAAGTTTTCAACCTTTACCAGAACATCCTTTAAAATCCCCTTTGGAACCCTAATGCTACGATCAGCAAGTTGAAGTGTGACAGATGTGGGTTGGAGTTCTTCTAGGCCTAACTGGCAGTACACAACATATGGGATGAGATTGACACTAGCACCTAGGTCACACAAGGCTTTGACAACTTTGCTTTCTCCTAGTTCAACATTGATGTAAGGGCAACCTGGGTCTTTCAACTTAGGAGGAATTGTACCTTGAATGGTGGTACTCACATTAGCAGCCAAAAGGACTTGGTTTTTATGTGAAAATTTTCTTTTAAAAGTGCACAAGTCCTTAAGGTACTTTGAGTAGGAAGGTATGGTTTGGATTGCATCGAGAAGAGGAATGTTTAACTTGACTTGTGAGAAGATTTCCCTCAATGTTTCACTCAGTTCAGGCTTGGATTTCCCCCTCATGCGTTGGGGAAATGGTGCAGGTTGTGGGGTTGTTTGTTGAAGAGTTGTTTCTTTCACATTGTTATCAGTTTCCTCAGTTTGATCTTGTGGTTCACTTGAATTCTCATCCAAGTTTGAATCTTTAGGTGGGTTCTGAATTAGTTGTTCAGGTTTCTCAATTGATTTCCCACTTCTTAAAACAGTCACAGCCTTTAGTTGTTCATGAGTTGTTTGAGCACAACTTGACTCTCCCCTTGAAGTTGAGGATGGCACCGCCTGAGTAGGCATGGGTGCCTTTCCTGTTTTGATGGTTTGAAGTTCTTGTTTTAGGGAAGATACCTCCGAGTTCATCCTCTCCATTTGTTTGCACAGTTGTTCTAGTAGGCTTTGTGGAACAGTTTGGGTTGGTGCTTGAGTAGGTTGGTTTATCCCAGGGGGATATTTTGGAGGTGGGATGGTTTGTTGAAAATGGACCGGTGGTTGTTGGTATTGGATAGGTTGGGTTTGGAACTGGTTATGGTTTTGGTAGTTCTGATGGGGGTAAGGATTTTGTCCCTGTGGTTGGCTAGGTTGTTGGTTATCTTTCCAGCGGAAGCCTGGGTGGTCATTGTACCTTGGATTGAAGGTGTTTTGGTATTGGGGCTTTTGAAAGTTTAGGGCATTGACTTCCGCTGGGGGTCCTCCTAGAAGAACATCCTTGATGGATGGAATGGTTGGGCAGTTGTCTGTTTTATGGTCATGTTTGTCACAAATTGTGCAAACAAGGTCTACATTTTGGATTTCATGGACATTCCTAAGGTCTATCTCTTCAACCTTCCTAGAGAGTGCTGCGAGTTTAGCCCTAAGGCTTTCCTCGTCTCTAAGTGTATGAATTCCAGTGGTTCTTTGTGGCTTTTCAGAATAAGGTGAAGTTCCCCAAGTTTGGTTTTGTTCAGCCAGACTTTCCAGATACTCGTAAGCATCATTTGGGGCTTTGTTTTTAAAAGTTCCATTACACATCATGTCAATGAATTGTTTATTACCCGGACCCAACCCTTCATAGAAAATTCTCACTTGTTCAGGTATGGAAAACCCATGGTGTGGAACCATGTTTAGGGTGTCTTTGAACCTCTCCCATGTTTCATAGAATGACTCTCCCTCTTTTTCAAAAAAGTTTTGGATGCTCTTTTTAAGTGCAATTGTTTTGTGATGAGGGAAGTATTTTTTGTAGAATTCTCTTTGCAGTTGGTCCCAAGAGTGGATTGATGCAGGTCTCAAGTTGTTTAGCCAATTTTTAGCTCGATCCTTTAATGAAAAAGGAAATAGCCTCATCTTAGCGGATTCTAGTTGATGTGGGGGACACATGGTTTCAACAATGTCGTTGAACTCTTTGACATGAAGGTATGGCATTTCTGACTCCATCCCATGAAAGGTTGGAAGGTGGTTTAGGACATGGGGTTTGAATATGTAGTTGGTGTCTCCTATGGAATTGTGTCTAATGCATGAGGGGGAATTGGTCCAAGCTGGAGTGAGGTAGTCGTTCATGGTTTGATCAACTACATTCCCTAAGTTTGGAGCTTCTTGGTTTTGGTTTCCCATTTGATTCCCCCCAGGGTTTACAATTTGATTTTGTGGATGACCCTCCATTGGACTTGTTTCAAGTTCTAACTTTGGGGTTTCAAGAATATTTGAATCTGATTTAATCAATCCCTTAGGTGCACTTGACTCCCCTATCCTAGGACTTTCCACCCTAACTAGTCTGTTTGAGAAATCGCGGGTGTAGGCGGACATGCGCCAAAAAAAAAAAGCGAGAAAGGGACAAGATAAGAGATCTTGGGTGAGAGTAGAAGAATGGAGGTGAGGAAGGAAGGTTTTTTTTTTTTTGGATCTAAGGTACTTACTTGGTCCCCGGCAACGGCGCCAAAATTTGGTTCACGCCCAAATTTACCCAAGAGAAGAAGGGTAGAACGGTCCTTGTAGTGTAGCTTGGGTTGTCGATTCCACAGAGACCTAAGAAGATACCTAAGATACAAGACCTAAGGGATGGATTTTTGGCTATGAAGTGGCCAACTTGGATTGATTTTGGATGGGTTTTAATGATATCTAAAAGATTTAAGTGGATTCAATTTAAAAGAATGAGTTGATCCTAGGTTATCACTCGGGGTGGATTGGATGTATTTTCTTTTTAATGATTTCAATTTCTTAAATTTGAGATGGGTTCATTTAAGGAGATAAAACAATATCATCACTTACTGGTTTAATGCCTACACCCTCTAATACTAATCACCTATACACTTGAAGGATCAAAGTTTTGAGCACTTCAAGGTAAAGGATCGTATTAGTACTTGAAGTGTGTGGCCTTAAATTCAACAAGGACGATGGAGTTTAAAAATCATCAAATAAAAATCCCAATTAAAGAAGTGATTATACATTAATTAGGTGATAAATAACATCCAATCCAGCCCCTTGCTACTCCCTTGGATCAACCCATAAGTGGGTTAGCCCTCCATTGATCCCATGGTTTCAATGGAAGCGGAAAGTAGACTCATAAGGGAGGAATGAAGAAGTAAAGAAAACAACAAAAATAAAATGATCACTCCACCGTTGTGTGAATAATTTCACAAGGGTTGGTGTGAATAAATTCACACCTTAATCCAACGGTATCAAAGTGATATTAAGAACAACAGAATAAGAGTAGAAGAAGAACTTTTATTAAGAAACTAAAGTGAATTGAACAACTTACATGTGAAAGACAAAATTGAGGCAACAAAAATGCAGCATAACATTACAAGTAAACAAAGCATCCAAGATCCTCAACTCCTTCACCACCACTGCCTTAAATAGGCATTTTGGGAGCCTTGGGTCGAGCCTTCAACAGTACAAGTCATCCCACTTGAGTATGGTAGGCCTAGGGTGGTGGAAAGTTTGTGGAATTTGGAATTTTCCACATTTGACCCGAGGTGGCAGCCAGATTTCATCCACCGAACAGACGCGTTTGGATGACCTTCTAGATGGCCGAATCAGGGTGGGCCATAGAAGAAGAAAATGGAGCTCCGGATGTCTTCTAACCGCCTGTAAAATTTGGGCCCATTTGGAGTTGTGTATTCCGAGATATGATCAAAATGGTGGACTGTTTTTCTGGACCGCAGAATCTGGCCCAGAATTTTATCTCTAACTTGGGCCGCCTAAATGACCAACATGGAGGCCGAATTAGCATTAACTCCTGAAGAGTGATTTGTTTCTGTACATGTCTTCTATCATCCCACGAAATTTGGGATTAATTGGGCCTGTATGTTGGGCCCCAAAGTCTCATCAGTGGGCTGGTGTCCAATCTGCCTTCTCCAGAATTGCTTCCTTTCATTGCCAAATATCTCCATCATCCTCCATAAATTCTCCATTGATCCCTGAATCAAACATGTTCATATTTAAGTGTAGATCAATTTCCAAAAATATCAAATTAAAATATGTAAAATTAAATTCCTTACAATCAGATGAATCATTGGGTACTTTAAATGATGTTCAAAAATGTACCACATAGTAGTGCATTTTAAGAAGGTATTACAAACATAATGTGAAATGATGTTCAAAGTGTAAAATGCACTAAAATGGTGTTTATGAATAACAAAGAACATGAAAATTATGTATATTAACAATGAATATTAGCCTCATTTAGTGGCTAATCAGTTATTATTAAAATAATGAATTTATAGACTATGAAAATAAAAATAATTCTTTATATGTCTTAAATTATAAAACCTTAAATTTAATCTACAAAAACTTATGTTTATCCAATATCATATATAATCATTATTTATTTTAATAAATCATAATAGTTCATGAGACACAATGTGAATAAACACAAGCATACCCATTATGAGTTTCTTGAAATTTGTATAGCCTTTGGGAAACTCATTGTTCACCAGTGATGATCATTTTAATATACATTCTTCCCATTTTTGAGTTATTACCCCTATGTTAATATATTCCACAACCACATACAATTTCTAATAACTAGATAGGGATTTATTTAACAAGAAAACCCCACTCCTTTCATTACCACAATTTAAGATATGATAATAATAAGGGTTCCTACTAAATTTTTCTCATAATAGATTCCAAAATAATGAAACATTTTTTTGATAAAAACTAATGTAAAATAACTATAACAAACAAAAATATAACATCATTTAGATTAATAATAAATAGATATCATTAATAATAACTCCCAAGGAATATGAAATATTAGTTTCTTTGGAGACAATAAATATACTAAACATTGTTTCAAAGATCAACAATATATACCACAAAGATCTTTATATGAGTACCCATCTTGAAATATCACAGTTAAATCTTCCTACTATTTCCTAGGTAAGGAAAAAAAATAAAGGGTGAGATCAGATGATTAGTAAGTCCAAACATGGGAAATAACAATTATAAAATATTATAAGAAGATCATAAAGGTATAATAAAATAATTAACTACATGTATCAATTGTAAAATATTTATACCTAAGAAATATTAGAACATTAAGTCTAAAATCACGTCAAATCTAGATGAATGGTTAATAAGGTTTCTAAATAATAAATAATTAATCAAGATTCATAACAATGACAAGTGGTATCATGTGCATAGTAAATCATAATGTTGTGAACATACATATTGAAAATCATTTACATGCATTATATTATGAGAAAATATAGAAAAAATAATTATCACATATCAAAATATGTTTTTTTATTCATTATCATATCTACACACAGTATTGTAGGCACAACTAGATGAAATCTAACTCTTGATTTAAATTTGAACAATGACATTCTAAAAAGTTTCCATTCTTATCATCATCATCAGTATCATCATTATCATCCTCATCTCATGAGATATCAATATCACTTTACCCAATTCACTGGAGGATTATTATAGAACAAATCCACACATAATCATAATGTATTCTTATTTTATATAAAATTTATTAAAAATATATTTCAACCATTCATAGCATAACCCCTAAAAAGAAGATGATTTCCAACAATATTTTATCATCGTATTAAAAAACCATCCAAATAAAGAGTAAGGATTGTATCATTTGATTGTGTTCTTAGTGTAACATATGTAGCATGAAAAAATGTTTTTCATAGATAAATATATCATAAATGATCAAATAAAATTTTATTTCAGAAAATTCATATTTTATTCTGAAATATATTATCTCAAATATAAAATAAACTAAAATAAATGAATTTTTTTCTTGGAATATAACCCTGTAATATTATAAAGGAATATTCATAGAATACAGTATTCATGATAGTGGAAAAAACTATTTTTGTAATATATGTTAAAGAAAATATTTCATCTATACCTTTGGTAAAAATACATCACTGGGAAAGCATACAAAAGATTCATTTTAATCATTTTTCATAAAGTATACTATGGGTGAAATTAATTTAATAAATAATTATATAATATTAAAATGATAATTAAACATTTAAAGATAATATGGATTTGGAAGAAAAATATAACTGATCAAATATGTAATAATGTATTTCTTATTAAATATTTTTTATTGATCATTTTAAGAACTGAAGAGAGGAAAATGGTACTATCACTTATTGAGTGAAAAGCCTTCTTTTGACTTCTCTAATCATTTTTTGGAAATCCCAAAATCATTCTAAAATACCTAATTACTAAATCCTTAATAATTCATGAATTATAAGAATAGTTTCATACATTGATTTAACAGAATCCCATTAAGAACATTGATTTATATTTTATCAATATGATTTTTTTCATATGTATAGGATAATAATCCCACACTTATGTTATTTAGGAAAGATTCATTCCATGATTATCATAACGAGTCTAGATAAAATTTATATTATACACATTGAATATGATTTTTATTATAAAAACTATCCATTTACAGACTGAAAATATTATTGTAATGATATAAATTTTACCAAATCTTATAACGGAAATCATTAAACCCATTTATATTTAGGTTTCCATATATAGAACACTATTATAATGAAAGTAAACCTTTAAATCAATATGATGTAATTAATTCTGTGTCAATATGAATTATAAAATAATTTCATTGTTTTAGTTATAAGATAACTATTGGATTTCCATATTTCTAAGCCTGTCTGGGATTTGAGGATAAAATATGACCATTGGAGATCGTAATGACCATTGGGATAAAGGCCTATAAATTCCAGGTCATTTGAATAAGATCATGCACACATGATACTGGATTTTCATGACACTATGAGAGATATTTTACAACTCTACTATGTGTGAAGACCTTGACTTTTACAAGCCTTGATCTTCTTGTTTCAACTACTTGTAACTCTCAAGAGTTTTTTTCTTTGTGAGACATCGATCGTTGTGATTACGATTGTAGGATTCCATGGATAGGAAGAAAGTGGTGTGGATATTTTATTGATAAAGGGAATCTGAGGTTAGGAAGATAGAGGTTTCGATCACCTTCATGATCGAGGGTGTATAAGTATTGAAAGACAGAGACAAATCATCATATTGAGGGATTACCGTGTTTTGGGTAAGGCAGACTTTGTTGAATGTATAAATCAAGGGACCTCTATCCAAGGTTATTGGATACCTTTATTTTTGGGTTATAATAATTTTATTCATTTACTTCTTTTAAGTTTCCATTACCTTATAAAATAAAGTGAATTGATTTATATATTATATTTCCAATTCTTTATTCTATGATTAAGATCATTGTAATTACAATTTCTGTTATTACTATCACTTCCATTACTCAACCCAATTCTATATACTTTATGAAAGAATCAATAATTATTTCACTCTATTTATCATACCCATTGTTATTACAGTCCATATTTTTATTTCTCAAATTAAATTTTTTTTTACTATTAATATGATTAAAAACAACATGTGGAATATATAATAGAATCAAACTGATTATGATTTTTTTATAACTAGACCCAAGGGCTAGTCAAATTTTATTACTTTATTAGAGGTTTTGTGAATTCAATTATTTCAAATAATTTTTACCTAAATACTTTTATGGTTAAAAATATAGTTTTTAATCTTATAATTCCCCCCTCTTGAAGTTTATCAAATGCATATAAATCAGAATCAAAGAATTTGTATCAGAGGAGGTTTCCAATGCTCTTATATTTTGATACATTTATTTTTCAAGTTAATTATATTGATTTTATAAATTTTTTTATAAGTATTAGTTACACTAACATGTACTATGGGAAAATATATTTTTTATAATTTTAAATATTTCAGGACTCAATGTGGGTTAAATTGATAATCTCAAACCTACAAGACCACCAATTTCTGATGGAAATGATTTTGAATAGTGGAGAGACAAAATGAAGTCCTTTGAATTAAACATAGGTGTTGATAATTTATTTATACTGATTAGATACTATAAAATTCTTGATAATGAAGTTAGAACTTTACCAATCAAGAGAAACATGAATATCAATTGAATTATAAGGTATACAATACTTTAATTTATTCTATGACTATATATATATATATATATATATATATATATCTAGATTTCATCTTTGGAAGCATCCAATAGTATTTAAAAGAAGATATAAGTTACACATTTAGGTATATATAATGGTTTCTAAATAAGAAGATCCATGATAAGAGATAATTATCAAGCTTTCAAACCTCCTTATGTTGAACATGTTGTTGATACCCAACAAAGGATCATGAAAATTTTAAATAGTTTATATTTGATGGCAGGGAAAGGATTATATGATTAGATACTTGGATAAAATATTACAGATATTATGCTAAATGATTGTAAACAAAAATAAATAGTTGTTTATGAGTCAATGATTGTCATAAATTCAACTCTTGATGATTTATTTGGATCTATTTTGAAACACAAAAACATATTGATAAGAGATTCGGAGAAATCCAAACAAATTATGAATGGTGGAGTTGCTTTTACTTCTAATTTTAATCAAATGAAAGCTCAACCCTTGGAAAATATATTTAATTCATCAATGAAAAATACTGTGGTTGTTCAATTTGATTCAAGTGAATCGAAATACTCATAAAATGAGTTAGCTAATCCAACTCGAAAGATAGAAAATATTTCTGGAATGAATGATTTTCAACATCGATATTATAAATGTAAAAAAGATAAGAAATTTATATAAGATACCTATTATAAATATGAAAGATGTACATATAATACTTGATTTTACAAATCATAAAGAAAATATAGAAAGGAAATACATTATGATGGAAATCACAAAACTTATTACAATCTGATAGGAATTAATGTCTTGAAAACCAATGACTAAAGGAGTACTAATAGAGGATATTATTTTAATGATTCTTCAGAAAATGAAATCTATGAGAAGAAGAACATTGATCTCTATGAAAAAATACCTTTTGAAAGTAAATTTCTAATGGATAAGGTA
Organism: Viscum album; assembly: GCA_963277665.1. Classification (NCBI taxonomy): domain Eukaryota; kingdom Viridiplantae; phylum Streptophyta; class Magnoliopsida; order Santalales; family Viscaceae; genus Viscum; species Viscum album. The sequence continues at coordinate 871,003,181 of OY728161.1, read as the reverse complement.
CACACATATGTTTCATTAACAAAAATGTTTTAAATAAAAACTATCTAGATGAGAAAGGTTATATTTCTTCTGATTAAGAAAATTCCTTAGTAGAAGGAAATTTTTTACGTCAACATGATGAAGTCTATAGTTTTTCTAAATTTCATGAAAATGAGAATTTTAAAGTATGTAAGAAAAATTAAAAAGAAAATTATAGAATATATATTTTGAAAAAAAGTATCAAATCATTCTAAAGATCTTAATAAAAATGTTTTTGAAATTGATTCTACTTCTAAAAGAGTTGAGTAAGATAATTCTATGAAGGATAATATTTCAAATAATTTTGAAGTAGTTATTTCTAAGAAAAATGATCTAAAAAAACTCACTTATGAAACTAATATTATTGTTGATAATAATTTTTTCATAAAAAAATGTCTGAAATTTTCTATTTATTGAATCATTTGAATATATTTACCAATGGTAAGGAATTATTTGATAAAATGTATAAATAATATCATCAAAAAGGTAATAGTATAGTAATGTGATATACTCATTCAAAAAAACATTTGAGTAACAATTTTTTTGGTAATAAAAATACCCCCTTTTATACAAAATTCCAAAGTGGATGTCATGTGAATAAAATTTTTTCCGTAAATAAAATTAAATATTTGGGGCTCCACAAATTCCATTTTTCAAAAACAAATACGAGTTCCCAAAATTTTGATTTAAAAGATTTCCAAACCCAAGAATGTTTGGGTTCTAAAAGTCCAACTGTTTTTATTTTAGAAAAAAATGGATGTACCAGTAACAAGAATATATGTTACATTGATAGTTTATATTCCATAAATATGACTCATAATCACTAATTCTTTTAAATTATTGTTGAAATAAAAGGTGGATTAATTATCTTCAAATATAATGATCTAGAGAATATTATTTCTATATTTAATATTGTTATTCATATAATTTTGTTGATTTAAAATGTTTTATTTATAAAAGGTATTAAGAACATCTTATAATAATAATTAAATTATATGATCAAGGTTACTTTTTGAATTTTAGGAATGGTAAATGTGTTGTACATAGTTCTAAGTTTGAATTAATTCTTTCTTCCCATTATGATGAGAATGTTTACAAACACAACTTATAAGAAATTAGGAGAAAATAATTTCCTACACATAGTGCAATAAGAGACCAATATGTGTTGTGTACTAGATTTTTAGGACACTATAACCATAGGAAAAAAAGTAAATTAACTAAGAAAATTCTTATTAAGGCTCTAAAAGAACTTATATTTGATTCTTTAAAAGTCATTGGCCCTTGCCAATATGGAATGAAACATAAGTCAATATTTAAATCAATTATTTAGGATTAAAATTATGATGATTTACAATTAGTGCAAATTGATTAATTCGTTTCTACAAAAATTAAACATATTGGAGGTATGTATTATGTATTGTTTTAGTTGATGACTAAACTAGATATAAATGGGTCTATATTCTAGGAAAAAATCTGAAGGCTTTTTATTTTTTAGAAATTTTAGAAAAAATGTTAAAAACAAGAAAAAACATCCATTGATAACTATTTAGAGTGGTCATTGTGTATAATTTTTAAATTATGTTTTTTTAAAAAATCCCGTTAGAATAGAAGTACTCATAAATTTTCCAAACTTATAACTCCTTTTTAAAAAGGTGTTGTTGAATGAAGAAACAATATTATTAAATAGATAACAAGAACCATGTTGAGTGAATACTCATTTGCTAAACACTTTTGTGCTGAAGCTGTGAGAACTTCTTTCTTTACTATAAGTCGTGTTTCAATTAGATCATTTCATAATAAAACACATTATGAGTTATGGACAACCAGGAATCCAAACTATAGGTATTCATTATGAATTAAAAAAATATAATTTACATAAATTCACAACCAAATATAATGAATGTATATTCTTAGGATATTCCACTACATCTAAGGATTATATAATTTTCAATAAAAAAAATTGTATTTGTAACGTCCTGGTTCCGGAAGCCACCTAGAGGTGCCCCGTACCTGGTTGGTCACATGGCCTCAAGCGCATTTCCCCAAATTCCATAGGCTTCCGACTAGTAGCGATGGCCTTGGGTGTGATAGTTGGGAAACTATTCACTCATTGGCAGAGTACACAATGGAAATAGATAAACATGAAATAGTGGAAGCAGTGAATAACCATCAATAATAAACAGCAGACGAATAAATCAACAAACTGGAGCACATATTTATATATGGAATGATTCAAGATTCAACTCTAGGAAAGCATCCAAACATGTGACAATGCTAAAAACCCACAGTACCAAAACAAGTACAAAAGAAAAGTAAACAACTCCTTAGCATCACAAGCCAAAGCTTGGTCCCTTGCTCTCCTGTTCCAAGAAATCATGTTCTAGAAGATGAAGGGTGCTTGGCCTTATCTATACCTGCAACAATATAGTCTGGTTGGGCCTAAAAGCATGTCCCAAATAGGGTGTGAGATAGAATCTCAGTAGGAAACCACCCTAAGATCTGTGCCTAATAGTCAGTGACTATATGGAAGGTAAAAGTGCAATAAGAAGTAATATCAACCACAAGTAGTAGGACGTAAAAAGTAAGTAGTTAATTAGGATGATACACAACAATAATCAATCCACAACCAACAACAGCAGTAAGAAAAATAGCTAACACAAGCAGGAAACCCTCTTGGATGTACCCACAACCATCCCCTCTTGTCCTAACCAAGATGTACCACAACCCTCTGGGCCGTCCACTCAGCCTAACCCCTCTGTCTTGGTCATATAAATTAATGAGACTCTCTGGGGAAGCATACTCGGTCAATTCCCCTTACATTCTAGGGTATTTAGGGACTCTCTGAGGAAGACCACGTAGTCTAACCCTCCTAGCCCTAAGATCTAGAGACTATTGGAGGAAGCTATATTAGTCAATTCCTCCTATAGCCTCAGGTATACCACAGACACTCTAAGAAAGCTCACTGATCAATTCCCCCTATAGCATAGGAAGGGTTTTAAAAGAAATCAAACAATGTAAGACTCCTTGAGGAAGCTCACTCGGTCTACCCTCTTGTAGTCTATAATATCTGAAGGCACTCTTGGAAGCTCACAAGGTATATCCACTGTGGCCTATAATTTTTAAGACTCACTGAGGAAGCTCACTCGGTCTACCCTCCTGTAGTCTACAATGTCAAAGCCTCTCTAGGAAGCTCACTCGGTCTATCCCTTATAGTCTATAGCGCCAGGTTCTCACAGCCCCATGCTAGTCAGTGCATGATAATGCTATAAGGCCAAATTACACCTACAGAGCAACTTGGATAACCAAAGGACACCTATAGAGCTACTTGGCTAACAGTCTAAAAGGCAACAAGCATGTAATGAAAAACAATCCATCCTATAGACACAAGGCACAGAAACAGTCATACTGGCCAAAGGATAACAAGACCCAAAGGTCATAAACAAGGCCAAGCATGGGGAAAACATCCAAGAACAACAAATTATCTTCTAACATGAATAAATTAACTCTACACAAGCATACAAACAAGGAAAGAAAACAACAAGGGAAAAAAGGTAAACACGCAATACCCCGTTCATGGGTATTGGTGGAATTTCCACATAAAACTCAAAGACATTGAACTGTAATGCACAAAACACCTACCTCGATCCTAGGAGATCGATATACTTGAACCACGATGACTGAATCTCCATTGAATGACTTAGATCTAATAAAACTTCCAAAATGCTTAACCCACGATATCTTGATATGGAGAAGGAATTGGAAAACTAGGTTCATGAAGAAGGAAGATCTCACCGCTGTGATTCCAACGTAATCGACCGCGCTCGAATCTGAGAAAAGATGGAGGAGTGGTGGATCGTCGAAGATCTATTTATTCCCAGGGCTCTCGGAGGAAGAAGCTAGAGAAGAAGACCTTTCGGTGCGTCAGGCACGACCCCGGCCCGTTTAATGAAAAAAAGAAAGTACACTGAATGTACTTTTAGAGTACATGGTGTGTACTAGGTCTTTCCGTAATTCACCAAAAATGACCTCCATGTCACCCCTACACACCGTGTGTGTGGCCCAGACATAGCCAGTACACGGCTTCATGCAGGAAAAGAGTACACAGTGTGTACTCAGAAAGTACCTGACGTGTAATTCAATAATTTCCAGAAAGTTCATTTTTCCTAAAAACTCCCGAAAAAGGAAAGACATACCTGAAACGAAGATCTGGGTTCTTTAAAACTTCTCCCCATAAAGAAACTCATCCCTTAATTTCCTTAGTGAGGCGTAGAAGAGGAAACCCCAAACAGCTCTGGTCACTACGATCAAACCTCGGCCTCTCTCTCCTATGTCTCGTCTTGTACTTTCCCATGCTGCCAAAGCACCTGTACAAAAGGAACATACCGACCATAGAGAACCCGTGTACAATGATCGACAATCCGGATGGGATTCTCTTAAAATGATGCATTCTCATCGATCTCATCCTTCTTGGGATGAAAGACATGTGATGTGTCTGAAAAGTAATGTCGGAGCTGAGAGACGAGGAAGACGTCATGCATGGCCCAATACCTCTGAGGTAACTACAACTGATAGGAAACCAACCCAAATCTCTCCAACACCTCAAACGACCCAACGTACCGTGGTGAAATTTTACCCTGTCTCTGAATCCCCTTGTGTCCCAACCTCAGTGCGACATGCAGGAAAACCTGATCTCCGACCTCAAACTCCAGAGGTCGTCTCCACTTATCAGCATAAGACTTCTGCCGAGATTGTTCTGTAGCCATCCACTTCCGAATCAACTCTATCTACTCTGAGGTCTCCTAAACAAGATGTGGTCCCTGCAAAGCTGCCACTCATGCCTCTAGCTAGCATAAGGGTGATCGGTATGGCCTACCATACAAAGCATCATAACGTTCCATCTGAATGGTCACCTGAAAACTATTTTCGTAGGCGAACTCCACCAGAAGAATATGCTTCTCCCAAGAATTTCCAAAGTCTAGAATGCAAGCTCGGAGCACATCCTCAAGCACCTGGATCGTGCGCTCGGACTGGCCATCTCTCTGGGGATGCTATGTTATACTCAAAAGTACCCATGTACCCAAAGCCTTTTGATGTAATTTCCAGAACCGAGAAGTAAAACGTGCATCCCTATCTGAAAAAATTTAGTGTGGAACTCCATGTAGACGTACAATCTCTCAGATGTACAGTTTTCCCATATATTCAACACGGAAGGTCTCCTTGATTGGCAAGAAGTGTGCAACCTTCGTAAGACTATCGACGACAACCCAAAAAACATCACTTCCCTGAGGTGACCTCGGTAACCCAGTCACGAAGTTCATCGTGACATCGCTCCACTTCCACTCGGGAATGGGTAACTGCTGCAAAAGCCCTACAAGTCGTTGATTCTCTTCTTTCACCTGCTGACAAGTAGAACATCTCATGAAAAAACTAGCAACATCATTCTTCATACCTAGCCACCAGTACTGGCGGTGTAGGTCACGATACGTCTTGGTGACACCAGGATGAACTGCCCAAACTGAGGAATGAAAATCCCGAATCAGCTCCTCGCGTATGTTTGCTGGCACCGATAGGCATCCCTAAAAATGAAAGATCTCATCCTCTCCCATCTTACATCCAAGAAGAGGGTCCTATCCCAACACACCCTCCCACAAGACTAATCCTTCTGATTCTGACAGTTTCCTCATCCATACCCGATCATGTAGTGTAGTGGTAACAGCTACAGAAGATAGGAATGTCTATCCCTGTCTGTCATGCACTTCTAAGTGAATCTCAAAGAATAGAGCCATAAGCATCCACTCACTGATGGCCTCCTGGACTACTTAAATCTGATTTCTCTTGTTCAACGCATCTGCCACAACGTTTCCCTTTCCTGGTGTATAGGCGAGCTCTAAGTCGAGAGACTGAAGATACTCAACCCACCTACGCTATCTCAGATTTAGATCACACTGGGTGAAGATGTACTTGAGACTCTTGTGGTTGGTGAAATCCACAAAGTGCTCTCCCAGAAGGTAGTGTCTCCTATAGCGTAAGGCATGAACAACGACTAAAAACTCCAAATTTGTGATCGGTAATTCCTCTCGTGTGGCCTAAAATGTTGTGACCCGTACGCAACGAATCCATCTCCCTGCATAAGCACATCTCCTAGACCGATACCTGAAGCATCATAATAAATAGTGTAGCTCTTTCCTTGCTCTGGAAAGAATAGTATCAATGTTGACGGAAACCTCCCCTTCAGCTCCTAAAAGATGGACTCACAAGAATCTGACCATAAAAACTTTTCCCCCTTCTTGGTCAGACCTGTCAAAGGTGCTGCTAGGCATGAAAAGTCCTGAATGAAGTGTCTGTAGTATCCTTCCAGCCCTTGGAAACTCCATACCTCAAAGGAGTTCTTCGGCTGCTCCTAGGAACCTACAACTCTCACTTTCTCTGGGTCCATAGAAACTCCTATATCTGAGATGACGTGACCCAAGAAGTGAATTTGGTCGATCCAAATGTGGCACTTCGAGAGATTGGAATACAACCGATGCTCTCTCAGTGTAATCAGAACGATCTCAAGATGTGTGGAATGGTCGTGTCGAGTGTGGGAGTACACCAAGATATCATCCACGAAGACCATGATGATGGAGTCCAAGTACGGATGGAACACTCTGTCCGTCAGTGCCATGAAAACTACAAGTGCGTTCCTGAGACCGAACGACGTGATTGTATAATCGTATAGACCATACCTACTCTTGAAGGATGTAAGAGTTATATATGATGATCTAATGCACAACTGATGATAACCAGACCTCAAATCGATATTCTAGAACACTCGGTCTCCTCAAAGATGATCAAAGAGGTTATCTATAATCGGCAAGGGATATCGGTTCTTGACTGTCAACTGGTTCAGCTTCTGATAATCCACAAAAAACCGAAAGGTGCCATATGCCTTCATCGCAAATAGGATTGGAGAACCCCATGGAGTAGTACCGGGTCGGATGAAACCCTTTTCCTGTAACTCGTACAACTACTTTTTGAGCTCCTACAATTCTGGTGGAGCCATCCTATAAGGAGGAATGGACACTGGTGCCGCTCCTGGCACGAGCTCAATTATGAATTATAACTCACGTTCCAGAGACGAAACTAAAAATTCCTCTGAAAAAACATCCCTGAAACGATCCACCACTGGGGGAATTTCTAAATGCGAAGTCCGCTGGTCATCTAGATAAAGGCTGGCAATCTGAGATGTAACTTCCCCAAGCCCATGATGCTCTGGTTCAGATCTACCCACCTGGACATCCCACTCGCCTTTAATAAGAATTGATCTTCCCTCTGATGATATGAAGCTCACCCTACAGCGATAGAAATCAACGACCTCCTAGAAAGGAACCAACCGGTCCATCCCGAGAATGACGTCATAGCCCGACATCTCTAGGACATAGAGGTCCAATAAGAAGTGACACACCAAAAACTCAAGAGGGAACTCTCTGTATTGACGTACGCTAGATGTCCACGTTCCCAACGGCGTGTGAAGTGTCAACAATTCGGCGAACTAAAAGATATAGAGCCCAAGGTCCTCCACAACCGCAATAGAGATAAAGCTATGAGAAGAACCAATATCGAAAAGAGATGAAGATAAAATTCAGGCTACTAAGATCATACCTCGAACTGTAGAAGGGTCATGATGCTACTCCTGATAGGTCTACTCCATGGCAAATGATTGGCCTACACTGCGGCACTGAGCCCCTGGCTGACCGCTCTGAGCTGATCCACTCTACTGTCACTGATTACCTGGTGACTGACCACCACGGCTGTGACGTCCACCTCGGCCTGAATAGCCAGAAGAACTCCAGTTCCCAGACTGGGGGGAAACTGGCGAAGCATCTCTAGAATTCGGGGTCATAGAGGAACCCCTACCACCATTTGAAGGTGAGAAGATGTGACAGAAGTGCTGAAGATGGCCCATCTTGCCGCAAGATCAGCACTCCATCAGATCTCTCTAGAACTGAGGCCTAATATTCCCACTCCTACCACACTGGTAGCATGCAACCTGGCTTCCATAAGACACATCCCGCGAACCTCTATCTACTCGAGAAGACTCTCTACGATGATTCCTACTATCCGTAGGAGGAACACTAGCTCTGGATGTCGAACCACCCCGGCTCACTACTGCAGAATCCCTCCGATTTCACTCATTAATCAACGCCTTGTTGATGATGGGGGGTATAGAATTAAACTGGGAGATATTCACCTGGGAACAGATCTCCTGCCTGGGACCGTCCTCAAACATCCTAGCAAGGAACAAATCATCACCTGCTGGGATCGGTGTGAAACGTTGCAGCTCAGTAAAACGAGAAGAGTACTCCATGGAAGAAAAATAACCCTGCTGCAGACTCATAAAATCTCTGGCTCGACCGGCCCTCAGGGTCTCCGGATAGAAGTATTCATAGAAGGTGCATTGAAACTCATCCCATGACATACCTTGCTGGCGTCCTGACCGCGAGATCACCTCCCACCACATCTTGGCAGTGTCTTGAAGAATATAGGTAGCCAACTTTACCTTCTTCACTAGGGGTATCTCCATATGCTCAAAGATAGTTAGGGTGGCCTCGATCCATGACTCTACAGCCTGGGGTCCTCCATCCTCTAATAATGTAGGAGGATGCTGCTGCTGAAAAACCCTTTTCAACTCAGCCATCAACGTGGAAGGAGGCGGTGCTCCTAGAGAAGTCTGCATCATCCTCAGGAAATCCTCTCTGAACTGCGCATCGGCACCTACGATGGGTATAACTACTGGTGCCAAGGCTGGCATAATACAAGGATCAACAAGAGGACCCTGATCAGCCATATCCGGTGTCTGGTCACCGTCTAGCAACTGATGCATGACCGGAGGACGTCTCAGAGGCATAGTTCTGAAAGATCAAAAGCACACCTTAGATCAGGGTTAACAAGGACTGAAAACACAGGAGTACAAACCGGGGACAGGGAAAGAAACTATCATGTCTTACAAAACACGACTACACAACAATTATTAAAACTACATGGTGTATCCATTAATGTCAGTAAAATGGGTGTGTACTCTTGCCACTACTGGTCGTGTAACACCCCAAACTACACGACGTGTTATTTCCACACACGGTATGTACTTGAACTCCAAACCCCTGCCCGAGTCTCCTTACACGGCTAACCCACACAGACCAATCTAACCCTAGACTACACAGCATGTTCCCAAGGGAAACGGTGTCTACTAGACACAGACTCGCGGCCGGTGTTGTTAGTTACACAGCCATCTACATATATGCCCTTGCACGGAGTGTTCTGAACAAACACGGCATGTATAGGAGAAGATAACACTGACCCGTGTTGTTCATGACACTGTCGGGTACCTGTGACAAAACTACACTACATTTTCTTTACCAACACGGCGTGTTCTACTCGAGCTTCCACGACCAGTTTTGTTAGTGACACGGACAGGTACACGGCTCTAATCTACACAGCGTGGACCTATCATAACTGGTGTGTTCCTAAAGTTATTTCCATGACACTGTGTTTTCGCTCACACGGTCAGTGACATGGCCTGAAAACTACACGGCGTGTATCCATAAGTACACGCCGTGTATTATGGGTTTCTCTGGGAAGTAGCTCAGAAACTGCACAAAATCCCAGAAACAGTGAAAACAAGGGAAAGAGGTGCCAAATTCAGATATGTGAGGGCCCATACTCCCTGAGAATCAAAGAGTGGCATCACCTACTGTCATATGGAAGAGAAAACAGGATCATGATCCCCCAACATCCGATTCAAGAGGGCCCATAACACCTCAAGAATCAAAATTTTGCATTCACTCAAGTAATGTATAAACAACCAGTTTATCTATCACAACAGTAGAGATTATATGAAGTATCTATCACAAAATCATGCATAATCTACACAGAGTCTATCACAACAACATGAAATCGCTAATTCACCCTAGATGGAATGGAAAGAATGCATGGAATGTGATTTCTAACAAGTTTCTATATGATGCATGAGATGGAATACCCTCATCTCATCAGGTTGTGACAGAAATAGAACCGTAATATCAGAACAATAATAGTGTGAATCATGTGAATCACACTAGGTGAAATTATATCAACCGTAAAATCTCAAAACCAAAACACTGAAATATACGAGGTAGTATGGCTTTTCCCTTTACACAGGTTAGCTACTCCCGGGAACAGCTTATTACCAAGTACCGAATCCATCCTATCCCTCGATAAAGTCTATAATTAGTAAAGCAAGAGAAAATAAATCATTTGATACAACTTTGTAATGTCCCGGTTCTGCAAGCCACCGAGAGGCGCCCCATACCCCGTTGATCACATGGCCTCAAGCACATTTCCCCAAACGCCAGAGGCTACCGACTACCAGCAAGGGCCTTGGGTGTGATAGTGGGGAAACTATACCCTCATTGGCGGAGTACACAGTGGAAATAGATAAACATGCAATAGTGGAATCAGTGAATAACCAACAATAATAAACAACAGAAGAATAAATCAAAAAAATAGAGCACATATGTATATATGGAATGATGCAAGATACAACTCTATGAAAACAACCAAACAAGTTACAATACTGAAAACCCACAGTACCAAAAAAATTACAAAAGAAAATTAAATAGATCATCAGCATCGCAAGCCAAAGCATGGTACCTTCCTCTCCCTCTCTAAGCAATCATGTTCCAGAAGTCGAAGGGCGCTTCCTCTTGTCTATACCTGCATCAACATTGTCATCTTGGTCCCAAAACCATGTCCCCAATAGGGTGTGAGATAAAATCCCAGTAGGCAACCACCCGAAGATCTATGCCTAACAGTCAGGGAGTATATGGCAGGTAAAAGTGCATAAAAAGTAACAACAACATCAAGCAGTAGGCAGTAAACAGTAAGTAGTGAATCAGGATGATACACAACAGTAATCAATCCCTAAAAAACAACAGCAGTTAGCAAAATAGCTAACACAATCAGGAAACCCTCTGGGAAGTACCCACATTCGTCCCCTCTGGTCCTAACCAAGATGTACCACAACCCTCTGTGCAGTGCAATCAGCCTAACCCCTCTATCTTGGTCATACGAATTAATGAGACTCTCTAGGGAAGCTCACTCGGTCAATTCCCCTTATAGTCTAGGGTAGTCATGGACTCTCTGAGGAAGATCACGCGGTCTAACCCTCTTAGCCCCAAGGTCTAGAGACACTCTGAGGAATATATCTTGGTCAATTCCTTTTATAGCCTCAGATATACCACATACTCTCTGAGGAAGCTCACTCAGTCAATTACCCCTCTAGCCTGGGAAGGGTCTTAAAAGAAATCAAACAAGGTAAGACTCTTTGAGGAAGCTCACTCAGTCTACCCTCCTGTAGTCTATAATATCTGAAGGCACTCTGGGAAGTTCACTCGGTCTATCCCCTGTGGTCTATAATGTCTAAGACTCACTGAGGAAGCTCACTCGGTCTACCCTCCTGTAGTCTACAATGATAAAGACTCTCTGGAAAGCTCTCTTAGTCTATTCCTTATAGTCAATAGCACCAGGTTCTCACAGCCCCGTGCTAGTTAGTGCATGATAATGCTATAAGACCAAAGTACAACTACAGAGCTACTTAGCTAACCAAATTACACCTATAGAGATACTTGGTTAATAGTATACAAGGAGACAAGCATGTAATGAAAAACACTCCATCCTATAGACACAAGGCATTGAAACAGTCATTACGGACAAATTCTAACAAGACCCAAAGGTCAAAAACAAAGCCAAGCATGGGGAAAACATCCAAGAACAACAAATTATCCTCTAACATGATTAAATTACCTCTACACAAGCATACAAGAATGGTAGGAAAACAACAAGGTCAAAAAGGTAAACACGCAATACCCCGTTCATAGGTATTGGTGGAATTTTCACATAAAACTCAATGAAATTGAACGGTAAGGCATAAACCACCTACCTCGATCCAAAGGGATCGATCTACTTGAAAAACGATGATTGATTCTCCCTTGAACGTCATAGATCTGAGAAAACGCACAAAATGTTAAACCCATGATATCTTGAGATGGAGAAGGAATTGGGAAACTAGGCTCATGAAAAAGGAAGAGCTCACCGCTTCGATTCCAACACAATCGAGCATTCTAGAATTGGAGAACGAACGGAGGATCGGTGGCTCAACGACGATCCGAAGATTCCCGAAACTCTCAGATGAAGAAGGTGGAGAAGAATACCTTTCTGTGTGTCAGGCGCGACCCCAGTCCGATTAATGAAAAGAAGAAAGTACACGACATGTACTTTTAGATTACATGACGTGTACTAGGTCTTTCCGTACTCCGCCAAAAACAGCCTCCACGTCACCCCTACACACCATGTGTGTAGACTGGACATAGCCAATACACAGCTTCGAGTGGGAAAACAGTACACGACGTGTAATTAGAATGTACATGGCGTGTACTTGAAAAATTTCCAGAAACTTCAATTTTCTCAAAAACTCCCGAAAAAGGAAAGACATACCTGAAACGTTGATCCAGGTTCTTACAGTATTGTTCAGGAAATAGTACATATCAAATTAGATAAAACTGACCCTTATTTAATTCTCAACCGATATCTTATAATGTGTTTTTGAAAACATATTTTCAACCTTTGATATAAGACCCTTCTAATAAACAAAATACTGATGAAATTGTTTCTAAAGAATTTAATCCTGATTTCTTTTTATCTTATGTTTATGAATATGTTTTACAAAACCTAAATCAGTTGTTTCTTAATAATCATCCCAGTGATAATATCATTGAAAATGTAAATCAAAATTTAATGATTAGAAGTAATTTGTGAAATAAATTAGAACATATAGAATTTATTTCTCAATTTGAACCCAAAAGTCCCGATGATGCTTTATGTGATGAAGATTACATTAAATCAATGATTGATATACTAAATTAATTCAAAATGTCTATAGTTTGGGCCTTGGTTAAGAAACCAAAAGAATCCTCTATAGTTAGATGAAAATGGGTCTTCAAAAACTAATTTGATTAAAATGGAATAGTCATTAGAAATAAAGAAAAATCTATTGGTAAAGGTTTTATTAAATAATAGGGAATATATTAGTAAGAAACCAATGCTCAGGTAGCTAGAATTGTATCTATTAAAATCCTATTATACATTGCAGCATTCATTAATTTCAAAATTTTTCAAATGGATATAATGTGTTCTTTACATAATAGATATGTTTATGATGAAGTTTTTGTTGAAAACCCTCCTGGTTTTGAAGAGACTAATCTTCCTGAGTATGTTCATAATGTTAGAGAAGAATTATATAACCTTAATCAATCCCCTAGATCCTGGTATGATTGATTAATTGGTTTTCTTGTTACAAACCAATTTTCTTAATGGAATTTCTGATCCAACTCATTTCATAAATAAAGAAATATTTTTATTATTATTAAAATTTATGTTGATGATAATATATTCGGATCATCTTAGAAGTATTTAATAGATTATTTCTCAAATATTATAAAATTTGAGATTTAAATGAGTATGATTGATGAGTTAACATTATTTCTATGTTTTCAAATTTCACAAAAAATAGAAGGGAATTATATATATCCCAACATAAGTATATTTGATATCTTCATAAAATTTACGGACATGATAATAATAAAATAATTAGTACTCTAATAAGTACCTCATATACTCTTGAACATGATGTTGCAAGACAACCAGTAAATCAAAAAACTTTTAGAGGGTTGATATAAAGATTACTAGAGTTAATAGCTAGTCATACAAACATAATGTTTTTGGTATGATTATGTTAAAGGTATCAAGAAAATCGAAACTAGTCTCCTTTAAATTAATTAAAAACAATTTTTATTTATTTAAAAGAAGCTATGGATTAATGACTATTGTATTCTTGTAGAAATGATTTTGATTTTTTGTTTACAGATGATAAATTTGGTGGTTGTAAAATGGATTGAAATAGTACATCTGGAACATGTCAATTATTAGGTGATTCATTGGTTTCATGGTCTTCCAATAAACAACACTTATAAACAATTTCCACCGATGAATCCAAATATATAGTAGCTAGAAGTTGTTGTGCCCATGTGTTGTGGATGCAACAGAAACTCACTGATTATGACATGAGTTTTACTAACACTCAAATACTATGTGATAACAGTAGTGCCATATCATTAAGTAAAAACCCTTCACATAACTCACATGAAAAAACCATAGATATTATACATAATTTTCTTATGGATTGCCCATTTAATGGAGATATATTCTTACAATTTGTTGTAAAAAAATAACAACTTCCTAATATATTTACCAAACCATTACATTCCAATATATTTGAATACATTAGATAGAAGATATGAATGATCATTGTAAATTAATCATTCTTATCTACATCCAGTTTAAACTATCCCCTTACAATAAGTTACATATTTTCAAAAGGGGAGTATATATGATGGATGTTTTACAAAATGATTATTTTATGAAAATTTATCTTTACCCAAATTTGTTTTCTTACATAGAAAACTTTTCTTTTTCATAAAAATTTTTTTATACTAAAAATTTTATCAAATTCAAATCTTTCTTCTCGTACTAATAAAATATATCTTACACAAACATTTATCGTATTAAAATTCTTTCTTCTAGTACTCAAAAAAAATTTCGTACTCAAAATTTTATCATATTCAAATTCTATCTTCTCGTACTAACAAAAATTTCAAACTCAAAATTTTTTCATATCAAAATTAATTCTTCTCATACTCACCTAATTTTTAATTCTAAAAAATTTACCGTATTAAAATTATTTCTTCTTATATTGACACAATTTTTCATAAAAAAATTTATCATATGAAAATTCATTATTCTCACACTAAATGTTTTTAAACTCAAATGTTTATTTTATTCAATTTCTTTCATCTCATAATTATATCGTTTTTTTGTATTAATTTTTTTTGTACTAAATGTTTTCATAGAACAATATTTCAAAATCAATAGATCTATCTAGAGACTCTAAAAGGTACAATTTCTTACCTAACACATTATTTTCAATTATAATTTTTGGTATTTCAATTTTTTTCATTTTTTTGAAAATTTATTGAATTCAACATGATGGTGATAAATCAGTTTGATTATTTTATTCTAAAAAACAACCTCAAGAGTTTATAAATTTTCTACCATTGGATATTTTTAATCTAAAGTAAATTGTAGAATATTACTTTTCATATTTCTTCACCTATATAAATGGATCCCCACCCTATCCTATATCAAATTTCTCTATGTTTTTTCAAAACCTATACCATACTTATAGTAGCTGCGTCTGATAGTTTTTCATGCTCATAATATTTAATCTCACTGATGTAATTATCATTACCTATATCCCCCCAAAACAATACAAACAAAATATTTCTCATATTTGAAATTTTTTAGAGAATAGTTAGTAACTAGATAATTCTAGAATATGTACTATTATTCCATGAAAATAGTTATAAATTTAAATGATGAGAGTCCAGTTGTGTAGAAAAACCAACACCAATCAAGATCTAAATCTTCCTGATGAAGTTAAACCATTCTATAGTATTGTGAACTTTTATGATTAATTAGAAGTAATATTTTCCATCTACGATTGAGATATAAACATATCTATAAAATAATAGGAAAATTTAATAGGTGTATCATTAGAGAGAGGTTCCTTGTGACCTTCGCACAAGCTACCAAAATAAAATGAAACCGTCATTAAATGCAGATACGATCAATCTCTTTTTGATTTTCATGAGCCTAAAATATAAAATACTCATCTATCATAGCATATTCACATTATAAATCTATAGACGAGTGTTTTTTAATTCCTTGAAATGGTGATAGAGAAACTATTATGGTTTCAGATGTGTTTTTTTGTCATTTGGTTAATATGAGAAAGATATATTTTATGGGTTATAGTTTTGTAACTATCCAAATTTTGAAGTCTGGTGAAATCAATTCTCAGATGATTATGTTTCCAGGGATTTTGGCTATATTCATTTTTGAAAGCTTAATTTTATGTAATCTTCTCCTCAAATCAGTACCAAGAAAATTGAATGTTTCTTGTATTATTGATCATATGATAATGATTTTGACACTTAATTTTGATTCAGAATCAAATAAGTATGTTAATGATGATGATGACGGATCTTCCGACGAAATTGTTGGAGGATGAAAAGTTATTCCAGAACAATCTATGTTAAATGTTTCTGAGATGAAAAATAAGGAATGGTTATGCTTTAAACCCCAGGAAAAAATAGAGAAGCTGATGAAATAGTGTATATTTTGAGAAAATGACTTTCTGAAGGAGAAGATGGTGACCAAAAGTTTGGTCTTAATTATATAGAATCCCTTGTTGAAATAATTTACCCTCAAGATGATCTTAAGGAAGAAGAGAAGAAAAATAGGTTGAAAAATATAAAACATGTTGTTTTTTATGTTTCTATATTTTTGAAAGAAGTTGAAAAGGAGAGTGGCGAAATTTATATTTTGGAAACCATGACAAAATAATCAATCCCTTCCCTCTATCCAATAAAAGGGATTGAATAAATAAAATGATGGTGAAGAATCAGATCCACAAATAAAATTTTTAACGCTAATATTTCATTAGTATAATAAGATACTGACATGAGTGAGATTGATGAGATTGCTTTTGAAGATTATCTGATAAATGAAGAAGAATAAAAGAATGGTGAAGAATAAAAAAATCCAGATGGTTAGCCTGGAAAAGATGCTGATCAATAACAAGAGTCTCAATCAAACATGATAGCAGTAATATCTTTATATGAAACCTCATGAAAGATACCATAATCAGTATTAGAGTCTTTAAAGTAGATACTAAATGAAAAAATGATGATAAAATCAATCATTAATCAGATAATATAGAAGATACCAGATCGGATGGTGATCATAATCATAATTTGTATGATGATGATGTCAGAATTACTTTGGTATAACATTCTATTTATGAGTAAGATACTGATTCAGAAAATACTATCTCATTTAAAAGATATTAGTATGTTTTCTAATCCCAAAATATAATTGAAAAGTAAATTCCATATTTCCTAATGATTGAAGATAAAATCGATTTGGTTACAGATAACCAAAACAAAATATCAGACTCAATCAATATTATAAGAAAAAGACCGATCAAGCATGAAGCTGAAATCAATGTGTTTAAATAGAGTTTTAAGAAAAATATAAAGGTATGTAATAAATTAGTGACGTGGTCACGTAAATATTATTAAATTATTAAACTTAATTAATATTTAATTGTAGATATTATAAGGACTCTGAATGAAGTCATAATTTCACTCAACAAAATGATTAGTGATACCACTCAAAAAATTAAAGATTTTAGATGTCGAGATGATTAGGAAATAATGAATTCTAAATAGATTGAAATGAAGTTGGATTTTATTCAATAAAAAATTTTAACATCCAAGCTTTACAATGACGATATAATCGATTTGAAAAATAAAAATGTCTTACTAACCAATAGAATTTATGATTAAGATAAAAAAATCAATTCTTAGGATGTCAAAATTCATACTATGGAATAAAATTTTCAATCATGGGAGTAAAATATATCTACCCAAGACTATTTGTATGAAGAACATTAATAAATTATTCGGTCTCTAAAGGAATCACATAATAAGAGGAAGGATGATGGAAATGAATTGAAGAAGATGAAGGCTATTTCCTTAGACTTATTAATGAAGAAAAAGTAGAAGCAGAAGAAATGATTTGTTTTGAACTATTATTGTATTTATTTTAGAACAACAATGTAATATTTTTTTCATGTAATGATATATTGATTTAATGTTTTCAAAATAGGTCTGGATGGCTATTCCTTCATTAAATTTTGAAGACCAGATTCATTATTTCTTCACATTTTTTTCTCTAACCCTTTTTTAAGAGTCCTTACCTATTTATTTTTGTAAATCACAAAGGGGAAGAGTGATTTATAATGGGGTGAATTTATTTGACAGGGGGTAATGAGATAATGATAATAACATAATGATAATTTATTTAGTAAGGGGGTAATTTATTTAGAATGAGAATATGATCATTAAGTAATCTATTATCTTAAGGGGGAGTTAGTCATATTCAACATCATATTTCGAAATGTTTTGAAACTCAAAGGGAGTTAAACATAAGTTTTTACATCAGAAATTGATAGTTCTTTACTTGGTTGTGGACTCAAGTTTTATATATTCATTTTTCATTTGAGACTTTTGGTTTATGCATTCCAAAAAGGGGGATATTGTTGAGTAAAAAGTCCTATTTTGACTTTATATTACTTTTGTTTTGGAAATCACAGACTCTTTCATTAATACCAAATTATTAACTCTGTTTTATTCAAATAATTTTAAGAAAAAAATCTTATATCATATTACCATAATTCCATTAAGTCTTTTGATTCATATTTTATCAATATGATTTTTTTCATAGGAATATGATAATAATTGTTTTTATAAGTTTTACAGAAATGATTCATTATATGATTATCATAACAAGGCCAGATATGATTATAATCATACACAGATAATATGACTTTTATCATACACACTGTCTAGTTTTCATACTAACAATTTTTTTATAATGATATAAATCATAATGACTATAACAATGAAAATCATTGCACCTTATTACATTATGTTTTCTGTATCCATATAAAGTTGTATCATAATTAAAGGAAAACATTTTAATGAAAATGATGTTGTGTTTTATTTATCGATATACATTATAAAATGATGTTACTATTTTAGTTATAAGATTACTGTTGGACTCTTAGGTATCCAAGTCCCTATGATAATTTAGTGGAACATATGAATGTTGGAGATCAAGACAACCATTGGGATGAGGTTTATAAATTTCTATTCATTTTAATGAGATCACACACACACATGATGATATATTTTCAAGACACTATGTGAGAGCTCCACCAAATTTACTACGTGTAAAATCCTTGAAGTTTAAAAGTTGCAAACTACTTATATCATTGACATGTACTCTCAAGAGTTTTTTTCTTTATTTGACCCTGGTCATTGTGATTATGATAGAGGTATTCCATAGATAATAAGACAATGGTGTCTATATTTTTCATGTCAATATATTTGAATGATAGGAAGATAGAGGTTCCAATCGACTTCTAGATTGAGGGATTGCAGGGATAGAGATATAGAGGCCAGTAATCGTATAAAGTGCTTACCCCTAGTGTGGGTAACATAGACCCATATGAATGTATAAATACTATGAACTCTATTAAATGTTATTGGATGTATTTTTCTTTGGGTTAAAATAATTATATTCATTTACTTGTTTTACATTTCTGCTACATTGTAATAGAAATTGAATTGTTTTATACATTCAATTTTTTATTATCTATTCTGTGATTATCACCATTGTAATTATGATTTATATGATTAAGATCACATTATTTACTCAATATGATTCTATATTCTTTATTATAGAATCATTAATTATTTCAATATTTTTATATTAACCATTATGATTATGATCCATATTATGCTTACTCTTGTTAAATCATTTTCTTATAGTGAATATGATTAAATACAATATGTGGAATATATGTAAGAATAAAAATAATTATGATAGTTTTATAACCATACCCAAGGGGCAGTCTGATTAATTATTTTACATAATAATAGGTTTTGTGAATTGAATTAGTTTAAATCCCTTTGAACTAAATTATTTTCCAGTTAAAAATGGATGTTTTTTAACTTACAATTCACCCCTCTTATATTTTGTCATCTATATATACATTACGATCCAACATAACATTCAAATTACACTAATAAACATAGTTGAAAAAAATTATGTTTGAAGGATATGATCCATATAATTTCCATCAATGTAAATTTAGTATAGAAAATCTTAAAAAGAAATGAAATTTTAACATACATCAGTTACCTAAAATGTCATATTTGTTTGTACCCATTAGAACATCCTATATAATAAATTTCAATTTATTAAAAATCCATTAAAAACCTAAATCATATACAAAATATAATATATTATTTACTTATAGAATATTATCACTATTTATTAATAGTTATTTATTGAAATATTTGTTTGGGGTGATTACAGCTTCATTTTTCATGCATGTTTCGATTTAACAGTCTTGGTTATTATACCTTGATCGTGGTTCCATCATGTAAATTTGAATTAATATTTATGTTTCTTTCATTCCATCTATAAAAAATTAGAAACACCACTCTTTCGTACGTACAAACTACTGTTTCTATAAATTATTGAAATTCATTTTCTCTTTCAGGCCTTGTAATCAGATAACTTGGTCTTGGGAAGTCATGCTATGTTATGGGTCTCCCTCGACCCAGTTAGAAAGAGTTCTTTGTTATAAATAATAATCAAGGATTCGACCCCAACCTTTAAAAACAATCTCTTCACAGAGGTGGAAGTCCACATATATGCTTGAGCGATGCTTTCCTTTCCCATACAATAAAAAGTTGGTACATAATGTTTGTTACATCATCATATTAACAATTATCCATATTTAATACACTAGACTAATTATTTTATAATGGATAAAATAGGACTATAATATATAGATGATGAAGTGAAAATGAAAGTACACAGTTAAGAGTGACACCTATTTGGGAGGAACCTCGTTTGGATTACACATTAATCCTTGAAAATATGATATTTTGGAAATGAATGAAGCTGTAGGAAATTGGGGGAAAATGTAGTTATTATATCATGGATTTGTTTAAATATAAGGCATAATATTTCTAAAAAAGGAAGAAGTGGAGTTTGCCTTTAATAAGTGAGAGAACAGAATGACATGGAATTACTCAAAATATTAAATAATATATATATCATAATCATGTAATGTTTATCCATGGAACCAAAAATTAAAATTTAAGATGTTAAAGGATTTAGATAAATCCAAACAATAATATTTAGACATGTTTTGGGTGCTTTTTTTGCATTATATCACAATTAAACTACATTAAATTAATTTTAACATTAGCCATGAAAACCTAACTTTCTACCATGATAACAAAATTATATGTCAAAAAATAAAATGGTTCTTTAATTTTTAAATGATATATAAAAATTGGGAATCAATTTTATCAGATGAAATTCCTATAGGTGTCCAAAATTAATTTTAATATAATAACACAAAATGCATGAAAAATAATTATTGGAAAATACAATATTTAAACCTAAAAATAAGTTTACACTAAAATCAAATAAAAATTTGGTTTTCATGAATTTTTGGGTTATTTGATAAAAAATAAAGTTTTTATATTCTTGGATCAATCCAATATGGAATGGATCCTACTAACCGAACCATTAAATGAAAATACCCAGTTTTTTAAATTTTAACAAAATATATATTATCTTTAGAAAACTCAAACATTGGCTTCTAAATTCCTAATACCTATTTAAAATAAATATTATAACTCTGTAATAATATACATAGTCCATCACCAATCATACAATAGGATAACATCAAGTGATAGAGATATTTTAAATCTTCATTCCATACTTATATTCAGTTTTACCATTTTGAACCTTAACAAGGTGATAAATAGTTACCATTGATATTATTTATAATGTCCAAAAAAATGCGTGAACAAATTAAATAAATTAAATTATATTTAATTAATTTTTGAATCAATATTATAAATTTTTTCTATAATGTGTATAAATTAATTTTAAAATAAGCATGGAAAATGCAATGAAAACTATTTTTAGAAATAATTATTATAAGTATAAAATTGGCTTTATTTTTATTCAATGAACCATAAAAAACATTATATTAATGTTAATAATTTTAATTTTATATATATAATATAAATATTTTGTTAAAATAATTTATAAATATATGTTTATTCAATCTATTATGATAAAACCACATTGCATGCTTAAAACCATTTTTTTCAGAAAACATCAATTTTACCTTAAAAAGCTTTTATTTTAATTTATAACCAAATGATAACAAATGTGTTTTTTATAATTGTGAAGAAAATAATTTCCATTATTTAATTTTTATTATTCATTCTAATCAATCTAAATAATCAGGGATAACATCCACATTAAACAATAATATTGTAATAGTATATTTTGGTTTGTTTAATCTCGGTGTTTTATGTCATGAAAGTAATTAGTGAAATAATTATTATTTATAAAAATACATATCATAAAATAAAAGGGCACTTCAATTTTATTTTGAAAAATCATATAGAATATATGTGGAATGGATCATAGATCATTCAAGTGGAATTCTCATAGTTATCACATAGTTCACTAGAGAACATAGATAAACTATATGTAGTGAAATAATATTGAACATTTAAATATTTTTACCCCTTTGTTATTTTAGATTCCACTTTGCATTGATGATAATTTTTTTATAATATATTTTTTGATGTTTTTTTATTCTTGATTAATTGAGTGATGAATTATGTGATTCTTAAATATTATATTTCATTTTTTCTAAACCATGCCTCTAGGGTGTTCATTATTGGGTAATAGAGAGGGAGATATCAAGAGTAATAAAACTATAACACACTATAGGATCCTAATATCATTAATTTGGTTATATATACCATTAAATGTTTATAATAGGAAGGTGGGTAAGACCAATCCCAAGTAGAAGATATTTATTATGAATTTACCAAGATTAATCTAACAATATTCCATGGCAACTAGGGATCTCATGAACCCTAAGAGTGGATGGATCATATTGAATATATATTTCCATTTTTTTAATCCCTGGAGATTTCAATGATATTTTTCCCACTTATATACCTGTTCGACCTAGAATAAACTGGTGTGACACTATTATATAAGTAAATTTTCAGGGATAACCCACCTAGTCTATGTTCAATGAGTTTTTCAATAAATTTTTATATCCACATACTGTAATGGTGGTGATGTTTAGATAATTTTTGACCTGGTTTACTATGTTAGTTCACCTATCCCATGAGTTCCTCATGAATGACATTCTAAAATCATTAAATTTTAATATAGGATTTAATAATGTGATTAGATCAAGGATTATTCTTCTTTTCATTGCATTATTTGTTGAGGTGGTCAATAAGGTAGAGATATCTAATACAAATATAGAAGGGATGACTAGTTTAGTTAGTTCCTATACAACTATAGAAGTATGTTAGAGTTACACATTTTTTCCGAAGAAAACTTGAGGACTCTAGATGTGGTAATTAAAAGGGTTTGTATAAATCCTTAGATTTTACTTCCCTGTTTCACTCGAGGAATATGTTTGTAGTGTACTATAAAGCGGGATGTTCAAAAAAACTATATTTCTAGTAGACTCCCATGAAATTCCATTAGAATAGTTGTTTGGAAAATTTATAGTGTTTTTGTTGGCTCTGACCGTAGAATAATAAGGTTTGATCATCTTATATAGGCAGTTATTATGTTTAGTCAAATAAAAATAAATTAGATTCATCTCACCCCCGAATGAGAGGGGATTATAATTCAACTTGGATGACTTAAAATACTCTAAAATCCTGGTGTTTATATGTGTAAGATTATGTGTCGAAAGAATCATATGGAGAGACCATGATCATGAGAGGTATAATTTTTATTAATTCAAATATGACTATATATTTATTTAAAATAGGTTCATCCCATTCATTTACCTCATTCAATTTGATTGATTCTTTGTGATTGAAACCTATGTTGATTCCATATGCATTGTTACTTTTTAATCCTTTGGGAAAAAGAATGGATCATGGATTTAATTATATTGTGTGTTTTCTGATTATTATCTATGTTGAAATAATGTGGTATTTCTTAGTTTTTGATTTAGATATCATTAACTATATCATTGGTTTGGTTGTATAGTTAGTGCTAAATTTTATATTATTTTATACCATCCAATGGTTTTTATTCCATTTCCCTTATACGAGACCTCATGTATTCTGAGGTGAGAAGGATCCAATATTAGGATGGTAAAATAAATTTGCTCTCTATTTTGGCTCAATCCCATGATAGATATCTATTCTGTTATTGGAGGTTTTGGAGTAGATTTCATGTGTTCAATTTTTATTTGTGATTTGTATGTATTCTGAAGTTTTAGTTGATGATTTTTCTGGGTTTCATCTCTAATAGTTGGTAGAGTTATCCATTTATCTTTTCTCAAGGGCGATTCTTATCCATTTACCATCTTATATAATTTCTCATAATAAGGTAAAAGAATTAATGGTTCAGTTAAAGTATCTCAATATCAAGGGTCTTATTGACGTGATCATATAACAATGGGAATCACCAGTTCTATTTGTATAGATATCATATGAGAGTCTCTGACATTACATTGATTACTAGAATCTAAATTAGGAATTAATTAATAATAAAAACATGTTTCTGAATATTGATCATACATCTGAAAAACTAACATGAATGTGATGTTTTTTTTATTATCGATCTAACATAAGGATACCAAACATTTATTATAGTTTTTGTTGTTAATATATTGATCTAAAATGGAATTTATGAACTAGATCCTCCAATAGTATCTCAAAACATTTATTATAGTGTTGGTTGTTAATATATTTATTTATTACATGACAAAAGGGGATCATGAGGACCATATATTAATTACATTAGGAACACTAAATTAATATCCCCAGCATATAAAATTTTATAACTACAAATTTGGATCCAACAATTAACTTTTTATGACCTTTGGTATCTAATAATAGAATTTATATTGACCTTGAGATTATCCATGTTGTAATTTCTTTGTAGAAACCAAGGAATGTTTTTGAAATTATTAGATTCCTGGATCTAATGGTATACTACAAGGAGTTCATTTTGGACTTCTCTTGTTTGGCATCACCAATATTTTCCTTTTCTCAAAAGGGAATGAAATTTTATTTTCATGAGAAATTTAAATGATCCTTTTATTAGTATAAGGTTGATTTTAAATTATATACCATTTTCATTCGTAGGGAATTTTGTATAGGATATTTTGTTTATTGTGATGCTTCAAGTACGGGGTTGGTGTTTGTTTTGATACAGAATGTGTAAAGACGCATGTATTTATATAAAAATACATTTTATTTCTAATAATACTCATGAATATGATAATAAATTTACTTTAATGGGGATTCTAAATTAAAAGTCTTATCCTAAATGCAATAATGAGTTTATCCAAAATCTCATGTTTCACTCAAGGATGAGTCATACGGAAAAATAATAACATAATATTATTATTTTAAATTATATTTAATGCCAAGCCATTGTATTGGTGGTAATGAAAATAACTAATAATATTTTGATTAAACATGTTTGCTAAATGTTTTTACATTTATCTAATAAAATTTAGTGGCTTAAAATGAGAATGAATCCAATTTTAATCATAAATACTATAATATTTTTAAATGGTATTTTTACCACATTTTGATAGAGAATGCTTTTAAAATATATTTTTTCACATTTATATGTTACATTTTTAAAAATAAACTTATTCATTATAATAGGGACATCAAAAAAAATTGGGTAAATATTTGGTATTTTTCTGATAAAGTTCATTTTTAATGAATAGTGACAAAATACTGCATTTTCAGTCAAAATTGTATTTTCATCTGATTTATTTATATATTTATATTATCATTTTAATTGTTTTTAAATTATAATTAGATTATTTTTTATCATTTAATATAATGTTATTCATTAGAAGTAGCTTCACATTTTAATTAGACATAAAGTCATGTCAATCTTTTGATAGTTATTATTTCTTAAAAATGCGCATTTTGGTTTTGACAATGAGAATTTATATTAAATGAATTTATCAAATTATGTGTTTTGAATATGGGAAAATGGATTCCAAATTTTGAATCAAGAGGTCAAAATTTTGTAAGTAGGTAACTTTTATTTTTAGATATTTTAAATAGTAACTTCAGAAAATATTTTATTTACCATGGTTAAAGGTTAAATATGGAAAATAATCATAAAAATTAATATTATAATAATATTAAATTACCGTAACATGTGTCTTAAAACTATTGTATGATAATTTTTGTACTATATGAATCCTTGGGTCAATTTGGGGACCTCATGGAACCACTTGTATATGGAAATGACATTTTATAAAAATTAATTTAATGTTAAGGAAAATGTAACATAAACATATATCTTGTAGTAAAACAATCTTTATATGGGGTTATATAAGTGATAAGATCAACTATAAATAGTTATTAGAAATATAATAAGATTTCCCACATCATGTTATTGTATATATTATTCTTAGACATTATATAAATAAGTTAAATAATAACATAATGACGATGAAGTGATTTATTCAGTAATAAAGGACTCAAATAAAGAATATAATAAATATTTCAATAAAGGTAATTTGGTTATTTTTTTGGTCATCCAAAAATTTTCTGCATGACATTTACATTTATCTTTGTATTAATAAATTTTTTTCGAATCAATCATGTAGTTAGGGATTTTAAAAAAAGTCATGACATGAATAGTAAAAAACTAATGTAATTGATATTTTAAAATATAAAATATTTTATTAAAGATAATAAAATTACAAAAAAATATAATATTCAGCCAAATATTTTTGATATGTGTAAAATTTTATTTTTGAATATTTAATTGGATATTTTTCATATTTTGGTAACTATTTTGATTCTAAATGTATTAAAGGCTTGATTAATCAGTAAGAGTAAAAATTGGTTAAATAAAAAAGATAAGGATTTCAAAATATCCAAAACCTATCAAATATTTATTGATGATTTTATTTAGAATAATATACATATTATATTATAATATTATTAATTGTGGAACTTATTAAACAAAAAAATATGTTTATAATAAAATAATACTTTCAAACATTTTTAAAGAGCCCCCCCTTATAAAAGGTCATCACCTCTATCCAATTACTCACAACTCTCAAGCCCCATGTATCATCCATAATATTCCCAAATATTCTCCCAAAATCCCTCTATTCCTACTATAAGCCTTCCCATTGACATAAGGCAATGGAAGAGTACCCTTATTCTCAAGTCAAAAGAAGTTACCCGATTTATGGTAATGTCTTCTTTCAAGATCAATTCCACTGTTTTTCTTTCTACACTCTCTATTCTCTAATTATTCTTTATTTAAAAAATAACACAAATATCCTCAATATAATATGTTGTTGTTATGGTATGTATTTTAACTACACACACCTCCATATAATCCTTATAGAACATATTTTTTTGTGGATGACAAACTACCGCATCACGAAATGATGACTGTTCAACCTTCTCCTTCTACCTCCTATGGTGGTCATTATGATAGAACTGTGATTATATATTATATTTTTTATATATATTTTATCTCTATACTTTTTTAATTCTCATTTAGAAAATACCATTATTCTTTTCATGTTGTATAAATATGATAATTTCATTTGAGAAAGTGCGGACTGTCGCCCCCTCAAAGTGATATGACTCATTCATTCCATACGCGGAACAAAGAAAGGATAGTGTTAAGGAACATATGTAACATATATAAAATATGATATTATACTAAATTATAATATACCAATGTATCATTAATATTTCATTCCTTTAAATAGTAAATACAAACGAATGTAGCGTTAATGCGTACGTACGACTTACCATCTACAAGAATGATATATTTTATTAATTATCTAAAAATGATACTGAATATTAAACATACATATATACTGGATATATATATGGTATATATTATCTATAAATCATGAATATAATTTTGGATATAATGGAAGTTTTACCACATGGAATATTTATAACTATAACAAAATTATTTTTTTCTGAAGTTCTGAACATCGACCAAATGTCCATTATGAACTCAAATAATTAACTAATTGTTATAGAAATGTAATAAGTGATAGTAAAGGAATAAAAAACATGAAAAAAATTTCTGAAAAAATAGAAATTAACTGATGTTTATTATTCAGGAAATTAAAGAACGAACGAGTCAAGTTGGACATGAGGTTAGCGACTTTGTCTCAACCTTCTTTCTTTGAGTCATATTTTGATTTATACACAACATGTTTTTATAGATTATATAATAAACCCCTTTGAATTTTACCTTCATTCAAAGAGACTATTTTAACTAAAAATATTTTTAATAATGAAAAAAAGAATGTTTTTAACGTATGTGGAGACAATGACTAATCTGGCATCGTAATCCTTATTGGTATTCCTTTATAAGAATTAAGGTTTTTAAAAAGAAAAAAGAAACCCCTTATTTAGTTTTTGTGAGTTTTTGTATTGAAATTTATTTTTTTAAATTAATTGAGTATTTCAATATTTTGAAATTATTTCTTATGATTGCAAATGAAATGTTATTAGTGAAGTGTTTAGATTATCAGTATTTTATGCTTTAGGAATATATAATGGTACTTGGACATTTGAAATGGGTTACATGATAAACCAAATGATGGGTGGTACTATGATAAACCAAGGATGGGTAGTTATGTTATAACCTATAATCAATTGGGTATAAAAGTCATCCATATGGATATTCCATTTAGTGACACGTGTTGATGTTAACCTTATAGTTATTCCATTTAAGTTTTCTTATGTACCATGTTACTTTTATATGATATATGTTTCTTTATATTGAATTTATGTGAATAATTTGGTTACAATAAGTGAAATAAATGATCTTACATTAAGTGAAGTGTTGTTACTACTACATTAAAGTCCTAAGTATTAATTTATGATAAAGTATTCATGGTTTAGCTATTTTTTTAAAAAACTAACACTTTTCCTTCATTTTGTATCCCTTACCGAGCTTTTTATCTTCATCCTATGTTTTTTAAATTATTTAGAAAGGACGTACGGTATAACAGGGTCATGGATGGGATCAAAGAAATTTCACGATGTTTAAAAGATACAACTAATCATGTTTCTTTTCATTGAATATTTTTTATTATATGAAAAAATGGATACTGGGTAGAAGTGTCTACATGTAATATTCAAGAGGTTTTTTATTAGTTAAGACCTAATTCAATAATGTTCTAAACCTGAAAAGATCATCAAGGTGAATTATTAAATTAATTAATTATTTTTTAAGGTTTAAGGTTGGGGCCTTGTAGTTGGAATCATAGGTAGGATTAGACAACATTATAAGTTAGGATTTTATTAATAGAATATTCATATAATATTTTTACATTATGTTCAAATTGAAATGATAGAGCATTTAAATATGACCATTTTTTTTTCATCAAAGATATGTTTGTTCTGAATGGTTTCTATAGAGGAAACATGGAAGCTATGTTCATAAGGAATACATAGAATAATGGCCTTCCAAATTAGCATCATAATATGGTTGGAATCAGAACTGAACATTTTGTTATAGTGAAGGCGTTGTTAACTCAAGCAATAAATGGTGGTGGTATACAAACATGAGTTCAAGTAGATCAACCCTAGAGAAACATGTCTATAGTGGAGCATTTTATGAGGAAACATCACCCATCATTCATAGGATCGTCTGACCCTTTTCAAGAAGAAGGGTTGATCAAATCATTAGAAGATATTTTCAATGTCATGGGTTCTACAGAAAATCAAAAGGCAAGTCTTGATGTTTATTGTTATAATGTAGAAGTAGATCAGTGGTGGTCGATTTTTAAAAATATCATGGATAGTGAAGATATTGATTCTCCATATTGTGAATAATTCAAAGTTATGTTTCATGGGAAATATTTTCCTAAGGTGGTTTGAATTTAAATGGAAAAACAATTCTTGGAATTGAGGCTGGAGGATGAATTAGTGGCTACCTACAATGAAAAGATCACTCAACTGGTAGGGTATGCTCCAAATTTCATCAAAGATCTTGATAGTATGAAAAAAAATTACAGTGGGATGAAGGCACGATATCAATGAGTATTAGACTCTCATGAATTCCAAATCTATGAGAAACATATTAGATGTGCTGAGACTGTAGAAATTTTTTTTGATGATCAAGTGATCTAAGATTGCAAGAAAATGAAGAGGTCCAGTTGACATGAAAAAAATGAAAGAATTCATCAAAGAATCCTAGAGGTAATAAAATTAAATTTCCATCTTCTGAGAAGTGCGGTAAAAATAATCCAAGAGAATGCCTCTAAAATTTTTGAAAGTGCTTCCTATGTGGGAAGACTAATATTATTGATCATAACTATAAGGTTGTTGATCATGCAGGAAATGAAAATCCAATGTTAAAATGATTTAGTTACACTGAACATGGGAATTATGCCAATGTGTGTACAAATTTGATTACCTAGGGTTAAAACCAGACATATCAAAAGAAGAAGGGTGGGGAAAAATCTTTTTCTATTACTATGGTTGATGCGGGACCATCAAATGAAGTGGTATTAGGTGGTTTTTTTTTAGATTTTTCCAATGTATTGTTAGATTTAGGATCAACACATTCTTTAATTTCTATGAAATTTTTAGTTAAATTGGGAATTCCACCTCAATATATGAATCATGAACTTATAGTAAAAAAAAGTGGATAATATATTGAGAAATAATAATATTAATAATCATCCTATCCTTATTTGTGGAAGGAATTTCCTCCAATCCTTGTTTTTTTCTTCTAGTAGAGTTTGATGTTATTTTGTGATGGATTGGATTTCTGTTCCCATGATAAGATCAATTGTAGAACTAAAGAGGTTTATTTTAAGAAAGTCTTTCAGTTTGTGTAGAATAATGAACCCTTTGATCTGATTACATATTAGGATGCTGAAAAACTAGTGAAATATAGATGATGAATGTTTCCTAGAACATATTGCGGAAAAAAATAGATCAAATTAATGATGTCCTAGTAGTAAATGAGTATATTGATTTTTTTTCATGATGATTTTTATTGTATTTAAACTTGTTGAGAAGATTAATTTACTATTGACTTAGTTCCTGATGCTAAGACAATTTCATAACCCCCTTATCGAATAGATCAAATTGAACATTTAGATTTTAAGAAACAACTGTATGAGTTTTTAGATAATGTTTTCATTCATCTTAGCACATAACATGGGGTCATTCTATCTTTTTTCTAAAAAATAATGATGGTCAAATGATACTTTTCATTGATTATAGATCATTGAATTATATATCTATTAAGAACAAGTGGTATTTTCATCATATTGATGATTTGTTTGAACAGCTCTATGGAGTAGAGTATTTTTCAAAGATTTACCTGAGGTTAGGGTACCATTAGTTGAAATAAATGAAGAAGAAATTCCAAATACCGAATTTCATTCTAGATATGGCCATTAGGAATTTCTAGTTATGCCTTTCGGGTTAACTAATGCAGCTACTATATTCATGGATCTTATGAATATAATTTTCCATGATTTCTTGGATAAGTTTGTCGTTGTGTTTATTGATAAGTTTTTTTTTATATTAAAAATGTAAATAGGATCATGAAAGTAATTTAACGGGTGTCTTTAAACCCATAAAATAATATAAATTTCCCTATAAATTCAGTAAGTGTGAGTTTTGGTTACAAAAAATTTCATTCTATGGTCACATTGTTTCAACAAATGGCATAACTGTTGATCCTGCAATACCAAAAGTTATTGAAGTATGAAAATTTCCTACAAATATAACAAATATTCAATGTTCTCTTGGTTCTTCAGGCTATTACAGAAGGTTTGTTGATAATTGTTAATAGTCATCTTTCCCACTGACTAAGTCAACTCAAAATAGTGTTATGTTTTTTTAGACGAAAAGAATTTGATGATTTTTTTTCAGGAATTGAAATGAACATTGGTGAATGCTTCATTATTAGTATTAAGTTACTGAAATGGTGATTTTTTATATGTAGTAATTATTAATTGAATGGAATTGGTTGTGTACTAATGAAGAATGATTAGGAAAATGCTTATGCTTCACCTCAGTTGAAACATCATTAGTTAAATTACATTACACATGATTTGAAATTATTTGTTTTTTTTCCATAAAAATATGGAGGCATGATTTGTATGGTGTAATGTGAGAAATATATATTTATCACAAAATATTGAAGTATATATTCACTTAGAAGGAATTAAACATGAGATAGAGGAAATAGTTAGAATTAATCAAGGATTATGATTTCACGATCCATTACCATCCATGAAAGGAAAAAAAGTGGCTGACGATTTGAGATGAACAAGTAATGCAACATTTAACATTCTGTGTTTGAAACAAGATCATTTGATTAAAAATTTGATAAACATTTTCATAGAATTTGTTGGTGCATGAAATTTCTCTGTTTGTTTCAGGTGGTTGTGAAATTTTCTCTCGCATACAGAATAAATAAAGCATAGAAGGAAGACAATGAGTTTCAGAAAAAGGTAGATGTAGTTAAGAAGGGTGTGTTACAAATATTTAATACAGATAAATATTTTAGTTTGAGATTTGGGAAGGGATTATGTGTGCCTTTTGATTCGAAGTTGAAAAAGTGTTGGTATGTTAATCTCATAGTTATCCTAGCTATACATCGATGTACATAGATATTTTGGAGTATTATTTGTGGGATGTAACGAAAAAAGATACTGCTAACTTTACAGTGAAGTGATTGAATTGTCAATTGGTTAATATAGAGCAATAATTACCAAACAAGATGTTTCAGACTTTTCATGTTCCACAATGGAAATGGGAACATATATCCATGGACATCATTGTGGGATTACCAAAGAAATCGTGAGTTAATAATTCAATATGGGTTATTGTTGATATATTGACTAAATCTTCACATTTCATTCAAATTCAAGATACTCTATCTGTAGATCTACTTTCTCAGTTTTATGTTAAAGATATAGTTAGGTTTCATGGAGTTCCCCTCTCAATTTTAACCGATCGTGATCTAAGGTTCACTTCTAACTTTCGGAAATTCTTTAAGAAGTCACTATGTACTAAAATAAATTTGAGTAATCATTTCATCCTAAATTAGATAAGCATCCAGAATAAAAAATTTAGACATTAGAAGATATTCAATGTGCTTATTCAATGGATTACAAGGGAAATTGGGACCAACATCATTATTTGGTTTATTTTTCTTATAATAATAGCTTTCATTCAAGTATACAGATAGCTCAATTTGATCCATTATATATAATTCAGTTTAGAACACTATATTTTTGGGATGAGGTAGGTGAAAGAATGTTGATGAGACCAGAATTGTTAGAAATGATGGAAAAAAAGTTCAATTAATTCAGAATCACATGATGAGTGCATAGAGTAAGAAGAAAAGTTATACGGATAACGGGAGGAATGATCATTCATTCGAGGTAGGTAATCTTGTTTTTCTCAAAGTATCTCCATTGAAATGTGTGATGTGTTTTGGTAATAAGGGAATGATTAGTTTGAGGTTCATTGGACCCTATAAAATCCCAGAGAAAGTTGGATTTATTTTTTTATGAGTGGATTTACCTAAATGTTTATCCCAGGTACATAATTTTTTTCATGTTTCAATCTTGATGAATTATATGCCAGATCCATCTCATGTTTGAGCCCATAGGTAGTTCAATTAGAAGAGAATTTTTCTAATGAGGTACAACTATTCTACTTTCTAGACTAAGGAGATCATGTGTTGCGGAATAAGATAATTCATCGTGTAATGGTTTTTCAAAAAAACTCACAGTTGAAGAGGCACTATGGGAATATGAAAATTCTCTTCGTGATTAATAACCCCATTTATTTGATAAGTGAATAGAGTTACAGGTACACAATTCCCAAAAGGGGTGAATGTTGTAAAAACCCATGTATTTATTGAATAATTATTTTGATTTGTATTAATAATTATGAATATGTTATTAATTTTACTTTAATGGGGATTCTATGATTGATGGCGTACCCAATATAAAACAATGAGTTTATCTGAAATCTAATGTTTTCACAGATGGCTTTGTTATACTGAAAAATAATAATATAATATTATTATTTTAAATGGTAGTTACTGCCTTGAAGTTGTACTGGAAAGACTGAATAAAACATACCATGTTATAATTATTCATGTTTGTTAAATGTTTTTACATTTATCCAATAAAATTTATAGGCTTAAAATGAGAATTAATCCAATTTTAAGCATAAACACAAATATTTTTAAAAGGTAGTTTTACCGACATTTGATGACAAACCCTTTTTAAATCACGTTTTTTAAATTTTATAAGTTTTATTCAAAAAATGATCTTCCTCTTTTGAAGCGAGATATCAAAATTTACTTTGGGTTATATTTTGGTATTTTTCTAAAAAAGATCATTTTTTAATTGAATAGTAAAATACTGCATTTTAACTCAAAACGTTCTTTTCATCTGATTTATTTATATGGTTAGATTGTCTTTTTAATTTTTTTTAAAGTGTAATTATCATATTTAATACCATTTAATCCAATTTTGGTCATTGGAAGTAATTTCACTTTTTAATTATACATAAACATAGGTCAATATTTTGATCATTAATAGTTCTTAAAACACGATTTTTGGTTTTGACAGCGGTAATTAATTTTAAATTAATTTATGAAATGTTTGTTTTTTGAATTTGTAAAAATTTATTCAATATTTAGAATCAAGTGTTACAAATTTTATAAATAGGTACACTTGTTTTAGATATTATGAAATGTAACTTCAGTAAATATTTTATTCATCTAGATATTTATTATAAGTCTGAATTTTTTATTGACTCTTTAATTTGATATTTTTCATGTTTTGGTAACTATTTTGATTCTCAATGTGTTAAAAGCTTGATAAATTGGTAAAAATAAAAAAAGGGTTAAATAAAAAAGAGAGTGGTTAACATATATCTGAAACCATTACAATTTATATTGGATGATTTTATTTCAAAAAATAGTCATCTTATATTATATTTTAATGTGTTTTTCACCTTTGGAAACCGAAAATCATTTTATAATAATATAATACTTTCAAACATTCATAAAGAGACCCTCCTCCCACTTATAAAAGGCCATAACCTAAAACCCAATAATCACACCTCTCAAGACCCTTGGCTCATCCAACCTCTTCCTAAATAATATCCCAACATCTCTCTATTCTTCTTAGATTCCTTACATTATTTAAAATGCAATTCAATAGAGCCCTTAGGCTCGAATAAAATGAAGTTACACAATTTAAGGTAACATCTTCTCTCAACTTTTTTCCATTATTTTTCCTCCTCCACTCCCTATGATCTTATTATTATCATTTAACTAACAACACCAGTATCGTCAATATACTATATTTTTGTTATGAGATGGATATTAACTGCTCACGCCTTCATCTAATGGGTATAGAACATAGATTTTCTATTGACGGAAAACTACTGCCTCACGAAATGTTGATTGTTCAGTATTCTCCTACCACTTCTTATGGTGGCCATTATGGTGAAACTGTAATTGTATATGATATTTATTTAATCTATATTCTTCTATAATTATCATTTATAACTTAAATTTTTGCTTTTCATTTTGTATAAATATTTTAATTTCATTTGAGTATGGAGTTAATGATCTTATATAACATATAAAAAATATGATATTATTCTAGAATTATAATATACCTATTTACAATTAGGATTTCATTCCTTTAAATATGAAATAGGAATTAATGTAGAGTTCATGCGTACATATGACTTAATGTCTCCATGAACGGTGCATTTCATTTCTTATTTCCAAATGATATAAACTATTCTCAATACATATATACTTGAAATATAATATATATATGATAACTAAATCCTGAATATCATTCTAGAGATAATAAGATTTAGAAAACATGGGAAATTTATAATTATAACAAGGTCATTTTTTACTCATGTTCTGAACGTCGACAAAATTTCCAATATGAACTCAAATAATTAATTGATTGTTATAGAATGGTAATAAGTGATATTAAAGGAATAATAAAAATGAAAAAAGGGTCTGAAGATAGTAGAAATTTACATAAGTTTATTATTAAGGAAATTAAATAAAAAATGAATCATGTCACACAAAAGGTAATAGACTTTTTCTCAATCACATTTCTTTGAGGCATGTTTTGATTTATACTTGACTTGATTTTATACAGTGTATAATAAACCCCATTGACTTTTACAATCATAAAAAATGGAATTTTTTATCTACAAATCATTTTAATAAAAAAATGATTGTTTTTAATTTATTTGGAGACAATGAACACTCCTCCACTATAATCATTATTTGGATTCCTCTATAAGCTATAATGTTTTTAAATGGAAATAAAAAACCCCTTATTCTGTTTTTGGGTGTTTTGGTGTTGAAAATGGTTTTTTAAATGGATATATTATATCAAAAAATTTAAATTATTTCTTGTGATATCAAATGGAAATTTATTAGTGAAATCTTCATATTTGAAATATTGATTGAGTTATGATTATATAATGGTACTGAGACATTTAATTTGTGGTTACATGATAAACCAAATGATAGATGGTTCTGTGATAAACCAATGATGGGTGGTTATGTTATAACCTCTAATGCATAGGGAATGGAATTCAGCCATATGGATATTCCATTTAATGATATGTGTGTAAGTCCACCAAATGGTTTTTCCAATTAAGCGTGTTTATGTCCCAAGTTACCATTATATGCTATATGTTACTTTTTATAGGGTTTATGATAAACTTTGATTACAAAAAGGGTAAGTAATGATCTTATATTCAGTGAAGTGTTTTTTATACTTCTTTAAGACTAAAATTATTACATTATGATAATGTATTGATGATTTACATGTTTATTAGAAAAACAAACAACTTTCATTCTTTGTGTATACCTTACTGAGCTTTTTATGCTCATCCCATGTTTTTGAAAAAAAAATCACAGGACTTAAGTTTGAATACTATCAATGATGGGATCAAGGAAAAGTCATTATATTTAAAAAATGAAAATAAACAAGTTTATTTTCATTTAAATGATTTTATTATATGAATAAATGGATACTGAGTACATGTCCCCGCATGTAATATTCAAGATATTTTGTATAATTTATGACTTAATTCTCAAAATCTCTAAACCTGATAGGATCCTCAATGTGAATTATTAATATAATTCAAGACAATGTGATGTTTAAGGTTAGGACATTATATAAATAGAATGTGGTGCCTTATATATCTCTTAAATTATTCAATCATGTAAAAAATCACCCCATACATGACCATGTATTTTTATCAGTTATATATGATTAGATGATTTGGTTCCATTATCTATCCTGGGAGAGGATTTATGGGGACTCAACCCATATTCAAACTATGATATAATTTTTAACTTTTAATTAAATTTTATTCATTTACTATGATATTTTTTGGTTTAGAGTTTCATATAGCTATTTCATAACTATTTCATATAAAAAACCCATACATTAAATGTTCAACACATCCCTTGGTATCGTTTTTTAAAATAATAGAATACTTTTA
The DNA here is from genome assembly GCA_963277665.1 of Viscum album. Classification (NCBI taxonomy): domain Eukaryota; kingdom Viridiplantae; phylum Streptophyta; class Magnoliopsida; order Santalales; family Viscaceae; genus Viscum; species Viscum album. The sequence continues at coordinate 870,965,739 of OY728161.1, read as the reverse complement.
AAATAAAACATATTTTATTTCCAAGAAAAATATTTATTATTTTCAACATGACTTCTTTTTTATTCCCACTAAAAAATAATATCCATGAAAAACATTTCATAATATGGGATAATCACAAAAATATATATAAGGGACTTAAAAAATAAGAAAAAAAGTACTCATTAGTCCATCTTAAAACAATGATACCATAAAAGAGAGTTTTTCATTACAATAATAATCTTTATGACAAATAATCACATAATTACAATAGAAAACAACTTTACTTTACATTATTTTTATAAAAAAATATTATAAGAAACATAATCGAAAAATTATAATCACTATGGTTTCGTAGAATATTTGTGAACCCATGAAAAAAATTCTTAAAACATCCATTTTTAAACTAAAAGGGGATAAAATTTTTTTAATACAAAAGATAATTATATTAACATTTAAAATTTAAATATTTCTAGGAAATATATTTATCATGAATATAAAATTCTTGTAAGTTCATTATACTATAATATTTATAAAACCATTATATTAACCCTTACTACTGGAATAATCATTATAGTTGACATCCAATATAATTATCTAGAGAACATTGTCATTATATAATATATTGGAGAGCTATTTCAGGATCACAAAATCAAAAATAGATTTTCTGATCCTTTACATGCATTATGCACATGAAATAATTCATTTCCACCATAAAACACAAAAAATATCATTTTTATCCATAAGTAAAACATTTTCAGATATATAAATATCCATTTTATTCGAACCCCAATTTTCAAAAACTAAAAGACCCAAAATTAAATGTATGATGATTTTTCATTGATTATTATAAATAATATTATCAATAGATCATACATAAAATAATGGATGTGGTGTTTTTAAAACATGTTCTTCTCATATACTTTAACATTAAATAGTTCATTTTCATTTTTGAAAATAAAGTAAAAATATTCTACATAAAATAAATATAAATATGACATTTATAAATTTTTGAAATAAAGTGGAGAAAAACAAAAAATTTAATTTATAATTAATTTATTTACATATAAATACACACATAAAATAATTTTATTAAAATGGACATAGAATAATTTTTTTTTAAAAATAAATCATTCAAACATTTAAAAGGTTGGATTTTATATATGTGTCTCTTACCTCGAATATAACTTGGGATGCCCAAAACCTTTTTTTTTACATGTAATAATAATATTATTGTTTTATTCTATTTAGTTTTTATGCCATCGGAACAAAATTTTCAAACTAAACACAAAATATTTTATTTAATTAAAAACTGAAGTATTTACATTATAGAAAGATCAATGGAAAACATACTACCCAAAAATAACTATTAAAATACCTATTAAAATTAAAAGGACACCACCCTATTCCAATAAAATCCCAAGATAATAGTAGGGGGCCTTCAGATTCATCACAATGAACATCAGTATATCTATATCCACTACAACCATACTGAGCATCAGATGAATGACGAGCACCATTTTCAGTAGTTTATCTTGAAGTGGAATTACCCAAAACATGTATTTGTGGGGATTTTTATGACCATTGGAGATATATATTACCATTATATTCATTTTAGGGCGATTTTAGTTTCAAAATAAAGTTATCATTGGTATCTTATTAAACTAAAATAATTTAAGTAAAAATTTATGATATATTGTAGGAATTTTCATAAAACCTATATAACTACCTTAAGAATTATAATTGTTTTGATATTTTGCAAATATCATAAGTTTTATCATTAACATCATGGTTTTAAATATAAAATCATATTTTATAAAATATAGTATGATTTCAAACATAGAAATTTATTTTAAATACTTTTCATATGTAACAAATATCTTTTCATTATAATGATTTTTTAATGATGTTTTAAATTAAGGGTACTCGATTTTGTAAATTATTTTTTTGTATAGTAATTATAAATATTCTTCTTCATAGACATAACAAATAATGTTCTTACTATGTATCTTTATGTATAAAAGCATCATGAATGTTTTAAGTATTTGTGTACTTTAATATCCCAATGTGTTATATTAAGAAGGGATCATATTTTGGGAAAATATGTTCCTTGTTAAAACTCTTATTTATAATAAAAATAACTTTTACTTTTCCAAAAAAGGTGTGAGTACCGCACCCAGCCAAGGGACACCATTTAGGTAGCCACTCAAGGAATTAGTGGGAATCTTACCCACATCCCCTAGAAAATGTTCCAGGGTGGTGCACATGCATGGTGTGTGTTATGTAGCGTGAACAGGTGGCATAGTAAGACCTAAGTGTGCATGGGTGTGTGAGTGTAAGAGAACGAGAGCGTGCCACCATGCCCGGAAACACGAGGGTGGGGGTGGGCGCAGAGCATACCCAAATAACCTAGTATGGGGATGAACTAGGAGGTGGGAGGGAATAATTTGAGATATGGCCAAGAGCTCCAGTCATATAAGGGAGTTTGGGAATCCTCCCTATTTCGTTGTGTGAAAGAATTATTAGGGTGAATCCTGATCTGGGCCATCAGATCTCACAGTGTGGAACTCGGACCATCTGATTGGTCTGTCAATCAAACCCCCAAAGCTATAGATTTCCCTCCATGTATTTATCATATGTCCAATCCATCAACATCTAATCACAACTGTTCAAACCTTTTAAACCACTGCGTCATGTCGTAGCCATCTAATCGAGTTGAGGTTTAATTTCAACCATTCAATCATTTTTAGATCTTTTGGATTTGCCCATAGCCATTTGATCCGATCCAACATGATCTGGAACACCTTTTTCATTCCTGGTTTTTACTCTCTGGGATGTCTTCTTCATTCCACGTGCATCGTTCCAGTCATACTCAGCCTTCCAATAACTCCATTTTTCTTCACCCATGACACCGGGTGGCCCCTCCTTTCTCTCATCTTTTACCAGACCATACACACTCGGTCATATTTTAAACTGATAATGGATTAGTTTTACTAGAAAGTGGATTTAAAAATATATTATATATAATATATATATAACCAAATTTTCACTCGAACCCTATGGCGTTCTTTACTCTCCAGCACCTCTATTAGGCTTCCCCAGACCTCTCCTCCTTCGAACCAAGTGAGGTACCTAGATTGTCTTTCCTTAATTATGTTTTGATATATATATATATATAAGTATGTATGTATTTACCTAGATGTATACACATATACATATATAAATATTTTTGAGTACAAGAACTGATGACCTCTTCTATGATGGTAGATCTGTAGTCTTAAATGTGTTCTTAATCCATTACAAAACGAGGGTTTGAGATAGTATGTGTTTGATATATATATATAAATATATATCGATGTATACCTAAGAATATATATATTTATATGTTTCATAACTGGACCATTTATATCTTATGGTATTATTTGAAATCAAGAAACCCTTATCTAACTATGTATCCTAATATGTTCAAAACATGTAAGTGTCATTAAATGTTGGAGTAACACCCTCATATACACCTTGTATATTCAGATATACATATATATGTATATGTATAAATAATCATGGAACCTAAATCTAATTTAGATTTTCCAAATATTGTTGTGATTGAAGGGAAATTATTGAATTTGAAATATGAAAGGATTTTAATTAAAAACACGATTCTTTATATACACTCTTGGGTATAAATAGATTACATAACACTAAACCCTAGATAATTTTTGATATTCCAAATTTTATACTTATGATGTGTTTAGTAATTATGGAGAATTTATACGTAATTTTTTTGGGTGTTTTCCACTCCTATATAAATTTTTCAATAGTGAGGACAATGAGTTATGTAATAAATAGATTCCTCAACTGGTTTCAAAGATAATTTATCCTTAAATTATGAAAGTGGTTGTATATTTACCCACACATGTTTTTTCATGATTCTTGTAATTAATAAATTTCATGTATATGAATATATATTTATGACATATTTATTTTCATACATATGAATTGTTAATATTTATTTTTTAGTAAGTGGTGTGGTTTATTTCCATGATTTTCAATTTTGAAACATTTTGATTACATAATTTAGAAATACCCTTGTGGTATGTTAATACATGAACATGTAAGTATTGGGTGTTTAGACAACAATTTGTTTAATACATCTAATTAATATTTTTTACCCTATATTAGTTATGTAATCAATCCATGATAAATTACAATTATTTATTTTTTTTTGAAATAATATTTTAGAATTTACGGATAATCATTTTATGGGAGAAACATGTATTTATTGTGATTTAGTTAATGTCATGGGGTATAATCAGCTTATCATAATTGTCATTTGTTTCCATATCCGTGTTTTTGTTAGTATTGTTATCGACACATATATGCATGATTCACAATGTATATATAAATGATGAAGAATGTAGTAAAGCTCAAATTTCCTTTTATATACTAAAGCATTTGAATTATTTAAAGTGGTATGAGACAGTTTGAATAATTTGAAATGGGAAGTTAAATTATTGAAGGTGGTATGAGACACTTTGATTAATATGATATGAGAAACCATGAAATATGTGACACTTGGAATGATAAGTGATATTTAATTAATAAATTAATATGGTGTGATGAACCTTGATTTAAAAATTGAGGAATTCATTGGGCTTAATAAGTGTTGTTTGGGGCTGCTAAAGCCCCACGATGCATCTGTTGGTCTCATGTGATAAACTATAGTCTTGGCACGAGGCCTTGAAGAAATGATAATATACGGTCTTGGCATGAGGCATTGACAAGGAGTTTATTGTCTTGGAACAAGGCCTTGACACATTCAAACATATGTACATTCTTTATTATGAGTATGATATTTAATTAACCATGTGAATATTCAACTAGTAGAATATTCTTGGATAATGTGCTAGTACTTATGATAATCAGAAGTAGTAAATTCTTATGGAATAACATGTATACAACACTCAAATTTTATTTTACAGTTTTTTTATAGTAAATAATGAAAGAAATTGAATTTAATATTTTATGCGTAACCCCGATCATGAATTACTCTCAGTTTCAAATTCAGTACATACACTCTTTTATGTCAAACTTTTTAAATTTGGAATGATTCTTACTTAATATGATGCACATCCTACATTCTGTGTGATCATGCATATGTTTGGAATAGGTTTTATTGTAACCCTGTTAGAATTCCTTGAACGATTCACTTATAATTCTTGGAAAAATGTTATTTTATGATTCATATATTTCATCATTCCTTACAAAAACGTTTTATGATTAATTTTAAAGGAATGTTTCCAAGATTTTTTTATTAAAAGACTATTTTATTTTAAAACCTTGTAATGGGCATTTGTATTCTCACCCTACATTTTATCTTAAATTTTATAGGTTTAGTAGATTTAAGTTACACTGTTTGGTGGAATCATTGTGGATATTGTTTCTCATTAGGTTTTTGACGAATTGTAATATTTGTATTTGATTCTCAAATGACCTAAACCAAAAGGAACATTTTATTGGAACATGATGTGTAATAATCATCTTTCTTTATAAAACAATAATTACACTCCATGATTTAGTGAAACTGCATAGGCTCCAGGAATGTTTGGGGGTAGGGCGCGACCGTTGGTATCAGAGTATTGGTTTATAAAAACATGGATAATTAGAAAAACCTTAAAAAACATGATTACGATTTACTAAGTTGAAGATTCCTTAAAAATTTCAGATTGTAGATGAATCAAGACTTTTTCTCTCCCAATAGAAGTATTATAAAAAATATTGGGAAAATCATATATAGAAGGCTACGAGATTTTTGGAAACCTTTATTTGTCTTCAAAACACCTCTCTAATATATAAAATTCTCCTCTTGTACTCTTACTTCACCAAGGAGGAGGCTTTGACTATTTTCTGATGATTAATGCTTAATTCCCATTCTATGCATGGAATGGAAAATATTTTTATGGTTTATTTAAATGCTTCACCCTAGGTGGGAATGCTATATCCTAAGAGGACATTCAAGCGATTTCCCAGGAGGGTGACCCCTAAGAATCACACCTATGCAAGATCATTAACTACAGTCTTCGTGGTCAAGTTATGGCCATTGAATTCTTTGAGAATGAGACTACCCATTTACATTATCAACATCATGTTCATAACGATGTCGCTCAACTTGATAAACGACATGATTATCTCAAACTAAACATCAGATTTTCACATGAGGTTGATCCTAGTTTCCCACATTGCATCTGTACTAACGAGATTGATGAATTTAGAACCGCTTTAGGGATCCACTTATCTGGGAACTGGGGAAATCCCCAACATCTATGGTACTTGGGAAGTGAAATATCAAGGGTCTATAGGAAATCCATACTATTGGTTGTGATATGGGTGAGTATTTGCGTAACAAAATTGGTTTTATGAATAGTGTATAAATGGATAGTGTTTTATTTCCTATATGATATTTTAATATTATTTTGTAAACAATGTCTCTATTTTAAAATATATTTCACATACTGAAAACTTGTCTCTTTTAATTTTTAGATAGAAGACATGAGTTCCCACACCAATATCTTATCAATTTCTATTGAACATTTAGAGATTATAATTTTCAAGACATGCTCAAAAGAATACCAACCCAATGTAAACATACATTTATCATGAAAATAACTCAATCAGGTGTCGAACTAGCCAAACATCCTCTGTCTCTACCAAGGATAAAATTTTGTCTATTACCATATTGAAAATTCACAATTTACAAGAATATAGGCAAATCGGAAAGTACAACGCGGGCCTTTTTCTATGTTTCACTTTGGAAGATAACTACAAATATGTATGTAAGTTTCTAAAAACTACATTAGAGGGTGACCATTGTGTGGCCTACCTATTCTAGGTCTTGAGTTTTATTATGTACGGAGAACTATATGAAATCAATATTTTCATGCAAGGCATGGTATGGGGGATTTATAGGAAATGAGTATACTCTTAAATCTCCGAACTCCACACCTTTCATGCCTCTCTATAGAAGGTTGGGTGATTTATGCATAAGTTTGACCCTAGCCATCCACAGTGTATCTAGACCAAGGATATTGAGAAGTTGAATACTGACCTAGGAATCGACCTTAGTTCGCCAACACCCTACCCTCAGTGGTGGTCCTAGTGATGGGATATTGTAAGTAATGTATGCTTGTTTTTTCCAGTGGTTTGTGTACAAGTATTTTATAATTTTGAGGACAAAATTCGTTGAAGGGGTGATAATGTGATGTCCCAAAACTTATTTTCACATATAATAATTATTATTATGTTTTATTATGTTTAATTTTCATGTTATCTAAAAAAAACATGCAAACTAAACATAAGTCATTTTGTTAATTAAACACCAATATTTTTACATTACAATAATATCAAAGGAAAGCATACCACCCAAATATACCAATTAAAAGATCTATTAAAATCCCAAGAAGACCAACCAATTCAACAAAAATTACATGGTATTAGTAGGGGTCCTTTCGATTCGTCACAATGAACATCAGTATAGCCAGGGCCAATGTAACTATATTGAGCATCATATGAATGATGAGAACAATTTTCACCAAGTCATCTACAAGTTGAATAACACTAAACATGTATTTATAAATGAATTTTTTATCTTCAGAGATATATATGACTATTATATTACATTTAGGGAGATTGGAGTATGAAATAAAGTGACAATTGGTATCATGGTAAACTAAAATATTTTAGGTAAAAATTTAAGATATATTGTAGTAATATTCATAAAACCTATAAATCTACTGTAAACATTTTTAATATTTTGATATGTTTCACATATCTTATGATTTATCATTAGCATCTTGGTTTAAAATATAAAAAGTGCTTTTTATAAAACATAGTATTATTTCAATATTAGGAATGTATTTTAAATACGATTCAAAACTTTTAATATCCTATAGTTATAAGGATACTTTAAAGATGTTTGGAATTAATGGTACTATATTTTATAAATTAATTTTTCATTTAGAAATTATAAATATTCATCTTCTTAAACATAAGAAATAATTTTCTTACTATGTATTTCTATGTATAAAGTCATACTGAATTATTTATGTATTTGTGTACTTTAATCTCCCATAATGTTAAATTAAGAAGGGATCATGTTTTGGGAAAATATGTTTTTTTTATAATCTTATTTATAATAAAAATTATTTTACTTTTCCAAAAAATGGGTGAGTACCCCACCTAGCCGAGGGCCACCTTTTAAGTTGCCACTCATGTACTTGGAAGGAATCTCACCCACATCCCCTAGAAAATGTCTCATGGTGGTGTGCACACAAGGTTCATGCTAAGTCATGCACACATGGGGAATAGTAATCCATAAGCACACACAGGCATGCAAGTACAAGGGGACCTGAGTACGCCACTGTGTAGGGCAGCACAATAGTAGGGATCAGTGTAGATCACACCCACAGAACCTGGTATGGGGTGGTACTAGGATGGGGGATGGAGAAATATGCGTTTTGTCTAGGTGCACCGGGGTTATAAGGGAGATTGGTAAGCCTCCCTGTTTCGATGTGGGATGGAGTTTTTTTGGAAAAACATGATTGGGGCTGTCAGATCTCACCATGCTGAACTCAGAATGTCTACTCGGTCTATCCATCTAACACCTGTGGCCACAGATTTCCCTCCACATTTTTATCATTCGTCCAATCAATCAATATCAAATCCCGACCGTTCAAACATTTTAAATAGTTGTGCCACACCATAATGATCTAATCGAGTCGAGATTTAACCTCGACTGATCTTTCCTTTTTTAAAACTCATGTATTCTCCCTCGACGTTTGATTCGATCCCACTTGATCTAGACCGCCCTATTCATTATCAGTTTTTCCTCTTCGTGTCATCTTATTCCCCCAAAATATTCCATTCCTGTCATGCCCATCCTTCCACATTCTCTATTTTTCATTACCCATGACACCGGGTGGCCCCTCCATTCTCTCATCTTCCATAAAAAAAGACACCCTCAGTCATATTTTAAATCTAGAATGCCTCTATTTTCCAAACGAGTGGCTTCAAAAATATAATATATATAATTTATATATACTACTCAATTTACACCCGAACCCTATGGGGTTCTCCACTATCCAGCACATCTATCAAGCTTCCACAGACCTATCCTCCTCATTTCAACCAAGTAAGGGACCTAGATTGTATTTTTATGATTCTGTTTGGATATATATATATACATATATTTATAAAAATATACATCTATAAATAAATTTGATTATAATACCCACTGAACAATTCTATGATGGTGGATCTTTAGTCTTAAATGCCTTCTTAATCCTTTACCAAAAAAGGGTTTTAGATAGTTTGTGTTATATATATATATATATATATTGATGTATACCTAAGTATATATATATTTATATTTATCATAACTGAACCCTTTATATTTTTGAGTCAATAAGGATTTCCTTATGACTTGTCCTTTCCTTCATACTTGGGGATATTGTTGAGTCCTTAAGGTTTCTTTATGACTTTTCCATTCTACTTATTTTGAAAATCACAAACACCTTATCTCAAGGAAAATTTCTTTTTTACCCTGTGTTTTACTTCAATAAAGAATTATTTCCTTCCCCAAGGAATTTTATCCTTACCATGTTCATTTTTCATATCATAATTTTTCTAGGTGTAAAATTCTGTTTATAACCAAAACCTCATGATCCTGTGAATACCTAGTTATGATGAATTTGGTTTTAGAATCTGAATTCTCATTATTCTGATTACGAATTCCGGCTACAAACTCTTCTGAGTTCTGGCTCCAAATTCTAAATACGAATTATGATTATGAACTCTTCTGAGTTTGGAATCTGAATTATGATTACGAATTCTGGTTATGAACTCTTCTGAGTTCTGACTTCGAATTATGATTATGAATTCTGGTTACGAACTCCTCTGATTCTTGACTCTGATTTCTCTAAATACAAACTCCGAACTCTTACGAGTTCTGACTCATAATTCTCATGAACTCTGACTCCAATCTACAAAAGTTTTGGTTCCGAATTCTTGTGAATATAGATTCCGAAATTACTTGAAATTCATACCTTGGAATTCCATAGAATTCATGTTCCGAATCCCTAGAAAACAGAATATGAATATCCTTGTATTATAGAATCCTAATTTATATTTGGTTAGACTATGAACATTCATTTTCTTATATTCCAAATATTGGATTTTTATTATGTAACCATATTTTTTCTTAAACTTTTTTTGTTATAAAATGAATTCATACTTTCAGTTACAAACTATCCATTGTTTGAGTGACACGTGTACAGGTCCCTCTGAAATTCAATGAAAAATATGATTGTTGGAGGATGGAGCTGACCGTTGGTGTTGTTCCTATAAATAGGAGCTAATTTGAATGAGCTCACAACAAGTTTATCATTCTATAGATTACATGCTCCTGAAGTGATTTCTAGAGAGAGAGACTTTATTGCTTTGTGTGTACTAAACTTCTTGTTCATATTTTCATTGTGCGACTCCGATTGTTGTTGCGTAAAATCAAGGGCTTCTGGGGATAGGATGACAGAGGTGCCAACTACCTTAAAGTTGAGGGATTCCCTGCTGAGGAAGACAGAGGTGCCGACTACCTTGAAGTTGAGGGATTTCGGGGATAGAAAGACAGACTCCAATCTTCATATCAAGGGATTACCCTGGTGTGGGTAAGAAAGAATTTCATGAATGTATAAATAAAGGTACCTTTTTCGAAGGTTGTTGAATACCCATCTCTTTGGGTTAAAATATTTACTACATGTTACTTGTTTTTGTTACATGTTTTACATTGTATTTGTTTTGTTGAGGATAGTATAACTATATTATACTTCCTTATACTTGTACTCTGATTTAGTAAGATTCTATATGCTTTAAGGTAGAATTTTATTTATTGTAAAATTTCATTAAGTATATTTTTCCTGAATCTTCTTTCTGGAATCACTTTCTCAGAATCATATTTCCAGACTCAAGATTGTATTTATAACATAGTGGTCTTGTGAATAACCTTGTTTAACCAGGTTAAAAATAACTATCTTTAAATGTTAAAAATGAATTTTTAAAAGTATAAAATTCACCCCCTCTTGTATTTTTAGTATCATTAGATACTAAATATATTATCTCTATTATTTTGATCTTCTATTTGGTATTATAGAGTATATCATACTCACATACCATCTCAACAATTGGTATCAAATGAGGTGACCTTGAATCCTGAACAAATCTAACAATTGGCTTCAGAATTTTGGTTCATTCTTAATTAATGTCATGATTAGATTCAGAAGATAATTCTTCTCATTCTTTTCCGGAATTAGTTTTTCGGAATCATATAGTTCGGATTCATTTTTCTTAGAGATACTCTTGTTCTTTATTTTCCTTGCTTAGGAATATTTTACAATTTTTTAAAAAAAATATATTAACAAGTTCTTATGGAAAGAATTTTTTTAAGATGACTGGAATCAATGTTGGTTCTATTGAAAATCACAATCCAACTAGACCACCTATCTTTGATGGAAATGATTATGCGTACTAGAGAGATCGAATGAAGTCTTTTATTATCAATACTGGAGTTAAAAAAAATTTATGCTTAATGGAGGATACAAAATCCCTGACAAGGAAGTTAGTACCTACACCAATCATGAAAATCATAAATATCAACTGAATTATAAGGTAAACAATACATTACATTTCTCCATGACTAGAAATATATATATCCAAATTTCATGTTGTGAAGCAGAAAATTGTATTTGGAAGAAACTCAAAGTTACTCCCTTTGGAACTTCCAAAGTAATTGAATCAAGAAGAGCCATTCTCAGAGTTGAATATAATGGTTTCTTCTTTCCTTATGGAGAACCCATATGAAAGGTGCAACAAATATTCCTGAATATTGTGATTAGTTTAAAATCAATGGGTAAGAAAGGATTAGATGATGGAGATCCTGTTGATAAGATCATATACATCATGCCCATTGAGTGGGAATATAAGAGAATAGTCATAGATGAGAACTAAATGTTTACTCAGATTACCATAGATGAGCTGTTTGGAACAATTCTTCAACATGAGACTAGAATGAAGAGAGATGATGATAATGTAAAGAAGAAGAATGGAAATGGTATTGTTGCTTTTACTACAACATCAAATTATACGAAAGCCAAGCCTCTTGAAAGAGTTACAAGATCCAAATATAAGAAGGTTATTATTCAATCCGAATCTAGTGGGAGTGAATCTTCAGAAAATGAGTTTTCCAATCTTGCTCAAAGGATGAACAAGATTATTGTCCAGAAAAAAATTCAATATATATATAAGAAAAATGAAATAAAAGATATGAAATATTTAGAAGTTACATGTTATGAATAAAAGGGAGCTGGAAATATAAGACCTAATTTTCCTACGCTTAAGAGAAAAGAAAGCATTGAAAATAATTCTGAGAGAAACAGAATGAAGTATTACAAAGCTAAAGCTAAGAATGTATTGAAAGATAATGACACCTGGAGTGCCAGTGGTGGTGAATCTTTAGATGAATCATCATATTAAGAATCTTCTGGACAGAATAATCTTGGTCTAATAGCCATACTACCTATTGACAATCATTGATTTATGGCTAAGGTACACAATGCTGAATATATGACCAATATATCATTGTATGCTAATTATAGTAAATATTATAACACTTCTAATGAAGAATAATCTTCTGATGTAGATAATATTTTACCTACCTATGAAGAAGTTTCTATGCTTTCCAAACTCCTTGATATTGAGAACTCATTTCTCATGAAAAAGATTGACAAGGAAAAATCTAGGAATATTATTCTTACTAAGGAAATATAATATCTTTCTAAAGATATTTATATGAAAATTTTTGATTTTTAAAAGTATTTTAAAAATTTTTGAGGAACTGAATTTTGAGAAGAATAAACTTTCTAAAGATCTAGAAAATGTAATTTCTGTGAAAAAATTTTTCGATCCAAACTCTTGTTCAAAATAAAAGGTTTTGGAAGACAAGAAAATTATTATTAAACAGAAATTTGAAAATGTTTACTAGAGGATGTGTTTGTAAAACATTACCTTTGGTAAGGAAAATTTTGACAAAATGTAATCCCAAATCCAACCTCTTAGGAATAGTTCTGGTTTTGGTTATACTGGTTCTAAACCGATTTTTAGTAACAATTATTTTTTTTCTCAAAGTGATCCATTCTATACTAAGTGTCATTATGGTGGACACTCAATGAAAAATTGTTCCTTAATCAAAACCCATTATTTAGGATTTCGTAAAGCCTATTTTTCTAAAAAGTTGTGGGTACCAAAAAAAAATTTTTCTGAGCTTTCTAGATCCAAGAAAGTTTGTATTTCGAATGTATAACTCTTTTTATTCAGGAAAATATAGAAAGTACCAACATAAATACATGGTACATAGATAGTGGATGTTCCTGGCATATGACTGGTAACAAAAACTATTTTTAAAAAATTATCAAGATAAAAGGAGGAAAAGTAATTTTCAGAGATAATGCTCAGGGAGAAATTATTGGTATAAGTAATATTTTTCTTCTTGGAAAAATTTTTATTTCAAATGTTTTATTTGTTAAGGATCTTATGAAAAACCTCATTAGCATAAGTCAATTATGTTATGAAGGTCACCTTGTGAATTTTAGGAATGCCAAGTTCTTAGTACATAATTTCAAGGAAGAGTTTGTTCTTTCTACTCATAGGAAAGAGAATGTATACACTCATAACTTAAAAGACCTTAGGAGCCAAGATATACCTTTCCTTGGAGTAATGGGAGATCATTCTTGGTTTTGAATAGAAGTTTAGGACACTGTAACCTTAAGAAAATATGAAAACTCTCTAAGAAATGACTAGTTAAGGATCTACCAGATCTTAGATTTGATTCTTCAATAGTTTGTAACCCTTGTGAATATGGAAAGAAACATAAATCAAGTTTTAAATCAATCAGTGAAGTCTCAACTACTAATGCATTACAGTTAGTGTATATGGATCTCTTTGGTCCAGAACAAACTAGAAGCATTGGAGGCAGGTATTATGTATTTGTCTTGGTTGATGATTACACTCGATTTACGTGGGTCTATTTTCTAGAAAAGAAGTCTGAAGCTTATTCTTATTTCAGAAGATTTCATGCCCAACATAAAAATGAGAAAAACCTTCCATTGGAAACTATTCATAGTGATCATGGTTGGGAATTTCAAAATTCTGATTTTGAAAATTTTTATAGTAGAAAAGTCATTACTCATAACATCTCATCAACAAGAACTCCTAAAAAGAATGGTGTTGTTGAAATAAGAAATAGAGTTATTCAGGAAATAACAAGAACCATGTTGAGAGAATATTCTATAGAGGAACACTTTTGGACTGAAGTTGTAAGTACTGCTTTTTATACTATAAATCGAGTTTTGATTAGATCTTTTCTTAATAAAACTCCTTATGAGTTATGGAATGGTAGAAAACCTATACATTCCTACTTCAATTTTTTTGGTTGCAAGGTATTCATTCTGAATACCAATGATAATCTACAAAAATTTGCACCAAAATCTGATTAATGAATTTTCCTAGGCTACATCACAACTTCTAAGGCATATAGAGTTTTCAATAAAAACACATGTACTGTTGAAGAGACAGAACATGTGCAATTTGACGAAACTGATCATTTTATTTTTAAACAACCCCAACCTACAAATTCGGATGTGTTTTTAAAAACCGATTATAAACCTATGTTAGATGATCCTTATGATAAGGAAAATGTCTTACAAGATGTTTTTGAAACATTTACCCACAAAACGTTTCTACCCTATGTTGATGAACATGTTTTATAAAACCCAAATCCGTTGTTTCTAAAGTTTCATCCTAGTGATAATATCATTGGTGATGTTAATCAACCTGTAAGGACTAGAAGTTCCTTAAGGAATGAAGTAGAACATCTAGTATTTCATTCCCAATTAGAACAAAAAATCACTGATGAAGCATTAGGTGACGATGATTGGATAAAAGCTATGCAAGATGATCTAAATTAATTTTAAAGGAATAACGTCTGGACCTTGGTTGAAAGACCTAAAAAAACATCTGTTATTGTTTTATAATGGGTCTTCAGAAATAAGTGTGATAAAAATGGTACCATAGTTAGAAATAAATCTAGATTAGTTACTAAATGCTATAATCATTAAGAGGGAATCAACTATGAAGAAACCTATGCTATAGTATCTAGACTTGAATATTTTCGTATCTTACATGACTTTACAGTATTCTTAAATTTCAAGATTTTTTAAATGGATGTGAAATGTTCTTATCTTAACAGTTATGTTCAAGAGGAAGTTTATGTTGAACAACCACTTGGTTTTGAAGATACAAAACATCCTGATCACGTTTTTAGACTTACCAAATATTTGTATGGAATTAAAAATGCCCCTCGAGCCTGATATGATAGACTTAGAGGATTTTTTATTCAAAATATTTATGTTAAGGGGAATGAATATCCAAACCTTTTTATAAAGAAAGATAAGAAAAAAATTTTGATTGTTCAACTTTATGTCGATGAAATTATATTTGGTTCAACTCAGAAATCATTAAGTGATTCCTTTGCGAATCTAATGAAATTTCAGTTTGACATGAGTATGATGGATGAGTTAACATTTTCCTTGGTTTTCAAATCTCTCCAAAACCTGAAGGAATCTATATATCCCAACATAAGTATATTAAATTTATTCTTAAATAGTTTGTATATTACAACACTAAGAGTATAAGTACTCCTATCATTACCTCAAATACACTTGATCTTGATGAAGCTGGGAAACCAGTAGATCTAACATCATTTAGAGGTATGATTGGAAGTTTACTTTACTTGACATATAGTCATCCAGACTTAATTTTTTTAGTATTATTATGTGCATGATATCAATACAATCCTAAAGAATCTCATTTAAAAGAAGTGAAACAGATTCTTCAGTACTTAAAGTGAACCATGGATTTAGGACTCTTTTATACTTCTAGAAATGATTTTGTTTTGAAATTTTTTTAAGATGATGAATTTGGTGGATGTAGAATGGATAGAAAGAGTACATCTGGAAGTTATCATTTCATAAGAGATTCATTTACTTCTTGGTCTTTCAAAAAGAAACTCTTAGTTTCACTTTCTACTGTTCAAGTTGAATATGTAGCTGCTGGAAGTTGTTGTGCTCAAGTGTTGTGGATGCAACACACTCTCACATACTATGGTATGAGTTTTACCAAAACTCAAAGTTTGTGTGATAATACAAGTGACATTGACCATAGTAAAAACCATGCGCATCACTCTCGTGCAAAGTACAAAGACGTTTTTCATCTCTTTCATAGGGATCACACACAAAAAAGAGATATTGTTCTTCAATTTATCAGAACACAATAACAACTTGCTGATATTTTCACAAAATCATTACCCTCCGATAGATTTGAATATATCAAACAAAAGTTAGGAATGATAACCGTAAAGTAATATTCCTTGATAACTATCTGTTGAAATAAATCTCCTTAGAGTAATAAAGTACTTTTCATAGGCGGAGTACATTTACTTGTTAGTTTTTCATATTCTTCTGTAATGATGTTTTTCATATTTTTTGTAATGAAGTATTAAATATTTTCCGTAACAAAGTATTTCATATTTTTCGTAATGAATGTTTTCAAATTTCTCGTAATGAAGTTTTTTATATTTTTTGTAATGAATATTATCATGTTTTCATAATAATGTTTTTCATTTTTTTTCATAATAATGTTATTCATGATTCTCATAATGATTTTTTTTCTAATTTTTCATAATGATGTTTTTTTCAAATTTTTGTAATGAAAATTTTTGTACATGGAATTTTCGTACTGATAATTTTTTTACATGAAATTTTTATAATGAAAATTTTCGTACTTGAATATTTCTGTAATGAAAATTTTCATAATGGATGTTTCTTTGTTTTTCATTTTTTTCGTAATCAAAATTTTTGGAATCTAAATTTCCTCAAGAAGAATTTTTCCTCAATACAAATAATCTTTCTACCAATCCGAACAGTATAAATCTTTCTTGAGTTTTAGTAATCACCTTTAACTTGCTGGTAGTTTCCTTTGTAATTTTAAAATTTCACGGATTCTAGTTTCCTTAAATCCGAATTTTTTCTTAAAAAAACCTGAAAATATTAGATCCTACCAAATTTTCCTTGTGGCTATCATTTCAACTGTTAGATCTAATCAGAAGGAACTTCAGCCGTTAGATTGGGTTTGGATGTTCAACCATAACATCGATGCCTATATAAAGGACCCCTGAAGGGTGATTGTAAAACACCGAGATTTTATGAGAATTATTCTTTTTAATTTCATTGATGTCTTTTTTTTACGCTTCACCAAGATTATCTTTCTCTATAAGAAACACCATATTATCTTGTAGTATACACAACACTATTCTTGGCTTGTGATGCACAAAATTTCATGTTCGTTCGAATAAAATTCATTTTACACAACCCTAAGTATTGATTTTTATCAATGTATAATTAAACTATATTTTTAGTAAGTTATATGCAACACCAAAGAAATCTTTCCCATCATGAAACCTTGACTTGGCTTGCATTACACACAAGAGCGACCTCCCTCATTAGAGTGTGTTGTACGCAATACCGAGTTTCACTAAACAATGATATATTGTTATAATATTATTATGAACTAGATGTTATGAATATTATTAACCACCTTTTTAATTTTAAAACATTATAGTTCATCTTACACAATTTTTGAAATGAGGTATGAGAATAAAATCAATTTTCCAAATAATAGAAGTATTTTTCAAAAAAAGTATTTTTGCTACCTTTTGATAGTGCACCCATTTTAAAACTAGTTTTTGAAACATTTATAAGTTCAATTTGACGAAATAAAATTATTTATTTCAATAAGGATATAAAAATTTACTTTGGAATATTTTTTATAGTTAACTTTTATATTTTGATGAATAGTAAAAATACGCTAAATTTTAATTAACAACAAATTTTTTCATCGAGGTAATTTATATGGTGAAATTATAATATTAAATGGGTTTAAAGTATAAATATAATATATTTTTACCATTTAATATAATTTAAGTCATTAGCATTAATTTTACATTGAATTCACGAGTAAAAACATTTCAATCTTGGATAATGTTTTAACTTTCAAAACCCGTTTTCTTCACAATGGGATTTATTTTAAATTATATACTAAAACTTATGTGTATTGAATTCTGAAAATTGGATTCTATATTTGGATTCAGTGGGTCCATATTATGTTAATAGGTTACTTTTATTTTTTGGATGTTATGAATAGTATCTATGGTAATTTTTATTTACTTCAGTTAAAGGTAAATCTGGTAATTAAGGGTAAAAATAATATTATAAAATTACCCTAAGACCATAAAAAATTCTATTGGATGAATAAAATTCAAACCATATCATTTTAGGGTCGTAATATATTCATTTCATGGACTTTTGAATGTGAAAATTATATAATTACTATTAAAACCAATGAAAGTGACAACATGTAACTCTCTTATATCTTATAAGTGTAATAATTTTAATTTAGTGATAAAACTCATAAAACATTATGTATAAATAGTCTCCAGAATTATAATAAAATTATCTACATCATGAGAATTTAGTTTTAATTTTTAGGGATTAAATAATTATCATTAATGATGACACAATAGTGATGAATAAATTATTTTATTCTTTGAAATATGAAATAAATGGTTTTAAAAATATTAAAATAAATATTATATGAAATAATTAATGTTCTCAAAAAAATTTATAGGTTAATATGACATGTTATGAGTCTATTAAATATTTTGTTTCAAATATATGCTCTCTTTGGATTTTAGTTAAATTCAAATAATTGAATAGTGTCAAAATTGACACTATTGTTATTTTATAAAAATGACTTATTATAAAAAATTTTAAAAATCACAAAAATATTTAAAAATTATAAATTGAAATTTATATGTTCTAAAATGTCATAAATTATCCAATTATTGAAAATTCACAATATATAAGTAATTATTGATAATAATTAAAAAAATAGAATATTATTACCACAAATAAAATTAAATTGATTAAATAATGATAAATCAAGTTGATAAGGTTGAAAATAAATTACCAACATGTCTAAATGTTATGTATTTATGCTATTACAGCCCTATCTCATCTAATATTCAGATTGGAGTAATTTATTGGGGTTTATAAGTGGGTTTTGAGTTTATTATAAATTAATATTTCAGAGGTTTCCAAAAGTGCCCCTCTCCTCTCATATAAAAGGGCACCTCCTCCCTCTCCTCCTAACAACATTTTTAGCCTTCATTCTTGGCCTAACCATTCCAATTTCCCTTCTAAACTTCTATAGAAACAATCTATAGGTCTTTTCCTTCCTCAAAGGGCAACTTTAGTGCCTTAATAGGTTGTTTAGAAGAGGCGCATCGAAGAAGAGGTAATATCCTTTACCAATTATTTCAAGTTCATTTCTTCTTCTAGTACCTCTTATTTTTTTGTATCATAATAAAGTAATGACATAAATATCAATAATATACTAATATGTTATTATAAATATGAAACAACCCTCTTTAACCTTCTGTCCATCCTACGGAAAACGAAGTCACTGCGCGTGCGTACGTACGGAATACCGTCTCCACGCCGTGGTGTAATCTGTTTCCATCACCACCTTACTTGGATGGGTATAATGGTGTAGAAAATAAATATATATGGTTATTATAACATGATAATAATTCTTAGATATTATATCATCCACTATAATTCCATTCAATAATTATGGGATCGATATCATCGATCGTGCGTACGTACAGATTGCCATCTCCACGATGCGATGAGATTCATTCTCTAAGTTAACCATTCAAGAATGATTATAAAGTATATATGTTAAATAATCATGAAATATATGAAATATTAATGATACTGGATTTATGTATATGATATTTACTTACTTCCAGTCAATTTAATAAGGAAACAAAAATAGTCTTCATGCGTACGTATGGCCTACCGTCTCCATGAACGGGGAATTTTATTCTATTTATAGATCTATTATATATATGTATATTCTGAATATATTTTATATATAAGTAATTTTTTAAAATCTGGAAGTATGTAATCATGATCTAGGTAATCATATAAATAATTACAAGTCAAAACACGGACGATTAATGAAACGATTTTAACCAAAACGATGCTTTAACATGGAATTGAAAAATAAACGGTTAATATAATGTCATAGGTGAATCAAATATGATATCATAAATATTATTATGGTTATGTTACAAGTTAATAATATGGTTAAACCCACTATATAGGAGTCTTGGAAACATATGTAAGAAATTGGACATAAGGTAAGGGATAATGTTTCAAATCTCATTTTTATCCGAAATTGATTATACGTAAGTATTTACTGGGGTTATATTTTTCATCCATGTCCATAAATATGTTTTAATATATTGTTTAATATTCTTCCATGTACTTTTAAAGACATTTTTACCCCTCTTTGACTTTTACATTGTGTTATGGAGGGAATATTTATTTTTTTTACCATATGAGGAACTTTTTGACTTTTCCGACAAAAGTACGAGGAGAATGGTTTTTATCTTATATAGCATGAAATGATTTTTACGGTTTCATAATGACTAATTTTCATGAAGCATACTCTACAAGTTTTCATGATTATTTTAAAAAAAATCCTTTTCTTTTAACAGTTAATGGCATTCTGTGGAATGAAAATGATTTTGAAGAATGAAGGATATTTTCCTAAAAAATTCATTTCTAGTGTTTTGTTAAAATAATATTCTATATAAGATGACATTATTTAGTATAATTATATTTCAAGTATAATTTCTATATTATTTACATGTTTTGATTCTTCTTATGATTAAATGATATCCATTTGTTTTATAAGGATTACATTATGATGGGATGATGTTTATGAAACCCATTTTATTCTTTGGGTTATGATGAATGATTTGTGTTTATTTTGTGGAACAAGTAATAAATATTTCATTATGAGATGGGTGGGACCTATATCTCGCTCCAATGCATTGGGTACATATTTATATCTCTTGAGATAAAAATGTCTGGAACGACATGTGAATCTGATTCAGTAATACAGGGCTGGAACGACAAGTAAACCCGGTTCAGTAATGGACTTTGTCCACTATGATGGTCTTGGCAGCAATGCCTTGGATACTATAGAAATCATATCATGTGATTAATGATTTTCCACAATTACATGTTTTATTCCCCATGATATTTTATCATGATTAATGTTCCATTATGATCAATGCCTTACGTACTGCCATGTTTTATATCATTTCTCAGGATTTTGATGTTTAAACATTATGTTAATTTTTTTAAACTAAAATCTATGCGGTTTGTTTTATTTTATCCATGCTTATCTTTACTGAGCATTTGAGCTCACCCTTTATATGTTTTCTTTTCCCCGGGATATAAAGAATAGTTATAGGTAAGAAAACAAAATGGGATATCTTTATTGGAGATGTTGACGATCATTCACCATGATTAAAAGATTATGTTACGAGTTTTCAAAGACAAGAAACTAATACCGTATTTGGGTGTCTTTTTTTAAATTTATTTTTTATTCCTCAAAATTAATGTAATGTCTATGTATGTCAAGTAAGGGTCTCTACATTTGGTATCAGAGTGAAGGTTTAGTTAACCATTGGAAACTAGGATGCGAAAGCTTTAGTGAGATCCCTAGAGATATTTCTAAGGTATGTCTTGGGATGTCCATAAGTTTAACTATAAGTATAGGTTATAGACCTATAATTACGGTAACGATCATATAATTAAACCAAATATGTTAGAGATTGATTATACTCTCCTTTATTATGTTGTTTTTCTAACATGATCTTTTCCTCTCTCGGTATTCTTTTTGGGTTTTAGAAAATGGCTGGAAAGGGGAATATTCATCTTACTGGAGAATATGATGGACAATGGAATGATATTCTTCCTGAAAATCCAAATGAAATGAGATTTATAAGGTGAAACATCG
The DNA here is from genome assembly GCA_963277665.1 of Viscum album. Lineage (NCBI taxonomy): Eukaryota > Viridiplantae > Streptophyta > Magnoliopsida > Santalales > Viscaceae > Viscum > Viscum album. The sequence goes on along the minus strand of OY728161.1, from coordinate 870,943,671 downwards.
TTATTATGCCTAATCAGCAATCTCATAATATGATCAATAATATCAACATTAGTAAGTTTCTTGAATCAGCTAATATGAGAAAGATTTAGTTTCATGATGATCCTAGAGGAAATAAAGTTCAATTTCCCTCATGTAAATTATGTGGGAAGAGGAATCAAGGAGAATGTTTCAAAGGAACTGGAAGATGATTTGGGTGTGAAAAATAAGGACACAAATCCAGTAATTGCAAAGGAAAAGGTTATGTTAACACAATAGACAAGGCTAATGGTATTGCTAAAACATCAACCAAGGTTAAATGTTTTAAATGTTGAATGTAAGGGAATTATGAAAACCAATGCCCTAAGGGAAAATCTCATGAAGAGAATTAGCATGGTTGTATGGGTAGTATTTATGTTGATGATGATGGAGAGACAACAATTGATAAATGAGATGAAAGAAGTGTTGAGGAATAAAATGAAGAATCTCAGTCAATGGTTTAAGAATCTACTGGAATGATTTCATTTTTATCAAGAATAATTTATGGAACTATGAAATAAATAAATTCTAAGGATTTTTACACTATTGTCGTAGAGACCCGAAGCTTATCGTACATGGACATTACATTACATTTGCGGAATACTTAGTACATAACAAAAACACACACAAGGATCGTAATAGTTTAGTGTCTTTGGAAACTCGGAACATAATCTTCTAATCATGGTGAAAGATCTTCAATATCTCCCATAAAGATCTTTCCCTTTTTTTTACCTAAAAACCTTTCTTTATATCCTGGGGAAATGAAAATATAAAAGGGTGAGCTCAAATGCTCAGTAAGGGTAAACAAAATAAATATCAATCACATCATATACATAAGAACATAGCTTTTGGAAATCTTAACCTGCAAAAGAGATCATAATATCATAACATGGGAAAAATCATGGAAGTGAAAATGAGATCACCATAATCATAACATGAAACTTGAAACTTTGTGGCATGCACACATAATCATGGAAAATCATTTCTTGTTAGTCATGACTCATTGCCAAGACTATCTTAGTGGACAAAGTCCCTTTCTGAACCGAGTTCACTCCTCGTTTCAGTCCTGTATCACTGAACCGAAATAACCTTCCGTTCCAGCCATGTCTATCTCATGAGATATAAAATCTTTACCCAATGCATTGGAGGGAGATATAGGTCCCACCCATCTTATAATGAATCCTTTCTTATGTGTGCCACGTAATCATAAATCATACATCATCGTATAACACATGTAACAAAAATGGGATTCTTGAAACATCATGACATCATAAAACAAATCATATAAGGTAAAGGAATTCATAAAAATAATTCCATCACAAAATGATCAAATCAATGTAATATTAAGTATAAAAACAGAACCCTTTATTATCTTAGATGGAAAATAATTTTGATAAAACTCTTGAACTCCATTCTTGAGGAAAATATCCTTTCTTCTTCAAAAACATTTTTTCCTTTCATAACATGTCATACAACTTTAAAATAAAAGAAGTTGATTAAAAATAAACTTGAAAACTTGTAAAGGAAGATTCTTGTAAATAATTTTTTAAAAATACATTCATGCCGTATAAGTTAAAAATAAAACATTCTTCTCGTACTTTTGTCGGAAAAGTCAAAAAGTACCTCGTACGAAAAAGCGACAAAAGATTCCTTTCATATTCTTTACTAAAACTCACCGAAGGGTAAAATTGGATTTAAACTATTGTAAGTGGATGGAAACAATATTACATCATTATGAAACATGGATGTGGATGATAAAATACACCCCAGTAAATACTTACGAATAAACAATCTCGGATTAAAATGAGATTGTGATATTTCCCTTACCTTAGGTCCAATTTGCTTCGTATGTGTCCGAACCTCCTGTATAATGATTTAAATAATGTCATTGACTTATTACAGAATCATATTCATTGTTATGATATCATATATGGTTCACTTATGACATTATATTACCCGTTCTTTTGTAAATTCCATGTTAAAGAGGCGTTTTGGGTAAAATCGTTTCATTTATCGTAGGTGTTTTGACATGTTGTTCTTGACATCATTATTACATATATCATGATTTACTTACTTCCAGAATATAAAATATGATTTATATATCATATATATTCAGTATATATATATATATAATAGATAGATAAATAAAATGAAAAACACCGTTCATGGAGACGGTAATCCGTACGTACGTATGAACGCTGTTTTTCTTTCCTTATTGTCTTGAAATGAAAGTAAGTAGATGACATACATATGTATATATATACATAAATCCAGTAGCTTTATAATGTCATATATTTCATTAATATTTCTTATATATACATTATAATCATTCTTAAATGGTTAACATGGAGAATGAATCTCATCGCGTCGTGGAGACGGTAGTCCGTACGTACGCACGAGCGATGATATCATTTCTATAAATATTGAATTGAATTGGAGTGGATTATACAATATATTAGAATCAATATGATGTTGTAATAACTATGTATAGTTATTCTTTACACCATTATACCCATCCATGTAAGGTGGTGGTGGAAAATAGATTACACCACGGCGTGGAGACGGTATTCCGTACGTACGCACGCGCGGTGATTTCTTTTTCCGTAGGATGGATAGATGGTGAAATAGGGTTGTTTCATACTAATAATAACATATCAGTATATGAGTGATACTGATGTTATTACTTCATAATGAAACAACCTAAGAAGAAGAAGTGGAAGAAGAAATAAAGATGAAAGAATTGGTAACGGTAATTACCTCTTCTTTGAAGTACCTCTTTGAGACCTCCTCTTAGGGCACTAGAATTGGTCTTTGAGGAAGACCAGCACCTCTAGGATGTTTCTAGGGAAGTGGAGAAGAGATTTTGGCAGGGGTTGGCCGAGCTTGAGTGCTCAAATTGGTGTGAGGAGGAGGGGGAGGAGGTGTCCTTTTATAAGGGAGGAGAGGGGCACCTTAGGAATATCTCAAAATATTATTTTATATTAAAGTCAAAATCGGTTTATAATGGTTCCAAAGGGTCTTATTTCGAAGCTAAGGTGGGGATGGGTCGAAATCCTATCAACCAATAGAATTTAGACAAGTTTAGGATATTATTTTAACCTTATCAATTAGATTTAACTCTAAGTTAAATAATTTAACGTTTACCATGTCTTTTTGTTTTCTTTCACTATATGGTTAATAAACCTACTATAACATGCCAAACGAACCCCAAATTGTTTATTATTAATATATATATCCTTATCTAAGTCATTTGGCCGAACCTTAGATTTTTAGGAATACAATAACAATTAATAATATAATATTTTTTTAAAAAACTATTTTGTGTCAATTTTGACACTATTTGATATATGATTTTTTTGAAAGTCATAACAGAATTAAATGTTCGAACCAAGTTGATGAAATCAACATTAATATATCATAGTAACCTAGAAAATTAGTGGAATTCATAAAAAATCTCAAATTAAATTTATTTTGGTGTTTATAACATCAATTATGTCAATATTTCATTAATAAGATAATTACTGCATCATCGTTGTGTCATAAATAAATTAAATTATTTTATGTCTAAAAATTACAAATAAAATACCATCATGTAGTAAATCCTTTTAGCTTTCTAATGAATATTTACAATCTAATATATCTTATGTATAACCCCATATTAAAAATGATTTACTTATTAAACTGTGATTTTAACTATTTTAACCTTTCTTTAAATAAATTAATAATAAATGTCCTAATCTAATCCAAGTGGGCCTAAATGGTCATATTTTATTCCTAAGTTTGTTTTTGGTCGAATTACACTTGTCCAATAGAATTTGGACATTGTGTTAGGGTAATAGTAATATCATATTTACCCTTAGTTACCCTATTTACTATTAACCGGGGTAAAAAAAAGTAAAAAGTTACTATTCACCAAAAAATTATTTTCATCTCATTGAACCACATTTTAGTCCTTGATATTAACCGTGTCTCTCGGATTTTCGAAATTCCATTCACAGAAGCTGCAAAATTAAGTTTTATGAAAAATTCAGTTTTTTTAACTACCACTTAGTAGTTTCACTATTCATCAAAAATTGATGTTTTTCAGAACAATGCCAAAATTTTATCCTAAGCTATATTTCATATTCCGAATTTAAAAATGAAATCTATTTTACCAAATTCATAACATAGAAGTTTCATTAATTAATTTTATAATTAAATCCTGCTGTTAAAATAAATAGCGTGTTTTTAGGAAACAATATATATCAAAAGATTGACACTTGATTATGTCTGGTTTAAATGTGAAATTACAACCAATGACCAACATTGTATTAAATTGTAAAAATATATTCTAAATATACTTTAAAACCACTCAAATTAATAATTTATCACTATTAATTATTTCGATTAAAAAAGTTGTTTTTAATTATAATTTAGTAATTTTCACTATTCATCAGAATATGAAAGTTATCCGAAAAGTACCAAAATTTCACCTTAGGCTAAAATCGATACTCCGAATCCAAGAATGAAGTTCATTTTGAAAAATAAGATTTACAGAATTTTAAAAAGTGGTTATTACTATTCATAACGGCTAGTTTTAATAATATTTTAATAGCACATCGTTGTTTAGTGAAACTCGGTATTGCGTATTACACACGCTATCGAGGAAGGTCGCGATTGCGTGTAATGCAAGGTAAGACAAGGATGCGTGTTGTGCAAGCTCCTTTTGGTGTAGCGTACAATACAAGACATTAATAAAATTAAAAAGAATATTTTTTTATAAAATCTTGGGCTGTTACATTCTACCCCCCTTAAAATGAATTTCTCCCTCGAAATTCGTCGGGGTTATAAATGGTTTACTATTCGAAAGTTTCTTTAATAGAAACCCACATCATAAAAAGGAATATCAAAACCAATCTTTAAAAACAAAAGTATGAAACGTAACGGTTACCCAAATAAGCTAATCATTGGGTTTCCACATAGGTGAAAATATGGATATGGAAGAGAAATCTAACCATCATGTTCTGATGGAGAGTGGTAGAGAACATGGCTATGGAAAAGCCAGTAATCACAAATCCATATATTTTTGATGATATAAGGTACCATCTGATTCATCAGGTATAAGATCACTAGGACAACATTTTTGGTTTTCAAGATCATTTCCCCTAAAGTTGAGAATTTGAATTAGAATAAATACTTACTTTATTTTGGTACAATCTCACTGTTGTTCATGCTTTGAACAATTTCCACTTCATCTCTTAAATAAATGAAGTTGAATTTGTTATTCGTGAAGTGTTAGCAGATCATGTGATAGAATGACAGGTCATTCCATCTATCTCAAACAAAAGGTTAGCAAAACTTATATACATAAGTCGATCTATAGTGAGATTAATCATATATGGTTCCTAAAATGGACTTATACTTCATATATCATACTGCTTAATATAATAAAACTAGTTTCTACTAAACAGGGACTTCCTGTAGGTCAGTGGTAGGCGATAAAGGCCAGTCGCACTTCGGTTGTGGGTTCGATTCCTACAGCCTTGTCCGAAGCGATGGGTTGTCGCCCGTCCTGCAGGTTGTCCTTTTTCTAAAACTACATTACTATAACATCCCATCAATAATATCGAAAATCTTCTATCCTTAAACAATACTAACTTATGTCCAACATAATCCAGTCTAATCTTTAGGCTTATACATAATACTGCAGTCCACTCTCATAATATAGTGACAACGATTACCAGAGATTTAATACTGTCGTTGATCCCCACATATCATAAGATATGTCTTGTTGGTCACATTCCAAACATTCAAAGTCCTTAATCGTGTATTCTCTTGAATACCTTAGTGAAAACATGAGTGTAGTTAAAAGTTAACACTTTCCACATACCAAAATCCTCAAAATTCTATATACTCAAACCATGATATCACTTAGTCCTTATATCAATCATGAGCTCATGAATACTATTAAACATTTCATTTTCTCGTCTTCATTATGCGCATATCATCTTATTTCCAAAAAAATATCTCAATCACTTTGAATACCACATCAATAAATATTGCAATACTCAATGATACAACATTATTTTGGAATCCCATTACATAAACGCTTAATCATTCCACCACATCGTTATCATATTCAACATCGCCAATAGTGATCGCATGTGACTTCCCTTTGTCCTTTGCCTTCAGTGGTTGCTCATGTTGATCATCACTAACCCTTGGATTAGGGAAATTATTAGCATAATGCCCCATTTCCTTGCACTTGAAGCATTGAAGTGTTGGTGGTGCGTTCTCTGCAGTGTTTGCTTTATTCACATCATTAGAAACCCTTTTTCCATTACTTCGACACTCAGCTGCTCGATGACCTTCTTTTCCACACTTAAAACATTTTCTAGTTCCTTTAAGACAATCTCCACCATGCTTCTTTCCACACTTTGTGCATAAGGAAACATTCATCTTCTTTTCACCATTATTATGAGATTTCTCCTTGAACTCCATCTTTCGTTTCTTGTCAAAACCATGAGATGGATATGTAACACCAACTTCCATTTCTACCTTGATAGCACAACGCACAATTTCTTCATAGCTACTGAAGTCTCTTATAGCTAATTCCCTTCGAAGACTTGGTTTTAAGCCACTGAAAAATCGATCAACTTTACTTTCAGGTTTGATGATAATACCAGAAGCATACCTTGCAAGTCTTGTAAAATTTGCTTCATAGGTACCAACAGATTCATCGTCCCTTTGCTTCAGTTCAAGAAACTCTTTCTCCATCTTTGTTCGAAGAATACGAGGGAAGTACTTACTGAAAAACAAGTTCTTGAACTCGTCCCATTCCATGGACTCAATTTCATCCCTTGGCCTCGTATTCTTGATAAGATTCCACCATTGATCAGCTTCACCTTCCAAACGATATACTGCTAAGATGACTTTATCATGTTCAGAACATTGAAGAACTGAAAATATCTTTTCAGTGGTACTGATCCATTGTTCAGCAACAAGTGGATCGGAAGTCCCACTGAAAGAAGGTGGACGTTGCCTCATGAAGGACTCAATAGAATATTGTTCCCTTCTCTGCTCATTTAGAAGTCCAGAATGATTCATAGCTTGTGTAAGTATAGCAATAAGATTTTGCACTCCATCTCCCATAACATTTGTTTGTTCAGGAGGGCAATCATTGCATTGTCCATTGCATTGATCAACACGGTTCCTTCGGGTTCCAGCCATCATCTAAAACCCAAAAAGAATTGTGTGAGAGGCAAAAATCAGGCTAGGGAAAACAACATAATAAAGGGGGAGTACCTTCAATATCCAACATCTTAGGTTTAATTCTATGATCGTTAGCGTAATTCTATTACTATAACCTATACGTATACTTATCCCTAGGGACATCCCTAGACATACCTTATAAATATCTCTAGGGATCTCACTAACGTTTTCGCATCCTAGTTTCCAAAGGTTGTCTAAACCTTTCCTCTGATACCAACTGTAGAGACCCGAAGCTTATCGTACATGGACATTACATTACATTTGCGGAATACTTAGTACATAACAAAAACACACACAAGGATCGTAATAGTTTAGTGTCTTTGGAAACTCGGAACATAATCTTCTAATCGTGGTGAAAGATCTTCAATATCTCCCATAAAGATCTTTCCCATTTTTTTACCTAAAAACCTTTCTTTATATCCTGGGGAAAAGAAAATATAAAAGGGTGAGCTCAAATGCTCAGTAAGGGTAAACAAAATAAATATCAATCACATCATATACATAAGAACATAGCTTTTGGAAATCTTAACCTGCAAAAGAGATCATAATATCATAACATGGGATAAATCATGGAAGTGAAAATGAGATCACCATAATCATAACATGAAACTTGAAACTTTGTGGCATGCACACATAATCATGGAAAATCATTTCTTGTTAGTCATGACTCATTGCCAAGACTATCTTAGTGGACAAAGTCCCTTTCTGAACCGAGTTCACTCCTCGTTTCAGTCCTGTATCACTGAACCGAAATAACCTTCCGTTCCAGCCATGTCTATCTCATGAGATATAAAATCTTTACCCAATGCATTGGAGGGAGATATAGGTCCCACCCATCTTATAATGAATCCTTTCTTATGTGTGCCACATAATCATAAATCATACATCATCGTATAACACATGTAACAAAAATGGGATTCTTGAAACATCATGACATCATAAAACAAATCATATAAGGTAAAGGAATTCATAAAAATAATTCCATCACAACATGATCAAATCAATGTAATATTAAGTATAAAAACAGAACCCTTTATTATCTTAGATGGAAAATAATTTTGATAAAACTCTTGAACTCCATTCTTGAGGAAAATATCCTTTCTTCTTCAAAAACATTTTTTCCTTTCATAACATGTCATACAACTTTAAAATAAAAGAAGTTGATTAAAAATAAACTTGAAAACTTGTAAAGGAAGATTCTTGTAAATAATTTTTTAAAAATACATTCATGCAGTATAAGTTAAAAAGAAAACATTCTTCTCGTACTTTTGTCGGAAAAGTCAAAAAGTACCTCGTACGAAAAAGCGACAAAAGATTCCTTTCATATTCTTTACTAAAACTCACCGAAGGGTAAAATTGGATTTAAACTATTGTAAGTGGATGGAAACAATATTACATCTTGATGAAACATGGATGTGGATGATAAAATACACCCCAGTAAATACTTACGAATAAACAATCTCGGATAAAAATGAGATTGTGATATTTCCCTTACCTTAGGTCCAATTTGCTTCGTATGTGTCCGAACCTCCTGTATAATGATTTAAATAATGTCATTGACTTATTACAGAATCATATTCATTGTTATGATATCATATATGGTTCACTTATGACATTATCTTACCCGTTCTTTTGTAAATTCCATGTTAAAGAAGCGTTTTGGGTAAAATCGTTTCATTTATCGTAGGTGTTTTGACTTGTTGTTCTTGACATCATTATTACTTATATCATGATTTACTTACTTCCAGAATATAAAATATGATTTATATATCATATATATTCAGTATATATATATATATATAATAGATAGATAAATAAAATGAAAAACACCGTTCATGGAGACGGTAATCCGTACGTACGCATGAACGCTGTTTTTCTTTCCTTATTGTCTTGAAATGGAAGTAAGTAGATGACATACATATGTATATATATACATAAATCCAGTAGCTTTATAATGTCATATATTTCATTAATATTTCTTATATATACATTATAATCATTCTTAAATGGTTAACATGGAGAATGAATCTCATCGCGTCGTGGAGACGGTAGTCCGTACGTACGCACGAGCGATGATATCATTTCTATAAATATTGAATTGAATTGGAGTGGATTATACAATATATTAGAATCAATATGATGTTGTAATAACTATGTATATTTATTCTTTACACCATTATACCCATCCATGTAAGGTGGTGGTGGAAAATAGATTACACCACGGCGTGGAGACGGTATTCTGTACGTACGCACGCGCGGTGATTTCTTTTTCCGTAGGATGGATAGATGGTGAAATAGGGTTGTTTCATACTTATAATAACATATCAGTATATGAGTGATACTGATGTTATTACTTCATAATGAAACAACCTAAGAAGAAGAAGTGGAAGAAGAAATAAAGATGAAAGAATTGGTAACGGTAATTACCTCTTCTTTGAAGTGCCTCTTTGAGACCTCCTCTTAGGGCACTAGAATTGGTCTTTGAGGAAGACCAGCACCTCTAGGATATTTCTAGGGAAGTGGAGAAGAGATTTTGGCAGGTTTTGGCCGAGCTTGAGTGCTCAAATTGGTGTGAGGAGGAGGGGGAGGAGGTGTCCTTTTATAAGGGAGGAGAGGGGCACCTTAGGAATATCTCAAAATATTATTTTATATTAAAGTCAAAATCGGTTTATAATGGTTCAAAAGGGTCTTATTTCGAAGCTAAGGTGGGGATGGGTCGAAATACTATCAACCAATAGAATTTAGACAAGTTTAGGATATTATTTTAACCTTATCAATTAGATTTAACTCTAAGTTAAATAATTTAACGTTTACCATGTCTTTTTGTTTTCTTTCACTATATGGTTAATAAACTTACTATAACATGCCAAACGAACCCCAAATTGTTTATTATTAATATATATATCCTTATATAAGTCATTTGGCCGAACCTTAGATTTTTAGGAATACAATAACAATTAATAATATAATATTTGTTTTAAAAACTATTTTGTGTCAATTTTGACACTATTTGATATATGATTTTTTTGAAAGTCATAACAGAATTAAATGTTCTAACCAAGTTGATTAAATCAACATTAATATATCATAGTAACCTAGAAAATTAGTGGAATTCATAAAAAATCTCAAATTACATTTATTTTGGTGTTTATAACATCAATTATGTCAATATTTCATTAATAAGATAATTACTGCACCATCGTTGTGTCATAAATAAATTAAATTATTTTATGTATAAAAATTACAAATAAAATACCATCATGTAGTAAATCTTTTTAGCTTTCTAATGAATATTTACAATCGAATATATCTTATGTATAACCCCATATTAAAAATGATTTACTTATTAAACTTTGATTTTAACTATTTTAACCTTTCTTTAAATAAATTAATAATAAATTTCCTAATCTAATCCAAGTGGGCCTAAATGGTCATATTTTATTCCTAAGTTTGTTTTTGGTCGAATTACACTTGTCCAATAGAATTTGGACATGTGTTAGGGTAATAGTAATATCATATTTACCCTTAGTTACCCTATTTACTATTAACCGCGGTAAAAAAAAGTAAAAAGTTACTATTCACCAAAAAATTATTTTCATCTCATTGAACCACATTTTAGTCCTTGATATTAACCGTGTCTCTCGGATTTTCGAAATTCCATTCACAGAAGCGGCAAAATTAAGTTTTATGAAAAATTCAGTTTTTTTAACTACCACTTAGTAGTTTCACTATTCATCAAAAATTGATGTTTTTCAGAACAATGCCAAAATTTCATCCTAAGCTATATTTCATATTCCGAATTCAAAAATGAAATCTATTTTACCAAATTCATAACATAGAAGTTGCATTAATTAATTTTATAATTAAATCCTGCTGTTAAAATAAATAGCGTGTTTTTAGGAAACAATATATATCAAAAGATTGACACTTGATTATGTCTGGTTTAAATGTGAAATTACAACCAATGACCAACATTGTATTAAATTGTAAAAATATATTCTAAATATACTTTAAAACCACTCAAATTAATAATTTATCACTATTAATTATTTCGATTAAAAAAGTTGTTTTTAATTATAATTTAGTAATTTTCACTATTCATCAGAATATGAAAGTTATCCGAAAAGTACCAAAATTTCACCTTAGGCTAAAATCGATACTCCGAATCCAAGAATGAAGTTCATTTTGAAAAATAAGATTTACAGAATTTTAAAAAGTGGTTATTACTATTCATAACGGCTAGTTTTAATAATATTTTAATAGCACATCGTTGTTTAGTGAAACTCGGTATTGCGTATTACACACGCTATCGAGGAAGGTCGCGATTGTGTGTAATGCAAGGTAAGACAAGGATGCGTGTTGTGCAAGTTCCTTTTGGTGTAGCGTACAATACAAGACATTAATAAAATTAAAAAGAATATTTTTTTATAAAATCTTGGGCTGTTACAATTGTTTTTCCTTGAGTATTTGAAAGTATATATTGAATGGTACCAGTAACCATGAAAATTGATTGAAATATTTTTGGAAAGAACCTAATATGCGCATAAATAAGGGATAAAAATATAATGAAATGTTTGATAGTATTAATGAGCTCATGACTGATATAAGGACAAAGTGATATCATGGTTTGAGTATATAGAATTTTTGGGATTTTGGTATGTGGAAATAGTTACATTTTGACAACATTCATGTATTTAAGAAGGTTTAATGGTAATTTATGTTTTAAGAGAATACATGATAAAGGTGTTCACATGATTGGAATGCAATCAACAAAATATATCATATGATATATGGGGGATAAATGATGGTATTCACGTTCTTGTTATCTAACCTTTCCAGTAATAATTTTCTTTATACTATGAGATTGGACAAATGTATTCTGGATTAGTATAAATATTGGAATGGATTATATCAGACATCAGATAATATTGTTTAAGGCTAGAACTTATTTTGATATTATTTCTGTAATGTTATAATAGTGTAGTTTTAGAAAAAAGGACAACCTGTGGGATGGGTGACAACCCATCGCGTCAGACAAGTTTTCGGGGATCAAACCCACACCAAAGAGTGACAGACCTTTATCACGGGACCATAGGAAGTCCCTGGTTAGTAGAAACTAGTTTTATTTTATTAAGAAGTATGATCATTGAAGTAAAAGTGCATTTCTAGAATCATATACGCTTAATCTCACCATTATATGGACTTATGTATATAACTTTTGATAACCGTATGTTTGAGAAAAATGGAATGACCTATCATTCTATCACATTATCTTCTAACACTTCATAGAAGACATATTCATCATAATTTCTTTAAGAGATGAAGTGGTAATTGTTCAAGGCATAAACAACAGTGAGATTTTACCAAAATCAAGTTAGTATTTCTTTTAATTCTTCATCATTAGGGAAATGATCTTGAAAACCACAAATGTTTTCCTAGTACCCTCAAATTCGATGAATCAAATGGTACCTTAGATCATAATAAATTTATGGATTTGTGATTGTTGGATTTTTCATAGCCATGTTCTCTACAACTCTTCATCAGAACATGATGGTTAGATTTCTCTTCCATATCCTTATTTTCACCTATGTTCTCCTATGTGGAAACCCAGTGATGAGTTAATTTGGTTAATGGTTACATTTCATACTTCAATTTTTAAAATTATGTTTTAGTATCTCTTTTTACGATGTGGGTTTCTAGGAATGAAACTTTCAAATAGTAAACGATTTATAACGGGATGAATCTCGAGGGCGAAGTTCATTTTAAGGGGGGTATAATGTAACACCCCATGATTTTATGAGAATTATTATTTTTGATTTCTTTGATGTCTTTTGTTGTATGCTTCACCAAGTTTATCATGTTCTATATGAAACAAGATATTAACTTGTAGTATATGCACCACTATTCATGGCTTGTGATCCACAAAATTTCAAGTTCTTTCGAATAAAATTTATTTTACACAACCCAAAGTATAGACTTTGATCAATATATAATTGAACTATATTTTGAGCATGTTATATGCAACAACAAAGGAATATTTTCCTACAAGAAACCCTAACTTGGCTTGCATTACACGCAAGGGCGACCTTCCTCAATAGCGTGTGTTGTACGCAATACCGAGTTTCACTAAACAACGATATATTGTTAAAATATTATTATGAACCACCCGTTATGAATATTATTAACTGATTTTTTAATTTTATAACATTATAGTTCATCTTACACATATATTGGAATGAGGTATGAGAACAAAATTAAATTTTCAAATAAAATTAGTATTTTAAAAAAAATGCAGTTTTTCCACCTTTTGATGGTGAAACCAATTTAAATCTAGTTTGTGACACATTTATAAGTTCAATATGATTCAATAAAATTATTTATTTCAAAAATTATATTAAAATTTACTTTGGATACTTTTTTAATATTTTTCTGTTAACTTTCATATTTTGATGAATAGTAAAAATACGCTAAATTTTAATTAAAAACAACTTATTTCATCAAGAAAATTTATATTGTTAAATAATAATATTGATTGGTTTTAAATTATATATTGAATATATTTTTAACATTTAATATAATGTAATTCCTTGGAATTAATTATACATTTAATTCATGGGTAAAAACATTTCAATCTTTGACAATGTTTTAACTTTCAAAACCCATTTTCTTAACAATGGGATTAATTTTAAATTATTTAATTCAACTACTGTGTATTGAATTTTGAAAAATGGATTCCATATTTGGATTCAGTGGGTCCAAATTATGTTAATAGGTTACTTTTTTTGATGTTATGAATTGTAACTACGGTAATTTTTATTTACTACAGTTAAAGATGAATTGGGTAATTAAGGGTAAAAATAAGATTATAAAATTACCCTAGGACTTGAAAAAATTCAATTGGATGAATTAAAGTCAAACCATATCATTTAATCGTCAGAATAGATTCATTTCATGGACTTTCGACTGTTAAGATGATATAATTATTATTAAAACCAAAGAAAGTGACAACATGTCACTCTCTTATATTTTATTATTGTAATAATTTTTCTTTAGTGATAAACCTCATAAAACATAAAATATAAATATTATCTAGAAATATAATAAAATTATCTACATCATGATAATTTATTCAAGAATTTTTAGGTATTAAATAATTATCATTAATGATGACACAATAGTGATGTATACTTTATTTTATTTATTGAAATATCAAATAATGTTTTCTAAAAATATTAAAATAAATATTATATGAACTAATTAGTGTTCTCCACAAATTTTATAGATTAATATGACTTATTAAAAGTCTATTAAATATTTTTTTGAATATATCCTCTGTGTGGGTTTTATTTAAATTAAAATAAACGAATAGTGTCCAAATTGATAGTATTGTTATTTTATAAAAATAACATATTACAAAATTGATTAAAAATCACAAAAATATTTAAAAATTATATATTGAAATTTATATGGTCTAAAATTTCATAAAGTATCCTATTATGGAAAATTCACAACACATAAGTAATTATTTATAACAATTTAAAAATTAGAATATTATTAACACAAATAAAATTAATCAGACTAAATAAGGATAAATCATGTGGATAAGGTTTAAAATTAATTAAAAACATGTATAAATCTAATTTTTTTATGAGATTAAAACCTTATCTCATCTAATATTCGTATTTGAATTATTTTTGGAGTGTTTTAAGTGGGGTTTGAGTTATTATAAATTAATATTTTAGTGGTTTCCAAAAGTGCCCCTCTCCTCTCTTATAAAAGGGAACCTCATCCCTCTTCTCCCCACACCATTTTAAGCCTTCATGCTTGGCCAAACCCTACCAATTTCTCTTCTCCACTTCCTTAGAAACATACTATAGGTCATGGTCTTCTTCAAAGACCACCTTTAATGCCCTAATAGGAGGTTAAGAAGAGGCGCGTCGAAGAAGAAGTAATATCCTTTACTAATTCGTTCATGTTCATTTCTTATTATAATTCATTTTATTTTTTTGTTTCCTAATAAAGTAAAAACATCAGTATCACTAATATACTCATATCTTATTATAAATATGAACCAACCCTATTTCACCTTTTATCCATCCTACGGGAAACGAAATCACCGCTCGTGCGTACATATGAAATATTGTCTCCACGCCATGGTGTATTCTGTTTTTCCACCACCACCTTACATGGATGGGTATAATGGTGAAAATAATAAATATATTTTGTTATTATAACATGATACTAATTCTGAGATATTATATCATGCACTCAAATTCTATTCAATAATTATCGGAACGATATCATCGCTCGTGCGTACGTACGGATTACCGTCTCCACGACGCGATGAGATTCATTCTCCAAGTTAACCATTCAGGAATGATTATAACGTATATATATTAAATAATCAGGAAATATATGACATATTAAGGATACTGGATTTATGTATATTTTATTTACTTACTTCCATTCAATTTAATAAGGAAACAAAAATAGTGTTCATGTGTATGTACGACCTACCCT
The DNA here is from genome assembly GCA_963277665.1 of Viscum album. Classification (NCBI taxonomy): domain Eukaryota; kingdom Viridiplantae; phylum Streptophyta; class Magnoliopsida; order Santalales; family Viscaceae; genus Viscum; species Viscum album. The sequence goes on along the minus strand of OY728161.1, from coordinate 870,927,885 downwards.
CTACCTGAACAGTGTATTTCATTCTATTTATAGATATATTATATATATGTATATTATAAATATATTTTCTATATAAATCATGTTTTACATTATGGAAGTAAGTAATCAAGATCTATGTAATCATATGCATAATTACATGTCAAAACACGGATGATTAATGAAACGATTTTACCCAAAACACTGCTTTAACATGGAATAGACAAATGATCAGGTAATATAAAGTCTTAAGTGAATTAAATACGATATCATAATTATTATTATGGTCTTTTTACAGGTCAATAATATTTTTAAACCCACTATACAAGATTCTCGGACATAAACATATGTAATTGGACATAAGATAAGGGATAATTTTGCAAATCTCATTTTTATCAGAGATTGCTTATACGTAAGTATTTACTAGGGTTATATTTTTAATCCATGTCCATAAAAATGTTTTTATAAAGTGGTTAATATTCATCCATGTCTTTTTAGAGTCATGTTTACCCATATTTTACTTTTACATTGTGTTATGGAAGGAATCGTTCTTGTGTTTACCATATGAGAAACTTTTTGACTTTTTCGGAAAAAGTACAAGGAGAATGTTTTTTTAACTTATACAGAATGAAAGTATTTTTACGGTTTCATAATGCCTAATTTTCATAAAGCATACTCTACATGTTTTCATGATTATTTTCAACAAAATACTTTTCTTTTAACAATGAATGGAATTTTGTGGAATGAAAATGATTTTGAATAAGAAAGGATATTTTCCTCAAGAATTCATTTAAAGTGTTTTGTCAATACTAATTTCAATATAAGATGAAATTATATAGTATGATTATGTTTCATATATAATGTCTCTATTATTTACATGGTTTGATTCTTCTTATGATTAAATGATATCTATTTTCATTATATGAATTAAGTTATGATGGGATGATGATTATGAAACCCATTTTATTATTTCGGTTATGACGATTAATTTATGTTTATTTTGTGGAAAAACTAAGAATGATTTCATTATGAGATGAGTGGACCTATATCTCCATAAAATACATTGGGTATAGATTTATATCTCATTATATAGACATGGCTGGAATGACATGTGAATCTGGTTCATTAATACAGGGCTAGAACGACAAGTAAACTCAGTTCAGTAATGGACTTTGTCCACTGTGATGGTATTGGCAGCAATTACTTGGCTACTATGGAAATCATATCATGTGCTTAATGGTTTTCCACAATTACATGTTTTATTCCCCATACTGTTTTATCATTATTGATGTTCCATTATGATATATGCCATACGTACTGCCATGTTTTATATCATTGGTCAAGATTTTGATGTTTAAACGTTATGTTAATGTTTTTAAAGTCAAATGTATATGGATTTTTTTATTTTCTCCATGATTACCCTTACTGATAATTTGAGATCACCCTATATATGTTTTCTTTTCCCCAGGAAATGAATAGAGTTTTTTGGTAAGAAAACAAAAGGGGGAGATCTTTATGGGAGATGATGAAGATCTTTCACCATGATTAGAAGATTATGTTCTAAGTCTACAAAAACACTAAACTAATATGGCCTTTGGGAATATGTTTTTGTAATGTATTAAGTATTCCAAAAAAATAATGTAATGCATATGTATGTAAATTATGGGTCTCTACAGCAACCCCACATCGGTTTTCAAGATTTTTCGTGTCGAAGCTCTGCCCACCTAAAAATCTCATTCGATCTTCTTAGAGTTTTCTCAAGCCCAATTGTCTCCAGAAGAATCATCTCAGAAAGATATGTCTTCTATCAAGTCAATTGCGGAGAGGAGAGTATAAAGAGAGAGGTTAGTGCATCATAATATCATAAATAAGTATGATTCGATTCTCTCCAATACTATCAAGCTGAATGGATTGGAAAGGATTTTTTTATCAAAGCCTAGAGATCCTGACCAGGTGTATCCGGAAATACTCATTGAGTTTTATGAGTCAGTTTGTTTCTTTATGAATGAATGGAGAGATAATTTTTCATTCAAGAGTTATGGAAAAACCTATGCACATTCATACACCAAGGGTGGTTGCTTGGTAGGGTTATCCTATGAAGGAGAAGCAGAATTTTGTTCTCACAAATTACAAGATGTACTAGGAAGTTTTATCAAAGAAAAACCTATAGAGTTTCTAGGACATACATATGTCAAGACTGAGAATGTTTCTCACATGTCTACCAACAATCGTATCCTTGAGTTAAGGGTTTAGGGTTTAATCATATTGAGAAAGGGTGACAGGACACCTTGAAGAAAAGTGATATGTATGTCTTTGATTTTTTGGTAAATCGATGGAAGATCAATCTGATGAAGCATATTCTCATTATGATAGAGAATATTAAGAATGGGAATTTGAGAGCATAGATAATCATGTATCCTACTCTACTCTCCAAGTTGATTGTTTGGTGCCTTGAATCTTTCAAGATTCTTTGCAGTTCAATGATGAGGAATTGCAAAGTCATGTTAGTAAACGATGATACTTTGAAATGAATCAATGTCATTTTTTCGAAAGACATCAGAGAATTTTACGAGTCTCAAGATTAATAACCTATTCTAAGAACCAACAAGGGAAAATAGTTGGATGAGGATACACATATGAATTTTTTTTGAAGGAATAAGGAAGCTTTTACATCTTCTATGAGGAAGCTTTCTGAGCTAGGGTCAGAGCCATCACTAAGAAAAGTATCATATTCGGAATAATTATCTATGGGACATGATTTTTTCATTCAATCTCTGAAGAACCTTGTTCAATCCATTCCAATCTTTCCAACCATTAACTCCAGATGTCAGATGGTCCAACAGAGCTAGAATAAAAAATTATATTCGGTATCCATGGTGATGGGTAGGGGCATAAATATTGCGGCTGATTACAATAACTTCTTTATCAACTATGATTCTCATAGAGAATCTTGTAATAAAGTGGTCATTTGGTCAAAGAATATAGGTGATGATTTGAGAGAGATTGATGACTTCCAAGATGATGTTAATGGACCTTTTGATACACCAGATAGAAAAATCAAGGATCTCACAAATAGCTTTGAGGAAAAGATAAATCTTGAGCAGAATACTCGTATTCAAGAGGTCAAGTATCTTAATGGGAAGTTGTACTCTATTTATCAAAGCTGGAAAAGAGAAAGGGATCTCCGGATCAACTATGAAGAGAAGCTAGTGAAGCAAGATGATTTGTTGAATGCTCATGCAGAGGCTCTAAAGGCTCAAGATGATAGGATTAAATCCATAGAGGCGGAAGAAGAGGATGTTCACAAGGAGCTAAAGAATATGAAAACCATCGTAAAGAAGTTGATACCCAAGGAGAAGGAAGGAAAATAGATCAATCCAATATTTTGTTTTATTTTTTCTCCTTATAAAAATTCTAACAATCTTAAATGAAATTTTGGTTTCTCATTTCTATTTTCATGATGGATACTAATATTTCAGGTACTAAAATTTTGTTTACATTCCCTCAAATTATTTTTCAAAATCACAATGGGGGAGAAAGGAAAAAGAGTTCTAGGTAAGGAAGAAATATCCCTAAGTAAGGAGGAGTTTACCTATGGTGGAGTTTTGAAACCGAGATTTCCATAATCAAGATAATGAAAAACTCATTTCGGAAATCTAGAATACTATCATTAGTGATCCAAAGCCCAAGGGGGAGTTAGTCGTATTCAACTTTGCCAATGTGAAAAAGGAGATATGTTTTATTTTAACGTCTAGATAAATTTTCCAAAGTCCTTATATTCTTTTTTGTAAGGATGTTTCTGCTTTCCAAAATGGGGGATATTGTTGAGTCAATAAAGTTTTCCTTATGACTTTTCCATTCTTTCATACTTGGGGATATTGTTGAGTCATTAAGGTTTCATTATGACTTTACCATTCCTCTTGTTTTGAAAATCATGAACACCTTGTCACAAGGAAAATTCCTCTTTACACTATGTTTTACTTCTATAAGGAAAAATTTCTGTCCCCATGGAAATTTATCCTTACCATGTTCATTATTCATATCCTATTTTTTATAAGTGTAAAATTTGATTTGTAACAAAAACCTCAGAATACTATGAATACCTAGATACAAAACATTCTATTTTAGAATACGAATTCTAAAAATTAAGATTACGAATTCCGGATATGAACTCTTCTAAGTTATGACTCTGAATTATGAATACAAATTCTGATTCCAAACTCTTCTGAGTTCTGACTCTGAATGTTGATTATGAATTTTGGATACAAAATCTTATGAGTTCTAACTCTGAATTCTTATTATGAATTATGTTTATGAACTTCTCTGAGTTCTGACTCTGAGTTCTCTGAATATTGACTCTAAACACTTATGAGTTCTGACTCTGAATTCTCATGAACTTTGTCTCCGAACATTAAAAGTTCTGGTTCCGAATTCTTGTGAATCTATATTCTGAATTTCCTTGAAATGTAGACTCTATAATTCCATATAATTTAGGTTCCAAATTCCTAGAAAACATAATCTGAATATCCTTGTGTTATAGAACTCGAATTCATTTTTGGTTAGACTCCGAACATTATTTTTATTAAATTCCGAATATTGGATTTCGATTATGTAAACATATTTTTTCTTACACTTGTTTTGTTATAAAACAATTTTGTGCTTTTAGTTACAATCTAACCATTGATTGAGTGACACATGTACAGGTCCCTCTGAAATTAATGGAAAAATATGATCGTTGGAGGAGGGAGACAACCGTTGGTGCTGTTCTAATAAATAGGAGATCATTTGAAAGAGATCACAAAAAAGTTGATAAATCTATAGATTATATGCTGCTAATGTGATTTCAAGAGAGAGAGAGAGAGAGAGGCTTTATTGGTTTTTGTGTACTGAAGTTCTTGTCCATATTTTATGTGTACGACTCTAATTGTTGTTGTGTACAATTGAGGGGTTCCGGGGATATGAAGACAGAGGTGCCGACTACCATGAGGTTGAGGGTCTCCTTGCTAGGGAAGACAGAGGTGCTGACTACCTTGAAGTTGAGGGCTTATGGGGATAGAAAGATAGACTCTAATCATCGTATCGATGGATTACCCTAGTGTGGGTAAGAGATAATTTCTTGAAAGTATATATCAAGGGACCTTTATCCAAGGTTGTTAGATACACTTCTCTTTGGGTTAAAATATTTACTACTTGTTACTTGTTTTGTTACATGTTTTCCACTGTATTTATCTTGTTGAGGATAGTATAACTATCTTATACTTCCTTATACTTGTACTCTGATTTAGTAATATTCTATACTATGTAAGGTAGAATCTCTATTGTTTTAAACATTAATTAAGTTACATTTTATGGTATCATATATCCTGAATCACTTTCTAAGAAACATATTTCCAGACTCAAGAATGAATTAAAAACATAGTGGTTTTGTGAATTACCTTGTTTACCATTGTTAAACATAACAATCTTTAAAAGTTCCAAAGGAATTTTTAAAAGTATAGAATTCACCCCCCTCTTGTATTATTTATCTTATGGCACGATTTGAAATCATTGAACCCCTATTTAACTAATGTTCCTCATATGTTCAAAACATGTAAGTTTCATTAAATGCTTGTTTATGACCCTTATATACACCATGTATATTCAGTTACATATGTATATTTTTGTATATGTACATATAAACTTGGATCCTAAATCTAATTTAGATTTTTCAATGATTGTAGAGAATGAATGGAAAATGATGTTTTCAAAATGTCTGGTGATTTTATTTAAAATCACGATTATTTGTATCCCCCCTTGTGTAGAAATAGATTAAACAACACTGAACACTATATAATTTTTTAATTTCCCAATGATATAATTTTTGATGCATTTAGTAAATATAGAGAATTATAATTAATTTTTTTTGGGGTTTTCCACTGTTATATACATATGTCTATAGTGTAAAAAAATGAGTTTTTCTATAAGGATATTACCCTATTTGTTTTGAAAGAAGAATTATCTTTATGTTAAGTATGTGGGTGTATATCTTCCCACATGTGTTCTGTCATGATTCTTCTAATTATAAAAATTATTTATATGAATATATATGTATGACATAATTATTTATATTAATATTAAATGGTAATATTAATGTTTTAGTAAGTGGTGGGGTTTATTGGCATGATTTGGAATTTTTAACATTGTGATTAAATTATTTTGAAATACCCTCGTAGTATATTAATACGTGAACATGAGAGTATTGGGTTTTTAGACAAATATGTGTTTAATACTTCAAAAAAATATCCTGTTTACCATAAATACATTATGTATTCAATACACGATAAATTTTCCCTATGTATTTTTTTTAATTTATGAAATAAGATTTCAGAAATTATGGATTATCATTTTATGTGAAAAAACTATTTTTTCTGTGTTTTAGTTTATGCCATGTGGTATAATTTTCTTATAATACTTGTCCTCTATTTACAATGCCATTCCATTGTTAGTATTGTTATTAACACTGGTATGCATGACTCACATTATACATGTAAATTCTAAAGAATTTACTCACTCTAAAATATCGTTTTATGGAATAACAAATTAAAATTATTCAAAGTTGTATGGGAAATATTGATCTATATGAAATGATAAATTAAATTATTCAAGGTGGTATGGGACACTTTGAATAATATGAAATGATAAACCATGTAATATGTGATACATGGAATGATAATTGATGAGAAGTTAATAAATAAAATTGGATTGATGCACTTTGATTTAAAGAAATGAGAAATGTTTTGGGCTTTGTAAGTGACGGGTGGGGAATTCTATAGCCCCCCGATGCATCAGTAGGTCTCATGAGACAAACTACAGTCTTGGCATGAATCCTTGAAAAAATGATTATTTATAGTGTTGGACCAAGGCCTTGACACAAAGTTTATGGTCTTCACACAAGTCCTTAACACGATATGGAATATATAATATCCTTATTATGATGGTGAATTTTAATTAACCAAGTGAATATTCGACCAGTATAATATTCTTGGAAAAAGAGATAATATATATGAGAGTCAAAAATAAGTAAATACTTATGGTATAACGTGTATTCATCTCTCAGAATTTTATTTCAAAAATTATGGCTTATAGATAGTGTTGACATAATTTAAAGTTATTATTTTATGTGCAACTCTGATCATGTATTACTCTCAGTTGTAAGTTTAGTACTTACACTCTTTCATGTCACACATATTAATGTTATAATAATTCTTACATTATATTCTGCACACCCTACATTCTATTTGAGCATGATTATGTTTGGAATAGGTTCCATTGTAACCTTGTTAGTATTCCTTGAAATGCTCACTTGTAATTATTGGAAAAATGTTATGTTAAGATTCATAAATTGCATCTTTCTTATGAAAACATTTTGTGATTAATTTTAAAGGAATTATTTCAAGTGGTTTTAATTGAAAAATTATTTTATTTTAAAAACCCTTACTAGGCATTCGTATTCTCACCGTATGTTTCAACTTAAATTTTACAGGATTAATATAATTGAGTTAAACTGTTTTGGTGGCAGCATTGTGGAGACTCTTACTCTTTCAGTTTTTGATGAATTGTAATAGTTTTATCTTATTATCTAAGAACCTAAACCAAAAATATCCACTTTAGTGGAACATGATGTATAATAATCATCTTTATTTTTTAAAAAATTACACACAAGTTTTTAGTGAAACCACAATGGCCCCAGGGCAGTTTGAGGCTGGGGCGTGACACGACTGATACCATTAATTATTTATCTTATGAAATAATAAAATTATATTAATTATTAAATTTATTAATTTTCTTAATATTTATTGTTATTTAATTTAATATAATTTTATATATTATTGATTAATTAATTAAGTTTATGTCAGAAATTTTGATGATATTCATCTCATATGTCCAAAAAGACATAGGTAATTGACTATAGTCAAAGAGGTTATTTTTGCATCATGTAAATAATAATAATCACGAAATAATAATAATTTTTATATATTAATTTTAATTTTATGACCATTCATTAATGATGGTTATGAAAAATTAATTGTTTCACAATCATAGAGACAGTTTATACATACGCAAGAGTAACATTTTAATTTTTCTAAGATACTAATGAAAAGAATGTATGGGTAATTTTATATTTAAATATTTATTATTATATTATAAATTTAATATTATATTATTCAATTAAACATTTATATATAATCCCTGTGATTTGTTCTTCTAAAATTAATCCCATCACTTCATGGATGTGGTAATCATCACACATCCACAAATGTTGTTATCATTTTTCAGCAGATGAATAGGTAAGAAAATATATGATATATTATCACTATTGATGGTTCATATGTTATTAGTATCATATATATATATATTTAAATTAAATCCATCATTAAATTTTTCCATAAGAGTTTAGGATGGTGAATAAAGTACATCAATTTGGGAGACTATATTCTGTCGTACACAGGATTTATGGTTTAGATTTCAATTTTATAGAAGATGGAGAAAAATATTGGTAATTCCATAAAGGTAAATACAACTCATTTTAAGGAAGATATCTATATAATTATTTATACTTTTCTAATGAATATTTTAATTATTCAAAATAATAAATAAAAAATTGGTTAATAACTATTCCTCTTGTTCAGACAACCTCTTTAGATTTATGCATTAATATTTCACAGGATGATTTTTTATGAATACAATGCCTCTAGAATGTTGGAGGGTATTTTAGGAATGTAAATGGGAAGGAATTAGATGAAAAAAATTGTCTTTATATATATAAAGGATTTGAGAGGAGGTGTCATTTTATAAGTGGGGGAGAGGACACAACCGGGATTTTCCAAAAAAATAGTATTTTAATGTCTTACTCGTGAAAAAGTGGCTCTAAAATGGAATGATTCTAAATATCTGATGATATAGGCTAGAAATATTTATATATGTTAAAATTAATAATTTTTTAAGGTTTTTATAACCCTTATCATTTTATTTTAACCCCATGTAAACCTATTTTATACTTAACCTTTGGAGGAGACTTGTATTTGTTTTCCCTATTCAATATGACCAAAAATTAAGTTAAAATTATTAAATGTTATTAATTATAATGATTAAAAATGTGGACTCCATTTTATCAAATTAAAATAATATAATTATCAGAATTTAGTTTAAAATTCAACAAACAAAAGACGATGGAAACTATTTTTTGAAAAAAACTAATTTATAAGTATAATTTTTTATATAAAATTCATGTATAAAATTTATTCTAAAGAACATAATTGGATTTTTAATCAATATTAAATAATTAAAATTTAGAACTATTCCATAATATAATTTTACTTTTTAAATAATCTAATAGAAAATATAATTTCCAATCAAAATCAATATTATTCAATATTTATTGAAAGCTAATTTTTTTAGAAAATTACAAAAAAAATTAATCCCAACATATGTTTTACATACTGAATCCAAAAAATGAAGTTAATTTGTTTAATATAAAATTATATAATCTGTAAATATATCTTTTATGTAATACCATATAATGTATGAAACCCCTACACGTCCAGAAATAATTTTTTCCTCTTTTGACATAAAATTACTTAATATTCATATAATGAATATATCTATATAAATTATAATTAATTAATTTTAATAATATATGATATTGAATTATATTAACATTAAATAGGTTTTTATATTATAATTCTCTTTTGGAAATTCCATCCTCATAATTTATTTCATTACTTAAACTACAAGGGATATATTTATTTCATATCATTTTATGATTCCAATGTTACATATTAAACCATATGGTTTTTAGAAAAACCTTATCATAGTGATTCAACATATTCCATAAACCTAAACTCTCTGTTAAAGAATATAATCACATTCTTCCTCATATAATAGGTCTTTTTTAACTAATCTAATTCAGCTTTCAAACCATGACACACCTTCAACACATATTTTCTTAACATTGAAACAATAATTAGGTAATTGAAATGAGATAATATTAGAGGGAATTCCAATCAGTATGAAACTAATATAAATTTCTATAAGTTTTAGTGTGGCCAAATTAACCAGGGAATTAACTTCCCATTTTTACAAAAAGTCATAATACTTTTCCCTGGATAAACATAAAAATGGAAATGATCACCTTTTTCAAATGAAAGATATTTCCGCTGGTTATTTTCAAAACATATCTACCTATTATGAGCCATCGTCATATGTTTCTAAAAAATATTTATCTTCTCTAACATTTATTCTTCCAATTATGTTCCAAAAAGCTTTATTTCACCAACTTATTCGAAAAAATATAGAGTTTGACACCACCATCTATATAATGCATAAAAAGGTTCCATCTATATACTAGAAAAAATATTATTATAATAAATTCATCTAGTGAAATATTTTGACACCAAATACCCTCATAATACAATGAAGAATCTCAAATCATTCATTTAAAGTTCTAAATCATTTACTTGGATTATCCACTAGAGTGGGGATACCAAAGATGCATTGAAATAATACTAAATACCTAATGAATTATGAAGGACATTACAAAAATTATAAGTATGGGGTTATGGTCAGATATAATAAAGATAAGAACTCCTTGTGACTAGATTATATTATTAAGTTATAGTAAAGTCATTTTATCTAAAGATAAAATATATTTAATGGGAAGAAAATCTGTAGATTTAGTCAGTTGATAAACAATAAGACAAATTACATTATTACCTCAAGATGTATTTGGAAATCAAAACATAAAATCCATGGATATATTTCCCCATTTCAAGTCAAACACTAAAAAATGATGAAGTATATCCTTTGGTAATTTTCATTATACATTAACCTATTTAAAAGTCAAAAAATTCATAGTGAATTGAATAATATATCTATTTATTCCATCCCACCAATAGTACTCTTAATGGTCGAAGTAAATTATAGCACATCCAGGATGAATGGAAAATAGAGAATTATGAGTTTCACTAAAATGATATATCTTTAATTGGGAATCTCAAGGCACACATAATATATTTAGAAATCAAAAAAAATTATATATTATCAGTAAAATCAAGAAACATTTAATTGTTAATTGATTCAACCATTTCTTGTAAAACATGATCCTTATTTTGACAATACTTAATTATTTTAATATATGTGATTTTACTGGCAACTAAAAAATAGAGGATGTTCTTTTATTCACAATTTTGAGGTCAAAATTCATTAAATCAGAAACAAAATGCTTATTTCACTAACATAACGTGGTTTATAAAGATTTATATTTTCAAATAAATGAAATTTCTACATTATTTTAATTTTTCTTGAAAGTAATGAATTATATATACATAATCCTTAATCAATTCCATAAATATTTTTTTCATTATATTCGACTCATTCAGAGAGAATATATACTTCAAACTTTTGGAGCCAGTATATATTTTAAACATTATTCCATAAAAATGAATCTTATAAAATTTAAAATAAAAAAACACTATATTTAATTACATATCATGCGTAGAAAAACATAACTTAGGGGGTTTCAGTTGACGTGAAGCATAATAAATTACCTAATCATTATATATCAGAAAGAAACCAATATCCTTGAATGAATCATTACTACATATGAAAGATTCACAATTTTTAGAGGACATGGGAAATATTTTATAATTTATCAATATTATATTTAGTTTCTAGAGACAATAACCACTTTCTTTTTTCCTAATGAATTTATCTCCCTTTTGATTTGTCTTTTAAGTGGGATAGATAACTGATATATGTTTTTGACAAACCATAGATAGTGACCACAAATCTATTAAATGATCTCATCTACATAAAATAATTTGGTATTGTATATTATTCAAAAACATTATTTTTAGTGGGCTCAATAATTATTTTATATTTATAAAAAATATTCCCAAAGAATTAAATCTTCAACAACTAAAATTCAAAAAAACTAAAATTTCAATGTAACTTATTTTCGTTCAATTCTAGAAAAAAAAATCGACATGAATAATTCATGATCTTTTAGAGTTTTATAATATACAAATATACAATAAATAAAAATAACTAAAAACCTATATAAATATTCCTGGAAAATATATTTATAATATCCATGAATAAATTTGGAGAATTAGACAACCCAAAGGGAATAACTACAATCCCACTATGGTATATCTAGTTTGAAGCACTATGTTCATAATATCTTCCACTGTCAACCTTAACTGGTGGTGTCCGGATATGAGACTAGTCTTCAAAATATATTCCACTCCTTGGACATGATCAAACAAATCATTGTTATGAGGCAAAGGATACATACTTTTAACATTAATTTTTTTCAAATCTGTAACAACCCTAACCCTAATATCCCAGAGTTGGGGGTGGTTTTATTACTATATCATAGAAAAAATATATTATATCACCAAGGATATATCATTTTAGTATTCTTGAAGAAATTGATACATACATGGTTACCTTATTACAATGTTAATTAAAAATAAAACATAAAAAAGTAAAGAAATAGTTTCATTGACACTTATTCAAAGATTAAATCATTATAACATGGGAATGGAAAAAAAAGGTTGAGCTAAAATGACTAGTAAGGGTTATATAAATCAGTAATAACAAAAGTAAATTCAATAATTCATAGTTAATATGGAAAATTAAATAAATAAATAAAAACATTCTATTAATAAACTAAGAATTAAAATGAATATATATATTTTTTCATTGTGAAATTATCATGGGAAGTATTGAAGAAATACTGAATGAAGAAGATGTTTAGTTTTTTGGATTTCATGTATTTGGAACACGGACCATTATAAAATTATGAAATTTTATGTTTTTGTGTAAAAACACATCTTTCTATGCATGGAAATATACAAGTGTTTTCACAAAATATTTTTTCTCATGATACGTAATGATGCATTGATGGGATATCTATAACAAGGCCCCACACGTCACTGCAAATCCAAAGCATTCTACATACATTGATTCAATTCAATAAAAACATTCAGAAAAAAAACTGCATATAAAAATATAAATATAGATAATAATATAATCATATGTATGATAAAATAAATATGTATATTTAATGAAATCATTAATGAATTATGATCGTTAATAAAAGTAAATCATACATACCCCATACACAAAAATAAGTTGTAAATAGTGTATAACCAAAGGAAATATCATATTGTTGCCTATGAAATAGTGGAACTAAATAATACCTAGAAATTAATAAGTATAAATTCGTTTAGATAATTATAAAATTTTTCCAACTTAATAGAAAACATGTAAAAAGAGAATTTAAGGAAATTAAAAAATGAGCCACTTTAGTGTGGGTTAAGGATAAATATTTATGAATATTTAAAGTTAAAAAAGGGTAATTGTTTGTAAAAAACAAGAAATTTAATAAGTTATTTTTTCATTATATAATGAGTTATTTTATAAAAATAACAGTTTATTTACACGGATTGTAGATTATACCTAAAAATGCTTAAGAAATTTTAAAGTTCCCTTAAATTGGGCTTGATTATCAGGAGGAATATAAAATGAAACCTTATTAAACATGTGCTTTCATGTCAAAGAAAAAATAATTTATCTTGTTAAATATTTTTTTAATTTAAAAACTTAATATTTTAGGAGTAAATAATAAGAATTAATAATTACAAAGCGGTAGAGAGAGAGAAATTTTAACTTGAAGGAAAAAAATGAGGGTTCAGAGAGAATCCCTTACCTTTTGTCCAAAAGTGTTCTACACTATCAAGTAATATACACGATAATGAAATTAGATTCATTAATAATTTAATTCATAACCAATTAAATAGTTATTTAATTTAGTATAAATTTATTATGTTTATTTGTGTCCCTTTGTATGAGTTATAAGATTCAATTTTATAGTCCAGGAGAGTTTAATTCCATGAATTTTATGAATGATTCACTTGAATACATGTCGGAATGATCATGAAAAATGGGAATAGTTATCAAAAAATTGAAATTATAAATTATTAATAAACATTAAAAATATAAATTGTTCTTATAAATAATTTTAATGTATATTATGGAGATTAATTAGATAAAATGTTAATGATAACCGTTTATATTATTTTGGAATGTTTTCGATCATCAGGAACTAGTTTGGCTTTCATAATTAATATTATGTATATATGATTGTTTCCAACCATTTTATAACTTATAATATTTATGATAAAATATTATTTAATTATATTAATGGTATTATGGGAATAATTAAAGGCGATAATAAAAAATTATAATGCATCACCCACAATTGTAGTAAATCGACACATCGTAGAAAATGTTTTCATTTTATTAATAAATGTGAGTTGATAAGGGGGTTCATGATAGAAATTGAATTATAATTATAAAATTAATGTATATATATGATACTGGAGTTATATTTATTGTTTGGATATAGGGGTTAAGGAAAGTATAATAAATTTACTGCAATTGAATGAAAATTAAAAGAACTAATTGGGGTTTTACCTCTTGATTTTATATACTTGGGAACATTCTTATGGAACCTTGAAAATATATTTGTTATGAGATAAGAAAGAACATAATTATGGGTAGTGTTCAGGGATATGTATTATTTAGAAATTGTAAAATATTTAAGGCTTTTTTGGTGGGAGGATAAGAGGTGGTGTGGGGTGGTATTTATAGTTGAAGAGAGGGGTGTATCTTTATTTTATTCACTAGATTGTTATTTTATCTTTACAATATAAATAGTGTTGATTAATATGAATAAATATCTAAAATTATTAGTAGTGTTCTAACCAATGGGTTCTTACCTCACCCATACAACATCAAGGGCTCAATAATACATGTATTTGTTGAAAAACATAAATTATCATATTTGACTATTCACCAAAATGACAACTATTATATAAAAATTTCATTACTACACCCTAAATATCATTTGATGTTTAGAATTAAAAAAATGACAAAATTTTTTAAAAATAATTTTATAAATATGATAAACATAATTTTTTTATTAAAATCATAATTTATTTTAAAAATACCAATTTTAAATTTATTAATAATTTTATGAAACATTGAAAAATTAATTAACGCCTCTTAAAATTTTATTATAATCATATAACAACAAAATATTGATTATGAATTTATTTTATGAAAATATACATTCATTTAATTTATTATATTAATTATAAAATTGTAAATAATCATTTATGTTCACAAAAATACCAACAGTTAATTTATCATTTTAATACATTTATTTACTTATTTTAAGATTAAAATATATAATATTTTCATTAATAATATATAGAAATAATAATTATACTTTCATAGATGATGTTACTATTCTATTGGTTAGTTTATTTTTTATAATGGTCACATTACTATTCCAATGGTCATGTGAATATTTAATAATATATCATTGTCTATTGACACTCGGTGTTTTATGGAATGTAAACTATATTATGAATTCAATTTATTAAAAAAGATACATATAATGAAATTTTTGTGTGTTATAAAGGATCTATAATCAAATCAAAGTCACATTAAACCATATTTATGTTTAACAAATAAAACAAGGCACTAAATGGTGAATTTCTAGGATGAATTAAACCATTATACATGAACTCCTAAAATCTTTTTTATGAATTCCAGTAATTTAACATGAGATATCCAATAATGGGGTTCTCAAATTAGAAAATAATTGGAAACTAATTCAATAATGAACTCAACTTACTAAACATGTATAATAATAGATAGTTTCTTAAGAAATACATCAAGATATTCATTTAATATAGGGACATCACCTATAGGAAAAATATCCCTCTTCTCTAAAATATTTGAAAGAAAACATTTATTTACATATCCTATCAAATTCTTGATAAGTTATAACTTATATGAATTTATTATAGTTTAGAAACAAAAAAAAATATTCTCAGAAAAAAATTATTTAGCTCTATAATCTATATTAGTATGGTAACAAAATCCCGTGAATGCCCAGAATACATCACACTCAAAAAGTGTAATGACAATACAGTGTGAAGATAAATCCTTTACATAGAAAAAAATTATTAGATTATTATAATTTATTTATGCCATAACAATTCCCCAAGGATTTTTACCAAAATCTATAGCATCATTTATTGAGATGAAATAGTTAATTTATTTGAAATTTTATCAAGAATGAAAAAGTGTGTAGACCCTATAACAAATGTTGGTATAATTTGAACAAAAATGTAATGTACTTTTCACCTCATCATTGGATGGTCTATCATTGTAAAAAATAATCACAATGGATTTAACCACACATTTTTGTTTTTGATATTGATGGTTCTCATCCTTCATTCTTAAATGTGGAAATTTACTCATGTAATTACCCATATATTTTCAAATAAATCATCTTACCATAGACATTTCATCATTTTCCTTATAATTTTAATTATAATCATGATCCACGTTTACAAATGTTACACATAAAAAACTTCATCAATTTTAGAGGAAACACTTTAGGGGGTTTTTTACCAAACATATCAAAGACGGAATCATTATTTTCATACATTTTAATTTCTATGATGGATGTTTCTTCATAGTCATTCTTAATTATGTTTTGTTATACTTATTATCAAAGAAAACATCATCTCTAAAAAATCAATTTCTTTTTTCTTGGAACATCTAAAAACATTCTCCTAACATTTTTATTCATGGGAATCAAATGTCATTAGATATCTTGGCTTCAATCCATAGTAAAAAAAATTAGTTTTACTATCAATACCTCTGAATAGATTTTCTGTGAACATTGTTAAATTGGTTAAAAATTCTTTATATATGGCCACAAAATCATTTTCATCCTACATAAATTCCAATAATTTCTTTTCTATACTATGTCAATCAACTTTCAGAAAATATTTTTAATAGAGAAAATCAATAAAAGTTTCCCATTCCATGGTGTCAATATTTTCTTATTCTATAATATTTTTAACCATTATACAACATTAACTGGGTTCACTATCAAAATCGTTAATCGATAGAGTTACCTTTTGATGATATAAAAAATTGACTTCATTTTTCTTCTCTAAGGCTTAGTCCCATCCTACAACTATCTTAGGGTCTTATGATCTATTTAAAAATGGAGGGTGATGCATAATAAAATACTCCACAATATACATATTCTTATGTGTTTAACATGTTTTCTCTCTCAAATTGTTTCCAAAACTATTTATATATGGTTTCCACTATTCCTTCACATCAAAATACTGCTCTATTTTAATTAAAACCATTTGAGGTTGTTTGTTTGGGAGGATATTTTCCTTTTAGTTATATCCTACTTAAGCTTCCCTATTTCTTCTGCAGAATACTAGTCTTAAGTGTCAATTTTTATATGAAGAAACATGGAAATATTCATATAATATATCATGATAACCAAAAATTATAACCTCTTAAGGTTGTTTAATGGCATTATCTTATCCTAGAAAATTGTGTAAACATTTTATCTGATACCATTTATAATTATCTGAAATATATTGAAACAATAATTTAATTTTTTTTAAAAATAATTTCATTTCATTCCAAAATATATTTTTATGTTTAGAGTTTTATAAAAGTAGTTTGTAAATAATTCATAACACAACCATATATTTAAATTTGGACACTTCCTCTGGGTATCCATTTTCCCCACAGTACAACACTTTTAAAATAAAACACATTTTATTTTCATGAAAATCATTATGATTTTCAACATGAATACTTATTTCATAATACATGTCCTAAAAAATAATCTTTTTTTTTCAAAATCTGTGTTGAGAAAAAAAATATTATCAAGGGACATAAAATAGAATAATAAACAAATACATTAGTCTATTTTAAATCCATGAGATTATAAAAAGAGATATTTCCATTAATATAATAATATTTGAGGTAGAATAATCAATTACATAGAAATGAATATTTTTACTATCGAGAGAATTAATTAAATAAATTATAAAAAAAACTAAATGGAAAATAATAATCCTTATGATTTCATATAAAATAGGAGAACCATTGAAAAAGGTTTTCTTAGAAAACCACTTTTACCCTAAAATGAGTATTCCATTATTTAAAATAAAATATCATTAAAATACCTTTTCAAATAAAATGGTTTTTATGAAAATACATTATAAAGCATAGAAAATTCATATGGGTTCCTTGAGATATAATCTTAATAGAATACTTACATTTAAAATAACCATTACTATTGACTTCCACCATAATTATTTGGAAAACATAACCATCACCCAATGAATTGGAGATATATAATGGGTTCAACCCATTATAAATAATATCAAATGAACATGAGGTCAATGAAAAACATCAAATATTTCATTTCCATCATCAAAATCATAAAAACTAACCCTTTGAACGCATAATTAAAACATTTTCATATATTTATATATCAATTTTCTTTATAAACCCATTGTAAACACTAAAATTCCAAGAAAAAATGGATGTTTAATATTTCATTGATTATATGGAAGTTTATAAAACCTTACATAAATAAAATAAGGTTTATGGTTGTGGTAGTAGGGAAATCATTTTTTAATATATATGTTTAAATAAAACATTACTTTTTTAGTTTTTAAAATTAAATAAAAACATTCCCTATAAAAAATGTAAAATGATTCCTTTTTAAAACCTTTGAAAGAAAGTCATAAGAGAAATAAAATTTAGTATTTACTGAATTTATTTATATATAAATACATCTAAATAATAATTAAATGAATATGGAAATTGGTGAAATATATTTATTAAAAAATCCTTAAAACATTTAAAACTAGATTTTTAATGTAAAGTGTCCCGTACCTCGAGTTTGACTCATCACGTACGTTATTCATTATATTTATCAATAAAATTATGTTAATTTAGAAGATTATTAATAACCTTTTCTTGTTTACTATTCAGTTTTTTTTATCATGTTGTAATGAATTACTTAATCAATCTAGTTGACGTTAGATGTTTTGATGATATTTTACTAATTTGTAAAAAATTACATTGATAAAATTACAATGGTAAAGGTTAAATTATACCATCATACACATAATAATAATGCAATAAAAATAATTTTTATATATTACTTTTAAATTTATAACCATTGATGATTGATGGTTATAGAAATTTAACTACATTACTGGAAAAAAAACTATAAAAATGGTTTTAAACCATTCTTATAAGCCACCAAACTATTAGTAGAGCCTATACCAACAATTATATTAATTGTGGATATTTTAGGTGTTGGTATATTAATATAAAAATGCATTCATTGAATTAGGTGTTATATCTCATGACCAAATTTGAATAACTATAGTTTAAAGTAAATTGTGAGAATATATCTATAAAAATAGTTCATTGAACAATGGGTATATAATACTATAAAACCTTAACATATACGAAATTTTCATTTAGCCATTGGTATATATTATTATCCTCAATGTAAACAACTATAATACTTCACCTCTACCAGAACCTGTAAATAAATCACAATCCATAGTTAATATTTAATATTCTAAAAATATTATATATTTAGGATTTAACCACATGGTTATCAATTGTTTTAAATATATTTAAATACTAAAACAAACATAAGAAATCCAAAAAATCAATCAATTATAGTCATTAAACATCATAAATACATGTATGTTTACTGAAAATGCAAAAACAGAGGGGAAAAATATCTCCCTCAGCACTACTAGTTCCATCACAATCATCACTTGCATCTTTATCAATATCATTGCCTAGAGCACCAGAATTGTCATCATCATAATCATCATCATCATTTTCATAAAAATAATTATGAGTATCCCCACATCAAAATTCATTAGAACCCTCATTGACATCACTCTATGAATCGTATAATGAGATCATTGTTTCCATACCTGAATTACTAATATTAGTCACCAGTGATGGTACCTCTAGACTTATCACTTTCATAGCTTTCATGAACTATTAGGTGAGATATTTCATTATTTCACAGTCATGTATTTCTATTTTTATATTCTTGGATACTTCTGCATTATCATTTTATATCCCTATGGTATGATATATTTGTGATCTGATTTGTGAGGAGAAATTCTTTGTGAGGATGAAGATTTTCCAAGGTCATCATCAGACTCTCTCCTGGTACTCATCACCTTTTTCACATGTCAAATAAATATTTGGCCCAAACTTTTCATCTTATTTCTCATTAATGAACACCAGGGAATACTTTTCAAAATATAAATAAGATATTTAATTTTTAATTAAAGATCAATATTTGAAATATCAAGAACAAGACAAATAATCAATTATTGTCCCAGAGAATTTACAAAACTTATATTATTTTTCCTCCTACCCAAGAAAAATATTTTTTATTGAGGGAAATGACCTTCAATGAAAATTTTCACTTTATACAAATGAAAATGATTACTATAATAGTAAATTATTGAATAACGTGAAATTAATAAACAAAAACAAAACAAATTCATTTATGATGACATGTGAGATTAACCATATAATCAGATCAAGTTAAAACATTCCCATATAAGGTTGAATTATAGTGATTAGTAACTATATGGAATTAATAGAAATTATCACATTAAACTATGATCTAAGGTATTGAATTTACATGTGATTTTGTAAAATTTATTCTCAAAAGGGAAATATGGCTAATATGGAAGCTATGTTAGATTAATCATATAGTAATAAACTCCTTATAATCTTAGTTATTTAAGTTACATAATATTTATATAAACTTTTAATGAATTAACATTTTTATTAAATAAATATATATAATGATGAACCATGTGACTAGATCATAAACTATAATATATAAATGAAAACATATTAGGTAACATCATGGTCTCAATCCATTAATTGTTTCCAATGGTGAACAAACTTAACTATATGTTATAATTTATAAATTAAAACCATTTTAGTTAAATGTAATGTAATTATCCATAAATTCCCATACTAGTGTGAAACTTTACAATATTATATATAAAGAAAATATCATTTAGAAATTACAGTTAATTTTTGAAATGTTTGGTGCACATTGTAACAATTTCATATGATATAATATAATATGGTGATAGTGTGTAGTTTTATTTTTTTCATTGGTTCCTATACATGAACCAATGCACTTTGTAATAGTTTTATATGTTATGAAATATTTTTTCATATCTTATGTCACCAAATTTAGGATTTTCTAATTTTTTCGACATCTAAAGTCCCTCCCCTTAATGTTATGCATTCAAAATAAAAATTATGTGATTTTTTGATGAAAATAACCATAAATTTCAAACACTTTTCTGCACAATATTTTTTAGAAATCTTATAAAACATGGTTTGAAATGTCCCATCCTATTAGTGAGTTTTATTTCTATATAAAATAAAATTTTTATAACAGTATGTTTCTTAGTAAAAATTTATCCATGATCATAGATGGTGACATTATATAATCCCAAAAATTTGGATGAAATGTTTTGTCAGTATTTTTTCTCTAATAGACTTATTAATTAGAATTTTTATTAATATATATATATCAATTGAAATTATATTATTTTAATTTTTTTGATAATGGAACATCCCTATAGTGATATTATCATCAAAAATTGGGTTCTCAAAATTTTGGAGAGTAAGAATATGCTTACAAAAAATACTTCTTGATAATGAATTAAATGGTGCATCCCTTATGGGGGAGATGTCATGAATAGATATAACCAAATCAATTATATAGGATAATTTTAAAATATATATATACCTTATTGAATTGAAATATGAGGTATCCTAGTGAGACATTGTTAAATTTCTATGGTTATGACATGTATGTTGATGGAGTGTTTGGGGTGTATGTTGATGATAGTGAAATGTATAATGGAGGGAAACCCTATATTAAATAAAAATATATTGATAAGAAAGGTGTTTAAATTATATGTATTTATAGATTTATATGTTGTGAAATTTTTAAATATCACATTAATATTAATGTTCCAAATCAATAGTAGGGAAAAAGAAAACTCAATGATAGAATATTATGAGTCTTTGACTATGGTATTTTAATATACCAACTATATGTTTTTTTAGAATATAGAGAGGCTTATAATTTATCATTATAGATATCTTTTAAAAAAAGTCATTGGAAAAATAATAGAGGCCTTTGATGGGAGAAGATATTGTGTAACACATCCATGAATTTAAAAGATACCAAATTAGAGGTTAAAGAATGAAATAAAAAATAGATTAATAACTTCTTAAAAATTCAAAAATGATTCAGGAATATTATATTTAAATGTTGATGAAAATTTGTGAATTTTTTTATACAATTTAGAGATTAATAATTATCCTTTAACATAATGTATATTGATATAGGGATAAAACTAGAAAACCCTCAAACTACACATGTTGGAACTTCACAAAATTATGAATGTAGTGATTTTTTCCATAAAAGGTTATAATAATAGTTAATTAAAAAAATATACATATTTAATGTAAAAATAACTTGACATAACACATATAAGTTCCTAAATAAAAACTAGGGATAAATGTAACATACATCTCTAAATATGATAATCATAATAAATATATATTTTTTCAAATTGTGTGTGCTTCAAAGAAAAATATTTATTAAAATTTATAATGAAATATTATGGTAAGAATACAACAATATCATTTTTGGATAAAATAATTTATTCAAGTTTTATATCCCCATAGTATTCCCAAATATTTGATAACATATAAAAAAATTAAGCATCCAGTTTTAAAAAAATCTATGTAGCATGCATGGAAAAGAATAAATAAATATTTTTAGGTCATTGGTTGTACTATTATATGTTTGGGAGTAATGAACTAGATCATTGGGATCATTATTTAATATATTATAAAAGAAATAATTTTCCATTTTAATTCACTCTCAACATAAAATTTCATCAATCCTATCTAATATAGATATACCCCAAAAATTGTACATTATTAAATTAATCCATATAATTAAGTAATAGTTTTAGAATAGATATTATTTATATTCATTTTAGAGTACCTAGAATCCCTAATTATCTGACATTATAGTGTGACATAATGTGTTATTATACATCATATCATGTTTTTTTTGTTTTTCCATCACATCTGGAAAAAAAGCTATTACAATTAATAATAATTATATTTTCAATAAAAACCATAAATGATTAAGAAAACCTTTAAATTTTACTCTTCCAATATAGAATCATTTATTAGTATTGTATTGTGGGTTAGTTGGTGAATATTGGCACAGCCTCTATTTTATATCTGCATGTATTCATTCATACAAAATATAACTCATATTTATATGATCAGGAAAACTCCTTGGGTTCCATCAACAGTGTGGAATCATAATCTTAACCATCAAAAAAGTTAAAATGATGCTGCAATAAATATATTAATTCATTAAAAAAATATTGATATGAATTTAACATGTTTTTAAACCCATGTCTCCCCCATGTATTCTCATTGATTTCATTACTGATATGTCTCTATATGAATGATTTCAATATAATGATATTACTATACTTGGGTAATGTTTTCATAAAAATTATACACTATCTAGAATATTTTCCTATCATTTGATTGTCTTTGTTGTAATATCCCATTACATGTGTTTGAGGATTGTAGGATTCGTAGATATAGGTGTTCCTATATCACCTATTATAATATACCACTATATAATATAATGAAAAAATGTAGAATTAATTCATAGTCAAAATGGGAAAAATGATGTGATATAATTCAAAATACTTACAAAAAACCTTGATATAGGTTGATCATTAGGCTCTGATGGATCCATGGAATGTCCTATATTTGTAGCCTCAAAAGGATATATCTATTACAATTAACTTAATAGGTAATCTATATGAAATGGACTGGATGATCAATGAGTACAATCATTGGATCCTGGATGGATATTTGGAAATGGAGGTCTTGTAGAAATTGTAGGATAAGGATAGAAGGGATGTGGATACATCATATGATATGGATATGGATTATGGGGGAACATCCTTAGAGGAATTATATACATGGTTAGGGTATTGTAGTCTAAATAATATGGATATTGAGGAACTATTGGGAACATAACTAAAAGATCAAGTAGTGGATGAAAAGGTTTGGTAGATTGGATGTTCAGTAGCAGGTTAGGGTATAAACATATATGACAGGTTATATGTGTAGCTCCAGGAGCTCCATTCCCAGGACAATACTAGTAGAATGAGGAAATTTCAACTCTAGTTCAAATTAATTTCCATAAAAATTTTTATATGTATTTATAACCTGATATTAAATTTAATATATGAGATTAATTTTACAATTATAATACTCACTAACAGAACGAGAGGATGCTGCTATAGTTTGTGCATTCATAGATCATTATCAAATATTATCTTCCATAAATTTTCATAAATATTTTGAATAATAATCATCATAATTAAATTACAAATATATATATATATATATATATCATTTTTAAAAATTATACATATGACATAGAAGTCAAATAATAAATAAACAACATCATAACATGGTTTGGAAACAAAAATTTAAAACCAAGTTATACATGTTAAATTTTTTTAAAAAAAAATTAAATTTATTTTTCTAAGTTATAAAAAATAAAATTAAATACAATGAAAACAATCTATATAAAAAAAGAATAAAAATAAAAAATTATATAAGTGATGCCTAGATTCAACATACCCAAAATATATAATAATTGGATTGAAAAAACTATTACAAAATCTAATTAAATATTTATTTATTTATGGTTTCTTAAACTTCCATGTTTTGAATATGAAATTAATCTAATTATAGAAACCTATATTTATGTTTTAATGAATTTACTCAAGAATTTCAACAATGTGTCACCCAACATCAAAACCACCAAATATTGTATAACAATATCATGGAGATTCTACCCTAATGATATAAATATGAATAATCATCAAATATATATATCATACAACTCGTATTTATAAAATAATAATTCCAAAATTCAGTAAAGAAGATGGAATCTATAAGTTGTATGATATATGAAATGAAATAAAAAAACATGTTTGCAAAAATTACTCATCATTTAGTGGAATGAAAAAATGAATCAATTACCTCCATTTATAAGCCGGAATATTATCCTATGATCATCCATTAAATCATACAATGCTTTTTAAATACCAAAATAAAAGTAAAATTTGTCTACATACGCACAGAGTGTTCATAAATTTTGAAAAATATAATCTATTAATATATATTAATAAATTATATTATATTTATTTTTTTCAGGGAAATGATACATGATCTAGTATACCAATTCATGCCCCAACACAAAACTATTAAATATATAAAAGTTTACATTATATAAATGAGGTACAATAAATTTGAAAAATAAAAAATGTAAAGAGGTTACAAACATACATGTCAAAAAATCATGAATTAGTGATAATTAATAGTCTACACTTAA
The DNA here is from genome assembly GCA_963277665.1 of Viscum album. Lineage (NCBI taxonomy): Eukaryota > Viridiplantae > Streptophyta > Magnoliopsida > Santalales > Viscaceae > Viscum > Viscum album. Next base: position 870,902,420 of record OY728161.1, on the reverse strand, counting down.
AATAATCATGACAGAAAATCAATAGAAGAGTAATAATTTATTGATACAAAGTCTATTAATCATTCTAATAGTTTACCAAGTAGAATTTCTTGAAGAGAATACCAACAAATAGATTCTATCAAGGTTTTGAATCAACATCTGCAAAGAATAACATAAATATAATACATGTACAACAGAATTCTTAATTTTTACACTATAATTATTTACTAAATGGACTTTAGGGACCACCCATTCAATAATTAAAATAATTAAAATGAAAAATATCATTAAATTTTTATTTATCATAAATATGAATGAGGTACTATCAATGAAATTCTTGTACAAATTCTTCAATGTATGTATATGTTTCGAGGTGAAAAGGATTTAAATGATTCCTTTAAATCCATAAAAATAGAAATAAAAATCTTTCAATAACATCAACAAATTGGAAAACAACACTCCCCAAGAATACAATGTGGATAGTAAAATATATACATTACCAACATCCATACAAATATTCCATGGAAAAAATATTATAGAGACATTGGGACACATAAGACCAAAACTAGAGAGAATCCATTCCACTAAATGTCCCAAAAAACATGAATATTGGCTCTCCTAGGTTTGTTCAAATGTAAAATGAAACTGAAAAGTGAAAATGTCATACAAAATATAGTAAAAAAACAAAACAATAGATATATATATTACAATAACGTTTAATATTCTTTACTTTAATCCAAATATTGTAAGAGACTCTTTTTTGAATAATTGTGAATAATTTTGACAAAAATGTATGTTGTTTAGGTTTTTATACATAGGTAAAATTGAAAAAATAATTAGTAGAAGAGAAGAATGACTCATAAGTCGCTAATCTGATGTTTAAGAAGAACAGAATAAAAATTCCCTAAATATAGGGTGATGTTTTGAGTATAATAGAAGGATTACCTAAAATCATGTGAGGGAGATTAGGGATAATGGGTGATTAGGGGCAGTTGGATGTTGAGGTATCTTAGATGATTCTATACCAACAGTTATTAAACAAAAATTTGTATAGGTTAGGATATAACAATGGTTTTTTAAATATCATTGGTATAGACTGAACCCATTAACATTATACCAATGGATCCACTAAACCATTAGTATAGGTGCATGGTTATAGCCCCATTTTACAGTAGTGGCTTCAATCATGGAGACGACAGGTCATATGTATACATGAGTAACATTTTCATTTTTCAAAGAGCCTAAAGAAAAGAATTTGAGTGTATTTTAAATTTATAGAATTTTGATTATGTCATAAATATCATATTATTTATTTAAATACACTTATATATATAAATGGAATGAGATTTGGTCACAAAAAATAATCACATCACTTCATGGAGGTGGTAATTGACTTTTACACATGAACAACATTATAATTTCTAGATAGATGGAAAGGTATAAAATACATGATATATTATACTTCAATAATGTTGAATATTTAGGTAATATTATTTATATATACATTATATTCATCATTACATACATCCAAACGTGGTTATTATGGAAAAAATACATTGGTTTGTGAGGTGATTGTCCCATATACACACAAATGATGTTTTTATTTCCCATTTGATTGAAGATGTAGATGGATAAATGATATGAAATTAATGGAAAAAAATATTAGTAAAAGTATTATAATTGACTTATTATTTCACCATGTTTTAATATTATTTTAAGGAGGTAGGATATGCAATAAAACAAAAATACCCATTTAATTACTAGTCCACTTTTTTAGACAACCTATTTAGGTTTATAACTAAAACCTTTCTATGATGGTTTTATAATAAATGAAGGGGATATATGATTTGGGGTGGGTTGAAATGAAGGAATATCGGTAGGAAATTTTTAATCAAAATTTCCTTGAATTGTGGAGAGGATAAGAGAGGGTGTTTCATTTTGTAAGTGGGGAGAGGACACAATTCGAATTTTTTAAAATAATATTATTTACTTTTTTCATACTTTAGACCAATGGATAAAAAAAATGGACCATTTAAAATATTAGATGATATATGGTATACATATGTCTAGAAAATATATTTTATACAACTTTATGTAATTTTAATCTCTATCTCTTTAGTTTAACCCTTAATAACCCTTTTAAACCTTAACTGTGATAATAAATTTTTCATTTTTAACATTCATTATGAAACAAATTACATAAATTTTTTACCTAATATTAATTATTATTATTATTATAAATATTGAATCTATTTTATCAAATTAAAATAAATCATTTGGTATAATATATTTTAAAATGTTACTCATAAAACATGATAATAAATGATTTTCAGACAAATTCATTTTTATGTATTGAAATATATTTTATAATAAATGAAAGTATAAAATTAATAAAAGATATTTTAATTGAATTGTTTTTAAAATGATATAATTAAAATTTAGAAATAATAAAAAATATAATTTTACATTGTAAATAATTTAAAAGAATATATAATGCTCAATAAAAATTATTATTTTCTTTATTAACTAAAAAATATATTTTCGAAAAAATATACAAAATTCATCCAAATATAATTTTACCTAATGAATTAAAAAATAAAATTATTTTTTCAAACTGATATTATTTAATTTATAAGTAAATATTTTAAATATAATGCATGAAAACCTTTTTTGTTTAGAAATAAAGCATTTTTCATTTTGAATGAATATTCCCTAATATTATTATAATAATTATGACATGATGTAATATAATTAATAGATGTAAATAACTTATTGAAATGTTTTATATTAAAAATTAATTATCATTTATAGGTTTACTATTTATACCTTTTATAAAATTTTAATGTAAATTTTCTCTTAAAGGATCTAAATTTCTAACAAAGTCATTAGAAAGTGATTCCTTTGACCTCGATGCATGACGTGATGGAAAGTTAGCATCATTCTAGTTGGATCACTCACCCATGGCATCCATGATGTTTTTTAATCTTTAACAATATTATTGGAGGCCCATAATGGAGTGTAGTGTTATCGGTTTTGTGTCTTAGTTCCTTAAGCATCAAATGATTAATGTTGCGCATCTACAACCCTTAAGTTTATTATAGACTCTAATAATTCTCATATAAATGTGACATGAAGTTTATATAAAATTTTTTATTATCATTCCTTGTACACATATTGGAAATAATATAATTTGGATGGTTATTGATAAATTTGAAAAATCATTCACTTTCAAATAATTATGGATTTGATAATGGTCGAAGAGCTTATAAGCCTATATATAAAAGATATTGTGAACCTATTTGGTGTAACTTTTTTGACTATTTAAAATCATGGACCATTAGTTATGTCCTATTTTTGGATATGCATTTAAAAATACGAGGGTTATCAATTGAGGATGAACACAACATACTATCGTCAGATGGATGGCCAGATGGTGCATGCTATTTAAATTTTTTTGGATGCAGTCTATGTCTATGTACTTTATTTTGGAATAAAATTGGAGAAACATTAATTTTTTCTAATTTTTTCTTATAATAATAGTTACCAAGGCTCCATAATGGTAGAATCCTTTGAATCCATATATGTTTGTCCATGATGGGCCCTATTTTTATATCAGAACTAGGTGAATGTTTATTTGGGATGAGCATCATTCAGAAAAAAATATATAAAATTTAACTGATTTGAAAACTTTTGGTGATGGATAAGAGTCACTAAAAATCCTATAATAAGCATTTAAACAATATTTTGTAGTTTTTCATTGGTGATAATGGTTTTTTCTTAGTTTCTCGAAGGCTGGAACATTATTGATTAGTAAAGTAGGGTAAGTTAACATCGTGGTATATCGATCTATTTTATATTGTCGAGTGTATCCGAAAACTAACAAACCAAGTATCATTGTAATATAGATTACATTTATTCATGTTGTATTCAATGTATCCTATTTGAAGAAATACTATCCATGCCCATATCACATGGATGAGCGGCAATATTAGGATTTGGAACCAAACACCACTAGGGTTGAGTGGCCTATTTGTAATATGAATCACTATGATACTGTGAAATTTGGTAAATTAGTCCCTCTTGTTTGTGAACTATGGAAATATAGTAGTGATAGATATGTTAATAAAAATCATATTTCCTAGTTTAATGTGAAATAAAATCTCATTTTCACTTACAATGATCTTTAAGATCTTTATTAGAGAAACATTGATGTGGTAGAGGTAATAGTGAACCCATAGGTCAATAGAATGTATTTAATTATTTTATTTCATTAATTTATGGAATTCAGGGGTGTTTAGGTGGTTTTAGGTCTAAAGTATTTGAAAATGTGGGATACAAGTATAGAAATATGGTTAGAAAATAGTTAATAGTTTCCGTGTTTCAAGACCATGTGGTAAATGAAGGTTTATTATTGTAGTTTTGAATAGATGGTGCATAGTACTTAAAAAAAATAGAGATTACCAAGGGAACCATGTTTCTCAGTTGATACATAATAATGATGTGAATTTTTTGGGTACAATTAGAGAAAAAATGAAACCAAGATAAGTAAATTATCGTTACATATGGGATGGTTTTCTTAGTAGACACCATATAGTCAGTGCATGATTCCCCAAACCAAGAAGCCTACCATATATTCTTTAATGTGTTAAAAGACCTTATTTCCATATTATATTTTAACTATTACTTCTCTCATTTTCACCAGGTAACATAAAATAGGTAATATAATCCATATATATATCCTCAAAATTTGTACATGGTGATATCATATAGATTCAAGAAAATTTATTCAGGGTAAAATATAATTTTATTTGGGATTTCATCTCTATTATTATTTTATTACCTTATTATTATATTTTTGTTCCTTATATTAGTTCTCTAGATGGTCATTGTGGTAAAATCCATCTTTATGTTTAGTTTTAATTGTGGATTTCATGGGGATTTAAGCTTGTAAGGATCTATATCATCTAATTATTATAGTACTAGAAACATAGATTTATCTTGATTATATTTATTTATCTCTATATAATTGATCATTCTTTTTTTATTGTTCTTATAGCTTAGATTTCTTGTTGTTTTATTTGATAAATTATGTTTGAAATTGATGATTGAGGGCTAATCCATATTTACCCATTTATTCGCATGACTATGTGGATTAAAAGTGATTTTTTATTATGTATTCAAGTGGTTTTTATTTTAATAATGTTTTTTATGCACATGAGGATCTTTATAAAGTGTTTCTAAGAGTCTTTAGATTGCAAATAGGATTTCAAAGTTTGGATTAAAATATAATTTATTTATGGATGAGGTTATATTTATTTGTAATATTTATATTTCATGTAAGAAATTATTTTATAATGTGACCAATAATGTTGGATATATTTTGAGATTTTATTTTTTATTGGTTTCAAATTGGGAACCATGGGTGTAACACCGGAGCTTCAATTATAGTAAATTGTACCATCAAAAGAAATAATCGAAAAATGTACAATGATTTTTTAAAAAATATCATTTAAAAATAAATACCAATATTTTAAAAATATAATTTAATGAATCATATTTATTTTTTAAATTAATTTTTTCAATATTATCTTAAGTTAATTTTTTAGAGTTTTAAAAAATAGTTGATTTTTTTGGGGGAATACTGAATTATACCGATTTTACAAAAACTGACACTTTTATAAAATCATAATGATATAACAATAAAATTAATGATTAAAAACTATTTTTAATGTCCAAATATATATATTATATGTAATTTTATTAATATAAATTTATAATATTTAACAAATTAATATATTCTAAACATTTTGAAAATCTAAGTTATGTATTTGTTCGAATTCAAATTATTTTTAGTTCTTCTATCTTAATAATGTATATAAACGGATACATTAATTATTTGTTTGGTTTGAAATAAAAATAAGTCTCCATTTATTAATAATAATCCAATTAATTTCCTTGTAATAAAATTATACTTTATTTTTATTTAAAATTATTTTCATGCTAAAAACAAACATGTTTCTAAAAATGGACTTCATTGCATTTCAAAAGTTTAAATAAAAAGTTAATTTCAATAAATTATACAAGTTTAATCCTTTAAAATGGATTCAATATTTTCAATAAGTATAATTAAAATTATTTAAAAAGATTAATTGATTTTTACAATGAATAGTAAAAAAATAGTAAATATTTGTTCACCGTGTTAAATTTAAAATGGGTTTTTCCGGGGAGAGCTAAGATATAATGGTAAAAATGATAGGTAACATATATATATATATATTATTGGTAAAATATATTTATACCATATATTATATATTTATTTATTTATTATCCATTTTTTCACTTTTATAAGAAATTAACTTTATATTATTTATATCTTTTATGTAACAATAAGTGGGTCCCTCCCCTCTGTTAAAAAAGAGAACCTCTTCTACTCCATTATTCAAAAACATTGAGCACTCTATATTGGAGAATACCATTCAAAAAAACGTGTATATATTATTTACCTTAAATATTGATCTTATATCATTCTACTAAGGGTATCATACTAAGGGTTAAGATGTAAGCCAAATGAGGTCTCTTGAAGAAGTGGTCATGATCTTTACCGAATCATTCCATGTTTATTTCTATTTATACTTCCTATAGATATTTTATATCCCTCATAACATAATAATTATTGTATTTTAAAATATTTATGTTGGTAATATTATATTTTGAAAATCATATTCTACCTCATTTCCATCAAATGGGAGAAGAAATTATTATTCATTTGTACTTGCAAACTATCATCTCCTGCTAGCGATTTGATTCGTTTCCATAACCAACACTCATTGATTTCTATAATGATGGGTTTAATATTTATACATGATAATTATAAGATTATTATTCTTATGGCCTTATAATATCGTATCTATCTATTTTTTTACCTTCCCATGCATTTGAAAAAATATATCATTGATCATGCGTATGTATGGACTACCACCAACACAAATCGATATGAATAATTATTCATTTATATTTTTCATAAATGTTAATAATGGTATATTTAATGAATATATATTATATTTAGTTTATATATTTATTTTTAATACATAATTTTATTTTACCTTTTCTTTATTCCATCCATCGAAAAGTGGAAACATTACACATGTGTACGTACAAACTACCATTTCCATAAAGGGATATAATCATTTTTCATCAACTATTTATATACATGATTATAAAGGTGTATATAATGATGAAATATTATAATCCGGACATTATTAATATTATATATATTATGAAAACATGATTATTTTTTATGTACCATAACATCCAAACTGAAACATTTAAAAAAATAAAAACATTATCACACATGATATTGATTTGAATAATTAATTATTAATAAATTGGAGAAAGGATAATAAAAATGATCATACTTGATATTATAATTATAAAAATGGATTTGTAATAGGATTAAAATAAATTTAAATTTATTATATTGGGGGTATAAAGAACATACGAGTAAAATAAAAAATTGTCCTAATAATTTATTTTACAATCTCATCATTATTAATGATTGTGTATGTTGTTGTTTAGTTTAAAAGAAGTATATGATATTTCTATATAAAAAACAATATATTTTATTCTCATATGGTTATTTATTGGAATTACAGGTTTTTGTTTCCATTTTCCTCCCTCTAAGTACTTATAATAATAAAAGAATATTTTTAAGGAAAACAGATATTATTTTTCTATTTAGATGGGAATTTTTTCCTTTACACTTTACTCCTTCTAAGTACTAATAAAATGCCTTATTAAATTTGGTTTCACGTTTTTTTAATTTTTATAAAATTTTTAGATGTAATCTTCTTTTTATATTCTAATGAGGAATATGTAATGAAGGCATGAACAAAATCCATATTTTGTTATTACAAAACGAATAACATTTCCCATTATAATGAATAATAATTGATTTGAAACTTCATTTAAATGTTTATATGTTTATTTTTAATGAATTTTTTTTCATAATATTATAGATATTTTTATATTTTAGTTATTTTATTTCTAAAATGAAAATTGTATTTTCCTTAGGATATGTTATGATGATATTTTAAATGTATTTTCATATATGTTAATATAATATAATGAATCTTATGATTTAATTTGGGAATAATATAAAGATACCCTTCACCATATTACTCTTTATTACTTATGATCACATTGTGATATTCATTGTCTAAGGAAAATATTATCATTTCATATTTTAATTTCCTATATGACTATTTATGTTAATTATATATTGAATTTTTATTATGTTATTTTATATAATGATTTTATTATACCAAGTAAATGATAAGAGGATCATGTTATAATCCTTAACATCATCATTTAGTCTCATAAGACAAACTATCATGGGTTTTTGAAATATTAAATAACTATTTATGGATGGTGTTTACGCACATATCCTTGATGGTAAGATTGTGATATATAAAATTATGAATTCTATCACAAAGAAACTAATTACTATTATCCATGGGAGTATTTATGTTACTACATAATACAAGGATACATTATTATTTTATGGTATTAGTTATATAGAATATTTTCTATTTTTTATTTTTACCATATTTTTCATTATTTTTTTATATTAGAATACCTTTTATTATAAACTTTTCTTTAATGACCATATAAGATGACTCTTTTTTATATTTTCTTTTAAATGGGATACCAATCAGGAATATATGAATTATTTTAGAGAAATTTTAGAATAGATAATAACATTCTGACTAGAATTTTAATTTTTATTTCATGTCTTCAAATTTAATATGCAAATCATGTATGTATCTAGTATCTCATGGATACTAAAATATATGACCCTTTGAGAGGTGTTATCTTGTATAATTTAATAATGTATTAATATAACCAAATAATACAGGTGACAATGTTTGGGGTGTTAAATTGTGTTTTTGTTTGGGTAACCTAGATGGGTTATACACTAGCATAGATTTTGTGTTTTCTAGTTTCCTATGAATTGTTGTTCTCCACTTAGGGGTCATGGTTGGTGATAATAAGATATATACTATGAAGTATTTTAATTAGGTTCAAATAGTATTTCTATTACTATATGATTCATTCTAAGTTACTATTTCGTTTATGTTGTATTGGTTTGACTTATGGGTTTGAGATCATATTGGGTAAGATATGTGTTGTTGAGATAAGTTGTAACTACTTGATTTTGATTATTTATTTAGACATCAAGATGATGGGTTTTCCTTTTTTATCCTGGTTTTATTCTATAGTATCTTTATTCATTTTTATTTAGACCAAATCTTGTGTTGTAAAAACCAAAAGGATTATAATTTTTTTCCACTACTTGTTTTATAAAATGAAAATTTTATTTCTATAATTATGTTTTTGGACTAATACTATTTGTTTTTATTGATAATGATATTCTGTAGATTCATGGAGGTGTCATATTGGGTTTTTTATCAACCCCTATATATGCTAATGGAGATATAAAAACTTGATTATGTTAGATTATGATAAAAAAGATATGACATACATCATCTATTGGCTTATACTGATGCATTCATTATCCTTTTTAGTATTGGGTTGGCGATGATCATGGGTCAAACTAAAATAGCTTGGTGTTATTTTTTGGGATCCTATAATGGTTTGTTTGGGTTTGGGTTATATATCAACCCCTAAGGCATTATCCTAATTTAGATCCACATATTTTTATGATGATATTTTTAACATTTTAATTTTTTTTATTGTGATTATAGATGTATTATTATAATTTATATTGTGTTATCCAAGGCTCTAGACATACCAGAAGCACCTTTGTTAGTGAAAACCCATAAAGGTTTTTTCCACATTTATGTACTATTCACTGATTATGAAATATGAATATATCATGAAAAATGAAATTTTTCCATTGAATATTAACATATAAAATTATATAACCTAATGAGTGGATTTTATAAAAAATTTAGTTTTAATAAATTGAATTTAGAATAGTATAAAGGTTACCATAAATTAGGTACATTCTTCAATGATCAAGTTGTTGATCATCCAAAAAGACCATTTCAAATAACCATCATATCACTTATTAGATCTATGTATAGAATCTCTCTATATATTATGTATACATGCTCATTATAACTCTGAACAACACTGATGGAATGTAGATTACTAACACAATGAATTTATCATCATGTATTGTTTTCCTTGATCACTTCTTTCTACTTCTGTCTTGAAGGATCCCCTCCTTTTCATCTTATTCTTGAGAGAATGAGAGAGTGAGGGATTTGAAATAGAATCCCATTATGTGAAATCATTCTCAATTCTCGATTCACCTTACACAGTTGATATAACTATATATTTATAGAGTTAGTGTTTAGGTTGAAATGTTTTTTTATTACAAAATATCCCATAAATAATATAACAAACATAATATTACACCAATTAACAAATAAAATATTATTATTATTTTATAGTGTGTGCTAACTGGATTAATGATAAATATTTTATTTCCTTCTTGATAATTCATTTTTATCACCAAGCACAATCTTGGTCCACACAACTACATTGAAATTTGTGGAATACCTGAATAGATATTTTTTATTTTATTCATAAATTAATATTATTTTCACAGTCATGTAATTAAATATTTATTTACATAATGTGATCTGTAAAACATGAACAAAATTATTCCTTGTTCTTGTATGAATATTGATTCTAGTAACTAAATTATAATATAATTTAATTGAGATTGATATAAACACATTGGGTTTGGTACTATAGTATTATTTATTGATTTTATTTGGTAAGATTCATTAAAGTCCAAGATTAAATTCTAGAAATGTGTCAAGAAATACAAGAAAAATAACATAATGTATCAATGTTGATGAAAAAAATTAGTATTTACTGTGTAATAAAATACCTTTGTTGCTAGATCTTATGAAGAAGGTTGAACATCTGTGTCATTAATCTATATGCTTGAAAGATATTTTATTGAGTATATGAAATAAACCTGTTGTTACACCATGGACATGGAATTCAATGTTATAGTTCCATTTCAATAAAATTGTTGATATATCAATATCTATAAAAAATAGAAGGGATAGATCCTTCATCGTCTAATCCATTAATGACATATCATTCATGATAAACCAAAAGTACCCTGCTTCTCACAAATATATGGAATCACAATTATGCTTAGTGAATCTATGTACCAGAGTCATGGAATGAATTAATGATAATATTAAATTATGAGGACCATTACAAACACACACAGATATATATATATATTAATAAATGTTGAAAAAATATTTATAATTCCTACTGTTGGGTCAATTCCCATAATCACTCATCTTAGAGATTAATAAGTGAGAAGTTCATGGGATGATGTCTCATCAACTCATGAGTACTCATAGGTGAAAATAAATATAATATGTCATCAATCATTGAATTTTATTAAAACATAGAACTATATTTAATAATATCTTCATGGCATTTCATGGTTTTCTTCATAACATAGAACTACTCTGACATTATCAATGCGATAGATTCCCTTGGAAATTATTACATAAAATTAATGAAATAATGAAAAATATATAATAAAATGTTTTATTTATATTAAAGTATCAGAATATATTTTTAATAACAATACAAATATTTGGTTATAGAACACAAACTACAAAAAACTCTCAACTGGATGATTCCCAAAAACATAAAAATTTCAGTTTGCTAAACCTCACATAATGATAATTTTTCTTCTATGTTAAATATTTAGTCATGGGATATTCCATGTTATATAACAAGGATATTATACTCAATAAAAATTCTCATATATATGAAAAATACCTAAAGAGATGATACTTCATAAGTATATTGTTTTTTCATTGATTTGATCATATCTCCTTAAAGAGATCCACCACTATATTATTATCATAATAATCGGTGATATTGTATTTACATATAGATACCATGTCATGATATTGGTTGAAGTTTAATATTAAAAATTATTCTTTAGCTACCTCATAATCTACAATATACATACAATCTATAGAAGAATCTGAGACCACAACTTTCTTTGATTTCTTCTAGCTCACAACACCTCCTTTATGTGTGAAGATATATCCATTATACAATTTAATAATGTCTTTATTTGTTTATATTCAAGAATCTATAGATAATTTGATGAAATGTTCCTAATTTCTTCCATAGACGAGGTTCATATTCTCAGTATGTCTTAGAAACTTAATGATAGTCATGACTATAATCCAATTGAAGTTAGCGGGGTCATCTTGATATCTCCATACTATACATAAGACATAGTCAACATATACCATAATATATAGATATTTTTTTGCCCCAATCAGACATTACCATGGATTCTTTATCATCTATTATATTTCCTCACTTGTTTAAGGATAGACTTTCTTTGAAGAAGAATTCCATGTAAAATTGGAATAAATCCCCTCTTGGATTGTTCCATACTAAATATCTTCAGTCTCTTATCAACATATATACCTTAACTAAGAATTATATGCCTCTTATATCGATAATGATGGATCTATATCCAAAGAATATATATTTATGGCCTAATTCATTCATGTAGAATCATTTATTTAGGCATGCTTTAATAGACTGAAAGAATGGTATTTCTCTTATAATAAATAATATTTTACCGATATATACTATTAAGAAAACAATTGTACTCTTATTAACCCATTTAAAGAAATAATGATCAAATTCATTGTTTATGAAACCAACTTTGAATATAGATTCATGAAATATAAATTTCCATGACATGGATTCCTAATTTCTTCAATAATAGATATTTGATGTTTTCAAACCTTACTATAATCCTTTGGAGTCACAACCCCTTTAGATTTTTTCTTAGGGACATCTTCGTGAAGGATTATGTTATGGAAGAAAATTTTAGAATATATTTTCAAAATCTCAAGGTCATGATAATGTACAATGGAAAGTAGTATTCTGAGGGATTTCAATATATTAATAGGTGAAAAGGTTTCATCATAGTAAATTTCTTGATATTTCTAAACCATTTTGAATCCAGTAATTCCTGACAAGTACTAACTTACCTACCCATGTACAGTTTCTTCTTAAAAATCCATTTACAAAAAACGGTCTTTATATATACAGGGGGACCTTCCAAAATCCAAACTCAGTTTTAGAACATAAAATCCATTTCAAAATTTATAGTTTCTTTCCACTTTTCAACATCAGTTCTCTTTCCTACTTTCTTATAGGTTACAAGGTTATTATTATCAACTAATAACGAATCAACATAATTGGTGACTATACATCCCTAAAATTACATTTCACTAACCTCTCATGTACTCATACACAATACTTGTGTATCTGGAACATATTATTCAACGAAGCTATATAAAATCTATTCCTTCGTTAGTTATTGTCTATGTTGGACTTAAATTAATTAATTCCAATCTCTTTCCCATTATATATTTTAGATATTTTCTCTATCTCTCATGTAATATGGGATTTCTTTCCAAAATTATCTTTTTTTTTCTGAGGGACTATATTAGAAATCTCTCCTTGTTTTGTTGGGGTATACTATAGAGATAAATTTTGTATCTCATTGTACAAGATTTTTTCCAAAATAGGATTTAAAAAATGATTCATAACCCTACCCATGTAAAATGGAAAATGAGCTTTTTCCAATCAAAAAATAGTTTGAAATTCAATATTCTACTTTATTTGGTAATTAGATTAGTATATATGCTAATTTTTGTAATAGGTATCCACAAAATGATATTGAAAGACTAACATGGCTCATCATTGATCTTACCATGTCTAATAAGATGTAGTTCCTAAATTTTCATACACTATTACATTTTGGTGTATAAATAGTAGTGATTTGAGATAGATTCCCAAACTACAAAAAATAATCAAGGAATTCAGGATTAAGATATTATCCTCCATGGTCTAATCATAGTTTCTTAACATTCATATCAAGTTAGTTCTCAGCTTCATTATTGTATTCCTTGAATTTCTCTATGTAATCCAACTTATACCTAATCAAGTAGATATATACATATATAACAAATTATTAGTAAATTTTATGAAGTATGATTACCTATCTATTTCATCAATAGTAATTGGTCTCCACACATCAATATGAACTAATCCAAGACTCTATTTGTCCTTTTCACATTTTCCACTAAACAAGGTTTTGGTCATTTTTCCTTATAGAAGCATGTGACATAAAAAAAGTTGTTTTAACTGAAATCAATATATATATATATATATGTTGGTTAAATTTATTGAAATTATTATTTTTAAATGACCAAGTCTATGATGATGACTTTTGGTGTGATATAAGTCATGTGAACTAGTTTCGCTAGTACTTTCCAATATTATTTTTGTATAATCAAATGCATAAAGGCCATGATTAAAATGATTCTTACCATATAAAATAATATCATTTTAAAATAAGAATAAATTATTCATATATTTGAAATTAAATTAATTTACATCAAGTGTAGATATATAAATAGCATTTTTGGTAAGATATAGAAGATAATAAAGAACTTATAAAACTAAAATCATTTCCATTTGAAACGTTAGATGGTTGTTTCTAATAATAACAACAACATTTTTGTCTTGGTTATATACACATAGATATACCTCCCATCAATAAATATTGTAGTATTTACATGGATATTATGTTTTATTATATTTGTGAGAACCACATACAATATAAAATACCCAATTTGTAGAAATGTATATATTTCACTCCATAAAAAATGAACTTGACGCTTCCCTATATTTCTTTGTCTTGTTATAGTTTCTCTTCCAGTTCCCTTAACACCACAAATAAAAAAGATAGAATAATATCTCTTTTATAATTTCTTAATGTTTCTCTTATTATAAGGGAATTTAAAGAATCTTTTACTTAAAATTTTCACATGGCCTTTCACATTATTAATCATACCGATTGAATGTATTCTATGCTCATGTCCTTACCAAATTTTTGATGTAGTGTAAGAATATTTGGTTGAGTCTTATCAATGATATTAATATTAAAATTTACAAAAAGGAGGGAGAATGTACTGGGGAGTAATTTAAGAATTATATCAGTGCAATTTTTTTAGGAAGTTTGATCCCTAGAACCTCAAAATGCTATATGTAGCCAATTAGTTAAACTATATTTGGCCAAAATAGTGGTCCTTATTCAATATTAGTAATAAAGAGTGAATTTGATATCAAAAACCATTATATTATTTATATATACTAATATTAAACCCATGGATTATAGATCAGGTTATAATCATGCATGAATTCATGTAACATCATGAGTTCCTTAGAAATGGATTACAGTATAAAAAACTGAATGTTGAACGCATCACTCAAATGTTTATCATAGATATATAACTCTATATAAGTTTTTTTTTATTAATAGGATCATGAAATTTGGATTTATGCATGTAATATTTGCATTCTTGGTTCAAAACAAACCAAAGGCATGTGATCCATTACTAGAAGTTTCTTCCAATAAGGACAAGTCTTTCTCCAAGACAAATCATAAGGATGATTTAGATAAAAATTTCCATTAATCTATAATTTTAAGGATTATATTATGAATACATAAATTAATTATAATTATATGAGATATAAAGAAATCAATTTTATTAAGTCTCACTATATTTTATCAAGTCCCAATATCCATCACTATTGAAATTAGAATGTCTAGTTAAAAATACATTTTTGTGGAAAGGGTACATATTCCCGATATGACAACCCAAGTATTGCCTCGGTTGATTACCCAATGGTATTTAAGTAGTAATGTATTTTACAACTATGTGAATTTAACACTTTGATCAGTTGAGTAGACTGTCCAATATAGAAACCCATACTTAGTTTTTAGCAAAAATTTCCACAAATTTATATCAATTCTAGCGTGGAATACTCATCTTGATGAAAGATTATCAAGTCAACCCAAATCTTTTATAATAACTCCACCATAATAGTAGTTATCATAATGTGGGTTAGTCAAACACTTAGTTCTATATATTCCATTCCTAATCATGTAAGGAAACTCCATCTTTGACTTAGTATTATGTTTGTGGATTTTTTATAATTATTCCTAAAATATTTATTCATTTTTAATTTACAAATCTTACAAATATTATGTGGATTTTACTAAATTTATTATCCATGCATGGAAAAATCATTTACACTTAATCGTTGTATTTAAATTCCATATTTTCATATTAATGTGTTCATTTATGTGATCAAAATCTTGAATATATAAAATAAATAAATGACCCTATGATGAGCTTATCCAACGGTTTATTTAATGAGAGAAAAAGTAATCAAATAAATATATAGGGGAAAAATAATTTTTCCAATATTTGAATGAGTTAAAATATTCCCCTTGTCCATAGATGTATCACTTGGGTTGGGACTTTTGTAGTTCAATTTTGATAAACCCCCACATTCACTGAGATACTCTTTTCTAACATTTATTTGTAACTCACATGCAGGTGAGGGGAGTCAAAGAATTGGTTAAAGGGAATTATATAAAAACCCATGAAAAATTAGGTGCTATACAATAATGGAGATTGGAATGAATCATTTGCCACAATATTTAATTTAATAATTAATAGTTGAAAAAATTGGTAATAAATTTAATAATTAAAAACCAACATGTACAATGTTCTTGTTCGAGCTCATGAATTACCATAATCATGCGACGAATACACAAAAATACACCAACAAAAATTTATTTCAATTTATTATTTATTATTAAGGTAAACTTTCTTGAATTGATTAATTAATCATTAAATCAATAAATTAATTCCATTTCATCTTAATGTCTATCTGGATTCTCTTGAAGATACACATCAATAATTGATTCATTTTAAATAAATGGAATGACCAATAGTTTCAATAATTAAATTCATTATTTTGAAATATTCAAAACCATTACTACATTTTAAGAACAAATCATGTTCCAATTAGTGTAATATTGTTTAATATAAGAAATTAATTATTTTTAATGAAATTTCATATCATCTTTTATTGGGAGTCTAGACAGTGTGTGCTATCGAGATACAGAACATATTGTTTTTTTATCATGAATATGAGATAAAATCTGAGTGATTTAGTGTTTATATTTTCTAGAATATATGGTGTGTACTAACCTGGCACTGAAAATGTATTGTTTTATCATTTATCTAATAAACATTCTTAACTACATGATGTGTTCATTGGATATAGGACTACAAGACATGTACTAACTATATATATTTCGAGTTTCATTCCTTTTGTGTATCTATGAAACCCATTAAATAACTTGGGGTGTTTACCAGATGTTGGAATTAAGGAACTACATAATGTGTATTCTAACTACACGACATGTGTTTCTCTAGTTACATATGCCATTAGCCTTTCAATGTCTGTAACTATGTATTTGACCATAGAGTTAGAAAGAACATCACAAATTGACCATGTAGAACACAATAATTTTTTACCATATACACTCCATGTAATCCAAAAACGGATCTTCTAGGTGGGCCCAATATACACACATCTTTAAATAAATTCACCGCATGTAATAACTTCTCATAATTTCATATATCTTTTGACACGTTCGGGTCAGTGCACGTGGGTACACAATATGTATTCCTATGACACAATATGTAACATAGTATTAACAGCCAGGATTGTTGTCACTACTCAATGGAATCTCTAGTAATTCATCCTTTTAATTAGATATTTATAAAAATATTAATATTTAGTTAAATAATTAAAATTTCAAAAGAATATAAATTAAAAATCAGATTAAAGAAATTATAATATCAGAATAAAAGGTCTAACAAATATTGTGCATGATTAAAAAAAATTCTAAAAATGACTATTGTGATACCAAATGAAGCTTCCATACAAAGTAGAATATCCAGGGTTGGAAAAAAACTACAATGGTTTTCCTATATTCGATAGATCATGTTCTAGTCATGAAAAATAAAAATACCATGAACAACTAAATTTTTCCATTTAATATTGATAAAGAATTCCTGAAAACTAGATAGTGGATCTTATACTCATTAAATTTATAACATATTTAATCTACATCTCACGAATGGAAACCATACCGTAGATACATTCTCTAATATTGATGTTATTGATCATCTAAAACCCCCATTTTGAATAACCATATCTAACTTATATAATCTAAGTGTAGGGTTCCTTTAGTGGTGATCCACATATTATTTTATGATATTTAATCAAAATTGATGGAATTTTGGGTTATGTCATGATGGACTTATCATCTTATTATTCATCATGATCACAACTAGTTCCTTTAGTCAAAATGAATTCTCTCTTATTCTTCTCATTCATAAGAGGAGGAGAGAGAAAAAGAATTCAAGGTAGAATTATTTTGTGCACAATGATTCTTAATTCTCAATTAACCCTAAAAATAGGCCTTTCCATATAGTTAAATAGTTGTATTTTAGGTTAAAATATTATTTAATAAACAATAATTATTATATAATATAATAAACTGAATCTTACATCATTCTATAAAAAATAATTTTTTATATTGTGTGGTGACTAGTGAAACAATAAATATTATTTGGACAGATTAGACAATTTTAATTATCATAGGATAATATATTGGTCCACTAATTATCCTCATAATTTAATGCATACTTAAATAAATATTATTTTTTTATTCATGAAGAAATTTTTTATTCATAATATGGGTATTAAAAATTTATTTAGATTATGTGATCAATAAAACAAGAATATAATTGTTCCTTTGTCTTTAGATTAATATTAATTCTATTAATTAAATGTAAATATAAATTAATCATGATTAATGAAAACTCATTGTGTGTTACCCAATTATATTATTTCTCATTTTTATTATGTGAGATCTATTAAAGTCTAAGTTTACTATTTAGAAATGGGTCAAGAAACCCATGATAAAGAACTTAATTTCACATCATTGAAAACCACATATGAGCACTCATTGTGTAACATAAATTTTTTATCACAGTATATCATCATAAAGGCTGAGCATATGTATCATTAACCTATATGGTTGTTATATGTTTCTTTGACTGTCTGATAGAAATAAACTATTTCATAATGGGAATTGTTATTAATGTGATGGTACCATTTTATTCAAAGGGAGAATATATAAACGTCTATAAATATTGAAGGAAAAATTATATCCTTGATTTATACATTAATAACTTGTCATTCTTGACTCACCCAATATACCATAATTCTTGTGGACAAATGGAATCCAAGTTTTGGTTATTAAATCTAATTAAATGAGTCATGCCATGCAATAATTAGAATCATAATGTCTTAGGACCATTACACTTTCTCAAAAATAGGATTATCTAATGTTACACAATCATGTGAAATTCATACTCGCATACATGTTATCATAATCTTTCATCTTGGAGATTACCAAGTGAGAAATTCATTGGATGAAGTCTAATCATTTTATGAGTACTGACACTTGAATGCAATCATAAAATTTTACCCAATTTTAGAATTTTTTCTAACCAAAGAATTGTATTTAATAATTTCCAAATGAAATTTAACGGTTCTCAATATAGAGAAGAACTACGATGACCTTGTCAGTTTGACAGAAACCCTATGACATTATTATAATAATGTCATGAAAAAATATTTACTATATAAAATATTTTTTATATATTTAAATATACAAATATTCATGTAATCAAAATATAAATAGTTTGTTCTAGAGAACTAACTCCAACATCATACACCCTTTTTTCTTCTTATTATTCAAATAGTTTACTCATGTTCATAGACTTCCGAGTTATAAATAGTTAATTCCACAATTATAAGTGATATACATGGTGTGTTTTTTATATATTAAATGGTTAAATCATTCCCATGGGTTTCATTGGATACTTTAGGTGCATGCCACTAGCTACTCCTAGTCAGTAATGTGCTTTGGTCTATGTAGGGAGATAGGTTGAACGATGGATCATGATGAATAATTATAGGTTTTCAAAGATATAAATTTCATTAAATAGTCAATTAAAATCCCAAATGACTTTTATCTCTTAACACATGGACTAATACCATATTGGATAAACTCAGTTGATGAAAATATTTGAAACATACCCAAACACCCCCAGGTTAACTCATCCTATAGGAAAGTATATGAAAATGATCAGAGTATTATGGTTTACATTCTAATTATCTATGAATCCTTTGGTAATATGGATTAATTATTATAAACATCTAATTATATCAATATCAAAAAAAATCTAGGTGATATACATTTTTAAGTCAATCCAGATACTATATCTATTCTTATTTTTGCATGAGTCTATTATTTATATAGCATACCAGATTCAACTCATGCTAAAATTAAGATTTCATAAAACTAATAATACAATTTTATGATAATTGATTATAAAAAACTCAAATCTATACTTTGGGGGGATCTTATAATTCAAAATTTTTTGTCATACATGTAGTAAAAATTAATGAATGATAATGGTTATTCCCTTTATTATAATACTATAATAAAACCTGATAAACAAAAATCATTAAATCTATAATCTCATGTATCTAATAATTATTGAATTTAATAGACCCTCACACTTATGTTAAATTTACCTCATTTTCAATGGATTAGCTACATCATCCATTTCATCCACCCAACCTATCTTAGCATCACATATCTCAATTGTCCATTGAATGGTATGGTATTTTGAAGGCTGTTTTGGTTACTTTGGTTATTTCAAGGTTCCATGAACTATGAAGTAGATTTATTTTTTCTTAGTTAAAATTAATACCTCCCAAAATTTTAGAAAACAACTAATATTAAGAAATAAAATTATTAATGTAAACCACTTCCCTCACAACATCTTTCGTGGTGATACTGTATTCCAATATTGTAATTTCCTAAATAGTCTATTGTTTAAAACCTTTTTCAACTGATATCTCCACAATTTTAAAAAACAATGAATCTTGATTGTGATATCATATTATATTTTTTATATTTTAAAAAATAATTTTTGTGACCTAATACAATGAGCTCAACCTCACCTCTACGGACTAATTACATATGATTAATTCTTATTAAGTGCTAAAGTATATTCATGGAAGCAATCTAGTAACATTCACAAGAATTGGATTAGTATATACTTGTTATTATTAAATTATAAGATACATTTGTTTAGGTATATAACATCAAATACATAAAAGATCATATAGAAGACTCATAATGAATCATATTTATCCTTTCTAAACACATTAAAATTATTTTGAACCTTCCTAGTATTCATGCAATATAATTCTAGAAAAGAGACCTTATTAGATTTATCCATGCTAAAATACATTACCACTTTGCCGATATATATTTTTTTACTCAGTCCAATACACCTTTTTTATCTATATCTATAGATTCTAATACACAATATGTAGTATACTTCAGTAATGTATTTCTTAAAATATTATTTCTCTAACCACACCATTATAAATTTTAAATGGAAGATATCATTTCAATTAAAAATTATTTCATCGAAATAATTTATTTATAAAACCCTCATTAGACAAACAGTATACATATGAGTTATCCATATTCATTATGAAACCAAACTGTTTGACGGAATCAATAAACTGTATTTTCAAACTCTAAGAGGTTTGATTCAATCCATATATAGACCATTTAAACATGTAAACATTATAATGGTTCATTGGACGTTACAACCCATTAGTTGTAATCATATACATGTCATTTTATAACTTTTCCACTGAGGAAATTTTTTTTTACATCCATGTTATATATCTAAAAATCATAATGAGCTACTTTAGACCTAATATCTAAATGGATTTTCTCATCAAAAAAATTGAATAGTTCTCTTCAAAGTCAAAACCATGAATTTATTTATAAAATTTTTTCACAAAAAATTATTTATATCTAAAGTATCTACCATCCATATCAATTTTCTAAGTTAAAAAACATGAACACCATATGGGTCTCACCTATTTGGTTGTATCCACTGAGTTTCAAGAATTGTTACTGTACATGGAATCCATCTCAGATTTGAAGGAATTTAATAATTTCATAGAATAATAACTCTTAAAGGACTCTTGGTAGGTATTAGTTTCATCATCTATGAACATTATTTCATCATTATTTTACATAATAATTACGAATCACTTGATATTTTAGTGAATCCTACAATAAAATTCATGGTTTTCGTGTAACATTAGTCAGTTCTTCTTCCACAACTCTTAATTTAATTAGATAAACTTATATATATAAAAAATCATATTATTTTATCTTAAACATCACTAAGTTATAATTTAATCCCACTAAAACCTCAATTCGTGTGTTATTTCTCAATTAAATCACCATATCAGTTTGCAAAAACTATATTCAGTTAGATTATAGAAATAGTATATTATTATTTCATTATTATAAACTAAAAGTAATTATTTATCTAAATCAGGTTCAATATTATCATAATCAAAACATTATACACATTATTATCAATAATAAATATTTATAAAAGGGGCATTAGAACACTTCCTAACCCATATCTTAAATTTTTTTTTCTTCCTTTTTAGATGGAATGTGGTTTAGTATAAAACATGTCGCTACTCAATAATATCTCTAAAATGAGAGAGGATGTTCACATTAACTTTTCATTGAACGAACCATGTCTAATATGGTTTATTACCTCCTCTAAAACAAACAATTCTATTGGATTGTTTGAAGAATTGTGAGTTATATAAAAATTATAAAATATATTATACGATCATAAAAATTGTGGATCAAGTATTCATCACCCCAATATGATTATATAATGTTAATAATTTTTCTTTTTTAATAATGAACATCTTTATGAAAATCATTAAACATTTCAATTTTTTAAATAATTTTTCCTCATTTTAAACACAAAACATAACCTATGATATTCATAAATAATGTTTATGAAGTTATTTTTCCTAATACATGAATGTTTAGTCCTTGGTCCCCAAACATCACTATGTATATGACACAATATTCCACTATCCCACTCAACTATTTCAATAAAAGGTGTTTTGGTAATCTATTATAGTAAAAAATATTTTCAAGTTTCAATTTATTCATAATCTAATGATCTTAATAATCCTTCTTTGTGGAGTATTTTAATTTGTTTCTCATTTATCTTTACAAGGTAACAATGACGAATATAAGTGGTGTAAAAATAATATTTGACCTTATTATTATAATGGATATAGATTGTGTTATCAATTTCTATAATGCGTAAAACAATCAATATTTATATAATTACAAAAGAAATTTCAATCATGTATATAAATTAAATGATATACATAATAATGAATAAAATTTAAATATATTACAAAATAAACAAATAAATAAAATCTATGTTTATAAAATGAAACATATTAGTTTTCCAATTTCATAAATAATCTACTAGGCAGACATAGATTATATTTGTAGACCTATATTCCAAAAAATCATTCCCATTAAAATTATAGAGAACTAATTCACCATCCTATAATTCATAAATCTTTCCAAGAATATGATTATTAATGCAACTGTGTGATGAAAAATCATTATAAAATATCCATAATTTAGAAGTTGATAAATTTACTTTTTAACATTCATATTCATATGATCAGAATTTTTATATTTAAGAATAATTATTAACATCATATAAAAAAATTAGAATTATCTTATAGGTAATATTTATAAAGGATATCAAAATGATAATCATGATTCATTCAATTATATACAAAAAATACATATATATGGGTGAATATCATATGTAATATATTTTCTTCAGAGAATTTTAATAAATGTTATCTCACGAAAATGAAAACCCCATAAATCATCAAAATTATTTGGAAATTATCCATATTTCACTATGTTTTTAGTCCAATTTAGTGTTTCTATCAAATAATATATATTTAGGTTGTCCATAAAGCCAATCATATCATATATAATTTTTTGATATCTTGGTGAAATTTTTTTTTGATAATATATAATATGGATATAACTTCAACATTATTCCAATATAACCCTACATTATATTTTATTACTAATTAAAGGAACCATAAATCACATAGTGGGATTCGGTTACCTAACTATTATGATTCTAAAACTACTCCATTCCATACAAATGATAATCCATGGGAACATAACCATCGGTTGAACCTTCCTAGTTGGATGACAGAGATAGTGAAATTTTTCATCTATAGAAAGAATCTTACTCTTAGTATTTTAGGGGGGTTTTATTCTAACTATTTGATATGCATCACCAAAATATTAAATTAAAAACTATTTCATGACATTAAATATTTATTATATCATATTTTATTCCCATATATATGCATGATTCAAAAAAATTGAATTTAAAATATATAATTCATTATCCAAAGTAATATGTTTAAATCGTAGAAATGTCTAACTCTTTATAAAACTCACTATTTGTATTAGTCTTCAAACAATTGAATCCAAACATTTTAACAGGTATTTAAATGAATCATATGCATGATGTACATGAATCCATTTCATTTAAAGGTGTTGATCTATATAAAATGAAGAATCTCTATAAGGGTAAGTATGAAGTGATAGATATCCAACCCCAACATTTCTAGAAAAGTTAAATGCATATAAGCTACTGAGGAATATGAGCCAAAGTCCCTCAAATCTTGATTCTTTACTCAATAGAGGCCATAATTTCATAATAACTCTAAAAGTTAATATGTGTAAACTATACTCGAACAAAAAATTCCAGCATGTAACTTTATAAAGGACTGAATTCATAGAAGATGAGAATTAAAATGTATGTTTTAATACCTAGTTTGTAATGTCTAAAATAAAAATTTTATTTGATATAGTTTATCATATAAACTGAATCACATATAATATTCACTTAAAATTTTATTTTATGTACATTAATATTTATACGGTATAAATAAACAAATAAATATTTTACATTATAAATATGAGACTTTAATATAAACTTATAATATTTTATTTATTTATAAAAATATACCATTTACAATTCCAAACAATTGTATTTTATAAAAAAATTTATAAAATACATAGGGTTTTCACAAAATATAAAAAATTTCACATTTTTATCCCATTTCATATTTTATAATATGTAGTTGAGTTATCTAGAATAAATTAAAATTAAATAGTTGAATATGATAGGCTGTATCATGGGTTACCAATTATTTTTAACAATATATGATATACCATGTATATAAAACGATACTATATTTTGAAAAAAATCAAAATGAATTCAAAATATTAGGATAACTATTATTATAGATTACAATGTAGTGTAAAACCATGAGATTTTACGAATAATATACTCTGACCCACATTATAAAACCCTATTTCGAAGAAAAAAAATAATATCATCTCATAATATCCTATATCTCCAACAAAAGTAGGGTGATCTAAAAAATAACATTTACCCTTGCCCTTAATATTTAATGATATAGCCATTATAACATTAAAATAAATATTTTCTTTATAAAATTAGTTTAAAGACATATTGTTTTTGTGACGATGGTAGAACTGATATGACTGATGGGTTTTATAAGAACAGCTTATTCCATTAGAAGTGGAAGGAACCTAATGAAATAGCTTATCTATCATTATAAAATAAATATTTAAATGAATAACATAAAATAAATTTGCGAAACAAAAAATTGGAAATCTCCATCGTAAAAGAGTATGTTTGATAGGGATCACATATAGAAATCCAAAATTCTCTCTTTAAAATACGTAGTTCACCCCATACTCTCTAAGAATACCCATAAATCTCCAATAGTGTGTTGTCACCTTCTCCTCAAAGAAAATATAGAATATGGAAAATGGATATTTTTATTTTCTTGAAGAATAATTATAACCACACCACAAATAGGATTAGTCCTACTCTTTTATAATTTCCCCTAAATCAATGAATGAGAATGGGTATTAGCTTCCAAAGATTGGTAACCTCTATACATTACAAAACATATGATTATTTTTGTATATATATAACTGGTTAAAAACTTCCAAGAACCTATATTATTTAAGAAGAAATTAATAATATATATAAATGAACTACAACATACGGTAAACCATTTGAAATAATTAAGAACATTCCTAACCTCAAAATCACATATCATAGGTCATAAAACATATAATAAAATTTTAAAAACGAATCCAAATTCAACAAATAAGATATCAAAATCATATCATATAATATACAACACATTAATTACATGAGTTATGATATGGGTGAATCTTATAATATGATTCATCCTATTTTTTTGATATCTATCAGAAATATCCCATTATTATAAAGGTATTTAATTATACCAAGTGACTAAATATTATTCCCCCACTATATGATATAAATGTAAAGATCTATTAACAACAGGTATTTTTAATTTCCCCCTATACCTCATTATGGAATCCAAGACATCATTTTTAAATTTTTTTACAAACTCCCAAGCAATTTATTTATATCAACAATGATTAATGAATACTAATTTTCCACTTTATGGCATTTTGGATTAATTAGACCCAACATGTCAATTTTTTCAAGCTCCAACAATGCATTATTGTATTTAGAATTTTATATTTTATATTTTTATTTTTATTACATAGAAATATATAAAAATGAATTTATGATCTCACTTCATAACACTATATTTTATCAAATCCTCAATAGAGTATTAATTGATACATAAAATATTATAATCCCTTTATTGGGTTTCATCCAATTTTTAGTATTTATCTTGTGGTTAAACATTATGGTATAATCAGAATAACTATTTATACTTATAGAAAGTATGTTTTCCCCTAATAATTTAATTTTTTTGCACATATGTTATATCCTTTTCTCTTATATTAGTTTTGAAAATATATTTTATTTGAAATAAACCATCATTCATAAACCAAAATATATTTCCATCTTTTTTATATATATTAGTATGTTAATTCTTATTTTACTTTATTTAATGATGATGAACCACTATAAAAATTCCACATACATTATTCATTTATTAAATTGAGATATTATTTTACTACATTAGTTTCCTAAAACATATATATTTCCACAAATGTTGTATTTTATCTTATTATAAAAAAATTCCACAAAACTTCTATAGTGTACAATTAAGGTAAAAAATTTAATAATTACAATTAACTAATTATTTGACTCAAAATATTCTTTATTATACTATAATGAATCCTAGAAGGTAAACAAATTATACACTATTTGGTATCCTTGATGTGAAATATTAAAAATATAAAATCATATCTAGTAAAATTGTAGTAATATCCATCGAACATTGGGCTCCCCCAATAAGGATTATAATTAAAATTCTTTTCAATTTTATTCCATACCTTATCCTCATGTATCCTATTTTCAATTTAATTTACTTTTAATAGACATCCAATTTTTCAATAATAATCACATGTAATTTTTGGTGTGTTGACAATTTTTAATCTGATTTACTTTTTTTTCAATAAAGTCGATATATAATGGTTGATGAAGCCCTAAATATGTAGTTATTAATAAATTAAATAGAATAATGTAAATATTTGTAGAAATAGTCATGAAATCATGAGATCATTCCTGAAGAAGTTTTATGGATTTCTTGGATCTCAATTACTAAACAAATTCTCAATGCTTAAGGATATGATTCTAAGGGAATTGTTATATTTTCTATGAAAATTATCCATGATTGGTGATGATTTCTGAATAATTGTTATCGATTCAACTAAATGAATTAGAATCCATTATTTGATAATTCTCCTTATAATTATGATGATTTATTATTATGATATTATTGTAAATGAAATGTTTCAAGGATGATACATTGTTTTCTACAATGTTTGCAGAAGAAGGATTGGAATAAGACCACTAAAAATCATTTTATTTCATGATGATTTGAATAATTACATGAAATAATATATATTGACTTATATATATATTAATTTCAATATATATTTATTTGAGTAATTTTAATAACCTAGAAAGAATAATTTTTCATAATACTGATGTTAGTGAAATAATATTTTTAATTTATGAGAATAAATTGGAGTTTATTATAGCCTGCAATGATTTGTATATTATGATTTAATTAAAATTTAAACTAAAGATATGTTATTATGAAGACCCTAAAAATTCATATATTGATGATGTAAAGAAGATGATTTATGAAGGAAATGAAAATACAAGAAAATATTGGATATTGTATGAAACATTATCCAAGGTATGTTTTTATTGAAATTTTTTTATTGGAATTTAACAAAAATATATTCAATCTTACTTTCCCTAATGTTCTATCCCTCAAACAATTTTAGGGGGACACAAGGGTCAACCTACATGGGATAACATCCACAAAGAGGATGAAAAAAAGATTTATAGAACCCGTGTTTAATACATATGAGAACAAAAATTCCTAGAGTCATGCACGAGGATAGAACCATTTATAAGACACACAAAAAAGTTTGGCTATACTGGTAGGGTCATTTAATGTGTGTGTGAATATAGGTATATGGGTTTTTATCTCTCGTGGATATCTTGAATCGGAAGCCACACTTATGTGTTAATAACCATGGACCATGTACATGGAAAAATGGAATTGGGATTATAAAGCTGCAGGTACAATTCACCAGTGTATAAAAGATATGGATAGAATGCTCGATTCTTGATTATATTGATATAAGTTGTCTGTTTAATCCCACGTCATGTGGATTTACGATAAACCATTTTCTTCTTCCTCCTTCTTCGTCAGGGTTATTATCTCATGGATCATTCATCATTGATGTGCTATAGAAGTTATGGATGAATGTTTATGAATCAAACATAAGGTCATACTGATCTCCCAAAATCCAGGAGTGTCTGATACACATGAATCATATGGTATCCATGAAAATATTAATTCAGGAACTGGAGACCATGAGTAGTGTCGTCACTATTGACGATGTTGTGTTCTACAGATGAAAATATAAGCTGAGTAATCATGGTGTACATTGTAAATGAATAATCATGCATGATGTTACACATTAATGGATGTAGAGTGAATAAAAAATAGGTGGTGGAACTATGGAATCCATGAGCATGATGTTTCCGTGAATCCCATACATGTGATATTCATTCATAATTTGTGACTTTATGATCATTATGCTAGGTGTATTCAAACAAGGATAAATTCACATGAATTACTAGATTGTTTTGAGTATTTGGCCATTTATAGGTGGACAATTAGGTATTCTATTATTCAATGTTATTATAATTAATAAATAGTTAAGCATGAGTCTTTCAGTTATTGGTGATGAATACATCATGTTGAAAAAATATTTCCTAACTCTTCAAGAGTATGAAACAACATGTGATCGAAATTATGCAACCATAGGTGATCATTGTTACATGTGAAGTTACAAATAGTATAACACATTGGGTGTTTCATATGCATGAATTTATGCATACAGGGTGAGCCACATATTAATCATTTAGATGAATGAGAAGTAGAATATAATACGCAAAACATTTAGGCATGTGATATAAATTTCTTAAAGAGAGATGTATATAGTAAAAATGATTCATGATGAAGAGGTTATACCTGAACCCCTCAACTAGATTCAATGCACGAATAATAGAGACACCTTTGAGAATTCAAAATTGATTTCCTAGAGAAACTAATACCCATGTCCATTGGGGTATTTGAAATGAGTAATATAAGTACGCATTATAATTTGGTAATTTACATGTGATGAATTAGAAAAACATTTTATTACAATCATGATTATATGAGGACTTAAAAATATAATTTAAATCATTTAATAATTGATATCCCCATGCACCATATTTTTTATTATAAATATGTTCATGTGGATTATGGGAAATAATATATTACAAAATTTTAATATCGTTTGGAGATCTCGAAACAATCTTTGTATCAACGAAAGAAGGATTCTAAATCGGTTAATTATTCAAGATGGTAATCACGTGAACCTATGAATTTGAAGAAATGCCTCAAGATTCACATTGTTGATGTTCCTTAGAATGTACACATGTATGGAGAAATAAGATTTCTTATGGGGAAATAATATCTTTTTAAGAACCTATACTGACATTATAAATAATTCCATTACAGATTATTTGATCTATAATAAAGAATGACATACAATCATGATGATTTTTCAGTTTATAAATAAACAATGTGCACCAATTCTATGTGTTTGTAATCATTTCAATTTACAGTGATATGAAATTCCATGAAGAAACCATAGGTTGATCATGGAATGGAGTATATAATACTTCCAAATCGTCTAAATATCTTACTGTGTTGTGGTTTAATTTATTATCTTAATTTTATATAATTATTCAGGGCTCAAAAAAATATATTTCACTTAAACAGTGAACATTTTTAATAGTAATAAGGTATAATTTATAATAAAGAAAAACATGGTAAATTTTGGGTAAACTGATTCACCCCCTCTTCATGTCCCTACATTATCCATATAGTATCTACAAGTTGCATGAGAGTGAAGGTATCCCTTTTATTGAATCAATATCTATATCTCCATTTTCTTTAAGCTGTATACGAAGTGTAGATTTTAAGTTTATTGTGAATCACCTCCATTGGAAGACATTTTATACACTTGCATTAATGAATAAATGATGGTATCTTTTAGGATTTTCAAAAATTGAAAGAATAAAGAAGAAAAGTGATTAAAGAAAAGGTCCATTAAATAAGGAAATTATAAATACTCACTTGTTAAGTTAGTTGACAATGATACATTTGGAAGAAACTAT
This sequence comes from Viscum album, assembly GCA_963277665.1. Lineage (NCBI taxonomy): Eukaryota > Viridiplantae > Streptophyta > Magnoliopsida > Santalales > Viscaceae > Viscum > Viscum album. Next base: position 870,871,617 of record OY728161.1, on the reverse strand, counting down.
CTCAACATGTGAATATTTTATCGAAGTTTGATCTATTAAATTAATTGAAGTCTTCTACACACAATTTGAATGATATATGCCGAATATTCTAGAAAATGTTATTTCATATATACTAAATTCACTCAAAGATAATTTTGACAATATAAATTAGTTTGAAGGGAAAATTAAGATATAGGGGATGCACTTGAAAATAGTTTCGGAGCACACAATCTTCTTATAGACCCTCTTGATCAAATAGAAAAATATGTGACACATTTTAATGAAATTATTTCATTAATTAAAGAAGAACTAAAATTTCCAGTTTATGAGACTATAACAAATGAACATTCTTTTTGTGAATTTATCCATTCTGTTGAAATATTCCACAATGTTTCGATGAATATCATAGAATCTCAACATAATGTCAAAAAATATAAGGTCAATGTTATTGATATTCTAGTGGACGAAAAGTTCATATTACATGAATAGTGTGTTATGAAGATCCATAATATAGATGAATCACATCAAGATATTATCAGTGTTAATAAATCCCAACTAGATGTAAAATCCAAAACAATACATGATCTTGAAAACTATATTGTTTAAGGTAAAAAATGAATATGATATTAATGAAGAAAAAATTTAATGGGAAAGTCGACTGAGATCCATTAACAATGGGAAGTCTTTCCTCAACATGAAATGTCTTGAACTTGATTTAAAGAAGAAAAATTTGAATTGGACATATGATGGAACTTTCAATGTTTCTAAAAAGAATAAATATTTCACCCATACATATAACGAAATTAAATCACTAATAAAGGATGTTTCTATTAAAACTATTTATATGAATCTTTAATCTAAAGTGAATCATGTTGGATGAATGAAAATATAAAAATATCATCTAGATCAACCATCCACAACCTTATGGAAGAAGGTAAATCATAACCCATTTAATTCTATTTCCACTATTGAAGTATCATCTACTAGAGTACTTTCAAATATATAATATGGTAATATATGGGTTGATAACAATTATTTTATATCCACAAAAACACAAAGGTTGGATACTGGAAAGATTAATAAAAATAACTCATACCATGATTCTCCAAAATGGAAAGATAAACCCAACTACAATAAGGAAAAAAATCTATCTTGAATGATACTACAAGAAAATAAAATGATTTTTTGGATACATTTGATACTGATGGAAGTTTAGGAATCAATCTAATAAATTTTGGAACTACATGGGATTGTATGAACAATATAAAAGGAATACATTTAGGGGGTTTAAATGTTAAAAAATAATGAAGCCTAGAAAATTGAATCAGATTCGGGATAAGTGAATGTAAATTTACACCATAAAAATTTTTAAATTCCTTAAATAATTCTATGAGTATTTAAGCATTTGTGGTCTCATATAAGAATATTTATTTTATATACAAATCACGTACAAATCATATGATAATAATAGAACCCAAAAAAATATAGAATAAGGTATAAAAAGATCAAAAGTATTCATTGGGGAATAAACTAAATACTATATTAATGAAATATATAATGAAATATACAACCATTACGAATAATAATTTTGATTCCTTTAATGTCATTTCAACCATGAAAATAGGATTATACCATGGAAAGAGAGGTTATACCTTGGACCACTACAAATAAGACATAAAAATTTATAGGATCAATATAAAATTAAGAAGAGATTAAATGAATTAAATAAATATGAATATAGGATTGATTTAATACACTACTAAAGAATAATTTGGTTAGTTTCCCAAGAAATTCAACTTAAAAAAATTTATAATTCCATGTAGAATCTCTAAAGAAGAAAATGTTAACAATGAATTATCAATCACTCTCCCAATAAATTTAACAATGCTAGAGAAATTAAAAAAGATAAATATAACGCATTATATTGATAATAGTAAATTGAAAAATATATTATTTCATATGAATATGTGTTGGAATTTCATTAAAGATTTCTCGAAAATGAAAACTCTAGTGTCTCACCAAAATTTCTTCAAATTTGTAATCAAAATGGACATAATTTAATAAATCGAAGGAATCTTCTACCTACAAAAAATGAGATAATTGTGATATAAAATCAAGCATCAAGAGAAACAATTTTTTTAGTAGAATATGTGAAGAAAAATAATCCATAAAAGATTAGGGTTAATGAATGAAAAGTGTCTATATTTTTTAAGAAATCATAAAATGTAAAATATGAAGAACAAACAATTATGAAGAGGACTAGACACCTTAGAGATACAACAAAAGGAGTCTTTGGGTTGATAGAAAATTTACTACCTAGTTGACCTTTTTATTAAGATCATATGTGTTCCACATTATGAAAATAATTCTTTGATAATATCCATGTTTAAATTTCTGGGAATTGAATCTGAAGGTCGTTCAAAAAATTAGAAATGACTCAACAAAGTGGAATAAAAAATATTTGAATGATTTTTCAAGATATTAAAAAAACATGACTTCTTCCACAATGGTGGATATTAAATTTTAACATATTAATGACTATATAATGAAATTTTACACTATGTCAAATGGATGGGATTAAACCCCTTGAGGGGGAGAAAACATAATGGATATTCTATCATGAATTGTTCCACGAGTATATGAAAGATCATGTAATCTCAAGAAGAATTGAAATTGGATGTAACCATAATACACTTATTACCCCTTTCTTGATTATATTAAATATATGTGTCATGTGGGAGTGTTGGTTAATATGTAATATCCTAGAAATGGTGACTAAAACATTATTACATTTTAAATTTATGTTGTCTTTTCCAAAGTATGAAGGTGAAATATTTCTTCATAATACTATTTTATACAACCCCCTCTTTGAGAAATGAGCTTCTTCTATGAATGATATCAAATGCATGGTTTTATATGACAATGTAGAAAACTTGGTTGTATCTATTTTATTTTCTACATTGGTTTATCCAATGCAAACTTAAATATGACCAACTCAAGTATATTTTCTAATAAACACATGTGGTATTGTCTTTCTTTCATAAAAATGAGAAATTATATTTCAATTACCATAATGGGATGAATTAAAAACAGAAATTAATCCTTTACATTTAATTTACAAAAATTGGGGATAAATGTGGCATCAAATGTTAACTTAAGATATGTATTGACATTAAAAAAATGAATATTGGGAGATTGTTGAGCCCATGTTGCATTTTTGTTTCATTTACTATTAATTAAATAAATATGTTTTGGTTGAATAAGTCCTATTTGATTAGCAGTTAATCCTGGAATGATTTATTTGTAAAGAGTTAGATAAATACTCCAGAAGTTCGTTGATGACTCATATAGAATTATTATGGATTCCATGGGTCTGGTTTACTAATAAAATTATCCATAATTGATGTGATGATGCCTAGATAATTCTTATGGATTCATTATTTGACATTTGGTGAGATAATTGTGGCATTAGTTTGTGATGTTATTATTATTAACGACATGTGTTAAGGAGGACACATTGTTTTATATAATTTTCATAGAATTTAAATTATAAAAATGCCACAAAATATCATTTTATTTAATAAGGATTTGAATAATTCTATGAAAAAATATATTTTTATTACCTTTAATATTAATCTAGATATATATTTTTATGAGGAATTTAATGATCAGAAAAAAAAATAATTTTACATTATAATAAAATTGGGAAATGTGCTTTGGAATGTATAAGAATAAAGTGGAGTATAATTTATTTGAAGTGATTTAGAAATTATAATATAATTCCAAAATAAATGAAAGATGTGTTTTTATTAATACCATAAAGATGATTATTTTCATGATGTTAAGAAGTTTATTTATGATGTCTATGAAAAGACTTCAAAAAGATTTCATATTTTATGAGCTATTGGCCAATGTATGTTTTTATTGAAATATTTATTTTTGGATTTTAAAAAAATATGGTCATCCATACATGTCCCAAGGGATATCCCTAAACCACTCGTATGTGGACCGAGTGTCAACACCCATGGGAGTGCCTACCCAAGAACGCACCACGGAGGTTTGGGTGGTCCCATGTTTATGGCCCACTAGAGAGAACCCACCAAGAGGCACACACATGTATTGGCCCAGTATAAGGCCTATAGAAGAGGCTAACTATACCTATAGGTCATGACCCATGTTAGTGAATAATGGTATGTAGGTCATGATCCCCCAAAAACATCTTTAATTAGTAGCCACACCAATTAGTTAATAAACTTTTCCCCTGATATACAGAGGAATCAATGTTTGATAGTGAACCTATGAGTAATGGTTAGCTCCACATAAAAAGAATGAAAATAATGATAACCATACAATCATACCAATCCCAAAAATCAATTGGATTCCAATCCACATGGATTTAATGTTTCCCATTGTCCTTTTCCTCCTACTTTTTTGGGGGTCTTCATGGGTGGAACTTTTAAAATTGATGATCCATGAAACTCATGGGAAAATTTTTACAATTAAAATTGAAGGCAATGTCAATCTCCTATGATCTAGGAATGTTTGATATACACATTGTAAATATTTTCCATTAAAAATGTCTTTTATAATCTTTAGATACCAAGTCATGTCATTTCCATTGATTACGTTGAGTACATAAGATGAAAAAAGAAGGTGAAAATTTACAAGGTGCGTTTGAGATGAATAGACATGCATGTAAATAAACAAGAATTCATGTGTACTGAATTATAAATAGGTGGTGGTACCATAGAATCCACGAATAATATGTATCCATGAAACCAATACATTCAATATTCCTTCATACTGAGTGATTTTTTGAGAGTTATAATATGATTATTCCAATACGGAATAATCCACACAAATAAATAGATTAGTCAGAATATTAAGGAATTTATAGAAGGATAAATTGTATATTCTATTATTTTATTTGTTAATGAACAATTAATATGTAATCCTTAATCATTAAGGTATTTTTTATGAATACACCATGTGATGAAAATGATATCTTTGTTCTTTGGGAATTTGAAGATGCAAGTGCTTGAAATGATTCATCCACGGGTTTTCACTCAACAACCTATATTTACAGATTTCTTGATCCATTGGGTTGTTCTCAGGCATAAATTAGTGCATACCGAGTGAGATATTTTATAATAAGTTATCCATTCGAGAATAATAATATAATATTGGATTCCGTCATGTATTTTTTATGCATTTAATATAGGGATAAGTGCGTGGTAACAAAGAAGCTTGATGAAGAGGTAATACCAAAACCCCTCAGGCAGATTAACAGCATAAAGAAATGATACACCTTTATATATTGAAAAATTATTTCATGAATAAATAAATACCCATGTTCATTGGGGTATTTAAAATGATTAATTTAAATACCAACTATAATTTGCGTATTTTCATTTGAATAAGGTGAATAAATGTGTGATTCTAAAAATATTTTCTGATGATTTAAATGAAAAATTTAAATAATGTCATAATTTTGATCCCCATGAACCAAATTTCATAGAATAAATATGTGCATTTATGGGATGATAAATAATAGACTACAATATTTTAATATCTTATATAGATCTTGATATGGTATTTTATCATATAGATAAGGGGTAAAATCAGTTCTATTCTTCAAGAAAGTGATCACATGAACCCAAGAATTTAATGACCAGTCTCATGAATAGAATTATAGAAGTTATTTTAGATGAACACAAGGAAAGATCCAAATTATTTATTATGGAGAAATAATATATTTTCAAGAACTAGAGGTACCAGTATATACAATGAAATTATATACAAGTGGTACTAGTATTAAGAATGAAATACACTCTAAAATATTGTTCAGTTCCTACAAAAACATGATGCACCTATTCAGGGAATTTTTAATCCTTAAAATTTATAATGACCAAAAAATATGTGAAACAACCATAGGGTGGTCACATCAAGGTGTATTTCTTAGTAACAAACCTTAACAAACCTTATAAAAATATTTGTGTGTTGTTGTTTCATTTATTAATTTTTTTTGCATGCAATTGATGAGAGCATAAAACAAAATCATTCCTCTTAACTGGGGAAGAGCATTGAGTGTATCATGGGGTAATTAAAAAAATAAAAACTCTGCAAAAAATTTTTACACTGATTCAACCCCCTCTCAGTTTCCCTGCACTATCCATCTAGGCTATATAGGTGTTTTAGTGTAATTATTATGAGAATACCTCCTTTTTTTATTTCACTAAGTCAACTTTTTTCATAGACAATATTATTTCTAACTAATCATTGGATCTACATTTATTTTTATTGAATCACAATAAATGCATATTTTTTATTCATTATATGATACTTTGTGGGTTATCACAGTCTTACCAATAAATTAAGGATTTTATACCTTATTTTTTGTACTCTAATTGAATATATTTCCATGTATTTGAATTTTTTTGAAGTCATACTAGGAATGGGGAGTTGTGTTTGATAAACTAATATTCTTCTACATTTAGAAACTATAGATTTGGTCTTAAAAATAATACATAACTTTTATTTAAATATGGTGGTAAAACAATTACTAATATTATATTTTTCTTCAATATTGATTTTTATCTCAAATATTTTCATGATATTTTCAAAAATTCTTTATTTGGGTTGTTTCAAATTTTACTTAAAACAATATATTTCTTCTTGTTTTATTTCATATATTATTTTCAATATTTATCCACAAAAATAAATTTATTTTTTTAATATTTTTTTAAATTAATATCATCAGATATTACTAGAAATTTTACCTTCATGTAGTCCTAACTCTGTTCCTCGTCACAGTTTTCTTGATTAACCTGTTCTTCTTCTAGATGATCAATAATGGAAATAAGTGAATAAAAATTTTAATATTAAAACACCAAAATTTTGGATTTATAAAAATATTATTATTAACTTTGGATAAAGTGTTCCCATTGAGATTTGTCCATATAATAATGTCCTCTATCCTCTTTCTTTTTGAGGGAAATCCTCATATACTTCTCTAATTCGCCTTAATTATTCTACTTATTTGGATACTTGAAAATTAGAAGTTTAATTTCAGGTGAGTTTATGTTTCGGGATGTGATTTATTGTCCATCATTTTCTTTATCGATTTTATCCCAAACTATCTATATTTTTCTCAATTGTGACATCTTCTATTTTGTGTCTTGAAGCTCATTTCCCCTCTCTTATCATAGTTGTGAATCACTTATTATAGGTTCATTATAATGTGATTGGTTCGACATCATTACTTTATTTTTGGGCTAAATTTATTGGATTCCATTTTTTGTCAACCCCATTTTTATTTATTACATTCATGGGTTCAATTACTATATCTCAAACCCTCATTATTGTATCCTTTCTAGCATTTGAGATTTTTTGAGTCATATCCCTGTGTGTAGTTTGGTATTAATGATTTACTTAGAGGGTTCAATAAACGATATTTAATGAAATATTTATTTTAACACCTATTTATAAGTTCCAATTTACTGCCTAATTTATCTTTAAGTTGTCTTTTTTTAGGGGATTTCTCCATTTGTTGCGTTGATGGTTGGGGAGTGGATTCATATGTGGTATTTTTATAACAGTTATTAATGGTTGTATAATTAGGTTTAATTACACTTTTTTTTTGAAGTGTGATGTGTATATTTTTTTGATCTCATGGTTTTTAATTTTACTTTTTTTATGGTGGTCATGGGATCTATTGGTAGTGGAAATTTTATCCCTGATGTCTTTTTTTTATTGATGGTCCTTTTTTCTTGGGATAAATTTCTGAGTTGGATTGTGGAAATAGAGGTTTTGTATTATTCCATTACTTGTTACCACATATAAAATTGGTATATATAGTGATGATATCAATATTTAGTTGTTTTTAATGACAATTATAGTTTCACTGGTCATTATATTGTTGTGTTCTTTTTGTAGTTAATTTTCAATGATTTGTTTAGGTCATTTCTTATGTATTTTAATTTGTTCTTATTAATGAACGTAACTGTGATGATGATTGAAATATCATAAATTAAGGTATATGGTGATGATTCACCTTTTTGAGACATAAAACTCTATTATATAAGGCACATGGGTTGATAATCCTTGGGATATGGTTGGTTCTATGACCTGATTTTTCGTTTTTGAGATTTTATTTTTAGAAATATAGATTTTTTTGTAATGTGTTCGATTTTTTCTTTCTCGTAGATATAAGGAAAAATTTAATCATAAATAATGGTTTTATTAAAATCAAATAAAAAAGATTTATATTGATTGACATTTCTAACTTCCTTACATCAAAATCATACAAGAAGAATTTACCCATAAATTTATGTTTTCCACTTTTGAGACTAGTGTAGAAGAGTAAATAACCTCATGATCTTTTCCATTTTATTGACTATCTTCCCAAATATACTTGTATGAGTTGAAGGAGACATAAGAGGGATTAAATATCATTTAATGGTAATTTTCAAACATTACATTGTTATTTATTTTTAGAGATTATATATTCTCAAAAACATTAATCTATCTAGTATTTTGGTGCTTATATAACTCAAAATCCAAAAGGATAGTATGAGTAGTTTCATGAGTTTTTGATTCATGAGATATAATTCATTTTTATATGGTATGTATTATCAATATTCTATTGTATTATTTTGAGTTTTATTGGATTTTTATAGGAGATAAAGAAATGAAATCTCAATGATGTTTCAAATGTTAAGCTGTAATATGGGATAAATTATGATGTAATACCTTGGTTGTGGAAAATTTTTCACATATATAATAAAATAATTATTTAATATTTTCATATTTGGTTATGAATATTTTTAGGCACTTGTTTAAGAGTTTCATTTTTAATATGAAATGATATTAATATATATAGTGAACATAACTATACAAATACATATAAATTTATTCATAATAACATGTTGGGGATTGAGCATATACTTTCTAGAAACCAATAATTTCAATAACTTTTATAACGAGAAAAAACTAGTCAGTTGTATGAAATAGTTACACTATAATATTTTATATTATGTCATAGTCAACCATAGTACTATGTAATTTACTAGACACATAATTTATCAATTCTACTCTATTTGAGGATAATTGAAATCACATTATATTGTATTCATCCCTTACATATAATTTATTAAAATACTATAACTCATAATAATAATTAAATCTATGAAGTTGAGTATCAACAAGAGTCATGGTTCACTGAATTATATCATAGTTACCTCATAGTACACCATAATTAGTTTTTTTTGTTTTTTATTGTGATTTTAAGGTCCTAAATTAGTTATTAAATTATTATAATTTTTTTTTATATTTATGTAGATTATATAATATTTGATTTATTATTTATAAAAATTTATGTTTACTTTTAACCATGATTTTTTAATACATACTAATCTATATAGCTCACTATAATACTATATGATATGTTGTGTTTTTTAAGTTTCTAATTTTTTTTAGAGTTTCACTTGGAGAATGTGAGATAACCATATAAACTATATATAGATTATTTCAAGGATAAAACGGCAATTTTTGAGTATAAAATTGTACACATATCATTAGTGGATCAAAAGAAATCAAGGAGGATGAAAATGTTCATTATTTATTAGTCACTATCATTATTGATCCCTCATACATGGTATTTTATTATTGAATTCCTTCACAGGGTCTATAAATATCATTCCAACTACTTCACTTAATATGACTTATGAAATCCCATATGGGATACCACCTATAAATCAGTTAAATTTATCCACTTTTAACCAGTTATTAAAACATTAAAAAAAATATGGTATTCATGTGATGTTCTTTCCTACTCTACTATCTCTTATTGTTTTATAGTATTTGTTTTATATTTTTTACACTAACTAATGTAATTATAAATTTTCATTTTTTGGATATGTTTTTGAGAGAATTGATTCACCCCTTTGTGGTTGTTATTCTCATACCTATGAACATAAATTGGAATCAGAGTATATTTTCTAGGTTCACATCAAATGATCTTTAAATGACATTTTAGAAAAAAAATAAATCAAAGGATAATTTTTTTATTTAATGACTATATCTTTTATTATTGAGAAATTATCATACATGTTATGATTTATATAAATAAAAAGGATTATAATGTTTGATAAAAAATTATTTCATCTATGTAAATAGTGGATGGTTACATACTTTCTCTCATTTGGTTTTCACATTCATGACATTATAGATAATGGAGTTAATAATCATTGAGTGGGAGGTGTATTTAATTTATAGGATTGGAATAATATGTATGTTTCTGAAAGATATCATAATATTTTTCTTACATATCTCTATGATAAATAATTAATAAGATTAATGGGTCCCAAAACTATAAATTTCATATAGGAAAAATTAAATGTTATTAATAAAGTATATAATAATGTTTAACATTTATATTGTAAAACTTTTCAATATCAATTTGAATATAAATGGGGTTTTATGAGGAATTGGTAGATTAATTCATTATATAAGTGAAAAATATCATTTTCAATTTTCCATGTAATATAAAAAACTAGGTTTATTTTATCATCAATAAAGATGTTGAGGATAATTATTCCACAAAAATTTTATATAATGATATTTTATATTGAAGTTCAATACTTGGATGAGTTTATGATTATAAAAATCAATATTTTATGATTTCTTATGATATAAGGTGAGGGATGTCCTTAAATATGAAATTAAATCTAGATAATGATACTTCCATTAATTTTTACAAAGGATGGAATAAAAATGTGGTAAATAAGTATCATGATGAAGAATATATGGTAGAAAATGATTGTATGAATTTTAAATAATTTATGAAATTTTTAATAAAAGTTTTATAGAGTTAAAAATGTAATTAATGTGGTAAAATTACTTTTAAATGTCTTAATTATGGAAATATTGGATATTTTCATATAATTTAATTCAGTAAAATAATGATTAGGATGAGGGTATTCAACCAGATAGATCATCAAATAAGAAAAATTAGGTGTCTATAGGTTGTAGAAAATGGAATTTCGGAAATGTAAATAAAAATGCATATTCATCGTGAAATATTAATTTTCAATAAAAAATAATCTTCATATTATTATAATGGGGTGAATATTGTCAAATAAAACTATACATTTATGGTACAGATCCTTTAATATCTACCAAACCCCATTTTGTGGTTTCAGAAGTGACCATAGTGCTTTGGGTGGTTACTAGGGTGTCTGGGAAGAGTGTGAGGAGAATGAGGCTTGTTTTCCAAGGAATATATTGATACTGGATAGAAGACCCATAAAATGGTTTGTGAGACCCAACAACCAACTAATGGGTTCTTGTCCTATTTTTTTAAAGGGAGAAATATTTATTTTACCTCTTCACCAATATTTATTACCTAATCCAATTTTCATAATCAACTTGATAGGAGTGTCCACATACTAATCTTTCCTCTTCCACTTTTAGAACATGAGTAGAACCAAATCATCTCATCAACAATTTTTTTATCTTAGGATTCATTGTAGGGACATTTGTATGGAAATTACTCCATTGAATTCTACTCTCATTGTTTTAATCTGTGAAAATCTATTTTGATTATTTTCCTATAAATATAATATTTTTATGATTTTTATAGTTTTCTAATATCTTATATTCTATCATTAATTATATTCCAATACATAGTTAGTGGAACCTTCAAACCTAAGAGAGGTTGTCTCATTCTTTTCCCTTAATGTTGCGTCATTGTATAGTGATATTAGCATGTGTGGACACAATAAACCATCATAAAATTGACCTAAATTTTATCTAAATTATTTAATTTCCTTGTTATTAACTTATAAACATCAACGAATTTATAAAGGTGAGTTTGGTCTGGTAGAACGTTGTTGAATCTATTAAAGATATGGGTTATGCTTTATTATATGTTTCTGGGTGAATTGAATAGAAAGTCCAGGGATGCACCTATTATCATAGAGATTTATCATAGAATTGGGAAGCCTATTATGGGTAATTGTAATCCTACAAGTTATGAACATGGATAAATTATTTTTAAATGTTAAATTGGGCCAAATAAGATAATATGTCTTGTTTTGTAGATTTTTTTATTATGTGGATTTTGAAATAATAAATTGTTTGAATGTATTGGATGTTTAAATTGGAATGGAATTATTTTATAAATCAATTCATATTCTACTAATTAATAGTCATATTTAATTTCCTTGATGTGACTATAATTCCATTAGGCTATTGAATTCCTTGGGAAAGCCAGCGAATTCTACACATATTTTGTACAGTTATTTCAATGGGGTAGATGCCCCTTGGACTTTAGTAATGATAATAATTGTTGAAACAAATTTATCAATGTCCTAGATTATAATGAATATAATTATTTAATGTCATTACATTAGATCCTTATATTATCCTCATTTAATTTTTTTAATGAATTTCATCAGGCGTGGGCATATAATTCTAAACAACATGTGTGTATCAACATCAAGTGAGGACATTTCAGTTCAGATCTGACTCATTGATTATATTGGAAATAAATGTAAGTGGAATACCTGATTAATACTCACTGATTTTTTTGGTTCATATCATAATGGATTCCTTGGTGAGGAACATTGGATCCATATTAGGTTATAAAACCTTCTCCGTGTTCAATGACTAGCACAGGACAAAGGAAACAATGTTAGCTCGAGTTGTCTCTTTGAGACTCGAGGATTGAATTGATTTATTTTATTTAAAAAATTAATTATTATTTATCCTAATTAACTTATATACATATTACATACCTTTGTTTATTAATCATAAGTCTATATTATCATTAGACATCATTGCTGGTGGCCTAATTAATTTTATTCACACCATGTCAAGTCCATCATTTGGTACATCAGACGACTTCATTGATATAGGTTGATATAAGGGAAAATTGATTACTATGGATGCTTGAGTTTATGATTAAGACTAAAAGCTGGAGTAGGGATCAAGACTAGAAATTATGACATTTTGTTTTTGGTTTTCTTTTTTTATTTTCCCATTTTTTAACTTTTAGGATTGATATATTAGACTGAAATTGTATGTATGTCTACCTAATATGTATGTGACATTATTATATTATTTCATTGGTTATGACTTGTTTTGGTGTCATATGTTTTCATTATCATGAGGACATTACCTTTATTTTTATTGATGTTACACTTAGATATTTCGGTATAGTGTCCCCATTATACAACCATAGACCCACGCTGCTAGTCTGTAACAATTGGAATATGGGTTTGGAATGCTTAAGGGAATGTGGCACACCATATCAGGAACTAGTTCGGTGGCTCTCAGGTTGGGGTATTAAAAAATGGAATTAGATGTGGTTTATTATTTAGGTATAGTAGATAGATTATTATGATCTATTTGGACTTGGAAATGATCATTTTATGGGATTATCTAACCCATTTATGATTGAAAATCATAGTTTCCAGGGATGGGATTTTTTATTGTGATTTGAATTTTCACAATTTATATACATCCATCTCTAGGGAGGTTCTTTTTTTTTTGATGTTATGGTTTATGATATTACCACTCTTAGATTGGTTTTGTAATAGAACATGTGTAAATTCATCATATTTGGAATATATGAATTTATATATATCATTTTCATGTCTCCTTGATTTCATAATTTTTTAATTTTATTGGGATACTTTATTTTTATAAGGGTTGGTTATTAAAAAGATCAATATTAACATGAACAGTTATTTCTAGCATATCTTATTTGGGTCAATATATCTTAAAAATCCTTATATGAAAAATTACTGATATTGTTACATCATTAATGTAATTTTAATTGGTTGCAATTAAATGTGTTCAAAGAAAAACATGTTGATCATTTTCACAAAGAAATTATGTTCAAATTTTTTTGTAATAACACATGAAGGGTGTGAAATAAAAATTTATAAGAATTTAAATGATTATAGTATATAAGAATATGGTATCATGTAAAAGATGTTTGTGGTTAAAAGTTTGTTAGTTAGAAATCTATAAGGTTTTTCCACATATATTTTGAATGAAATCTTATTTAACCAAGGAGAGTGATATAATGTTTCTTGGTATATTTTATTTGACCCTATAGTTGGTGTTTGGGTCTAGAGAAAGAAATAGAAGTGTTACTTTATGAGTATATTCCTGTTACTATGTTAATTATTTTTAATATAAAGAATTATATTGGTTTTGTGTTTTTATTTTTATTGGAATTTTTATATTAATGCCTCTTCATTAATCACTAGTTGTGTACCAGGAGGGAACTAGAGAGATTTTCCACAAGGTGTAGGGGCCCGATCCAATTATGAAAATCGGTATGGGTATGGATGGTCCACTTATGTTGAGTCTTATTCTATTTGTGTTGTATATAGAGATATATATACCCTGATAACTATATAGTATTCATGAGATGACCCGAGAGTTTCCACTATATAATTTTTCTATTTTCTTGAGGGATGGTGGCCCCTAGGTGGCCAAAACATGGCTCGAGGTGATGCACATGATCTTATAGAATATTTATACACCTACTGAGAAGAGGGTGAATATTTCTAAATATATGATTTGAGGCTAGTATATGTGATGTTGAGACATTATGATCTGAGCTGAATAGTACATGGGTAAATTATGAAAAGAGTTTTAAACTAGATTCTCTGATAAGATATTTCTCAAGAATATGATATTTGATTAGGCTAGAGATTTTATGCACATGGAGTAGTAGAGATTATCTGTTATGTATTATGCTACTAATTTCATTTAGATGGAATTTTTATCTCCGTACATGGATAGTGATAATTATACTAGTTAATAAGTTATGAGGATGGACATCAATAGGAAACAATGTCTTTGGTGATTTTTTGTTCTGGCTATTTTTTCTAAGGTGTTGAATCATGGCTTGATTTTTGACTGTAATCTGAGATAGGTTCATCTCCTAGGGTAAGAAGCACATGTTTTATGTGGATATTATTATAGATGGAAGTTTTGTTTTGATGGGTCCATGTAATGTAGTGGGATATAGACCGGTCAATGATGTATAATGGTCATCTGTCATTAGTGTGTCATAGTTGGTCACTCTATTTGGAATTATTATTGACCACATGTAGAATATAATTACTACATGAATATAGTTCATATAAATAGGTTATATAAAATGTAATAGGCACCCAGTGATTGATAATTTTTTCCAGCTCAAGGATTATTTGCTGGATCCACTACTCCACAGTAGGCGGGGTATTGATGTTTGAGGGGTTGCACCAGATGAGGAAGTGTAAGTGGTGATCATTGTTATATTAATTCGCACCATATGGGTATTACAACACTAGGGATATTTTTTGGAATATAAGTCCAAGGTTTAGGGCGAGTACATGTATTATATACAAATCCTCTAGACCAGGACACTACGAATTCTACTTCGAGGGGTATGATTCTAGTGGAATCGACTTTAGCTTTAGCTCTCTTTGATAAAATCGGTTTGAATTATTTAATATACACACAATTCATGAAAGGTTTTTATTTGTCCGTTTATCATTATTATGTGGTGATGAATATCAGCACTACATTGTGAATCCTCTTTGAAGGAGTCCAACACATCAAAAATCATGCTCCTGATAATAAAGTATATCAATTTTGTAGGATCTTTTCATTTTATATATGATTGGTATTTTACAAATTATGGAAATATATTAGATAGTTACTTTTAAATCACAAATAGAATTATATTTTCAATAGTTATCCTTCATGTTTCATAATGGTGTTAGATATGTTCATAAAGAGGAATGAGATATGTAGGATGGAGGATTAGGTTATGACCAGTATATGCTTAGTTGTGTTTTATCCTAGTTTGATAGAATTATAAATGAGGATGTAGTGAATAGGACAATACTTTAACCTCATATGGTGGATAGGTTTTGTGGTTATTTTTTTGGATGACATTATTAGATATCCACCCAAGAGTGAGGTGGATCTCACCATTGAGATTAGTTTGGGAACTGAGCCTATTTCTACTATTCCTTAGCAGATGAATCATGTATAAATCCACAAATTGAAGAAATATAGAGAGGTTTTGTTGAAAAAATGGGAATATATTTCTTACCACATCTCTTTTTGCGATCTAATATCATCTTTTTCAAAGTAGGGTGATAATACCGAATGACTATGTATGGATTATTGATAGTTGAATTAGGTAACTATCAAGAACTGATATCCATGAACACATATCTAAAATCTTTTTTTATAGATTATTGGTGATCAAAACATATCCATGATCTACCGAATGTTGAGATATCACTTTGTGAGTGTGGTACACTTTAACGTACCGCATACAAAATTTTTAAGTATGTTTAGCCCCTGAAAATATATAGTGATGTCATTCTGGCCAAGGAATGCACCTATAGTGTTTATAGTTTTAAAAAATTGGGTCTTATATCCATAAATTTATGTGTTTTTATGGTTAATTTGAATGATATTATAATATATTCTCATATGATTTTTATAATGAATAAAACCTTGAGTTCATTTTGGGAACACTATGGGAGCACCATCTTTATACCAAGTTCTCAAAGTGTCAATGTTGGATCGATCAAGTTCCCTTCATGGGGAATATCAACCAAAAAGAAGATACATATTTTTAAATAGAGAATTTAAAAGTTATGGAAACATGGTATTACCCCTAGAATATTTTTTATGTTCAGGTCTTTATAGGTTTTGAAGGATATTAATAATGTCTTATACATCAATTTTTCCATTTATCAGTGCATGTTACAGGGCAGACCAAGAAGGTGAAAAATTCATTTAGATATAGTCATTTTAGAAAAAAATTTAGAAATTGAAGGTAAAGGTGATATTAGCGCCAGTCATAATTTTTCTAGAGCTAGACTATGTGTATGTTGTATAATTTGAAGTGTCGTAGTTCATTCATAGTTCCATTGTGATGTAGGTTGATTGGGTCATAGAATATGGGCCTCAATTGTTGAAGACTCTTAAAAGGAATTTCCATATGAATGATATTGAGTTTGAATATATAGTGAATTCCTTGAATTACAAGAGGCAATAAATTTTGAGAGAAAGGTTCATGTTCTATACAAACAATATTATTTTATAATACATCTTCACATAGTTACACCATAACCATTGGAAGAGAAAGTGGGTTACGTACCAAAAACCTTTTTTACTTCGATCTAGATTACACACTAGGTAAGGGAAATATAGTGTTCATAACTCTTATCTATAATACATAGTCATAGGTTTTCCATGATTCATCCAGTGAGTGGAGGAAGATGTGACATTATTCTATGATGCAGTTGGTTGTTCAGGGGGATTGTGATCAAGTAGTTTTGAAATATTTATCTATGGTTCATTCCATTATGTGTCAGATTAAGAGAAGGATGATCTATGGACCAAAGTATATCTCCCTTAGGGGAATCATTTTGGTGGGGATCAACCCCCCCTGAACATTAGATGAGGACGAGATCATCCTTGTTCATAGACATGTCATAGTTCCTACTGACATGTGAGAGGTGTTTATGATGGAGTCTGACACTTCTAGGTTGGAGGTACACTAAGGATATTATAATTTGAACCATGATCTTGATTTTCATTTTTAATAGTAAAGTATGAATATGGAGATAACATGGTTCATTACATCGTTCTTGACCTTCAAACAATTGAAGGATGAGCATAAATTCCCCACTGGTCTCCTACCTCCATTTCACATTACAAAGTGAAAATTTGATGATTTCATCACAGACATCATTACAGGTCATCCAGATACCCCTATGGGGAAAATACAATACGGTTCATCATTGATATATTGATGAAGGATTCTCATTCTCTCGTGATCTGAGAGACGTCAATGGTGGATGAGAGTATGATTTTATATGATAGATAGATTATATGGATTTACGAGATCCCTCAAATTATCAATTTTATAGGCATTCTAGTTTTACATCATAGTTCTGGATGGGTTTATATAAAGCGTTGTGAACCCCAGTACTTCTAAGTACGGCATACCTCCCATTGACAAATATATAATCCAAAAAGACTATTCAAGTGTAAGAGGATATTATATGGCTGTGCGCCCAAGATTTTTTTAGTTATTATGATGACCATCTAGTTCTCATATAATTCACATACAAAAATAGTTTCCAGTTGATGATTCAAAATGAACCTTATAAGTATTTACAAATGAGGTCATGGAGTTAAAAATTTCTGATGGATAAAGGAATGCGAGGGAATGATGGTTGGACCATGTCTCATTCAAGAGAATATAGATAAGGTCAAGTTAATATTCAAGAGTATTTGTACTATGAATTGTGTTATTAAATCATAAAAATATACAAGTATTCAACACATTGAGTATAATATAGGGGATATAATGTTTCTATGTGTGTTTCTTAGATTTGGCCACCATTATATTTTATGGTAGGACACGTTGGAAGCTGTGTATGTGGGACCATTGGGATTATGAATAATGTTATACCAATTTATTATTAACTATATTTCCCATAGTGATTCAGTTTCATTCATGGTTACAACCAGATATCATTGATTCAATATTTTTTCCTAATCCATATGAATATATTTATAATGAGGATATTATTCTTGTTGTTGATGTATCATCATGGAGCTTCTCGTTTGTATCAGATACTATAGTGAGTTTACCCTTTATATTTAGTTAGTTACTGTGGTTTATGTGGTTTGGAAACACAAATGTCTTCAACACAAAATGTGAAAATGATTATCTGACAAGAAATCCCAAATGTAAAAATTTTCTATGTTGAGAATGAGAAAAGGATGGATTAATATATAAATAATGAGTTATTATGATATTGGGAGGGTATATGATCTCTGTCATTGTATATAGTATGTCCTTTTATTTTATATACATATACCTTGTTTTTGTTGTGGAGAAGTGACCAAGAGGTTTCAGGTGGTCATAAATGAGTTCAAGAAGAGTGAGAAGAGGCTAAAGCATGCATTGCATGAACATAACTTCCACAGAATACATAATTATATTACAATGTTTATCTAATTGTATTTATATAGGTTGGTAAATCTATTTTAGGCCATATTGGACATCAGTGTGATCCACTAGCTAGCCTATGGTTTTTGGTTGTGTATTTTTTAATGGGGAAAATGTAGGATTACCTCATCACCACAATTTCTTCTCAATGCCAATTTTAATGCTTAATTAGTTAGTAGTAACTAAATTTAAATCTATTGTAATCCCATAGAATCTCTTGAGTGGAATACTTTGATCCATCCTCTAATTTAATCACTATCTGTTATGTTGTAAAGTCCTTAGTAAGGATATCAATCCAATACATTACAATCTTAATATTTTATTCTGTAAAAATTTATTGTATTATGTCATATATAAATACCCTATTTTGATGTTTTTTTTCTACTTTTATAATTTATTTTCTATATCTTGAATCAATGTAAAATAATCGGTGTGTATAACCCATCTAACCTAATATATGAGGTCTCATGGTTTTTACAAAATGTCACATCATAGTCTTATGATATTGGATTGTGTGATATAAATGATCCTTTAGAAAAATGATCAAAAATTATGGTAAAATATTTAATTCCTCTATTGTGATATTAGAAAAACCATTTCTTTTAGAATGTTGATTTGAGTTGGTTGAAGATTGTTTATTTTATTGATGTAGTAGGTTATGCTTTATTCCATGTTTCTAGATAAAATAAATGGGTGGTATAGGGATCCATTACATACAGAGTGATTAATCACAGAACCAGGATTCTTAGTATGACTACTAGGACCATTGTACATTGTGGTTATGGTCATCTTAATTGTAAATGAGTAATTATACCTATAAGAAAAGTGGTCCCTTTTGTGGAATTTTTCATTATGTGAATTGTGAATTAATGGTTTGTTTAAAATACATTGATATTTATAATGGAATAGAATTCCTAGGTGGATCACTCATATTCTAGTGATTTATAATTATGTGGAATTACATGTAAAATTCTAGGATTCCATTAAGGTATTAAATGCCTTTGTAAAGCCATTGTATTCTACTCATATTCAATACTGTGAATACAATGTGGTTGCTCCATCTTGGATTCGAGTAATGTATATGCTTATTGAATGAGAAATATTAATGAAATGAACTATTATGGATATACTTGTTGAATATATTGGGTTCAGATCATTAGTTTTGGATCAATTGGAATTGTTATGGAATGCCTAAGGAGTGATACTTAGATTCCAAATGAGTTGTGCCTCTTAACATCATGAACATTCCTATGAGTTCAAACATGACTTGTGGATTTCTATGGGAAGAAATTGAAGGGGAATTATTAATTTATCAATATGGATTAATATAGATTTCATGATCATGGTTTTCCCAGGGTCCGACATTGGAAACATATCACTCCATACCACCTTATTTTTTTAGAGAATGGTGTTGGTCAAGGTTGGGAGTGTGAGCCCGTGTTGTATCCATGAAACTCGAGGCTCAATATGGGTCTATTTATTTACAAATTTTTTTACAATGTATAATTATTCACATATATAAATTTATATTACACCCCTTTGTTTTTTACTCATCATAATGGATTTTTATTTGGTGCTAATGGTGGTTTCATTTTATTTTTTACTCATTTCCTATTAAGACCTCTATTTGGTACCGCATAAGACATTATAAATGTATTCAAGGATAATGTCCCACTCTCTAATTCTAAAGAATAATTTTATGATTAGTACATGTTCATTGAGATATTATTTAAGAAAAAAATCAAGACTTTTAGGGTTTTGTTATCTTATGGTTCTTTCATTTTTTATGTTTGTGTCTTAATGTATTAAATTTTACTTTTATATGTGTCTTCCTGATCAGTATGTGACAAGAATATATTATTTCATGGGGTATGGATTTTTTCATTACACTAAATTACTATATATGGATTCAATGAGTTTTATATTTCCCTTATTTATTATAATTTTATTCTCTGATAGGCATTTATAGTCTTTTCACTATATATAAGGCCCCGGCCTTAAACCATACTTAATATTGAGTTATTACAAGATTAAACATTGAGGATCTTTTTAGGTTTAGAGTTATAGAGTATTAGGACATAACTATTACATCTCAAAAGATTAAAAAGTAGACACTTTTACTAAGTTTCCATAAAATAAAAACTCTTAAAAAGAAACATGTCCAGTTCCATGTTTTAGGTTGCATGACTTTCCCTTGATCCCATCCTTGACCCTATTCCACGTTAACTCCTGTGAAAAACATTTCAAAAACATGGGATGAGCAAAAAAAATCTCAGTAAGGGATACACAAAGAATGAAAACTGTTAGTTTTTCAAAACAACAAGTAAACCATGTATACTTTATCAAAGTAACACTTTTCACCTTTTCGAAGTAGTAAAAACTCTTCACTGAATAAATGTTCATTACTTACCCTTCTGTAAACAAAATATTACCATAAAACCCATATAAAGATCACATAACATATAAAGGTAACTTGGGACATAAACATACTTAAGTAGAATAACCATATGGTTTACTTCCACACATACTTAATGGAATATCTGTACGGCCGACTTCCACACATACTTAATGGAATAGCGATACAGCCGACTTCCATACCCAATGCATTGGAGGTTATAACGTAACCACCCATCCTGGTATTCATGGCACCACCCTTCATATGGTTTATCACATAACCACCCATAATATGTCCAAATACCATTATAAAATTTATAACACATAAAATCAATATAAAGGAATGATAACATTTCCACATTTCAATCACGATATATCATTTAAATATATTGACATAATAGAATCATTTATCAAAACCATTTTCAATACAAAAATACATAAAAGAGTATATGGTATTTATTTTATTTTAAAAACATTACAGCTTGTTGAGGAAGCCAAAGATCAAATAATACTTGCGGCGGTGGAAAAGGTTGTTGTCACCGCGTACGTTAAAAGAGACATTCCTATTTGTCGTTTAGTAAAACACTTCGTAGAAAAAGATTTCTTTTGTATAAAAGTAAAATTCAAAGGGGTTTATACACTGTATAAAATATAGTTGTGTATGAAACAAAATATGCCTCTATTAATGGAGATTGAGACGAAGTCCCTTACAAAGACGGTATCCTTAGTTTAAGGATAAGTCAATTACATAATTATGTGTGACAAACGAATACACCCAATATAAGTGGATATTAAGTGTAAAACAATCAGAGTTTATTCACACATATTCATAGAATGACATGTTCAAGGAGTACAAGATTATCCCAAAGAATAAAATTTGGGTTAAGAAGTTCCCTTGCAAAAATATGACAGCCTAACGTCGTCACTACAAAATTCAGAAAATGAGTTGATGAGAGATAAAAAGGGTATCTCATCAATTGGACATAAAATTTACATCAATAAGGTTATATGAGAACGTATCCCAACATAACAATATGTAAATTAAAAGACCCAACAAAAGAAGTCTTTTAAAAAGCGGAGGGTGAAAGGTTCCCTTACCGACATGGGTATCTTTTGAGACATGCACCCCGTGAAAGAAGGACAATACAAAATTGATGTAAATACTCATAAATGAAATTATTAAACACAATGAGTAAATTAATGGGCAGTAAATACCCCACTAAAAGGAAATTGTGGAAAATGTAGCATAAATCTCACGGGAATAAGAGTGAAATGAAAAAATCCCTTACGAAAACTCGGCAGCCTAACTGTGCCACAAAAATGGATTGATGAGATCCAATAGGGTCTCTCATCATATTAACATAAAGTTTACAGAAAGAGGAATATAAAACAACATCCCCCAACATAACAAAGCAGAGCTTAATAGAAGTGACATAAAGGAGAGTACTTAAAAAGAAAGAGAGAGGTTATATCTCTTACGAAAATTCAGCAGCCTAACGGCGCCACTCAAAACTGCCAAAATAGATTGATGAGAGAGAATTGGGTCTCTCATCATATGAACATAAAAATTATAGTAAGAGTAATATAAAAGAACATCCCAATCACAAGAAAGACTAGATTCAAATGAATGGCATAAAAGAGTGTACTTAAAAAAAGAGAGGAGTATGATCCCTTACCTCTGGTCCGACATGACTCGATCGTTCTTTAACATCCTGAATAATAAATTGGAGTTAATTTATACTTTCTTAAGAACTATTTCATGTTCATTATTCCTTTTATATCACTTATTTCCATGTTTTAAACATTCTTTAATCATTTAAGTTAATAATGTTTGTTTTGTCGATATTTGGTTCTTAAGTCGAAAGTGGACTTCTTACAATTACAATTTGTTCATGTGGTCAAAGGTTCATTATATCCAGAAGGATATTCATGATTTTTATATCATATATATCATATATATCCAGAATATACATGTATTTATAATATTACATAATCATTTAGAGTTAAGAAATCAAATGCAACGTTCATGGAGACGGTAAGTCGTACGTACGCATGAACGCTACTTTCATTTCTATGCCATATTAATGGAATTAAAACCAAATGAGTGGTAAGTATATTTTAATTCCATAATTATATTAATCATTTATATGTAACATAAATAATATATAATAACTTTAAATCCATCCTTTATACATCCAACATATGGCATTAACGAATCAAATCACTTTGAGGGGGCGGTAGTCCGCACTTCCTAAAATGAAATTATCGTGTTTACCCACAATGGAAACCATAAAGGTATGCCACAAAAGAAAAATAAATAAGCTTAAGTAAAACATAAACATATTATATATCATATATAAATATAGTGACATCTTAATGGCCACCTATTAAGGAGTTATATGAGTGTTGAACAATCATCATTTTGTGAGGCAGAAATTCGCAATCCACAGAAACAGTATGTTCTTTAACCATTAGACGAAGGGGTGTGTAAGTGTAGCTCTAAAAATTCTTATAAAAACATCCTAGTATATTTAATATACTGTATATGTTACAAAAGAAATTAATAAAAAGAGTTTATGGGGTTGGAGAAGCAAAATAAAACAAATGGACACTAGTGAAGACATTACCTTAAAATCGGGTAACTTTCTTTAGATTGAGCTCAATGGCTTCCTTGGGAAGTCTTATGCCGAAAGTGAGGCTTCACGGAGTTAGAGAGGGATGTGGAGAGACAAAATAGGCAGGTGTTGGCCGAGCCAAAGGCTTTGGAAGTGTGGGTAATGAGGTAGAGGTGGGGGCCTTTTATAAGAGGAGAGGAGGGGCACTCTTGGAAAGTAAAGAAATGTTACTTTATTTGAAAATGATTTTCGGATTTAAAAGGTCCCACATTAATATAATTCCAGTATAAGGTGATAAGGGTTCTAAATACACCCATACAATAGGTTTTGGACATGTTTAGGCTTAGATTTTACATTATCTTTCCATTTTATTTAAATCGTTAAATAATGAGGTCATCACTGCGTAATCATGATGTCATAAATAATTTAATTTATATAATGTCTAAAAATTATAAAAAAAACACTATTATGTAGGAAATATTTTTATCTTTCCATTTATTATTTATAGTAAAAAACCTGACATGTATAACCCCATGTAATAATTGTTTTAGTAAAACATCTCATGTTTGTGTCATTCTTACTTTAACATAAAATAAAATGATATGTATGTCATTTTCCAACCAAAGTGGCTCCATGGGGTCCCCAAGTTGACCCATTAATTTTATTGGTCGTCCATGACACATCAAATGAGAGTAGGACATGTGTCTAGGTCATTTCATTATATTATAACATTATTCATACCTTAAACTACACTAATTACCTCTAATCGTGATTAAAAACTTAATAAGTTATTATTCACCAAAAAATTATTTTAATCCCATTGAACCACATTTTAATTATTAATGACAACCATGTATGTTGGATTTTTGAAATTCAAAACACAATGATGGAAAATTTTCATATAAACCGAAAATCAGTTTTTATAAGTACCACTTAGTGGTCTCACTATTCATCAAAAATTGAAGTTTTTCTGAAAATTTCCAAAAGTTCACCCTAAGCTATATTTGATATTATGAATTCAACAATGATGTCCATTTTAAAAAATTCAGAACATATAAGGTGCATTAATTAATTTAATAATTAATTCCCGTTGTCAAAACAAATAGCGTGTTTTTATGAAACAAAATGTATCAAAAGATTGACACTTGTTTAAGTCCGATTTCAAAGTGAAATTAATTCCAACGACCACTATTGGATTAAATCGTAAAAATATATTCTAATTTCACTTGAAAAACAATTCAAAAGATAATATAATCATATAAATAAATTAGATTAAAATAGGTTTTGAATTAAAATACAACATTTTTCACTATTCATTAAAAATTGAACTTTTTTTGGAAAAATACCAAAAATTTACACAAAGTAAATTTTGATGTCCCGATTCTAAAGAATAATATTATTTTGTTAAAGATAACACATAAAATTTTCCAAAAGTGTATTTAAAAGAGGTTCTACATCAAAAGGCGGTTAATCAACCTTTTAAATAATATTAGAATGTTTATGCTTAAAATTGGATTCATTTGCATTTTTAATCCTCTAACATTTATTGTAAAAAGTAAAAATATTTGACAAACATATATAATCATTTTTTAGTTATTTCTGTTCATTACCTCCATTACAACGGCTAGGCGTTAACTAATATTTAAAATAATTTTATTTTATTATTAGAGTGCAACGTAAGATTCCCAAGAAACTTGTTGTTGCGTGTTGGGTACGCCATCGAGCATAGCGTCCCCTTTAGAGTGATATTAATATTTTATTCACAAATATGGATAAATGTGAAAATTCCATACTCTTTATTTACCTGGGTTGGTACATCCTTCCCCCCTTTTGGGAATTGCGTCCTCGCAATTTTAAAATTGGGCTCAGAAACATCCTTGAAAGTCCCACATCGGAACAAGAGTCGGTAAAACAATCACTTTAAAATAAAGAGAGAGAAGTACAGTGGTCACCCGAGTTAACCCATACTATGATTCCAAGTAGGGAAATATGGATATGGAAGAAAAAATAAAGGGTCATG
Organism: Viscum album; assembly: GCA_963277665.1. NCBI lineage: Eukaryota > Viridiplantae > Streptophyta > Magnoliopsida > Santalales > Viscaceae > Viscum > Viscum album. The sequence continues at coordinate 870,845,558 of OY728161.1, read as the reverse complement.
TTCTGATGGAGACTGATAGTAAACATGTCTAGGAGAAAGTTAACCATAAGAAAATCACAAACTTGTGATGGGTTATACGGTATTCGATTCCCCAGTTGGAAAAGTAAATAGACAACATTTTTGTTTTAAGTTACTTTTTATTGAGGAATTTATTCATAAGGAAACATAATCACTTATCATGTTGACTTTCAACTTTTACTAGATTCCTTAATCAAACACATTTTTTCTCCAAAAGACGACTATTTAGGAAGAATTTTTCGCATTAAGAGTACTATAATCAATTTCTAGATAATCACCTAATCAACAAAAGTGAACTTTATACATCCCATGTCATTAGACTTTAACCAAAACCAAAACCAAGAAGGTTAGTACAAGATCATATAATCCAGAAAAGGATAACCCTTTATAAAAAGAAAATATATTCCTAATCTCCAAAATTTGTCCAACAAAACCCAAAGTTCAACGAGGTCCATTCGATAATCAATTTGTCCATAAAATTCATCAAAGTAAACCAAACTAATATTGAAACCCAAATATTTGCAGCTTTTATCCACGTAGTCTTCCAAGTTAAATCGCAACATTTATCTTCAAACAACATCAATTACCCTTAAAGTCTCGTATTGAAAAGTAATTAACCTTATCACATATCCTCTATGATAGGTTAATAAATTTCTATAGATAACTGAAAATCAACTTACCTATAATTCTTAAAATCATATAACTAAAAAGAATCAGTCAAACTAACCAGGGACTTCACATAGTCCAGTGGTAGGCGATAAATATCAGTCGCACTTTGGTTGTGGGTTCGATTCTCGCAGCTTTGTCCGACGCGACGGGTTTCCACATGGTCTGTGTGTTGTCCTTTTTTCAAAACTATATAATTGTAAAACAATCCCCAAAATGACATAAAAACATCAAAAATGATCATAACATATTTTAACCTCATGTTTATCTCATGCCTTTCATTTTCCATCATATCATAGAGTAACCCATAATTACCTAAAAAGTACGGATCATATAAACCCTAATAAATACCTTTATAATTATTACCTGAACTTCCACATCGATTGGTGATCTCGTACATGATTCATTACAGAACATACCAAGGTTCAAGTGGTTGATCATGACTCCTTGATAGTTGGTTTAGAACAACCGTGAGTTTCCTCATTGAATCCCCCATTTCAACCAGTCTCTTAATCAGAGAACCACCACAGTTTCCTTCAAACCTATTGTCAATTTGGTGCCTGCTAGATCCATCCATTCACTAAAAACAGGAATGTCAGTGTGAGTATATCAAAAAACCATCATGTACTAATGAGGAAGATAAACACTAAGATATACTTACTCATTCACTTTATCTAAAACTAGAACTCTTTCTGAAATCCTATCCACTATGGTACTATCACTTATGCTTAAAGATTACCTTAACCTCTAAAGTTATCTAAACTAACCACTAATACCATGTATAAGGCCCCAGCCTTAAACCTTACTTAATATTGAGTTATTACAAGATTACACATTGAGGATATTTTCAGGTTTAGAGTTTTAGAGTATTAGGAAATAACTATTACATCTCAAATGATTACAAAGTATAAACTTTTACAAAGTTTCCATAAAATAAAAACTCTTAAAAAGAAACATGTCTAGTTCTATGTTTTAAGTTGCATGACTTTCCCTTGATCCCATCCTTGACCCTATTCCACGTTAACTCTTGTGAAAAACATTTCAAAAACATGGGATGAGCATAAAAAGCTCAGTAAGGGATACACAAAGAATGAAAACTGTTAGTTTTTCAAAACAACAAGTAAACCATGTATACTTTATCAAAGTAATAATTTTCACCTTTTCGAAGTAGTAAAAACTCTTCACTGAATAAAAGTTCATTACATACCCTTATGTAACCAAAAGATTACCATAAAACCCATATAAATATCACATAACATATAAAGGTAACTTGGGACATAAACATAATTATGTGTAATAACCATACGGTCGACTTTTACACATACTTAATGGAATATCCATACGGCCGAATTCCACACATACTTAATGGAATAGCCATACGGCCGACTTCCATACCCAATTAATTGGAGGTTATAACGTAACCACCCATCCTGGTATTCATGGCACCACCTGTCATATGGTTTAACACGTAACCACCCGTAATATGTCCAACTACCATTATAAAATTTATAACACATAAAACCAATATAAAGGAATGATAAAATTTCCACATTTCAATCACAATATATCATTTAAATATATTGACATAATAGAATCATTTATCAAAACCATTTTCAATACCAAAATACATAAAAGAGTATATGGTATTTATTTTATTTTAAAAACATTACGGCTTGTTGAGGAAGCCAAAGATCAAATAATACTCGCGGCGGCGGAAAAGGTCGTTGTCACCGCATACGTTAAAAGAGACATTCCTTTTTGTCATTTAGTAAAATGCTTCGTAGAAAAACATTCCTTTTGTATAAAAGTAAAATTCAAAGGGGTTTATACACCGTATAAAAGATAGTTGTGTATAAAACTAAATATGCCTCAATGAAAGGAGATTGAGATGAAGTCCCTTACAAAGACGTTATCCTTGGTTTAAGGATAAGTCAATTACATAATTATGTGTGAAAAACGAATACACCCAATATAAGTGGATATTAAGTGTAAAAAAATCAGAGGTTATTCACACATATTCATAGAATGACATGTTCAAGGAGTACAAGATTATCCCAAAGAATCAAATTTGGGTTAAGAAGTTCCCTTGCAAAAATATGACAGCCTAACGACATCACTACAAAATTCAGAAAATGAGTTGATAAGAGATAAAAATGGTATCTCATGACATGGAAATAAAATTTACATCAATAAGGTTATATGAGAACGTATCCCAACATAACAATATGTAAATTAAAAGACCCAACAAAATAAGTATTTTAAAAAGAGCAGGGTGAAAGGTTCCCTTACCGACATGGGTATCATTCGACACATGCACCCCATGACAGAAGGACAATACAACATTGATGTAAATACTCATAAATGAAATTATTATACACAATGAGTAATGTAATGAACAGTACATACACCACTCAATGGAAATTGTGGCAAATGTAGCATAAATCTCACGAGAATAAGAGTGAAATGAAAAAATCCCTTACGAAAACTCGGCAGCCTAACGGCGCTACAAAAATGGATTGATGAGATCCAATAGGGTATCTCATTATATTAACATAAAGTTTTCAGAAAGATTAATATAAAAGAACATCCCCCAACATAACAAAGAGGAGCTTAAAATAAGTTACATAAAGGAGATTACTTAAAAAAGAAAGTGAGAGGTTATATCTCTTACGAAAATTCAGCAGCCTAACGGCGCCACTCAAAACTTCCAAAATAGATTAATGATAGAGAATAGGGTCTATCATCATATGAACATAAAAATTAATGTAATAGTAATATAAAAGAACATCCCATTCACAAGAAAGACGAGCTTAAAAGGAATGGCATAAAACAGTGTACTTAAAAAGAATGAGAGGGGTAGGATCCCTTACCTCGGGTCTGACTTGACTCGATCGTTTTTTAACGTCCTGAATAATAAACTTGAGTTAATTTATACTTGCTTAAGAACCTTTTTCAAGTTCATTATTCCTTTTATATCACTTATTTCCATGATATAAACATTATGTAATCATTTATGTTAATAATGTTTGTTTTGTCGATATTTGGTTCTTAAGTCGAAAGTGGACTTCTTACAATTACATGTTGTTCGTGTGGTCAAAGGTTCATTATATCCAGAATGATATTCATGATTTTGATATCATATATATCATATATATACTGAATATAAATGTATTTATAACATTACATAATCATTTATAGGTAAGCAATGAAATGCACCATTCATGGAGACGGTAAGCCGTACGTACGCATGAACGCTACTTTCATTTCTATGTCATATTAATGCAATTAAAACCAAATGAGAGGTATGTATATTTTAATTCTATAATTATATTAATCATTTATATGTAACATACATAATATATAATAACTTTAAATCCATCCTTTATACATCCCACATATGGCATTAACGAATCAAATCACTTTGAGGGGGCGGTAGTCCGCACTTCCTAAAATGAAATTATCGTGTTTACCCACAATGGAAACCATAAAGGTATTCCACAAAAGAAAAATAAAGAATCTTAAGTAAAACATAAACATATTATATATAATATATAAATATAGTCACATCTTAATGTCCACCTTTTAAGGTGTTATATGAGTGTTGAACAATCATCGTTTCGTGAGGCAGAAATTCGCCATCCACGGAAACAGTATCTTCTTTAACCATTAGACGAAGGTGTGTGTAAGTGTAGCTCGAATAATTCTTATAAAAACATCCTAGTATATTTAATATACTGGATTTGTTACAAAATAAACTAATAAAAAGTGTTTAGGGGGTTGGAGAAGCAAAATAAAACAAAAGGACACAAGTGAAGACATTACCATAAAATCGGGTAACTCCCTTTGGTTTGAGCTCAAAGGCTTCCTTAGGAAGACTTCTGCCCAAAGTGAGGCTTCAAGGAGTTATAGAGGGATGTGGAGAGACAAAATGAGCAGGGTTTGGCCGATCCAAAGGCTCTGAAAGTGTGCTTAAGGAGGTAGAGGTGGGGGCCTTTTATAAGAGGAGAGGAGGGGAACTCTTGGAAAGTAAAGAAATGTTACTTTATTTGAAAATTAGTTTCGGATTTCAAAGGTCCCACATTGATATAATTAGAGGATAAGGTGATAAGGGTTCTAAATCCACCCATCCAATAGGTTTTGGACATGTGTAGGTCTTATATTTTACATTATCTTTCCATTTTATTTAAATCGTTAAATAATGAGGTCATCGCTGCATCATCATGATGTCATAAATAATTTAATTTATTTAATGTCTAAAAATTATAAAAAAACACTATGATGTAGGAAATATTTTTAGATTTCCATTTATTATTTATAGTCAAAAATATGACTTGTATAACCCCATGTAAAATTGTTTTAGTAAAACATCTCATGTTTGTGTCATTTTTACTTTAACATAAAATAAAAAGATATTTATGTCATTTTCCAACCAAAGTGGCTCCATGAGGTCCCCAAGTTGACCCAAGGATTTTCTTGGTCGGCCATGACACATCCAATGAGGGTAGGACATGTTTCTAGGTCATTTAATTTTATTAAAACATTATTCTTACCTTAAACTACACTAATTACCTCTAATCGCGATTAAAAACTTAATAAGTTACTATTCACCAAAAAATTATTTTAATCCAATTGAACCAAATTTTACTTCTTAATGACAACCATGTATGTAGGATTTTTGACAATCATAACACAATGATGGAAAAATTTCATTTAAACGGAAAATCAGTTTTTATAAGTACTACTTAGTGGTTTCACTATTCATCAAAAATTGAAGTTTTTCAAAAAATTACCAAAAGTTCACCCTAAGCTATATTTGATATTCCGAATTCAAAAATTATGTCTATTTTAAAAAATTCAGAACATATAAGTTGCATTCATTAATTTAATAATCAATTCCCACTGTCAAAACAAATAGCGTGTTGTTATGAAACAAAATGTATCAAAAGATTCACACTAGTTTAAGTCTGATTTCAAAGTGAAATTAATTCTAACGACCAATATTTGATTAAATGGTAAAAATATATTATAATTTCAGTTTAAAACCAATTCAAAAGATAATATAATCATATAAATAAATTATATTAAAAGAGGTTTTGAATTAAAATACAACATTTTTCACTATTCATTAAAAATTGAACTTTTTCGGAAAAATACCAAAAATTTACACAAAGTAAATTTTGATGTCCCGATTCTAAAGAAGAATTTTATTTTGTCAAAGTAACACATAAAATTATCCAAAATTGGATTTAAAAGAGGTTCTCCCTCAAAAGGCAGTTAATCGACCTTTTAAATAATATTAGAATGTTTATGCTTAAAATTGGATTCATTTGCATTTTTAATCCTCTAACATTTATTGTAAAAAGTAAAAATATTTGACAAACATATATAATCATTTTATAGTTAGTTCTGTTCATTCCCACCATTACAACGGCTAGGCATTAACTACTATTTAATATAATATTATTTTATTATCAGAGTGCGACGTACGATTCCCAAGAAACTCGTTGTTGCGTGTTGGGTACGCCATCGAGCATAGCATCCACTTTAAAGTAATATTAATAATTTATTCACAAATATGGATAAATGTGAAAATGTCATACTCTTTATTTACCTGGGGTGTTACACTATATCAGTATAGACTCACACTACTTGTATAAAGCCTCTAGTGTAGTTAGGGGTTCACATAATGTCATTCGGTGTACCAACATCAGGAACTAGTTATACGAATCATGGTTTGGGGTGTTACAAAGACAAATAAGAACAAATATAGGATGTTAATTTTTAAACTCTCGTTTAATAGTCAAAATATCCATATGTGTATTTTAGTGCTGAAGAAGATTGTGAAAAACAAAACAAAGAATAAGAAATGTTTTATGATTTGAAATTGAGAATGGAGTGAATCAAAAAATATAACAAAAAACATATGAGTATAATTATGTTATTGAAGAAAAATATTAGAAAATGAAATTTTAATATGTGTTCCAAGAAGTAAGTAGACTTATTAGGGAATATAATGTTATTTATATTGAATAGGACAATATTTTTTCATAAAATCATATGTATGTTGATTTAAATTCAAGAAGAGTTCTACTTACTTGATTCGAATTTTTACGCTTCTAAAATTTCCTTGACTTTTTTACTAGTATTTAAAAAACACTATTAAAAAGTTAGTGAATCTAAAAAATAATTGGATAAAATTTTCATGGTCATAAAAAATGTATATATTATTCCAAGGATTTAACAATAATATTTTCACACAATTGGAGTTAGGGAAAGAAATTGTACATGTGAAAAAAAGGAATACAATTTATAACATCAATATGAAAAGGTTAAATATGTATTTTTCATGTCTGATTTTTATTAAAAGTTTTAAAAATTAATATTATTTATGGAATTGTATAGTGATACATTCTAATCTTAAGGTAAATGAAACAGAAAATAAATGATAAAAACTAGTAGAATTAAAATTAGTATATTTTTAGGAAAAATATTTACATCCCATGAGAAGATTATGATATGAAAGATGATGTTAATTTTTTGGATTTTATTGATATAAGGACTATTTTTTTCATTAAAATGTATTTCTTTAAATCATGGAGAGACTATGATTCCATTAATAGACAATATGAACATTTATGGATGAAAACACCAAATTAACTACGAGAAATAATGTAAACATTCAAAAAATTGTTCAACATAATAGAAGTTGTGGTAGTTGGTATCAATAAGGACACAATGAATGATTATATTATAATTATATAGAACCATCTCAAAAAATAGGTAACTTTAAATCTCATAAGAATTGGTGTGATGTAGAACATGAAATAGAAGTTGATGTTACATAAAAATCATTGAATGGTGACAAACCATGGATTTTAGATAGTGGATTATTCCACAGATGATCAATAATATAAATATATTTAAATACATAAAAATTTTAGGGGTATTTTTTCACCATGAAGAATGATAAATATTTTAATATAAAAGTAATTAAAATAACTCAAATTACTAAGATGTGGGTCACATAAAATGATGATATCATTGTTGGTGGTATGATATATTATATTTTATTTTCATCTTAGTTTTGTGACAAAAAATGAAGTTATTTTTTATAATAATTGGTGTTCCCTTAATATATTTATGGTTGAACAAATAATTACAAAAGGATAATGAACAAGTGGGGATTTATTCAAATTGGAAATGATAAAAATTATGGTTAGTTTAATTTAAGAGAGGAGAAGAGGCTATGAAAACAAATACATGTAAATATTGTGAAAATGAACATTATGAATTATTGAAATAAATTTACACATAATTTATTTTTATTGGGAATATAGTTTAAAAAAAGGAAGTGAAATTATCATAATGAACCTTAGGGTGTCACTTGAATTGTTCTTGGATTTTTAAAAAATAAAATTCTACAACATGGGAATGTGTGGCGAATTTGGGAAAAATTAGTGGTGATGTGAAATTAAAATTTAATAAAAATTTAGAGAGAAGTTAAGGAATTCATTGGTTGATCACAATTTTAGTCCTATAATTATATTACAACTGTATATAATTCTACACATACTCACCCTGATATCAAATTGTATCCTAAACAACCTACTTCTTCAATTTCATGAAATTGGTGTCCTGAACATGTATTTCACAAGGAACATTTTTCATTCAATATATAGTGGACACCTCTTTTGACTGTAAAGTCGCAAATAACTTAATCATCCATATCATATCTCAAGTTAATCTTTGAGCAAGGAAATTATAATACACAATCCAAATCATATTTCCACTACCATTTTCCATTCACTCTTTAGTAAAATATTATATTTCTTAGATTATGTGAATGAAGAAGGGATTCATTTAAGGGTAAAAATATTTAGGAGAAATCCAAAGTAAATTAAAATAGGTGGGGATATTAAACCATAAACCCATCACACAACACTAAGAGATTTTAGGGTGAGAGTAAGAATAATAAAACAAAGTGAAAGTATTATAAAAAATCATTATTAAATAGATGGAATATCCCTAGAAAAAGTAGTTTAAGTTATAAATAATTTTATATGGTAGTTAAAAACTATGGGGTAGAACATTAAAAAAACAAAAATGTATAAAATGAAATCTTAACTACTCATAATTGTGGGAATACCCCACCTCCACAATCATACCTTACATTTTATAACAATAGTTGAAGATGTTTGCGTATAAGGATAATTGATACATGGATTTGACAACATTAACGGGAAATTTACCCATAGATGGAGAATTTATTCATTTGAAATAATTAAATATTTGGAATTATACCTCATTAACCTTCTATTCATCTCACCATGATCAAGTTCTATATGTCCTATATGTTAAAACCATTGCCAATTTGGTTTGGTAATAGAAACAAGGGAATATTTATTGCCCCCTTAGTCCATGAAATCCACATAGACCACACCTCATCAAAAACCATAGTTTTTTTCTTAGATCATTTTATTTTTGAAATATTTCCACTTTATAATGTAGCATGAATTAGTTATTTTCACAACATTGACTTGAAGATACAATCATTCTATGAAGGATCTTGTTGTGTTAACATGTGGATATACTTTTAATTATACATTGAATCCACACTAGATATGTCCCATGTTTTATCAATATGTTATTAAAACATCTCATAAAATAGGACCTCACATTGAAGGAGGAATTAAAGGGTGAATATAATGTTTTGTTCATATATGAGATTATGTTGGAACGATAATATTTTTTTCCTCAAAAGTTTACATTTCTTTATTGGGAATTGATATAATGTGAAACTACTTAGTGAGACTCTATTAGTGGTTAAACATAACATCAGGGAGCCTCCATAAGGTAGTGTTGACAAGTAATTTCTATCATATGCATATCTTCTAAGAAACATTGGGTAATTGACTATAATTGAAGGGCTGGTCCAGGTTGACTTACAGTTATTCTAGTACCTCATATTCCTACATAACACTTCATTTATGGTTAATGATATGTACATCCTTCCATCTTGTAATACATGTATCTTAAAATATATGTTCTTTTTAAACATTCATTTCTTCAATTTTATTATCACAGAACCAGCTCATATAGATTTTTTGAAATTTTATAAAACTCAAAATCTAATCAATAAACATTTTTTAAATTTCTATAATATTTTAAATGGAATTAAAAACATTAGGCCATGGTAGAAGACGTAATTCTGAAAATTTAAATGCATCTAATTTTTATAATAAAACTCTATATTTATAAATAAAATTAAAACGTTTACAAATATAAAAAAACGAATACAAATATGTACAAATCACATCCCCTGGACTTGATAACATAATTATCGTCATATAATTCCAATCAATTAAATTCATTACACTTTTTCATTTCCACTCATGGAAAGATCATATTGTCGAATATTACGTGATTTGGAATTACTTTGACTAAATTTTAATAATTTATTTCTTTTTAATTTCCTATATCTCAAGATCTTATCTAATACTAAATTATACACTTCCTTGAAAAAAATTATACCTTAATTGTATAATTCATATTCCCATAGTAAATATAAGTTCAAACATTACATTATAGTCTATCATCATTATTAATTATTTATATTCCAACTTTTTTTTTCTTAAATACATGTTATGTACGATGGACTTATTCAGCGATTATGAACCACCTAGAATTAAACCACCCCTTAAAGCCAACATACCTCCACACTAATTTTATTGGTTAGAGAATGAAAACATTATTAGGGAATCCAAATATATGGTTCTGATTAAAATAATATCGATGGACCTTGATTTTTCAGTCACATTCCTAGTAAAAAAATCTTCATAACCATAAGTCAGACAAAAAATTTTCCTTTTACATCAGTTTATATAACTCATGGAATTATTGATTAAGTGGGAACCCATTGGTGTTACTATTTCAACAATAAACATTCACCCAATAATAAATTCATAAATATATCATGTTCATGTTTAATTTTAATGAACCTAAATCTATTTGAATTAAATTGTGATACTCCAAGTTCACAAAATATGAAATTTGATGATTGAAACATAAAATTGCCTCCTATAAAACTATTAGATAGTTTTAACAGAATTGTGATGACATAGAAACTTATATCAAGAATTTACAACTCCAATATACTTAGTTTACACTATCCATTTTGATTTTAATTAAAAGAATTACAAATAAAATATGGATATAGATGAGAATAGTGAGTAGGATTGATACAACATTGTTATTTCTTAGAAGTAGTTGGTTTAAAATCTTATAACATGTCTCCTAAAATCTCTTATGTCTTTATTATAAAAATAATTTTTCTATATCGATTTTGTTGAATTATAATGCATTTATTTCAGAAAATTTATAATGTGAGATATTATTTTTTGACAATTTTTAGATTGAAAAGGGAATTATTTGAAAATATGAAGAGATATATGAATTTGTAAATCAAAAGTGATAAAATATTTCACTCTTTGATTATTTTCATGTATGAAAAACAACATTGTTAGTACTGATGGAATATTAATTGAAATATAATTATTTATTTATTTTCAATTCATGTGGTTTTATAGTTTATATTTTCAATATTCCATGATTCTTTTTTGAATATATTTTCATGGAACAATTATATTTTAATAAAGATAGAAATTTCATTATTTATCCTTGTATTATGTTCAAGGATTCTGGAATTCATTTAATTTCATCAATAAATAATATTAATTGATTAATTTTCTTTTTGGAAAATGAAATATTTTATTAATGAACTATTAAAAGTGTTCTGGAGTGAGCCCCATTTACATATGAGTATTTATTAGGCATTGTGTATGATTCATTGTGAGTGATCCTATTACAATTATGCCTAAATTAAGTAGAATCAAATATAGGAGTGAAGAAGAAACTATATACAAGTTCTCATATGGTGGTTTCATACGAGTTATGAAGTGAAGAGAAGATAATGTGTGTATGTGTTGTTGAGAGTTATCTGTTGTAATATATGAGTGAACTGCACCTTATGATTGAAGAGGCACCCAAGTTTCAACAACACTAAATGATAAAAAAAAGATATCTTAGATTTGATCATCATTAGGATGCCTAATTTTATTAAATAATAAATAAGTTTAGAGTTCTACAATTATAGGATTTGTTTCCATATGACCAAATAATTTATCTTTAATTTGGGCATCCCAAAGATATCGAAGTTTTATATAAACTTAATCAATGCAAGGTTACGAAAGAGGAAGACTGATACTGAAACATGAAATATAAGGAATAACAAAAGAATAAATAAATAAATAGGAAATAAAAATAACTAGGGTTAATATTAGAATATGTATGGTTTTGATCTTAGTTAAATACAGTTTGAATGTTTCATTATTTTTTAGGTCCCTTGTTGATGAATATGAAGAAGCATCTTGATTATTTTGATTATTATGACTAGATTTTATAAGAGGAGTATACAACATGCGTTAGATGTATTTTTTTAATGTGTGTGAGGGATTAGTTTCATGGATGAGGTTTTATTCTATAGGATTTATAATGAACAAATGGATAAAAATGTAGCCCATATTGAATATGATATCAACCATCGATTAATGAATCAACTATATTCCCATGTTTCTGATTTATGATTTTGAATACATTCTTGAGTGTTTGGACAAAGAAAATATACCAAGTTTTTTCATGTTTTATTTTTTTTTGATAAGGAATTTAATGAGAAGTAAAATTTTTGACGGATCTTAACTAACCATAAAAACTGAGTCTTATTTGAGTATTGTTGTTTTGGAATTGGAATACTGAGTTGGGGTTTTTGGGTCATGGTTTACACAGTCTTGAAAGACAATTCAGGTTTTTTGAAGATCAATAGAATACATAGGGATAGATCTATTTTATAATATTAACAATAATTACTACAATACGAGGAAAAAATTTATGATAGACTAAATCTATAATGTGTTTCCTTTAGCAGAACAGACACATGGATTTTTTTAACAATGAAAATTTAAATTTTTAAGGAAATAATAGCTATTAAATGTGGATAGGACACCGCTATAAAGGTAGTGGTGACCCACATGTGAAATCTTCTAAATATTTTGATGGGGAAGATTGATTTAAAATCTAATAAATTTGACATAATATAAGGGATGATATAGAATTTATCTGATAAATGAAGTTGTAGGAAAGCATAGAAAAAATTATTGGCCCAGATCGAAAGTGAAGATGTTGAGAGAGACATAATATGGGGTAGGACCTAATCTTGAATAGGAATATCCATTTATATCCTATTATAATTTATCTGTTTATGTTATAAATGATAGAATTTGTATACTATGTTTAATTAAAATGATTTTTGTATAAATTTTTTTAGGCGTATATGATCATTCTTCTCATCCTTTAACCTTTTTCATGTATCATTTTTCGAACTATGTTAGTATTTACTTTTGATTTCATTTTGAATATAATTAATTTTAATCACATTAAAATAATAAATAATGGGTTAGTTGATAGAAAATAAATAACATAACATTAATATTTCATTTTTAAAATTTTACTAAAATAGTTTTTGAAATTTTGAGAGTAGTATACCAAGATCAGATGATAGTTTGGTCTTAGTAAAACTAGTTTCACTATTCTTTATAGATGATTGAATAATATGGTTGAAAGAAACATATTATTTTGAAAATCAATTCCCTATGAGAGAAGGTATTGGACCGATTTGGAAAAATTGGTCAAGATAAGATTCCACTCTATAAAAATGAATAAATATCAACTGAAGAGCAGATATTCAATATTCACCTATCTAGTAAATCAATTATTTTCAATAATTTACTCAGTTATAAGACTCATATAAATCTTTTTAAAATTAAATTAAATTTTAAAATATTTAATTATCACTATTTTTGTATAAAATATATTTATTGATTAATTTTATATTATTTGGAGATTTTTTTCTTAGAAATAACACTTTCAGTCCTTCCTTGTTGGTTTGAAACAACTTTGAATTATACTTGGGTAAGTAGAAAAATAAAATAATATTCAAATTTTTCTAAAGGCTTTATTATAATTTGGAATTTTGAACAAGGTATTATTTATATGAACAAGGAAATAAAAAAAATTAAAACTGAAATGGGAGGGTTTTAAAAAAAATCATAACTATTACATGTTCACTTGATATAAATCTGAGCATCTAGAGCCCATGATACCTTAAATTATTAATCATATAATAGATATTACTAATGAAAATAAAATATAATTTCAAAATCATAAATTTAGATCCACTATTGTTGATAAATTTTTTTATCCTAATATTAGGTAATATGGAACAAAAATTCATAGGATGAGAGAGTATCTACTCCTCCACGTTTCAAGAAAACCATATTTCTTCAGGTTAACAGAGTGAGAAAGAAATTAAAAACATTAATATTTTTAATTTTATCTACAACCTTTCTTTCAATGGTTACATAATGAGGAATATGTAGCCATCATTTGGGATTTATATAATGTAGTGGAACATTTACCATTCTAATTATTAAGTGAGGAAGAGGAAAAATTATTAATTTTTCCAATATTATTTATGAGAAATTATAAGGATGATATCCATGAATTAGATTTTTTTTTTAAAAAAATGGAAAAAAATTAACAACTCCTTCATCAAAAAATGTTACCCAATAAAGTTTATATACAAACTTATGTGTTAGATAGTTATCACCTATCATGAGTATAGAGAGAATTTTCAGAAATCCTAGGATTTATTTAGGGACCTTCTTAGTTATTTTCCACATCAACATGTCCCCTCGAAAACACTCATGTATTCATTTTATTTTATATTATAATTTTAGGTCATAATGTACTAGAGAAAACAACAAGTGGTAATTACATAGATAGGACCGATATAGATTTATGATAGATTTTTAATACCCTTTCCCAAAATACACAACACAAAAATTCTAAGAGGGGAATATTTAATGGGGTTGGTAAATATTTATTTTAGGGTCATAAATAAATATATAGATTCATGAAATTATCATCCAAGTTTATTTCCTACTGTTCCATAATTATAATTTTTTTCTAAATTAGATGTCAAAATTAGACATAGTCCCAAATATAGAATTGTACCAAGTGTGTTATATTTATGCACACTCAACAATACTATTTAAATTTTTACAAGTCCACCCAAAAAATTTAAAATTTTATCTTTATATTTTTTTGTCATGAGATGAAATCCAAGAATGATCCATTTTCAATTATTTACAACAATTTCTATAAGAACCATATCTATTTTTCCTAGAAAGAATAATGTAGAAACATTTATTTTTATATATAACTATTTTATTATTTTAAATATAAAATACATAATATTGATACATTATAATGGTTTTGTGTATTTGATAAATTAGGATCACAAATCAAATGTATAAAAAAAATTAAACATTATTTAATTTTTTCATCAGTGTCATTCTAAATATCTCATGATATTTATATTACCTATAGTATCCTAAGGATATAAAACAAACAAATGGGTGATATAAAAGCCTAGTATGGGGAGAAATAAGGAATATGAATCAATAGTACATTTGAAATAATAATAAACAAAATAATATCATAATCATTGAATAATCATCAATAGAATTAGGGAAACATTTTGAAAATCAGAGAATGGGGCATATTCCTAATAATGAAATGACATTAAATATTTGTCTAATTCCACACATAGTTGTAATCTAATCCAGTATCATATTTATAAATAACATATGTGTATAACTCATATAATCATCAATGTTTAGAAATACACACTCATGTTCACATATAGTGAACATAATATCATGAGATACATCACATATCTAGTGAATTAGAGGGATATATAATTACAATACCACCAATAAAATCATAAAATATCGTAATCATTTACATCACAAAGAATTTTTAATCATTAAAATCATGTAATAAAACATTGAAAAGAATGGGTTTAATATGATTTTCATAAAGAATTAATTCATGAATAAACATTAGGTTTTCCTAATGAATAAGTGAAAAAATATTTGGAATAAACCTAATAATTATTTATAATATAAGAAAAAATCTCAAGATGAATCAAGGAGGAGTTGGGATGGTTTTTTGGAAAAATAAATTTATTTGGATTATAAATTATTTTAGAGAAGAGGAATAAATGAATACCCAATAAATAAAATAGAATAATAGTAAAATAAAATATATGTAATTCCATTAGAATATACATATTAAAAATATTAGAAATATGGATATCCCATGGAAGGAGTTGGGTTGAAGAATTCATTTACCTTAATTATGCTATATTTCATCACTTTTGCACCTCCGGAATTATAAACATAGGTTTTTCAAAACATTGAACTAGTTTAAATTATTTGCATTTTTATAAATTTTTATAAATTATAATAATTTCATATTATTTATTAATTACAGTAGTCAAATGGATGATTTTTTTATATTTGTTTCCTAAAACATTTCGAATTAATATTCATATTCAATTTTACCATTGTTATTTATACATAAGTAGAATAAATTTTACTATATATATATATATATATTTAATTTTTTATATAATAATAAACTTATTATAACTATACATAATTTTATTGATATGGAAATAAGTTGGAAAAGTTTTTATTGGCGGTTTACCTACTACTATTGGAAAAGTGGTTCAAAGAAGACAAAAGGGAGGTATAAAAAATAAATAAATAAAAATAATAATTTTTTAGTAAGTTAATATAATTAATATAATATAGAAACATTTCCTACTTAATAATATACTATTTTTTTGAAATAAAATTTTAAAAAATGGAAGAGTGGGGAAAGGATAGAAGAGATAATAAAAACATACTCTTTTCTCGGCGTTGAATCAGTTATATGGAACTAGACTTCTTGATAAATGAATTTGGTTTAATAAAGAATGTACCTAATATATATAATTGAATAGTAGACAGGATATATTATATATTTTTATTTTTTATGTAATGGAGGATTGGTTTTCCAAGGGGGGGAGGGGTTATTCATACATGAGGAGATGGGTATTTTTAGAATAAAATATTAAATGAAATATTATATCCATGGTAAACCATGTAAAAGTTATTTTTTATATAATGAGTGATAGATATAATTTAAATAATGGTATTATGAATTAAAACCATGTTATAATTCTAATTCAAAATATTATTTAAATATAAATATAAAAAAATTGAAAAATGTAATTTTAGAGGACTACTTTTGACTTTAGAATTTGGAAAGTATTTTTGAGGTTTGGAAAATATGATGATTGTGTCAATGAGTAATTTATCAAATTAAATATGTTTTGGGAGAGTTTCAGGTTCTCAAAATTATTGGTTCACTCTTGCATTAGGAATGATATAATTCAGGATACACTGGTAATGAAAACAAACTGCATTTCAACTATTCTCATGAAAATTAAATTATTTTAGAAATTTACCAAAAAATAAACTAGGGAAAATTATGAATTACTGATTTAGAAAATGATTTTTATTTTACCAAAATAAATATTTATGAAAGGTAATTTTAATTTTTTATATAAATATTATGAATATTTAAAATACATTAAACAATAATTTACTAATAATGTGGTTATATTTTATTTAAATTTTTTATTCATTAAATTTATTTTTTGTTATTATAATGTTTATATTTACTTATATATGTCATGGTAAATATTATTTATATTAAATTTTATAATTTTTAGGTCAAATTACTATTCGAATGGCCATGTCACTATTCTCAATAGATATGTTGCTATTCAAATGGTCAAATTACTATTCAATAAGTCATATAAAGCATTATAAATACTACTAAATTACTTCATTGTGTTTTCACGTAAATTTACCTAAAGGTTATATAATATTATTTTCTAAAATATTTATTGGTTTACAAATTTTTTGTTTCATTTCTATAATGTTATTATCCATAGTGATGACTCTAGAAGGCGAGTGTGATCCATATTTTCCCATATTAGTTTTTCTATTTTTAATTTTTTTTCATTGAAATATTTTAAATTTTATTGGTTTTATTTGTTGTATAATATATTGATTTTAATTAAATAATTTTTATGTTTGTTTATTTATGTTTATTATGTGTATAATACTATATAAAATAATATAATACACACATATTTCAATAAAAAAATATTTTATAAACTCTAGGTTGTTACATTATTCCCCCATTTTGAAACTTCATCCATAAAATTTCAACTCATATTATTGGTTGAGAATCTATGAGGGTATTATTATTTCATTATTTCTTCTAGTTCCCATGTCACTAATTCAAGCTTATCATTCATCTACTACAATTTTAAAATTTCTTTTTCCTGTTTTCATAGAATCTTTTTTCTAAGGTCAAAGATCTTTACTGGATGGTGCTTATATAAGAGGACATTATCTAATTGTAAAAAATTCAGATTCAATAAATCTAAGGGATCTAGTATTTACATCTTGAAGAAATATAAATGGAACACATCATGAATTTGATCCATGTATTGTGGAAGATAATTCTATTAAGACACATCTCTTATATGTTCAAGAATATAAAAGGGGAAAATGTACATAGGGATAAGCATAAATTTCTTTCCAAACTTCATGAGTCTCTTACAAAGTCATATTTAAAGGAATTCTTTTTCACCAATATCAATTTCATAGTCCCTTTGATGATTATCAGTATAGACCATATTTTGACTTTCAGAATCATTTTTTATTGTTGTATTAAGGAATGAAACATATCTTTAATATCTTTTGCAAGATCAATTACATGTTTATTTGGTTATCTACCCAAATCCCAACAAGAATGAGGTCTATATTTCTTATCATATATTGATTTATATGGAGGCATTTGATAGCACAAGTGGAAGAATATTGTTTTATGAGAACCTATATAATGAGATATACCAATCCCATCCAATATTAAATTCCACTAAGTATTCTCTCATCATGTCCTTGAGTTTCTGAATAACCTTTTCTGGTTATCCATTAGTTTGGGGGTGATAGTCCATACTAAATTTTAGTTCAGTATTAATATCCTGTTGAATCAATATTCATAATATAGATGTGAACAATGTATCATGATCAGAGATGATTAAAATTGGAACCCCATCTATCCTCAATAAATAATATAAAAATATTTTTTCATGTTTTTCAAGTAAGAAATAATCATGAATAGAAGTGATGTGGGATGCCCTAGTGAGATGATCTAACAGAACCCATATTACATTATTTCCAATATATGTCTTTAGGATACCAGTGACAAAGTCAGTGGTTTTGTTATCCCTTTTCTAAATGGATATAAGAAATGGTAATGTCATGCCATTATACTTCTGTATCTCTTGTTTAACTTTATGACATTCCAACAAACTTGAGATACACTCATCATTCTCTTTTATCTTTTATACACACCAATGTTTCTCATGAATACCATAGTATATCATGGTAATTAATTGATGGATATATAAAGATGAGTTATGTGCATTATACAATAGTTCTTTCTTTAACTCAAGTGATGAATGAAAACCAATCCATGTTCCAAACTGAAGGACACTAACATCATTGATATATAGTTTATGAAGCTTTCCTTCGAAAAATACTTTCACTTTTTTTATGCTCAATATAATTCCCTTGTGCCACCTTGATATTATCTTGGATATATAGATGAAAAATACATTGGAAAAGGTAGTATTTTTCCATCATATTATTAGATCTAGATAAATTTTTATATATATCCATGATGACAGTGTTTTTCTCAATCTTCATCTTGGATTGATATGTATTCCCTTTTTTACTAGGATTATAATCTACCGTGTTCTACTTTCTGAGATAGTAGTGAATAGATTAATCATGGTCGTTGATTAGATTTGACAATATTTTCTGAAACATATTGAGAACTATCGATGTGAATATAAAATTTTTACTCTTACCATTAGTATCAATGTCACACTTCTCACTATAGAGGTTGTTTCTCTAAATATTCAAGACAAAGAATATATATTCTAACTCTAGTTTAATTGTTGGGTAGTTTAGATTGGGGATATTCACTTTTAATGAGGTGTATGATATTACATTTCTATTCAGAATAAGTAAAAAACAAAATCATTACATAAATAATCAATGTATATTAAGAACCTTTTCCACTTGGAGGTAGTGTGAATACATGAATTGTGATTTGACTATTATTGATATTCTTAAAACATTCTTCACATTCTTCCATCCATACATACTTTAACCCATTCCATGTTTATTTAGTTATCAATATTGACAATCATGATATATTTCTCATAAAAAAACTATAGTAATCTAATAAGTCAAGAAAAATAAAAATTTCTATGACAGTAGTGGTTCTATGAAATGTCTTAATTTCATTTTTCGTTGAAGTTTAATAAAAAATTACATTACTTGTGATCACGTACCCCCAGAATGTGACTTCGTTCATCCATAAGACCCAATTTATGAACTAAGAAAAAAAATTCCCCTTTATTAATAATCCCTATATAATCCTCCTTCTTGTTACTCATTTATCTTGGCATAAATGATAATATCATCAAAAAAGTCTTCAAAAAAAATCTCAAGGTAGTCTCTAAAGATAGTTAATCAAATCTATAAATATAAAAAGGGAACTAGTATGTATAAATTTTTTCACTAAGAAATCATAAATCCCATGACTGATACGAAAACATGCCATCAGAATATATTCCTTCAACCCCATTAACTGATTATATCCACAATAAAGATCCATATTTGAGAATTGCTGATCTCGTCATAGTTAATAGAATAGGTCATCAATCCTGGGTATGTGATCTTTTTTTATGGTGATTGTGTTGAGCTCCCAACAATGTATAAAAATCCTCATTGATCCATCTGTTTTCTTTATAAAGAGAACTGGCTCACCTCAAGGAGATTCACTTGGGTGTATGAACACTTTGTATAAATGATATTGCTTATGAGTTTTTATCTCATCTAGTTTGATAGGGTCTTCCTATAAGGGAATTTTAAGATATGAGTGGCTCTTTTTATGAGCTATATTGAGAAGTCTAACTCACAATATGGTGCTTTTCCAATTAACTATTTCAAAAATAGATCCATGAAATCCAAAAAATGGTTATTTCCATAAGGTTGATAATTTTCTTCATCTCAACCATTTTGGAAAGGTATTCTTATAAAAGGGTATTATCACCCACCCCATTGAGTGATTCATCAAAAGAGATTATTGATCTTCCTTGAATTTTTACATGATCATTTTCTGGTATTAAATATTGAAAGGGATTTATTTTTCCCATGAATTAATTTCGGATCTATGTAATGAGAGTAAATCTATGATAAAAACAACATTAAATTCCACCAAGGAAATGATTGTGAGATTTTCTATAAGAATATTCCGCCATATGCTAACATATGAAGATTTTGACTCTTGGGTTTCAACCATCGCACCAGTTGAATTTTTCCTACGTATCTCTATATAATGTTCTGAGGATATTATTTAATTGTTCTATACAACATTTTGGATATAAAGGAATAAAAATAAAAATAATCAAATGCATCCTTTTCCATTATTTAGTGAATATAAAGTATAATTATTATGAATTCATCTTTATACTCCACTACATTAGTAGTATTGTTATAAAATTTCTATTTCCCATTTATATTGGGTGGTTTATTTCTTTGATTACCCTCAAGGACCAGTGGTTCAGTGAACTATCTTATATAGTGCCTTTTCTCCCTAAAGTTGAAACATTGAACTATGAGCAGTGCATTAAGAGGTTTCATCCTTTCCCACTTCATGTTTTCCAGCTTCTTCATTATAATTCAAAATTCATGAACTTGGTTCCATTATTTCCAAAACATAAAGCATTTAACATTCCCTTTGAGTCATTTCCCATGATGCTTCTTCCAAATAAATTTACATGGGGTGGTTGGATCATCTTTTATCCTTTTTCTGTTTACCCACCAGCTTAAAACTCCACTATTATCTTCTTATCTTCACAAACATGTGACCATTCTTCAAAATCCATATCTATATCAAGAGCACATCAAACAACCTTTCTGTATCTCTCAATTCCTTCGTTACCTATAGATTTTCAATTGTGTGGTTTTACACAACAACAGTGTCTATATATTTTACTGTCATTGTTGATAAATAATCCAAGGCATATATTGACAACCATGTGGAGTTTTCATTATAATCCATGACCAATTCACCCTCCTTTTTATAATGATTTATAAATTCTATATCCATAATTTTTGGATGATTTAATTGGAAATATATGTTAATAAATTTTATATTAATTTCACCCCACTCTATCACTTCCATTATATTTTCTTCTTGGTGTTATTTATCAATACCCACCATTGATCGACCTCTCCATGAAAATGATAGATGGCCATACTCACATGAAACATATCATAATAGTGTAACAATGAAAAGATATTATCCATGTATTTTAAATTAATATTCAATTAATGTTTTATTAGAAGACCCATTAAATGTTCGTGGTTATTTTAATTTAAGAGACTCAATATATAGTTGCTCATTTTTTGGTGAAGTAGAAAATTACACATGATTTTGGTTGTTATTAATATCCTCAAACAACTGGTTAATAATATTTTTGTTTCTTTAAACTCAGTCTCCCTTAAAATTGGGGATGTTGTTCAGAAAATAATTTCACTTTCCATTGGTTCCCACCATTATATAAAACAGAAAAGTTTTAAAATTTTTTTAATTAAATACATATTTTTAATGAACATTTTGCCTCTAAATTTATATATTATGGTGTTTTTATGTTTATAATTTTTCTAATATGGTTTTTATAGGATGTTTACCTACATAAATTCATAAACATATAGTTTTAATTAACATTCTATAATCTTAATTCACAAATTAACTAAATAATTCTCTGATACAAACTATAGGGATACAATTTTTTCTTAAATTATTATTACATCATATTAAATATAAACAAAATAATGGTGATACAAATACTTGATCTAAAAGATTAGTGTTATGAAAAAATTAGGTCCATACATCTATTTTATGTTAAAAAATTAATCATTAATTAAATTATTATTATTTTTTATTCTAAAGGTATCACATTCTTGCTAGTATATATAGTCACCTGAAGATATACATCAAAGAAAGGGGTATGTTATATTACAATGAAGAGGATGAATAAGAGATGTGAAACAATAATATATAGCTTAACATAAGAAAAATCGACATATAATAAGCATTGGATCATAATCCAAATCATGAGGGAAACATTTGATAAATACCTGGAATTTGAAACATTCATATTAATGTAACATCATTTCAAACTTTTCAAATACCACACGTTGTTTTGAACCAATATAGAAACATGTTCACACATAACATATGTGCATAAATCATTACATAATCACTGTGAACAAATATACCATCATATTCATTAATAATGAATGTTATCTCATGAGATACACTATATTATCTAATTCATTAAAAGGAAATATAATTTCTTTCCCACCCACCACATAAAAAATTCTCATAATCATAAGTTCCACAAAGAATATATAACAATTGTAGTTGTCAAATAACCCATGGAAAGAAATGGGGTTCCAATAGATTTCATAAATAATAAAATCATGAATAATCATTGGGGTTTTATAATGAATAAGGGAAAACATATTTTGAATAATCATCATCATTCTTCAAGAAATAATAAACAACTCAAGATGGTTAAAGGGTTTGTTTTGGAAAGAAATTTCTTTTTGAAAAATCATTATATTTGGATTAAAAATCATTTTGGAAATTATTAAACACATATATATTGAGAAATGGACGAATAATAATATTTAGATAATAATTATAAAATATAAAGGGAATATCCATACTGAAAATGATAATTATGGGGGATAAACCAAAGAAAAAGGTGTTGGGATTGAGAAGCCACTTACCTTAAATGCCACATTATTTATTTGCTTTTACAACCCCAAAATAATAAACTTCGGTTTATTAAAAAATTGTACCAGAACTGAATCATTTTCATTGTTTCACTATTAATAAATTTTAATCATTTTTTTTTTAAATTCCATTGGTTAAATGTAAAATGTTTTGATGCTATATTTTCCATATCAATTTCACATTTTTCTTTATTTTTACTATTTTGTTCAAGGTTATTTTATAATAAGTATAATTAATTCTATAACAATAACATACATATATTTATAATTTTATATAGGATAAGTCATTTATTAAAACTGACCATTTGGGTATTGATAAGTAAATAAGTTATAAATGTCATTTTTTTTGTTAATCGACTGTTGTGAGGAACATTGTCAAAAGATGGAGAAAGAGAGGTATAAAATATAAATAATTCAAAAATATAACTATTAATTTAGGTTAACATTAATAGTATAATTTTAATATATTGGATAAATATTTATAGAATATATGGTTTTGAAAACAATTGGGAAAAAAGTGTAGAGGGGTGGAAAACGAGAGAAGTTTTAATAAAAACATACTATTTTCCGGATGTTGACTCCATTGAATGGAACTATACCTCCTTGATTATTGGAGTTGGATTTCTATTTAACATTCCAATGTTTTTAAGGGATTATTTAATAGTATTTGGGAAGATATTTTTTTATAAGTGAGGGGGGAGTTCATTTACATGGGATGGGACATGGGTTATAATACTCGAGCAGAGAGAATTTTTAGAAAAAAATATTAAATAAAATATTGAATGTTTGGAAAAACATGTAATGGTATTATTTTAAAATAATGAATCATAGATTAATATAATATAATTTTCTAGGTATTTTAAGAATTTATAATTTTAAATTAATGTTTTATTATAATTAAAATTGGGGAAAAAATAGTTATTTTAATGAAATAATTTTGTCTTTAGGATTTGTTATGTAAATTTTAGTTTAAGAAAACATGTTTATTATTTATTAGTGGATCAATTATCAACCTAATTATGTTAGTCAAGCCTCATTTTAAATAAATTATTATTTGATTATTACATCATGAATTATGTAATTCCTGATATATTGGTTACACAAAAATAAAATTTTTACTATTCAATTGAAAATTGAGGTTTTTTAAAAAATTACCAAAACGTCAACATCAAAAAAATTTGATGTTCCGATTTTAAAAATGATACTAATTTTATAAAAAATAATTTCTTTCACAGGTAGTTTTAATTTAAAATTTAAAAAATTTTATTCTTACGAAATGCTTAATAATACATTTTATTAAAATTGGTCTTATAATTTTTTTATTTTTAAATGTGATATTAATTTTATAAAACAATAATATATATGTTTTCTTAAATAACTCATTATAAATATAATTTAAATTAAATTTCATTACTTTGAGTTCAAATTACTATTCCAACAGTACGATTACAATTCCCAAGGGTCATACTCGTATTCCATTAAACACATTTCAGTTTCAATGGTCATATTACCTTGTATTAATAATACTACATTCATTGATTCTTTATTCACCTCGATATATATCAAGGTTTTATATTTCTATTTTCCATAATTTTTACTTGTTTAATAATATTTTAATTTATTTATATAGTGTTTTTTGTGGGAGAAATGATTGAAACAAATTAATATGATCTATATTTTCCTATTATAGTTTTCCAATTTTAATTTTTTTCCCACTTGTAATATTTTAAATTTTATGGGTTTTAATTACTAATTAATGTAATGATTTTATAAAATGAAATAAAGGCTCGTCAGTTTCTTTTGTGATGTCTATGTATAATAAGTTATAATATAATATAATACATATTTTTTTCAAGAATCAAATATAATTTATAAAATCAAGGTTGTAATAAATATGGTATGATTAGACCAACAGATTCCCATGGTTTCTAAAATTAGCTAATACATCCTTTTCCAGACCATAATATAACACATTATAATAACACTAAATAGTAATAAAGCTGATTATGAATAAAATTTAATGTAGTATTTATTCATTAAAAGTTGATCACATTTCGTGGATCCACATTCTAAAAAAATGGGCCATATGGGCAGTGAAATGACCACTAGGGATAAGGTTATGCCTTATTTTACAAAAAATGATAATAATAGAGAAAATATAATGTTTTTATCACAATAATTTGTTTTGAAACTCAAAACAATGTTATGTAAAAACATTGGTATGAGGAGATATAATATTTAAATGAATTTAAAAATGAAAACCTAGAACTAAAAAATCAATAAAGGTGGATAGAAAGGTCCAAATATTATTGAAACATGATTCAATTATTATAGAAATAATGAAAATAGAATATTAAATAGGTAATGATCATAGATTTAAATGAACCAATTGTGGTTGTGGAAAAACTGAAGGAACAAATTTTTATTGAGTAACGTACACTACATATCCCCTCCTCTAAAATGTTTATGAAAAAATAATAATGAACCGGGTTATCCCAAATTCATTAAGATGTTCAAAAATTCCAAAATGACCATTTAGTTTTTTGAGTTCGTTAACATAATATTTTCATATGTGAAATTTATCAAAATATTTTATGATAATAAAATAAATTTATTAGAAATTGCCTCCATAAAAATAACCAAATAATGTAGTTTTTTTCGTTGAAGATAGTTACCTAAATAATTTAATAACATGATAGTATTGTAATCCCTTATAAAAAATGAGAAAGTGATGAACAATAATGTTTTTGTGAACAAGGACCTTGTGTCAACCTTGTCCTTTACTCCCTGTTTTTTTAATTTTCAACTAGGGAGTTAAAATATACTTATATTTCACTAAAGTATGATAATGAGTCTATTAATAAACCAATTAAAAGGTCATATTAATTTTCATTAAATGTATAGATTATTAAATTACCCACTAATAATATAGTGATTTAATAAAATGTGATAAGAAAGTATCAATCATTTTGGGGAGACAATTTCTTCTTACTTATGGCATTGTAATTAAATTTTCAAATTGAAATCTAATTTTTCATGTTATTGATGAGGGATGTATAAATTTTTTAGTAAATTAACTCTATAAGAGAGATATAATATTATTAATTTGATAGAATAGTATTTTTAAATGAAAATAAGATGGATAATCATGAACATTTTTGAGAAGAAATTTAATGTTCAGTTTATTAGAACTATAGTGTCAAAATTTTTGTACATAATTCAAAGAAATATCCATACATATAAGAGAGTACTAAGATATTAATTCATAAAATAATTTCTAATAATAATGAAGTGGTTTAACATGAACAATTATGCAATATTGAAATTTTTTTGTCAATTGTTTAACACTCATGTCTCTCTATTTGTTAAAAATGCCATCCTTTGTACTCAATTAAAATTTACATCTTGAAATAATCTTTTCTATGCTCTAGGAGTCTATTATAGGAGGCATCTAATCTATGAATGAGTTTTTCATATATGAGAAAAGGTTTGAAGCTAGAATTGTACCCCTTAAAAATAAAAATAAGTATTCTAAATCATTTGAGTGTGTAAAAAGTGAATATAATGATATATTTATAGAGAAGTAAAACATAATGATTTATATATTAATGAGTTATTAAATATAATAATTTTATATCAATGAGATTATGAAATTATATTCAGATATTGAAAACACATCTGATGATTTTGATAAAGAAAAAGAATATGACTGTGATTTTTTATCAGTTAGTAAATTTGCTGAAGTAGTTCTTATACCTATTTGTTAAATTTTTGGGTGTCTCAAATCAAGGGGAATATAGTGAGAATGATAATGTATATATTTTTAATATTCCTTCGATGAGTCCTAATATTTTTTGTTCTAATTGCCAGATCCTGGTAATTAAAATTATTGTTGGTCGAACATATAATCTTATAGATATTTTAGAGTACATGAAAAAATTGATAGAAACAAGTGTTTTATAAATTTTAATAAACCATGATGATGTTAAAAAATGAGTGAAATAATAATCCTCAGAAAATCATACCACCTGAAAAACTATGGATATAGTTTTTTGGAAAATATCTAGCTACATACTATAAACTTAGTGCATCATGGGAGGTAACCAATAGTTCAGTTTTTAATTTTTGTTTTATTTCAATAAATGTTTTCTCACCCCTAATCAATTATTCAATAATACGAATCTATTAAAAAATCTACAACTTAACTAAAAATGTTAAAATGTTTTCGTTGGAAACTTGTTGATCAATTGCTACAATTTTCCCATGCTTACTTGGTATAATTTATTTTAATATTATATTATTGAATCTATGGGATTATTTTTTATATCATTTTATAAACATAAATTATAGGATCCAAGTGGATAATTATATTTTATAAATGGATTGATATTTTAGTGGATCAATAAGGAGTGAGAAAAAAATATCAAGGGAGTTTTCTTTTTTATATGTCTTATATTTTTAAGCTATTTACATTGATTCATACTACCCTGAAAGTGGTATTAATATGAAAATTAGTTAATATTTGTTATATATATACTAATTTACAAAAAATTATAATGGGTGTAAAATTGAATCAACCTTTTATGTCTGAACTCATGATAGATACGTCATTAAAATTTATCTGTCTAAAGTTTTACTAGATCTTTTGTTTTGAAAATAATTTTGAAACAGAATTGAATTATTATTTAGTACTACAAAAACAATTGGATTCATTGAGTGTTTTAAGAACCGCGACTTACTATTTTTTTGAATCAAATGAATTATTTTAAAAAAAATCTATGACACGTGATTGAAAATTAGTAAAATTATTTTGGTTACGATAATTGTTTTATATTTAAATATTTTTAAATTATGGTGTTGTGTTATATTATTATGGATTTTGGAATCATCATGTGTTAGCATGCATATTTTTTTGGAAAACATATATGTGCAGTAAAATTTTTATGAAGTAAATATATGGAAATATCATTGATGATATATTTTTATTGATTATTCTACATTAGAAATATGATATTTTATATTTCTTAGGACCCTTTAAAAAAAATTTCACTACTAAATTAAAAAAAAAATTTAGGTAAAATTGTTATAATATTTTCTTCCTCCTTGATGGTCAATATTTGGGACAATGTTGAAATTTGTGTATATGTTAGGGGGTCCCTATTTGGTTTAGAACGGCATTTCTTGTAGTATACTTCAAAATATCCCAACAGTTTTCAAATTGAATAGATTTTAGAATTAGTTTTCATATTTAGTGGTAAAATATTAAAAAGATAATTTGAATTTTTTATACTATTATGGGTCAAAACTTTTTCATTTCCCCAAATACTAAAATGGGTAACATTTTTCATTTTTTGAATAGAGAGTCCTTGTTTTTTATGAAATTTGGGTGTAATTTTTATAATTTTTTTTAATTATAAATTTATTTATTATATATTTAAAAATTATATTTGTATTCAAATAATTTGAGAATAAATTACTTATCCTTATTGTGGCTTTTATTTTTTTTAAAAAATAGACGATGTATTTAATTATATTTTTCCATTATCTATTAAATTGAACTATCCATCAAAAATTACATATTATGATGATCTACTAGAACATATGAATCTATTAACCGTTGAGAAAATAAAAATATAAACGAAATATTTGAATAGAAAATGAATTTGTTCTAAATCCTTCTAAAAATATAAAATTTAATCCACATTATTATAAATGGAAACCATCTTTTAGCCAAATATTTTATTTTTAATAAACAATTCATAAATTTATATTTGAGAGTCCAAGAATGGAAACATTTTTGGAAATAATATTTTTGTTGGTTTTAAAATTATATCATTTTTGAGACTAATTTAAATTTATTGAATATTTTTGACTTATTTCATAGAGAGGTGAAATAAATTTTGTGTGTGGTAATTGTATATGGATTTATTTTCATTTATGTTATAAAATCTATTTTTTGGAATTATAATATTTTCTTATTAAAAAGAGTCTTAATAGAAAATATTTTTATATTTTACGAATTCGATATTGAAATGGATATTATTTGAATATATGAATAAGAATATGATTTCTTAGTAATAAATTCAACTATCATTCCTCTATTTCAATTTTTTAGGATTTTAAAAAAAATTGTAGTTATTCTTGGTGTAATATTCATTGAAATATCATTCTTAAAGTATCATGTATCATTTCAGTTTTAATTTATATATTTTCACAATTAAATGTTTTTATTTTGAATATATTTTTTGGAACAATTATTTCAAATTGAAGTTGGAAAATTTATGATTGAACCTAGTTATATTATTTAATTTATTTGTATTCATTTAATATAAAATAAGTTAACTGTATAAATTTTTTTGGTAGATGAAAAACTATATTAGTGAACTAAACCAAGTACATAGGAGTGATCATTATTTACATATAATTCATTGTAAGGTAATTTTGATGAGTCATTTTGAATGATCCTGTATAAATTCAAATTGATCGGAGGAGAAACCAATGTTGGAGTAAAGTAAAAACTGCATATGAGTGCTCTTATTGATGTTTAACATGAGTTATGAAGATATAAAAAATTATGTATGAGTAATTATAAGTAAATTAGTAAATTTTATGTATAAAATTCACCCTATGAGATAAGTGACACTTGAGTTTGTTCAAAACTAAATGAATAAAGGGTTCACAAACCTACTTATTGATATATAACCAAATTATAATCCCTCATAAAGAACGATTGAGGTCACCAGTGCTAATTTGTAGCATCCCACACATGATGAATTGGGATTAAGTTGGTATTCAGGAAGATTCTAAATCTGTTTCTAAAGCTCATCAATAAATGTTTATGTGGGAGGTTGATTGATTCCAAGGATTATAAATAATGAAATAATTTTTATTGAATTAATAAATATTCCACAGATATATATAGGATGGATATCCTAATTATGATAACGTCAAGTTGTGTTGAATAACATTTGTGAGTTGGACGATTTATGCACAGTTCCAAAAATGATTAAGATGAAATATTTCATCAATGATATTTATTTTTACATATAAAATTTTAGATGTGACAGAGACCCATTTTTTAGAATTGTTATCTTAAAAATTTCAAGGAATATGTTAAATGGATCAATATTTGTTCTATAGGATAGAGAACCAATGAAGGAAGAATAATTTTTTTGTTGAAATTGAGATTGACTATAGATAATAGAGACCCAAAATTAGCATACAAGGATACAACAACATTTTAGATGAATATTGAACATATTATAAAAATAGAATGTCAATGACTATAATTGGTTTGTGTCGTTAAAATCATGGAACAAAGTCTTATAACTTGGTAAATGATCATCATGGTTTCCCACCATGATCATCTCCTTTTATACTACTAATTAAAAACATTCCCCTAAACCTGAGTAAAAAAACATAATAATACAATGATCTAAAATGTTCAAAAAGGGTAATAAAAAATAGATACATACTAATAACATAATCATTAGGGAATCAAGAGCTTAATCCATGAGACCATAACAAAGAAATAATAAATATATTTTCTATCAGATACATAAGTATATAAAATGATTTCCAAATTATTCAACACATCACCTCCAATTCTATATTAGTATTATGGGTTCACTCCCCATAAAATCATGGTAGTCAGGGTTCACTTTTATAACCATTTTACTATTCAAGTTTCACTCCCAATACCATCTTAGTGGAAGAAGTCATTTCCAAAACTGATTTTAATCACCTTTCCATCCATGTCAATCTCATGAGATATAAATAATTACCAAATGCATTAGAGGGAGATACAGGTCCCACACATCTCATAATGACATCATACATATGTGTGCCACATGGTCGTAAACAGATATTTCATAACCCATTAATAGAAATGGGTATCATGTAATGAACCAAAAAATTAAATGATATTTGTTTCCTAAGAAAATGTATGTTAAATCGTATCATACACAACAAAACCATATCTCATTAATAATGAAGTGAGTATAAAGGGAAATGTGGACAGAAGAATATGTACATTTTTTTCCCATTGGTTAGTATGACCATGTTAAACTATACTCTTGGTAAAAAAAATTTACATTATAATTTATATGCACAAATGATAAAGAGTGATTAATCCATAAAAGAGAAATTTTTTCCTCAACTAGTAGATTCGTTCAATTTGAAGCCCATTTGTCAAACCATAGGGGGAAGGTAGCATAACCAGGATTTTCTCTTATACATGACTAAATTGAGTATTAATAAATGAATCCAGAATGAAATCATATATGGGAGAAGTTCAAGTTAGTGGAAATTGTCACTCGGTCACTATTACTTGAGCCGACACATGAATCTATAAACATCTCGCACCATAGAATTAGTCCATACGCTGGTTTTTTAAGGTGTAATGTTTCTAGGTCTTAGTTAAATAAAGTGTAATTCCTTTAAAAAATTAAAATTTTTAATCCATCTGTTCTGTTTTAAGAAATTTTTTTATTATATAATAATATGATGAATTTGATAAATTGAATTTTCAAAACCAAATTGTACTTTTCCTATGAGATATATTTTTTAATGAACAATAATATTTAGAATAATACCTTTTTAATGATATATTATGATTAAAACACTCTTATTTCAATAGAAATTATAAATTATTATTTGTTTCAAGTGTAAAAAATTTTACTATGAATTTTCTGTTTTCTATTATGTTTAATAAAAAAGGTTTTCTATTTTTTAAAGTTTTAATGATCATATATAAAGAATTATTTTAATAAAAAATATCATTTTTGAAGTTATAATGTAAAAATTTGGTAAGGGTGAATTTATCAAAATTTTCTAAAATACTTTGTTTTTCTTTGAATAGTAAAAATATAGTTTGAGATTTTTTGGTATGTTTAAGGAAATCATAATTACATCATAATAATGTAATAACTAATTAACCACAATAAAATATATTGAATATGTTATTTCATTAAATTCATCTATTTTTATAGATTCTAATAAAATTTCAAACCTATAATTTACTTTCTAATGTCTAAAATTAAAACATTAACATTAAAACAATATTTATGTAGATATGTTACTATTTCATGAATAAATAAGTAATTAGAAATGTTGATTGACTCATGTGGATCCAAATAACATAACATATGACCTGTGTTCCCAAAAACATGGGAATATATAATGGTAAAGACCGTGTTTTTTCATTTTCTTGAACCTAGGTTTCCAAAGACTATATTTCGAAATGAATAAAAATATCATAAACTATTCCATAAATACAAACCCATTTATCAATTTAATTTCACTCCCAATCCATATTACACAAATAAATAGTATTTTAATATCCCGAGTAGTACTTACAATGTTTTAAATATCCCAAATGGTCCCAATCCTATTGTTTTAGGAGTAACGCTTTGATGTAACAGAATTATCCTTATTTTCTCTTTGATTCATGAACATAATTTTGTATATTTATTATAAATGTTATAGTAAATCTATTACATTTCATTTTTTATCATACCATTAGTTATAAATTATTATTTTTAAATCGTATACCCTTTTCCCTAATCAATTTTTCTTTTACTAAAACCATTCTTTATACTCATTCTGATATTGGATTTACTTCTAATAGTTTTTCTCTCCTCCTCAAGAAATTATCTTTGGTTTTCATCATGTGAATACCTAGGCCTCTTTAATTCCCATGGGTATTCAACTAAATATAAATATGATTTAATTTATTCTGTTATTAACATATATTAAACCTACATTCCTTTTTTGTAACGACACAAGAATTTATTAATGGAAATCCCTCTTGATCTAATTAAATGACCCTTTATGGAAATGTTTATAAAAAATGTCAATTTTTTTGGTTTTATGTTAAGAATTATGACCATTTCTAATATAGCCATTGAACCATGATGAAATGATTAGTATAAATATAGGTCTTTAACGAATCCAATATACTTAGGAAATGGAAGTGATGGCATCATCCAGTATATGTGCCCCTTACGAAGCCCACTTTTCGGAGCTCAGAAAAGAGGTGGCATCATTGGGCTTCGCTCTTGACCAAGCCCAATCTGAGCTTCAAGAGTTTAAGCTCGAGCGGGATCGCCTACGAGAGAAGTGGAAGTTGATAGAGATTACCACCTGAGAAATGTTTTCCAACCCACCCCAAGAATCAGTCACCGCCGCACACCTTACCCTTCGGTCTTATGTGGGTGTTATAAGGGTTTGTGTAACAAGACCTTAGAACTATGGTTATGTACATTATTTTTTTATATAATAATTAATATATTTTCATGTTATTTTTGTTACCTTGTAAAATGTTTTTAAATCTCAAATAGTGTTTTTAGTTAATATTCAAATACGAAATATATTTCGATGAATTAATGGATTTTTTGTATTAAATAATATTTTAATAATAAAGTATTATTATTATTAAATTAATTATTATTAAATATAAATGATCGTATAAATTTATGAATACAATTCTAATTTTTATTAAGGTCTGAAATCCATTTCTGTCAAAACTCATGAATTTTCGATAAATGTCAGTTTTTATTTTAAAAGTGAATATTAACATATTTTAAAAATTATTTAGATAAAATGAATATTATTTCTAGAATCAAGATGTTGAATTTATAAAATAGTGAATTTTTCCTAATTTTCCGAGAAACTCAAATTTATGGGTAAAAATTAAATTTCGTTTAAATATATAATGTGTTTTTTGACATCATAATGACACAATAGTGATGTAATAAAATACTATAAGCCCTATGTTCGTCCAAAATATGTTTTAATATAAAAATAATTTTATTTTTGGTTTGTTTGACTTATTTTACAAAGCATTAATGGACCCTTCAAGGCTTATTAAACATCTTGTCTTTTTAAATTGTTTTCCTTGAGAGTGTGACTCACCTCCACATATGCAACCCAATTATTTTAAGAAGATCATAATTTGAACTTTTAAAATATATTTTTCCATTCCCCTTTGGCAGAAAACATGGGAAAAAACCATGGTCTGTTTTTTGGTTTGAATTAATTTAATGTGAGGTGTCCCAACCCTAAATAATAAAGAATTCCCAAACCATTCCTATATAAACCCACCAAAGCTTTTCTCCTCACTCAAAGCCTTTTTAGTTCGTCAAACCTCTACCCTACTATCCTTAGAGTCCTCCCAAGGTTCCCCAATCTCCCAATAAGCCTCTCTCAAGCCTCTCTAAAGCCTTTGTAAGCACACTTCCAAGTAAAGGTTTTTCTTCCTTTCTCGTTTTTTGTACAATTTTCCTATTGTTGTTATGCCCTTTTAATTTAAATTATAAATGTTGGGGTATGGTTTTTAACCTCCTCCATACTGCCCTCTCTATTTTTGAATTATGGGAGACCCCTTTCTCTCTCATTAAATTCCTCCCATATACACCCGTTACTAAGCAAAAATTCCGAAAGGAATTTCACTCTCCTCTTTTACATTCAAGCAATTATTTTGTATCATGACTATAAATTCCATTAAAATTGTTGGGACATGTATTTATATTACCACCATACTATCCATTTCATGTAAATATTATGAGGCACCCCTTTCTCTCTCATCAACTATTTTTATGAATTCTTACGTCATGTCGTTACGCTGCTGAAATTGCAGCGATTTTCCAAGCCAATGACATTGGGTAGTGAATACAATGCCCATTTCTCTATCAAGGGTATTCAACTATATGAACATTTACATATTAATTATAAAGTTTCATGTATTAATTCCACATTCTTTTATTGTGGAATATATGATCATGTTTTATAAATCCGTGTTATATGATCCATGTTTCACACTTATTCATGAAATGAAATGTTTAAGAAGGGTGTGCCCTAACAGCTCTCTAATGCATCGGGTAAAGTATAGTATCATGATACGTAATATGTAATGGGTGTTGAGTAATGCTAATTAAATTGAAATGAGATTTTACTCATTCTTCACGTGAAATGAGGATTTACTCATGCCCCATGTGCAATGAGCCTTGGCTCATACTAATTCCATGATAAGTGTTGTTCCCACATTTCCATGTTATGATTATCATGTTGCATCATGCCTTTACATTTATGCTTCTCTTGTGCTATATTGATATGCCTATTTTCTGACATGTATTTTACTCCTCTTGTTATTTCATGATTATTCTCTTACTGGGATTTATATCTCACCATTTTCTTATGCATGTCCTCAGTAATCCCATGCAATGATAAGTACGAGCGAATGTAGTGGTCATGTAAATGATGTTTTCAATAAAGATGTTGTATTTCATGTTTTAAGTTGTTATGTAATGTTATTAGTACCCAAATACACTGGAAATATCGAGCATCCATTTTTTATCAAGTGAAGGTTTTATGTAATAAATCATGTTTCAGTTTGAAATAAAAAAGAAGGGTTGTTATACTTTTCATGTGTCAGAAATTACAAAATTAACTTGACTTTAAGGACTTTTTAAAACACCATGATTTTGATATAAAACATATTCATTTTATTTTACATGAGTTATTTATGAACTTTTTTATTGGGATATATTTGGATCACATGAAATTAGTAAATATTAAGCATGTGAACTGATAGCACTCAAATGAATTGGGTAATGAATTTAATCTTTAGAGATGAATAGTTTTACGATACCATCGTGAATAACCTTAGTATTTTTTATGAAACCTCATTGTCAAACCATGATGATATTTTTATAAATGTTTGATTTAAATGTCTTAGATGAATATAAATTTTATTATTATTTTTTATATTCCTCATGTTCCCTTGCTCATTCCATAATGATATTCCTCTAGTTATTATTGATATCCATCCAGATCACTTGTAAACTGTTTCACTTTCTTTTCTTTACTAGGAATTATCATCACCAATTTAATTTTAGGTATGTTCCCAGGTTATTATATGTAGTTAATGTATATAGGATGAATCATTGAATAATAATATCAAGTGTATTATAATAAGGTTTTATGTTTTCATGCATCATGTATATTTTTTGCAAAAAAATAAAGTTTATATGATCATATATTTATACCATTGAATGAAAAGTTATGTAACAAATATTTTGGATTCCAAAATTGAAATCAATGGATGGTTTAGTTAATTTTATAAATTAATATTTGAAAACATTATAAAAAACCATTTAGGCAAGTTAATTTTTTTTAAAAAATCATGGTATTTTGGTGAAGTATTACGTAAGTGGTTTCTGAGTAAAGAAATACCTATCTAGATATAAATAAGGGGATGTGGCTCTATTATAAATGTAACTAGGGGTAAAAGCAGAAAATAAATCTTTGATATGGAATCAAATGGGAATTGGTGCATGAAAATGGGCCTTTCAACACTACTAGTTTGAAACTCCCTGAGGATATGTTTGATTAATGAAATTATTTTTATGAAACCCCATGAAGGATTTATATATAATGTATTTTTTGTTAATTAATAACATATTTATAAATGATGATTTCAGATATAAAAATCCTTTATAATTATAAAATTATTAAAAGAAACATGTCTCTCACTAATGTTTTTTATTTTATTAAATGGTGGGAAATATGAGTAAACACATAAATGGTTAGCACAACGGATTATGTGCTAACGACCCTATAATGAAATCTATAGTAGAAAAAATCTAGGGAATGATGAATTAACAGACTCAAGTTATGAGAAATAACATAAATTAAGATAAGAAAAAAGGTTCACCTTGAAGGGAGAAATGTTCCATTGTGTCCTTTATGAATCAACAAGAACCTTTTTTAGTGGATCTACAGACCCATTGATTATGGAATAGTTGATAATATCTATCGAAAATATTTTACTCTACTCTATTGTTTGGAATAAGGGAAAGGCATCCTAGCTATGTACCAGTTTGAGGGGGAAGCTAATCAGTGGTAGAAATTAATTAAGAATATGATGCCAAGAAGGGATATTAATGTTATGAACTAGGAAGAGGTAAATTGAACCTTTTTCAGATAATATTTCCCCCCTTATATTTGAATGAAAATGTAGAAGGAATTTCTAGAGCTAAAGAATAAGGAAAATGAATATGTGGGAAGCTATGATAAGAACACTACAAGATTTTCTCATTAAACCACTAGATTTTTCATGGATCATAATGGAATGGTTGATAGATATGATATAATAAGACCCCATAAATAAAAGTACATAGAAAATAGAGACTATGATAGATATGAGGAGATACTGTGAAGTGCTATGAAGGATGAACTAAGGTTCAAAGAGGTGATGTATTCCCATAGATCCAATAAAATGAATAGATTATTGGATCTATGATTAGGGAGAAACTTTTATCATAGAAGAGTGGGAATGATGTGAAAATTCCCACATTGTATCAAATTTGTGATAAATCATTCGCAGAACTACTTCCTTGGGAGCGGGAAATGTTAAATTTCTGGAAGAGATGTACATATTTTTCATAATGGTCATAGTGAGGCGATGCTTCAAATTCTCAACACTAATGAATGTAGAA
The DNA here is from genome assembly GCA_963277665.1 of Viscum album. Classification (NCBI taxonomy): domain Eukaryota; kingdom Viridiplantae; phylum Streptophyta; class Magnoliopsida; order Santalales; family Viscaceae; genus Viscum; species Viscum album. The sequence goes on along the minus strand of OY728161.1, from coordinate 870,807,412 downwards.
TATGGTTTAGGCCTAACCTAAAGTCTAATTCTAAAATTTTGGATATCTTGGGTTCTTTTCCAATCAATGTCAAAATTGGAAGATAATTGAGTGGAATCACCATCAACCTCAGAAAAGATCAAGAGAGCATGTTTGTGATTTATCTATCATGAAAAATGAAGTTTAATCTACAAATTATATTGGGTAGGTAATTTTAGTGTTCTCTCGAATCTAGAATGCATGTTATTTGACTCAGGTTTAACACATTTTTTTATTTCCTCATAATTTTCCAAGAATATAGAATCAATCCCCAAGATTCTAGATGATGAGTTATTAGTAAAGACTCCTAGAGGAATTATGCAAGCAGAAAAAGTGTGTATAAACATAGTTATTCACATTGATTAACCCAATCTAATTACAAATATCGTATTCATTCTTATGAAATAATTTGACACTATACTATGGATGAATTGCCCCTTAATGTGTAATTCTATGATCGACTAGATAGGAAAGGATATAAAAATATTCATAAATATAAAAACTATTGTTGTTTTCAAATGAGAGATATCTTGACCTGATCTTGGTCTATAAGCACCTCTCGTAACCTTCTTTATGGAAATGATCGGTGAATATGAAAATGCAAATGAATGTATACAAATAAATAATGTACCCATCATTCGAGAATATATTGGCTTATTTCCTTAATAGTTACCATGATCTCCCTTTGAATGAGATGCTGATATTACCAATGATCTCATGTCTGGATCCAAGCTGATTTCAATGATCTTGTATTGAATGAAAATTTTGGATCTAAAGGAATTAAGGAAAATACTATGAGCTTTTTTTGGATAAGGGTTTTATCCAACAATGTGTGACTCATTGGGGTTCACTTGTAATATTTTTGAAGAAGAAAGATTGATTAATGTGATTATGCATTGATTATAGAGAAAATAAGGGGATCACAATGAAGAAAAATTACCAAATTCTGTGGATTGATGATTTAGTTGACCCACATAATAGAGATAAAATCTTCATCTATATTGATATTCAATATTTTTTTCATCAATTTTGGGTAGAGAAAGAATATATTCCAAATTCTTCCTTCTGGTCAAGACATGGGCATTATGAGTTTGTTGTTATTCTCATTAGCTTGACTAATGAACCTACTATATTTATGGATTTGATGAATAATGTCTTTATAGAACACCTCGGTAAAATTATGGAAGATATTATTTGTGATATTTTGATATATTCCAAAATTCATGAGGAGAATTAGGATCATTTAAGGGTTATACTGAATACTAATTGGAAGTATAGGTTAATTGGAATGTTCATAAAATGAGATTTTTTGTTACAGAAAGTTTCTTTCTTGGGGAACATTGTAACCAATGAAGGATTATCAGTTGATCCTACTAGGAAAATGGTTTTTGTGGAGTTTCATAATAATAGAACAAAAACTATCATTCATAGTTTCCTTTGTTTAGAAAGATATTATTAGTGATTTTGAAAAAATTTCATGAATCTTTGATAAACTAACCATGTTATCTCAAATAGTTGATAAGTTAATTTAGACAATAATGTTTGAATAAAGCTTCCAAGTGATGAACAATAGATTGGTTATTTAAGCTATATTAACTCTACCCTCTATCATAGAAGGATTCATTATTTTTAGCAATGCATTTTTAGAAGGGATTTGGATCATCTTTATGCAAAATCAAAAGGTGACTTCTTATTCATGTTGACAGTTAAAATCTCAAGAGAATAATTATCCTTTGCATGACCTGAAGCTATATGTGGTTACATTTTCTTTGATGGTATTGACACACTCTATATATGGGGATAAAATTGTTATTTATACGAACTACAAAAGGTATGAAATATATTTTCAATCAAAATGTATTGAACATGAGACAGATTAGATTGTTATGACATCTTAATGAATATGATGTTTCAATTAATATCACCCCATTAGAGAAAAAAATTTCACTTATGCATTTAGTAAGAAATACCCTATTGTTCTTGCAATGATGAGGATTCAAGGAGAACATTTGATCAAAGCCATAGTAGAATTTGACTTGGGAATCGTAAGGGAATGGAAAATATCAACCGTATCCAAAATAATTTCTCAACTTGATTACTAGATAATATAAAGAAATATGAAAGATAATACGCTTTATTTTATAATAAGATAAGGGATGTGAAGAATGGAATGTTTCATGAGTCCAATATTGAGAAATAATGTGCTAAAAATTTTGTACAAGGCTATTAGTTCCATATATTTTGTAAATAAACAAGGATTATATGGATGAAGATCACAACTCTCTATTCTTTATACATCCTAGAAGCAATAAAATATATTGGTACCTTCATGATCATTATTTTCTAGATAACATGAAAAGGGAAATTGTAGAATACAATACAAGGTTCTTGGTGTGTCAATAAGTGAAATAAGAGTTAAAACATCCGAATGGGGTATTTCAAGAACTACCCACACCAACGTGGAAGTAGGAAAATTTAACTATAGATTTTTCCACTGTTCACATAAAAAAATTCCATGGAAAAATGTGATATTGTTTATAATGGATATTACAAAAAAGGAAACCAATTCTTTCACTATTCCATAATATTTCTCTATTGAAAAATTTGCCATGATTTGTGTAAATGAAGAGGAGATGTTGTATGTGGTACCAATTTATATCATATATGATTGTGATCAAAATTTCCCATAAAAATTAGAGAAGTCCTCAACATGCTCTAAACACTGAATTGAATTTCAGTACGACCTATCAACCCCAAAAAATGGCTAATTGGAAAAGAAAATTTGAATAATCAATCATAGGATATGAACATTCTAAATGGAATTCAAAGGTGGACGACATTAATATCTCACTTTTTTTGAGTTATCATACAACAATAGCTCCTATTTGAGTATTCAATTGGAACCCTATGAAGATCTATATGGGAAGAAATGTTGAAATCAAACTAGTTTGGATGAAGTTGGTGACAGAAAGCTGCTTGGGCCCGATCTGGTGTAAGAGATGACAGAAAAGGTTCATTCCATCTAAAAACACATAAAGGAATATTAAATTTCCCATAATATCTATTCTTACAACTATCGAAGGGACATGTATATTGATGTTGGTGATAATGTTTTACATCAAATTTCACCCTAGAAGAGGTCTATCTAGTTTTAGAATAATGGGAAGCTTAGATCTGGGTACATTTACCCCTAAGAAATCCTTGACCACATAGAAGAATTGAAATATCAACTTAAAATTCCAGAAAATATAGGTCACAGTCATGATTTATTCCTTGTATCTCTCTTGAATAATTACATTCCTAACACTTGACATGTATTGAATTTGGATATGGAGCAACTAGAACATAAAATGTCTTTTGAGGAGCAGATTATGGAGATCTAGAACTGTAGATACAAGGTTTTATGCAATAAGACTAACCACCCCATCAACATTCTATGGAGAAACTATATATATGATGAAGTGACATGGGAACATGGTGAGGTAATAAGATAGAAGTACCCCCACATTTCATCAATAGAGAGAACAAGTTGAAAATATTGGAATGAAATTTCTTAGCGGGGGTAGAATTTAATGACCCAAAGTTTTTAAACAATATTTTTTCATGAGAAAATGTTTCATATATTGTATAATACACAACAAAACCATATCTATTTAATAATTAAGTGAGTATAAAAAGAAATGTTACCATCATGAATCACCATTTTTTTTATCATTGGTAAAATTTCACCATTAGAAACTATACTCCTGATAGTAAATTTTTATTTCATTATTTTAAGTACAAATGATAAAGAATAATTAATGAAAAATAGAGAAACAATGGCCTCAACTAGTAGATTCATGTCATATGAATCCCATTTGTAAGAGCATGGGAGGTAGGTAACATCATTGAGATTTTATCTTGATATAACCCAATCAGAGCTTCATTATGATATGCTTGAATGAAATCACCTATGGAATATATTCAAGTAAGTGGAAATTACCACTCGGTCAATGTAAGATGAGGTGCCCCAGGAATCTATCAACATCACACACCTTATCATTTGGTTGTACTCAGGTGATAAAATTGGTTATGTTTCAAGGAATTATTTATATAAAGTGAAATTTCTTTTTATAAAAAAATTGTTATTCCATCAGTTATGTTTTGAGAATAGTTTTTCACAATACAATAACATGATGAATTTGATAAATTGAATTTTCATACCCAAATTTTTCTTTTCAGAAGAGATATTGATTTTTTAAATAAACTAACATATTATAAATAATAATTATTTTAATGAAATATAATTATAATAACACACTTATTTAAATATAAATGATAAATTCTCTTTAATGAGTTAGAAATTTTACTATGAAATTTCAACTTACTATTATTTTTAAAAAATAATTTTTTATATTCAAAAGTTATAATTATAATATTTATAGAATAATTATTATAAAATAAATATTAGGTTTGAAATAATCATATAGAAATTATATTAGGGTTAATTTATGATAATTATCTAAAATAATTTAAATTTTTATAAATATTAAGAATAATGTTTGAGTTTCTTCACTATGATTAATGGCTTCAAAATTCTATCATAATCAAGTATTAACTAATTAAATACAATAAGATGTATAAGATATATTTTTTTATTAATATAAAGTATATCAATATATTTTAATCCGTTTCCAAACCTATAATTCCTTTTCCAATGTATAAAATAAGAACATTAACATTGAACATGCTTTTTTTATGGAAAAACTAATTTTACATGAATAGATAAGTAATATAAAATAATTATTGACACTTATGGATTTTATTAACATAAAATATGACCCTAGTATCCAGAACCAATAGAAAATACTGTGGGTAACCCCATGGTTCACTATTTTCAATAGGCTTGGTTTTTAAGGGATATATTTGTAAATTAATAAACAAATCCTCCACTTTTGTTATAAATACCCATCTATTTCTCCATTTTATTTCACTAAAAATCCATCATACATGACTCAATGGTAGTTTTACCTCCAAATTAGTCCTCCCAAGATTTTCTCAAGCCCCCATAGTCATAATCACTATGTTTGAGTAACCCATTATGGTAATGGAAGAAAACATATTTTCTCTTCGATTCAAGAACCCCGTTTTTTATATATCTTCTAAATGTTATGGTAAATATATTATATTAAATTATGTATCAAACCATTTATTCAAAATTATTTTTTATAAATGGGATAACCTCATACCCACTCATATTACCCTTCTCTGAAAGCACATTTTATACCTGTTTTTCTACCTAATTCAATTCTCAAAATTTCCCTCATATCCTTATGAAATTATCTTTTTATTTTATTATTATGAATACCCATGCATCTTTTTTACCTGGTTATTCATTTAAATGTAAAAAAATTTCATTTTATTATTTTAGTAACACACATGAATCTTTAATTCACTTTTCATGGGTCAAAATGACATAATGACCACTTATTTTAGCACTTTTTAAAATGATGTGATTTTGATAGGAAAACCATTTAATTTTACTCTCTATGGGTTATTTATTAAATATATGATTATGATCTATGTGGATCATAAAAAATTAATTCATATTAATGTGTTCCTTGATATCACTATAATGTATTTTGTAAATAATTTAATATTTAGAGATGACATGATTTACGATACCTTAGTGAATAACCTTAGTATTTTTTTAAGAAACCTTAGTATTATTCTTATGAATGTCTCATTATAATATTTTATCCAAATATCCATGTTATGAATCATTTTTATGATATTCCTCATATTCTCGGGTATATTCCATAATGATATTCCTTATGTTATTATTGATATTCGTCAAGATCAATTTTATGATATTTCCCTTGCTTTCTCTTACCAGACCTTATAATCACCATTTTTTACTTTCATGTATTTCGAACAATATAAAATTGCAGGACATTCTTTTTTGAAGTGTGTAGTTGTGAAAATACAGGTTTCTCATCCAAGGGACAACGAATGAACTAAAATTAGAATGTATAAGAATGATAATGTCACTACCTATTAAAATCACGATCCCTCCTAAAATAAATATATAGTCTGAGTAAATGTGTAAAATTCTCTGGGAGAATGTTCGGGAATCACCTGCGTTGAATAGGTGGATGAAGAAGAGAATGCCAATATTTATCATATCATCCTTAAGGAAATAATATTTTTTGTTATAGATACTTTTGAACAACCCTAGGATGATTCCACATTAGAGGATCCATGTCGTCTTCATTATGTTGAAGCTAAACATTCCCAGGAGGACACATCCAATGGGAATCTCATATCAGTATTGGAAGCCAATGAACAATCCACCTGTAAGAGGATATTGGATATTATTTCAACCTAAAAGAGATTTGAAAAGAATTTAAATAACTATGCTCAATATTATAACTCACTATCATAAGAGAAGAGCAATCCCAAAGAACTGGCTAACTAAGATTAAGCTGTTAAGATAGATGTCGATCATGCAGCTCGAGCTCTCTGGGATAGGAATGCAGGGATGAATCCTTAAATTGTTTTTGGATTTGTTAATTGGAATACAATGGTTGTGTGTACACAAAATAAACTGATTTTGTGCATTGACATTGGTTCCCTGAAAAATAATTCTGGAAAGCATAATAAAATGATCCTATCTATAGAGTTGGTAGGGTTAGTAGGCACACAACCTTCCCATGATTTTCCTATTGTCACTCTGGTTATGAATTCATCTTTGGATTCAATGTATGGTACCATTACCACCCCATGAATATTAAATCACCTTAAATAAATCCTTTTATTGATAATACATGAGTTGCTAACATTTTTTATATTTAACTTATGAGTAAACAGAACTGGAATCCTAGTTCATCCTCTTCTCAAGATAATAGGTGATGAAAGAAGAAGAAATGCTTGGTCAGATCGAAAAAATGGGGCTCTAGCTCCATATATAGGTTTTATTGGATATTTTGTTTTGGGATTTTCAAGGAATTGTGAATCCTAACACACTTACTATTCTTAAAAGTCATCTTTTGACTCATAAACATTATATATTTGTTATTACCAAAAAAAAAATTTACTAAAAAAATATCTACTTTTTGATTATGGTTATAACTTTCTAGGATCTTGAAAAATGGTACTGCTGTTTATTCTACTTGGATATTTTCCCATACCACTTTTCAGAATGTCCATTCATTCAAATTAACGGATAAAATGTTTACTTGTGAATTTTCCCTGGATGGCTTTCATATTTTTGTACAACGGTTTATGATAATAATATATATCAAGATCAAAGATCACTTTGGAATGTTCTTTTCACATTAGCTGACAACATTCATGACCCCTAGTTTGTGATTTGTGATTTTAATGAAATTCTTACACCTAGTGAGAAAATTGGTCCATCCCAATCTTACATTTCCTCAAGAGAATTTAGAACATCTCTAGAAGATCGTAACCTTATTGAAATTAACCTTATAGGTGATAAATTAACATGTTATAGAATATAATACAATAGGGTTGTTCCTTGAAATATGGATAGTGATTTTATAACTATCCTCTCTATAGATAATCTGGACACCATCCCTTTAATTACATCACCGTATCTAAATTCAAACCATCCACCCAACCTCATTAGTCATTTTTCAAAAATAATTAAACCCAATCATACTTTCAGACTCAATAACACATGTTCTGTTGACATGGAATGCTTAAGCTCCATACAAATTACTTGGAGTTTATGAAAATTCAAAATGATGCTTTTTACAATATCACTAAGCTAAAACACCTCAAACAGTTTCTCAAAGGATGGTGTGGGAAAAATCTAAAAATTTGGAGAAGGACATCTCTATCTTTGATAATGAGATTAATAAAAATCAAAATATCCCCACCAAATCTGATTTCACTTTTTATTCTCAAAATGAAATCAACATCTCCATGAAACTTTATTATCTTCTGGTTTATAATGACAACATTCACAAGAAAGTCTACAAAACTATATGGCTTTCAGATGGTGATAGAAACACTAAGGTCTACATTTCTCTTCAAATAATTATAAAATTTTTAGACCACATTCTTCCCTTAGGGTAAATGACACCCTCTTTGACATTGAGGTTCCCATTTTGTGTCATGTGATATCTTACATGGAAAGTATTTTCAATGGACCAAATGTAATCAAGGACTTCCTCTCTTAGGTCATTCTGGTTATGGAAAATTATGAAGAAAATATCATTCTTTTGAGCTTCCCTCTGAACCATAATGTCAAAGACAAAGTCATTAGCCTCAATACTAATAGTTACCTAGGTCATGATCTCTTCATCAGTGGATTCTTTCTACACTACTAGAAAATAATCCACATAATTATTTTTAAAGATAGAAGATCATTTTTTCTAATAGTTTCCTCCCTCATGGACATAATTCCCAATTACATACTTTAATTACCAAAGTGGACAATGTGTCTAAAATTCATCTCTTCTGACCTATTGCTCTCATTAACTCTCTTTAAAAAAAATTTACTAAGCTTCTCACCAGCAGAAATTATTCTATATCTAATAAACTTATATCTTGGAATCAATTTATTTTCATCATGGGAATGTCTATATAAGAATGCATTTTCCTTGACTTAGAATCCACCAAATCTCTAAATAAAGTAAGAAGTGGAGGTAATATTTCTGTTAAACCTGATATTTGTAAATCCTTTGGTACCATTGATTGGAGTTTCATTTTCAATGTTCTTCTCATTTTTGGTTTTAATGATACTTTTGTCAGTAGGATAAACTCCTTATTTAAATCGACCTCTATCTCCATCCTTATTAATGGCTCCCCTAAAGGGTATTTTAAATTCCCCAATTGTGTCAGGAATGGTGATCCATTTTCATCCAATCTATTTTTCTATAGATGAAGATTATATTAGTATCTTGTTCACTTGCCTTGTTGATCAAAATAATCTTAAACACATTCGAGTGGCCATAAAATTAAATGTGCATACAAATTTTTTATATATTGTTACCATAATTATGTTCATGCATAGTGACAAATGAAATATTCAAAATCTAAAAAAAACTATCTCCTTATGAAGAGATCTCTGTACAATCTATTAGAGGGAACAAATATGTTGTTTTCTTTAGAAAAAAATTTATCCTATTAAAAAAATAAGCATCATTAATAGTTCAGGAATCGAAGAAGGATCCATCCCTTTCAACTACTTCGGAGTTCCTATTTTATGGGGAAGGTCTAAATCCATGTACATCACCACTATATTTGACCAAGTTATCAATAAAACATCCTCCGGGAAAGGAAAATCCCCCTTTAATGCTAGTAAGATTTGTTTGGTGAAATCATTCATTTTCTCTAAAATAGATTACATGCTGATGGTCTATAAATGTCCTATAGGTCTCCTTATGAAAATTAATGTTTATATTAAAACATTTTTCTATACTGGAAACATTTTTAAAAGGAAGATAGTAACCATCCCATTGTCTACCTATTGCAATACTCAGGAGAAGGGTGGTCTTGGAATCAAAATTTTGAAACTCTTTAATGAGGCACTTCAAGCCATACTCACTTGTATATTGATTAATAACAACTTTGACTCCATTGATTTTATTAAAAAATGATTCCTTATGATGTTAAAGAAGGTAAATTTGAACTATTACAACTATTTGATTTGGCCATCCATTAGACTATATTTTTCGAATATCATGAACAATTATAGATGGATTCTTAGAGAGGATTCTTCCATGAATTTTTCTCAGGAAAACTGGACTAGATATCCCCTTATATCCATGTTATCTCATAATTATTCTTTAGATAAAACCAACTACACTCTAATGGATGTTGTTCAATCACATAACTTCAATATTCTAGAAAACATCATGCATGTTATTGATAATTACCCCTACTCTAACTATGATGATTTCTTTATCTGGGAGCCTATCCATAATGTTGTTCTTGATTCTAAATGTTTTTAAAACCAAAATTTCAATTATTAATATCCTATATTTTGGTTGTTGAAATTATTTGAAAATCTTTGGATTAAACCCTCAAGGCTCAATATTGTTTTGCATATTTCTCACAAGCTGGATTCCCACAGTGGATTGTATTCAATCCTTTGGTATCAAATTTTTCTAAAAGTGTCACTTATTTCACCAGCATAGAGATGATAATGACCATATATTTTTCTCTTGTGCTATGGTATCAGTCCTTTGGAATTATATTAAGGACATGTTTGAATGCAGATGGTTATTCCTTGACTCTATTTTCCCTCTATTAAAATGTTGTGTGGAGATTGATTCTTCTCCGCAAATCAAGAATCACTTTTTAACCACTGTTGTTGATCTCCTACCCTTGATCTGGTATGAGTAAAATTCAATTATCTACAAAAACTTCTCATTAAATCATAATGGATGTCAGATGCAGTTTCTAATTTCTATTAGGGATGCTACCTTAATTCAGAATGCTTATGGCGTAAACAGTTTTGTAGACATTGAGATCATTTGTCGACTTAGTATCGTAGGTCTCTATAGACCTATGAGGCACACTACTAATACTTTCTTGGCCATTATCATGGATTATTATTTGGTATATTTGGTATGACCTATTCTTAGGAATCGAAAATGATGGTTGTGATTCATGTTGTTGATTTTCTTAAAAAAAGAACATCATTTGGAAAAAAGTGATTCAACCACAATTTTCCATGTTATTTGGAATGGTGTGGTGCTCCTCTCCTGGGCGCTTACTACATGTTGGATGAGATTCCTCTCTTTGTTTCTATATATTAGATATATTTTCACCGATTACTTTTTTGAACTAAACATGGTAACTGACAATCGTTCCAGTAAGAGAATCAACTAGGGCATTACATGGCTGGATAATCTCTATGTCAATCTTCTCCCTCTTTATGAAAATGATTTTAATAATATCCCCTCTAATATAATAATATAGTTTCATTCATTTTTAAAATAAATTTTGTCTTGGTCTTCGACTAAGGCACTCCCTTCGTTAAAAAATGTAATAAAAAGGTAGGATTACATATATAATAAACATGTAATAATATCATAACATTTGGAAAATAGATAGTTTTATAATCATTTCAACAAATCATAACCCATTAAAGGAAGTGGGTTTCATATGAATAGAACTCGTGAAAGGGGGATGAGTTTTTTAAACCTATAAACCTTAAAAGAGAAATAGGTTTTCTAAACATCATGCCATTATAAAACATTAAGATAGAAAATATGAATCAAACCTTTCTATCATTTTTATATAAAGGCATTATTATCACCAAAATATTTTATCTTAGATGAAAAATAATTGGGAAATACCCTTTAAAACAATTGATTGAGGAAAATATAATTTTGTATTTGAAAAATAATTTTTAAAACATAAAGCCTACTTAAAACATTTATCTATGAAAAAAATACTAAGTACACTTAAAATAATTTTAAAAAAAAAATTCCTTGAAAATCAGTTTAAAATTTTATTAATGATTTTTTTAAAACATTATAAAAACCATTTTTGTTGATAACATATAAAATAATCTTGAAAGAATTTTAAAAAACCATTTTTCGTCAAAATTAATTTAAGAACAATTAATGTCCATAATATTAGGAAAAATATTTTATTAAAAAGAAATAATTTAAACATGAAAAGGAATATTCAAAGGAAAGATGGTCTTGATAAGAGATAAATCTAGGCATGTTAAACATTTCCTTTGTGACATAAAAAGTTTATTAAAGTTTCTCGATCAGAAAATGAAAAGAAGTTTATTTTTTAGAAACCAATTATTTTCAAAGGTAAAACTTTATTATAAATTTATTTTATATTTCATGGTACAATATGATATCATTTTTGAAAACATCTTTAGAAATCATAGTCTTTAAGTAATACATATTTCTGAACTAAAAGGGGGATAAAGTCAAATTTTCATGACAACACTTCATAATTATATTAATAACCAGAATAGTAAAAAATTGTACTAATACATGAATATATCATGTAAAACTAGAGGATAAGAAAAATAAAAAGTTCTTTTTCAATTATTTATCATAATGATTCATCATTGAAGAAATAATCATAATCAATCTTGATAAAATATTAGTGTCATGAAACGGATCTGGTCACCATCCGACCTGGCACCTGACTCGGTCCGCAACAAGGCCCGAAGGGGATTCCTGATCCCCATGGGCTGGTATAAGTGCCTGGGTATCAAATCATTACATGGGAAAAATTTACCCAAAATAAAAGACAGAAAGATAAATAATAAGATAAACAAACTGAAACTGGAAACAGACGACCAAACATGCCTTTTAACATTAAACAGTTTTAAAGTTTAAAATTCAACTAAAACCCAAAGTGAACAACAACAAAGATAGAGAACTAAAACTCAAATACCAACCTCCATGTGAAGACCATAAACAAGTAGAACCACCATCACTAAGAATGATGCCTCAACATGTGACACACAAAGAAAATGGTCTATATACAGCTAAAGGTGTATGTAGGGTGTGAGCCAAAATCCCAGTAGGATACCAGCCAATAAAAAGGCTCCATGCCACAACGTCAAAACGATAATTTAACATGATTATATAAAACCATACTTTTAAAACATGTTTAAGGGAATCATTTAAAAATTGAATGTGAAAAGAAAAGAGTACTGAAACAAAAAACCCTTTCACTATGCTACATTAAAATGGAAGGGAAAATTTATAACGAACATTCATATAATCAAGTGGTCATGTGTATTCCAATGGAAGGCATCACACCATGAATAATAGAGCATTGCAGGTGAATCCCCTAAGGTTTAATTTACTTGAGTGTGACCATAGAACCTCGTGTCACGATGAAAAGTGGCTTAGAAACCGCAACCCTCAGAAAACATGGCTTAGAAGACCATGACCCTTAGAAAACGTGGCTTAAAAGTCGATGACTCTCAGAATTCATATGTTTATTTAGTGTTTCATTTACCAATCCAGCTAAGTGAAACTGGGATGATACCACTCTGGATCACTAGCGTACTAGTTCTAGTCATCCCACCTAGATACTTGGGGTTTTACCTTGTGCTCAATCATGTTAAATATTTAAATTGTATATTTATTTCTCATATCACAGACCAAACAAGGCATTACACAAAAAAGACACCATTTTCATACCCAAAAAATATTCCAAAAACTCACACACACCAAAATACTTTTCCAAATATATTCATTGTTACCAAATCATTTCGTAAATCCCCGTTTGGGAACACTCAAAGGAGAACATAAACAATTCGAACAACATAGAGAGCTTTATTTAAATAACACAATAAAGGCTGACATAAATAAACACACCCAATTACAAATAGAAAATCCACTTCAAATCACTTGCTTAACACATTCTCCATAACACTATTTTCACACCACATTCACAATTAAATTAACCATTTACTACACTTATACAACACCCCCAAGTGACACGAAGAGGTTTTACAAGAGAAACCACTTGATTTTATTTAGCGACATCACATTAAAACCAAATACCCATGGAACCCATATCAAACATGTTTTCTATTATTCAAAAAAATTTCAATGAATTTTTCAAAAGTACACAGCAAGGCATACAAACCCAAAGTGTTCGTTTTCCTTTAAAAATACCCATTTAAATATACCCTCATCTCAATGTCCTTGAAAACTCATTTAGAACCAACCTGATAACCCATAGAACATGTTTTGGAAATATCACATAAAAACACGTATCAATACACAACAAATCACTATATCAAAATCCAATCACGTTTTTTAGACATGTCAACCGCTTTAAAAACATCATCTTCACTACTTGATTAAGGTAATAAACCATTTTAATAATTTATAAGCCATCCACAAATGGTGAAATGATGGTTTACATAAAAACATAATCATTTTCACATAAAAAACACATTAAAACTAAGCACACAAAATCATTACACTAAAACAGGTCTCTCACCTAATAACCAACCCATAAAACATTTTATAAAACAATGCACCTATTTTCAAAAACCAAACGTAGCCTCTTTCCATAAAACAATTGTCTTCCAATAACTTAAACAAATCAACCACCTTAGAAATATAATTCACACCCAATGGAAAATTGATTAAACACTTCTACAAAATAACCAAAACAAAACCAAAATGACAAACACACCTTTTCTAATAAAAAATACAGTTTCACCACACACACAAGTCAAAACATTTTTAATGTGCATTTATCACCTTCCAAACACTCTTAAAACCTATTTATTTGAAATATTGAATCAAGGTACACATAAAGAATAAAAAATTCCTTTACTAGAAGTCCATTCTCAAAAAATGAGCACCCAAACAACTTCAAAACATCTGATACACCACACAATAAAAACAAGAAACACATTTATAAATTTAAATAAACTTATTAAATTTATCGAGAGATGTTGAGGTAAGGAACCACCTACCTCAGGGTATAAATTATTAATATCTTGGTCTGAAACCAACACCGCATGTCAATCGCACTACAAGAAAAAACGAATAAACCCTAAAACAAAGGATTGAACCAAAAATATCATGATCAAACCACACACAACTCGAAACCCCTAAATTCGATCCCCAAGAACAAAGAAAAAAACCATATAAAGGAAAGAGGAGGGTCCAACAAAAGTGGAGACAACCACAAAAGGGAAGATGGATGCTAGTTGGGGGAGGTCGCGGTCACGAGAGGTACCTTTCAGTTCTCACTCACCAGACAGGTGTGCGGTCGAGAGGGAGGTGGCTAGACCAGAGTGCGGCCAGTTGAGGCCAGCAGGGAGGATGTACGCCACTACTACGGTGGCACTGGAAGGTGAGGTGGCCAGCAAGGTGATGCATGTTGTTATGGTGGCCTATGGGGTGGTGTAGGTTGGAGGAAGGAGGAGGGCAGACCAGCAACACATGTGGAGGGGGGGTGGGCAACCCGCAACACGCTGGTAAAGGGAAGAATAGTGTGGGGGTGCTGTCCTGGCCTAAGGAAATGAAAAAAAACATACTAGTTAAAAAAAAGAAGAAGTATAATACTAACCTAAATTTTTTTAACCATGATGATAATTAGCTACTTAATTAATGTATGGGAAACATAGTAATTATTCATAATAATGATGATGGTAATAATAATAATAATCTAAAACAAGAATAATAATAATAAATAAAGTAATTTATTTACCATCAATAATAATAATAATAACATCTTAATAAAATTAATCATACTAATAACAAGTATAGTATTCTCAAATAATAATATTATCATTGCCATCAAAATAATTTTTTTCAATTTTCATACTTCAATTTATTTTCACTTTATTATTTATTTAATTTTTTTATCATTATTAATTAATTTTATATGATTTAATAAACAGGGAGAGGTCACGTGGTGAACCAGGAGGGGATGCAGGACTTCTATCGTGGGGCGCTGGACACTGCCAAGGTGAAAACATTCATTTTTAAAAAGTAACTCGAAACTTATTTAAGCCGGTCATCAACCTGAACAACCTAAAGCCTAGTAAAATTAATAAAATAAATAATTTAGAAAGCAAGGGTGTGAAAATTCTCCCCACTATTGGAATTTCCATATTTGGAAAGCAGCAACTAAGATTGAATCCAAATGTAGAATGTGACACCCCTTAAGGTACAAAAAGGATCCCCATGAAAAACAAGTGAAAAGAATCAGACACACCATGATTAGATAATGTGTACAAAATAAAAAACTCAAGAAACTTGTAAAAACAGTTTCTGATATGTGTTGACCAACCCAAAGAGCTTGAACACCTCCAGTTGATTGATCAAAGAAAGGAACTCTTGCACGCATGGAATCCAACTTAACAAGCCGAAACATCTCAAGCACTATTAAATGAAAACCACACCATTTTGGAAATAATGAGAATAAAACGGTCCAAACACATCCATGGAACACTCTTACCACATATCACCAACCCATATCTAGGAATAAAACTAAAAGGCCAACAGGTGAATGCCCGAAAGGGATCCCTGCCATTAGAAACTAACTGATACCAGAGATGAGACTAGAAAAATAACACAATGAGGCCAAGATGGAATCCCCACCATTAAGAAAAGGGTCAAACCTGACTCATTATAGAGGCATTTGTGAGAGACCCATCATGTATATCCCCACCATTAGAACTAATAAAAGGTACAAACTTTGAAAATATTCTGATGATGACCAAACACTCCACCACAAGGGGCAGGGAGGGCCGACCCCAACTACCGGGCGTCAAACCGCGGCTGGAGACAAAACAACATCTCTAAATACCTAGATTAGAATTATTCAAATTTGAGACTGATTTACCCAATAGAATCCCCCATAGACCACCTAAATAAATTACATTTGGTAGGAGACAACCCCCAAAAAATTATGGTAACGATACGACCACACCTCCTCACAACCATGAGAATCCCCGCACACCCAAACGGTTCATTCAAAACGAAAACATGGGAAACCATTTAAACCTCCTTCACCTTCATTACTGATGACAGAAATAAGGTTGGGGTCCCATACAACCCCAAGATTCCTGACGACATGCCAGCTTCACTCTAAGGACTATTGCTGGAGCCCAAATGTTTGAAGCATCTCTTGCCTCGCAGTTAGGTATTGAAGACTCTTGAATGGAGCTTCTCCTTTTGGCATCACACGCAACCATACCACAACTGAGACAACACCCAAAAACACAACACACCACAAAATCCAACTACTCTCTCATGGAACATTCACCAAAATAGGGGTTTAGAGGATGCAGATGCATCACCTTTCACCTTATCCAAAAATCGTAAGAAGGAAATATGCAAGAAAAACACTCCCCTTTGAAAAGAAAAAAATAGAACTCCCCGAGATGAAACACTCCTATGAAAATAGGGAATCTTGATGGATCCTATGAAATCCACCCTTGCTCTTCAAAAAATACTCACACTGCAAGACGTCACCAAACATTACCCTTCAGGCCAATGAATGTACTAAAAATCCCTTGAAGGTATTGGTCAAAACTAAAAATTCTGAATCGCCTTCACCCTTCCCACTATAATTCCTTTGACCATTTATGGGGGGAAACCATCTGATACAAAGTTGTCAAACTTCATACCCGACTACTCAGACAACTCAAAGAGACCAAAACTCCTATCAATTTCCCCCGTGTCTATATTCTCGTTGTGAGAGGATCCACTTAAACAAAAAGAAAAAATGGATTGAAATACCATGATCACTGAAATGGGAGAGTCCTTCAGTCAACTGCAGGGCCGGCCAATGGAGAATTTCTCGTGGACACACTTTAATTGCATGTTAACGCTTAATAGGGGCCATGCACTAGTCAGAAAATAAAACCACGGACCTAATCAAACAAGTCCAATGGCCAATACTTACCACAAATGAACACTAAACGTGCAGGGGGGACCACAACAAGGGCTTCTGAAGAATTTTACAAAAAAAACTAATAACCACATGCTTTCGCACCAACATAACAATAAGAATTAAAACTGAAAACATGAATCTGTAAAAAATGACTATGTGCATGAAATCCCTCACATACAACATTTCCAAAATACAAGGACACACCACACAATCACCAGTTATTAAACACCAATTTTTTCCTTTTGAACAGTTTTTTTAAAATAAATGAAGTTAATGGGTTGTACAAACACTAATGGTGTCCCATGGGCCTCGCACATGCATATTCTTGTGCCACACCAGTACCCACCTCATATCCATCAGGAACTCATCCACTCGTGACATTAACCATTTCCATTTTTGTATACACTCTTACATGTGGTTTCCCATGAGAGCACCAATGATCAAAACCAAACCGTTCCAATTTTCAAAACCAAGCATTCAACCCACACATTTCAAACCTTACACATCATTTAATTTTTTAAGCACTAAATTTGATAATATTTCCAAAGACCAAATCATTTCTTCTTAGAAACCAGATTTCCACAAATCCAAAATATAGAGACATAGTCCGATGAAAGAGGAAACTAGTGTCAGCGGGTGACTGAGACATATGGTTGGTTCCCACACGCCAATCACTCCACTAGCATAGAGAGTATTATAAGTTTTTTTCCCTGGATCCACATGGCTTTAATGACCCTCTTAGTTCACTGGGACCACTGACCTTACTCCCCATTCAATTCCCTCTAAACAAGATTATTCACAATGACCAATGACTCAGAAAAACCTCAACTTACTCTAGTAACTCTAGTCCAGTCAAGAGGTGTGCTAGCCATGCACCTTGCTCTTAGCTAGAACGTCAATTTCTGACACCCTTTACTTTGATCTAACCATACTCTATCCCAGAAGAACACAACCATAGAGGGAAAAACTCCTCTGATACAATTCTTTCAGGAACCAAATTGGGTCTTTGTCCGACCTGGTGCCTAACCCAGTCCGGGAAAAGGCCTGAAGGGCATTCCCGATCCCCACGGGCTTGCACAAGTTCCTGGGTGTCAAAACATTACACATGAACGATTTACCTGAAATAAAATATAGAAAGACAAATAACAAGATAAAAACTGAAATCGGAAAGAGACAACCAAACACACCTTTAAACATTAAACAGGTATAATGTTTACAATTCAATTAAAACCCAAAGTGAACAATAACAAAGTTAGAGAACTAAAATTCCAATACCAACCTCCGTGTGAAGACCATCAGCAACCAGAACAACAATCACTAAGAATGATTCCTCAACCTGTGACACACAAATAAAAGGGTCCATGTACACCCAAATGTGTATATAGGGTGTGGTCCAAGAGCCCAGTAGGATACGGCACAATAAAAAGGTTCCAAGACACAATAAAAAAGATAATTTAACATGATTATTTAAAACTATACTTTTAAAATGCTTTTAAGGAAAGCATTTAAAAATGAAAGTGAAAAGAAAATAGTACTGAATGAAAAAAAACCATTTCACAATACTACTATAAAATGGAAGGGAAAATTTATAAATAACATGAACATACTTAAGTGGTTCTCAATATGCCGATGGAAGGCACCACACCATGAATAGTAGAGCACTGCGGGTAAATACCCTAATGTTTATCTTGCTTGAGTAGGACCCTATAACCTCAAGTCTTAGTGAAATGTGACTTAAGAACCAAAAACCATAGAAAATGTTGCTTAGAAGACCACGAACCTCAGAAAACGTGGTGTAGGACTGCACGACCCTCACAATTCATATGTTTATTTAGTGTTGCAATCGTCAATCCAGCTAAGTTAAATAGTGACAATACCACTCCCGGTCACTAGCGCACAAGTTCTAGTCCTCCCTCCTAGATATATGGGCGTTTCCCTTCTGCTCAATCAAGTTTCAAATTCACATAGTATATTGATTTCTCATATCATAGACCAAACAAGGCATTACACACAAATTTCACCATTTTCATACCCAAACAACATTCCAAAAACTAAAGCACACCAAAATACCTTTCCAAAATATATTCATCATTACCTAATCATTAAAAAAATATCCATTTGGAAACACTCAAAGAATAACATAAAAAATTCCCACAACATAGAAAGAATTATTTAAATAACACAAAAAGGGCCGACATAAATAAACACACCAAATTAAAAATAATAAAGCCACTTCAAATCACATGCTTAACACATTCACCTTAAAACAATATTCTAACCACTTACACAAATTAAATGAACCATTTCCTCCACTTATAAAACAACACCAAGTGACACGAAGAGGTTTTACAGCAAAAACCACTTGATTTCATATAGTAACGTCACATTAAAACCAAATACCCATGGTTAACATATCAAACATGTCTTCCATTATTCAAACAATTTGCAATTTAATTTTCAAAAGTACACAACAAGGAAAACACCCCCAAAGTGACTCATTTTCCTTTGAAAATATCCATTTAAATATAACTGCACCTCAAAGGCCATGAAAACGCATTTCACACCTACCAAACAACACTTAGAATGTGTTTTTGAAACATCACATCAAAAAACATATCAAAACACCACCAATCACTCTATTAAAATCCAATCACATCCTTTAGACATGCCAACCTCTTTAGAAACATCATCTACAACACCTGATTAAGGTAATAATCCATTTGAATAATTTATAAAATATCCACAAATGGTACAACTATGGTTTACATAAAAACATAATCAGTTTCACATAAAAACTCTTTAAAACTAAGCAAACAACATCATCACATTGAAACATGTTACTCACCTAACAACCAACCCATAAAAAATTTTATAAAAAAACGCACCCGTTTGCACACACCTAACATAACCGCTTTCCATAAAAATATATTATGTTCCAAAAACATAAACACGTCAACCACCTTAAAAATATAATTTACACCCAATAGACAATTGATTAAACACTTATACAAAATAACCAAAACAAAACCGAAATGGATAACACACCATTTCTAATAGAAAATACAATTTCAACAAACATGCATATCAAAACATGTGCTAAGTACATTTCTCACCTTCCAAACACTCTTAGCCCGAATTTCCCGAATACCTTATTTTTTTAATTTTATTATAGATAATCCCCCTTTTAAGGTTTGAAGGGGAACCCGTACATGACCCATAGTCCCAAGTCACAAGGCCCAACAGTACCCACAATACATGACCCGAAGGCCCAGAGGAATACCATGCCCATTACATGACCCGTTGGCCCAGCCCACCAGAACTACACTTCCCCAGCATCTTGAATCATGGATCTTCTTATCTCCCCACCTTGCATTGCTAATCAGATAGCATGGCCCCATACAAAGTTGCACGGTTCCTGGTCCCGATGGCGGCTGACATACCCTCTCATTCTTCATATCCGGTTAGCTCTGTATCTGGTGGATGCTACTCCTGTTGCTCTAATACTCTTCTGGGGCCTGTACAATGTGAACTGGGCTACTCCATGGTCTACGTGACCCAAAGGCCCTGTGGCCTGAAGGACTTTGATGACCCGAAGGCCCTAGAGACCCATAGACCCAAACCGGTGGCCCGAAGGCCCAAATCGGCTGAATAGTTCCCGATGCTACAGTATCAAATAGTAACTGCTATAGTACTGCTATAGTGACTGCTACATTGACTACTACAGTACTGCTATAATATTGCTACAGTACTGATATAGTACCCTGGAAATTTTCCTCCACCCAGTTTTGAACCCGTGTCTCTTGGATGCCAAGCAGGAGCCCTTACCACTTGGGAACGGGCTCGTTGGCACCTTCCAAACACTCTTAAAACCCATTTCATTGAAATATTGCATCAACGTACACATTAATAATTTACAATTTCTTATACTATAATTATATTCTAAAACAATTAGCTCCAAAACAACCTCAAAACATCTAATGCACCACACAATAAAAACAACACAAACATTTATAAATTTAAATGTTCTTATTAAATTTATCTAAAGATGTTGAGGATGGGAACCCCCTACCTCAGGGTAGAAATATTTAATATCTTGGTGCGAAACCGACACCTCAAATCAATCACATCAAAATGAAACACGAATAAACCATAAAACAAAGGACCGAACCAAAATTAAAAAGATCAGAACTCAAACAACTCGAAACCCCCGAATTAAAACCCTATGAACAAAGAAACAAACCCTATAAATGAAAGATGAGGGTCTACCATAAGTGGTTTAGCACACGAAAGGTAAGAGAGACACTTTTTGTGGGAGGTTGCGGTCGCCAGATGGAACGGGTGGTTCTCACTCACCAGACATGTGTGAGGCGAAGAGGGATGTGGTCGGACCAGATCGCGGCTAGTTGAGGCCGACAGGGAGGAGGGACACTACTGCTACGGCGGTGCTGGATAGTGAGGTGGCTAGTGAGGTGGTGCTGGTTGGTATGGTGTCTGATAGGGCGGTGAAGGTTGGAGGTAGAATGAGGGCGGACCAGTAACACATGAGGAGGGGGCGACCCGCAATGCACTGGTAAAGGGAAGAATGTGGTAGTGGTGTTGGCCTGCCTTAAGAAATGAAACAAAAAAATTACAAATTAAAAAGAAAATTAATAAGAATAAGAATAATTCTTTATTTAAAAAAATCTTAACCATCTTCATAATTCACTAGTTAATTAATAGATGGGAAACACAATAATTCTTTATAATAATGATAATAATAATAATAATAATAAATTAAACAAGAATAATAATAATAAATAAAGTTACATAATTATGACAAATAATAATAATAACATCATAATAAAGTTAATCATACTAATTACACGAATGGTATTCTCAAATAATAATAATATTATTACCATCAAATTTTTCTTTCAATTTTCTTATTTCATTTTATTTTCACATTATTAATTATTGAAATTATTTTATCATTATTAATTCATTTTATATGATTTAATTGAACTTGGTGAGGTGGCACGGTGAACCTGGAGAGGGTTCATGGCTTCAACTATGGGGCGCTCGGCACTACCAATGGGAAAACATTCGTTTTTAAAAAGTAACACGAAAAAAAATTAGTCGGGCTTCAACCTGAGCTACCAGAAGCCCAGTAAATTTAATAATATAAATAATATAAAAAGGAGGGAGTGAAAATGATGTTTTTTCATTAAACACTTATCAATTTGTAACATTGATTCACACTCCCCAAGTTAGAAAATTACATTAAGGGAAGAAAAAAATATAATTTAATGAAGGCTATTAGTGACAAAATTAAGTATTGATTTGATAAATTTTGAAACATAAACCCCCTGAAAGAAGTATCATAAAAAAGATATGTAAATAACCATAAATTTAATTATAATAACAATATAATACATTCAAAATAATTAAACACTCTTCATATATTAAATTGGAGGGGAACATGTCTTCTGTCTCATGGAAAATAAACATGAAATGAGAAAACCCTTTCCTTATGTCTTGAATATCATCATATTCATACAAACATCTAGTATAACAAATATATGATTCTTATGAATATATTATGGAACCATATTATTATATCTAATACCATATATTATTTTATTATTACTATATATTACCCAACTATTACCAATACCATGTCAAAGTTACACTTCATGTAATATCAGTATTGTTTTTTAACATGTTTTGACATACTATTCTTGAGCCACTTATAAAAATCCGGATTTAATTATTTTAAAAATGTATAAAACAATATAATTATCATATAAATTCAATATAATATTAATTATAATAATTTCTAAAAGTTAAAATTTGGAAATGTAATATACAATTCAAGGATACGGTAGGCCCTACATACGGATGAACGTTGTTTCCATTTTTTGTCGTATTGAAATAATGAAAGTAAATTACATATATGTACTTGTACATAATAATATTAAATTATAATTAATTTTAAATATATATAATATAAGATCCCAAAACCTATCCTTAATATATTTCATGTTTAGTGTGAACAAATCACTTTGATTTGTGGAGGCAGTATTCCACACGTCCATAGATGATGTTATTATATTTACAAAAATATAAATAAAGAAGTTATGTGTCATATAATAAAAAATTAATAAAAAATTAAACATATATAATATAAAAATATATTTTACATCGTAATTTCCTACCAAGAGAGGTGGTAACGGAAAACAAACAACATAATTTTTTGAGCGGGTAGTTCATTGTACCCAAGAACAGTATGTTCATTAACAATTAGATAGAAGTGTGTATAACTATAGGTAGAAACCTTGAATTAAATCATATTAGTGTATTAAGGATGTTGTGGTTTTTATATAATCATGTATTATGAATATTTTTGGTGGGGGAGAATGAAGAAAAAAATAATAGTTCCTATGGAAAAATATCACCTCTTTTTTGGGTAACTCCCCTTAGTTTTCACCAAAGGGATTCTGAGTTGGATTTATAACCAACTGTTGGACTATAGTATCAATGGAAGGATTTTGGGAAATTATTTTATAATATTTAGGATAATAAAAAATTATTTTCAGTTTTAAATAAGTGGGAGGTGTGAGTGCCATTTTATAATGGAGAAGGATTTCATTCTTATAGCTTTTTGTTGTAGGGTATTCCACCCACATTTTTTTAATGTCATGTGGTTCCAATCTTGGTCCAAATTTGATAAAATTAATTATAGGATTTAAATATTTCCATAAAAATAGTTTTATATTTTTTTAGTTCATTTTGGTTGTTATGTTTATGATTTAGTCATTTTTAAGCTATTTTTTCTCTTAATCGTTGTAATTAATTATAATCACATTCATTAATGTTTTTGATAAAAAACTAAGTTGAATGTTTTATAAATTATAAATTATTATGATTTCAATTATTTAATAATTTTTTCCAAATTATAATCATATAATTAGAATAAATTAATTTAATTTAAATCCTGAAGAGGAGATGAAAAGGTGGGGTTTTAGGAGAAATTTTTTTCAAATGTTTGAAATGTTTTTATACTCAATTCCATTGTGAAGTTTTTTAAAATGAACTAAATTTGATTTATTTTTGTATAATTGATATTATAAGACATTAAAAAATATTAAAAAATAATATAACTATATAAATAAATTAGATTAAAAATTAATTTTGAATTAACATTCAATGTCATTATTATTCATCCAAAATGAAACTTATTAGAAATATACAAAAAATCACTAAAATAAAATTTTGATATTCCTATTTCTAAAATTATGTTTATTTTTTCATATAAAAATATTAAATTTTCATAAAATCACATTTATAATGGGTTTTTCATTAAAAGGTGGTAAAATTACCTTTTAGAAAAAAATACATCTTTTTATTCATAAAATTTGATTTATTCTGGTCTTATAGATATCAAATCTATTGGATGAGTATAAAAAATATTTGTTGAATATATAACATATCCATTTTATTTAAAACATTAATTAATAGTTGTTTTTTTAAATTTATTCAGATTAATGTTAGTTTCTACATAGAAAAATTGTTTTCTTAGAAAAGTAATTTATTTATTTTCAAATAGTTCTTTCATTCAATTATAATAATTTATAACCTAAGGATTCATTTTATATACATGTATAGATAATAATTTTAAAATTTAGTAAATATTATACTTTACTTCAATTCCACTGGATAGGTGGTAGCTAGTATAATATTTTAATAAAAAAATATATTATATTGTAGTTTGGTAATACTCAACCTTGTGTGTTGTACAAGATATCTAAGGGACTCATTTTTTTGTGCAATACAAGACAAACACAACATTTTTATACTGAATTGTAATCTTAGTGTTGTTGTGGAATCAGATTAATTTTTTTTCATATAATTAAAGCTAAACATGTCGATTATTTATATATATATATATGTGGATATATTTAGTGTTTTGTGAAATGAAAAATATCAAAAAATTAAATTAATTTGAAAAAAAACAAATAAAAATTTCATTAGGTGTTACATTCTACCTCCCATTAAATTAATTTATCGCTTGAAATTCATTTACTTTGTCACATGATTAATACTTGAATGTTAGTTTTTTAGAAACCCACTTAATAAAAATGAATATTATTACATCATTTAAAAGGGAATGTTGGAATGGTTACCCAATTTAAAACATAAATAGGTTTCTACATATGAAAATAGATTTTGGATGTGAAAACATAGACATAGAAGAGAAATATATTTATCAAGTTATAATGGAGAGTGATAGAGAAAATGGGTAAAAGAACATTACTAATCACAAATCCATAAATTTTTTATGATCAATAGGGCCTTTTGTTTCATAAAAAACAAAGGTAAGAAGATAAATTTTTTGGTTTTAGGATTATGTTTCCTAATTTTAATTAATTTTCTTGGAATGATACACATACATGATTTTAGGAAAACCAAACCCATTATTATTTTTTGATCAACTTCCACTTCATCTCTTATTCCATGAAATAAAGGTGAATTTTTCATTCTTCAATCATTAATAGATCACAAGATCCATGTATATAATGAAAGTCCATTTTATATATTATTATCACAAAATGAATAGAAAATTTATCTAATATGCATAAATCCCCATAAGGTGAGATGATAATTTAATATCTGATACATTAACAATGTATGACATTAACCATTCCATAAATAGTTAATCTTATAACCCTTCTAGAAGATAAAATTAAAAAACTCAATAGAAAATGTCACTAAATTTCTCAAAATCATCTTCACGTTGATCCCCCACATATCATATAGTATATCTTATATGTCACACATTGAATATGTGAATTCCTTCATAAATTATTAACTTGATACTTTTTACTGAGCTAAATTACTATAAATTCTTATTGTAATCATGAATATTTTATTATTCTAATGTATATTGGATATATTTATAATATCTAAAAAATGTTTTCAAATTAATCAATTATAGAATATACCAAATTTTGAAAAATATGTTATCAGTACTGAGGTAATCAGTACCATCCAATTTATTTACTCATAACCTACACATCTTTTTCCAAAATTCAATATTTTAACATCAGGAACATATTAAGGGTTATATTCACTTTTTCAAAATTTCACCTCCTATTATATAACCCTTATAATTCATTATAAACATTCAACATAGTCTTGTAAATCCCTAAAAGAAAAAAAATATATATAATCCTTATATAATTCACCATTCATAATACTTGAATCTAAATACACAAACATGTCAATTATTCTACTGCATACTTTATATATTTTTCAATGATACCTTATCTTGTTAATTAAAAAACATTTCCATTAACATTTAATCTATAGTTTCATCATCATCAGCAGTATTAGAATTTATCACACCACTTTACTAATTCTATTTGGGATCATTCCACATAGAACATCAATTTCTATAGTTACTATTAATTCCACAATTAATGTATTTATCCTTTTATGATTTCTAAGGGAAGGATATATTCTTATCCATTTCATTAACTAATCCCCTAAATATTTCTTTATTGTTACATGATTTTTGACATTATTTTCAACAGTAAAATATCTTCTTGTTCCTCTATGATATTCAATTGGGTGATTCTTTCCACATCATTAACACAAAGGAAATTTAATCTTCTTTCCTCCATGGTCTCAATTACCCTATTTATTAGTGAAAAAATTCATTCAATTATTTTTGGAGTCTAATATTTGGTTAATGTACACTTTGTTAACCGTGGTTAGTGAAAATTAACTAGAAATGGTAACAACATCCTTCATTCAAGTGACCAACCCATTTGACTTCTCATCAGAAAATTTTCAATCACATTCAATATTAACCGAGTCCTTTCCAATTCTTGTCATTTTTTGAAACTAATTTTTTTTTGAGAAACACTTATCATAGTTTAAAAACCAAAATCATTATAAATAAAAATAAATATGACCAAATTATGATAACTTATATAAAATATAATATACGTTAGGCTTATCGTTAGAGGAATACATTAATATTTCCTTATAAATATTCCTTAGGATCTCACTATATATTTCTTATCCTTGTTTTGAAAGGTTGAATAAACCATTAAGTTGATACCAAATATACTATCAAAGGGTTCACATACAAGGATATTACATACTTTTCGATAAATATTCAGCAGATTTTAAAAATACATTCCGTAGGACTGTAATATCTTAGAATATTAGAAATCTAAAAAAATGTATTTTAACTTGGTGAAAGATCTTCAATGTTTTTGACAATGATCATACCCTTTAGTTATTATTGGTAAAATTTTTATTCAAAACCCAGGGAAAGGAAACATAAGAAATGGGTGAGATCATATGGTCAATACGGGTAAATAAAATATAAACATAAGCATAACATGACAATTCATGTCTAATAAAATGTGAATAACATTGGAAGATCATACCCTAAATATCAAAGATAATATAAATGAGTCATGGAATAAGGATTGGAAGTTCATTAGACATGAATCATAAGTGAATCAAGAGAATAATACATAATATGACAACAAAGTAATAATACATATAAATTTTGGAAGATGCATAATCATATAAAATGATGTTTATAGTTGTAACACCCTAGAATGATAAAGGGTTAAATGACTAAATGATATGACTCATGTCAACAAGGTGCACCATTCTTTTTGGGAGCATGTCTAGTTATAATTCCAAAGTTAAGCGTGCTTGGTCAGGAGTTGTGATCAGGATGGGTGACCTTCTGGGAAGTTTTTCAAGGTGTGTGTGAGTGAGGACAAAACACACTGGAAAGTACATGTGTTGGCATGTGGAGACAATCATTAGTCAGATGACCTATTTAGGCATGTGGGCAGGCCCCTGGTTGTGGACCATGGGTCTGTGGGGAAACTAGTGGTACCTGGTGGGCCATGACCCAACGACCATTTTAAGGCGGGGTGACTCTGCTGTCACAGGGGCCCAGTTGTTACATTTGGTATCAAAGGTGGTACTCAGCCTTAAGTGTGATGCTCTACCAGGGTAGAGATGCATGGCGTACAACGAGGACGTTGTGCTCTAACGGGGTCTGATTGTAACACCCAGAATTATAAAGGATTAAATGACTAAATGATATGACTCATGTCAACAAGGTGTACCTTTATTTTCGAGAGCCTGTCTGATTAGAATTCAAAAGTTAAGCATACATGGCCTGGAGTATTGATCAGGATGGGTGAACTTCTTGGATGTTTTCCAGGGTGTGTGTAAGTGAGGTCAAAACACACTGGAAAGGAATTGTGTTGGCCTTTGGAGACAATCATTAGTCATATGACTATTTCAGGAATGTGGGTAGACCCCTAGGTGGGGACCACGTGTCTGTGGGGTAACTGGTGTACCTGGTGGGCCACGACCCAATGACCATTTTAAGTCGGGGTGTCTGTGTTGTCACTTGGGCCCAGAAATTTGATAAAATTAGTATTAGATGAGTATGTTCTACCATAGAACTCAAGACTCTGATCTTTTTTTTCTATGAAGAAATAGTTTTAAGAGTATTGAGTGTAGATTTTAGTCCAGGGAGTTCAGTGTTGGTGCAGTGGATGACGTATCCATACACCAGGACCATGAGCTCCGATTTCTAAATCTGTGCACGAGAACACTGATTGCGTGTGTGTTTCCTTTAAAAAAGGTTTTAATGATTACTTTGTGTCATCTCACCAGGTATATGGTTTTAACAATGGAGAACCTGTTTCTTTTCAGGATGGCCTCACTAAGGAATCCATCTAGGGTTCCGAGTTACATATGAGATGATAGCCCACTGAGTGACAAGGCCTCAGTATAGGGCCCCATAACAACGGAGGTACCAGTGATACCTCTACTTGCTGGACCACCGACACCACCAGCTTCTGCAGAAGAGTGTGCATGCCACCTGAGTCTGTTGTACGAGTTCCAATGCGAGAGGCCACCCAGGTTTCGAGGAGAGACGGACCCACATGCAGTTGAGGATTTGCTGGAGGCTGTCATGAGAGTTTTCATATTGGTAGGGACACCAGCTTCCCTTATGGTGATCCTTGTCGCGAGTCTCCTGCACGCAGTAGTAGGTGGATTGTGGAGACTGATTCTCCATGTGCATGATGAGGCATCATTACTCTAGATAGACACTGAGACTCTCTTCTTCTCAGAGTGTTTTCGAGCCACCCTTCATGCGGTGCAGATTCAGGAGTTACTTCATCTGTAGCAGAGCATCATGATAGTAGATCATTACTCAGTATGGTTCACTGAACTCTCACGCTACTCCACGGATATGGTATGGGACTCATTCTTTATGGCCCATACCTTCGACCAGGGACTCATGCATGATATCAGGGCTTCGACTATTACCCTCAGCATCCCGACGTAAGCGGGGGTGTTGGAGCGAGCCCTTCTAGTGGAGAGTTTTCTCGTTGCGCAGTCACCAGCGGCGAGACCCACCGCAAGACGACACATAGCGGATTCTTCTATAACCGACAGTAGAATGTTGATGCAGATGTCAAAGTGAACCAAGACATCAGGTCGGAGACCTCAGGATAAAGGTTCGGTTGTGTAGGCCACATGAAACAGAGCCAGTCATATGAGGAGCATGTCGTTCTATACATGCGGCAGGCAGGGTCACATGGCTCGAGACTACCCGACCCGCCATGCAGATGAGCAGCAGACAGTAGAGGGACCTCCCAGGCAAGGGAAGAGGTTTGATAATGGTGGTCCGTCAGGACTAGGCAGACGTGGCAGAGGAGCTCGTAGAGAAGCGGGTGGTGGACTATGTTTCGATGCTTTACCACCACCACCACCAGGAGGTCCACCCCATCTATAGGGAGCTGGCGGACATAGGCGAGCTCAGCTCTAGGAAGTCGAGGCCTACAACCACGACACACATGAGATTATTTGAGGTACTATCTATTTCCACTCTACCCTTATTACAGTACATATAGACACAGTTGTGAGTTATTCTTTTATTTTCGCTACCCTTCTTCGGAGCTCGGAGATTTAGACAGAGTCGTTGGATCGATCCTCACAGCTAGATACTCTTATAGGACTGGACGTGACAATTATGAACTGGTGCCAGTTGTGTGAGCTTACTCTAGGAGGTGAGAGCTTCAACTACGATCTTCTTGTATCAACGTCGAGGCCTTAAGACGTCATCTTGGGTATGGACTGGTTATCCATAGTTCATACTTACATTGACTGTATTAGGTGCAAGGTGCAGTGTATCCACAAGTATGGCACCAGGTTCACCTTCCCCGGTGAGAAGGGAGCCTTTGCAGTCCAGGATGGACTTAAGCAGATGAGGGGGAACCTATCACAAATCAGTTGTCTAGTCGCATCCTCAGAGTGGTTGATGTGCGGAGTCTGAGTTTTTCTTTTGTAGTGGATCATTATGTGGATTTTTTCCTTGATGATGTTCCAGGATTACCTCCTTATAGAGAGGTATACATATACATTGACTTATACCTCGAGAAAGCATTGATATCTACTCCAGCATATCAGATGGCTCCCGCCGAGCTTCGTGAGCTGCGGGTACAACTGGAGGTCTTGCAGGGGAAGGGATTAATCTGACACAGGGTTTCACCTTGGGCATCACTGATTTTGTTTTCCAAGAAGGCGGATGGGAGCTTGAGACTGTGTGTCAACTACCGTCACCTGAATTAGGTGACCCTGAAGAAGATGTACCCACTCCAAAGGAATGACAACCTCTTTTATCAGCTCTAGGGAGCAAGAGGGTTCTCAAAGATAGACCTCAGGTCAGGCCATCACCAGCTCAGAGTTTGAGACGAGGATGTGTAGAAGACGACCTTCAGGTGTCGGTATGGCCACTACGAGTTCTTGGTTATGCCCATAGGTGTAACTAATGCACCAGCATTATTCATGAGTCTCATGATAAAGATCTTTCAGCCTTACTTCGAGTGATTTTTTGTAGTCTTCATCGATGACATGCATATTTACTCGACTACTGAGCAGGAGCACACATACCATTTGCAGGTAGTACATGACACACTCTGAGAGCACCAGATTTATAGTATGCTCTCAAAGTGATTGTTCTGGATTCGAGAGGTTCACTTTGTGGGACACGTCATCTCGGAGGCTGGAGATGCAGTGGACCCAGTGAAGATCGAGGCAGTACTTGCTTGGGAGCCACCCAGGTGTGTGACAGAGGTTCGGAGATTTCTAGGTCTGGGTGGGTACTATCGAAGATTTGTGCTAGAGTTATCGAGAGTTGCAGCACCGCTTTCAGTGTTGAAAAATAAGGGGAAAACCTTCCTGTGGTTAGAGAGATTCCAGCAGAGATTTCAAGAACTAATGAAGAGATTGAGCAGTGCGCCCATCCTGAGGCTATCAGAGGAGGGTATTGGGTACGTAGTTTATTGCGACGCATCAGGGAACAGACTCGGGTGTGTCCTGATGCAGGAGCGAGAAGTGATCATGTATGGTTCACGGAAGTTGAGACAGCATGAGCATAACTATGCTACCCATCACATGGAGTAAGCAGCAGTGGTCTTATCCTTGATGATGTGGCATCACTATCTGATGGGCGAGTGTTTTACAGTATACTCTGACCACCAGAGCCTTTGGTACATCTTCTCATAGAAATAACTAAACCTGAGACAGTGGTGATGGATTGTGTTCCTCCAAGAATATGACTTTGAGATAGTCTATACTCCCGGGAAGGGGAACGTAGTAGCAGATGCTCTCAACATGAGATTGGGCCTTCAGCTACTAGGGGAGGCAACAGAGCAGCTAGCCATGTTGCAGATATCCTTTGTGGATAGAGATGGAGAAACCTTTCTTCAGTCTCTCACAGTCACTCCTCCACTTCTTTAGTGAGTCCGGGAGGCATAGAAAGGGGACATTGACTGTGAGATGCGTCATTCTCAGATATCCTCAGGTCATGCACCTGATTGGTTTTCTGAAGGTGGGGAGCATGTCGTCCTTTTCAGAGGACATACTATGGTCCCATTTTCACAATATGAGGAGTTGTTGAGGGAGTTTTATAATTCCCCTCTAGTGGTACATCCAGGAGTGGCGAAGATGTATCTGGACAACAGATGACAGCATTGGTGGTCGGGTATGAAGAAAGATGTAGCAGAGTTTGCCTCATGATACCTCACGTGTCAGCATGTGAAGGTGGAGAACCAGGTACCAGCAGGCTTTGTACAAGCCTTAGAGGTCCTAGAGTGGATGTGGGATGGAATATCCATGGATTTAGTGACAGGGCTTCCACATACATATAGAGGACACGACTCTATCTGGGTGATTGTATACTGACTCACCAAGTCAGCCCAATTCCTACCGATCAGAGAGCAGGGCTCAGTAGAGAGCTTGAGATGTCTCTATGTTCCGTAGATCGTAGTACTTCATGGTGTTCCATCGACTATCGTCTCTGATTGAGATGCTCGTTTCACGTCCCAGCTATGGAAGGGGTTATAAGAGGCTTTTGGCATGCAACATCGCTTAAGCACCGCCTTCCACCCTCAAATGGATGGTCAAACTGAGAGTACCATTCAAAATCTTGAGGAAATGCTCCGTGAATGTGTCATTGACATTGGTCATAGCTGGGAGGATCCCTTTCCCATGGTGGAGTTTTTATTCAACAACAGCTACCACTCCACTATCGGGATGGCACCTTACGAGGCACTGTACGTCCGACCTTGTAGATCGCCTCTATGCTAGACTGACCTAGGGAAGTCATCACTTGTAGGACCAGAGATGGTTCAGGCTATGATGAAGATGGTGCATATCTGTCAGGAGTGGATGAAGACTGCACAGAGCAGACATAAGTCCTCTGTTGATAGGAGACGGAGACCACTGGAGTTCAAGCATGGTAACCACGTCTTCCTACGGGTCACACCTCGACGAGGTCTCTGGAGATTTGGCTGAGGATGCAAGTTGTCTCCTCAATTCATCGGACCTTTCCAGGTCCTCAGTAGAGTAGGCGGGGTGTCTTACCACCTGTCCCTTCCAACTCAGTTTCACCGGGTGCACAACATCTTCCACGTATCTCAGCTGAGGAGATATGTGCACGACCCGTCCCACATCATCGACCATAGGGAGCTGGACATCGATGACGAGTCGACATTCATGGAGGTTCCAGTGGAGATTGAGGATCCACATGAGTGGGTCCTTTGTGGATGGTTGATTCCTCCGTTGCATGTTCGCTGGCAGCACGAGGACCTCCAGAAGAGCACATGGGAGCGGGAGGCTCAGATGTGTGCGCATTACCCCTTTTTGTTTTCCTAGTGTGTGTTGTAGCTTTACAGGGACGTAAATCCCTGAGGTGGGGGTAATATAAAGAACATGAAATTGGAAGGAATTTTTTTTCATAAATTCTTTTCAATTTTACGTGTCCTCAGTTTCTGACAGCACCTGATTCTAGGGCCCAGTGTGCCCGGAATCAATTTCTGATGTTTTGTTCGAGTACGTTCAGTAAACGTATGTGTGGGTTTTTATATCTTTTGAACCAGTGCTCAGAATTGAAATTCGAGGAAACTGATGAACTCACAATTCCAGTATTCGCTTAAGGGGACATTTACCGCAGTTTCGTTTGGACGAGAGTGGATGTTATAAATTGGGGATTCTAATTAAAAATTAATGTTTAAATAAAAATTTGTGTGCAATAAATTTTTATTTGGTGGTGGTTATTTTCTCCAAAGCGGAGTTGGAAATGAGGCCAACACCCCACATAACCTCCCATGAGAGTATAATGTTTGTTCGGTCCCACACGAACCCAAACTCATCAACTCCCCCAAGAAACCCCCCTCTAACTCTTAATCATCCAACTCCTCTCTTTTAATGTTGAACTCTTCACCTCCCACTTTCTCACATTAATTTTCCAACACCACTAATTAATTAATTAAGCACCACGATTAATTAATTAATTTGAGTGTTTGTACTTTTGAAAAAATTATGCGCACCTTAAATAAGTAATGGTTTTATTTTATTTGGGGTTGGCATAATCGTTGGAGAGCCTTGGATATTAGGAAGTGTTCTTCCATGAAGAACACAAAAAATGCCCTCTTCCTCTCGATGTAGAAATTTCTCTCCACTTCTAAAACTAGGGCAAGAACGTGAGGCGATTCCCACAAGGAAAGTCGTCTTCCTTCCACTTCATATGGGTTAAGGGAGAAGAATCCACCCATGAAGAATGTCACCAATGACAACGACTCTCCCTCTGAAGTTGACAGAACGACACTGTCTTCTGTGACACTGTCATCTGCTACACCCTCTTCTATGACATGGTTTTCCATGACTACGAAAAACGTACCTATAATCACTGTAGTGGGTTTTTGTTTTAAAACATGTGATTTATTCCCTCGAATTTGGGCGAATATATATGATAGATAATTGTTTGAGCCTCTAACGCGGAGGGCACAGGATAACGAACAAGTTCGTACCCTCCGCCGATTCATTACTGATGCGTGGTTTGTTGGGAGACGGGTTAATGGAATGGAATCGATGATTTGAGGTTGTCACAGAGAAGGGAAGGACCTGAGGAGGCCGTAGTCATAGGAAGAATACAAAACGGACCACCAGAACAACTCTGGTGGACTGCGGAGAAGTGCGGAAGCACGGGTGGCCAGCGTTGCGGCGCCGACGACTAGTGGCGGTGGCCAGCACCGGTCGGAGTCCTATGGGTAGTGGTTCCCATGAACACCAATAGCGGAAGACTACTGCGGAACGGGCAGTGGTAGCGGAGTGGCACCTTCGTCTGTGGGTTCGGGGAGGCACGGCCGGTGACAGCTGGTGAAGCCGTTACTAAAACAGGGGGTCTTCCCCCCCCCCCCCCCCCCCCCCACACCGTGCATAGCCAGCTATTCGACCCACAGTCAGCCACCTGGCTAGGACACCTACGCACAGGTCGGGCCGCCAGCCGTGCATGTCAGACTGCCAGACAGGTCGGATCGGACCCAGACCCCACTCTTTAGATAAATTTTGGGTTTTCACCCATAACATGAGCTACAGACCTCCGATCGAAGCACAGTTAGTTGCAATGGATTCCTTGGATCGAGACGGTAATTTAGGTATATCACACTCATGTTATTGGTGAATTTTTGGTATGGCTGGGTTGGTTTGATTCCGAAACCAACCCGTCCCCGGAGCAGAAACACTTATAACTCTCAGAAGGGGCATCTGATTGACGCGCCGTCTATCATTTTGGGTTCCTTATGATGAGATAGAACTATGGGATACATCATATAATGACTTAATGATAGTTGATGTATAGACAATGGGCTCATGGATTGGACCCTCCCGGAATCGAGCGTGCTGTGTGTGGAAACCCTAGAGCTGGTTGCGACTGCGACGACTACTATACTGGGATCCTACGTGGGTTCGGTAGAAATGACTACTGTACTGGGATCCTATGTGGGTTTGGCATCGATGACTTCTGTACTGGGATCCTACATGGGTTTAGAAGCGACGACTACTTTACTGGGATCCTCCGTGGGTTCGACAACGATGACTATTGTATCATAATCCTCTGTGGGTTCGACAACGATGACTATTGTTCTTGTATCTTGTGTGGGTCTGACAGCTTAGATGATTCAGTGACTACATATGATCATCTCTATCACTATACAAGAGATGTATACCGGTTTGAGTAGAGTCTTGACTCCCAATCATTATCATCGATGTGATTGACTTACATTCCTGTGTGGATTGGGTTGTGCTTGGGCTCGAGAGTTAGATATGGACTGTGGTTGATAACATAGGTATGTGTATGGGAAGATACCTACGTAGGGTTGGTTGATACATTGTGATTGTATCTTTCCATTAGTGGTTTATCCTTCATGGATTTTTGGAGACCTTCGGGGGTCATGGGGTCCCTATTGAGTATCGTTAAACACACCCCTAAATGGGAAATTCCCGCACATCGGTGTGTTAGTTGCAGACAATGAACAACACTAGTCGAGATAGAGAGTTGTGGAGCTAGACGGTACCCAGAGGTGGACCACTTGGTGAGACGTACATGGAGTGAAAAAAAAGGACCTGAGATGCGGAGGAGGCCATCTGTACCCACCCTTTAGGTGGGATTCCTAGAGGACGACTCAGTAGTAGCTGTTTACTTTTCTGCAGTTGTACTTTATTGTTGGTCTTGTATTTCTGACCCCTTTACTTTCAACACTTACTTTTGTATTTAGTTTCACCAAGTGATTATTTTCATTTGTTACCTCTACTCCTTCTGTTCAGACTATTATAGTTTTAAAAGGCAATGCCTTTCCTTTTATCGAGATTATGCCTTTTGTGCTAGTCACCATCCCCTAGCCTATAGAAGGCGGGCTTGGGGTAGTAATGGAACGGGCCCCGAGTACGGGTCATGAAAATAATAGTCAAGGAATCACATACAAAGCCATATTAATTGTATGGTTTCACTCCCTTTTTCATATTGGTAGTAAAATATCACTCCCGTGACCTTATTAGTATTCATGATTCACTCCCACGACCATAATAGTGGACAATGTCCTTTACTGAACATAGTTCACACCATATTCTATCCATGTCTATCTTATGAGATATAAATATTTACCAAATACCATGGAGGGAGTTATAGGTCCCACCTATCTCATAATGAAATCCTATATATATGTGACACATGATCACAAAACCTCATATCATAACCCATGAAAGGAAATGGGTATCATAAATATGTAATCATATCATATCCAGTAGAAAAATAGACTTGTTTTGTAATCAATCCATCAAATCATAACTTGTGAAAGGAACTGGGATTCATAAGCATATAACCTATGAAACAGTAATAAGTTTATTAAGAATATAACCAATGAATGAGAAATGAGTTACATAAACACCATTATATAAAAACATAAACCAATCAGAGAGAGAATATGAATGTAGCATTTGGATTATTTTCTTATAAACTCATGATTAATGCCAAAAGATTTCATTTTAGATAAAAAATAATTTGGCAGGACCCTTTAAAATCATTATTGAGGAAAACAACCTTTCTTATATGAAAATTAATTTTTTAAAAAATTAATGCTTTTGAAAAACATTTACTTTTAAAACATATTATGGATTATTTAAAACATTATTAAAACATTTTTCTTTGAAAATATCTTTGAAAATTTATAATGGATGCTTTGATAACATTTGAAAACATTTTTCTTTAAAAACCTATAAATGAATAATTAATTTTTTTGGAAGACAATTTTCCATGAAAATAACATTAATAAAATGAATATCCAGAATATTAGAAATTTATTTTCTTAAAAATTAATCTTTTAATCTTGAAAAGAAATTTTCAATGAATGAAATTCATGATGGTGGAAAAATCCATGCATGATGAATATTCATTTTCAGACATAAATTTCTAGAAAATAGCCTTGATTGGAGAAATAAAAGAAGATTATTTTTTATTAACTATTATTTAAGGTAAAATATAGTTAAAAATGTATTTTAAAAATCATAGTATAATTATACAACATTTTTTTAAACAACTATATAAAACATGTTTATGAAAGAATACAAATTTCTGACCAAGGGGGGGATACATTCAAATTTTCATAAAATAAAATTCTTAATTATCCAATGCTTCAAAGAGTAAAAAAGTGTTAATAACACTTGAATATATAATTAATAACCAGAGGATAAGAAAAATCATGTGTATTCATGAAATATGGATAATAAGTTATCACTAATAATGATAAATCATAAAAAAAATCCTGATAAATGATGAGATTGTTGTAATAAAATATTACTACTTGGTAACATTGAATCATTATCACCATATAATAATATGAAATAAAGTTATGATAAAAATAAAATTTAAAAAAGGATATTCTTGATATAACATATTTAAGGGTAGTGATATACCACATAAATGAATATATGTGAATAACAAGGCATGTGTATCAATGAATGAAAATTGAGAAGAAATTATTTTACCAATTAAGAAACATTTAAAAAATAAATCCCATGAAATAAATATAAAAAAGGACATTTAAATAAAAATAAATATAAGTATAATAATAATATAATATATCCATGGTCATTTTATAGTGAAGATATATTAAATTTGAGGTACATATATCTTCTGTCTCGAGGAAAATAAATGTTAAATGAGAAATACTTTACCTTATGTCATGACTCTCGTCGTACTCATACAACTAACTTTATAATAAATATATGTTTATTATTAACATATTAAATAATAGTATTATTCTATCTAATACAATTTATTATTTTTTTATGTCATTATATTACTCTTTTTTAATAATTCCATGTTATTGTATGCTTCGGGTAATATACACTTTGTTTTTCATACATGTTTTCACTTATTATTCTTGATCATCCTAATTACATCATGATTTTGTTATCTTAATAATATTAAACATGATATATGAATGATATATATTAATTCTATAAATAATTTTAATAATCTATAAAATTTAGATCTATAAAACAGAATACACAATTCACGGATATGGTAGGTCGTACGTACGAAGCAAGGTTTTTTTCAATATTATTGTCATATTGAAAAAAAAGGTAAGTAAATGAAATATACGTATATATATAATATAATTAAATTAGAATTATTATTTCATATATATCATATATCATTCATAAACAAATATTTAATACATTTGATGTAGAGTGTGAAAAAATCACATCGCTTTGAGGATGTGGTAGTCGAGACGTCCATAATCGAAGTTATCATATTCAAAAAAATGTAAATAATGATGGTATCTGTTATATAAAAATTTAATAAGAATAAATAAATCATAAATATCAAAAATATAATATAAGAAATATTTTTCATCATAATTCCCAACTAATAGAGGTTGTAAATGAAAAAAGAACAACAACATTTTGTGATGTGATATTTCACCATACACAAGAACGGTAAGTTCATTACCCATTATTTAGATGTTTTTCTAAGTGAAGGATGAACTCTTAGAATAAAAAAATAAAATTTTATTTAGTATGCTGATTTTATTATGTAGTAATGGAATAATAATATTTGAGTGGGTGGAGAATGAAAATATAACTAACAAGCATGAGGAATAATTTTACATATTATATGGGTAACTCATATTGGTTTACACTAAAGAGGTTTTCTAGATTTATTTAATATTAAAGGGATGATTATAAGATGGGTTTTGGTATGTTGGGAGCTTATTTGATAATATTTTTGTTGAGACAATTGGATTTATAGGTGTGAGTTTGTGGGAGGGGTGGGTACCGTTTTATAGTGGTGGAGTGGAATTCTTGTAAATTTTTGAAAATGTAATTACAACAATGTTTTTATAATGTAACGTTGTTAAAATAATTGTAAAAATTAGTTCCAATTGATTTTAGGGTAAATATTTGTCCATAAAATGGATTTTGGAATAGATTATAGGTTATTTTGGCCCTTATGTTTATGGTTTAGTCATTTATTAAACTAATTTTTCCCTTAATCATTGTAACTAATTTTAATAACTTTCAAAAATATTTTATATAAAAAAATTATACTTATTATACATTAAATATTATTATAATTCCAAATATGGAATCAATTTTCCCAAATTCTAATCAAATGATTGGAAAAAATAACTTAAATTTAATCCTGTAGAAGATATTAAAAAGGTGGGTTTTAATGATAAAATTTTCTAATTTTTAAAAAGTATTTATATCCAATTTCATTGTGAATTTGATTCCAAGGCCCAAAAATGGATTAATTGATGTAAAATTTATTTAATTAAATTTTCAAACAATTTAAAAAATAATTTAGGTTTATAAATAAATTAGATGAAAAAATAACTTGAATTAAAATTCATTGTTGTTCATTATTCATAAAAAAATTCAACTTCTAATAAAAAAATAAAAACTATCCCAAATTTAATTTTTAAATTTTCATTTAATAATTGAAATGTATTATTTCTATTAAAAAGTGTAATATTTTTTAAAAAGTAGTTACGATGGGTTCCCCATTAAAAGGAGTTAAAATTTCCTTTTCAGAAAATAAAGAGTTATATTCATAAAATTGGATTTATTCTTATCTTATACCTGTCAAATATATTGGTTGAGTATAAAAAATATTGATTAAATATATAAAATATAAATTTTATAGTGAAAATTAATAAAAAATGGCTTTGTTTAATTTATTGGTATAAAATTGTGTTTTTATATAGAAAAATAGTTTTCCTATAAATTTAATTTCATTATTTTCAAATATTTCATCAATTAACTTATACTAATTAATAACAAAATAATTATTTTTATATAAAAGTTTAAATAGTAATTTTACAATTTATTTAATATTATTTGTGACTTACATTCTATTCGATAATCAGTAGCTATAAAGTATTTTAATAATATTATTAATATTATATTGTAGTTTAGTAAAACTCGGCTTTGCCTATCATCAAATCTATCGGAGGGACTTTTTATTGTGTGTTATATAAGACAAATATGGTGTTGTGTGTGCCAAAAAATAATATAAGTGTTGTGTGTGTAACAATAGTAACTTTCTGCTGCGTATAATGTAAGCTATAATTGGTGGTTATATATATATATATATATGGTCTATCTAGTTCATCATGAAATGAAAAATATTAAAAGTTTATATTAGTTTAAAATAAAAAAAATTAAAAAAATCTTGTAGTGATACATTGATTATTGAAGATACAAGTTATTAAACTCTCTAGTTGATGATAATGATATAATATGATAGTGTCCGACCAAAGATGGTGTAACACCCAATGATTGTGTGAATTGTTTTTTTAAAATTAATTTAATCATTTTGATATTATACAATTCACGCTCCTATTGAAAATATTTTATATTAAAGCACTATGTCTGGATTTCATTTTTGCAACACCAATGCAGTCATTCACTAAATTCAATATAAATTTTAGCTTTCTCTACAAGGAACACTGAGGTAAGCATATGTTATAGGTAAGACAGATGTTCGTCATTTTCATTTGTAACACATAAGACAGAGGGTTAACAAACCACAATTCATTATTAAATATCATTATTTAATAATATATAACATTAAAAATAAATATAACATTATATGATTATCTAAAATATATTTTAATTTATTGGTGACCAATTAAGTAGGAATGAATATAGAAACAAAATGAATATAAACGAAATGATTTTTTAGAAGACCATTTTCATTTGAAAAAGGTAATTTACCTTAACATATTAAAGTAATACTTGTGAAATATATTAATTAAATTTACATATTATGTACTCAATAGTTTTTTATATTCATCCAATAGATTCTATATTCATAATATAAGAACAAACCCAATTTGACACAAAAAACCTGTATTTTTGTTAAGGTACTTTTATAACTTTTTAATGGGGAACTTATATTAAATATAAATTTTGGAACTATTATAAAATTTATTTGGGACAATAAACCATTTTTTTTAAATGAAAACATAAAATTTAGGCATGGATGAATTTGTGGTGTTTTATTATGATGTTTCATTTTTTTAATTAATAGTAAAAAATACTAATATTAATTCAAAATTTCTTTTTCATCTAATTAATTTATAAGGATAATTTATATTTTTAATTTATTATAATTATTTATTTGATTCATAATTTTATTAATTTATTAAATTTAGGTAATTGGAATCATTTTCACAATGCAATTGGTTATTAAAACCTAGAATACTTTTTAACAGTTTTACTTTAAAAACAGGCTTTGTCATCCCGTCTGTGGGATTAAATTTAAATTCATTTCTACCACTTCTGGGATTATAATTTGGAAAAATAGATTCTATATTTGGAATAGAAATAATTTATAATTTCTAATAATATCAAAAAAAATTACCATAAATATGAGTGTAGGTAATTAAAATTAATTATAGTGAATAAGATTAAATTATACTTAACAAGGGACTAAAAC
This sequence comes from Viscum album, assembly GCA_963277665.1. Classification (NCBI taxonomy): domain Eukaryota; kingdom Viridiplantae; phylum Streptophyta; class Magnoliopsida; order Santalales; family Viscaceae; genus Viscum; species Viscum album. The sequence continues at coordinate 870,765,144 of OY728161.1, read as the reverse complement.
CTAAAATTAGGGCCAAATATTACCTAGAAACATTCCCCAATTCATTTAATGGACATATTTAGACCATATACTACCAGGGATAAGAATTTAATCAATATTTGATCCACTATAAATAATCAAAATTGGTTGGGGTTTCCCTTTTCTAAAATATTACAAGAGTGTCACTCATCCTCCACTTTGAAAGGCCTCATTTACTCCACTTCCACACACCTCTCTAGACACTTATGTTCTTCCATGATATGCCCCAATAGCTCCCCAAAATCCATAACTCCTCCCTCAAAGACTCCATTTGGGAAGAAATAAATCTAATTATGTCCTTTTTTTTAAAGTAATACTATGTTACCGAAATAAGAAGAACTTTGAATGATTACGATTTGAGTCAATACACAAGGTAAGAGAATTATGTATCACTCTATATTTCAATGTGATACATGCCTTATTCACCAATAAATTAGTTTTTGTGTTGTATATACTAAACATGAATTTATTACAGTCTTATTATACTTAAATTTGTTGGTATTTACAAAACCATTTTATGATTTTTCTGTCACAGCATTTAAGTTCCAATAGTTAACAAATCAGTAAAGTAATTTTGTCTTAATATTACATCTTGGAGAATCATGACATGTTATACACATATATTTTTATATGATGTGTATAAAAAACATTTTAAATGTTATAATATGAATCTCTATCTTTTCATGGTATTTTAATGCCCCATGTAATTTTATTTTCCTACATAGGGAGTTTGATTCAAATTCACCTTGTGGTAAGAGTTTATTTAAAAAATATAACCATTTCTCAATATTGTTTATAATAATACACTCAATAATGAAATATTATGATCCATATTTCATGAACAACCATGAACAATGATTTTTTCAACCTTTTTTCTATCCAAAAAGAATATTTTTTTACCTCATACAACATTTATGGATTTTCCCACCTTAAATTCTTTGATGCTTTATTTGAATTTTTAATAGTTTAATTTTTAATAAAATGTTTTTAAAAGTGATTTTTAGGGAATTTTTTTTAAAAAGGTTATCAATATTATTTTAAATATTTTCAAGGGAAAACGTTTTTCAAAAGGTTTTCAAGATCCGCTACATTTTAGTAGAGGAAAAATCCTTTCTAAATGATTGATTTCTTCCTTTATAAGTTTTTATGTTTTTGTTCATGAAAATGGTTCTCAAAAGTTTTTACTTTTTAAGAATAATTTTTCAAATGATAAAGGATAATTTTCTAATGAAGTGTTATTAAAAGGATTGCCGTAGTAATTTCCCATCTAAGATGAAATCCATTGGAGTAACTCACATCTTTATTAGAAATGATCTATAGGTTCTATTCATATTATTTATCGTCATATTTTATGTATTGATAACATTATGTTTAGGAAACCCACTTTTTTTCATGGTTTATATGTCTATGAATCCCTCTTCTTTTCACAAAATATTATTTGATGAAATTATTATGAAGCTTATTTTTTAACACATGTTAAGGTATGATTTAATGTTTATGTCAACTATTTCATATCATAGGTTCTGATATGTTTGTTTATGATTTTTTTGGAAACTTTATGCATGAATTCACTATAATACGGGTGGTACATATATCCCCCTCCAATGAATTGAGAAATTATAAATATTAAATGAGATAAAAGGGTACATGGGAGGGAATACCAAGCCTGAAATAAGAGGGTACACTAGAAGATGTACCATTCCTCAAATAAGAGGGTACATGGGAGGATATTCTAAAAATCAAATAAAAGGCTTCATTGAAGTATATCCCATGTTGGTAATAAAAGGGTATATGGTAGGATATCCCAATCCTGAAACAAGAGGGTAAATGGGAGGCGATCCAATGTTTGAATCAAGTACACAGGTGATTATATACATACCAATATGTTACTGAGGTCTTGGTATGAATCCATGGCATAGGGTTTTTATATACTTATTTTTCTATTAAACAATTACGTCTTATTCTTATATTGTGCCTCCATGGATCATTTTCCTTTTCTACTTATGATTCATCTCTTATGAGATGAAAATATTTATTCCTTGATTCATATTTATGATTTTTGATATGAATGGTATGATCTTCTAATTATCATGATCATTTTATCATAACTTTCTATTCATGATTTTTTTATGCATTTACATTTTTTAACCTTACTGAGTATTTCATCTCACCACTTTCTTATGTTTCCCTTCCCTTGGTTGTGAAGATAGGTATTTAAGTATAAATAATAAGGGGTGATATCATTGTGTGAAAAAATTATGATATTTCACCGAGTTAAAATATTTTTGTTCCAAGAATCCAATTGAATTAAACTAATACGGTCTGTGGGAATATGTTTTTGTAATGTTTTATGTATTCTAAAAAGTGATGTAACGTCATGGTATGTTAAGAATGAGTTGTTATATTTGGTATCAAAGAGAAGATTTATTCAGCTGTTGGAATCTAGAATAATATATCTTTATTGAGATCCATATGTATATTTATAAGTATATGTATAGATATGTATCTAAGGATTAGTATAAGGATGAATTAACATTTAGGAAATATCCTAGAATTTTGGTAAATGATAGAGTGATTGGTTTTATAGAAATACATCCCTTTCTGGATACTGCAAGTGGATGTGACTTTGGTATATATGTACCTAGGGGTATTTACATCAACAAGAATCCCAAGGCCTGACTCAGGGTAGTCTAGTACATGACAATGTGTCTTACTGCACACTCAGTTTGACACTCCTAGGGGATATGCTTCGAATATTCATAAACTCTTCAATAAACATTATTAATGAAGTGCATTGTGTTGCATTTGTTTTCAATGAGGTATGCTGTTGTCAAGGAATGAATGGATGGATGTCAAGGAGTTTCAATATGTGAATGACAAAGGATGTGATAGTGTTGGTGATGAATGGAGAATGGCCATGGTACTAAGATGCATGTCACTTAGGAGATTCACTAAGTGACATAGGATGTTGTGGTTGAAACATTCTCTATGAACATCAGACGATTGATGAGCTGATCTTTAAGTTCCAAGAAAATGTATCAACTGGATATAATGTCACCACATTATTAGAAGACCATGCATTGTTAAATAATGCATGAGGAGATGAAGATGATCCATCCACACCTCCTAAGTGGATGAAGTGGTTTAATGAAGACTATGCACTATCTCTTAGTGAATGATGCATTGAAGATGTTCCAATTTGATCTATGATTGGATCATTGAAGAATTTTGATGAATTAATTGATTCAGGAGCTCGGTTGAAGAAGGAACCTTCCTAAGTAATGAATACATGTTGAGGAGGATTGAAGAATTCAAGTGAAGAAGAAATGTAGAAGAAGGATGTCTTAGAGAAGTGTCATGTGGCATATTATACATGGGCACTTTGTTTTTAACAATGTCCTCATTCATGCCTTTTCCAAAAAATTGGCCAGCCAAGGACACCTTGAGGGTTCAACCCCAAGGCACATGTGGGCCTAAGGCGCCACACCCAAGGGGGAACCCGTGGGGCAAGCCCAGGGCGGCAGGGCCACGCAGGGGTGTCACGCCCGCGCGGCAGGGGCGCAGGAGCGCGCCCGGAGTGCATGGTGGGCGCTAGGAGCGCGCCCGCAGGGAGCAGAGGTGGGCGCAAAGTGCGCCCGCAGGGAGAACTCGGCGTAGGGCGGCACCGAGAGGGGAGAAGTTCAACTGAGCGTCTCTCGGCAGCGCCTGGTTGATAAACCACGGAGATTCCGCAAGGTGATTCGATGTGGGATGAAAAATTTCGCCGCGGATCAGATCTGAGCCGTCCGTCTCATCGCGTGCTCGATCTCCGCCGCTCATCGCATCGCGCCGCTCCCGTTCAGATCCAGGTCGTCCGATGTCTTTCATTCGCCCGATCCAACGGCTCCCGGTGTGTCTCCTACCTCGAGCTCGACCGAGCCACCCGTGAGCTCCGGTCGAACCAGGGGCCTCCTCGACGACCTATTTCGAGTTCCCGGCCATCTCCGATTGAGCCGAAGCATCCATGGAGTTCGTCTGAGCCGTATGAACACAACCATGCAATAAAATATGCATGCATGCAATGAGATGATGAATTCGGTCGAGGCCGTGGCAAACAAAGTTTCCGAGGGCGTGCCACGTTGCTCGAACGCCTAAACTGAAGGCTTGCATGCGTTCTAAGTCGAATGCATGAAGAGGAGAGGAAAATGAAAAAGAAAAGTAGCCGCGTGAAACAGAGGAGGAACAAGATTTTGGAAAATCTTGAAAACCCGAGATATTCGGGAGTTTGAATTTAAACCACGCGGATGTTTTGAGGCATTTCTCTACCTATATAAAGAGAACCCGAAGCACGGTGAAGCTTGCTGATCCTTTGTTGAAAATCCGATGTTCCGTGAGAAGCAATTTGTGCCTCGCGAAGTCGAAGCCCCGCGCAGCACCCTACGCGGCAGTGAAGCCCGGAGCACCCCTTGCTCCGAGAGGTTCCTTTTGTGCACTCCTTGCACGAAAGAAGAAAGGGAGTCCCATGTGCGCCTTCCTTGCGCGACAGGAAGACCCATGGCCGCATCCTTGCGCGCCCGTGGTTGCATCCTTCTCTTCCCGCGGACTTGCGCGGCAGGAGGTGTTTGCGCGACCCTTGTGCACCTTGAGGACTTGTGCGCGGCATGTGAAGACCACACTACTTTTTGTGTGTGTGGAAACGCGACCCACAGCTAACCCTTGTACCCTTGACACATGCGCGGCCCGTTTTTGATGAAGACATCTGTGGGCAGTGTGTGTGCATAAGTGGAGAAGGACACATTCGGGTGTGTGTGCAAGAAGGGAAGGAAAGGCCGTTGCCTTGTGCAACCAAAGAAGACCCGAGGCCTTAGTGCATTTGTGTGTGCATTCTTGAAGAGTGAAGACCACCACACTTTGTGTGTGTGTGCATTTGAAAAGAAGGCCGAGGATAGCTTGGGTGTGTGAAAAAATAGTGAAGGCCAAATACACACTCATTGTGTGTGTGCAAATCAAAGAACAAAGTTGTGTGTGCAAAACAACAAAGTGAAGTGGCCGAACCTATGTGTGTGCTCTAATAGGAGTGGACACACTTAGAAGAAGAAGAAGACTCACACAAATTATAACACACATTTAAGTGTTTAAACACATTGAACAATGTGTGAAGTTCAAGTGAGAAGGTGTGTGCTATAGTTGACTACACCCTTTGAGGGTTTATTGCACCAAGAAGAAAGAAAGGGGAAGTGCATGCATGCATGCATGCACATGCACACGTGAACAAAGATAAATCAGGTTGTGTGCAATTCAGTTGTCCAAGACCAGGAGATATTGAAGAATTTAGAGAAGCCATGCAATCAGTGCATGAGGAACCAGAGATTCCATGCACTCAGTGCATGAAGTTGAGCTGAACTGAGACTGGACCAGACTGAAGTTAAAGACATCAGTTGTCTGAGTATTCAGTAGTTGGAGAGAGGCCATGTCATCCTTAGAAGAAGGTGATAAAGCCTGAGCAAGACGAGAAGACCTGATCATCACAAGTGATCAGAGGTACAGAGCAAGGCCAGCATTCTTTATCCCAGACTGCTGAAGATACTTGAAGAAGATTAAAGTGAAGAAGAGCTACTCGTGTGACTCGAGGAGCCAAGAGAAGACCTTGTGGGACTCAGGGAGAAGAAGTATTCAGTGGGATTCTGGAGCAGGCCAGTGGGACTCTGGTAACACTGTGGGACGCAGTATAAAGACCCTCCTGTGTGACTCAGGAGAGATACAGTGGGACTCTGTATCGACCATTGTAATACTAACCTATTATAATGGAGAAACCATGTTGGGGTGTATAACCAACATGGCAAGGACGTAGGCCTTTGGTGCCTAACCTTGTAAATCCTTGTGTCTAGTGCCGTTACATTTACTGCATCATTCGAGGAAAGGTGAGAGATACAAGAAGAGTGGATCGAGGCTTTAACCAGCCATAGAGGTTTTATTGATAAGGAATCAATTAGTAAAAAGTTTTAATGGATCACTGATTCACCCCCTCCCCCTCTCAGTGATTCACACTGATTTGGGCACTTCAATTGGTATCAGAGGGAAGGTTACCTCTAAAAGATCCAAGAGAGTCAATATGGAGTGCAGATTTGAGGAAATGAAAGAACAACCTCAAATGGAGATATCTGCCAAGACTCAGAAAAATAGAAAGAAGAAACAGGAAAAGAAGATGAAGAAAGCCTGTCCTAGCTGTGATAAAGTTGGAACAATGAAAGATCTTCAAAGTGAAATCGAATATCTTCAGAAGACAGTCCCCAAGGAAGTGGCAATGTGTATAGCTACAGGCATCCTTGATCTTCAAGAAGAAAAATTACAGCTAGAAGAAGAAGCCAATACAATGGAAGATCAGTTGGCTAAAAGGGTTTTCATAACCAACGCTCTCAGAAAGTTGGTGAAGGCTAAAGATGAAACTGTTTCTCTTTGCAATGAATGATATGAAGACACTGCTGAAGAATTGCAAAGAAGCCTTTCTGAGAAAGAATTCTTTAAAGTAGTAATCAAAGAAGTTTTCCATGCACTGGAAAAATTGCACAGAGTTTCAATGATTGTCAGAGATTCTCAAATTGAAGACAAAGTCAAAATGGTGAAGGATCTTGACAACTCATTGCATGAAATAAAGAAGGTGCATGAAGACCAATTAGAACAACTGGTGGAGAATTGGGAAGGAAAGCTAAGAACTGTTGAGGATGAGAAGAACTCCCTCAACATGAAATACTTAGAACTAGAGGTGATATTGAAAAATCTGCAATCACCCAAAGCTGAATCCTCCCAGTCAGCTAAAAGAAGAAATGTTGCCACTCAAGTGAGCTTTGTGAAGGATGATTTTAAAATAAAGACATCCTCTAATAAAAGGGAAACATCTTCTAGAAAGAAGGTACCCTCCATGCCATCTTGTACTGATGCTTCTAATTGTGTTTCCACAAAAAGTGCAGGATGGAAAAATAATTCCAAACAAGTATGGATGAAGAAAATGAAGAAGCAGAGCTCTCCTGAAACAACACAGCAGCTCCAGAAAAGTACCCTAAAATCAGAAGGACTGAAGAAGTCAAGATTTGTGGGTCAATGTTGGTGTTGTAATAAGTATGGGCACTGTGAAAATGATTGTTAGTACAATCCAATAAATGTCAAAGCACAAAGGAAGCCCATGCCAAGGGGGAGCAAGCCAGAAGGAAATAATCAACATCCACAGGTCCAGAGACATCTGTTTACTACTAACAGATTTGGATTTCTTGACAACATCTGGGATGGTTGAAAAAGTGGTCAAAAGAATGATACATGTCAATCTCCAATTGTATCCAAAGATGGAAAGATGAAAAGATCACAGAACCTGGCTCAGAAAGAATACTTGGGAAGAAAGTATAAGAAAGTGGAAGATGCTCCCAAGAAGATTATGAAAAAGTAAGAGAAGTCCTTGGAATTCAAATCCAAGAAGGGTGGTGCATCAAGAAGAGACACCAAGAAGACATTCTTCTACTGTGGAAAGAAAGGAGACACCATGGATCTTTGTGAACAAGCCATGTAACTGAATAGAAGCAGACTGGATTCAAAAGGACAATCAATCCAGAAGAAGCATAAGGGATTGATTGAAAATAAGTTGCCTAAGAAAGGTAGCTTAACAGCATCAAAAGAACCATGTGGAACTTCTAGAACTGAGGCCACACTTCCTAGTGACTTACTAGTCATATGGCCAAATCAGTTGCAACTTGGAAAAGATCTGCAAAGAGCTGAAGATGAAGTTCTGGCAATTGCTAAGGCAAAAGGAAAGAAAAAGATTTCACATGAAGATCAAGTTCTGTGTGTGAGGTGCAATCAAGCTGGACATACTAGTGATAAATGCATGATATTCATTCCATCTCAGAAGGGATTCTTCAAAAGAATGAAGATTGCACCAGGAGACCCTAGTGCTCAGAAGGCACCTAGAAATACAGGAGTCACACACAATGATGTTAAAGAGGTGTTGAGATCCACATCGGCACAGACATCAATGAAGATCAAATGTGCAAGTGTGAAGAATGGTGAAAATGGGACATCTCGGTTGAGAGAATCTTCTCAACCTTGATGTTCACATTGATGAACCAAGGAGGTTCCATCTTATTCCCATATACTTCTGGTATTTACATGTGCTAACATTGCAGGGAATTGAAGATGGTGATCATTCTCATCTGGAGAGTGGTTTGGACAGAATGGAGTGCACCCCTTGAGGGGGAGCCAATTAGAAGATGGGATTCTAAGATTTAATACCATCTTGAGAAAAGTGAAGGTATTACAATCATACATTCATCCCTTGTTTCTTAATTGTATTCCTCATGACAATTAAGGGGGAGTATTGATTGAAGACAAATGGTTGAAAGGGGGAGCTTTATCTTTGCACCTGAACTTTCTAATGAGTTTTGTGAAGTATGTGCAGGATTCAGCAATTCATTGTTATATCTGAAAAATTTCAAGCCCCTTAAAGCATGATCTCACATGTATAGTGAATGTAGGACAGCATTGAGTACCTTGGTTACATCACTCTTTTTTTCTACACCGGGTTAGCCCAAGTAGACTTAGAGTTGATTTACTAAAGGTTCTTTTCTAAAGAGAACATGTGACATCATCCCTCTCTCAGTGTTTTTCAAGAAAATACTTTTCAAAGGGAGGAAGAGATTTTTGAAAGAGAACCACACCACACCTTTGCATTTGGTTTCAAATAAAGGGGAGAAATATTGGCACACATATTGACCCATTCATATGTGCAGAAGTAGTGTATTGACAACAAATACAAAGGGGGAGATTGAAGTGCACTGTGTTGCATTTGTTGTCAATGAGGTATGTTGTTGTCAAGGAATGAATGGATGGATGTCAAAGAGTTTCAATATGTGAATGACAAAGGATGTGATGGTGTTGGTGATGAATGGAGAATGACCATGGTACTAAGATGCTTGTCACTTAGGAGATTCACTAAGTGACATAGGATGTTGTGGTTGAAACATTCTCTATGAACATCAGACGATTGATGAGCTGATCTTTAAGTTCCAAGAACTTGTATCAACTGGATACAATGTCACCACATTATTAGAAGACCATGCATTGTTAAGATAATGCATGAGGAGATGAAGATGATCCATCCACACCTCCTAAGTGGATGAATTGGTTTAATGAAGACTATGCACTATCTCTTAGTGCATGATGCATTCAAGATGTTCCAATTTGATCTCTGATTGGATCATTGAATAATTTTGATGAATTAATTGATTCAAGAGCTCGGTTGAAGAAGGAACCTTCCTACGTAATGAATACATGTTGAGGAGGATTGACGAATTCAAGTGAAGAAGAAATGTAGAAGAAGGATGTCTTAGAGAAGTGGAATGTGGCATATTATACATGGGCACTTTGTTTTTAACAATGTACTCATTCATGCCTTTGCCAAAAAATTGGCCAGCCAAGGACACCTTGAGGGTTCAACCCCAAGGCACATGTGGGCCTAAGGCGCCACACCCAAGGGGGAACCCGTGGGGCAAGCCCAGGGCGGCAGGGCCACGCAGGGGTGTCACGCCCGCGCGGCAGGGGCTCAGGAGCGCGCCCGTAGTGCATGGTGGGCTCTAGGAGCGCGCCCGCAGGGAGCAGAGGTGGGCGCAAAGCGCGCCCGCAGGGAGAACTCGGCGCAGGGCGGCACCGAGAGGGGAGAAGTTCAACTGAGCGTCCCTCGGCAGCGCCTGGTTGATAAACCGCGGAGATTCCGTGAGGCGATTCGATGTGGGACGAAAAATTTCGCCGCGGATCAGATCTGATCCGTCCGTCTCATCGTGCGCTCGATCTCCACCGCTCATCGCATCGCGCCGCTCCCGTTCAGATCCAGGCCGTCCGATGTCTTTCATTCTCCCGATCCAACGGCTCCCGGTGTGTCTCCTACCTCGAGCTCGACCGAGCCACCCGTGAGCTCCGTTCGAACCAGAGGCCTCCCTGACGACCTATTTCGAGTTCCTGGCCATCTCCGATCGAGCCGAAGCATCCATGGAGTTCGTCTAAGTCGTATGAACACAACCATGCAATAAAATATGCATGCATGCAATGAGATGATGAATTCGGTCGTGGCCGAGGCAAACAATGTTGCCGAGGGCGTGCCACGTTGCTCGAACGCCTAAACCGAAGGCTTGCATGCGTTCTAAGTCGCATGCATGAAGAGGAGAGGAAAATGAAAAAGAAAAGTAGCTGCGTGAAACAGAGGAGAAACAAGATTTTGGAAAATCTTGAATACCCGAGATATTCAGGAGTTTGAATTTAAACCACGCGGATGTTTTGAGGCGTTTCTCTGCCTATATAATGAGAACCTAAATCACGGTGAAGCTTGCTGATCCTTTGTTGAAAATCCAAAGTCCCTTCAGAAGCACTCTGTGCCTCGCGAAGTCGAAGCCCCGCGCAGCACCCTGCGCGGTAGTGAATCCCGGAGCACCCCTTGCTCCGTGAGGTTCCTTTTGTGCACTACTTGCACGAAAGAAGAAAGGGAGTCCCATGTGCGCCTTCCTTGCGTGACAGGAAGACCCGTGGCCACATCCTTGCGCGCCCGTGGTTGCATCCTTCTCTGCCCGCGGACAAGCGCGGCAGGAGGTGTTTGCGCAACCCTTGTGCACCTTGAGGACTTGCGCGCGGCATGTGAAGACCACACTACTTTGTGTGTGTGTGCAAACGCGACCCACGGCTACCCCTTGCACCCTTGACACATGCGCGGCCCGTGCTTGAAGAAGACACCCGTGGTCAGTGCGTGTGCATAAGTGGAGAAGGACACATTCGGGTGTGTGTGCAAGAAGGGAAGGAAAGGCCGTAGCCTTGTGCAACCAAAGAAGACCCGAGGCCTTAGTGTATTTGTGTGTGCATTCTTGAAGAGTGAAGACCACCACACTTTGTGTGTGTGTGCATTTGAAAATAAGGCCGAGGATAGCTTGGGTGTGTGAAAAAATAGTGAAGGCCAAATACACACTCATTGGGTGTGTGAAAATCAAAGAACAAAGTTGTGTGTGCAAAACAACAAAGTGAAGTGGCCGAACCTATGTGTGTGCTCTAAGAGGAGTGGACACACTTAGAAGAAGAAGAAGACTCACACAAAGTATAACACACATTTAAGTGTGTAAACACATTGACCAAATGTGTGAAGTTCAAGTGAGAAGGTGTGTGCTATAGTTGACTACACCCTTTGAGGGTTTATTGAACTAAGAAGAAAGAAAGGGGAAGTGCATGCATGCATGCATGCACATGCACACGTGAAGAAAGATATATCTGGTTGTGTGAAATTGAGTTGTCCAAGACCAGGAGTTCTTGAAGAGTTTAGAGAAGCCATGAAATCAGTGCATGAGGAACCAGAGATTCCATGCACTCAGTGCATGAAGTTGAGCTGAACTGAGACTGGACCAGACTGATGTTAAAGACATCAGTTGTCTGAGTATTCAGTAGTTGGAGAGAGGCCAAGGCATCCTTAGAAGAAGGTGATAAAGCCTGAGCAAGACGAGAAGACCTGATCATCACAAGTGATCAGAGGTACAGAGCAAGGCCAGCAGTCTTTATCCCAGACTGCTGAAGATACTTGAAGAAGCTTAAAGTGAAGAAGAGCTACTCGTGTGACTCGAGGACCCAAGAGAAGACCATGTGGGACTCAGGGAGAAGAAGTCTTCAGTGGGATTCTAGAGCAGGCCAGTGGGACTCTGGTAACACTGTGGGACGCAGTATAAAGACCCTCCTGTGGGACTCAGGAGAGATACAGTGGGACTCTATATCGACCATTGTAATACTATCCGATTATAATGGAGAAACCATGTTGGGGTGTATAAACAACATGGCAAGGACGTAGGCCTTTGGTGCCGAACCTTGTAAATCCTTGTGTCCAGTTCCTTTACATTTACTGAATCATTCGAGGAAAGGTGAGAGATACAAGAAGAGTGGATCGAGGCTTTAACCAGCCATAGAGGTTTAATTGATAAGGAATCAATTAGTAAAAAGTTTTAAGGGATCACTGATTCACCCCCTCCCCCTCTCAGTGATTCACACTGATCTGGGCACTTCAATTAAGGATGTAAATGAAATATTACTATGGACAATATATGATAACCCTTAGGCGTTGTTGATTAAAAAATTGGTTTCAATATTTAGGAATCCTATATTTATTTTTTTAGGACTATGATTATTTCTTCTATGATATGTGTTTATGACCCTATTCTATTTTGTTTTACTCAACATATAGAATTATAAAGAACATGGTAAATATTCTATGTTTTATATATAGAATGTATTTGTATTTTAAAAATTCATTTTGTAAGTGGAAATACCGTAATGATATTTTGGAAGGTGGCATGATTATTGGTCAAACATATGAAGATAAAGAGACCCCAAACTACATATGAAAGGTTTGTGAATTTATTCCTACATTATTTACATTCAATATAAGAATAATGATTAGATTGAGGTCAAGGAACCTTAAGATTTTATTCATATTTTATATTATTATAATTAGGTATTAAGGACATATTCATTGAATCCTGAGTTATGTTTTAAGAATAAAGTCAGATGAATGAAGTATTAATGTTTTGGAATTCAACGAATATGTTATATGAATTATGAAATATATAATTATTTTCAGTATAATATTTCATTAATGATTGAAAAGGATTTGATGAATTGTTATTTTATGTAATAGTGATATTTTTATTAAAGGAAGGTAACCCTTAATTAATGTCTAATGTTAGGATAATGATATATGAATAATGATATCTTGTATATGAATAAGTAAATTAGAAGGTACATATTACCTTGGATTAAGAACATATTATTGATAAAGTGGTCTATTTCATAAAGGATGAAGTTTACAACATATTTGATTTAAATAATGTATCGAGTAATCATTGGAATAAGGGAGAATTATAGTTTTTCTAATGAATTTATATTGATTTAGGTTATGACTTTGTTTCAAGGGAATATACGTAATGGGTATTTATATGTTTGGAATGTGATAACCAAGCGAAATTTTTTCATATATGGGGGATTAATGTTAATATAATTTCATTTCATTCTTTCTAAGGATTTTAATTTTCACCTTTAAAAAGGGTTATAAAGTTAAACATTTATGGATGGTTTTTGTTACAGTTTAAATGAAGTTGGTAAGATTAAAGTGTCAATCACCACGTAAGGATTTATTATTATTAAATAACTTGATCAAAGATCATTGTGTTTATAATAAAAAATAACAAATTGGATGTCATATCATGGATCTCATGATCTATTTGTAATTCAATAATGAAACATTCACCTACCATTTTGGATAAAGTGGTTAAGAGGATTAAGGAAGAACAAAGTTTGTTGTTGTCCAAAAACCATGAAAGTATTTCATTTCATGAAAATTATTGAACTTTTGAAAAAGATTTACAAATACAATTTTGTCTTTAATACCTTATTTTTTTAGATCCAATGGACTTTAAAATCATCAAAGATTTATGACTTTGAGTCCCTCATATTTTCGTTTATTATTCAATTTTTTATGATTGATGATCTCAATCAATACCTTTAAATATTTACTATTTTCCTCCAAGTCCATGATTTAACTTCCCACTTATGTTCTACTATGTATAAACCTAGTTATTTGATTCGTTGTATTACCATTATGTTTCCAAAATTGTTTTTTAAATGATGTGATTTTGTTCATATTATGGATGTGGGTATATAAGAAATGAAATATAAATTATTAAACCTTTAATAATCGAAAAAAATTTCTTGGGAAAAATATATTTTAAAGGGGGTATAATGTAACTTCTTGAGATTTTTTGAATTATAATTTTTTGAATTAATTTAGAATTTTTGATGTTTTTCATTTCAGGTAACACTAAAAATAGTTTATAATAACGAAATATGTCTATATTTCATTATATACAATAGAAAGTCAATTATTCAATACAAAAAACATAAATTTTAGCTTTCTCTAACATTAATGTTATCTTACATTGCACGCAAGAATCACATTCCTCAATGGGCTGCGTAAAACACAAGATTGAGTGTTACTGAAGAATAATTCCTTATTTAAATGATATTATTTAAAAATATATAACAAAGAATTTAAATTTAATATCATAGGTTTAACTAAATTTTAGTTTAATTCGTTAGTTCCCTATTAATTTTAAAAGAATATAGATAGAAAATTAATATAAACATAATGGTTTTATAAAAGACTATTTTCATATAAAAAGAAGATTTATTTTGATAAGTTGAATTAATTACTACCATTAAATTATATTTATTAAATTTTTATGTTATATATTCAATACTATATTTTTTTATATTCATATAATATATTCTATAGGAATATGATAAAAACAAACCCAATTGTACACATCAAAACCTAGATTTTTAATAAGGTACTTTTATCACCTCTTAAGGGATTACCTAAATTAAATATAAATTGTAGAACTTTTATAAATTTTATGAATCAAAATAGACATATTTTTTGAAATAAAAACATAAAAAATATGTGAGGGTGAATTTGTTGTTTTTTTTGTGATGTTTCGCTTTTTAATGAATAATAAAAAAACAATGAAATTTAAATCAAAATTGTTATTTCATCTAATTTATTTTTATGCATAAATTATATTTTTAATATATTTTAAATTTTATTGACCTAAAAATTTAATAAAATTATCATATTTATTTCATTCGAATCAATTTTACAATGAAATTGGTTATAAAAACGTAGCAAGCCTTTGAATGTTTTTATATTAAAAACCTTCATTGTTGTCCCATCTAAAAGATTGAATTTAAATTAATTTTTTCCAGTTCTGTGATTAGAATATGGAAAAATATATTTTATATTTGGAGTCATTATAATATATAATTTCTAATAAAATTAACTTATTTTTTTAAAAAAATATTAGTGAAGGTAATAAAAAAATAATTATAATGAATTTGTTTAAATTAAGCTTACTATGGGAGTAAACCCTAAACATAAAGCCTAATATGACAGAGAAAGTTGTCCAAAATACATCTTATAGAATTATTTGTACCTTATACTCCCATTTATATACTTTAAAACAGTATTTGATCCACTTTCAATAAAAAAATATGGGTGAGGTTTTCCGTTTCAATTAAATTACAAGGGTGACACTCGTCATCAATTATAAATGTCCTCCCCTACTCTCACTTCCACTCACCTATAAAAACACATTTGTTAGGCCAATCTCTACCAAAATAGATCCAAAACATCCCTAACTACCTCTTGGAAGCATCAATTGGTTCAGAAATAAATCCAAGTCAGTCGTTCGGTGAAAAGAAAAAGGAGTTACCCTAGGAAGAGGTGCTTTGAATGAGTGTGACGAGAATCCTGACACAATGAAAAGGAATTTCATCTCTCTATTTATTTTGGTGATATTCATACCATATGAACCTATCAATTATTTTTTTGGTGTATATAATGCCCATAAATGTATTATATTTCTCTTTTACTCAATTCTATAGGTATTTATGTAAAAATTTTATGATCTTTCTTTCGTGGGGTTTATGATTCAAAAGTTAACAAATGTGTAAAGTAATTTTGTCTCAAATTTAATTATTAGAGAAATATGCCATGTTATAGACCTTTATATTTATATGAGGTTTATAAAAATATTTTGAAATGTTATAACATGAATATCATTCTTTTCATTATATTTTAAAGATCCATATAATTTTATTTTCCTACGTGGGGAGTATGATTTAATGTTTCCATGTGGTAATAATTTAATGAAACAATCTAAATATTTATAAGGATTGTTTATTATAACATTTTAATTAATAAAATAATATTTTCTTTATTACATGAAAACTCATTAAATTTATTAACATATGGTTTTTCATGATTTATTCATGTACTACTATCATTCTTCCACACTTTGGTAATTCAGATAATTAATAAATTATTTTTATGAAATATGAAAATAATTCTCTCTTCAATTGGAAATATAATATTCATAATAACCATGCTTTAAAGAATGGTATCTTAATAATATTATAATAAAATCATATGATCATTAAAATTCATTTTTAACAATTTTTTCTTTTAAAAATCTTTTGAAAGGAATCTTCTTGTAGCATTTTGAATAATTATTTTTTTCTATCATTTTTAGTATTAATAATGAATTTTCTTTTTACCTCATATGGAATGTGCAGATTTACCCATCACAATTTCATGGATGCATCCTTTGAATTTTTAATAGGTTAATTAAAAAAATATTAAAAATATTTAAAAAATATGTTTTCTAAAAGGGTTTCATGCTTATTTTATACGGTTTCAAGGAAAAATGTTTTCAAAAGATCTTAAAACTCTTATAAAATTTTTCAAAGGAAAAGTATTTCATAATGTTTTTAATTATTAATTTATAATTTTTCAGGTTTATTTTCAGGAAAATGATTTTCAAAAGTTTTTTCATATAAAGATGAATTTTTTATAGGAGAAAGGATATTTTCCTCATGATGTGTTTTGAAAAGATCTATCATAGTTATTGCACATATGAGATAGAATAAATTAGTCTTAATCGTGAATTTCTGGGAAATAATCTAAACAATTCATTCACATTATTTATGTGATTGGCTTATATATTGATGACAGAGTGTTTATGAAACATGCTTCATTTTTAGGATATATTTACATCAAATCTACTTAATTTCATGGGTTAGGATTTGATGATAATAATATGAAACATGTTTATTTATCTATTGTTTAAGGAATGATTTCATTTTTATGGCACCGATTTCATTTCATGAGTTATGGTAATATTTTTTTTGATATTTATAGAACTTGTATAAATGATTTTATTTTAAGATGGGTGGGACCTATATCTCTCTCCAATGAATTGGGTAATGATAAAATTTTTATGAGATCAAATGTTACATGTGAGGTAATCCCAACCCCAAAACAAGAGGCTACATGTGAGTTTATACCAGGCACAAAACAAGAGGATACACGGGTAGATATCCTATGCTAGAAACAAGAGGGTACGTGAGAGGACATCCCATTCCCAAAACAAGAGGGAACATGGGTGGACATCTGAAGCATGAAACAAGAGGGAACACATGAGTATATCCCAAGACTAAAATAAGAGGGCACATATGCCAATATTGAATTAGGTACATAGGTGATTAACCCAAACCTAACATGTTACAAAGGAATTAGTAGGTAGTTTTGACATTGAGTTTTTATACGCTTATTTGTATGACGGAATTATTTGTCTTATTCTTATATTGTGATTTCATGGGGTAATTGTGGTTTGTATTAGTGGTAACAACCTCGTAATCCTACAAATAAAATGGGGGTTCAAAACCCATTGGGTGTAGGTACTGTAGCAGTACTGTAGTAATAGTGATATTGTAGTAGTGACAGCCACTGTAGTTGCAGTATCAATGGGAACAGTATCAGTGGAGCGTACTGTGTGAGTACTGCAGAAGGTGGGTACAATAGTATTACTATTAAAAAATGGCACTTGGGCAAAAACATTAGTGTCTATGAGCCATGAAATGGGTTACATGCCCAGTGGGCCTTCGGGCCAAATATTTATAATTTAATAAAGTCAGTAGTTGGGTTGTTTATCCCTTGGGGGTGATATGGCCATCCTTTTAGGCTTCTGTGTGGGGGATTTCGGAGAGTGTTCGAAGTAATTGTACCTCTATGCACCTAATGTAATATGCTTTCATGGGTTATGTTCTTTATTTACATATGATTCATGTCTTATGAACAACAAATATTTATGTAATGATTCATGTTTATGATTTTTGATATAAAGGCTATTGTCTTCGATTGATCGTGATAACATTTGCATACCCTTATGTTCATGATATACTTATGTATTTCCTTTATTTACCCTTAACGAGCATATGACCTTACCCCTTTCTTATGCTTCCATTACAATGGTTATGAAGACAGTGTTTTAAGTAGAAATAGTAATGTAGAAGATCATTGTGGTAATCATTGATGAAATTTCATTGAGTTAGAATAATTTTTTCCACGTTTCCAAGGGCACTGCCCTGATATGGTATTTGGGTGTTCATTTTTTGAAATGTTTTATATATTCAATAAAAGTGATGTATTGTCAATATACATTAGGAATTGGTCATTATAGATTAGATTTCAAGTTGGGTCATGGATTATTATTCAATAATTATGGTTACCAATGTGAGGTCCACTGTTTGATGGTTCTCAACTAAGTTAAATGAATTTTTCATAAATTAGTGTTGTTCTATAGTCTCTAGAATTTTGAGTGTGATTTTTATGCTATTTTTTTCAAATTTATTTTAGGGTATGTAGAGACTACAGAACCAAAATAGCCAATCTAATGATATAATTATGTTTATATAATAATATGTATTTTTTAACTTTTTATGGGTGAAATGTGATGAAAAAATGAATATATAAGAATTTATTGTTAATGTAGATAAAATGTGGATTTTTATATCGAATTTTTTTTATAAATAAAATTATTTTTTAAATGATGATAGAAATCCTATATAGAGTTAAATTAAATCCACTAGTTGATATTGTTTATGTGATATAAACAACTAAATCATTGTTCTCTTGGATATTTTTTAGATTCACTAGATTTTGGAGTCCACTTGATCAAAGTAAAATGCTTCCACTTTCAGTTCAATAGAAAACAACCAGTTATATAGGATTAGGGGATGGTACGATTCCTCATATTCATTGGTTTTAGGAGATATAAAATTTACTAGTCATTTTTTTAAATACTAGGGATAATATCCTCAATAATGTGTTGATCAGTATGTTGATCGGGGAGTTGAATATCAATATCATCTTCCCATTCTTCTATAGGGGGTTTCTAAATAGGATCTTCCACCATATATCTATCTTTTTCAACCAACCAGGTGGATTCTACCATTAATTAATCAGAAGGAATAAAATAATTTTCTAAATCAGTAGATTTAACATATGGAGTGTTAGTGAAATGATTAACTTTTGATAAGAACAAATGAAATAAATGAAAAGAATATATCCCCCTTATATTGCCTCAATAAGAATATTTTCTCAATGTTATGACACCTATAGAAATAATTCCTTAAGTGAATCAAGTAGTGGCAATTCTTCCACATAATCCCTTATAATATCCATTCCTCATATTCAAAGAAGGTCCAAAAAACTTCAGAAAATGACATGTCTTAGACTATAGGAACATTTTTATTCCACTTGAAAAGTACTCAAATATTTTTATTAATATAAAATCGGTATTATATTATCCCATAATGTTTCATCAGGGTCAAATTAGTAACAAGGTTGGTCCAAGATGTTCCTTTCTATTCCAGAAATTCTACCCCTATTCTCTTTCATAACATCTCCATGGGTAGTGTTCATACCTATGGTATGAAATAATTGAACACTATAAGTTATTAAAATATTTTTTATATATTAATCATGTGGGATTACATATAATTAAAAATGATGAAAAGACAAGAAAAAATATCACGAGGATTACATTATGAATTGGTTTTCTTCATGAAAATGATTCAGAATTATTGTTGAAATAATTTATAGAACAATTAAATTGTATTGGGAGTATTTTTTAAACTCATTAAGGTAATTAAGCTCCAAAAATGAACTCAAGGGTGTAACTTATGATATTTTTGGGGTTTTTGAAAATAAAATAATAAAATAGGGGGAATGTGTGATGTGATGTTTGAAAGGCAGAGGTGAAATGAAAATGAAATTGAATATAGAGTTTGGAAGAAGTTATTGTAGTAAGTTATTATAAAAATTAATATTTTATTTTTTATTATAATTTAAGGATATCCCAATTATACTCTCCTAAATATAATATTATCACCTCATCCATTAGCACTATCAATTTCATTAAATTGGTTACCTACAAAAACATTTCACCAATAATGTTCCTTATAAGAAATCTAGTTTACACCCCATGGGATTGTATAGGTACACCAAACATACTCATCCACAAAATCTCTCAAGGTATGATTTGATATGCATGTATCCACTATCACGATCAATTCAATCCATAATTACACATTTTATTACTTACATAGTGAAAATATGGAAGGGTCTCATTTAACCATTACAATTTATAGGGTATACGACAATAAAGAGCAATTACTGTAAAATTTCAACCATTCCCCCATCATTCAACACTAGGAAATCTCATAGTGATATTAAAAATAAAATATAGACTGATATTATTATTAAAAACCCTAAGTTTGTATAATTGTGGGCATCCTTAGACAAAGCATATAATGTTTTCCTTAAATTGATACAGAAGTAAGAAATAAATGGAGACATCATAAAGATATGATGAAAATGACGATAATGAAAACCAAACATCTCAAAAATGTTGTAACACCAATTAATAATAAAATAAGAACATTTAATTTGAAATCATATATGACATACACCATTGATCATAAACAAAACATAAAATATATTTATTTTAAATTTAATCTATTTGCAAGCTTGAGGGACATGAAAAAATGATTCTAATGAAAAATAATATTATATATTGTTATTACATAGGCATTAAACTAGATGTTTTGAATAGTAATAAATAAATGATAAAAATTAGTATTATTTATTGATTATACACAAAATAAGGATCATTTAAAAGAAAAATAAGTGTTTTATGAGAAAATGCATTTTTCTTAAAAATGGTTTAGTCACACATTGAACACATATTTAAAAATTAATTTCAAACAAATTTAGAATTTTTGTTTTATAAAAATAAATTACTTTTGGAAATCATCGTAAAAAATTATCTTTGGGAAAAATTTTGGGATTTTTATAAAAAAAATAATTTTTGATGAATAATAAAAAATATTTTTTTATTGAATAAATCCAATTCATTTAAATAATTATATGGTTAAATAGTATTTTAAATTTGTTTTAAAGTAATATTTATTCAATTATAATAAAATTTATATAATTTAGGTCATTTTAATTAGTTTCATATTGAATTTTGATATTAAAACCTTGTATACTTATGAGAATGTTCCCCATGGATAGCCGCTTTTTCTTTGCATCTATTGGTTTGATTTTAAATTGGATTATACCAAATATGTTTATTGAATTTGAAAAAACGTATTCAATTTTTTTAATCATAGTTATTTATATTATCTATTATCTCTAACGTGATTTTCCACCATTATGAATAGTAAAAGTAAGAAAAATTTATTACCGTAGCTAAGGTAAAAAAATTCATTTAACTGGAAGTTAAAATAAAAATATAAATGTTATATTGACATGAAATGTGGTCCAAAACACATTTAATTTCCATATTTAGACTTTATTATGAATAAGTGTCGATAATGACCAATTTTTTAGGCTTTTGAAATTATATATTTTGGGTGTAATTAAATATTTTTAAAAATTCTATATGTGTCTTCTTCCCCACTAATAAAAGACCCCTCAATCACCACATATATTAAAACATAAAAATCCATTTGGTACCTTCATTTCCTATAAAAATACCTTCATTACTAAACTTTAAACATCTTATAGAACTTTTTTATCATAAATCTATCCTACGAATGATTGTAGTGAAAACTTGATTTTTTTTCCAAATAAGTGGTGTTGTCTTTAAATGCGTGTTTATATTATTTTCTTCTTCCACCTACATAAAATATCATTAAAACATGACTATATAATAAAATAATTATATTAAATATACATATATATTTTATTATGTTAATATAATGACATGTATCCATCTCCTCTTCTATCAAATGGGAAACAAAATTGATGATCTCATCTACGACATACTATCTCTTCACGAACCAATGTAATTATCTTTCCACCATCACCTTGCAAGGATGGATTTAATGATGTATTTAAAATATTTATATGATATTTTTGATACTGTTTTACTTTTTAATTCTAATATGACATATACCTTCTTATATACAATGTTGTTTGAAATACGATAACAACACTCGTTTTACAATGGACAACACTATAGCAAAATTACGTGATTGGTTTTTCACTTACACATTGCATGGAATGTAAGAAATTTAAATTTACTTAATATATTTGATATATATTATATGAAATATATTCTATGAAATTAATATTTCACCTAATTATTTATCCTTTCACTCGTTAATGGAAAGATATAGTTGCTCGTGTGTACGTACGACTTACTATCTCCACGAAGTGATGTGATTCATTTTCCTTGTCTATAATTAATCAATGATTCTAAAAATATCATATATAAAAAATTAATTTTACATTTATAACTTTGATATTATTATTTATCTTGTGGATGAAAATCATATTCCCATCAACCAAATCATTAATGAAAAACATGCATGATAAAACCAGGCAATTAACACATGGATCAATGAAAATACGGAAATATTATTACGAATTGGGTGATAAAATGTATTAATATATTAATATTTGTTATTATGAATATGATAATTTTATTGGAATAAATTAATAACATCATTAAAACCGTTATACATGAGATTAAATCAAGTTCAATCAAAAGGAATCATGAGGTAAGAGACTTGATCTCAATTTATCTTAATTGAGGGATATTGAAATGTAATGAATCTAGATTATTTTATCTGATGTATATAATAATTTTGTTTGTAATATCATAAATACTTCATATCTTATAGTAATTTCAGTTTTAATTTTAATTCTTTCAACCAATGGTATTTGACATTAAAATTACAATGTGATAATGAATATCAAATATCAATTTTTTTTATTGTGTTATATAATTTCACCATTGTCTTTGTCATTATAAGATTAGGTGTGTAAAAAATAGTGAACATATTATGTTGTAATTAAAATTATTTTATGTTGACTTAAATTTGATACAAATTTTTACGTCATTGGTTAATTCTCACTATAATTTCATGATTTTTCTACGACATTATTTCACAACCTAATTTTAATCTGGGTTGATTATACATGAATTACCATCAAAGAAAACTATTAGAAATTTTTCTAATAACAACATCTAAATTTATTATCTTATATTTATTAAGGATTTACTAATGTAATAGTACCGTATTCCTCTGTTTAGAATATAAAATTTTTTAGAAAATGTTTTTTATAAAATATGACATCATTTCACACTTCGGTCCAGAATCAATTTTCATCCAAAACCAAGTTATCTAATTTTTTTTTGAAAAATTATTTAAAATTTATGAGAAAAATTTCTTTAAAAAAAATACCCATGTTTAATTTTTTTAAAATTATTTTTAAATGAATCTTCATGTTGTTTTCCAAACAAGGACCATTTAAATTTTAGCAAAAATGTGAAATGAATCATTTTTTAACAAGTACATATTATGCATAATTTCCCACCACCATAAACACTCCATGTTTTAATGATTTCATTATGTGGTTAAAATTTTTTAATTAAAAATATTATTTTTAAAATATTTTGTGAACATTTAATTGAAAAAATACTTTCAAAGTGAATAGTTTATTTTCTTCAAGAATGTTGTTAATTACTTTTTTATTATTTTTATATTTATCAACATCATCAATTATTATTTTTATATAAGATACACTCGGGATATGTTTTATTTATACCATAATTATTGTATCATTGGACAATTTATGATCATTTTAAATAGGTAATGTATTTACACACTTTCAGGAATAATTTTTGTATCATTAAATTTCAAATGAAATATTTACATTCTTATCATTATTAGAAATTTAATTTACAATAAATATACATATTATTTATCAGGTATATAATTATTACGTGAACAAATATCATTTTTTCATATTGTATTTTTCTTTTAAAGTTATAATACTTACTATAGTAATTATTGTGTATTCGTAATGATTAATTGATATGAATGTTTGTTGATAAGGCATATTGTTCATTAATATAAATGAATATTTTATAAATAAGGAATTATTTATTATTGAAGATATTGGTGGGTCCTGGTCATAGATATCTTCTTGATGCATCAATTGTCTCATTAGATGAGTTAGTCATCTAGACTTAGTTAAATGGATTTTCGGTTTATACTTAACAAAAATTTTTAAACTGTCTTATGAAAGGAATTAATAGTATAGATATCATGATGGTTGAGATCATGATGTCCAGTAATTATGAATTTCCATCATTAATGATTTAGTTATTATTATAGATGATATTTCCATAATGATATTATAACTGGATTCATTTCATTCTTGGTTTTTTGATGAAATTGAATTTGTATTTAATTACCTGCCTTACCAAATTATTTAATACTTATCGTACTATCCAATAGATTCTCACAAGTATAGTATCTATAGATTTATTTCATTATAAATTTATTGATTAAATTTCATGTTTTTTAGTTATTTATTTATCCATATTGATTATTACTTATCTAATCATGATTGAAAAATTATTTAAATGGACATTTTGTTCTTTTATTTTCTGTTACAAGTATATTATGAATATTTATTAATTATTGATTCCACTCTAATAAACCATTACTAATCATTTGAGAAAACCCTTAATTTTTTTCCTTTCTCAAGAATGCAATAATTTTATTATGAATGACATGAAAGGATATTTTAGACGGAATAATTATATTACCAAACAAAATATTTTTTAATTTATGTAATCAAATATAATAGAGGAATCATGTATATATATATTTTTCTAATACTAATAAACTATTTGGTCATTCGAGAGGTGATTCCAAGTATCTTTTTCCAATGTACTAAATAAGACTCCAGCTCTGAGCTTACTAGGGTTGGGGTCATTAAAATTGTGATCAGATGAAGTTTTTTCAGAATAATTAGGAATTAGATTTTGGAAAACATATATTATGGAACATATGCCTCTGATATATCTTTTGGAAAAATATATAAAAATATCCTAATGTTTTGGTAAGGTAATGTTTGTGTGGGTTATCCTAAAAATATATCCGTGTATGGATGCCTCATGAGTGTGTGGTTCAACCACATATTTTCTTAGGGGTAATATTATAACATCCCAGATAAATAAGGAATAAGACACTTTTCATATTTAATAATGTTTTTGAATTAAATTTTAACTTTACTTTAAAGGGGACGCAATGTTCGATGGCATACCCTATACGCCACAACGGGTTTCTTTGAAATCTTACATTGTACACTAACAATATAATATTATTATTCTAAAGGGCAGTTAACGCCTAGACTTTGTATTGGCAGGAATGAATATAAATAACTAAAATATGATGATACATGTTTTTGAATATTTTTAATTTTATCCACTAATATTTAGAGGCTTAAAATAAGTAAAGAATTCGATTTTAAGCATAAATACTCTAATATTCACTAAAAGGTTGATTTACCGCCTTTTAATGGAGAACCCTATTTGATTCTAGTTTTTTTTTCACTTTTTGACAAAATAATCATCTTCTTTAAAACTAGGACACCAAAATTTACATTGGATGAAATTTTGGAATTTTTCTGATAATGTTCATTTTTTAATTAATAGTGAAAAATACTGAATTTTAATTGAAAAGTGCATTTTAATATAATTTATTTATATGGTTATATTGTCATTTTTATTTGTTTTAAAGCTTGATTTGAATATATTTTTACCTTTTAATATAATTTGTGTCATTAGAGGTAATTGCATTTTGAAATTTGACATAAACAAGTGTAAATCTTTTGATAGTTATTATTTCTTAAAAATACGGTATTTGTTTTAACAGCGGGAATTAATTTTAAATATAGGTTTGTCACTTCGGTGTTATGAATTTGGAAAAATGGATTCCATATTTTTAATATGTAGGTGAAAATTGTCTAAATCAGTAACTTATATTTTTAGTAATTTTAAATATTTACTTCAGTAAATAGTTTTTTTACCATGATTAAAATATAAAAATAATAAATAAGTGTAAAATATAATATTATAAAAATATTAAATTACTCTATAATGTGTCCTAATCCTATTGGATGATACATATACGACCATGGAAGTCATTGGGTCTAATTTGGGATCCCATCGAGCCACATGGGAGTAATAATGACATTTTATATTAATTAATTTAAAGTCAAGACAAAAATGACATAAACAAGAATCTTTTAGTAAATAAAGTTTTACATGGGGATATATAAGTTATATTTTTGACTATAAATATTATTTGGAAATATAGAAATGTTTCCTACATTATGGTGTTTTTTTTATAATTTTTGGACATCAAATAAATTAAATTATTTATGAAACAATAATGATAAAATATTTACATCATTAATAAATGATTTAAATAAACAAGATTATAAATAATAAACCAAAATCCAAAACTGGTCCAATTTTTATTGGATGATTTTATTTTTACCATGAGTCATCTTAAATTTGATATTAATGAATAGTTGACCTTTTGAAACCGAATATCAGGATAAAATAAAATAATTGTTTCAATCTTTCTTAAAGAGTCCCTCCAGTCACTTATACAAATCATTCACTTCTAATTATTTTCACACACATATCAGGCCTCTGTATTGTAAAACCTCTACTCAAATAATCTCCCAAGATCCATATATTCATCCTATAAGACTTACCATATGCATAAAACTCTTCAAGAAACCCTTTTGGTTGAAACCAAAGGGAGTTACCTGATTTAAAGGTAACGTCTGCTCTTAAGTTATTTTGTTTTATTTTACTTCTAAAACAACCTAAACTATCCTTATTCCTTTATTTTATAAGAAAACCAGTATCCTAAATATACTAGGATTTTTTATGATAATTCTTCAAAATACACATAAACACACCTCCATCTAATGGGTAATGAACATAATGTATCAATGGATGGTAAACTAACCCCTCGTGAAACGATGATTGTTCAATTATCTCATACCGCCTCTCATGGTGGCCATTATAATGGAACTATATTTATAGATGATATATAATATCATTATATTTTCTTCATGCTTCTGTATTTTTCATTTGTGTCATACGTTTATGGCTTCCAAAATGGGTAAATGAGATAATTTCATTTTTAGAAGTGCAGACTACCACCCCCTCAAAGTGATATGACTCATTAATTCCATATGTGGGAGTATAAAGGATGGAATTAATGACATTATATTTCATATTATACCTTAATTATAATATACCTATTTATCATTATGGTTTAATTCCATTAAAATAATAAATAGAAATTGAAGCAGCATTCATGCGTACGAACGACTTACCGTCTCCATGAACGGTGCATTTCATTTATTATCTCCAAATATTATGTGCTATAATAAATACATATATATAATGGATTTATATGATGTATATGATATCTAAATAATTAATATCATTCTGGAGATAATGTATTGTTGGCGTCATGGACAACTTGTTATTATAAGTTGTTCATTTTTACTCAAGTACCAAATATCGATGAAACAACCGTTAATAACATAAATGATTACATAATGTTTATAACATGGTAATGAGTGATATAAAAGGAATAATAAACATAAAAAAGGTTATTCAGAAAGTAGAAACTAACTTTAGTTTATTATTCAGGAGATTAAATAACGATCGTGTCAAGTCGGACACAAAGTAAGGAGATTTTCTTATCTCACTTTTAATTTCGTGATATTTCTATTGTTCGCCACTAATTCATTGCATGTTGTATATTGTGTACTACCATTTAATATCACGGATCTCATTATATTCATGGTATTATATGATTAAATTGGTTGTTATTAACTTTTGGTCATACGACTCAGTTGATTAGAACACAGTAAAGGGTCTTATCTCACTTTTTATTCCCGTGAGATTCATGCCCTATTTTCCACTATTTCCTATGGTGTTGTGTATGTATGCCCGTGATTATATGTTTTGGTAATATAATTTCATTTATGAGTATTTAATGATTCATTGTATGAGCCTTATTTCATGTGCAGTAGGTTTTCTAAGTTATCAAATCAGTAATGGAACCTTTCACCCTCCTCTTTTTAAAAGACTTCTTTTTGTTATGTCTTTTAATTTATATATTATTATGTTAGGATATTTTTTTATATATCCTTATTGATGTAAAATTTATGTCCATTTGATGAGATACCCTTATTACCTCATCAACTCGTTTTTTGAATTTTAAAATGACGTCGTTATGCTGTCGAATTTTTATAAGGGAACTTCATAACCCATTTTCAATTCTTTGGGTTCAACCTGTACTTCCTGAATATTTCATCGTATGAATATGTGTGAATTACCTATGATTTTTTACACATAATATCGATGAATATTTGGTGTATTTATATATTTTGAACATAATTATGTGACTTATTTATCCTTAATTTATGGATACCATCTTTATAATGGATTTCATCTCAATTAACATTTCCATTTAAGATTTATTATCGTTATGCACCAATAAACTATTATGCGGTGTATATACTATCCATTTCCATAATATATCATGAATCCCTTTATTCTCATGATATTATAATGTTCTGATTAAAGTTTATTCCTCAATTATTTGTATTCAAGCTTCTCTCTTTTTGTTAAAAAATTCTTTTACTAAAAGATTGTTTTAAATGTTTTAAAGATTTATTCTTCTAAACATTTCTCATTAATGTCCATGTTTTCAAAATGGGTTTTAGTATTTATTAATATGGACATTAATGTTTTCAAATAATAATACATTTATAAGTTTCAATGTGGCATGAGACACTTTGATTCAAAATTCTATTTTTAAATGGTTTTTTGATAAAGCATTACTTATTTCAATATCTTGATTGTATATATTGGAATGTGGAAATGTTTTTTTACTTTACACTTGTGTTATGGGTTTTTATTATGTTATATTTATTGGGATGTTTCTACACATACGAGTGGTTCTGTGATAAACCTCGAGCGGGTGAACCCGATATAGCTCTCCAATGCACTGAGTAACGTGAAAGAGGTAAACTTGAATGTTTCTCCTAAGAGATTTAGGGAATATACATTTATGGGAATTCCAAATGTGACACCCTATGTAGCTGTGATAGCTAACATTTTAGTCTGATATTGATTCCACAAGTTACCATTTTGATTTATGATTTCTGTGTGTTATTCATAAATCTTATGATTTCATGTGTTATGTTATGATTGAAAAGTATGGTTTCATTGTTTTGTATTTATTGATGGGTTAATGTTTTCTTTCCTTATTTTATAACACTTTCTATGATTTTTATGCTCATACCATGTTTTTGAAAAGTTTTCCGCATGAATTAAAGATGAATAAGGTTCAAGGATGGGATCAAGGAAAAGTCATGTTGTAAAAAACATGGAACTAGACATGAATATTATTTTTCAAGAGTTTTTATTTTATGAAAAAATAGATACTGAGTAGTAGTTTCTACATGTACTTTTCGTATTGATATGTAATAGTTATGATCTAATTATCTAAAACTCTAAACCTGAAAATATCCTCAATGGGAATTATTCATTTATTTCAAGATTATGTAATGTTTTAAGGATAGGTCCTTATAGTTGGTATCAAAGGTCGGTTTATACAACTTTAGAGAATAAGAGCTTTCATTAAATAGATGGCTAGTCCCTATGTATATTATTTCAGTTAAATACTTGTTTTATAACATTTTTTCAGATCAAGGAATGTATGTTACTAATGGAAGGAGGATGATCTCAAACGATATTCTTATCTCTTCTTAATGACTATCTTGTAATAATTATTGCAAAGTTGTGTTCAGATGATTGTGAAATATTCTCTAGAATACCACTCACTTGAAATAAATTGATTGAGATATCAAACACCTCCACTATACCTCATTATCATCCTGGATCTTTGGTTGTATTTAAATAAATCATATGTTCACAATATTATCATATTCTTAAGAAAGGTAAATATTATCAAGGAATTTACAAATATTTTACCTTATCACAAGATTTTGAAGCATATTATGATTTTAAAAAGGTGATGAAGAAGTAGAACCTTACACAACCTATTTATATTTTGTTTTAGTTGATGTCTAAAGAGAGGGTAAATATATAGTTCTCCATTTGTGGAATATCTGATTCTATAGAAGATCATTCTTGTGCTTTTGATTGTGAACATGTCTTTTTGAATGCTCTTTGTTGAAGAAATGATTAGTTTTCTGTAGAAACTTATTGAAGGATGAAACTGTACATGAAGGTAACTATATTTTATTATGTTCTTATAATATGTAGTAAATGAATTCCTCAAAATTATGAAAAGGAATGTAAAACAAAAACATTTTTGGTTTACGTTTCCTACTAAGTAATCAAAGACCATTTAACACATCATAATGTGTGTGATTTCCAGGTGGTTAACATTCTCCTAATCATGTTTTCTATCACTTTATATCAGAACATGACCATTTTTCTCTCTTCCATATCCATTTTTTCCTATACATTATCATAGTTTGGGTTATCTCGGGTGACCATTGTACTTCCCTTTCTTTCTTATAAAGTGATTGTTTTACAGATTCTTTTGTGAAGTGGGATTTTTAATGAAGTTTCCGAGCTCAGTTTTATAATTATGAGGATGCAATTCCCAAAAGAGGGGAAAAATGTAACATCCTAGATAAATAAAGAATAATACACTTTTCATATTTAATATTGTTTGGAAATTAAATATTAATTTTATTTTAAATGGGATGTTATGTTTGACGGTGTACCTGATACGCAACAACAGGTATATTTGAAATCTTACGTTGCACACTAACAATATAATATTATTATTTTAAATAGTATTTAATTCCTAGATTTTGTATTGGTGGGAATTAATAGAAATTACTACAATATGATGATACGTTTTTGTTGAATATTTTTACTTTTATCCAATAAAATTCAAAGGCTTTAAATAAGTAAAGAATTCGATTTTAACCATAAATAATCTAATATTCACTAAAAGGTCGAATTACCACCTTTTAATGGATAACCCTTTATCAATATAGTTTTGGTCACTTTTTGACAAAACAAAATTCTTCATTAGATTTGGGATACCAAAATTTTCTTTTGATGAAATTTTGGTATTTTTCTGATAATGTTCATTTTTTTAATTAACAGTGAAAGATACTGTATTTTAATTCAAAAGTACCTTTTAATCTAATTTATTTATATGATTACATTGTCTCTATAATTGGTTTTAAAGTGTAATTATGATATATTTTTACCTATAAATCAAATGTTGGTCATTGGAAGTAATTTCATTTTGAAATTAGACATAAACAAGTGTCAATCTTTTGATATTTATTATTTCTTAAAAACACTCTTTGTATTAACAGCGGGAATTAATTTTAAATTAATATTTGGACCTTCTGTGTTCTTAACATGGAAATATGGATTTTATATTTTTAATCATAAGGTCCAAATTGTGTAAATAGGTAACAATTATTTTTATACATTTTAAATATTTACTTCAGTAAATATTTTATTTACCAAGATTAAAAGTTAAAAATAATAAAGAAGGGTAAAATATAATATTTTAAAAATATTAAATTACCCTAGTATGTTCCTTAATACTATAGGATGATACATATCCAACCATGGGCATCCTTGGGTCTAATTTTGGATCCCATGGAGCTACCTGGTAGTAATAATGACATTTTATATTAATTAATTTAAAGTAATGACAAAAATGACATAAACAAATATCTTTTAGTAAATAACTTTTTACATGGGGTTATATAAGTTATCATTTCGAATATAAATATTCTTTGGAAATCTAAAAAGATTTCCTATATCATCGTGTTTTTTTATAATTTTTGGACATCAAATAAATTAAATTATTTATGACACAATAATGATACAATATTTGCCTCATTAATAAATATATTAAATAAACAAGATTAAAAATATTAAAAAAATATCCAAAACCAGTCCAATTTTTATTGGATTATTTTATTTCAACCATGAGTCATCTTAACATTGATATTAATGAATATTTGACCTTTTTAAATTGAATATGAGGTTATTTGCTTTTGGTTTGTGTACATACTATCCATGATTATACTCTATGGTAATATAATTTAATTTATGAGTATTTTAATCTTCATTTTATGATCCTTATTTCATGTGGTGTCAGTTTTCTAAGTTACCAGATCGGTAAGGGAACCTTTCACCCACCTCCTATTAAAAGGCTTATTTTTGGTATGTCTTTTAATTTACATCTTATTACGTTGGGATATGTGATTCTATATCCTTATTGATGTAAAATTTATGTCCATCTGATGAGATACCCTTTTAATATCATCAACTTATTTTGTAAATTTTAAAATGACGTTGTTAGGCTGTCGAATTTTTAAAAGGGAACTTCTTAACCCAATTACAATTCTATGGGTTCAACATGTACTTCATGAATATGTTGTCCTATAAATATATGTGAATGAACAATGATTGTTTTACACTTAATATCCACTTATATTGGGTGTATTTATATTTTTGACACATAATTATGTGATTGATTTATCCTTAATTTATGGATACCATCTTTAAAATGGATTTCATGTCAATTTATGTTTCCATTGAGACTTCATTGTTGTTATACAGAAATCCACTCTTATATGGTGTATATACTACCCTTTTCTATAATATATCTTGAATCCCTTTATTCTCATGATATTATAATGTTCTGATTAAATGTTATTCAACAATTATTTGTATTCAAGCGTCTCTCTTTTTGTTGAAAAACTCTTTAACTAAAAGATCGTTTTAAATGTTTTAAAGATTTATTCTTCTAAAAATTTCTCATTAATGTCCATGTTTTAGAAATGGGGTTTAGGATTTATTTATATGGAAGTTAATGTTATCAAATGATAATTCATTTAAAAGTTTCAATGTGGTATGGGACAGATTAATTCAAAAATCTATTTTTAAATGGTTTTTTGATAAAGCATTGTTTATTTCAATATCTTGATTGTATATACTGTAATTTGAAAATGTTATTTTTACATTACACTTGTGTTATGTGTTATGATTATGTTATGGTTATTGGAAATTTTTTACGCATACGGGTGGTTCCCTGATAAACCTAGGCTAGGTGAGCCCGAGATAGCGCTCCAATGCATTGGGTAACGTGAAGAAGGTAAATGTGAATGTTTCTCCTAAAATATTTAGGGAATATACTATGATGACTATTCCAAATGTGACTCCCTATATAGCTGTGATAGCTATAATGTATGTTTGATATTGATTCCCCAAGTTACCTTTATGATTTATGATTTCTGTGTGTTATTCATAAATCTTATGATTTCATGAGGTATGTTATGATTGAAAAATATGGTTTCATTTTTTTGTATTTATTTATTGGTTAATGATTTATTTTATTATTTTATAACCCTTACTGAGCTTTTTACACTCATCCCACTTTTTTTAAATGCTTTCCATACGATATAAAGATGAATAATGGTCATGGAAGGGATCAAGGAAAAGTCACACTATCTAAAACATGGAAGTAGACATGACTCTTATTTTTCAAGAGTTTTTATTTTATGAAAAAATGGATACTGAGTAGTAGTGTCTACATGTAATTTTCATGTTGACATATAATAATTATGGAATAATTCTTTAAAACTCTAAACCTGAAGGGTTCCTCAATATGAATTATTCATTTAATTCAATATTATGAAATGTTTTAAGGCCATGACCTTACAAATATCTCCAAAACATGTGTTTTGAGATTGACTTAATAATTATCTAGTACATGAAAACATTCCTTCATTTACACCTGTTTGTACACTTTTATTTGATATGTACTTAATAATTAAGATTTTATTTGAAAAACATTAAAAATTTATTATATATATTATCGAAATAAATAACTTAGGTTATACTAATTATGTCCGATATTTCTGCTCATGCATACGTGTGGACTACCACCTTCATGGAGTGATGTGATCTATTTTATGTTTACTCTATGAATGGATATATTTAAGGATATATTTAATGAATATATATGATATGTTTTATGTAATAATTATTTTATATGGTGAATTATTTTTTATCATAATTTTTTCGAGTCAAACCATGAAAATAGTGTTCATGCACAAGTATGACCTATCGTCTACTTGGACTGTGTAATTAATTCTTCTCCCTTCACCAATAATTAATGATCTGAAAAATGTATATATGAATAAATTTGATATTTATAACATTTATATAATTATTTATAAGTAGAAACTATAACCTATTCTTATGGAATAGAACATCCATAAGGAATCATATGTGATAAAACAGAGCAGTTAACACTAGAAATAATAATTATTATGAATTATTTTTAGCCTGAATTTGTGATATAATGTTATAAGTGGATCATTTCTGTAGTTATAAATATAGATATTTTCCATTAAAATTTTATTAACAACTTTTAAACCACTATATAAGAGGTTAAATCATGTTAAATAAAGTTGATGTGTGATTTAAGAGGTTTTGTATCTCAATTTCAATTACTTCAGTTATACTTTAACAGTATTGGCTATCTTATGTCATTATAATGTGTGTAATTGGATCTAATTTTATTATGTTTTATTTACACTTGTTTTTTTATATTTATATTTTTTACGCATAATCACAAAATTTATTAATTCTCACTTAAATTATACGATATTTGTAAGGGATTTAATCTCAATTACAACTCCATTAAGACATATTTGTAATTATGAACCAATTTAAATCCATGTTCAGAATATACTGACTATTTTATTTATTTATAAAATATACATATTTTTTCCAAGTTTTTAATTTTTCAATTCAATTTTACACTTACAAGGGGTTTCAACTCTAAATTTACCAAACAAGTAAGAATTGATTTTACAATATCTTTTTTGAGATTACCGTTATTTTATTTTATTGAATTTTAAAATATATCTATTATAAAATTAATCTATTTTATAATCTTTAGTATTTTTAAAGAGTTTATTTTTTCCATCCTAAATTTATTATCTTCGAAAATTCAATAATGAAAATAAATTTTCAATAGATAAACTAATATTATTTATCTTTTTTTAGGGTATATTTGTATTCGATCTCTATATTTTTTAATTTTTTATTTAAAAAAGTCCTTTTAATTTAATCAATTAATGATTATTTAAATTTTATGATGTCTATTAATTTTTTAATGATTTTAAATAATATTTCTAACAATTTTTTGAATGTTCATTTTCATATACCTTTACAAAAATTTAGAAGGATTTTTTTTTGATTTATACTGTTTTAACAAACATTCAGACTATCGTACCTCCCAAAATCATTTCTGATATGAGTCCTGGATATATTTGGGCATTGTGCACTTAATTAAATGACATTATTTCAGTTCCGTGATTCATTGCCTTCATTTATCTTCTATTTTCCACTCCATGTCCATCGAATGCTTTCTTTTACTATGACAAACCTCCTTGGAAGATAGGAGACCTTCAAATTGATCATTATTTATACTTCAATTTTATGGATCATCATGGGAGATAAGTTTAAGATACCAAATAAACCCTGAATATAGGAAACATCATTCATGGAAATAATAAATCTTGATGAATCCACTACGAATAATGCAACCACAATGAATATAATGATTAGTGATGGGAATGTGTATCCTCTATAAATCTTATATGAAGATTGAACTCATCGAGGAAACATTGATGTAGAAGTCAAAGGGTATCCTACCTTGAAGATTGGTCATATACATGAGATTCCGATACACTTTATTCTCATTATGTTCATACTAGTTTAATGATAATAAGTCAGGTAAGTGATTATATATGAAAAAAGGTAATTTCAAAAGATTCATTGGAGTTTGAAAGTGTGAAATACATATCCAATTTAAATAGAACAAAATCGTTCTGCAAGGGTTGACTTTTATCTATGAGTCATGTGGTGTATGAGTCATCAGGAAGTTATTACTAGGTCAAGGTTCAATTCATAAGTATAATTTCAATTTAGAGATTGAAATGGGGGATATAATTTCATTCCTTATGAGTTCACACTATGATAGTTCCTATAATAAAATATATGGATCCACATGAAATTGATTTTAAAAAATTATCCATGTTCACAGTACATGTAAAAATATATTTTATTGAATTTACACTATTTTAAAGTTTATATAAAATGGATAGAATATCACCATGTTCAAATGCCTAGAAATTTAAGAAACCATTTCTTAGGAGCTTGGTTAATTCTATGATGAACATCTCCTTTAATAACATGCATAGTCGATGGAATTTTATATATATGACCATTAAATATCATTGAGGGTTCTCAGTATGATGAAGAAAAATAGGGTACATGTGATTAGGGGAAAAATATGGAATGATATTTTCAACCTATAGAGTAAACTTATTTTTATAAATCAGGGTTGAGGTTTATGGATTAAGGTTAATAGGATTTACACTAGATAGAGGTTTTCTACTGTGAGATGATTATTCATTGGTTGTTGTTGTGACTAGTGTATAGTTTTGGAGTTTTTTTCTTCCTTAAAAGGGATAGAATGAGGCGGTAAGCCTTATATTTTGTTAATTTCAATTGAATTATAATTAATGTGTTTAAGGAATTTATATTTTAAATGGAGTCCAAATTTTTTGTTCATCATAATATCGTTCTAAATATATACTTCATTTATTTATGAATTACCATTTGCTATTTATTATTGGAGTGACATTCTAATGCATGAAATAGTGTCTGAATCCCCCCATGACTATTGGGTGAGATTCAAACACTATTTAAAAAATGTTTCATTTCACCATTCTATATAAAAAATTGATGTACCTAACAACGGGAAAAAATATTTTTGTAGATAGAGTTTATTCACCTAGTATAATGTATTCACATAGACTATATTACAATATCATCATGTTTGTTAATTATTTATTTTATTCCCGGTTACTTAAAAACCCAGATTTTCAATTATCCAACACTTTTATATCTTTCTATAGACTTCCAAAGACCAATTTGTTATATTCATTACTGAATTAGTTTATTGTTATTAAATATTGAATTAAAGTGACCATTTAACCTTATATATGTGGGTTCTACCTCATGACGTGTTTTATGTATAAAAAATCTTATTTATTATTCAATTTGTTTTGTGATTTCATGTTTATAATTTCAAAACCACTTTATCCCATTAATATTTTAATGATTATCTATGAATAAATAAGTTTTTAATTTCATTTTTGATGACTTTTTGTATATGATACATCAATTTTATAGTTATTAAAAAAACTTTCCCCCCCAACATTTATGTTTTTTTGATTGTGGTGGTGGTTTTTCATTCGTATTATTTTATACTCAAGTTATGTATGTTTTTTATAGAAGTAACATATTCACTAATTACTGCACACATCCAATTTTCAATTTATATAGAAGATCTCAAATATAAAATTGATTTTTTTAAAAGATCCAATGTCTAGGATGGAGAAACCCACAACCATACCTACATGATGATTTGGATATTATATAAAACATTAAATTATTTTAATAACATTAATATCATGACCAATAATGGATGAAAAAAAAATTGAGAAATCTATTAGAGTATCCTAGTAAGAATCCAACATCAAAGGAAATAAGGATAAAGAAACTTAGAATGAAGCCAAATTTGAGGCTGAAATTGAGGTGACATATACTGATAAATATAATATAAAATTTTCCCTGATTTCTCCATCAACAATGTAGGCCTTGAAGGGAAATAATAAAAATCATAATCCTCAACTAAATAATATTAGGAGGATGAAGAGGAGTGGGAGAAGGAGGAACTAACACTAAATTATTCAATTAAAGGGATCCTTGAGGATTATAAAGATATTAACTAAGAATTATAACAAAATAAAATAGATACTAAAACTAAAAATAATGTTAAAAAATATGAATATGAAAAAATAAAAAAAGGAGAGAAGAAACAATAACTAAAATATAGAAGAAAACTAAATAATTTGATGAAGTGCATCAGTAAGAAGATATAGTACAAGGGGTGTTAGACAATGTTTATAAATACATGACATTATTATTGAATATTTAAAACTATCATGATTTTTTTTCTTTCCTCAATAAAATTAAAATATTATTTCAAGGAGAAGTAGGGGAAGTACCCCATAGAAGTTTCAAATTCAAACATTGTTAAATCCAAACAAAGTTACTTTTTTTTACATTAAAAATAAATAACATTGGTGTAAGTTCAAAAAAAATACCTTAAATAAATTTATTTTCATCACTAATATATTTATTTTAGATCATTCTTGGATCTTAGAAGTATTTTTTAGTTTAGAAATTAATATTTATATTTTACTTTCAATTCCACTTATCTATTTTGATATTAAATTCATTTAACTTGAACTATCATTGTTTGTTTTGATTTTGGAAGTCCATGGTATAAAAAAGAACATTTAGTGGAATTAAATGAATATATTTAATGAAAATGGAATTTTTTATAATTAATTATAATTTCACACTGATATTTTATATTATCACTTGTTATTATTATGTTTCAAATGGAATGTTCATGAAACAATTGAACTTTTTTTGGCATTTTGGATCTATGATGAAAATTTTATTTATGAATCAGAGAATTATGTTCATTTAATATCATTGATATTATGATTCAATATTTGAAATTGAATATTAATTTGTAGGAAAAATAATAAGGGTATTAATTTGATGAATTGTAATTTGAGATAATAGGTTGATATACATAGATGGTATTCTCCTCACATGTTTAATTGTTTTATTTTAACAAATTAATTTTTATTAGTTAATTTTTATTATGAATTAAATTAGTATTTCTCCTTAATTATATATTTCATATTATTGAATGGGATCTCAGAAAATTTTTCATTTCATTTTTCATAATTATTTCTTGAGAGATAGTTGTGTCATGTAATCCAACTAGTACATACATTAAGAAATTATTAGCATTAGGAATAATAATTTCACAGTCATACGATTGGGTATTTTTTGATTTAATCCCTATAATACCTTTATAACTATGTTAGTGTTTTGTCTTTATTTTATTACCATATAATCCATGAATTTTCTTTATAGTGATATCAACATTTAAAAAACAATTATATTATTCTTTTCATCCTCTATAAATTTGTCATGATTTTCAATGGAATATGTTTGTGAGATAGGTTATACATAGGGAAAGGGGGATATTTTTTATTTAGTAAAGGTTTGAGATATTATCCTTAGGTTTTGGGGAAATGTTTTTATATTTTCTTTCAATTTAATTCATTTTTTCGACTAATTTTTTTAAATTATTTCCTATAAAAAATTGGAAAACATCATTGATAAAAATGAGAAAATGAAAAAATAACTACTTCAAAATTAAACAAAATATAGGAGAAAATAAAAAATTCACAAGTGGATACATATGATGTTTAGAATGTGCATGTTGTTTATGATTATTTACATTGATTTGGGGAAAGGGTGTTATTTAATTTTCATGGAAGAAGATATTTCATTTATCTTCTATTTTGTTTATCATGCACTATGATTTTGAGTAAACCCTCCTCATTGAGATTTATTTTTCACATTTATTACCTACCACTATATAAAATCAAAGCCCATTGATCCTTTTATGTGAATACCTCATGATTTATATATATTATTTTCTTTATAAAGTAGAGATTTTAGATTCATTATAGATGTATGGATAAGATTCATGTAGTTTATATATGAGCATAAGCTTATATAATATGTTCCTATATTGATGAGTGAAAATTATCAATGTGATGTAGATAACAATTTTCATGGTTACATATAATTAATTGATAAATATTATTAATGAGAAATGGATTTTGATTTTTTAAGAGAATGAAAAATACATTATTAACTTGGATTCCTTAAAAATGAGGTTTTGAAGAGATTTCTTTGTGTGACAAAATGGAATTTTGTGCCTTTTAATTTTATAATTTTTTTAGTATTATGAAATTTATGGTTTGATAGAATTGCTTCCATTTAAGAAATGTCGAAATTTCATTCGTGAGGACAAGAAAGGGTTTTCAACAGGGTGTTTAAAAGCACAATATCATGCATATATATTTTGAATATTATTTTCACCTATTATATTTAATAATTAATTATTTTATCTAATTTATGTTTCATTTTAATATAAAATAGAAGGAAATTTATTTTTTATTTTATAAAATTTGGTAAAAAGAAAAAAAATATGGATTGGAGAATTTGGTAATGGAACAAATGAAGAGTCTGTTAAAAAATTGGTCATGCAATACGTTAACACTATATGAGTCAGCTCGTCCATGAAACATGGTTAGGCAATAAGGAGGAGTATAGTGATGCTAGGTTAAGAGAAATTTTCGTACAAATAAGGAGTAGAAAATAGGTATGTGGTACCACTAGTAGTGGGGCTTGGGTATGGGGTGCTACCATGGTTGAACAACGAACTGTTTCTATGACTCTTTTTTGATAAACTCCTCTTATCATACCATTTTTAATGTGGGAATCAAAATAAATAGATTATTCACTACTTAATAAATTGAATTAATTTGAATTCCAGGATTCATCACCTTTATATCCATTCTATGTTATTAATTTGTTCTAATCCATTGGGTTTTTTGTGCCATGTCAAATGCCCAAAAAAGAATGAGGGAGCTCAGGATCAGGATTCTATTTTTACTATAACTTATTGCATAACAATGGGTTAAAATTTATCAATGTATACTAATGAATAAACCCATGAAACTCCATGAATTCAGATATTGAAACATTATAAATCCCCTATGATCAGAGATACCTCCAAAAATACCATTATCTACCTTAGGCATACTAATCCAGTGTGAAGGAACTATAATGATAGAACACACCATTTTTCCCAACATAGAGAAATACGATGGTACCATTCATGGAATATTGTTTGCATCCATATAAATAATATAATAAATAACATCATGCTAAACATACTTATTTCATGACACAATGTGAGGTCATTTAATTTAGTTGGATAAAAAAGGGTTTTAAAAAATTCAATAATGTTTGTAATATTAAAATGAATTTCTAATTTTTGTTGAATATGTTCCTACAATAAGGTTTGAGTTCATGATGTGTATATATCCATGAATGAGTCATCAGGAGGTTTAATAAGAATCATGAATTAATTCTTAAGTATAATTTACTTCTTCAAATCATGAAGGATTATTTTGTGTCATGCCTACAGAATTCCCTCCATGATAGTTTTATTACAATGTATGCCAGAGTCTCATGGTATTTCTTTATTATACAATTCAGTTTTTCACTAAAACAAAAAAAAATGATTTATGGAAGATATCGTGGTCTACTGTTCATTCTATATAGATATAATCTCATGCCACACCACTATATGTCCATACAAGAGAGAGTAGTGTAGGATATTGGATTGTGGTGTGAGGAACAAGTAATGTTGAAAAATACACAATGAATGGATTTTTAAATTTATGATATTTTTATATCATTTATGGATTCAAGAAATATAACTGTAGATTTAGTTTACATTACTAGGGTATATTTTTTGGAAAAATATACCTGACCATTGGAGTATGTATATTTCTATATAGAAATAGAAATATTTCATGACTAAGGGGATTGATATATAAAATATATAGAGGAGTGACCTTACTAGATAATTCTTAATTGGATTACACTACTACTGTATATTTTATGAAATTCTTTTTCAACCCTCACATGGATGGATGAAGGGGGTAAGTATTTTGTTTTGGGGATTTCAATTGAAGGGGAATTGATGTATTTAAAATACTTATATTTTTAATAGAATTAATGTTTGGTTTGTGAATTATACATTACATAAAAATAATTCATTCATTTATTCTTGCATGAACACCGTGTTTTTAGTGATTGAGTTCCTTTATAATGTGTAAGCTACTATACATCTTTCTCCATGACCATTGGGTGATTTTCACACTATGATTGAACATGGTTTTAGGTCACTTCTGTTGTTAACAAAATTATTTTGCATACTATAATAAAAATGGAGTTATTGGGACAAAGAGTTTTTACCATGACCAAGGGATTCAGATAAAGTTTTTTATGAAAACATCATGATATTTCATTTCTTATTTTATTTCTTTATCACTTCATGAACTCGGATTTTCAATTACTCAAGAAAATTTAACCTTTATTCATTGTTCCAATATTCAAGTAGTTTTATCATTCCTTCATTTGTTTTGTATGTATTAAAATTTTAATTAATGTTTCGCATTCACCTTGTCTATATTGTATTAACCTTAGGACTTTCATTAACTATATTATGTCGTAGTTGTATTATAGTGTTTTGATGTTTTGTATTTATACATTGTAAACATGTGTAACAAATGGGGAATTAATGACGCTCAAGATGGAATAATTTATTGTGTTTTTCATTATCACTCCTCCATATCTCACTATTTTTTAGGACATGATAAAAATTATATATACTAAATAGTATTGGTATAATGTGAGATTTGTGGGATAAGTTTTTAAGAGAACAGATTCACCCCTTACAGTGTTTATTACTCTCAAAACTTATCACATAAATTTTATACTAATTTGTTTCATGGACATGAATTTTATCTCATTTTTATACGTATCCATTATCATATTAAACACATTAATTATGATTACATATATTTTGAGTTTTCCTTGAAGATCATCCAGGGATATAATTTGGGAACACATTCTTCAATCACCAAAACATTCATATTGATATACACAATAAATATATATTAAATTTATCTCATTATTCTATCATATTTAATATATTCACTACGTTCATGTATATATTTAATAATAATAATTTGTTGTTTGAATAATATAGAATAATATTTCATAGGTTTGACCATCAAATATTAACACTTTTTCACATGAAAAATCGTTTTTACTTGAATGTTGTATCAGTTTTGTAGATATTGAACAACTTACCTAATATATACATAAAATTAGTTAACGATATCATATTTTTGTATATAATATCTTATTATGATCTCAAAGGATAATTAAATACTTTATAATTTTAATCTAACTACTAACGATCTTTTTCAATGAGGGTTACATTTTTCATGTACCTAAAAGATATTTTATTCATCATAGTATAGTTAATGTTTATGAAAATATTCCAAAAAGTGTATTTCAACTAATTATTAAATAACTAGAAATTTTCATATTAAATGACAGAATATATTTATCATTAATGAGAGTCATCATGATATATGGTTTTGGAGATAATCCATCAATAATATAACCTAACTCCCAGATAACAAATGTTATATCCATAATGGAAATAACCTAAGAGAAAGGGGGAGTGAAACTAACCATAAATTTATAACTACAATTACAATTCCATAATAAAATTAATTTCATATTTAGGAATATATTATTAAAAACATTAACCTATTTTTATTAATTTATATATCCATAGAGAGTAAATTTATGTCACAATACAATTAAATAAAATCGTTAAATGTGATGAGACAAATGTTTAACACAAAAAATCATACTTGTATTTAAAAAAACATATATGTTTTATTTTAATGAAAATATATTTTTATGGTTTTTGATATTGAATTTATTTTCATGAAATGGTTTCATTGAAATATATTTTTTTTGTTACAAAATTTTATGAAATCAGAAGTATTTTTTTAATGTTAATAAATTCTAATATATATAAAATTGTTTAATAAATGGATATTTATTTGAAAAATTAATTTTATCATAATTTTTTTATTATTTATATAACATTTATTTTATTTTTATAATATACACACTGAATATATATTATTGTGATTTTTTTCTTAAAGTTTTATTTATTATTGAGTATTAATAAAACTGTTTTTAAAAATATAATAACATTTAGTTAATAGTCAATATATAATTATAAATTAAAAATGTATGAAAATGTTTTTGAGAAAAAAAATATTTTTAGAATACAAAGAATTATTTGAAATTTTATTTGAAAAATAGATACCAGTATTTACAATATTGGGGCCTAAGAAAAATTCCATTCTAAAAAACAATTTTTGGATATTTGTATTTCAGTGAGTGGTTGAATGTTTCCCATCTATTATGATATGATTATAATGTTGAATAAACCTAATTTTTAGTTATAAACCAACTAATGTTTTTTAATCACATGTATCCAAATATTATTGGTGTAAATGAAAAAATAATCACTACATTACTCTAAAACACACATCTCATCCACTTATAAATTCCACCATTCACAACCTCTTCTCCCCTAAAAATTAAAATATTTAGATCAACCGAATTATTAAAATATTTATAACCATAAATAATACAATGTCTTATAAGATTTATTCTTATTGAAATACCAAAATAAGGATCTATAAGTTATAGAATAAGAGTGAACATCCAAAAAAAGATGTAATTTTATCAACTGAAATCTCTTAAATTATTTTCTTCATATAGCTTTAAAAATCAATTTTATCAATGATATTATTATACCATTATTATTATTAATGTACTAAAATTTTATTATTCTAATTTAATATTCATTATCTTCATTCTACTCATCTATTCAATAATGAAAACTTCACCCATGTTATGTCGGTTCACCTTCTCTATGGATAGTGTGGCTCATTTCTCATCATTTCCATATAT
This sequence comes from Viscum album, assembly GCA_963277665.1. Classification (NCBI taxonomy): domain Eukaryota; kingdom Viridiplantae; phylum Streptophyta; class Magnoliopsida; order Santalales; family Viscaceae; genus Viscum; species Viscum album. The sequence goes on along the minus strand of OY728161.1, from coordinate 870,720,607 downwards.
GGATACTTTTAAGCATAAAATTAATGACGAATATAAAATATATGGAATTATTAAGATTAGATAATGATAATATAGGCACTTTAATAACTATTTACCCAAAATATGATCTTAATAATTTTTACCCCCCAAAATGTGCATAACATGACATTTTTTTAAGTTGATTATTTTTTTGGAACTTATTAAATTGTATAATGTTTTTGATACTATATTGATAAATACTAAACCAATATATAATTATGTATATTATGGTATTAATTAATATCACCTTTTACCATAATCAACATCCAAGAGTTTTTGGGGAAAATAAACTGTGCAGCCTCTTGTTGTCCCTCATAGAAAAAAACCATACAATAAATGAATACATTAAAATGGAATATAAATGAAAATTTTATTAAAAAGTATATTAAAAACTCAATTTCATCATCTAGAAAGTTATATGAATGTACATAAGGAGTGAAGGACACAAGTTATAGGATCTTCTTATCTACCCTCATTACTTTTGGGTTAAACATTCTCATTTTCCACACATTTCCATTTATCATCTTCTCATGTAATTATTTCATATACTATACATGCATTATATATATATATACCTATTTTAATTTACATTGATTTTTTTGGATAATAAAAATTCATCAAGTTAGGTTTCTAAATTCCATCAATCAAGAAATTTTTTTAAAGGAAAATTTTTTATTTCTTATCGTCTTTCAGGTACCACTACTTTTAATATTATTAACAAAATGTGGTTTCAATAAAAACAAATTTAATTATGGAAAATAATTTGGGGTATTTTATATTTTCCAAGAAATTATTATTCTCTTTTCCTCTTTAATTATTTGGTATTATTTTACTTCAATCCATGCTTAAGAGATTAATTTAAAAATAAAATTTTATACTACTCATTTCTTGTATTCACATCAATAGAAATAATATTTCATAACCATTGTATTTTTATTCACATATGAACATAAAATAATTATTTTATCATTTATTTTAGGTAAATATTTATGATATCTCATTTGATTATTCTCTATGAAAAGTTTTTATAAATCATTTCATTTTTAGATATTTTTATTATACTTATTCCCTTTGTATGATTCCATTATGTGTAACACTTTTGTATGTACCTATTCTGATTTTACCTGTGGGATAAAAAATATATATCCCTCAAATGTATTGTGTAATATTTTTTATCTCAATAGATTATATATAAAGTAATGGGGAGTAAAACTAACCCACTATAGGTTTTTATAGTATGTTATATTGTATTGGTAGTGATCATTGACTTATTATTAGGAGGTCATAATTTATTATTCTCACATTCCTATGATCCCATGATCCCATGATATCAACTTGTCCATCCCATGATTTCATGTGAACATATATGATCTATCACTTTTATGTTATCACAATTAGCCTCTTTACATATATGTATTTCTTATAATCAAAATTTTCTTTGATTATTCCCTTAATGGGATCTATAACCTACCCTTTTCTCATTATGTATTACCTTATTGTATATGATGAAGTGAAAAAAGACCAATGGTATCAAAGATTGTTTTTATGAAGATAAAAAATAATGATTATATAATTTATGATTATGTTGATCTTTTTAATATATAATCTCTCAAATTCACTAAGATTATATATTTTTGTGTTGTCTTTTATGGAAAATTATTTTAAATAATCATGGAATAAAATTTATAAGTAGTTTGGGTTCTTATATTTTTTATGAAATAAATGTATTGTTATTTTTTGTGGTGAGGATATTTCTACATAAGTGAAAACTCAAGGAACAAGTTTAAGAAAAACACTTTAAAATTTTAATAAATTATTTAACATGTGATTTATTATAAATGAAATTCTTTATAATATACCAACCTGTATATGCTATATTGTAATGACCCGAATCCAGAGCCCCTCCACTAGTGCCCCGTACCAGGTTTTCCACATGACCTCAAGTGCATTTCCCCAAACGCCAGAGGCTACTAACTAGCAGCGAGGGCCTTGGTATGTTATTGGAGAAACTTTTACCCCATTCGGTAAGGTATACAAGGTAAGGAAAACAACAATAAATAGTGGAAGCAATAAACAACACACAACAACTAGAACCCAACAACGTAATAATAATAATTTAGTAAATGATAATAATGATGCAGAATGTACAAGTATCTAAGGAAAGCAGCAAACACAACAACGTGCTGAAATATAACTGAACACAAGTACTAAAGCAACAACAAATGAAAAAAAAGATTAGAAACTCCTCAGCATCACAAGCCTCGGCTCGGTCCCATGCCCTCCAGCTCTAGTGAAATCAAGAACCTGAAGTAGAAGGGAACTTTCCCTTATCTATACCTGCAACAACATAAGCTGCTTGGGACCAAAAGCATGGCCCAAATAGGGTGTGAGACAAGTCCCAGTAGGAAAACACCCAATGATCTGTGCCTAACAGTCAATGAATAATTAGGAAGTAAAGTACAGGAAAAATACACAGCAGTCACAGTCCACATTTCTAGCATATAATGTATTCAAATAAACAACCAGAAATAAGAAAAAAGTAGGTAACCCTCTGGGTAGCTCTCACAGCCTAACCCCTATGGTTTGACCTACTAGTACTAGCAACCCTCTAATAGGCACACATAGTCTCAACCATCTGGTTCAGCTAAGAAAATAGACTCTCTAAGGAATCACTCACCGTCAATTCCCCCTATAGTCTCATATCGTGCTAAAGGATCTCTGGGGAAGCACTCAACATCTCATTACCTATGTTGCCCATGTCGAGGATCTATAAACTCCTTGAGGAAGCACTCAACGTCAATTCCCCCTGTGGTCTCGTATAGTATTAAAAGACACTCTAGAGAATCCCTTACGTCTATTCTCCATGTGGTCTACTACACTAGGTTCTCACAGTCCTGTGTGAAACTAACATGCTCAGCGCGCGTGTATCATCCAAGTAATCCTCAAGAACTACTTGGCTATCATTCTAAGGCTCAATAGCATAAAAAAGCAACAGTTCCACTATCCTACAACTAGGTATGGAAACCAGAAAAATTCCAAATAAGAAAAACAAGAATGGAAAACATCCAGAGTACAGTAAAACTACCATAATCACAGGTAAAACATCTACTCTTGCAATCAAGAAAATCAGTCAATACAACAAGGGAAAAACAGGAACACAGAATACCTCGTTCGAGGGTATTGTTGGAATTTGTGAAAAATACTCATCGACTCTCTAAAGAAAGGCACAAACCACCTACCTCAATCCTAGGTGATCGATATACATGAACCACGAAAACTAATTCTCCATAGAACTTTGTAGACCTGAGAAAACACACAAAACGTTTAACCTTAGATAACATGAGAAGGAGGAAGAATTGGAGAACAAGGCTCAAGAAGAAGGGAGAACTCACCACTGTGCTTCCAACACAATCGATCAAGCTCTAATAGTAGAACGGATGGAGAGGCGGGGGCTCGGGGAAGATCCGACCATATAGGTTTCTCTCGGATGAAGAACCTAGAGAAGGGGTGTGTTCTTTCCATTAGGCATGACCCTGATGCCTTTAGTGAAAAAAAGAAAATTACACGGTGTGTACTTTTAGAGTACATAGCGTTTACTAGGTTTTTTTGTACTCTGCCAAAATCGGCCTCCACGTCACCCCTACAAACCGTGTGTGTGGCCCAAACACGGCCAACACATGGCTTCGAGCTGGAGTAGAGTATACGGCGTGTACCTAAATGTACATAATGTGTACTTCGAAATTTTATAGAAACTCCATTTTTCTTAAAAACTCCAGAAAAAGGAAAGGCGTACCTGAAACGAAGATTCGAGTGCTTACAAACTTCCCCCCCATAAATAAATTTGTCCCTAAATTTCCATAGCATGGTGTAGAAGAAGAAACCCCAAATAGCTCCGGCCACGGTGATCGTACCTCGGCCTCCCTCTCCCAGGTCTTGTCCTGTACTCGCCCATGCTACCATAGCACCCGTACAAGGGGGTCAGACCGCCCACAGAGAACATTCGTATTGTGAACGACAATCCGGATGGAATGATCCTCAAATGATGCATCCTCTTCGAGATCATCTTCCTCAGGCTAAAAGATATGAGACAGGTCTGAAAAGTAACGTCAAAGCTCATAGATGTGGAAGACGGCTTGCATGGCCAGGTACCTCTGGGGTAGCTACAACCGATAAGCGACCGGCCCAACTCTTTCCAAAACCACAAACGGCCCGACGTACCGCGGTGAAAGCTTACCCTGCCTCTGAATCCCCTTGTCTCCCAACCTCAGTGCGACACGTAGGAAAACCTAATCCCTAACCTCAAACTCCAGAGGTCGTCTTCGCTGAATTTCATAAGACTTATACTAAGACTATGTTATATCCATCCTCTTCCAAATCAACTCTATTTGCTCTATGGTTTCCTGAACAAGATGAGGTCCCAGAAAAGCTGCCTCTCCTTCCTCCAGCTAGCATAAGGGTGATCGGAAAGGCCTACCATACAAAGCCTCGTAAGGTTCCATGTAAAGAGTTTCCTGAAAACTGTTGTTGTAGGCGAACTCTACTAGAGGGATATGCTTCTTCCAAGAACCGCCAAATTCCAGAATTCACACTCTGAGCATATCCTCTAGAACATGGATTGTGCGCTCAGACTAGCCATCAGTTTGGGAATGGTATGCTATACTCAAAAGTACCTATGTACCCAACACCTTCTAAAGCCTCTTCCAGAACGAAGAGGTGAAACGCGAATCCCTATCTGAAATAATGGAGTTTGGAACTCCATGTAGGTGAACGATCTATTTGATGTAAAGATGTCCCAAATCATCAACACTGAAGGTCTCCTTGATCGGTAAGAAGTGAGAAACCTTCATGAGCTTTTTGAAGACAACCCAAATAACATTGTTCCCCTAAGGAGACCTAGGCAACCCGGTCATGAAGTCCATCGCAACATCATTCCACTTCCACTATAGAATGGGTAAATGTTGTAAAAGGCCTGCTGGTCACTCATGCTCCACCTTTACCTGCTGGAAATTAGAGAATCTCAAAACAATACCTGAAACATCTTTCTTCATACCTGACCACGAGTACTGGCGATGAATATCTCGATACATCTTGGTGATGCCAGGATGAACTGCCCAAACTGAGGAATGAAAATCCCAGATCAGCTCCTTGTGTATGTCTGCAGGCACCCATACGCGTCCCTGGAAACACAAGATCTCATCCTTGCCCACTGTCCATCCAGGAAGAGGGTCCTCTCCTGACACACTCTCTCACAAGTCTAAGCTTTCTGAGTCTAATAGCTGCCTCATCTGTACCCGATCAAGTAGTGTATAGGTAACATCTATAGAAGATAGGAAATTATGTCCATGTCTGTTGTCCACCTCCAGATGCATCTTAGAGAATAGATCCATGAGCATTGACTCATTGTTGGCCTCCTAAACTTCATGAATCTTAGTTCTCCTGCTCAATGCATCTTCCACTGATTTTACCTTCCCCGGTGTATAGGAAATCTCGAAATCAAAAGACTAAAGATACTCGACCCACTTACACTGCCTCAGATTCAGATCACGCTGAGTGAAGATATACTTGAGACTCTTGTGGTTTGTGAAGACCACAAAGTGAACTCCCAAAATATAGTGTCTCCAACAGCGTAAGGCATGAAAAATAGCTGCCAACTCTAGATCATATTTCGGGTAGTTCCTCTCATGTGGCCTCAAATGCCGAGACCCGTACGCAACGACTCCCTCTCCCTGCATAAGCACAGCGCCTAGTCCGATACCTGAAAAATCACAATAAACATTGTTGCACTTGCCTAGATCTGGAAAGACTATTATCGCTGCTGATGTCAACCTTCCCTTCAGCTCCTAAAAGACTAACTCACATGAATCTGACAATAAGATCTTCGCCCCCTTCTTGGTCAGACCTGTCAAAGGATCTGTTAGGCGTGAGAAGTCCTGAATGAAGTGTCTATAGTATCCAGCCAACCCTAGAAAACTCTGTAATCCAAAAATGTTCTTCGGTAGGTCCCAGGAGACTACAGCTCTCACCTTCTCTAGGTCCAGTGATACTCCTGCCTCTGATATGACGTGGCCCAAAAAGTGAATCTGATCCATCCAAAAGTGACACTTCGAGAGTTTAGCATAAAGCTGATGGTCTCTAAGTGTAATCAAAACAATCTCAAGATGGGTAGCATGGCCGTGTAGAGTCTGAGATTATACCAAGATATCGTTCATGAAGACCACTATGATGGAATACTAGTAAGGATGGAACACTCGGTTCATCAGTGCCATGAAAACTGCAGGCGCGTTCATGAGACCGAACGACATTACTGTATACTTGAATAGACCATACATGCTCCTGAAGGCTGTTAGAGGTATATTTGATGGTCCAACGCGCAACTGATGATAATCGGACCTCAAGACGATCTTCGAGAACACCCGGTCTCCTCGAAGCTGATCAAAGAGGTCATCGATCCTCAGCAAGGGATATCGTTTCTTGACAGTCAACTAGTTCACCTTCCTATAATCCACACAAAGCCGAAGGGTACCATCTTCCTTCTTCCCAAATAGGACAGGAGAACCCCAAGGAGAAGTACTGGGTTGGATGAAACCCTTTTCATGCAACTCCTCCAACTACTTCTTGATATCATCCAACTGAGGTGTAGCCATCATATAGGGAGAAATGGACACCAGTGCCACTCCTGACATGAGCTCGATAGAAAAGTCTACCTCACGCTCTGGAGGAAAACCTGAAAAGTCATTTGGAAAGAAGTCCATGAAACGATCCACCACTAGAGGTAATTCCAACTGCGATGTCCCATGATCATTCAGATAAAGACTATAAATCTGGGCTATCACCCTTCCTAGCCCATGATGCTCGAGTCCTTCTCGACTGGCCTGAACATCCCATTCGCCTCTATGAAGAAAATATTCACCCTCTGGTGAAACAAAACTCACTCTGCAATGATAACAGTCATAAACTACCTGGAAGAGAATCAACCAGTCCATCCCAAGGATGAAATCATAGCCTGTCATCTCTAGGACATTGAGATCCCATAAGAAACGATACCATGAAACCTATATAGGGCACTCTCTACACTAGTGCACACTAGATGTCCTCATCCACAAAGGTGTGTCTAGTGTCAATGAGTCGGAAGAAGAAAACACATAGAGCCCAAGGCTCTCCACAGCAGCAACAGAGATAAAACTATGTGTATCACCAGTATCGAAAAGAGATGAAGATAAAACTGAGGCTACTAAAATCGTACCTCGAACTGTAGAAGGGTCGGGATCCTTCTCCTGATTGGTCTACTCCACGGCGAAAGATTGGCCTACACCACGGTCCTACACCCCTGGCTGACCACTCTGAGCTGATCCACCCTGCTGGTGCTGAGGGACTGGTGGCTGACCGCCATGACCTCGACCTCCACCTCGGCCCCGATGGCCAAAAGAACTCAAGTTCCCTGACTGTTGAGAAACTGGTGGTGCTACTTTTGAACAAGGAGTCACGGAAGAACCCCACTCACCAGCTGTTTGTGAGAAAACCTTGAAGAAATTTTGATGGTGACCCATCTTGCTGCAAGATTGGCACTCCACGGTGTCTCTCTAGCACTGCGGCCTCGTGTGCCCTAACCGGCTACACTGGTACCATACCACCTGGCTGCATGATGATGCATCTCTCTTCCTCGGATCACCGGGCGTAGACTCCCTATAGAGATTCTTGCTATCATCTGGAGGTAAACTAGCTCTGGAAGCAGAACCTCCCTGGATCGCAGCTCCGGAGTCTCTCAGGTTGCGCTCCGCAATCAGCGCCTGGTTGACGATGGAAGTGATAGAAGTCAACTGGAAGTTATTCACCTGCAAGCAGATCTCCCGCCTGAGACCATCCTCGAAAATCCTTGCTAAGAACACCCCACTTCCTTCCCAGTGGGGTGTGAAACGTTGGCGCTTGGTGAAACAAGAGGAATACTCCATGACTGAAAGAGTACCCTACTCAAAGTTCATGAACTCCTGGGCTCGATCGGCCCTCAAGGTCCCCAGGTAGAAGTAGTCATAGAACACGCACTGGAACTCCTCCCAAGCCATAACTTGTGGGTGACTCGCTTGAGAGATAACATCCCACCACCTCTTGGAGGAGTCTCGTAGCATATAGGTGGTGAGCATGACCCGCCTCTCTGGAGGCGTCTCCAGATGCTCGAAGATACTCCGCATGGATTCCATCCAGCACTCTACAGCTTGAGGTCCTCCTTCCCCCAAGAAAGTGGGAGGATGCTACTGCTCAAAAAACACACGTCAAGTCTGCCATAGACGTGGAAGGAGGCGGTTCTACCTGGATGGTCTGCATCATCCTCATAAAACCTTCCCTGAACTGTGCATCAGTGCCTGCAACTGGTATGACAGTCGGTGCCAAGGCTGGCTCAACTGGAGGATCGGCAAGAAGTCACTGATCAGCCATATCTGGCATCTGATCACTGCCTGATGACAGACTTACAACCGTATGACGTGTCAGAGGCATAACTATGAAAGATAAAAAGCATTCCATTGATTAGAAAAACAAGGGCAAGAGACACAAGAGTACAAAATGGTAAAAGGGGAAGGAAAACACATAGGTTTACAAAACATACCTACACTGTGTGTCTTCCCAAGCCACCGACATGGGCATGTTCCCCTACCCTACAGGTCGTGTAACACCTCAACCTACACGGTGTGTACTTGAAAACTATTCCCCAGCCTGAGTATCCTTACACGGATAACCCACATGGTCCGACTTAACCCAAAACTAGACGGCATGTTCTGATCAAACACAACATGTACTAGATAAGGATTTGGAGGCCCGTGATGTTAAACACACGACCGTCTACACGGATGAACCTTACAGGGCATGTTCTGAACAAACACGGCGTGTATAGTTGAAGGTGACACTATCCCGTGTTGTTCTTGACACGACCGGGTACCTGAACAAGACTACACAGTGTGTTCCCGTAAACACACAACGTGTCTAAGAAAAGGTTACGCTAAACCGTGTTGTTTGAGACATGGTCGGGTACCTAGACAATACTACATAGTGTGGTCCTTTACGACATGATGCGTTCTAATCGAGCTTCCCAGAGCCGTGTTGTTGGTGACACGGCCAGGTACACGGCTTCGAACTACACAGCGTGTACCTACCGCACACGACATGTTCCTGAAGTTATTCTCACAACACTGTGTTTCTGCTCACATGGTCAGTGACGCGGCCTGAAAACTACATGGCGTGTATCCAAAAAGAACACATCATGTATTCTGGGTTTTTCTGGTCAGTAGCTCAGAAACTGCACAGAAGCCCAGAAAACAGAGAAAACAAGTCATGGAAGGTGAAAATTCAGATTCTTGAGGGCCCATACTCCCCGCGAATCAAAACATTGTGTTCATTTAAGAAAGGTAGGAAACCAACAACACTATAACAATGTAGAAGAGATTATATCATGTATATATCACAACAGCATGCATAATCTACACAAGGTCTATCACAATATCATGAAATCGCTAAAGAACCCTATATGGCATGGAAAGAATGCATGACATGTGATTTATACAAATTAATATATGATGCACGAGATGTCATACCCTCGTCTCATTGGGTTGAAACAGAAATAGAACTTCAAACTTCATGTAAATAACAACACAAAGCATGTGAATCACTCTAGGTGAAATCATATCAACCATAAAATCTCAAAACTAGCAAACAGCAATTAATGAGGTAGTATGGATTTTCCTTGTCCACAGGTTAGCTACTCTTGAGAACACCTTATTACCACGTACGAAATTCATCCAATCCCTGGATAAAGTCTCCAAATAGTAAGGAAAGAGAAAAGAACCCCTCTAATACCACTTTTTAACGACTCGAATCCGGAGCCCCTCCACTGGTGCCCTGTACCCGGTTCACCACATGGCTTTAAGTGAATTTCCCTAAATGCAAGAGGCTGCCGACTAGAATCGAGGGACTTGGTATGTTATTGGGGAAACTATGCCCTCATTCGGTAAGGAATACAAGGAAACGAAAACAATAATAAACAGTGGAATCTGTAGACAACGCGCAACAACTGGAACCCAACAATGGAAGAATAATTATACAGCAAATGATAATAATGATGCAGCAAGTACAAGTATCTAAGGAAAGCATCAAACACAACAATGTGCTGAAATACAACTGAACACAAGTTCTAAAGCAATAGAAAAAGAAAAACAGATGAGAAACTCCTCAGCATCGCAAGCCTCGGCTCGGTCCCATGCCCTCCAGCTCTACTACAATCAAGAACCTTAAGTAGAAGGGCTTTTTCCCTTATCTATACCTGCAACAACATAATCTACTTGGGCCCAAAAGCATGGCCCAAACAAGGTGTGAGAAAAGTCCCATAAGGAAACCACCCAAAGATATGTGCTTAATAGTCAATGAATACAAGGCAAGTAAAGTACAGGAATAGTAAATATGAAAAATACACAGCAGTCACAGTCCACAGTTCTAGCATATAAAGTACTCAAATAAAAAACCAGAAATAAGAAGAAAGAAGGTAACCCTCTGGGTAGCTCTAATAGCCTAACCCATATTGTTTGACCTACAAGTACTATCAACCCTCAAGGAGGCACACACAGTCTCACCCCTCTAGTTCAGCTAAAAAAGTAGACTCTCTGAGGAAGAACTCACTTTAACTCCCCCTATAGTCTCGTGTCATGCTAAAGGCCCTCTGTGGAAGCACTCAATGTCTCATTACCCCTTTTTCCCGCATCGAGGATCTATAGACAGCCTGTGGAAGCACACATCGTCAATTCCCCATGTGGTCTCGCATCGTATTAAAAGACACTCTGGAGAAGCCCTTACGTCTATTCACCCTATGGTCTACTACACTAGGTTCTCGCAGTCTTGTGTGAAACTAACATGCTCATCGTGTGTATATCGTCCATGTAAACCTCAAGAACTACTTGGATATCATTCTAAGTATCAACAACATAACAAATCAACAGTTCCACTATCCTACAACTAGTCATGGCAACCTGACAAACACCAAACAATCAAAACAGGCATGGAAAACATCCAGAGTACAGTAAAACTACTATAATCACAGGTAAAAAATCTACTCTAGCAATCAAGAAAAATAGGCAATACAACACGGGCAAAACATGAACACACAATACCCTGTTCGAGTGTATTGGTGGAATTTGAGAAAAATACTCATCGAATCTCTATAAAAAGGTACACAACACCTACCTTGATCCTAGGAGATCGATATACTTGAACCATGACGACTGATTCTCCCTAGAACGCCATAGATCTGGGAAAATGCACGAAACGTCCAACCATAGATAACATGAGAAGGATGAAGAATTTGAAAAAAAGATTCAATCATTAGGGAGAACTCACTGTTGCGTTACCAACGCAATTGACCATGCTCGAATCAGAGAACGGACAGAGAGGTGGGGGCTCGGGGAAAATCTAGTCCTACGGGTCGCTCTCAGACAAATAACCTGGAGAAGGGGTGTGTTATGTCCGTCAGGAACGACCCTGGTGCGTTTAGTGAAAAAAAGAAAAGTGCACGGCGTGTACTTTTAGAGTACATGGCATGTACTAGGTTTTTTTATACTCTTCCAAAATCAGCATCCACATCACCCCTATACACCGTGTGTGCGGCCTAGACATGGCTAGCACACGACTTCGAGCCGGAGAAGAGTACACAGTGTGTAATCAGAATGTACACGCCATGTACTTCGAAATTTTCCAGAAACTCCATTTTTCTTAAAAAATCCAGAAAAAGGAAAGGCGTACCTGAAAAGAAGATCTGTGTTATTACATAGATCATGAAAAAAAATCAAATTATAACCCTAATTTGTTTTGTGTATTAACATAATCTTTACTCATTTCACAACATATGGTCCTAACCAAAAACATGGTTTTACACTCTTGGGGGATATTCTTTGGTTAATTTGCAGTATCTTTTAAAACTATTATAAATTATTTGAATATATATTTCTATGGTTTTATTTACTGACCTAATATATAAATAGTTATGTTAGGGATCCTAATAAGAAAATAATTGTGGATAACCTTGATCAAAATGTATAAATACATAATCATGGTTATACATATATTTTAGGATTTAATATTTCTATGTTCATATTTTACCATTTATATGATTTTATAATCTATGTATTCCCATCCATAATTTTCATTTATTTTATTTAATGAATATAAATAGGATTAATCATGAAATTAAAAAATGTGATGGGTATTGTGAGGATTTCTTAAATGAGATGCCCAACCTAATCGGAGAAGGAGTAAAAAACATGATTATAGTACTTGATCAAATGACTCATGTTATTGAATATACATAGATCAAATGGAAATTTTTCTCCTCTTATGATGGATAAATTTTCCGTGTAGTCCTTTATATGAAAAATTCCCCCTAATGTTTGTGGATCTTATAATCCCCAAATTATAGACCAAAGGGTTTATAAAACTCAGAATATATTCTTTTTTATCTATCCCAATGAAAACGAATATGTCATAATGTTCCGTTATCACATATAAGGAGAATAAAATAAATGGTGGTTATAAATCAAGAATAAAATGCTCAATAAATATATTTAATACTTGTAATGGGAATGATTCAGTATGGTATTTTTTTTATAAATATTTTCCATGCACTGTGCATAGTAAAATCCAGAGTGAATTCATTCGACTCAAAAAAAAGATGATGAATCTATCATGTATTATAAGGAAAACATAAAATTTATTTCATAGTATACATTTGGATATGTCATTAACCTCAAAAGTAAGATTGAACATTTATTTAGTGGCATAATGTCATGTCATTAAAAATGCATAGTAATTTGAAACATTGGTAGATATGATTAAATTTTTTGATGTTCCCTCTTGTTGAGAAATATATTTGTGATTTTGAATAATATATTTAGGATGGAGATAAAAATTAGAATGTATTTTAATTTTTTAGGATCAATGTATAAATTTTGTATAGGGAAGAAAACTAATCTTTCCACGTGTCAAAAGTATTGGAAGAAGCAAAGACATAAACTATCACTATGGTTGAGGTGGATCCTAAAAATTAATTATTGATGGGAAAGTTGGTGGTACATTTATGAATAGTTAATAGACTATTTGATTATGGTTCTACACATTCTTATATATCATGATATTTTAGTAAAATTATTCAAACACTACCTCAAAATATATAATTGAGTTATCAGTGAAAATAACAGATTGGAAATTATAGAATATCATGCATAGAAATCATCAATAGTTAATATATTGTGGATGGTTCTCCCAAGAAACTTTATCAGACTCCCATTAGTGGAATACAACTATATACTAGGCATGGATTTACTATCCTTATATAGAGTAAACATAAATTATTGGGAGAAGAAAATAACATCCCATAACCCAACCAATCTGATAATTCTATATATGTATAAGGGGGATGATAAATCGCATTTCAAAACATTTTTCATTAAAATATATCGTTTTCATGGAATAAAGAACTTATTTATCAAATTATTTCGGCGAATGATTGGATTCCAATTTAATAAAATCCAATTATAAGATAATATAGATATTTATTCCCCGAATAAGTGTTTGGAATTCCTCATGGCCAAGTGGTTGAGCACTTAATTAAAATAATATTTGGTTATTTGACTATATCCAAGAATACATATAGAATGTACCCCTTATAATTGGATGAATTGAAGAAGTACAAAACGATAATCTAGATAAAGGTTTCTAAAACACTAGTGCTTCTTCATGGGGTGTTCTGGTACCCATTGACAAAAAAGGATAGGTCATTACACATTTATATATGATTATCCTGAACTCAATGAAATCATAAAAATTAAAAATGTATCCACTATCATATAAAAATTATTTATTTTATCGTCAACATGGTACCCGGTACATCAATCAAGTTTCCATTGCATTAGGATACTGTAAGTTAAAGATAAAGATGGGTGATAGTCCAAGGAGAATACATCGATAGTCTATTGAGCATTCCAAGAATCCAATATGCTTTATCAGTTTTTATATATTACAATTTTTTATACATAGTCACTCTGTTCTAGGCACACTTCCTTAATCATAATTTTAGGGATAAAACACTACCTCCCTCATATATCTTCTGTAAAATTTCTCTTGCTCATTTCCATGGGTGATGTCTCACTCAGTCTGTTGAATTTATGGTCACATCAATAGATAAGAAATTTTATTCATTTTACCTAACTATAATGAGGATGTGTTTTCACCATAGTCTTGAATTTATTCATTTGTATACAATGCTCAATCATAACATATGCATAAAACTAATATTCATGAATCTATTTCACATGTTTGCAGTATATGTACTTGCATAAATTTTTTTAACTTTCATGCAGCTCTTACAATTGCATGAATCTCATTCACATAATTTCACCACTTCCACATTCCCATGAACATGTGGACACCTCTTGCACATGATCACAACTCATTCACTTTTTCCCAACTCTTTCACTTACACATAACTATTTCCTTTTCACATATCTCTTGAACACACACACAACTCTTTCACTTGTACAAAACTTTTGAACTTTTGTGAAAATATTTCACTTACACAAAACTTATTTTCCCTTAAAATTAACATGTTATATTCTATTATCATTTATTATGTTCTTATCTTTGATGTATGAAAATATACTATAGAAAACTATTTCATTAAGAAGAGGTTCTAGATCTTTGATGAGAGAGTCCTATTACATACTAGCGTTATACATCTCTTTATAGATTCATCAAGCCTTGGGTATATCTCTCTTTAACGTTATCCACGTTGTTCTCAACATCATCGTTTTATTAAATTAAACATTTTGAAAAAACAATATTCACAAATAATCTATATGTATTTAATAGGTGAACACAACTTTGATGTTCATGATTTTCCATATATTTCATACAATACATGCCTTAGAAATATATTTATGTGATGGACCTAAATCTTATCTTGAGAACAACTATAGAAGCCTTTTTACCCTTGTTCTCAAATATTGTATTTTCATAAATATATTATGATTATGAAACTTCATATATTATGGAGAACACATTATTTAGCCAAATTTTCTTGGGATAAACAAGAAACATCTCTTTAACATAACTATAGAAGCCTACATTACCATTAAATGAAACTATTTTATTTGTGTGAAACTATTTAATTTTCCAAAAAACAACTTCCACCATCCCCTAAAATTTAGTCCCCAAAGATTTTGAAAACACTAGTATTCTACGACACCTTCAACACTAAATTCTCCTTCATTATAAGATCACATATTTTGTGATCTCCATTTATCAACCTGAGGGAAATTGACAATAAACACAATATGAAATCATTTTCCAATGTTGAAAATTCTTGGTTCCAATAAACATTCCCTATGGATTTGTTGGATATCTAAATATAAATTAAATTAAGTACCATCCTCAATCAGAAACTTGATAGGGAGTGAAATAACTCATCCATCAATGTAATTATATGTGAGTAATTATTGGTTTAGAAAATAATTGTGAAAAATAGATTTTTATTCTTTAAGAGGCCACCTATCAATCATAAAAAACTACATTTCATTGAATTTCACTTATCTACCCCTTTGGAAATAAACCCAAAGAAACTATATTTTCAAATTTTGTGATCATAACATACCCCATGGATCGTATCATTCCGATATGCGTACAACACATCCACAATCATATTAAAATATTTAACAAATTTATGGAGTGGGAAAAATAGTAACCTCTTGAAGAAAGGTGATTTGAATGAACACCATGGTTCGACCAATGTTTCTTGAATATTGGTATTACCAAAGGCCTAGGAAGAATTTATGCTACCTATTAGTTAGTTCCAACATGTTCTATTTTAATCACTAATTGTTAAACGTTTTATTTTATGAACTTAAATTTGATCTCAATATGTTTGGTATGAGAGTAGAGAACTGGATTTTTTGTGAGACCAGTCGCACTCTTATATTCATAGTGTATCACCATTAGTTATTTATTATCATCATCAATATTAGTAAGTATTTTTTTCAACCAAAATAGTTGAGTGAATTATTTGTCTTAGAGATATAATATACCTTTGTGATAATAAGTGAAGTTATTTGATTTTTCTTTCTCAAGAATACTTCACATTTGTTTCTAATTGAAAAATCACCACCTATTATGGTATTTTGATCCACTATATCTCCATCCAATTAAGTATAATAAAATTATGATAATTCATTTTCTATTCCCATAATAAAATATAATATAAAATTGATATTACCTAAAATATGTATCATGATTCTTTTAATCGATCCTAGATTCTCTTCATTCAATAACTTTGGATTAAAGGCACTAAACATGTTTCATAGATGATATCTGGTTGTGTTGCAGTAAGAAATACTAAGCTTCTCAACGATCCTCCTGTAAAGGTAGGATTGACTGGTTTTCCATCCTCGTGCTTTCTAGGTTTCTTCCTGATCAAAATCTAAATTGACATTGGCATGGAGTGAAGCATATTAAATTTATTTATAATCTATCTCACATGATTTGGAAACAATATGAAAGTGTGTGCCTTATTTTTAATCACATACATTCCTAAAGAGTATTTTCATTCACCAATCATTGAAATTTCAAATTATGATTTCTTGTTATGAAAAAATTATACTACTGATCTCTACCTACTTTCACTGAATATAATATCATCCCCATATACAAGAACAATAAATAGATATTCGTGAAAATTCTTGACATGGATTTTGTGTTCGATGCCACCTATTTTATATTATCGCTTCTATAGATGTGTATCCATTCAATATTACTGCTTTCATGTTTCCTTAGTTAGACCATAGAGAACATTATTTAATCCACCAGTAATTTTTCATCATTTACAATAGAAATCCCACTGGATGATCAATGTTGACTTCTTCTTCAACAACACTATTTAAGAATGTAGTTTTGACATCCATATGAAAAAATTTGTACCCACATTGAATTTCCATAGTTGAGAAAAGACTAATTTACTCTAGTTTTGATAGAATAGAAAATGTTTCTTCAACAATGATGAATTCATTCTGTGTATAGCCATTACACATGAAGCATGACTAGTTCTTGGTCATATTTCCATCAACATCAAATTTGTTTTTTAATAACCACATTGTTCTAACCAAATTATTATTTTATGTCTTTTAACAAGATCACACGTACCGTTCATATCAATATAATTATGTTCTTCATTCATGGACTTGACCCATGATTAATACATTTTTTATTATTCAAATGTGGTTTTTTCACAATTTATTAGAGTGTATAATGTCATTCATTACTCATTCCCATTTATTTTGTAAGTGCGGTCTAATCCCTAATGATGTTAAAATGATCAAATTATGGTATTTTATTTCTCAAATGTGGTTAGGTTATAGTTTATTCTATGGTTTACTATTAAAATTTTACTTTTGAATCATCATCATTTTGATATCCCTATTTTTTTAAGACTTTCACAATTTCTATGTTTGAATCTATCCCTTATCTAATTTATACTTCTTCTTCAACCACATCAACATATGGGATTCTCATGTTATTTATAGTTTTATCTTCAATTGTATTGATATCATTTGTTTCCATAATATTTCCAATATTATTATTGTACAATTTATATTCTTTGTTATTCGTTGACTATCCATGAAACTTTCCCTCATCTGAAGAATCACTATACTTTCCGAATTTTATTCGGTATTTTTTATGAAACATTTACTTAAAAAACACAAAAATAAATTTGGGATAGATTTCATCCATTCCATATATAATTTGGTGTATTGTTCTCTCCCATAAAAATACATGTGGTATTTTCATTATATTCTATAACATGATAACCTTTTTCTAGTGATGTCGTGGAATTTAATAATCAATTGGTATTGTTATATCTATATTATTAACCTGCATATTTATGTGTTCAAAAGCCCAATTTCATTACGGTCTTCTCAGTAAAAACACCTCATGCATAATCCCTTGTTTTTATGTAATGTTTAAATTAAATGGATGTTTACTTTATTCCTTTATCAGATGATAATATCTTGATTGTGTGGATATTGTCATTATCAACTCTTTGACGACATATATTCATTCAATAATTCACTCATTGTTTATTTTACATGACCATAACACAATGAATTATACTATACCATCAATAAAAATAATGAGGCACCTATCTATATATGTATCTGCCATAGTTATTAGACCACACACATTTGTGTGGATGAGATCTAGAGGACTAGATTCCCTTTTGTTATTCGAACAATATGAACTATAGAAAATCTTCTCTTGCATGCAATCATCAATTGTATTTTCTCAATGAAACTAAATATTAGTAATTTTGACAATAGACTGTATCTTAGATATCTGTTCCATTATCTACTGATTAATATGACCCAACATCAATTCCAAGATTTTTTTTCATCAATTTTTAAGAAACAAGTTTTTTATTTACAATATAACTGGTATAAAGTTCCATTTTTATGTATCCTTTCATGAGATAATTACATGTTGTTCCTTTGATAATGATCCCCTTATGATTAAATCAAACTTACATTCATGATTCATAAGGTTGATTCACACTGGGAATATTGTGTTTCTATACATCCATGTAGATAAATTTTCCCTTCATTAGATCATCATTTTCCAATTATATAGTATCACTAAATTTTATCTTCAAGGAACCATAGTTATAAAATCCCACTAATTCATAAAAAAAATTCTTAATATTTTTTTAACAAATCTACATTTCATGTCATGTGGAATGACTATATGATATTTAGAATTCAAGTGTTACTATTATTTATATATTTGAGATAGATTTCAACCAGGATGGATTTCTTAATCTTCTTATTTTCCATTAATAATATACCAAATTTAGTGGAGGGAAAATATGAATTCACCAATCTCTTTTCATAATGAATGTGTTCATCATTATAAAATTATTCTTATAGAGTAGAGTACCTATAAAAATTGATATTTATCATGGTTGACTAGTATTTTCTTATATCAGAGTTCTGTAGATATTGTTCCCAACATTCATATATCTATAATGAATTGATTTATGACCAAAGTTAGGATAAATAAAAAATATCCATTGAAATAATTTCTTCTATATAATGATAGATATGGAATCATTCTCCATTTTTAACATCTGGGTACATCCCCATTAAAATTTATCATTGCCTCTTCACAATGCTATATGGTATGGTCCAAAAGACATAGAATTGACATTTTATAAGATGAAATTTCTTCCCACTTCCATTCTTCCACATATCCACTTTATTTGTAAATTTATTTAACTAGTGATCCTCTTTGGATACTTGAGGACAATTTATATATATCTTTTATGTTTGGTACAAATACTTCTCTATTAGGAAATCATGTGAATTTTTCATATGTCTCGCATTCTAATTTATTCTACTTTTCATTATCTTGTTTCACACATTTGATGTATCTTTACCATATAAAATTCTACTTTTTCGCATAAATATAGATCATTGATCATTCCTGGTCCCCTCTACACATTCAGAACAATTCTTATTCTTTCTAAAATTTCAACATCTAAAAAGTTTACAAACTAAAATTTATCTTTCTTCCCCTTGATTGTGATTTAGTTTCCAGTTTACTATTTAAAGTAACAAATTATTTTTTATGGACGTCAACTATATTTTCCTTTTTATCTATCATCGAAGTATAGTCAGTGATTTCTTTTTTCATATTCTTAAATCCTATGTTTAAACACCACAAACTCTTTAAATAATTTACGAGTTGTTAAATTCTCTTATCCTCCACCTTCTAGTTGATCAATATCATCTTCAAGTCTATCATCATACTCTGATGACACTTTTAATGAGGATCATATCTCTCTATTTTTCTTTGTTTTAATATCAATCTCATCTATATCACCTTGTTGTTTTACCTTGAGA
This sequence comes from Viscum album, assembly GCA_963277665.1. Lineage (NCBI taxonomy): Eukaryota > Viridiplantae > Streptophyta > Magnoliopsida > Santalales > Viscaceae > Viscum > Viscum album. The sequence goes on along the minus strand of OY728161.1, from coordinate 870,700,619 downwards.
TCAATAACACCATTCAACATGTTATTTTCAACTTTAGTATTTTTCACTTTTTCAACAATAGCAAACATGAATGATTTAGTTTCAATTTTAAACTCTAATTCTATATCCCCCAAAAGTCATTATCATCTTATTTTTATTTTTAGATTATTACATTTATCTATAATATCTTTCATGATTTTAATTTTACATTTCCTGGGAACCTCTTCCAAGGATTCTATATGATTTTCTATTCACTTTCTACATCATCAAATTCACATGGCCATTGAGTAAAAATGTTCCACACATTATAAAAAATGAATGAAATACAAGGAAATATTTTCTTAAAATGTCCCTTTTCGAAAATTCAATTTTCTAGAAATAATATAAGGGAATTCATTATCTACATCATCTCTCTCATCTCTACCTTTGTAAATGTCATGTTTTCCCTAAATTTGAGTTTCATTTACATTATTTCAAAATTTATTTTTCTTCTACTTTGAATCTCATTTAATATGACACTAGTCTAAAAAAAATATCATTTCGATAAAACATTGAAATAAACAGTTCATCAAGGGCCGATATATTTTTATTGAATAATCTAAAATTACATTTTTATTTATCTTCATAACATGAATGTTATTATAAAAAAAATTATATTAGCCTTATTCACTATTTTATATACTTCATATATGTTTTCCAATTTTCCCCACATGGATACCTATATAGTGAACCATATCACCTTTAAATAGATTTTATATTATAGAGTTGAGGTATGGGAATTTTTAGCTTCGGAATTTTTATCATATATTTTCCTATATTTTTCTATCATAGAATTTCAAATCACATCACTGACCAGAATACTTGGAACTGTGGCATAGATAAATTCTATACTAATAGATCAAAGATTATATCTTATTATATTTTTCTGAATTTATATGTTTCTTCCATAAATCAAGGTAACTCAACTACCGTTCATTGAATTATAAATGAGAAAAAAAGAATAAATGTAACACCTATTAATTGTTACTTATTATTCCACTTGTAGGAACATAGAACACCCTTATAGGGGATGGGTAAATAAGGATGTCAAAATTTTCATTAAATTGGGTGGATCATATACCCAAATTTGGAGGAACTTGCTTAACCTATTTGATGGGATTGTGAAATTATCAAACAATTAGATCCATAAACAACACAATACAAAAGTTTGACTTGGTTCACTTATAAGGGACTGTCCTAGAAGCATAATCCAACAATGTGTTAATCATACAAAGAATCGATTTAACTGCACCAATTTACGAGGGTTGTAATTGTTTAAAATGATCAATCAGTTCCAGGAACACTCCCCATATATAATTTTTTGGGATCCAACACAACCTCCCCCGAATAACTTCCATCGACCCCCCATTCTCACTTCCATGAGTGAATTAATACTTTATTTATTTACTTGACGGTGGATTTAATAGATTTTAAATATAATTATATGGCCCACATTAGCATGGGAATCTACTTCTACCATATTCCTGAATTGATGCACCTGTATAAACTGATAAAGAAACCTATATGTTGAGAATATATTATTATCCCAACTATGGAACTTTTTTAAAATCCATGTGCTTATGTGAAACTATTTCTCTTGCATGCAAATATTTCTCTTGGGTGCAACACTTGTCATTGTGCTCAAATATTTACCTTGTGAGATACTCTGTCTATTATGCACAACACTGGACCTTGAACAAAACTCCTTTTTTTGTTCCCAACTCTTTCCCTTGTGGTAAACTCTTTACCTTGTGAGAAACTCTTTCACTTATATGAAACACTTCAACATCTATGCAACTCATTCACTTGAATGAATCTCTTGGACATGCGTGAAAATATTTCATTACTATCATACTTGAATGTAACAAACATTTATTTAAAAGGTACCAGTTAGATTTGTTTCAGAACACTAATTCACACAACTCAGATTTGAGCATTTCTGATGCACACGTCTCTGCTGTGCATAGCTCCGATGTTTGCAACTCTAATGTGAACACCTCTAATTCATGAAACTTTTTCACAAATAAATGGTTCCAAATCCTTTTTCAGTGAAATATATTTTATAATGCAGGTACACACATATTTATAGACTCTTATGTCCATACACAAATCTCTATTGTGCAATATCACCTTTAGTGAAACATCCTTCTTCTATTAATATCAACATTTTGATATAACTTTTTTATGGACAACACTATCCATATTTTTTAAGTATATGCAACTTGGATGTTTGAATAATTTCATATCTTACATGTAATACTTTCCATTTCTGAATTTTGATGTGATGGAACTGGATCTTTTCTTTTATAAAAATCTAAAAGCCTATTTCTTTTCTTGCACGGGACAATTATATTTTCAATCAAGAATGCTATTGGCGCAACTTTATATATATGTTTCTTGCAAAACTATCTTTAATAAAATTTTAAAGTGATATACCCTAATATTATCTTATATGAAAATACTGAATACTAGATTAACCTTTTGAGAAAATATTTTATTTTCATGACATTATTTTATTTTCCAAAAACAATATTTTTCATACACCCAATTTTAGACCCCTAAAATATGAAAAAAAAACAAGAAAATTGAGTCACCATCAACACTAAATCCACCTGCATCATAATATCACTTGTATTGTGAACTCCTTCGATCAAACCAGTGATAATATACAAAAAATAATCCTTTTTCCTATGTGAAAAAAATGGTTTCATAGTTACCATGATATGAATCTTTCCTTATATATATTTCATGTCATAAAGTTTTTATATAATTATTTCCTTACTATATTTTATATCTCACCCTTTTCAATATGATTTCCCTAAGGTATAATACATATTAAAAAATAAAAATGAGAGTAAGGATTGCCTTTACAAAGAAAAAAATAAAGATATTGTTGTTTATGTTTATGATGATGTTCAGTATATCTAATATCCCAAACAAACTAGGCCTCTAGATTTATGGGTTGTATTTTATGAAACATTAGGGAAGAAATCACAAAAAAATATTTTCTAGGATTAAGTTGTAATAAATATTTAATTATATTTATTCATTTTTCTCACTCTACTCCCTTTTGGCCTTATTAATATGATTATATAAAAAATATGGATCTCTATCATCCTATAATTAATCATGAATATAACAAATATATATAATGAATGCATAAATTTTCTTAATTTTCCTCAATGTGGATACTACAATCAAGGGAGTAATAATGAATCAATATCATTCCACCTAGTTCACTATAGTAGTTACATGATAATAAAGGATTTAAATAGACTCTTTGTCCCTCAAGGAACACACCCCTCACAAAATATTTCTTCATTGTAATTATAGTGAATTTTTATATATATATATATATTTTATAATGTATTTATAGGAAAAAAAATTCTCTCTATCATATTTAGACATTGGGATTGGATAATAACTTTCATCTTCAATATATTGCTTTTAATATTCATTTAATGAATTTTTCATCGTCTCCATTCCATATTTAAAAGGAATCAAGGATTCATCAAATTTTAAATTAAAAAATCAGTGAAATGATTAGTGAAACCTCTAATTTTATGAATTATTAGTTTGATTAAAATCATTAATATTCATTAATCAGAAAAACCATGATGTCATTTTATGTTAACATGCATGTGGCACCTTCAATCAAACTCTGAATCCATAATTCATGAAATAAAATCCATATATTTTTATTATCTCATTAATTTCCAAATATTTTGAATGTGACTAATATATGCACTATAAGATTATTCTTTAGCTTTAAGGAAACTTTTCTATAACAATGTGTAAAAATTTATCACTCCATGTAATTTGATTCCACTATGCAATATTTTCTTGTTTTCAAATTTTATAAACTGAGAACTCCAAAAACATCCTTCATAAAAACATTCCACTATGAAATGTAGTTCCAATAAACCCATTTTGTGTATTTAATAATTAAAAATATACCTCTACCACATCATGCTCTATGACATCGATACATTGTATATGAAATTTTGGACAGAATATTTTGATTAAGTTCCCAATATAATTCATTCAAGAAAAAATTGGTCTTTTAGTCTCAATATTTTAAGTAGTGCCTCACACCAAGCCTAATTTTACTATGAATATATCCAAAATATAATCTCTATATTCCTAAAATCTAGTAGCTACATCCTTTTATTCTACCTAGTCAAAAGAATTCTCATGAGAACAAATGTTTATTACATAATGTAACACCATCCACCATAGTAATCGTTTGGTTATTCACCACCAGAAATCATATAAAACCTTTCAAATTTCATGAATCTTCTAGAAAAAGTTATCTAATCACATATAAGATAAATTATTATAATTTTTATCAACTAAAATAACCTAAAATTCAAATATAATTTTGGGATCAATATATAGAGTAAAATTTATTTTAAAAGTTTTTATAAAATAATTAGTACAGGTATGACAATTTTTTATAAAATAATAAATATAAAATAAATGTTTATATTAATTTATAATATAAATGGAAATAATTATATAAATGGTGGTAATATAAATAAATATTCATGTGGTTTATTCAAAATATATCTTCATAATAGTAATATTTGTATATCACAAATAGTGTTCAAAATGACATGTAAAATATAAATCATACAATATTATTCTTGATATATAAAACATAAGGATATTTATACAATTTATCCCACTATAGTTTGAGTTTCACTAATACATGGATTGTGATTTCCATATATCATTATATAATAAAAAATTATGGGTCATGTAGTGAACAATTCTATACATATAGTGAAATTTTAAAAAAAGTAAAACTGTCTATAAATTGGTATTTTTCAACATTCACTAATAGAGATAACAATATAGTCATTTAAAATCCAATAAAACCACATAAAATCATTATAAAATGATCTTATGTTTGCTAAATAACCATTTAAAATGTTACGTTCATGGTATACATGAGTCACTAATGATTTAATAGAAGAATGGTTTTTCAAAAAGGACAACCATTAAGAGATGAGCTTCCATGATTAATGATACTAACCTCACCAATGTTATTTAATAGTAAATGTGGAGTTTCCTTCTTTCCATTGGTTTTTCATTCATTTTTTGTCCACAAAAAAATATAAATGATTCCTAGAATATCATATTCTAATGAAAATTATAATCTTTATTGATAAAATAATCTACCAATGACATCATCTAAATGAATTCAGAACACTACATCACATCTAGAAGCCTTTAGGTTTCAATTGAATGCAATGTTAGAGTTTATCATCAACCATATAATTATGGAGGTTTCCAGACAATTATTATTAAACCTCTATAAGAATATATATTAAAAACAATGAATATTTTACATAAATTAACATGATCACTGGGAGAGTTTTTTAGCATAACTATTTAGAATAGAATTGACCACTTTGATGTTGAAAACTGAATGTTATATTGATGATAAAATAGAAGGATTCCTTACATCGTAAGATGATTCATTCCATAATTTCCACATCAAACACACTAACTCATCAAATAGGTAATGAAGATATTTTAATCACCTTGAAATATTTAACTAATATAACAAAAAAAAGAAATTTTGAAATTTTATTATTATGTGGAGTATGAATCAAAAAAATGAAGAATTTATAAAGATAATATAGTGAAAAATGTGAATACTAAAAAAATGTGATCAGTTCTTTCATTATAATTTTAACTAGGAAAACAATGGGAAAAAAAATTTCATAATAAATTTTGATTGTATGGTATCACTTGGGAAACTTCTGTAAGAGATAATTAATATTAATGAAGATACAGAGCATCTAATCTAGATTTTTTCAAACTTAATAATACATTTCATCACTTTTACATGATTACCATTTTTAAAAATATAGCTTGATAGAAAATATACCACACCTTATAGGTTATAATATTATAATATCATCATAAGAAAGAAATTGATAATCTTTGGTATTATCTCTCCTTGAAGTAAGGGAATCAATCTAGTTAAAAATTAGAGAGGTTCCCACCCAGAATTTGGGAATTGAATTTGCTAAGACAATCCATCTTGAATGAAAAAAAAACTTTTTATATGATTCCCTCTAGTTAAGATAACTATTTGAGTCAAAATAATGATGATTGTTTCTTAAACCCTCTTAGTAAAATTTCATTTCAAAAATTACTAGATATTAAATTTATCGGTAGAGGAAATCCTAATGAATTAAAATTATTAGGCCTCAATGAAGCCTAAATGGTTCTTGATTCCCCTTACATAATCCTTATTAGGTTCGTAATATATTTTTCAAGGCACTGTAAAAAAAATCCTTTAAAATATATTTCCTATCCATATAAATTGTATGTTCACTATTTTTAACCTATTTATAAAATCAAGTGGCTACTTAAAAATGATGATATATTAAACTAGATTAACCATGATGATATATTCCATAAGAATGATATATCTAGCCATAAAAAGATAATTTGTTTTCCAAGAGGAATGGTACTTCCTAATTTTGGTGGAGATATCATTAAAAAAGAAAACCATGGGCCTTACCCCAATAATGGGACCCCTAGGTTGGAGAATAAAAGTGATTGTTCCCTAATATTTAAAGGTATAGTATTATTTTATGTTACAGGATGAGTGAATACCATACCAAAGTAAGTAAATGATTTATCCTAGTAGATTCTCTAAAATGAAACATTGTTATAATGACTAAACAAATCCTTTAGTCTTAAAATATTACCACATCTCATTTCAAAAAAAAAATATAATATCGTCATCTTTAAATAGAAGACAAGTTAGATAATTAATTCATCTTCTATCTTGTATGTCTATAATAATAATCTTATCAACAATTATATAAACTCTTATACTATAATAATCATAATCTTTTTAGAAACTAACATCTAAGAGGAGGTATTCCTTCATAAATTCTCTCTAAAAAGAGAAGAAACATTCAGGTGATTCATAAAAAAACACTAAAACATTAATAGAATTTAAAATAGATTTAAAATTTTCAATGAAGTTCATATAAGAGACTAACTTAAGTGAATCCTATAATATTATGTCCCATCTCATGGAGTCAAAAGATTTTATTGACTCTTAATTAATGACCATTTAATATATAAGGACCTAAATTTTTTTCAAAGTAATTTCTCTCTTCTTATGGTAATGTATCATATTATAAATCACATAAAATCACATATAGAATATAATGAAATATTATAAATAATTAATTAATGAAATAAGATGTATTTCAAGAAGTTAAGGAACCAATACGGACAGAACAATAACATGACCATAGAAATAGTTACATGACTCTTATGAATAGTAAATCATCCTCATGAATAGTTACCAAACACACGAAAGAATAAATAAAAAAAAGGATCTTATAAATAAAATTATTTTATAAATATATCATTGCTTATGTAAGTAAATGTTTTAAAAATTATTATTTATGAGTTAGTATTTTTATAACTCATAAATATTTAATTATAATTTAATAATTTAAAATAAAATGTATTTTCATAAATATTTTTCGTAAATTAATATTTTTATATCTTATGATTTTAATACAATTTTATGAAAACATACGTAATTTTCAAATTATTATAAAATCTGTTATAATTTTAAAATCATTATTTTCCATGTAAAAGATGATTTTAATTAAAAATTAAATTAGTAAGATTAAATTAATTATTTTAATAATATTCAGTTAATTTTTAAATTCTAAAAATCAAAAAAAAAATCAGGGGGAATTTTTGGATTTTTCTAAAATACATGATTTTATGTGAATAGTAAAATATGATAATTTACGATAAATGAAAAAAACCTGAATCTTTTATGAATGGATGACTGATAAAAGATGTATGTTACCATTTTTTTGAACTCACATTCACTAATTACTATATTTTATCACTAAAATCATCAATATTTCTCGCTTGAGAATAATAATAAGCCAGTGATAAAAATAATAAGAAAACCCCCTCTCCTCCACTATAAATACCACCCCTCACACCCTCATCTCCTCACACATCTCAGGATTTTTTGGTTTCCCAAATTCTGCCCATAACAATTCCCTATCTCCACTACAACAACCAAAATCTCTTGGTATCACTATTTTTTTCTTAGGTTCATTGATGATTAACTCAAGAGTAGAATTCAAGAGGTAAATCCTCTCACTTTTTCTCTTAAATTCCATCCAATTTCTTTTCATTTATTATTTTATCCTAACATACCTTCATACAAATATAATGATAACTACAATATCTTACTTATACTGTAATTATATCATTTTACTTGCTGATCCTTCATTTATATCATCCCTTTAAATCTTTTTTTATGAAAATGAAATATTCACATGTGATGTGTTAGTTTACTGACATTGTGGCCGATTCACTTTCATTTTACTAAAAAAAATTAAGGTTATTAATAAAACCATTAAATGGTTTAGAAATGATTTTAATCTATATGATAGAAACCTCTTTATTTTATGTAAATAACATTTATACATAAAACTAAATTATAAAACAAAATGAGTTCATTGTGATAGAAAAACAACCTAAATATACCTAAAATGATCATCATTAGATTTTATCTAATGATTCATCCTCATGGTATATAAGATAATTATTTATAAAATCATTCAATTTTATGTAATATAACTAATGACATATAATAGAGATTTTGTATATTTATCCACACTTTGTACAACCTTCCATTCATCATTACAAGTGAACCGATCATGAAAACCATACAAATGAATGCTCCCGATCAACGAAATTTAACTATATAAATAATAAAAAGGCCCATAAAGGAACACAATAAAAACCTAAAGAATAATATTCACGTATAAAAGTTTCTAGAAATTTTAACTAGTGAATATAATCTGATTATACATTATATTAATGGGAAAGATTATTTTGGACAAAATGTAAGGGGATTTCATGAATCCAACACCCTTTCTTTCAGTTTTCCCTATTTCACCACATTGTAAGTATGATTATTCCATTAAAATAAATTATCAATAATTAAAATAACTTGTATTGGATAGATATGTTTTCAAATTAAGTTTATTAAAAACAAAACGTTTTCCAAAATAAATCTTCTTTAAAAAAACATCACTTTTAGGTCAGAAGAAATTTTCATTCACTCAAGGATGATGATTCTTATATGAATTATGTTATTCCATATTTCATTTAGAAAAAATATTATGAATATATTATTATGAAATAAAGAACATTCCATTACAGGGTATATTATATGTTAGTGGTTCTTATATGTTCTATGTGGAATGCATGGTAATGTAAATGTTGTGATGCAATGGGTGTGCCTAGAATTATATAGAACAATGTAAATGTTATGATGTGATAGGTTCACTTGTAAATATATAGTGCTCCAGTGTATTGGGTACTGTGAAGAACCTCTAGAGATAAATTGAAATTTTTGTGAACATGATTATAGCTTTGTCCACAACAATGTGAGGTATTTGACCCCTAAGACATGATGTTTCATTTTTTATGAATTAAAATATTCCATGTCTTTTCTTAATACTTCCATTCGTGGTTATGATCTTATTCCAATGTTATGATTATAACTATTATGCTCACCCCGTGTTAAATTGTATTATTTTTTATCTATCCTCTTACAGAGATTTTAGATCACATCTTTTTAATGTATATCAAGAGGTGAAAACTTATATTAAGAAGAATTTAAGGGACAATAAGAAGCTAGAGAAGAAAGAATTAAATAGATGTTTAGGTTTTGATTTTTAAATTTTCTGTTCTGTCATAATTTTCTCAGGGCATTAAACCTATGGATTTTTATTATGTGATTATTTTATGTTTTTTATTAAATTGATGAAATTGTAATGTAACAAAATCAAGGTTGTTATAGTTAATATCAGAGGGAGGTTTAGTTAATTTGGGAATTTATATTAGAGAACCTAAGTGAAAACCCTTAGTATGAGTCTATGTATAAGTGAGTACCAAGGAATCATTTCTTTAGCAAACTCTAAACATAGGGATCCCACAAGATATACCATTAGTCATAATATCAAAACATAATAAATTATTAATTAATTAATTGTTTTATTATGATTTGTTTTAACATTTTATATTTTACCCAATAGCGGTAACTTGGAGAAACCAGGATAACATCCGGTTTGAGGGATAATGCAATGACTTCTTGAATGACATCCCCAATTATTTGGGATGTGTAGTTCAATATATTAGGGAGATGCTTAGCCTGATATCTGAGGTTATGAACAATAAACTGAACAATGTGGAACACCTTTCTTCATCTCAAAGAGAGAAACTAGATCTCAAGAGTTTTATGTGGTAATGTCCATCGATGTTTAGTTGATCATCCATTCCACTAGTCACATAATATTGGTTAAAGTCAATGGAGAATATCTTTTCTATGATTCACTATTCTAAGAGGGAGAAGGTTACCCTCGCTGTTTATCATCTAGATATAGAGGCTGATTAATGGTGGGATTTGATTAAGAACCCCAAGACCACAGAACAATAAAATTGATGGAGTGGAAAGACTTTAAGATAATGTTTCTTAATAAGTATTTACCTTGAAATAATTATAAAAATATGGAGAGGGAATTCATGGTGTCGAAGAAAAAGGCAGGTGAATTTATCATGGCATACAAAGGAGATTTCATGTGGCATTCAAGGTAAGATTTATATTTTCATATCAACAATGATTGAAAAATTGAAAAAAAAAATTAGTGGTTTAAAACTACATATTTTAAAGGATTTCTAAATTCAAGCCTTTTGAAGTTATTAAAATGATGTTAGATATTCTCTGCAAGTGGATATGGATTTTTTTAGAATGATATCTTGGACATGGTGATAATAAACTAATGATGGAGTTTCAAGATGGATGATCTAATGAGAAAGGTGGAAAGAAAACCCCACCACCCACATGTCAAAAATGTGGGAATAAGAATCATGAGAACTACCTCAAAGGGATTAATAAATTCTTTATGTGTGGAGGATACGGCCACCAAGATCATGAATGATGAAAAGGCATGAGCAAGCAGGAAAATGAGGAAGAGGAAATGGGAGCACCACATGTAGTCCAATTATACAACTGTACAGTGGTATGAACAATGAAATCCAGTTCACTAAACCTCAGGAATTCAAGGGTGATCTTCATTATCAACCACCAAATACAAAGGATCAATTATACGCTTATCCAATCACTACAATGGTTGTGGAGGAATATAATGCAGTTATATAAGGTAAACTTCTTATTCACTCAGTAATGGAAAAAGTCTTATTTGATTCTGGATCAATGAATTATTTTATATTTTGAATGTTTTCATGAACTAATATTTCATTAGCTCCAAAAAGGAATCAGTTAAATATTGCTATGTTGAACCAAATATAATGTCATCAATATAAATTTTAACAATCAAAACAGTTATCTTATCTTTCATTATAAAAAGGGTGGGATCTACATTTCCCTTAACATAATTATTTTGAATCTAAAACCATGTAAGCCTATCATTCCAAGCTCAAGGGGCTATATTAAGTCTATACAAAGATTTGGTAAGTTTATAAACATGTTAAAGATGGTTTTTATCTTCAAAACCAGGAGTTTTTTTCAACAAAATCATCATCTTGTACAAAACCATTAATGAAAGCACATTTCACATCCATTTGAAAATGTTTGAAGTTAATGAATGCTGCAAAGGAAAGTAGAATACAAATAGATTCAAGTATAGCTATTGGAGGATAGGTTTATATATAGTCTATTCCTTCTTGTTGATAATAGGAATTAGCAACCAATCTATATTTATCTCTTACTATGATTCCATTTTCAAGACATTTATTTCTAAAGACCCATTTTACTCCAATAATAGATGTTTCCTTAGGTCTTTTAACCAAGGTCTAGACTTTATTCCTTTCAAATTCATTTAGTTCATTTGCATAGATTTTATCCAATCATTATAACCTAATGCTTGATCAGTTCTATTTGGTTCTAAACAGTAAAGGAATGCTAGATGTTCTACTTCATTATTTAAGGAACTTCTAGTCCTTACAGGTTGATTCACATCACCAATGATACTATCACTAGGACGATTCTTTAGAAACAACTGATTTGGGTTTTGTAAAACTTGTTCATCAACAAATGGTAGAAAGTCCTCTGGGTTAAATGTTTCAAAAAGATCTTCTTGGAAAATTTCCTTATTAGAAGGATGTTCTAACAATGGTTGATAATTAGATTTTGAAAACACATATGAAGAAGTAGGTTGAGGTTGTTTAAAAATAAAAGGATCAGTTTCATCAAATTTGATATGTACTTTATCTTCAACAGTACAAGTTTTTTTCTTAAAAAATCGATAATCATTAAAAGTTGTGGAGTAGGCTAAGAAATTTTCTTCATCAAATTTTGGTGAAAATTTGTGTAAATTAGCATTAGTATTCAAAATGAATACCCTGCAAACAAAAACCTTCAACTAAGAAAGTTTTGGTTTTCTGCCATTCCATAACTGATAAGTAGTTTTATTATAAAAAAGTCTAATCAAAACTTGATATGTAGTATAACAACCGGAACCTAAAGAATCATCCCAAAAATTATTACCAATAGAATATTCACTCAACATGGTTCTTGTTATCTTTTGATGATTTCTATTTCTTCTATCAACAACACCATTCTGTTAAGGTGTTCGAAGTGATGAGAAGTTATGAGTAATGCCTTTTTACTAAAAAAAGTTTCAAAATCTGAATTTTGAAATTCTCCTCCATGATCACTATGAATAGTTATCAAAGGGAGGTTTCTATAAATTTAACTTGGGCTATAAAACATTTTAAATAAGAAAAAGTTTCAGATTTTTTTTTCAATAAAATAGACATAGGTAAATCTAGTGTAATCATCAACTTTAAAAAATAAATAATATTTTCCCCCAGTGATTCCATTTTTTGTGGGACCAAAAAGATACATATTCACTAACTATAATGACTTAGTGGTTGAGACTTCACCGATTGATTTAAAACATGATTTATGTTTCATTCCATATTAACAAGGATCGTAAACTTTTGAAAAATCAAATCTAAGATTCGGTAAATCCTTAACTAGTATTTTTTAGAGAGTTTTCATAGGTTCCTATGGTTTAAGTGTCATAACCTTCTATGCCACAACGAAGAGTGGTCTTCCATTGCACTAAGGAAAGGTAGGTATTGGCTCCTAAGTTCATTCAAGATTAGTGTATAAAAATTCTTTTTCATATTGGCAGAAAGAATAAACACTTCCTTGGAATTGTGTAATAAGAACATGTCATTCCTAAAATTAACAAGTTAACCTTCATCACATAAATATATTATGCTAATAAGTTTGTGCATAATACCATTGATTAAAATAATATTTGAAATCAATGTTTTTCTAAGAAGAACAATGTTTCCTATACCAATAATTTATCCCTTTCCATTATCTCTAAAAGTTTTTTTCCCTTCTTTTGACTTGATAATATTTTCAAAGAATTTTTTGTTACCAATCATATGCCTTGAACATCCACAATCAATGTACCATGTATTTCTGTTGGTAATTTCTTTATTATCCTAAAAATAATAATGTTATACATTAGGAACCCAAACTTTCATGGATCCAGAAATTCCAGAAAGAAAAATCTTTGGTACCCACATTATTTTAGAAAAATATTCTTTATGAAAACCTCAAGATTGGGTTTTGTTTAAGGAACAAATTTTAACCAAGTGTCCACCACACTGACACTTAGTGAATAATGGAGCAGTTTGAGAAACAATAAAATTGTTTCTAAAAATTGGATTAGAACCAGTATAACCAAAACGAGAATTATTTATTAGAGGTTTGATTTGAGAAAACATCTTATTAAACTTTTCCTTACCTAAGGTAACGCTTGACAAAAAATTCCTCAGGTAAAATATTTATGACTTTAGTCTAATATCTAAATTCTTATCATCCAAAACATTAGATTTAGAGATAGAGTTAGGCTCGAAAACATTTTTCCTAGTAATTACATTTTCAAGATCCTTTGAAAGTTTATCCTTTCCAGAATTTACTTCCTCCATGTTATTTGAAATAAATTCCAAATCAAGGGTTTTCATATCAAGATCTTTATAAAGGTTTGATATTTCCTTATTAAGAAGAGTATTTCTATAATTTTCCTAATCATACTTTTTCTTCAGTTTTGAATTCTCATTCTCAAGAATATTAGCAAAACTAGAAACTTCTACATAGGTAGGTAATGTGTTATCCTCAAAAGAAGAATATTCTTCATCATAAGAGTTATATAATTTATTATTTTTATAATTTGAATTCAGGGAAACATTGGTCATAAATTCTTCATTTTGTACCTTAGCCATTAAGCAATGGTTTTCAATAGGTAGTTTGGCTATTAGACTAAGATTCTTATATACAGAAGATTTTTACTCTAGTGATTCATTTGAAGAGTCACCACCACTGGCACTCCAGGTGTCATTCGATTTCAATACTTTCATATCTTTATCTTTGTAGTACTTATTTCTATTTCTCTCAGAATGCTTTTCCTTTATTTCCATTCTTTTAAGCATAGGACAATCAAGTCTTATATTTCAAGATCACTTTCATTAATAACAAGCGACTTCTGAATCCTTCTTATCTTTCATTTCTTTATTCTTGTATCTCCATTGAAAATTCTTCTAGCCATCAATCATGTTCATCCGTCGAGCAATATTGGCTAGTTAATTTCTTGAAGATTCACTTCCACTAGATTCAGATTGTATAACATCCTTCTTAGATTTTGATATTGTAAATCTCTCAGGAGTCTTGACTTTCATATGATGTGAATTTGCAGTAAAAGTAACACTGCCATTTCCACTCTTCTTCTTAATATTATCAGCATCTCTCTTCATTCTAGTCTCATGTTGAAGAAGAGTTCCAAAATGTTCATCAAGATAAATCTGAGTGACATTTCTATTCTCATCAATAGTAGTTGTCGTGGATTCTCACACATTGGGCATGATGTTTATGATTTTATCCACAAGAGATTCATCATCTAAACCTTTATCACCCATTGATTGTAAACTGTTAACGATATTCATTAATATCTATTGCACCTTACATATGGGTTCTCTATAAAGAAAGAAAAAACCATTATATTCAACTCTGGGCATTTCTCTTCTAGTTTAAATATCTTTTGAAGTTCCAAAGTGTGTAACTTAAAGCTTCTTCCAAATACAATTTTCTGCATCACAAGATGAAATTTTTCTATATATATTCCTCGTCATAGAACAAAGAAATGTTTTTCATACCTTATAATTCAAATTATATTCATGCTTTTCTTGGTTGGTGAAAGTACTAACACCCTTGTCAGTGATTTTATATCCTCTAGTAAGAATAAAAAATTATCTACTCCAGTATTGTTAATAAATGCCTTCATGAAATCTCTACAATATTCATAATTATTCCCCTCAAAAATAGGTAGTCCATTTTGATTTAGGTTTTCTATGAAACCAACACTGATTTCTACCATTTTAACGAAAATCATTCCACAAAATCTTGTTAGTAATAAAATTTTGTAAGCAAGGAAAATATTCCTCAGCAAATAAAATTTAGAATAATAAAAAACTAGAGAATGGAAAACTTATATGTGAATATTAGAAATTGAGAAACCTTCTCTGATACCAATTGTAGGATTGAAATAATTAATAAAGATATTATATGTTGTATCTAATGATTCTCAATATAGAAGAGTGGGGTAAATTATATACTTTAAAAGTTATTTGTAACTTTTAAAGATTAAGATTTTTATCAAGGACAAACAATGTAATTCACAAAAAAATCTAGTTCTACACACTTTCTTGATTCTGGAAATATTATTCCAAGAATGCAATTCCAGAAAAGTGGTTTCGGAAAAGAAACTTTACAAAAGTTTACAAATATAAAGATTCTACATTAATGTGATAGAATCTTACTAAATGAAAGTATACAAGTATAAGGAAGTATAAGATAGTTATACATTCCTCAATAATCAAAATATAGTGGAATACTTGAAAAAAACAGGTAACAAGTAGTAAGTCTTTTAACCCTAAGAGAAGGGTATCCAAGAACCTTGGATAAAGATACCTTGATTTATACTTTAATGAAATTTTGTCTTACCCACACCAGGGTAAGCCCTCAATATGAATATCGGAGTATGTCCTACTATACCTACAAGACCTCAACTTCATGGTGGTTAGTACCTCTGTCTTCCTCATCAGGGAAATCCTCGAACATTAAAGTAGTCTGCACCTCTGTCTTCCAATCCCTGAAAGGCCTTGAATGTACTCAGAAACATTCATATTCACACAAAGAAATTCTGAACAAGGAGAATATTATGCACAAACCATGAAAGAATATCTCTAGAAATTACTTCAACTGCATGTAATCTCTAGAGTGATAGAATATTTCATCAATGTTATGAGCTCTTTCAAATGTGATTATATTTATAGACACGTCTCCAACAGCCGGCTCCCTCCTCCAACAGACATATTTGTCATTGAATTTTGGAGGGACCTGTACACGTGTCACTCAAACAAAGGTTAGTTAGTAACTGAATACACAACATTGTTTTTTAACCAGAACATGAGTATGAAAAAATATGATTCTTAAACAAATTTATTTCTCAGAATGTATGAAAAATTTAAAGTTTGGAGTCTAACCAAAACTATTCAATTTCTTCAAAACATGGAAATTCAGATTCAGTATTCAGAAGAATTCGGAACCTGAATTATATCGAATTATGGAGTCTAAATTTCAAGGAAATTTGGAGTCTTGAATTCAGTAGAATTCATAGTCTGAATTTAGAAGAGTTCGGAGTCTGAACTTATAATGTTTGAAGTCTGAATTTATAAGAGTTCAGAGTCTGAACATACAATGTTCGGAGTATGAATTCATAAGGGTTCAGAGTATGAACCTACAATGATCAGAGTCTGAATTCATAAGAATTCGGAGTATAAACATAAAAAGTTTAGAGTATGAATTCATAAGATTTCAGGGTCTGAACTCATAGAACTCAGAGATAGAACATAGAGTCAGAACTCAGAAGAGTTCGGAGTGTGAATTCAGGGCACTCATAGTCAGAACTCAAAAGAGTTTGGAATCTGAATTCAGAGAGTTCGAAACCTAAATTCGTATCCTAAAAACATAGATTGTTATATCTAAGTATATATATGCTTCAGAGGTTTTGGATATGAAACCATGTTTTACACATAGAAAAAATGAACAGTGACAAAACAGGTAAGGAAAAATTTCCTTGGGGAAGGAAAAATTTCCTTCTGAAAGTAAAACATAGGGTAAATGAAATTTTCCGTAAGATAAGGTGTTTGGGATTTTCAAAAAATGAAGAAATGAAAAATTCATAGGGAAACCATATTGACTTAACAATCTCCCCAATCATGAAGTAATGAAAAATTCATAAGTAAACCTTATTGACTCAATAGTAAAACCCCATTATCTACCTGATATAGGAGTATCAGCTAGCTGGTGATAATATAAAGTGAGAATAATTTTTATTAATGATCACCAACTATAAGGTGGTGGTACACCAGCCAACTGGTAGTAGTGGGAGGTTTGTAGTAGTAACCCACTGACTACCTGGTTGAGGCTACTAGGTACCAAGTGAAATCAGATAGATTAATCTAAGAAAAATATTTAATGTGGATAAAAACAAATATACTAGGTTTATTATAGATTAATGAACATAAATAATTTCATAATATTACTAGATATTTTGGATCCTATAAATAAAGACCTTGGGTGGCCTTTGAAATCTATAGAATGGAAAATCTACTATGTTTTTTATCTGATCTCCAATGCCAATGCACTCAATTTCTCAAAAATATATATCATTCTAATCCTCAAAATCCTTTTAGAATGTGTTCTAAAATATTCTATATTTTAATTATATTCTAGTAATACAATAGTCTCATAACATTTATTATATTCTTTGAGTTAATTGAGACTAATCTACAATGTTATTGCTTCTCAGAAATAGCATCATCTTCCACTTTCTACTAAATTCTGATCTTTCTACCATAAGTTAAGAGACCATGGTTTATTTTAATATCCTTTAAAATGTTTGGGACTATTTATTTTGATATTTCTATATTTACATTTAATGTAATAGTATATATTGTATATGATTTATTAATATATACTAAAATCAATTGATAGTGTTATTGTCTTGGATACCAATGGAAACAAGAGACTAATAATGTAAATCCCAGATAAATTGAGAAAATATATGTATAGGATATTTTTGATTTATTTATAACGTTCTTAGAGAATATATTATCTCATTTAATTTAAAAAATTCCATTATTTGTCAAATTAAATTATTGATTATTTGTTTAAGACATCAATTAATGATTAACTTCTTAATCATTTTTATATTTAAATCAGTTAATCATTTAAATCACTCCTTTTTTATCTTCCCAATTTAATTAATTTATTATTTTACTAGAAAAAATATATTATTTTTATTTTATTTTATATTTATAACAAATTATTTTAAACATATATTGTATTAATTTTTTTTAAAGGGATATTCAACCCCACTTGAAAGTTATTCATCTCCGACCTATATTTCAAATCAGAGTGGATTTTATTTTTATATATTTTTCTTAAAATTCATTGAAATATTATTTTAATATTCCAAAATCATTAATAGAGTTTTCAAATAAATGTCTTTTTAAAAATGGATTTTTCAGGCACTCAAGATCATACAAATGGTAAATCATTCGGTCATTCTCTAATTTTATATGGTAGATATTATGGTTATTGGTAAAAATCACATGTTATCTTTTCTTAGATCTAATTTTTATCCAATTTAAAAAATATATATATATATATATATACTAACAAAATTTAAAATTTTGACAAATTGACATAATATTATATCTATTATTTCGAATCAAATGTAAAATATATGAATAAATTGGATTATGGATTAAACCAAAATGAATTTAATACAATTTCTACACAAAAATGGCTCATGAAATATAGAAATATAAATAAGTAACTCATTAAATAAATAAAAAATTTCAAATACACATTTATATATGTTTATATGAGACTTTGAGAGTTGATATATGAATTTTAGAGAATCTATCACTGAATTTTTTACTAAATTTTACAGATATTTTTAATGATAAAAAATATCTAGGAGACTCTAATTATAAATAAAAATATGAAAATACAATTATGTAAGTATTATAAGATAATTTGGAACCTAATGTTACCACCATCCAAGAAGCTAATGACATTAAAATCATGGTTTTGAGGGAACTCATTAGTTATCAAATGGAATATGTGTTTATTAAGAGAAGGAAAGTTGGAAAGGAATAAAAGGATGTCAAATAAATAAAAAACAATATTTCATTAATGGAAAACAATGATGGATCATCCAGTAGTGAACATTATATTTATAAAATTTTCAAAAGATGGAAATGTAAAATAAATAGAATATATCAACTCAAAACCACAAAAAGAAAAATCGAGAATTTATTGTAACTATTTATTATGTCATAAATTAAGGATACATCAATCCAGATTTTCCCCTGAATAAGAATAATTAAAAAGAAAAGAAGAAAGGTAATATAGAACAAATGTTCATGACACGGAGAAGTAACAAAGACTCCATTTGTATACATGAATCAATAGATGAAGGTCATAGGTAAGTAATTCCCAATATCGATGTATGTGATGATGCAAATATTATATGTTAAAATTATTATTGTTATACATCATCTTTCACCACTCTAAATTATAATTATCTTCTATTTGATAAAAATTTGTTTCAGAATAGTTTTTTTATATTTTTTAAAAATTAAAAATTCTTAAAAATAAACTTAATCTTGTTGTTTTTTATAATATAAACTTTAAAAAGAAAAAAATTATTTTATTTTAAAATTAATAGATTAATGAAATGTTGAAAAATTAGAATTTCAATTTAATGATCATAAATAATAGTATTATCTACGTACCCATGTGGGAGAAAATTAAAATAATATTTTCGGTTCTGAAAATCTTATTAAATATCAAAATGGTTTTGGTTTTTACAAGAAATATTGTTTTCTAAACACATCTAATAAAACTGACTTTGTAAAAATAAATTCTAAGAATGAATTATTTTTATTTATTTAAATGAATTTAATCATATTTTTAATGATTTTTTTAAATTATATACATGGAAGGACAAAAATAATTCATATTTATTATCACTTTACAAATAGAGAAAATTTCTCTAATCAAATGTCGATTCCAAAATCAATATTATCTTACAAAAGAGGATTGATGATATGTGTACTAAATGATATATTTTCTCAATATTTTATAGAATAAGAGTGAAACATAAGAAGTTATATGGTATATGGATTATGCATTCTTATGGAATACATGTGGTGATCTATATGAATTTAATCGTCTATATGGTTTTGATGAAGTACATATCACATTTGTACCCAACTAAAAAGGAAAAATTGTCAATATATGTGATCGGTTTCTCCAACAGTAAAATATTTCAACATATTCTATATTTAAATGTATTGAAGCATGACTTAAAAATAATTGTTCAATTAAGTGATAATAGCTTCAAAATTAGTATCAAATATGATTTTTTTAATGATTTTAATTTTAAAGAAAATATTTTTTTTCATGTACCATTTTTAAAATATTTATATTATTTCTTTATTTAATAATACAGTTTACAGTTTTATTAATTTATATACACAAGATAATTTTTCATGGATTTGGAATAAATGCCTTAGATACTGTAATATTCATAATTTTACAAAGCTAAACTGTAACTATCTTCTATGATATTTAATGAAATTTACTTTTAATGAAATATTGTTTTTCGAACCATGAAAAATTGGATGAAAATAGAAATCGCATGATTATCTTATAAACTTTTTTTCCTTTTATAAATCCATATAAATAATTTAATTCATCCTTTTTTCATCCAAAATTAGTTTCTAGTATTTAAGTTAAAAATTAAACCTTCTAAATTATGGATTACATTACTAGATTTACATGTATATTCTTCATAGCTCATAATAATGATCCTTTTAATGGGTTTTTCAAATTTTCAAAGAAATTCATAACATAAAATAACTATAAACCCTTTTCCCATTAGATGTGAACATGGTGGATAATTTTAAAAAAAATTAATTAAGGATTTTTGTTCTTATAATGGTTATCATCACTCATTTTACTCTCTCAGAACACCTCAACAAATGTAGTTATCAAAAGGAAAAAAATTCCCACCAAGAAATTTCTTGAAATATCTTAAATGATTTTCCCTTCAACAATTCATTTTAGCTGAGGTGTAAAACAACATATGTTTTATCATTAATCATGTCCTCGTATGACCCATCGTAGGAAAAACTCTTAATGAAATTTGGAGAGGTTGAATTTTAAACGTTTTATTATTTAGAGTCATAAACTATGAATAATTTATCCTTAATACATAGGAAAAACTATAATATTTTTACCCTAATTTATTAAAGGAATTGTTATTGGTTACTATAACTCATGTAAATCCTTACGAAATTAAATTAGAGGATCAAGACCCTAAAATAGTTAATTTATATAAATTTTTTTGAGAATATTTATAAATCACATCCACCAATTGATGAAGATGTTAACCAACCTATTTTTAACTTTCCTAAAACCAAAAATTCAAAGTTAATTAATGATTCTATATAATATATGTTTTGTTCATTTCCAAATACATTTAATAAGTCAAAATACTATCATCTTGAGATTTTTATCAGAGATTTATTATCCATAATGTTTACAATAAGTTTAGTATTAAAATAGGTTAAATTTCCGGTATTTTAATCTCACCTTGAATCTCATTCCCAAGATGATTCTATTAATGATAAAAATTAGTTACCTTCTATGCAAGATTATTTGATCAAATTTTTAATGTACTGGACCTCTCTGATCCATTCGTTTGTAAAAATGTTGTGTTAGAGGTGTTCTGGAAGGTTAAGGTTGATTGGGGTGCGTTTGGGTGGACTTTTAAGGAAGGCTTGAGGGTAGTATAATTCACACGGTTGGTTTATGGTTTGCCTAAACCGTGCATCCAAACCGTGCAAGGATGGTCTTGGAGGCAGTGGCTAATGAACGGTTAGCACACAGTTTGTCTAACAATGCTGAAAAACCATGTGATGAGTGTTTGACGATGCAGAAGATAATGCACGTTTAGCGCACGGTTTGTTAAACAGTGTAGACTAATAGTGCGGGCACTTAAAGTTAGATCCTAAAATTGTGGATCTTACTCGTTTTGCCTTTAAGCAGCTCAATTAAGCCCCTATGCAGCCATAACTTAGGAATACTCTCCATTTAAGGTTAGAAAACCTCTCCCAAGCTTTTTTGAAGTGATATGGGGGCTTCCCATCGTGAATTGTAGTCGGTTTCTCGAGGTATGTGATCTTTTTGATTGGTTTCTTAGATCCACCTAAATCTACTCCTCCTCTTCTCTCAGTATCTTAGATCTATGCCTGTTATGGGTAGATCTAAGTATGTGGATGGCGATTATGATGAGATTTGGTCTTGGTTGTGTTATGAGAAGAGATATAGGGATGATCCTTGGTGAAACGACCTGGTCTTCTTGGGCGTTCTTCAACTGTTGAGGCTTCCATCAAAACCGTTGAGGTAGGCGATTTGGGGCCTCTCTAATTGTTTATGTGCAATCATATATTTATCGTGATTTGGCCTTTGGAACAAAATGGAATTGACCTAATTAAATACTTGAGCCGGATTAAAATAATTGGTTTGATTTCATGTTGTTGCTTTGTACCGTGATAAGGATTTTACTCTTGTTTTACTAGATAGTGTGATATCTATTCCTTGCTTGTAATCATGTTGTTCTTGATGAAATTTATCAATAATGTAAATCTAGAATTAATTGATAATTAATTGGCTAATGATAAAGAGACATGTAAATGAATCTGGTTGTTGGTGTTTTGGATGTTGTTACAATTTGATGTTAATCAAATTGAGGCCGATGATGTGTTTAATTCTGTTGGTTAGTAAACCTAAAATATTTTAGTTCTTATTGTTTGAAGGACGGATTCCTTTTTAAAGGGACAAGATCCCAAATTGTTGTGATGTTTACTTTCCTATTGCTTTTGCTATGATGTGACCCTGGGAGGGTGTTGTGATATGTGGGGGCATGGAGGCCTTTGGGTTGTGGAAATGGATGATTCCTAGAGTGGTGAGATGCATCGGTTTATGCAAGTGGGTGTCGGGGAGGAAAATAGGGGTGATGGAATGCGATGTATGTGTTTGTTGGATGCTTGTTGATTCTTGGTTTTTTATCTGCTTTACTTTTCCCCACTGCTCAAGGCTGCTGGTCCTGCATACCCTTCTTCCTAAGGAGGTGAAGACACGCGTGGTATGCAACGTGATTTCCTTGTTTATCCTCTCAAGGGAGAATGGGTATACGCTCTTTCTATAGGCGGAACAGACTCGACGAGTAGTAAATGTACTCACCATGTTGAGCCCTCTTGTGTTTAGTAGCGTAGGATGCTTTTCTAGAATTCCTGGGAATGTAGGAAATTAATTCAAGAATGAATGTTTGATTAATTGATGTTAACCCATGGGGATGGAGATGCTGGAATATAATTATGAGCTTGTAACTATGAAGGAACATTTGATTTTGTGATGTAATGTTAATGGAATTTAATGTGGAATTGTTCTTGGTTAATCAATGTTTGAAAAATTAATTAACGTACAGTGGAATTGATAAAAAGGGAATGAAGTAATCTAATAAAGCCTTTTAATGGTTGTGTGCTAATAGGATACCTTTTCTTAGAAGTGGAAGCCCAGAGTCCAAGAGACGTTAGCTACAGTTTTTTCTAAGACTAGGTTATTTCCCATCGTGTGTTTGTGAGCTATGATATATTCTATACTTTTTTGTTTCTATATGATACTCCACCCTATCAGTAAGGAAAATGGTCTCCTCGATGATTCTGAGCCCTGGGGGGTGTTTTCCCCACATTCCTATGGAAGGGTGAATGCTGAATACCCCCTTTGACCCCTCTCTCTTCTCCTGGTAGATATTAGTTCCATTAAGAACAGTGGTTATCATTCCCCATATATTTTTGTAGAGGGCTGTAATGGCTTGTGGTTATTCACACACATATATTCTGGATAAAATATCATATGGACTACTATAGGTTTAAGGTGTATAGGCTATGATGTATTGATGATCCATACTCGGTGTATGGGCTGTAATGTCTTGAAGTATAATACCCGACGTGTGAAAAACGTTATGCGAGGAGTGGTGGCTCCCGGAAACTACCTGGTTACTTTTGGTTGTGAGGATGGTGTGGTGCTTAACCCAGGGGTCTGCGAGAAATCCTTTGTGGTGCACGTGGTGTAGTTTGTAGAGCTTAGCCGAGGTGTATTTGGGAAAGCCTTTGGAGAGAGATGCACATGACATATATCGTTGGTGGTAATGTGACAAACTAGTGGGGATGTAGTAGCGGGGAACCCTTGATATTCTTTATTATATTCTATATTCTTGTATGCGTTACTTGGATAGATCATCCATCGAGAGGTTGGGGACTTAGTATACCTGTTTTGGTGATGAGTTAGTTTTACTTGTTGTTCAATGTTCTTTAGCATGATTTCTTTACATTTGCACGATAGGCTTCGGGGAGGATCCTACTGAGTATACTGTTATACTCACCCTACATATATATAAACTATTTTTAGGTCTCTTGGAGCATGTTGGAGATCAAACTGGTTACTACTAGCTTGTGGTTGGAGGAGATGTTCAGGCGTGTGGTCGCTGTCATTTTACTTTCTTTTGGGTACTTGTAGTTTTCCCTTTCAGTTGTAGTACTTTTTCATGGATTTTCATATATTTACTTGGGGTTCTTTTATATTTCTGTTCTGAGTTGGAGTTGGTTGATGTTTATCTTATCTCTCTCTTCCACATGTGTTCTCTTAGAGGGTAAAGCCTCCCATTTGTGTGTTTATTATACCCTCGGTGCTAGTCGCCAACTCGGGGCCTACTGGAGGCAGCACTCGGGGGTCATTATCTCCCTTTTCACATTGCCGGCCCAGGAGGGGTACACTTTGTGGGGAGGGGTCGTGACAGAGTGGTATCAGAGAGAGGTTTAAGGATAAGATGGTGATTAGAGTTAAGAAAATCTGAGGTTGCATGGGTTGGTAGGGAAACAGTGTCATTCATGTTTAGCAAGTGGGGTAAACACTAGATACCGGTTGAGACATATGTGTTTATGGCCCCCTAGGATCTTATGCACGGACCTTTAAGTTTACAATAGATACTAAACAAGGTGATACTAGTTGTAGGGTAGAGACCTAGGAAAGGGTCATGCATCATTCTTCTTTGTGCATGTGTTTGAATGGGTAGACCTTGTGATAGGTTAACCTAAAATGAATTAAAAGAAAACACATAATTAATGAATGTTGACTCTTCCATATTCCAGGCTTATGAGATCTAAGTATTTTTTATTTTGCAGGCATGGCTCTATGTCGACGTCCTCGTCAGGTTTGTTTCGAAGATACCCAGTAGGCCGTTCCAGCAGGTCGCCGCATGGTAGAGGTTGATGACGACGAAACATAGATGAAGACACTTTGAGATTTTTAGTGCCAGAGTCTGCAAAAGTATGAGGGATCCTTTTCAGATGCAGTCACTAAAGACTGGTTGGAGGAAGTCGAGATAGGATTTAGTTCGATCTATTCTCGGATGGAGCACTGGGTTTCCTTAGATATGATGACGCTACGTGGAGCAGCAAGGCAGTGGTGGTTCATGTTCCTCGGGGATCGTGAGGAGTCATCGTTCCCTTGGGAGGAGCTCCGAGACAAGTTCGGAGTCGAGTTCCTTTCCTTGACTACAAAGGCGTCCAGTCGCCAGGAGCTTCTTACCCTTTGATAGATGAGCTCCGGTGTTCGGGAGTTTGAGGTTCATTTTAGGAACCTTTTACGATATGCTTCGGACCTGTTACCAGATGAGGAGGCCAGGGAGAGGCATTTCAAGGAGGATTTGCATCCATAGATCCAGTGACAGGTCAACCCATTTATGTTGAAGACATATCTCGAGGTGCTGGCGAGGGTGGAGGTTTTCGAGAGGACTTTGGCCAGGACTAGATCATCACGAGAGGGTAATCAGCATGACTCCTCATGAAGCAGAGCTGCGGTCTGGGGTTCCTGTTTTTTAGGGAAGAAGTGTTTCCGTTCAGCCGGTGGTAGGTCCCAGCCCTTCACATATCGTTTCTCCAGAGGCAGCAACTCTCAAGACTCTACCAAGGGATCAGGCACTTGTTTTTCTTGTGGTGGTCATGGCCATTAGTAGTGGGAGTTCCTGTCCTTTAAGAGAGGTCATCATGCACCAGGCGCTATGCTCCAGGTTCCTCCTTTTAGGCAGTTCCAGCCGAGGAAGCAACTGCCAGTTTTACCAGTTTTAGATCACCATAGGGGAGATTGGGAAGGTAAATGGTAGTCCCATGCTGCTCCGCATCCTCCGATAGTAGAGCACGGCCGTGGTGGTGGTCTTCATCATGGTCAGAGAGTCTATGGAGGAGGTCATGGTCAGCTTCATGCTCTAGCGTTGCCAGCACCAGATGAACTAGATGTCATTCAAGGTACCCTTTGCTTGTTTTCTACCTTGGTGTATGCCTTGTATGATTCAGGAGAGAAACACTAATTCATATCACCTACCCTTTTCTATGATTTGGGACTTGTGGTAGTGAGGCTTCCAGTGCCCTTGGCGTTGAATACACCAGTTGGAGGTCGAGGTGACTTTTTTGAAGTATGTAGAGATTGTGAGCTACTGTTGGGGAAACACCGAACTTGAAGAGATTTACTATGTTTACGGATACAACCATATGATGTCATCCTCGACATGGATTGGTTGTATTCGGTGCAGGCTATTGTGGATTTCTTCAAGAAGAAGGTCATTTTCTTTGGTGTGGATGGAGAGCCAGTGGTGTTTGTTGGTGAGAGAGATCCTCGGATGGGTCCTAGGTGCATTCCATCCTTATCGTCCATGGAGGCTGATATGATGTTGAGTTCTTTAGAGGTTCAGAATTTGGTGTTTCCTTGGGTCATAGAGGAGTACCCTGATGTCTTCCCAGAAAAGGTTTTAGGATTACCCCCTCGACGAGAGATCGAGTTTGGAATAGTGCTACAACTAGGAGAATCTCCTATCCCTATGTCTCCATATAGGATGGACCCTTTTGAGTTAGAAGAGTTGCTTACACAGCTTGATGGTCTGTTGTAGTGCGGTTTTGTTCAGCCAAGTGTGTCACTGTGGGGTGCACCAGTTGTGTTCATGAAGAAAGCCGATGACATTTTGCGGTTTTGTGTTGATTATTATCGCTTAAAAAAAGTGGCAATAAAGAATCACTATCCTCTTCAACGGATTGATGATTTATTCAATTATCATAAGGGAACAAGTTGGTTCTCAAAGATCAACTTACAGTAAGGATACCATCAGATGCGTGTGAAGGATAGGGATATCCCGAAGACTGCTTTCCGTTGTCGTCATGGGAATTATGAGTTCTTTGTAATGATGTTTGGTGTGAGGATTGCTCCAACTGTGTTCATGGGGTTGATGAATTCTATGTTTTGTGTGTTCCGGGAAAATTTTGTGTTAGTTTTCATTGATGACATACTTTTGTACTCTGAATCTGAAGAAGATCATGTAGTGAATCTACGAGCCATTTTGGGAGTTCTTCGTCGACATCAGCTGTTTGGGAAGTTGTCAAAGTAGGAGTTTTGGACTCGAGAAGTTCGTTTCTTGGGAAATCTAGTGTCACAATAGGGAGTTGTTGTGGATCCATCGAAGAATGAATCAGTTGTGTCTTGGAAAGCTCCCAAGAGAGTTTCAGAGGTGCGAATTTTCCTTGGTCTCACAGGCTACTACAGGTGGTTTTTGGCCAATTTCTCACGAGCTGCGACTCCTACGATAGCTTTTACCAGAAAAGATCAGGATTTCATCTGGACTGATCAGTTTTAGGCATCTTTTGAGTATCTAAATGAGAAGTTAGTATGTCCTCCAGTCCTTTGTCTTCCAGCTGAGGGAGTTCAGTTTGATGTTTTCTACGATGCTTCACATCAGGGGTTAGGTTATGTTCTCATGCAGCAGAAATCATTTGTTTCTTATGGGTCTTGGCAGTTGCGTCCCCATGAACGCAAATATTCCACCCATGATCTTGAGTTTTCAGCCGTGTTGTTTTCTCTGATGTTGTGGAGACATTACCTCATTGGTGAACTCTTTGTGGTTTTCACTGATCATAAGAGTTTGAGGTATTTTTTCTCCCAGCGTGACTTGAACATAAGACAACGTCGGTGGATGGAGTTCTCACAGGAATACGACTTCAAAATATCGTATACACTTGGGAAGGGGATTGTGGTTGCTAATGTGCTGAGCCGAAAGTCACATTGTGTTTTTTTTTCGTGAATCTGGTGACTCCTTGAGAGTAATGGAAGAACTTTCAGCATTACATCTTGATATGGAAGAAGTTGGAGGTAGAGGATGTCTTTTTCCGATGACGATGTAGTCATCCCTGGTACAGAAGGTGGAAGAGTCCCAGTTGTGGGATCTTGAGGTGGAGGTCTGGAGAGACTGAGTTATTTGTGGTGAGTCCCCTGATGGTTGTTCTAAGCATGAAAAACACAGAGTGTTGCATCATGGAAGGCTTTTTGTTCCATTGGAGATGCGCAAGACGGTCCTCATAGAGTTCTCTGGTTCTCCTTTAGCTGTGCATCCCAGTGTGAAAAATATGTACTAATCCTTGAGGAGTTAGTTTTGGTGGCCTGGGCTGAAGTGTGTGGTTGCAGAGTTTTTGTCTCGATGTTTATTCTTCCAGAAGGTGAAGGCTAAACACCGTGTTCCTGGTGGTCTTCTCCAGCCATTAGAGATTCCTCATTGGAAGTGGGAGGACATCTCAATGGACTTTTTTACTAGTTTACCTCGAGCACCATGAGGTTATGATGTTATTTGGGTGGTCGTGGATCATTTAACGAAATCATCCCACTTTATAGCAATCAAAGAGTCATGCTCTGTGGAAGTTTTGTTGAGGCAGTATCTGGAGGAGGTGGTGAGACTTGATGGAGTCCCTAGGACGATCATTTCTCATAGAGATCAGCGTTTTACCTCCATGGTTTGGAGAGGTCTCCAACATGCTTTTGGTTCTCAGTTATACCTTAGAACTACTTTTCATCCTCAAACCGATGGTCAGACAGAGCGAACCATCCTGACTCTTGAATACATGTGGTCTTGTGTTCTTGACTTTGGATGTTCATGGATGAGGCACTTAACCTTGGTGGAGTTTTCCTACAATAATAGTTTCCACTCCACCATCGGTATGGCGCTGTTTGAATCCATGTATGGTCGGCCTTGCCGTTCTCTATTGTGCTGGACTAGCGTTAGAGAGTCAACAATTGTTAGACCGGAACTAGTGCAGAATAAAACAGAGGTGGTTTATGTGATTCGTGAGAGGATGAAGGAAGCACAAGATCATCAGAAATCATATGCTGATCAAAGGAGGATACCCTTATAGTTTAATGTTGGGGATCATGTGTTTTCGAAGGTGACTCCCCATCGTGGGAAGCGAAGGTTTGGTCTTGGAAGTAAGCTTTCTCCCTAGTTTGTTGGGCCTTCCGAGGTGTTATCTCATGTTGGAGTTGTGGCGTATTGAGTAGCACTTCCCCAACAGATGAGTTAGATACATGATGTTTTCCACGTGTCGCAGCTCCGATGTTATCTTCATGATGAATCTCACATCATCGATTGTGGAGAGATCGATGTTGATGGTGATGCAACCATTGAGGAGAGACCTATAGAGATCGAATACTACAAGGATAAAGTGTTGTGCGGGCATTCTATCCCCTTAGTTCATGTCTTTTGGCGACACGATGTCTTGGAGGAGAGTACCTAGGAACAAGAGTCACAGATGTATGTCCAGAACCCATAGTTGTTTTATGTCTAACTCTTTTCATGTATCGTTGTAACTTTTGTTGTAATGAAGCATTCATGTTTATGAGATTACATCCTTTGTTGCTTTGGTGTCTTTATCTCTTTTGAGAGGTATCTCAATGGGTGGTTATTGAGACTCTGTTTCGTTTTCCCTTTAGGAGGGTTTTGGATTCTCGAGGAAGAGAATGTTTGGAGAGGTATTTGATGTAATGTCCCGGACCTCTCCGGTCCATTCCTTTGTGAAAATGTGGTGTTAGAGGTGTTCTGGAAGGTTAAGGTGCCTTGGGGTGCATTTAGGTGGAATTTTAAGGAAAGATACAGGGTAATAACATTCACACGGTTTGCACACGGTTTTCCTAAACCGTGCAGCCAAACCATGCAAAGCTGGACTTGGAGGCAGTGGCTAACACACAATTAGCGCACTATTTGTCTAACTGTTCGGACTAACCATGTGGGGAGTGTTTGACGAGGCAGAAGCTAACGCATGGTTAGCACACGTTTTGTTAAACCGTGCAGACTAATTGTGTGTGCACTTAAAGTTAGATCCTAAAATTGTGGATCTAACTCATTTTTCCTTTAATCACATCATTTAATCCCCTAAGAGGCCATAACTCAAGATTACTCTACCTTTAAGGTTAGAAAACCTCTCCCAATCATTTTGGAGGCTATCTGGGGGATTCTCTTCGTGAATTGAAGATGGTTTCTCGAGGTATGTGATTATTTTTGTTTGGTTTCTTAGATCTGTATAGATCTAATCCTCCTCTTCTCTCAGGATCTTAGAGATATGCCTCTTATGGGTATATATAAGTGTGTGTATGTTGATAATGATAAGCTTTGGTCTTGTTTGTGTTAGGAGAAGAGATCTAGGTAGGATCCTTGGTGAATCGGCTTGTTCTTTTTGGGCGTTCTTCAAACGTTGTGGTTTCTATCAAAAGTATTAAGGTAGGGGATTCATGGCTTCTCTAATTGTTTATATAAAATCATAGAGTTATCATGATTTGGAATTTGGATCACAATGTAATTGACATAATTAAATACTTGAACCGGATTAAAATAATTGGTTTGATCACATGTTGTTTCTTTGTACCGTGATAGTGGTTTGCCTCTTGTTTTTCTAGATATTGTTATATGTATTCCTTGATTGTTATCATGTTGTTCTTGATTAAATTAATTAATAATGTAAATCTGGAATTAATTGATAATTAATTGTCAAAAGATAAAGAGGAATGTAAATGAATCTGTTTGTTGTTGTTGTAGGCATTGTTCCAATTTGATGTTAATCAAATTGAGGTTGATGACGTGTTTAATGCAGTTGGTTGGTAAACCTGAAATCAATTAGTGCTTGTTATTTGAAGGTCGGATTCCTTGTTAGAGGGCCAAGATCCCAAATTGTTGTGATGTTTACTTTCCTACTGTTTGTGTTGTGATGTGACCCAGGGATGGTGTTGTGATATGTAGGGGAATGGAGGCCTTTTGTATGTGGAAGTGGATGATGCCTAGAGTGGAGAGATGCATCTGTTTAAGCATGTGGGTGTCGGGGAGGACACCATGGATGATGGAATGGGATGGATGTGGTTGTTGGATGCTTGTTGATTCTTGGTTGTTTATATGCATTACTTTTCCCCACTGCTCAAGGCAGCTGGTCCTTCTTACCCTTATTCCGAAGGAGGTGAAGACACTCAGGGTATTCCATGTGCTTTCCATGTTTAGCCTCTCAAGGGAGAATGGGTCTACGCTCTTGCTATAGGTGGCTCATACTCGATAGGTTGTACATCTACTCACCATGTTGATCCATCTTGTGTTTAGTAGCATAGGATTATTTTCTAGAATGCCTGGGAATATGGGAAAGTAATTCAGGAATGAATGCTTGATTAATTGATGTTAACCCATGGGGATGGAGATGCTGGAACATAATGATTAGGTTGTAACTCTGAAGGAACATTTGATTTTGTGATGTGATGTTAATGGAATTTAATGTGGAATTGTTCTTGGTTAATCAATGTTTGAAGAATTAATTAACGTATAGTGGAATTGATAAAAATAGAATGATGTAATCTAATAAACCCTTTTAATGGTTGTGTGCTTATAGGATACCTTGTCTTAGAAGTGGCAGGCCGGAGTCCCGGAGATGTTAGCTGCAGTTGTGTCTAAGACTAGGTTATGCCCATAGTGTGGTTGTGAGTTATAATATATTCTGTACTTTTTGTGTTTCTACACACTACTCTACCTTGTCAGTAAGGGAAATTGGCATCTCGGGGATTCTGATCCATGGGGGGTGTTTTCCCCAACATTCTGATGGGAGGGTGAATGGATGACTGCCCCCTTTTTACCCCGCTCTCTTCTCTTGGTAGATATTAGTTCCATTAGGCACGGTGGTTAGTTTTACCCATATATCTGTGTAGATGAATGTAATGTCTTGTGATTATTCACACACATATATTCTAGACATAGTATCCTATGGACTACTATAGGTGTAATGTGTATAGTCTGTGATGGCTTGAGGAACCTCACTCAGTGTATGGGCTGTAATGGCTTGAAGTATAATACCCAACCTATGATACCCGTTATGAAATCTCTGGGGGATCCCAAAAACTACATGGTTACTTTTGGTTGTGAGGATGGTGTGGTGCTTAGTCCAGGTGTATGCGGGCAGACATTTCTGGTGCATGTGGTGCTGTTTGTGGAGCATAGCCCAGGTGTATTCGGGAAAGCTTTTGGAGAGAGATGCATGAGACGTATGTCATTGGGGAAAAGAGGAAAACCGGTGGGGAAGTAGTAGTGGGGTACCCTTAATATTCTTTATTATATTCTATATTCTTTTATGCGTTACTTGGTGATTGTAGCCATAGTGGGGTTTTGAAATTAGTATACCTGTTTAGTTGAAGAGTTAGTTTCACTTGTTGTTCACTGTTCTTTAGCATGATTTCATTACCTTTGCACAAGAGGCTTCAGAAAGGATGATACTAAGTATACTATTATACTCACCCTATGTATATATAAACTATTTTTCAGGTCTCATGGAGAAAGTGGGAGATCAAGATGGTTACTACTAGCTTGTGGTTGGAGGAGCTGTCTGGGCTTGTGGTCGCTACCATTTTACTTTCTTTTGGGTACTTGTAGTTTTCCCTTTCAGTTGTAGTACTTTTGCATTGCATTTCATATATGTACTAGGGTTTCTTTTATATTTCAGTTCTGAGTTGGAGTCGGTTGGTATCTATATTATCTCTCTCTTACGCATGTGTTCTCTTAGAGGGTAATGCCTCCCATTTGTGTGTTTATTATACTCTCGGTGATAGTCGCCAACCTGGGGCCTACTAGAGGCCGGACTCGGGGGGATATTATCTCCCTTTTCACATTGCCGGACCAGGAGGGGTACACCTTGTGGGGAGGGGGTCGTGACACAATTTCAATTGATAAATATTTTGACTCTCATGGGCCATCTCAATAGTAATCATACTATTGTAACCATGTTGGATTTTTAAATAAAATTTGATGAAAAAGAATGTTTCAATCATCACAAGGATTAACTCATTTCTAATGGATATAATAAAGTATAAGGTATTGATAATTTTTAATCATTTCCACCCATTTCATTACATTATTCCATTTGAATCTTTTTAGCATTCTATGCTAATTATAATTTCAATATTTTTGTAATGAATGTAAAACAAATTTGTAAATGGTTTTATTTCTTAAAAAAATTTTGGACCAAAAGGCCTGTGACAAAAATATTGATTTTCCAAATTTAGATTTTTGTTAAATAAATGCCTCTATGGATTAAAAAATTCCCAATAGGTTAGGAATGATATGTTAACTAAATTTATTTTATGAAATGATTTAGAAATAAGAAAATATAATTCCATCCTTTTTATAAAAACAATTTAAAAAAATTTATTAGTCACTCAATTTTATATTGGTGATGCTATTTTCAACTCAACTAATGAAAATATTTATATTAAATGTTATGATCTAATGAATAAAGAGTTTGAAATGAGTTTTTTGAGTGAACTTAAATTCATCTTTGGATATCAATTTTCTGAAAATTAGGAAGGAAATTTTTTAAAGAAAATAAAATTCACTAATTAACTTATGAATAATTTTATCATGTGTCATACTGAGCAAATTGGACTTCCTATGAGTACAAAAAAATAATATAACATTATTGGAAGATGCTCATTTAGATGAAAAAATAATTATTGAATTTTGATTTGACCAACCAAGGCATCATGTTCTGTGTGTTCCTTTGTGCTCATTTTTTATCCAATCTAAAGTAATCATGTTATAAATCCCCCAAAAAATAATTATTTGAATGGTAATAAAAACCATGGATTGTTTTATCATGAGGAAATTCATTTTGAAATTTTATGTTTTTATGCTAATTTTGGGGGTTGAAAACTAGGTAATAAACATACCAATAGAGATTTTCATTTACTAAGAAAATTTATCATCCCTTGGGGTAGTAAATAAAAACCTTTGATTCGATGTTTATGGTCAAAGTGGAATATATAGATATTATAAGTTGTTTATATCTAGTTATATGGATGAAAAAAATTCTTTTGGACATTAATATAACATATTCTTCAATTAATATCAATTTTGACAATAGTAGTATGATCTATTTTTTTAAAAACCTATCCATCAGTCTCACACTAATAAAATTTACTTGATATACTATTTTCATTTAGATCACTTTATAAATGGTGATATATATTTTTAATTTGTTTCTACTAACCTATATCTTGCTAATATATTCCCAAAACCCCCTCTATTAGATCTTTTTCACTTTTGTAATGGATAGTTGTGTATGATTATATTATGATAAAAAATAATAGCCACCTATAAAAAATTACAACTTTATAATTTATTTATTTAATGTTTCCTAATATTTATTTTAAATTATTAAATAATATTTTAAAAACATTTTATAATTCTGTAAATGTTAATGAGTGTGATACTCCATTAAAAATAGTCTTCTCTAGATACAGAAAAGTGGATTTTGTTTTGGATGAGATTATCTAATTTATTTATCATTAAAATAGTTCACTTGATTTTTAACCCTTTATACATCGAATATATTGGGAGATAACCTTTATTTTACACCTCGTTTGACACTCATAAGGAATTTTATATAGCTTATTAATACAATATTTTATAAACTATATTAATGTGATTATTTATCAAAATACATTTTTAGGTATTTTATTTCATTATTTTAAACATACTTAATAGATATTATCCCTTTAAAATATTTAGATTTATTATTTAAGGTGGAGAAATTATTTTTCATACTAATGTAATCCTAGAAGAGACATATAACAAAAAATAAAAACAAAATATTATTTTTATAAAATTTATTTATTTCATAAAATAATCAAATTTTTATCTATCATTAAACATAACTTTCAAATATTTTTTTTATTTATATCTTTCTATTTTTTTGGAATTATTTTTCCAAATTCTAAATCATTATAAAAATAATTATTTTTCATCCCTCGTGAATGATCACTAATGATGATAAAGTTAGTTTTAAAATTTATCTCTTGATTATATACCTTATTATTAATTCTTTTTTGATAATCTCATTGGGTGGTAAGTTTTAGGGTTTATTTATAAGTTTTATCATTTAAAAAATATTATGTGGGGAAAAAATGCAAGACAAATATTCCTTGTTTTTCAATGGGGGGATAAACATCGATATCACAATATCAAAGTAATTCATTTTATTTAAGAGGTTAAATTGTATGATATAAATTTATTATTATTTGAGATTTTTATTTCATAATAAATTGGGGTTTTATTTTATATCTCATTGATATTTGATTTTAATGATAAAAAAACTCCTAAAGTGTTTAATATGTTTATTTATGTTAGGTGTAGAAAAGTTTATTTTTTCATGATTTAACTCTTTGAAGTAACATTGAATTATTTTTTATGGAATTTTATAATAACTAAAAAAATTCATGATGGTCCATGAAGGAATGTTAAATAAAGCTGGGATGCCATTTTTTGAATTGTGTTCCCACTAGAAGCACCTGATAGTTGGTTTAGTTCCAATGAACAACACATGGAATGCATACCTACTTTCTCATGCAGAAAAACCCCACTAGTTACATAGTGGGGGCATCAATAAGATAGATTAGACGATCATTAATAAATTTTTTTATATTACACCAATGGTTAGCTGGAGGGGGTACACTAGACTACCTATGATTACATGAAAAAATATCATGAATCTTACTAGATACATGTGGTGGATAATGCGTACATAGCTTAAACAACTAGACTAATCTAAAGACTACATTTAGTGTGGTAAAAACACATATATTGTAGAAATATTAAACTTAAATACCCATGGTGTATTTTAGAACATTACCAAATAATTTTTTGCCTATAAATAGAGACATTGGGTGTCATTTTCAATCTTTAAAGTGATAGAACAACTCACTCCATCTTTTATAAATTATTTCTAATATACTCAACTTATCTCAAATGTATCTATTTATAAATGACCTCACTCCTTCTAGAATGTGTACTAATATTTCATATATTTTTGTTTTCCTCAAATACACTAATTATAGCATAATTTTATTCATATTCATTAAGAGAATCAAAACTAAGATACAAATTAATTTCATCCCATAAATATACACATCTTTTTTTTCTTCTAAATTTTATGTTTAATACTATTGAAGTGGGGTATCATGGTTTTATTTATGTTTAATTTGAAAAAATAAGGTACTTTTTCTTTCTAAGTTTCTAGATTTACTGTTATGTTGTCAGTTTCTATTGTATCTAGTTTTTTATAACATAAAAAATAAAGGGATAGTTTTGGTATCATAGATACCAATAATACCAAGGTACAACTATATTAAATCACCAAGAACTTGGGTGAAATATGTAGGGGATATTTTAGTTATATTGTAAAAATTTCTAAACAAATATCTTGTATCAATTACTTTCCACAATTTCAATTATTTGTTAGTTTCAATTATACAATAATTTTTTAATTCATCAACTAATGCTTAATAATTTTTATATATGAATATCTTAAAAGAATAAATATCATATTGTTTTTATTCATTTAATTTTAAAATTTTATTATTGTTCTTTAAAAAAATATTGTTCTTATTTTATTCCGTCTATTAAGGAAATTTTTTCAAACATGGATTATTATCCTTTAATTTTTAAGGTAACTTTACACCCAACCTATTTACATTTATTCATTTTCGACCTATATTGTGGGCTCCCAAATATCATTAATAATTCTTCAACATTATCCATGATTACTCGAGGAATTATTAAATTCATAGGGATAATGAATCATTTCCAGCATATCCTTAAGAGATACAATAATTAGGTGACTGTTACAATAAAATCTTTTTTGGATGAAGATATTAATAGTGTCATAAGTATCAATAATTTTGGAATTCTAACCATCTATATAATGTATTATTTCCATAATTATTCTTGAATGCATTATATATCAAGTATCTATAACACCATTGAGTTTAACTTATAAAATATTCTTAATATCAACAAATTCCATGAATTATTCATTATTAAATGGTGGTTAGGAAGTGATGATCATTAATTTAGATTCAATTATAAATTTTCAGACACCAAAGATGATCCAAACTCCTTTAATAAGTTGATTTTCCAAAAAAATATATCCCTTTATGGATTTCTAAATCCTTAATACTTAACAAATTAATGAAAAAAGGAGTCGGAGATTTGAAACCCTAAAAAATAATGGAAGGTGACAATCTGATCACTGATATATAGATTTGATACATCTAGTAAAGACCTATGGAAAATCCCTTACAATGATCACATAAATGATTCTATAGAGTTGAATACAAATAAATGGTTACCCATGTTCTTAAAATTATTATTAATTCTATATCTAAAAACATCATTGGTTTTATAATTCAAATTAGATCAGGGTTTTCTTTAAAATATTCTTTTTCAAGGGTCTAGTACTTTGAACATTGGATAAAACAAATAAATTGCAAAATAAATAATTTACTTGATAGATGTTTTTCTATCTCTTTAATACCACCTATTTTATTCTTAATAAAATAATCCTTTGGAATTATAGGATTACTAATAATAGATTTTTTGGAAGATAGATTAGCCACATGAGTTTTTATATTCTTATGAGATACTAATATTTCAGATGTAGCTTCATCTTGTAGCTCCAAATATCTCACATCCTACTGAGAATGAACATTTAAAATTTCTTATTATTTTGTTTCATTAGGAGATAATCAAATTTCAACATCAAAGTGATCTGCATGGATTCCATCCACATTATCTTTTACCAAGTTAAATCAAGCCTCATTTTATTCAATTCACATATACCATTCACTATATCATTACACCTAGTCAGGTATCTCTCATCATTGTTAGGTATATCTATGTTTAAACGTGACTTATCTCCATTACATTCACCATTAGTACCTACCACAACATCCCTTCATATATCTGATTCTATCACAGCATCAAAAGTCATATACTTTATATAACTCATATTTATATTGAATTTCTTTTTCAGATCTACATTTATCTAGTTATTTTTAATAATATCTTTATTTCTTTACTCATTTTTCACATCATAATAAATTTAAATACATAATTACCAAGTATTTATGTTTTTTTTCACCTTTTAAAGGTTTATTAACCACCTAAAAAGTGAACATTCCATTGACACTAATGGTAATATTTTTAGCCCAACTTCCTTATCTAGATTCCTCACTTATAGATAATTATCCCACATAAAATATGGACTATTTATCCTTAAAATACTTGTAATTATTCTTATCTTCCCAAGATTCATACTTCCCCTTATACATTTATTTCCTAATGAATTTTATTTCTTATAAATTATTTTCTGAAGACCATTATAGTCCCTTCCCACTCATTTCCAAGATATACTATCAGACCTTGAGTTACTCAACTTATTACATGTTTCTTAGAAATTAAAAATAAAATTAAAAATATTATTATAAACATTATAAAAGTATGGAATATATTATACCTCAATACTAACTTCAAATAAATAACAATTATAAAAAATAAAAATATAACCTGGTAATGTTGATTAAATTTTTTCCCCAACCAAGATCCTTATATAATTTTACAATGCTCCTATAATGTGATTTGGACCATGATCAGTGAGATTACATCACTAGGTATATTTATTTGAGTATTTAAAGGTTCCAAAAAACCCAATACTCACCATGAATCTGAATCCAGATTTTCACAATAATCTAATTTTGAGTAAATGGATTAAATATTAAATCTTATTCAAAGATCCTAAAAATTTCAACCTTGTGGTATATAATCCATTTAATGAAAAAACAAATTATAAGACATCAAGATGTTGAGGTTGATATAAATATATCAGTTCCCTATAGAAATTAATTTCTAGTTGTTGAATCTATAATTATTTAGAAGAACAATTTTTATATCATTGTAATTCAAATGATTATCGACCTAATACAAAATAGTGAGATCATTTAGGGGAAATTTATAATGGTATAACATTTTATTAAGTGTAGTTGGATCTACAACCATAGTAAGATTCTCTACTTTGGTTTTTATCCTTTTTTCACTACATGTGAGTTAGGGTTAGATTCAATTCGTGGATGTCTATTCAGGGATTAGGTAAGAGAAAACCATTTTACCCTAGTAATGATAATTAACTTCTTCTTTTTACCTATATTAATGTAATAAGATAAATTTTT
Source organism: Viscum album (assembly GCA_963277665.1). Lineage (NCBI taxonomy): Eukaryota > Viridiplantae > Streptophyta > Magnoliopsida > Santalales > Viscaceae > Viscum > Viscum album. Next base: position 870,660,892 of record OY728161.1, on the reverse strand, counting down.
ATATAGAATCTCTAAAACAAATTTAGGCTTAAAAATTCCAAATGGGATACAAATTCACTGAGATACTCTTTTTTGGAGAACATTATAAATTCATGGGAATGTTCATTATAATAATAGATAATATGAGAATGATTTATCACCCCAAAAGAGAGATATTTATTTGACAAACATCCCTTAACATCAACATCATAACATCAGTTAATTATATATAAAAAATGGTGAAAATTTCATAAGAAATAACAAAACATTTTAAATAAAAATTAAAATACTATTTTACTTATCAAAATAAGATTATTAGGATTATTGATCCAAAAAACAGTCAATAATTTCTAAAAATAATATAATGTTGTGTTGAACCTAGAACACACAATGAAACCCACTAAATTTCCCATATGAAACACCCAAGCACTAATTTTAAAAAAAAATAAGGGAACAACTCAACAAAAATGTATATAAAAATATAGTGAGTTTCATAATCCATCAAATAATGACCCACACATAAGGTTCAAAAAATATATCTATCAACCACTTAGTCAGTAATAAATAATAAGGGAACTAAAAAACGGAAAAGTGTATAATATCAACCCACTATTGGGATCATCATATAATCTATATAATTATGGAAATTAGAGAATTGAATTTAAGTAAAATATGAAACAATAACTATTATAAATTTTATTTCTAATCAAAGTCTAAATTATGTGAAAAACATAAATAAATCCATAAGTCTATATAACATAAGTGAAGCTAGATATTTTTAGTATTTTATTCCCAAATAAAAATGATGACGCTTATAAAAATCTAATAAGAGGCATAATATTCCATAATCAAAACAGGAAATCCCATATATCCTAGGTTGACACATAAGAATGTTGTTAAATTTGGTTCCCTATAACTAACTTACATTATAAATTAAATTTCAATAATGATAATAAATATCTTATAACGTGGTTATTTTTCTTTTTATAAAATTAATGTGATAATGTCATTAGAGTTTTTTTTACATCGAAAGGTTACAACCATTTATCTCTATATTATAACCTAGAGGTAAAATAAAAATATTCATAAGCATATGTCAAATAGTCAAGATATAATGTTTTAGACATGAAAAATATGATATTTTAATATTATGTGTTGGGGATCATTACACAATGAGACTTCTTATCATGAAGTTGAAACATTGAAATATAAAAAAAACGAGGTTATGAGGATAGAAACACTAATAAGAATTTCACATGTTTATGTGTCATGTGATATTTCTATTTTTTTTGTTATAATTATATTTGGGATTATTATTAATGAATTTAATGAATAACATGAATTAATTTATACAAGAAAACTATGATGACATATGCTGATGGTAATATAGCATAAACTCATAAGTGATATGCAATTAATTAAAATAAAAAATTATTTTTTCTTACTAAGTCAATGAATGAAGATATATATAGAACTTTGATTGAAATTGAACAATATTATTAAATACAAAATCATGGTATTTAATTTAAAAATGAAAAAAGGAAAATAAATTAATAAGGATAGTGATAGTAGTATGCATCTTTCTTAATGAGATATCATGAAAATGATTATATTTCAAAATAGAATTCGAATGGAGTTTTATTAAATTAAAACATTAACTTTTTCTCTGTGGGATCCTTAACATGTTTCTAGACATTGATCATAGTCTTTATTTATTTTCACCTAATGCCACTAAGAAAGAGTCCTAGAGGGTCGTAGACTAAGTATTTGCAAAATATCATTAATATCTGCTGAATTTTATATTTAGAATAAATATTATTCTAAACTTGTAGAATAATTTTAATTCATGTAATGTTGATTATATAAATTCAATCAATATATATTAAATATCATCATATTGGAGTTGAATTTAATTTTGTATTTATTTTTAACAAGTTAATATATTAATATTTATTTATTCAATAGATTAGGGAATATATTAATTTAAATATTTAGTTAGTTATGTGAATATTAAAATAAATATAAATTCATGAGTTGTGTAAATATAATATTTATTTATTTATGTAATTAATAATAATTATTTATATTAATAAAAAAAATTATTATAATGTCCAATAATTATAAGGGATGATTGATGATCTGAATTTAGAGGGTGACAAAAAATGCCATATTTTATTTAATATCTTTTATATATTTATATATATATTATTTAGTTTATTTAAGAACATTAAATTAAATAAATATTTTTATGGAAATAATTACAATAATATTATTATTATTATAAGACAAGTGGTATAAACTAAATTTAATATTTGATAAAGGGACATTACAAAGTTGTAAATTACTAACCCTATATATATATATATATTCAAATTTATATAGTTTCATTGATAAATAGTTTTTGTGAAAAATATGGTACCACTCAAGAAATTCTCTTAAGTCCTAAAGAGAATACCCATCTCCCTCCCTATAATGAAAATGAGTGAAAAAGATAATACTCTCATTAAAATCAAATGAGAAAAACTTGAAGAACTAGGTTCCTCTACACCAGCACCAAGACGACCAACAATTTTGTTTAGAGATTTGTGTAGTGCATGTGGATATAACTAAAAGAATACTTCCTTGAACAACCACCCATAACGTTGAAATGAAAAGAGAAAAATATAAATTAATAAAGAATAATTGTCATGATCAGGGGGACTATAGATTTATATTAGTTGTAATTTAAATGAGAAAGATCCTATCATTGAAATTTATGGGTTACTTTTATCAACATCGTTAAAATTTGTCCATTTAAAAATATGATAACCAACAAAATGGGCCCCAACCCACCACAGTTTCTATGCCCTGATCCCTACAAGTGATATCAGAGCAGTAACATTATAATTTATTATTTTTTTTATTTTTTTTAAAAATTCTACTTTAATTTTTTGGGTTTTAAATTTTAGAATTCCATTTTTAATCAAATAATTGAGATAAAAAGTTCATAATCCTTTTTGTGTCCAAGTAAAACTCAATAATACATGTTGAACATTTCATGATCCCATTTAGATGTACCATTTTTTTGTTTCATGGGATGAATACAAAAAATTTAACAGTAAATTTCTCATTAGGTACCTCAAATCAGCAGTAAAAATAAAATGTTGTGACAATCCAAACATGAATTATAGATTACTAAAAAATCATTACACACCAAATATTTACATATATTATGCCACATTGTTTTATAGGGTGTAAAAAACATGTAACTAGTGTACATATCATGAAGCCCCACATGTTTGGACCCTATGGATGTTGGCGCATGTCATGTGGTCTACTATTTAGTGTCATTACACATTGTTTGTTAAATTATAGTTGAGTGACTCAATTAGACATTAATTAAATGATGTAAAAATTAAAATACACAATATTTAAAATGTGGAAACCTAAAAAAGATTCTCTTGGGTAAAAATATATGAAAATAATATACTAAAGGGGTGAATAGTAATATAAATTTTTTAAAGAAAAAAATCAATTAGAGTTTAATATTGAATAATGTAACAATGCAGTGTAGTGTTCAGAATATAATTTAGTGAAACTAAAAATATGAACATAGTGTTTTTATAGTAGTTCAAATCACAAATCTAAAAATCTATTATTTAATATTCTCTTCTTAGAAATAAGATCAATACTCAATGTAAAACCTCAATTTTAAATGTGGGGAAACTTTTTTACATACACTAAATTTCATAATACATGGTAGCACAACCAATACCTACCTTTTTATAGGACACACATCCTACTCTAACTAAAATTTCCTTGAATAGTCACAACCTAATAACCCTCCTTTTTATTTGTAGAATACCCAATAATAGACTATTTTCATTAGGAAAATCATAAATAGGTTCTTCCATTACAAAAATATGAAATAAAATATAACATGGGATGAACCTGAAAAAAATTATGATCATATAAGAGAAGAAGATATAAAATTCAATGACACTCAATGAAAATTGATCACTTCAACAACAATGTGTATAATGTTGAAGTTTATTCAAGATCAAATCAGTGAAACAACGGTCCCCTAATATCTCAAATGGGTATCAATAATACTCTTCATATTCCACTAATTGTTTAGTTATAAGTTTTCTTTTATTTAATTAATTTGTATTATTTTTATAGACAAATATCCAATGATATTCTGCCTCCCAATATCAATTCTTATCGAGTCATAGTTTCCTAAATTTATCAGCACAACACAAATTTTATAAATATTTATTACATGGAAACATATTTTTACATATTTATACATTTCATGTTATCAAAGAGTAATGTTTATATTTTCTAATACATGTATTTAACTAATTAAAATGTCTTCTAATATGTTCATTTAAATAAATTAAATTTTATTAAGTAAATAAATTGAAAAAAATTTCCTCAAAAAATATTTAAAAATTCAATAATATAAATATATAAAAAGGGATAAAAAATAATTGAAATGAAACATAATATTTAGTAAAACATTTATATGATATTACATCATTATAAAATTTTCAATGTAGTAATTAGATTATATATTTATTTTATAGATCAAAACATTTATTAGAACAAATTTAATATACATAACATGACTTAAAATATCAGTATATCCAAGAACCACAACATACTATAAAATAAATATCTGAAAAAAATAAATAATGTAATAAATTGGCCATAACTGTCGAGTGATCATTATGTATAAACTTGTGGATAGTTAACAAACCATATCATCAATGTGTGATATCAATATATTGTCCATGTAAAACAATTCAACAAATTTTCACTTATGTTATTGTAATTTGTACGGTTAGTTGATATTTCAACGTGTAGACACTTACTTGAGGTTTTTGAAAATTAAATCATGTGTTTACTTTAAAATAAACCCTAAAGTCATTTAAAACTCATATAGTAAATTTAAAACAACTCCTATAGTCACCTAAAAAAAACTAATATGGTCACATTAAAAATACTAATAGAATGTTGGTTTGTGGTGACATGGAATATAAACACGGTAGGTTGGTTTATGGTTAATTGAAATGTAATCACAGATGATTAATTTTTAGTAATCTATGTATTAATCAACATTTTGATTCTCAATATTATATATAAACACATGGATACATCTCAAAATTATCTATGTACCTTAAATGAAAATGTCATTGTAATGGATACATCTTTGAAATAGCCACAGAGACTCATTATAACATTAAAAAAAAATTAAACATATAAAAAATATATTGTAAAACTAGAAAACACATTCAATATAAAATATATAATAATTAACAAAAAACATAATTAAATTAAATGATAGGAGATTTTAATTTATAAAATAAAACTAATAAAAAGTTAAAAATGATTAACAAAACTATTAACACCACATTTCAATTACTATGAAAACACATGTAGAGACTTTTGGTGTGTCATATGGGTTGTCAAAAGTAGATTATACAGTGTGTACCTTTTTGTACACAATGTGTGACAAGTCATTTCTCATGCAAGGTATACACCATGATAGTTTTTTCATGTGTGTTTACACATGAATAATTAAATACAATTATGAATAACATAGAGTCTCTCTAGTTGTAAATGTGATGTGATGGGGTTCATTACACAACAGTTACATGACATGTTATTTTTTGCATGTTTTTTTGGAAATAATCATTTGACAACTATTATGAATGTAAATTTTGCACTTCATGATGGTTAATGGTAGTAATATAGGCCATTTTATTGACACATATTGTGAGTGGTATATACTTCTTTTATTTATGATGTGTCTTGTGGTTATACATGCCTCTCATACTACACATATTGACCTTGAAAATTACACATGGTGGAAATCATAACAAATCATGTCGGAATATAAGTGTTGTTAAGATATAGTACATGATAGGAACCATAAACATCACGAGTCACCTAAAATTTTGATTGAAAATACACTTCATGAAAGTAGTAAATTCCTGAAATTAATTTAATTTAACGTATAAGGTATATGTCATGTCACCTCTATATAAAATATAAAGTATATATTAAATTACATTAATAGAATGAAGATGACATAGAATGGAATACAACGGGTGGCCTTAGTATTACATTTCATGTACATAATTATTTTAAAATAAAAAAATATTTCATTTAAAATAATAACATAGAATGTGAATAAAATTATTATTCAAGGTAATTTTGGATAATATATTAAGTTTAAGAAGTTATTTATTTATTTATTTATTTTATTAAATTTATCTTAATATGAATGAATTCAAATTAATTATTCAAAGTCTAAATGTGTAGTTGTTTCATATTATGATAGATGACGAGATTCATCGACTTGTGTATATGATGGGCTGATTTAATTTAATAATTAATTAAAGGGTTTTAGGTGATAATTTATCGTTAAATTAAAATTGATAATCCACAAATCACCCCTCCTCCATTTATTATATATGGGTATGGAATTCTGGGGTTGATTTTATATAAACTAAAACCCTTGGTACCAGTAACCTTCGAGTGAGTATACATTTATAAAGGATGGATCTCCCAATGAGAGGAAATGGTTCTGTACCCACCATGAGGTTAAACTAACTAAACAGATACATAGGTTAGTAATGGAATGATAAAACTCAATCTAAGTCATAAGAACTTGGAGTTACATCGCTTAAGGTTATTTATGACATATCTTCACTCGATAAACCAATCTGTATATAAAATATCATTACGATATCACATGTTTATTTTATTTATCAACGTATGTTATTTTTGGGTGATTAAATGAGATCATATAAAGTATATAAATTAAAGACCATGCTAGGATAAAAAAATAAAATTTATGTGCATGATTTATTTTATCAAACATGATTATTTAATTTCCTAGAATTAATGTAATATTAACAAGAATGTGAAGAATAAATTATAAAATATTTATTCATATCTTAATAAACAATTACACAGTGAAAACATTATGTCAAAAAATTATTTCCATCATATAATTTAAGATGAAACAATAATTAAAGTGTTAGTTAAGCCATAGTTTAGGACATTTACCAATTATCATAGAGTTTTTAAATTTATAATGGAATGAATGATCCAAATTTGTTTAAGGGAAATGACCATAACCTATGGAAGAAGGATTTGATAAAATCCAATTCTATTATTTCAAGAATAAAGATACCACTCAACAAATTATATAACATTGAGTTATTTTAGTTTTTCAATAAATGCATAACTTATTACAATTTAATAATTTTCATGGCAGTATTCAAGCGTATGAGATGAGGAATATGGATCCTTTCTATTATAATATTTCTGATTGATGATATTCCAAAACCAATGGTTAGGGGTATTGGGGTTTTGAAAATTAGGGGTGAATAATAATATTAATTAATTAGATGAAAATTAGAAATCAAGATAAAACACTAAAATATTATTTTATTTGTTTAATTAAATTATAAGGAAAAACACTTGAATATTGTGACCATTCTTGGGGAATGAAAATTCCCCCTCTAGTAAAAATTTCAAAGTGTGGTAAAATTCTTTATTTACTTCACCACTGTTTAAAAAACTTTCTTATAGTTTAAAATTCTCTATTACTAATCATCCCCCATATTTATAGAGTGAAAATAAAAAATAATACTTATAAGAGATATATAGTGGATTACTTTAATTTTATCTTGTAATATCTGATTAACCAATTTCAAGTTATTTTACAACCTTTTTTATCATTTTTTTGATTTTTTTTCTAGTAATTTCTATTTTTTGTATAATATTTGGATGTTATTGAGGTGTTCACTATCAGAACATGGTTAGAGAAAAGTATGTGGTTTGGATGAAAAAATTTTGTTCCTTATCTAGAAGCACCTTTGGGTACCACATAGTTTGTGAAATATGTGAGGACTCTCCTCTAAAATTGTGCACCCTTAGATAGTGGCAGTTTTTTCACTTAGTATATGTGTTCATCCAAACTATACACCCTTTCCAAAAGGCTAATGATGACACATGGAGAGATGCACGATTAAATCTAATTGTGTGACATAACACAAAAACCACCAAAATCTATTTTCAACCCACTTCCCCTATGTATTTTAATTAATATCACAAAACAAAAATTATAACATACAAAAAAACCAATTCAACACCAATATAATCATTTGGATTTTGGAGGCTCTGAAGATAATTTTTGGCTCCTCCAACATCTCATATTCTTAGATTGATGTGTTTGGTTTACCATTGGTATGCGTTTTCTATTTGATTTGTAATTTCATTTTCTATATTTATATCCACCATAAATAATTATATATCTTCATGTATTAAATTTATTGAAATCTGTTTTTAATGGATTATTATTATGGTGATTCCTCTTTTATCTTCCCCTACTTTGATTATGTAGTGGTGATTGCAAATTCGAGTGTTGGACTGAAAACATAATTAAAGGTAGGTGGATATATAATACTTTTACTACAACATAAACATTGAATTAATTTTTTATATGAAATTAATTTTCAATTTATTTCCCTAAATGCAATTGATTTTACATCAATTTCAAAAGGTGAATGGATTGGTAAATGAAATAACGTTTTTCATTAGATTTGATATATTTTGTGGATTTCGAGAAAGGCTGAAATCAAATAAGAAATGGTTTGACATAGATCCTTGAAAAATAGATAAAAATGAATTATTAATTTGAAAATAATGATTTTTATAAAAACATATGATTTATTTATATAATATAAATTGGAATTTAGATGATTGAAATTGGTTATCGGAATTGTAAATAATGAACTGATTTTAAATGAATTCCCATAATTGATTGATTGATTGATTAATTGATTGATTAAATAAAATGTAATCCTAATTAGTTAGTCAATTATTATTAAAATAATACAAGTAAACTAACTCCCAAAAAATATATTGTTGATGAAGAGTCTAACTAAATCAAATTTCGAATGATTTCCCCAATGGGGTGTTGATTCATTATCCAGATGGAATGATCTTTTCGGATGTCTATGCACCCTTAGAGATTTGTTTATTTAATGAGGGGGGAGAATATTCACTAGTCAATAACTAACTAATATAGTTTAAATTTACAATATTTATTTCATGAATTTATTATTTCATTCCAAATATTATAGAATTTTTTTATTCATTCCCTCCTATTTTATTCCAGATCTATGATGATAGAAAGCACCACCTAGAGGTGGTAGTTTTACTTGATTCATGAGACATTGGTCAATGATGGTAACTAGATGATATGTAATATATTCATTGCATAGAATTTCTGAATTTATTTATTAATGAATTTTATGTCATTTTTGTATAGTGTGACATAAGGGGCTTGCAATCTAGTTATGGGACTATTCTTCTTCAGTAGAGTTTGGAGTTCCAAATTTTTGTTTTTAGGTTTTATTTTTATATATTGTTTTATTGAACTTGTGGTGGAATAATAACATCTATCATTGATTAATGAATAGGTTCTAGTATCCAGCTCATGGGGTTCATGTCAGTTCTGTATCACATACCAGTGTACCAATGTATTCGGGTTGGTTCGTGAAAAAATATTATCAGACATACTAAGTTATAAATATTTCTATGATGTTGGTAATTAGTTTTGTATGTCTAGGTAGAAATTATGTATGATTTTTTTGGGTATTAAGGGGTTTAAAAAGAATAATTATTTTCTTATATATCATATTAGTGAGCCTTAAGTCACCATGGGTGCTTTGGAAAAATTTCTTTTATGAATATATTGATTTTATTATATATTTTTCTTATTTATCATAACACCCTCATATTTTAAAATTAGAACATCATGCTTCATAGTGTATATTACATACAACACCAATAATATAATAGAATTTAATACCCCAATACTTTATGATAGATTTCATTTTAGGTAAATTTGATCTCCTTGACATCTTATGATTCACACAACACCAGGTTTAAACAAAATACGATACATTATTAAAATATTGTTCCTTAAACATGAAATTTATAACATAGTATTAATGTAGGAGGGTATTTATAGGACTAACAAAATTATAAAAAGTATATTTTATACACAAGTATAAAAAATTTAATTTTTTGTATTCATTATAAATAAAAATAAAATCCACTTGAACGAAAAATAAGTCTTTTATAAAAAAACAGTATTTTTCTAAATGGTTTTTTAGTTGTGCATTGGGAAAATAATTCAAAGATAAATTTTAATATTTTAATAAACTTTATTTTAAAAAATTAAATTCACTTATAAAACCTTCATGTTCTAATTTAATTAAGATAAAATATTGGGATTTTTTAGAAAATATTCATTTTTCAATAAACAGTGAAAAATACTGATTTTTGTAAAACATTCATTTCATTAAAATTAATTATGTATTTTGAAATTAAAACTATGATTTGTATATTAGTTAATTTAAAATAATTATTTTTTATTCTCATTAATTATATTTTAATGACCTTAATACAATATTATAGTTTATTTTTGGATTTAAAAATTTTTTTTTATTAAAACTATTTTAATGTGAATAATGATTCCAAATTTTAATCAATAAAAATAACCTATATTTTGGAATGATTTCAATTAAATGTAATTATTTAAAAAATATTTATTAATTTTAATTTAATATAATAATTATTACTATTCATAAAATTCATATAATACCATCTTATCCCAGGAATATTTGTTTCTTGAAAACCACATTTTCATTACATTTGTAGGATTCATATTAAATTAAATTATTTCACTTTTGTGAACTTAATTTTATAGAAATGATTCCTTATTTGGACAAAAATTAAAATTATTTAATAAGGTCAAATAAATTTTTTTCCATAATGAATAGTAATAATAGAAAAAATTAATGTCCACAATTATGGTAAAATGGGTTTATAGATGGGTTAAATTGAGAATATAAGGGTTAAAATTATCAATAGGCATCTCTAAAACACATTGGATGGTGATTGTTTCATATTATATCCTCTAATGTTATATAATGACACATTTTTTAGGATTTCAGATTCATAAAAATTTTGGTATAACTTTCCCTTTCTAAAAATTCAATGTGTTTCCTCTCCCCAAACTATATCATACCACCGATATCCTCTCCAATTCACACATCAAAACCCTTTGGTCCTACAAATAGCTAAAAAAAATATATTCCATAATTTCTTCCAAGCATCAAGGAGGCCTTTGTTTTATTATTAATCCCACTTAATAAGGCATTAGGTATAAAAATAAAATGGCTCACTAAAGAAAAGGTAGTATTATTAAACTTAAATATTTGTTTTAAATCATCTTCCACATCATTAAAATAATATTAAATTTTTAAATTATAATAAAACAAATATATAATACATACTATGATGTTATATGTTTTTTCGAATAACCCAAATCCATTTCTACTGACATAAAATTTGAAATAAAATTGTCGATTGTATGTAAGGGAGACTAACACCTTGCAAACCGATATATTTTTTCATCCATAAAAACCTTTTAAGGATAGATATAACGATATATTTAATATATTCATATGATATTTATGTTACTATTTTATTTATTTAATTGTTTTACCACATATACCTTCTTACATTTTATTTTAAGTGCAATATGATAACATCGCTCGTATGTACAATGGACTACCGGCTCGTGAAGATATGGGATTTGTTTTTTTCACTTTCACTTTACATAGAAGGTGATAAGCATAATGGAGAAGAATTTAAGTTATATTTATAAACAAAAAATACTTCTATAAATATAATATATCATCCAACTTCTTACCTTCCAATGTGTTATAAAATAATAACGTCGCTCGTGTGTACACGTGGACTACTTCATATATGCATCGATGTGAAATATTGTTCATTATATTTTATATAGATTTCAATAATGATGTTTATTATAAATATAACTGATATATATAAAATAATAATTATTTTAAAAATGAAAATTATTATTTATTTTTCTTTTATTCCATCTCTCAATAAAATTGAAATGGTGTTCATGAGTACACACGGCCTACCAGCTCTATGAATGGTGTGCCTTATTTTCTACATATTATTTTTATAGATAACAATGAATACATATATAATAATTATATTTTTTATTTATATCATGGTTAACATTATGAATATTATATAACCATAATCAATTTAGAAGGACTTATATTTTTTGAGCCGAGACTTACATGAAATATTATGTAATAATCACCCTAATTTGCGATTTTAACGTAGAATGGTTAATAAACATGTGATAAAAGACTATAAGTAAATAATATATGGTATTATATTTATCATTATGTTTTATAATTTATATATATATATAATAAGTAAACATTTATAATATTTTTGGTTCAAATATGTATGAATGAAATCAGTCTAGTGGTATGAGTTTCTCATCAAACTTTTACATATATGAGACATATTCTATATCCACCACTAATTTATTTTGTGAGTTTTATATACTTCAAATTTAATATTTTATATAAATAATAAATTTATTTTTATAATATTTAAATTTTCATTTGATATTATTTCTTCTATGAAGCTTTATATTCACAATGTTAAGAATGTGGTTAGGGTTTATTTCATAATCTCATCATTTTTGGAGATTGTTTATGTTTAAATCTATCTTTCAATAATAATTTTATAAATACATTTTTGTCCAAATATATTATCATATCTTTTTTTTATTCATGAAACATATATTTAATATCACTACGTTCCCTCTATATGGTATTTTAAATTATTGAGAAATTTTTATAAGATAATGCAACATTATTTCTCATTTTGATCGAAAAGAGTTTTTTCCTCGAAATCCGCGTTTTCTAAAAATGTTTTCAATTTTTTTTAAAAATTCATAGAAGTATTTATTAAATAAATTATTTCCTGTGTTTTAATTTTTAAGAAATGTCTATAAAATATAATTTTAATTTTTTAAAACAATTCCCCTTTTTATTTTACATAAAATATGAAATGAATTATTCTTTTAATGTGTACAACGTGAATAGAATATTATGTCATCATAACCAGCCAATGTTTTAAAGAATATTTTATATTTTTCAACCTTTTTTCAATTAAAATTTTTCTCAAAATAATTTTTGAACTTTTGGTTTTACAAATATTTTCAATGTAGAATGTTATTTTCCACAAGAATGTTTTTTTCAAGGTTTATATGGTATTTCTATCCGAAAACTAAATAGCATATTTATTGTACCTATATTCCACTATGGATATGTTATAATGGTATCATCATTATTGTTTTTTTTGTATGGTTTATGGTTAGTTTTACTTGTGATTCACTGTTTTATTACCACTTAGTGTGTTACTCTCGATAGATTATGATTATGTTTATTGATTGAGTTATATACTAACAATTATTATCTTTGATTTTCAATAAAAATATATAGGTTGATTTGGTTTAACCACTTTAAAATTTGGAATAAATTATACTTTTTATGTGATGGGTGTGGATTTGTTATATATATCCACTTGATGCATCAATAGGTCTCATGAAACAAATTAATGGGCCAAATTAAATTGTGTTTACCTATATTTTTAAATTATCTTTTAAAAGGTACTGATAACATGTTTCTGATGTCCGTCACTATGAATTCCTTCATTATGATACTGATTACTGATGTCCAAGTTATTATTTGATTAGTTATAATATCCATGGATATGATTCAACCTCAAGTTATTATTCTTATGAGTTTTTTTAAAATTATTTATACTATATTATGCTGAATTTAATTTTGAATGGCATTTATTATAGTTATTTATATTGTCATATTGATTATGCTCATTTATTTTTGATCATTTCAATTATATGCATACCCTTAATAAGAATCTGAGCTCACCCCATTATTATGTTAAATTTTCCCCAGTATACTAGGATATTTTTTATGATTGATATGTAATGATATTCTATTGGGAATAATAGAGTTCTCAAAGTAAACCCCTTTTGTATTTTATATTCTAAATTGTAATGTGATATTCATGTATGTATCATGTTTACCAAGACTAACAAACTATTCTGTTCAGAGGGTGTAAATAACGTATATTTTATTCAAATTTAATAATGATACCACTAACTCTAGGCTTATAGGGATGGGGTCTTAACAAATTTGTTATGAGTATATTGAAATCCAAAAATACCAAATTCTCTCTGATGTAATTTATGTTATATTTTCTCTTGATTGAGTTGTTGGTATAGGTATTTTTACTGTTATTTTCATGTTTCATGTTGATGTTGTGTAGTTACATGCCCCTGATAAGATATTTGAATAAACATTAGGTTATAGTTAATGATAAACAATTGTATGAAATCCCTCCATTTGATATGAATCACATTGAGATAGTAATACATATTTTCCTTATTCTGGGATATGTAGTTGCACTTGTTTTTCTCAATATCCATTAGTGAAACCTCTAGTGAATGAAACTAGATAACATCTTCAACCATTTAGTCTCTAGAAACCATTATATTTTCAAGGATCAAATAATACTTCAGACACATAGGGTTGGATAAGAAATATTTAGCTTCATGTTTAGTTCATTTATATTATTTATTTGATAAAGGTATACTGTTCTACCTTCAAACATGAACGGTTTATCATTAAGTGATGGGATTATATGGTTATTTGAAAAAACTGAGGTATTATAGTAGAATGAAATTGTGGATATTTTAAAATAATAGTTATATCAAGAGCCTATGGTTTTATAAACGGATATATATCTTATTAAAATTAAATAGGGTAATAGTATTGTAACATTGTATGAAAACAACATTACTAAACTGGTTCAGTTTTATCGATAAGTGGTGACGAATAATAAGTCTGAGAACAAAAGATTTAATATAGATCAACAATATGATATTTGTTCAGTGGTTTTTAATATGAATTTCACTTATTATGTGGATGATATAGATAGAGTATTGACAGTCGAGAATGATCAGACTGATAAGTCATTATTAAAGGGAGTTACTCCTACACCTAGTGGTATTTATTTTAGTTTCATTAAAGGAGGGAGGAATGGGGATGAGTGTCATGGTAGACCATGATAGAAGGTGTCATCAAAACCTTATGTGGTGAATATAAGAGACCATATGTCTTACTTCCAATGAGAAAAGGATGGGTATTCAAGTTACGTTTATACAATGGTACTGAAGATATTTGGTATTTTGGTCACTCAGACTAGATGCATTAATTATATCATCTCTTTAGTGTTCCACATAGTTTCATGAGATCATCAGTACCTAAAACTTCAACATTGCAATCTGTATATTAAAAATGTATGGGGATTCATCCTTAGACATACATTATTAAGATTATTCATTTAGATGATGAGTCACTATAGTAAGCTGATGTTGGTAGAGTGGTAGTGAGAGTACCATCACAATAACTTCATATTTAGTTACTTCTTTACATGTTTTCGGTGTATCTCATTAATTCGAATCATCTCAAGTTGTGAATTTTATAAATATTCATATATATTATGTATTATAGAATAGATATTGTCACTCCACTAAAAATGAACAGAGATAAGGGTATATAATTATATTTTTATGATCAATCATTATCTATGATCCAGATAACTTATAATTTTATGGTTCTTCACATGATTCCATTGTATTTCATTATTTTTATGGATTGATTTATTTCCCATATATCCTAAATTGATAGTTACCTTCAGTGGATCTCCATTATTGAATCTAATGGGGTGGGGAATGTGTTTTTGGAAAATGGGGCCTAAGGTTAAGTATAGATTGGACACCATTCTCTTTGATGTGTAGTTTGATATGATTGTTTTCATTTGATATTATAAATAATCATTAATTTATGAACATCCTATAGAAGACATCATGTTTCCCAACATTTTTTCCTTTAAATTGTTTGATTTACCACTGAATAGGGAGGTATATTACTCTCTTGACATGGTACATGGTTCCAATCCAATATTTATTCCATCTAACAATATAAAACTAGTTGAACTAAAATAATTAAATATTAATCTATATGATTGGATGTGTAATGGATCAATTCTTATGATTGTGTCTCTATTAGTGGCGCTTGTTATTTTTGCAAAACAAATTATAGGGAATTTGAACTTTGTGTTCATTACCATAAACTCAATAATATTATTGTGAATAAAAAGTATGTAATAGCTAGTATTGATGATTTCTTTATAATATTAAAGGGTGAATTTGTCTATTGAAGATTTATTATTGGTATGGTTTTTGGACTATTTTAATAAATGAACATGATATCCCAAAAATAACTTTTTGAGTATGTGTGGCTGTTGTGAGTACCTTGTTATGTATTCTCTTCTAAAAAATGATCATGGTTTTCTTTTGGGTTTTTATGAATAAGATATTTGATGATTACATTGATTCATTCAAAGTTATTTTGTGGATTAAATTTTGGTTTACTCTAATATAGAAGAGGATAGTGTGAATCATTTGAGAGAATTCTTGAGAATTATGAGGTATCATTGACTTAATTACATTATATAATTTATTTATTAAAGATCTATAGTTCATGGAAAAAATGTTCTCATAACATAGTATTTTAGTCTATACTTTGAAGAGTAAGGTTATTATAGCATGAAAACAACCATATAACTTTTTTGAGGTTTGGAACTCTTTGGCTAAGTGGGGTATTACTAATTCTTTGTAATGTATTCCTCAGAGTGCATTCACCATTGACTACTCTCACTCTAAAATTAGTAAATTTATTATGGGATGCAAAATATTAGAACTATTTTTATAAATTTATGTTCCTTTTTGAATTTTGTTTAATTTTTATTCTTCCAGATGTTGGGAAAGGAAATGCCGTATTTTTTCAAACATTGGGTTTCGGTTTTGGTTTAATTCTCAATAAGGGTGATTAGTGTTTCCATATGGTGCCTAGATTCATAGGAAACTTTTGAGAAAACAACCAATACATGATCATAAAATCGTACTGTTCATGCATTCTCTTAATAGTTGGTGGAAATTGTCATCACCCAACCCAACCCGGGCTCGAGACGCAACTACCCCAAGCCCGCCTCCATAGACCAGGGGATGGAGACCAGCGCCGAAAGCACAATAACTCGGGGAGTCATTTGCCTATGTACCTGTATACACACACACACACAGCACACTCAATGCAAAAGTGTAGAGTAAAAGAAAAGACAAATAAAGAAAAGGGAAACTACTACATACATACCACAAATGTGCATCGACCTCTAAACAGTACAAGTAAAGTGCTGAAGGTAAACTAAAAAGAAAACACGAAAAACACACACCCAACCAGAAAAGTGCCACAACCCGGTAACAGGTAAACAAATGCAAATAGATGGAAGGGTCCCCCAACTGGATCCTGACTACGACCACCGCACGCGGTCTAAGCTCCCAAACTCCTATGTTCCACTGTAGTCATGAACAACCTATCTGTCTTCTATAAGGGAACACCAAGTGCAGGCAATGCCCAAGCAGGGGTGAGTATAAAACCCTCAGTAGGATACCCCAAAGTCTCGAGGGACCAACATAGGAGGTACCGAAGGGTGAGCTGTAGATCGAACAGGGGAGAGGATGTAAGTACAATAAGGAGTGCAGTAGTGTGAAAGTAGAGAGTCTAGCTCAACCCAACAAGAGAAAGGTCGAAGACTCATCCTAACACAAGGAGCTAGGAATAGTGAGAAGATGAAATTCTCATCGAGCATTCACTACCAATAGTAGGAGAGTAGACTCGTCAAACCATGAGAAGCTAGAGGCAGAAAGTACATGGCATACCCCGCGCGTCTTTGTCTCTCTTGAATGGAGAGTAATCAAACCCAAGAAGTGGGTACTGGAAAAAGGTATATGCAAAACCATATGCTCTGTCAAGAAGCCCGTACAAGACCATACGGGGATCTCCATCTAGTAGCTCAGCCCAAGAAAAGTGAGTCACCAACATTCCCAGGAATAATCGCCATCGATGCCCAGCATCCCGCACGTCTGCCCCAAACTACAAGTCAAGTGGCTCAAACAACCGCACCTCGACACTATCCTCTTTGGGCGGCACTGACTCGCCTGCACGGTTTTAGGTTGCATCACAAGGACGTGTCTCGGTAGGGGAAGGAGCCCCTCATACTTGAGAGTTCTAGGAAATGTCAAACCACACCTCATCACTGCCCCGCAGCCGAGAGGTCTCCTCAATGTCAAGGTCGTTCCATCTCTGAACCGTACAACCAAGGTTCCTGCTCTGGTAATCACGGAGGAAAGCCACAGACTAGCCTAGTAGAAAGGACTGAGTCTGGAATGTCAACGAGTGTCCCACTGCCTAGCCCTGCTGGAGGGTAATTTATAATATGATATCGGGGGACCCAATGCCCAGCCCTGCTGGAGGGTAGACTTGGAGTAAGATGACAGGCGACCCACTGCCCAGCCCTGCTAGAGGGTAGACCTGGAAGAAGTCGACGGGTGACCCACTACCCATCCCCGCTGGAGGGTAAACCCGGAAAAAGTCGGCAGGCAACCCACTGCCCATCCCTACTGGGGGTAGACCTGAATCAAGAAGACGAGCGACCCACTGCCCAGCCTTGTTGGAGGGAAGACTCTAAAGAGTCGTCGGGTGACCCACTGCCCAGTCTCTGCTAGAGGGTAGACCCTAAGAGGTCGTCGGGTGACCCACTGCCCAGTCACTAATGGAGGGTAGACCCTAAGAGTGTCGGGTGACCCACTGCCCAGTTTCTACTGGAGGGTAAACCCTAGAAGTTAGTGAGAAACCCACTTCCCAGCCCTGCTGGAGGGTAAACTCGGAACTTCTCGGGAAATCCCTACAGGATGGTACAACACTGGCCAACCGAACACTAAGTGGGCACCGTGCAACCACTCAACTCCAGAACAACTCACCCCATAGAGGTTCAGTACCCATTCCATCACTGGGTGTCACTAGTACCGCTACCGGCTGATCTATCGAGAATGAAACCAGGGGGAGACCACTCAACCCTACTGTTCAAACAAATGAGCACAGAGGGACCCTCTACGTCGCGAGAGGTCAAAGTACACAAAGAAAGACACGACACGTATGTGGTGCCCACACGACATGTGGCCCCACATCAACCCCAACCATGCGCACAAAAGTTCTCGGGTACAAACCACACGTGCCTCCAATAGCTCTCCTATACTCCAAGAGTATACCACGTCTCCAGCCCTAAGGCTATCATGAACACGACATCCCAACGTCAATGAGAAGGGTGTAAAAGTTAATTTTCCAACATTCCACCTCATCGGCTGAGGTACATCCATTCACATCTCATTAAGCATTTACTCCACTCACACGGGAGTGCACGCGATCACACGCCAAGGGTCTGCTAAAAACATGGTAGAAGATCCTCCACCGAGGAACCTTCACATTTACATATTTAATAAGATCGCGCAATAGGCTCCGCAAAACCAAACGGATTGTACCCTTATAATCCTCACGAAAAAACATGCTAGAAATACTACTTACTCACCTCAAACTGATATCCAACGGAAAGGTCACCAACACCGCCTCACGCCCGAACGACGTCCCGTGATCCCGGGCCTCGGCCTTGAAAACAGTCGGGCCCATCGCACCATTGCGATCCCCACAGGAAAACACGTCAAAAGCACTACTCACTTGAGTGCAACAGATATCCAGAGAAAAAGGTGCCTTCCGATGCACCGCACATGAGCGGTGCTTCGTGGGAGCCACATCCCAGTCCTGAAACACAACGAATGGATTGCACCGTTGTGATCCTCTCGAAAAAGTACATAAGTTGGACTATTCACTTGTCCAAAATGGACACCTAGTAATAAAGATGGAAATCACCGTCAACTCCTGAAATGGCCCTCGTGGGGCTCGCACCATCGTGCGGAATTAGATTCGGTGGACTGTGCCTATGTGATGCCCTTGGAAAAACACCCAACATCGACTTCTCTCATGCCCTGAACGGACGCCCGGTGAGATGGGTCATGGGGCCCATGCCTCAACATCTGCATCAACTCACGAAACCACCCTGGGAAGCTCCGCCTTGGTGCCAGGGTCCCAATGCCACTGACGGCGCATGAATCGGATGTCGAACGTGTCCGCGCCGCCCAAAACAAGATCCTCGAAAAAACGTCTATTCACTTAAAGACGTGTCGCGCCTCTGAGGCCCCACATTTAGGAAAGTAAAAATTCCCAAAACCATAAAAAATTCCTCCTCATCGATATGGTTCCACCGCCATATATGGAAAGCAAAACGGACATCCGTAATGGAAATTAAGGACGTCTGAAGAGGGGTGGAATTCCCCTCTTGGGCTGGACCAGCCTGGACCGGCCGGTCCTCCTGACCTGGGGCGGCCCGCGCCTTGGCCGCGTAGGCCGGCGGTGGACCCGTTCCACCGCTTGGACGACCGGATGAGGCTGGTCGCCACGCGATGACCCGAACGACGCGGGGCGTGCTCCCCCGCGGGGTCGCATGCCGCGACCCCGGTCCACCACGGAGAGTTGCAGGCGTCCGCCGCCTGCCTCCTGAAGCGCGGCCGCCGCGCTGAGATATACCACTATCGTTGAGCCCGCCGCCTACCTAGGAGCCCCCTCTGCCTGTACCCAGGTTCTTTCGTGCCACCAGCACCCTGGAACCGAGCCGCCGCCGCACCAGGGTTCGCCGGACCGCTGGAAAACCCCCAGAACTTCCGAAATTCTTGTAAACTTCGCCAGACCGAGGCGGCCTCCATGTAACTTAGATTTCGATTCCGAAATAAGAAATGGAATGAAAAAATTTTATTATACATGTCTATTGAATTTTTTTGAATATTTAACAGAAAATTGACACATAAAATTTGATTCAAAAGTAGGTTCGGAAATGAAAACGCAGACCAAAACCTCTTACCTCGATGGGCTTTGCCGGGAGCTTCGCCGCGATTCGTCGAAGTCGCGCCTCGCCGGAGCTACCTTGCCAGAGATGGAGGAGAGGGGAGGGTTTCCGCATGATGTTGTCCAGGTGAGGAAGAAGAAGAGGGAGGGGTGATTTATGTGTTTAAATAGAATACCCTTATCCACCCGCCCATCGGCCCAAACCCAAACTCTCGATGGGGTCAGGATTATGCCTCCCCTAGGATAAAAACTACACTCTGAAGAAAACGGAAGGCTCAGAATTTTAATCCGAGACCCTGTTCAAAATTTATAAAATTGAACGCCCAATGCCACCAAATTATGAAAATGCCCCTGGGGCCATTTTTCACAGACGACCCACACCCGTGGAACTTACACCCCTCTAAGGGTAAATGGCACGTTCTGGACTCAACAATGCCCTCGGTTTTCCATTTTGAACCACCGTTTAAGAGATACTTGAGTTTCACCATTAAAAGAATGAATTAATTTATTTATTTATCCGTTTAACATTCTGAAAGCGATCTAGGGGTCCAAACATCCCACACCGACATACTTTATGTCATTCCTAGTGTAAACACAACCATTGCGGAACCATTCATACAGTCAGATATCTCATCCAGATCACCGTTTAGGAGTTATCCCATTTATTTGGCGTGCCCAGTGTGAACGCACTGAAAATTTAATTTTGACCACTCCAGGGCTCGGAATCGCACGCCGTCTGAGGTCGCTGCTCTGGAATAATATCAAGAATATTCCAAAGTCCATTGTACCCCAAAACAGGGTTCCTAGATCATTCAATCCTTCAAGATTTTCATCCCTGAGAGAAAAACCAGGGAACAACTCAGGGTACTAAGCCCACACCTGGCTCCCCCATACCCAGAAGAACTCTCGCACAGCTCTACTCCACTACACACAGACCAAAGGATTTGATCTGTTCACGTGGGGTCTTCCATCCCCGATGTCATACATAGGAGAACACACACCTTTTCTCGGGTGAGTCACGTGGGAGACGTCACGCGCCCAAACCACCCATTGGGGTTAGGGAAAGGCGCTAGGGAACCTCGTCATCCCTCTGCACGGTCTCAAACGGTCAGAAGGACCTCGGGGGTATCTCACCTCCCAGGTCAAACCTCTACATCTCACGCTGTGACAGGAATCAGCTCTTGGACATGGGACAAGGCCCGGTTATTCCCTCCTTCAGAATATCCATATGGTGAAGCACCCAAGGATATCTGGTCATGC
Organism: Viscum album; assembly: GCA_963277665.1. Taxonomy (NCBI): domain Eukaryota; kingdom Viridiplantae; phylum Streptophyta; class Magnoliopsida; order Santalales; family Viscaceae; genus Viscum; species Viscum album. Next base: position 870,638,804 of record OY728161.1, on the reverse strand, counting down.
AAGATTCACAATCGATCTCTCACGACCAAGACTCTCTTACATGCTCGAAAGGCGAAGGATTCACCACCATCGAATAATGAGAAGGTTCTCATACATTCTACTTTACCAACGTAGTGTTACACCCGACGCCCTGTATCACCCTGGTAACACCTCAAACAATGAGTGGGAAGAAAATCATTTCATAGGCATAGCCCAAAAATTCTACTTCAGAAAGAAGAAGAGCTGTAGAGAGTACCTTGTATTACCTCATGCTCTGCAGGTTTGTAGACCTCCAAAGCTCACGGCTATCCACGGTTCCAACTTTCTGCTCCCGGAGCATGACATGGACCACCTAGTGGTGATGGGAAGACCTCGTAAAGTCGTCTCGCACTAGCAGATCCTCCCGATCCTCTACTAGCACCACCTCTCTAGGGACTACTCTGATCATGGAACTACCTCCGCCATGGAGGTGCACCTGATGCCTGCCCGATGATTTCAACATCTCTGGTCAGGCAGTCTCGTGCCAAGTGATCTTGCCCATCACAATCATAACACTGCCGCTCCCTGAGCTGTCCTGGTGCCATCCGGCGCCACTGTGGTTACGACCACGGCCCGGGATCCACTCACGGAAGGGAATCTTTGGCTGAAGCCTTGCGCCTTTTCGCCACATTGGTATACAACCACATATCCGAAACCGGCAGTGGGAAGGCCACCTGTATCGAGGTTCTGTCATCCAGCGCCTTCTAGCTACGACAGATGTATCCGCTCCGTCATGCCCACTGCCACAGCAACCGCAAAATGTGACAGGAAGCTCTTTGTCACCAATGCCTGCTCTAGCCCCCTGGAATATGTGGAAATTCCCAAGGGTACTATGATAGCACGAATTCTCTCGGCGGAAACCCCGCTCAAACATCTACGCTTGGATGTTGTCGTCATAGACCAAGTTCGGGTAAAAGCATGCACGGTCTGCAAAACTAGCCGCATTCTTGGCCATCGTCATCCCTCCCTGCTGAAACTGTAGGAGATCCTGAATCTGAATGGAGCGCAAGAAGGAGGAGAAAAAATGCTCACGAAAAAAACAACAGAATGTTGCCCCACGAAAGAGATGACACGTCAAGAAACTGAGTCACCAAGCTCCACCAATGCCGAGCTGCTCCATGAAAAAGGTTGGCTGCCAAAGCCACTATCTGATCTTTCGGTGCATGAACAAGCTTGAAAAGGTAAACCACTATCTCTAGCCAATCCTCTACAGGCTGAGGGTCTGGCTCACTATTGAACCCCTGCGGTCTCTGCAGTTGGAACTCGCGGAGCGCGCTCAGCCTGCGCTCATGCTCAGCCTTCTCTACTGAAGCTGGCTGCTGCTCAACTAGTGGGGGTGCTGCTACCGGCCCAACTGGAGAAAGGGGATCGCGTGATGGGTCATGGACTAAGGCCTCGTAGTTCACAGGGTCATCGTCACGCACCATATCTGGTATCATGGATGGCTGTCTTTGCGGAGAAATCCTGAATATTATCAAGGAGTGTCGCGGTCAGATGACCATAATATATATACCAACAACAAAGATGGAGAGAAGACTCAAGAAGGACAGTCAAAGACTCAATCCTATGTGATGCACAAAGAAATATTTCCCTACAACAAGTGTCTCAGCATGCTGAGTCGACAAGTGGGTTATCAAGGTCCTGGTGAATGGATACGTCGGCCGCCACACCATCACTAGACTCCCTGGCCTGAGAGCTGCTCTCGAGACACGTTAACATTATTTCCCTAAATCCCAACCAATTCATTTTATTTTAGGGACGCCCGAACAGCATCCCAAGGAATGAACCACCTCTAATACCACTTTGTCACGACCTGACCCAACCCAGTCTCGAGCCGCAACTACCCAAAGCCCGCCTTCATAGGCCAGTGTCTGGCGACCAGCACCGAAGGCACAATAACTCAGGGAGGCCTTTTCCTAAGTACTTGTACACACACACGCATAGCACACTCAATGCAAAAGTGCAGAGTAAAAGAAATGACATGTAAAGAAAATGGGAACTACTACATATATACCACAACTGTGCATCGACCTATAAACAGTACAAGTAAAGTGTTGAAGGTAAACTGAAAAAGAAAAGGGTAAAAACACACGCCCAACCAGAAAAGTGACACAACTCGTCAACAAGTAAACAAAAGAAAACAGCTGGAAGGGTCCCCCACCGAGATCCTGACTACGACCACCGCACGCGGTCCAAACTCCCAAACTCCTATGCTCCACTGTAGTCACAACCAACCTGTCCATCATCTGCAAGGGCACACCAAGTGAGGGTAAAGACCAAGCAAGGGTGAGTATAAAAACACTGAGTAGGATACCCCGAAGGCTCGACGGGGCAATAAAAAAGGTGCCGAAGGGTGAGTAGTAGATCGAACAGGGGAGAGGAAAGGAGTATAACATGGAGTTAAATAGAGTGGCATTAGAGAGTCCGGCTAAACCCAACAAGAGAAAGGTTGAAGACTCATCCTAACACAAGGAGCTAAGAACGGTGAGAAGATGAAACTCTCTTGAAGCTTTCTCTACCTATAGCGGGAGAGTAGACTTGTCCAACCATGAGAATTTAGATGCGGAAAGCACGTGGCATACCCCGCGCCTCTTCGTCTCTCCTGGAAGGAGAGTAACCAATCCCAAGAAGTGGGTACCGGAACAAGGTATATACAAAACCATATGCTCTGTCAAGAAGCCCGTACAAGACCGTAAGGGGATCTCCATCCCGTATCTTAGACCAAGAAAAGTGAGTCGCCAACAGTCCCAGGAATAATCGCCATCGATGCCTAGCATCCCGCACGTCTGACCCAAACTATGAGTCAAGGGGCTAAAACCGCCACACCTCGACACTATCCTCTTTGGGCGGCACTGACTCGGCGAGATGATTTTAGGTCTCGTCACAAGGATGCGTCTCGGTGGGGGAAAGCACCCCTCATACTTGAGAGTTATGGGAAAAGTCAAACCACACCTCGTCACTGCCCCATAGTCAAGAGGTATCCTCAAAGTCAAGGTTGTTCCATCTCTGACCCATACAACCAAGGGTCTCGATCCGGTAATCACGGAGGAATGCAACATACTAGTCTAGTAGAAAGGAATAAGTCTAGAATGTCAACGGGTGTCCCACTTCCCATCCCTGCTGGAGGGTAATTCAAAATATGATATCAGGTGACCCACTGCATAGCCCTACTGGAGGGTAAACCATAATACATCATATGGTGACCCACTGCCCAGCCCTGCTGGTGGGTAGACCTGAAAGAAGTCGACGAGTGACCCACTGCCCAGCCGCGCTGGAGGGTAAACTTGGAACAAGTTGGCAGGCGACCCACTGGCCAGCCCTGCTGGAGGGTAGACCTGAATCAAGATGACGAGCGACCCACTACCCAGCCCTGGTGGAGGGTAGACTCTAAAGAGTTGTATGGTGACCCACTTCCCAGTCTCTACTGGATGGTAGACCCTAAGAGGTCGTTGGGTGACCCACTGCCTAGTCACTACTGGAGGGTAGACCCTAAGAGTGTTGGGTGACCCACTACCTTGTCTCTGCTAGAGGGTAAACCCTAGAAGTCAGTGAGCAACCCACTGCCCAGCCCAACTGAATGATAAACCCGGAACTGCTCGGGCCATCCCTACTAGATGGTACAACACTGGCCAACTGAACACTGAGTGGGCACCGCGCAACCACTCAACTCCAGAACAACTCACCCCATATAGGTTCAGTGTTTATTCCATCACTGGGTGTAACTAGCACCGCTACCGGCTGATCCATCGAGAACGAAACCATAGGAGACCACTAAACCCTGCTGGTCAAACAAACGAGCATAGAGGGACCCTCTACGTCGCGAGAGTTCAAAGTATGAAAAGCAGGACACAACAAATACATGGGGCTCACACGACGTGTGGCCCCACCTCAACCCCAACCAAGCACACAAACATTATCGCATACAAACCACACATGCCTCCAAGAGCTCTCGTATACTCCCAGAGTATACCACGTCTCCAGCCCTAAGGCTATTGTGCACACGACATGCCAACATCAATGTGAAGGGCGTAAACATAAATTTTCCAACTTTCAACCTCATCGACCGAGGTAAAACCATTCACATCTCATTAAGAATTTACTCCACTCACACGGGAGTGCACGCGATCACATGCCAAGGGTCCGCTACAAACACGGTAGAAGAACCGCCACCGGGGCACCTTCACATTTCCACATTTAATAATATCGCCCAACTGGATCCACAAAACCAAACAGATCGTACCATTGTAATCCTCATGGAAAAACTCTTGAGATATACTACTTACTCTCCTCAAACGGATATCCGACGGAAAGGACACCAACACCGCCTCATGCCCGAATGGCGTCCCATGATCCTGAGCCTCGGCCCAAAAAATAGTCGGGTGCATCTCACCATTGCGATCCCCGTGGGAAAACACGTCAAAAGCACTACTCACTTGATTGCAACAGATATCCGAAGAAAAAGGTGCATTCCGACGGACCGCACACGAGCGATGCTTCATGGGACCTGCATCCCGGTCCCGAAACACAACGAATGGATTTCACAGTTGCAATCCTCTCAAAAAAGTACTCAAGATGGACTATTAACTTTTCCTAAATGGACACCCGGTGATAAAGCTAGAAATCACTGTCAACTCCCGAAACGGCCCTCGCGGGGCCCGCACCATCGTCTGGAATTAGAGCGGGTGGACTGCGCCAACGCGATGCCCTCAAAAAAGCACCCAACATCAACTTCATGCACGCCCTAGACGGACACCTAGTGAGAAAGTCATGAAACTCTGCACCCAGCTCAAAAGACGGGCTTTGGGGCCCACGCATCAACTTTTTCCTCAACACCAGAAACCACCCTGGAAACCTCTGCCTCGGTACCAGGGTCCCAACGCCACTGATAGCGGATCAATCAGATGTCAGACGTGTCTGCGCCGCCCAAAACAAGATCCCTCGGAAAAACGTTGATTCACTTAAAGACACGTCGCGCCTCCGAGGCCCCTCGTTTCCGGAATTAAAAATTCCTGAAACCATAAAAAAGTATGTCTCGTCGATACAGTTCCACTGCTGTAGATGGAAAGCAAAACAGACATCTGTAATGGAAATTACGGACGTCCGAAGAGGGGTGAAATTCCCCTCTGGGGCTGGACCGGCCTGGACCGGCAGGTCCACCCGACCTGGGATGGACTGCGCCGGCCGGCCCGGCTCGCAGCGCCTAGCCCACGGCTTGGCCGTGTAGGCCGGCGAGGACCCGGTCCACCCCTTGGATGACCGGCTGAGGCCGGTTGCCGCGCGATGACCCGCGCGACGTGGGTCGTGCTCCCCCGCGGGGTCGCATGCCGCGACCCCGGTCCAACGCGGAGCGCTGCGGGCGTCCGCCGCCAGAAGCGCCGTCGCCGCGCTGAGAGCTTCCACAACCTTCGAGCCCTCCGCCTACCGAGGAGCCCGTCATCTTCCAAGGGGCCCTCTCCGCCTACACCCGGGTCCGTTGCGCCACCTGCACCCTGAAACTGAGCCGCCGCCGCGCTAGGGCTCGTCGGACTGCTGAAAAACCCCCAGAACTACCGAAATTCACGTAAACTTCGCTGGACCGTTGCAGCCTCCTCGTAACTCAGATTTCAGTTCTGAAAGAAGAGGTGCAAAGATAAAAATGTATACTACATGTCTATGGTATTTTTTCAAAAATTTAACAGAAAATCGATGCACAAACTTTGATTCAAAGGTTTGTTCAGAAATGAAAATGCAAACCAAAACCTCCTACCTCGATGGGCTTTTCCCGGAGCTTCGCCACGATCTGTGGGAGCCACGCCTCGCCGGAGCTGCCTTACCGGCGATGGAGTAGAGGGGAGGTTTGCCGCCTGCTGCTGTTCAGGTGAGGAAGAAGGAGAGGGAGGGGTGAGGTAAGTCTTTAAATAGAAAATGCTTAACCAACCACCCGTCGGCCCGAACCCGAACTCCCGATGGGGTTGGGATTAAGCCTCCCCTGGGCTAAAAACCATGCTCAGAACACAATGGAGGTCTTGGAATTTTAATCCAAGACCCCATTCGAAAGTTATAAAACTGAACGCCCAAAGCCTCCAAATTACAAAAACGCCATTGGGGCCATTTTTCACAGACGGCCCGCGCCCGCGGAACTTACACCCCTCCAAGGGTAAAAGGCACGTTCCGGACTCAACGGTGCCCTCGATTTTCCTATCCGAGCCACCGTTTAAGATATTCTTGAGTTTCACCACTAAACGAATTAATTAATTAATTAATTTATCTGTTTAACGTTCCGAAAGCGAGTGAGGGGTCCAAACATCCCGCGCCGACATATTTTATGTCGTTCCAAGGGTAAACACCCCATTCCGGACCCATCCGTGCACTTGGATCTCTGATCCGAATCACTGTTTAGGAGTTATTCCATTTATTTTTCTTGACCAGTGTGAACGCACTAAAAATTTAATTTTGGCCACTCTGGGGATCGGAATCGCATGCCATATGAGATCGCTGCTCTGGAATAATATCAAGAATATTCCAATGTCCTTTGTAGCCAAAAATAGGGTTCTTATAGAAATCCCTTTTTTAGAAATGTTTACCAAGTTTTCCGATCACAAAAATCATGAGTAAAATATTCTCACAAAAATATTTGATTCTTCGACGAAGGAATTATGTTGAGTACATACTTTCTTGTGAATTAATCATTTACTAAACCCGTGGTAAGGGTAATTTCATCCTCGATTCTCTTGGTAGGAAACATCCAACCTAGTCTAGAAAAAAATCATCATAAAAGTAGATTTTGAGGTCTCTTTATGCCCATATACATTTGGGAGTTTAGGAGAATGAGAATGAGACTGAGATTGTTTTGGAAAGTTTGTATTTGATCTCCCCTATTACTGAGATGATTACATTGGAATAGAATATTGACAATTATTTTTTTGGATTTACAGATACACTTTCTGGGGGGATACAATTAGTGATCATGCATTATCTTCTAAAGGCATCCTATGTTTTCTGACATGATACATAATTCATTTCCCCTTGTTAAAAGATATGATTGGGGATTTATATATATTTGAGGGGAGTTTTACCCAAGAACCACGAACATGTACGAAAACATGTGATGATGATTTTGGTGTCCAGGTATGATATGAGATATTCAAAATTTATTTTCTCGTTTTTATACCTATCATCATGTCACGGTCAACCACCATGAATATTCTGATTTTCATTAGTCCATTTCTATTCATACATGGAATTGGGAGTATATTTGGTTGTAATTCATGATCGGGTTTCCACATAACTATTTAGGGATGGAAATGATTTGGTTAGTGATCAATAAAAAAACATTTACTCTCTTTATACCCATTCTGATATTACCAATGTTGAGGACATGGGAATAATGTATCTATATAATATTTTCATATTTCATGGAGTTCTAAATGTTATATTTTTTTGATAAGAATAACTGGTTCAATTTTCATATTTGGAGAGGACTCCAGGAAGTGATGGGATCTGTGGTTAGTTTTATCATAGTATATCAACCACATATGGTTGTCTAGAAATAATAATCTATGAACATTCATAAAGACATTCTTCGTTCCTGAGTTCTAAACATTTTTAGATCATGGGATAGTCTCATAGGAATAGTTTAGTTTTCCAAAAGCTCTAGTTACCAGTCATCCAATAGGTATGAACCCTTTATGTAATTTTATGTCCAACAATGTAAATCTCCATTTTATTTGTTTGATATGGGAGAGGATTCTCTGGGTAATCCTATTTCTGATGAAAAGAAAACATTTACGATTCTGTTGATTCATTTGATAATGTTGATGGTATAGTGATTATAAAAACATTTTGATGATCATTATCGAAGCACATTACAATTTTTAGCTAGAGACCACCTATTTTTGAGAGTTTCACCTTATTTAGTTCACCATAAGCCTAGAGAATAAATAAATATTACATTATAATAAGTGGGAAAATTTGGGGTTGTTGAATAGATGGTTAGGTGGCATACTATTGGGATTTTCCACCTCAGTTGGCATCAATTGATAATGTCTTTCAGGTTTCTTAGCTCAGAATGTATATCTATTACCCATCTCTATTTTTAAGCTAAGAGGACTTTCTTGTTGATCTTAATTTATCTGTGAAAAAACACCAATTTAGATTATTGATTCTATGATGAAGGTTATTCATGGATAGTATATACCCCTGGTTCATGTGCTTTGGTATCATTGTTCTAATTATTGTGAAACATGGGAGCATGAGGCACCAATGATAGATTATTTTCCCCAACTATTCATAGTGGAGTCTTCTTAACATACATTCTAGGGGAATAATTGTTTTTCGTGGAGAGGTTGAAACATCCCATTTCCCGCGGTTATGTATTGCTAAACCCATGTTTTAGGATCCTTTTTTGTAATTTGATTTATTTTTTTAGAGTTTTTTGAATATTTATTTAACGTTATTGAGGATATTCATGTTTGGCACATAGCTAGGTAAAAAAATATGGGTTGAACTAGAAAACAATTCTCCTGGTCTAGATATACTAGAGGGTGGAACATGGATATAAAAACCTATACAAACTCCCCTCTAAAATAGTGTATCCAAGAAATGTGGGGGTTTTCATGGTTGGTGTATAGTTATTCAAATAGTCTGGAAAAATTTTACACCCTTACTAAAATATGAGTGATGGAACATGTTTAGATGAATAGTCAGTAGTAATCATGTATCCCAACCAAGAAATTGTGCGAATAAATTTTTAACCACACATAAATATTAATTAAAATCCTAAATCCCCCACTATAAATTCTATATAACACCCCCTAAACCCTAATATGATCCTTTGGATTTTTGAGGCTCTCAAAAGGAATTTTGGATCCTTTAATCTCTCATATTCTCAGATCAATTTTTTGGTGGATGTGTTTCATCTCTCATCTGTAAGTGTTTTCTCATTGATTTTGAATCCTCTTTTATTTTCATATCTTCTATTATGATAGTGATATATAACCACATTTTATGTGTGTCTATACATTATTTTTATGGATTATTATTCTATAGATTCCAATTTATTCATCACTATTGATTTTACATTTGTGATTTCTGATTTTCCTATTCAATTGATCAGATAATTAAAAATAGGTAGCTATGTATGACTATTATTACAGTTGAAAACAGAAAATAATTTTTTGATTTAAAATTAATTATCTACCAGTGTCCCCAAATTGAATTGATTTGATTTTTATTTTGAAAATTCCATGGATTTTTAATGGTATAAATTTTCTAAAAGGATTTGATATTTTTCAAGGATTTTTTGAAAATTGGAAATGAATGAGAAATGATTTGAAGAAATGATTTAATGTAAATCCATAAAAATTGTAATTCAATGAAATATTAATTCAAAAATAATTATTTTGATTAAAACATGTTATTTGGTAATAAAATTATAATGACATTTAAAAACCTGAAATTGGGCATTTGAATTATAAATGATGAATTCATTTATAATGATTTTTCTTGATTGATCGATTGATTGATTTAGGCAGTTGTGCACTGTTGTAATTTGTGGGTGATTAGTAAAAGAATATTAGGACTCTGACTCCCTAGTAATATATAATTGATAAAAATATCTAAAAAATCATATTATAACCCTATGGTAATGAGCCTATGGGATGTGTTTGTGAATGTTGATATGTGATGAATGACTATTTCAAGTAGGGATCAAATATCCATGAACTAACTAAACTCAAAAAATATGACTATGGTGCTTTCTTGAATCTATTACTACATTTAATTGATTAGAAAACATCTTCTATTAATGATCTAATAATTTATTAAAATTTGCATTTATGCTTATTTTTATATATCTTCCATCAAAATGATTTGAAAACAAGTTTTCACAAAAACTATGAAAACTGATTTTCTGTAAATATTCATTATATAAATACAATCATCAATGGTCTATTTTTATTGGAATTAATTTTAGAAAAAAATTTTAGAACCCACCTGGATATTTTTTTCTCACACCCTAATTTTACTTATGATAATTTATTGATTATGTTATGTTAGGTCCCGAAAAATAGAATGTGGGACATGGAGTTGGTCGGTGTGCATGTTTTATGGGACCTTGAGTGATTATTGTGTTGAATGGACTTGTGATACACTCATTGAATTTATTTTATGAACTTATTTCTTGATGGATGTCATGTCATTTTTTGGATGGCGCATTACATAAATATTTACATCTATATTTAGTACATCTCTACTTTAGGAGTGTTTGGTATAATGATTATTCATTATTTTATATTCTTATTTGTTATATTGTTTGATTTTTCATATAGAGAAATCATTCCCAATGACTTTTATTGATACTAAGTCTGTAGTATCAAGCCCAGAAGGATCAGGAACACCCTTCGGATTATGTGAGTGATAACTCAATTATCAGTGTAAGAGAGTATTTAGGTTAGTTTGTGACAATATTATACCACATTATCACATTAAGAAAAACAAATATTATACATGTTTTATTTTTCATAAGCTTAATTTTATAACATGGGTGACATCATTACCTATATATTATATAATTTTCAAGAAATATGGTTATAACAGCCTAAGAATAACATATATGGATATTACAAAATTTTAGATGAATATTCATCACTTTGCAAAAGTACATTCTTAGGGATGTGATAGTTTAGTGTCTTTGGAAATGTGGAAACATAATCTTCTATAATGGTGAAACATCTTCAACTTATCTCTCATGGAAGTTATCCTTTAGTAATCCTACCTAAAACCATTATTATCAACTTGGAGAAAGGAAACATAATTATGTGGTGAGATAAGAAGCTCAGTAATGGAAAACATGGGATATATATAAGAATAACCTGATCATAAGTGTATGGGAACATGATTGTATCATTATAAGATAATACCCTATATATCAAATATCATAATAATGCGTCAGAAAATAATGAATGGTTTTCATTAAGATTTGAATAATATGGTAATATATTGTATAATCTATGAAAGTGTAACATAAGAAAAATACATGGAATTTGCGGCATGAAAACCAGTATAAAAAATCATTACCTATAATCTATGTAACATTTCCAAAACGTTTTCGGGAACATCATGGGGACAACACATACAAGGTGGGAAACACCACATTTTCTAGTAAAAACCCATTAAAATTTGTGGTTCATTTTATTCCATCTACCTAGAGAGGATCAATCCCATTGTCTAATTCTTGTCATTATTGTATGAGATATAAATATATACCCAATGTATTTGAGTTTTATTGGGTCTTTCACATCATACATGCTATAATTGTCTTACCTAGTGTTATCTAGGACACACCATCGTATAAGCTATAATTAGATTACTCGGTGATATCTAGGATACCCCACTATACAAGCTATAATAGGCTTACCTCGTGATGTCTCGTTCAGACCATTATATAAGATATAATTGTCTTAACTGGCTATATATGGGCCATACCATTATATATTATATAACAGGATTACCGAACACTATATGGGTAACCCCTTCATATAAGCTATAATGGGATTTCATGGATCTATTTGGGCTACCCAATCCTATAATCTATTAATGGATTTCCTATAAAAATCTAGGACGCCCCATCATAAAAGAATTTTCCGTGATCCATAACATGAATAAAGTTCAAAGAGCATGCATATTAGCATAAAAACACAGAAGAACAACTATTATTTCATAAATTGATTATATGATGACAAATAAAACTGTTTTATATAAATATATATGAAACATGATTTACTCTTGGAAGATAAATGGATTCCATAAACCATATTCCATCAAAACATAAACCATTCACAGAAAGAATATTAATGGAATCCTTGGATCATATCCCTAGTAAATAATAAACAATATAAAATGTTATAATAATAGTTAAAATGAATCATTAATAATTAAATGGAATATTTATTATGTAAAATATCACGTATTTGAAAAGCATGAGACTTTTTCCAAAATCTATTTCTTTAAAAACGACATTGAAATCATATTACGTATGCTTTAAATATCATTTAAAAGATTTCTTGAGAAAAATATATATTTCTACATGGGGAAATTAATTTCAAGACATAAAAACTTTTGAAATGATATTTCACTAAAAATATACTTTAAAACATATTTTATAGGAATCAAATTTATTATGGTCATTATGGTTGATAAATATGTACAGTCCGAACATTCCATTTTTTGCAAAAATTATTTTAGAAAAGTGCATCAATTAGAAAAATACAGGAAGAGTCATTTTTTTAAAACCCTTTTTATAAATGGTAAAATATCGATATAAATATCTTTTATATTTCATATGATAATATATGAAAAATATTGATAATTGTTTTATAACACATGGTTTTGAAAGAACACTTATTTTCGACTGAAGAGAGAGATAAAGATAGATTTTAAAAAAAAACACATTCTTAATTATCTAAAGTACCCCCATGTAGAAAAATGGTACAATTACTTGAAATATAATTAATAACAAGTGGATATGAAACTTAATGAGTGATATTGAAATTTTTTTCAAAATAATTCATCAATGGAATTATAATCATAAACAATCATAGTAAACAGTGACACTGTAACAATAAACTATTACAACTTTGGTAATTTTGAATCCTAATCCAAAAATGAAAATGCAATTAAAATAAGATTATAATATCTTAAAAAAAATTATATTCATTTAAATACATGTAAAAGTGAAGTATATACACATCATATGATAATATAGTTGCATAAAAAGACATCTGTCTCAAAGATGGAAAATTGAGACAAATTTACTTTATAGATTTTGTAACTTCGATCCATAAATACTATGAAAGAGAATTAATCAAATATAAATGTAAATAATAATAAATTTAATGATTATAGAAATTTAATACATTCAGGGGGAATAAATAAACCATAAAAAAGTAATGAGTGGTGAATATGACATCAGCCTCACATAAAGTTAAGACCAGAAATCCCCCTACTATTTGAGTACCTTTTGAATTGTGAGATCTCTGAAATAATAACATCTATTTAACCATTTAAATTAATTATATATATTAAATTATTTATATAAAATTTAATTGGTCATTATATACAACACACAATAATAATTAGTGGTGAATAATGGATATATCTCACAGTAATAAAAGTGAGACTGTAAAACCCTAACCTTGTGTCTGGAATTTATACATACACATTCATAACTTCAAAATAATTAATATAATTTTATTATAAATCTACTGAAAACATATACTTAAATATTAGACCTTATATTATTTTATTATGACCTTATATTAACAATTTATTAATAATTTTATTTCAATGTTTCATTTTGGGTAATAATCGTGTAGTTTTTCATATATGGTTTAACTTTTCATTCCTAATACTCTTACATAGATCGTGATTTATTTATTTAAATAATGTAAAACATAATATAAATATCATATATATTAATTATATAAGTATTCATAATAATAAAAAAATAATATAAATATGAAATTAAATACACCATTCATGGAGACGGTAGGCCATGCCTATGCATGAACACCTTCTCCATTTTCATAGTGTATTTTTTAATAATTTAAAGTAAATAATATATATATATATATATTATTTATAGTAAAATAACTATTTAATATAAATCACATGTTAATATTAAATTCATCATTAATATATTCCAGGTAAATAGTGAATGAATCACATCCCTTAGAGGAGGTGGTAGTCGACACATCCCCAAATGAAGTTATCGTATTCCCACAAAATGGAATGTATGATGGTATGTGTTATATAATAAATCAGGAAGCATAAATTAATAATAAATTTAATTCATATCCTATAAAAATATCAAGTCTATAACTATTCCCAACTATTAAAGGTTGTATTAGAGTCATGAATGACATTAGTTCGTGAGGCGTTAGTCCACTATACATAGTAACGATGATTGTGTATCCCAATTGATGGGAGTGTGCAAAGGTGAAGGTCATACCATTATCATAAAAAAATATAATTATATTTTTTATACTTATTTAATTATATAATATTTATATGAGAATAATTTAAGGGGTGTAGAATGTAATATAACAAATGTTCTTATTCATGAACATTACCTTCTTTCCAGTTAACTTATATTGGTTTTAAACAAATGAATTCCATGTAGATGATTTTTAATAAAAATTGAGGAATCTATAATCAGATAATGTTTTTTCAGAGCTTATTTGGAAAGGGTTAAGAAAATAAAAATGTCTTTATAGGTGTAAATAAGTGTGTGGGGTGACTTCCTTTTATATTGGAGGAGTGTAATTCTTGTAAATATAAAAAGAAAACACTATTGAGTGATATCCCTTATACCATGTACACCCAATAATGGTTAAGGTTAGATCGAAGGGAATATATGGTAGAGATGTGGGAATAACATGGATTTTTAAATTGTTTCTAGTTCATTTAGACCCTTAAGTTAATTGTTAACCACTATGTAAACACATATTTACCTTAATCATTTTAATTAATTTTAATTACTTTCATAGATATTTGGAGTAAAAAAATAATTTTATCATAATAGAAATTATAAATTATTATTTTTCCAAATATGGAATCATTTTTTCAAAATTATATGAATATAAGTGGTAGAAATTATTTTAAAATTAATCCTATAGGCAGGATGAGACAACAGGTTTTTAAAGAGAAAATGTTTAAAATAATAATAAGTTTTTATATCCAATTTCATTATGAATTTGATTTCAGTTACATAAAGATGATTAATATTTGCATAATTTATTTAAATAAAATTTAAAAACGAATATAAATACAATTTATATATATTAAAAAATTCTAAGAAATATTAGTTTTCAATTAATATTCAGTATTTTCAGTATTCCCCAAAAAATGAAACTACTCATAAAAATACCAAAAAATCACCCATAGTAAATTTTGATAAAAACCATTAAAAATTGAAGTTTATTCTGTCAAAAAATTATAAATTTTTTAAAAATTTGTTTTAAAACATGTTTACCATTTGATGGTTGTAAAACTATCTCTCAGAGTAATACAAATTTTTAAGACCAAATCTATATTTTTTCTTATTTTATTCCTATAATATTTATTAGATGAATGTCAAAATATTTGGTGGAATTCATAATATATATATTTCATTATTATATCTCAATAATAGTTACTAATTTAGTTTATTAAGGTAAATCACCATTGGGGGACTAAAAATAGATTTCATAAAAAATATATTCATTACATTTAATTTGTTTTTTCATTTATAATTAATTAATAACCAAAGAATTAATTTTATAAACATATATAAACTACATATTATTATTTTAGTTAATATTTTCATATCTTCTATTCTAACGGCTAGGTGATAACTATAATAATATTTTTATAATATTATTAATAGTATTTTGTAGTTTGACAGACCACAATATTGCATATAATTCATGATATCTAAAGAACTCAATAGTGTGTGTAACACCATCCAATCATTGGGTCAAATTTACCACAATATATGATTATATTTTTTGGAAAAATCCCTCAAGGTGACATTACATCATTTTTGGGTTGGCTGTGTTTTTTGAAAAGGTGAGTTTTTATGGTGAATTGTCAAGTTACAGATATATTTTTGAAAATAAATATTGATAATGAACCATGACAATGGAATAGAAGATATAAAGACATTACAAAAATAATAGATATAAAGTGGCACTGTATTCTAGTGTTTCCAAAAAAATGGGGTCCAAAATTTGGAGTTTTTCTAGCAATGAGAAATATGGATATCCTTGAATGTCTCATAAAAATACATAAAAGGAACGAGTTTCACAAATATGGGCTTCATGAAGATGGTTTGGAAAAGTATCAAAGGAAGATGACAGTGATATATTCAACTATGATGAGCTTTGTAAATGAAAGTGGTGAAGAGAATTGCGAGTAAATCATTTTGGAAACACAAATGTTTTGATGGAAGGCTATGTGATTACGATGAGCATTGTGAAAAGGAAAATTTCTATATAGCTTCGCGAAAAAGGGAGCATTACGTCCAAAAACATATATCTATGAAAAATGCTACTGACGTGTTATTAAAATGGTTAGAAGGTTCTTGAGTCATAAATTACTATAAATAGGACTTCACCCCCTTCAGATGAGTAGAAATACTCAATAAAGATCATAAGTCTCGCGAATTGTGAAGGAGGCCCCGAAGGTAGTGATATTCACGAAAGTAACAGAATTCACCAAAGATAATTGAGATTTGTGAAAGGAAGGAACGTCATGAAGTCTAGTTGTGTTTTTGAAAGAGGTGTTCTTCCCAAAGCCTAACTGGGTTTCTCGAAAATAAGAGATCGTAGTAAAGGATAGATTGATCTCTTAGAAAAATTAGGCTTCGCGAAGGGATGTGTACTTCAGGAAGGCTGGTTTGATCTTTATGGAATAATGAACTTTAGGAATCAAGGATCTTTAAGATGATTATTCAAAAGACATTTCCAAATGTTATATAATAATGAAATATTAATTAGTAGATTAAAGGGAGATATATATAGATCATCTACACACAGTGGGTGATGAATTCATTAGTGATAATGAAGATAACAACAGTTTTATAAAATGTGATTGTATCTTCTGAAGAAGTAGTGAGCACACATTAGTAGAGAGATTAGTGAGATTTCAAATTTTTATTGGTTGTAAAAAAAGAGATAGTTATTCTACTCATACTATTATAAATAGTGTTGAACTTAGAGTGTTTTTGTTTCCTCAACATATTGTCAATGTATGCTCCTTATATGTATCTCAGTTATGGTGATCCAATTAAAATCGTTCTATTATGTGTGTGTTATAATTCTTATTCATACTGTGCTGCTGGAATGAGATAGAAAAGAGTTTTTTAGCAGTAAAACCAGATCAAAATCTGAAGTCGTTTTAATCATTCATACTTTGATTCACCCCCTATAAGGTATTTGTCCAAGTGGACATCATAGTGTTTCATATAATTCAAGCATAACTTGGTGTTGTTTATGAATAAATAATGGCTTGGTGTTGTGTGAAATCTATGATATCAATGAAATTTAATTTATTCAAAAAATATTAATTCATAAAAATTTGGGGTGTTACATTATACCCCCATTAAATTGAATTTCTCCCTCAAAACTTTTTGAATTATAAAATTTTTAATAAATTAAATATACTTTCATAGAAACATGCATCCTTAAAAGGAATACTAAAACATCCTTTAAAAAAGTTAGGAACATAACAGTTACCTAAAGTTTCTCATAAATATTTTTATACATATGAGAACATAGATGATAAGAGAATATTGGAAGTGGAATAAAAGTGTAAACAATTATAGGGAATTATTGAGGTCATTGATCACAAGAAAGTGAATGTTCAATAGAATATACAGGTTCTCAACACCATATTCTTTTAAAGATTTATAAGATAATTGATTGAACAAAAACTAAGGTATTAGGATAAAATATTTTTTAATATCATTTTTCTAGGGTTGATAATTATGTTACTTCCAACGAACATGATAAAACATACTTATTTTATTTTATTCTTTTTCATATGCATAATATTAACATTTAGTTGTGGATTGTTTGATTTCAACATCATTTCTTACTCAATGAAATGAAAGTGAAATTTTTATTCCAGAAATAATAACATATGATGATGTGGAATGATATTCTATTATATTTTTATTTAGTTAACTTAATAGAAAAATGGTTGGCACATGTTATCCAATAGGCATAAATTTTCATATGGTGAGATAATAATTCAATATTTAAAACCTCATCTGATGGTTTACTTAAATTTTCAACAAATGGTTAGCACTTTAACTCTTCCAAAAGATGATAATATAAACAATTGAAAGTATTTCACTAATTATTTAAAAATTTATCCACTTTATATAATAAAGTATCTCGTGGTTGTCACATACCAAACATGTGAATATACTCATCATGTATTCTATTAAATCATGGTAATAACATAAATTACCATAAAACCTTTTCAAAAACATACGTGCTTTATTATTACAAATATTATTGTACATATTACTTATATCTAAACATTTAAAAATATATATATATGATAACATTAATAATTTTTTAAAAAATAAAAAACCATTCCATGGTAATAAATACTATTATATTTACATTATTCATATCCATCATTTCTTTTCCAAGTCTAACTCAATTTTCTCAACGTCTGTAATATATTATGGGTTACCTTCCCTTAATAAAAATGTAATTTTTCCATTAAATAAATTGTATAGGTCATAACCGCCATTCAATATAATTTTTAGAGTCCTTAATAGAAAACATATACATCATGATTCATAAAACATAATTTATTAATTCCAATACATATAGATTTCAATCAACCAACTTCATTCTCAAACCATTACATAGGATTCATCATCTTATTCCTTGATACCACTTTTCAATAATATGAAATATATAGAATTTATTAAGGTTCATCATCCTAAATTTAATCATTAAAGAAATAATTTAAATATTACAAGTTTTCCACATGTCATTCGTGGTCTATTTATCCTTAATAGTATAACCAATACTCATTCCACCATCCTGATTCTCTTCAAGATATTTCAACCATTGACATTGATTTTAATAATTCCCTTACTTTCCGCATCTGAATCATTCAATGTTATCACGGTTTTTTATAGTTACTAATATTGATTAAGACAATAAAGTATAGTGTTATCAACACTTATCATTGTAGAAAGCAACATAATCATGAAAAATTACTAATAGGATGCCTAAATCATGGCATATTATTTAAATTATATAAATTCATAGGCTAACCATAAGATAAATCCCAATACATATCCTTAGAAATATCAATATCGATTTAACTAAAGTATTACAATCCATGTTTCTAGTGGTTGACTAAATGTTTTCTTTAATACAATCTACATCAACCAAGGCTTAACAAATATGGATATTGAAGCATTTTGTTGAAAATTAAGCACATTACAAAAGTACATTCCTTAAAAATGTAATAGATTAGTGCCCTTGGAAACATGGAAAAATTATCTTATATATTGGTGATATATAATCAAAATCTCCCTTAAATATATTCTCCTTTAATTCTCTAACTTAAAATATTACTTCAAAACCTAGTGAAAAACAACATAAGAAAGACATGAACTCATATTTTCAGTAAGGGTAAAAGAGAGATTTGTAAGAATAATAAGATTGTAAGGGTATGATAGCATGACCATATCATTATAATATCATACACTACATATCAAAGATCCAAACCAAGAGTAAATTTATAAATATTGAAAGTTTATAAGACATTAATTGTAAGTTAATCAAGAGAATAATATTTTAAATAACAACATAATAATTGGACATGGAATTTTTGGCATACACATAAGCATGTAAAATCATTCCCTCAATTTCAGGGAAAATTTCCAAACATATCATGGAACTTTATAAGGACTACACATATTTGTTCAAATCCACCACCATCTTTAGTTACAACCCATTTCTTATAGTGTATCAGATTATACCATCATCCCATAATGGATCATGTCCATATAATTGTTCCCATTATTATATTATGAGATATAAATCATTACCCAATGAATTAGAGTTCTAAAAAATCTACCCCATCATATAAGCTATAAAGGGTTTTCTCAGTGATATCTAGGACACCCCATCATTTATAACATAACGGTCTTACCCAAAAATTTTGGGACACTCTATCATATAAGCTATAATGGGATTACTCGATGTTATCTAGTCTACCCCATTGTATAAGATATAATGGGATTAGCTAGTACTATCTGAGAAACCCCATAATATATGATATAACGGGCTTACCTGATGCTATCTGGGCCACCACATAAAAGAATCATTAGCTATCAGCCAAAACATGAATAATGTATAAAGAGCTTGCATATAATCAAAAAACACATAAAATATTTATTCTCTGATAACTTGATTATCCCATGGAAAATAAATGGGTTTCATGAAAATCTATTTGAGTCATGATTTACTAATGGAATATAAATGGGACTTATAAAAACAATTCCATTAAAACATAAACCATTCAGAGAAATAATTGGAATGGTATCCTTGGATCATATCCCTAGTAAATTATAAACTATTTCAATGGATTTTATTATAGATGGTGAGGTATTTTTAATGATCACCTGGAAAAAATCTAAAGTAAATTACCAATTCATTTCAAATAAGATATATTTTTCCAAAATATTTTTCCTTTAAAACCACATAAAAAATTATGTATCAAGCTTCTAAAATAATTTAAAACATTTCTTGAGGAAATAATCCTTTACAATTTTTAAAAAAACATTTTAAAAACAAAAAATAATCTCAAAAAAATCTTAAAATTTTACCTTTTAATTATATAATTTATTCTTCAATGATAATATTTTCATGACACCAGATAATTCCATACATGTCAAACATTCCTTTTCACGGAAAATGTTTAGGAAATTTCCTTGATCTGAAAATAATGATAAGATTAATTTTAAAAACCCATATATAAAAGTTAAAAAATGGGTAACAATGTCTTTTAATGATCAAAGGATAATACTAGAACATTTTTAATACATTTTTATCAATCATGGTTGTAAATGTACATAGATTTTTGACCGAATAGAGTGATAATATGAGATTTTCTTCAAAATGCTTCCTTAATTATCTTATATACTAATGAGTGAATAAATTTAACCATTAAATGAATATGTCCTAAATAAATAAAGGAGAAATTAATTAATTTGATTTATTGAAATATAGATCAAAATATTTCATCAATTAGAAGTATAATAATAAACAATCTGGATTATTGATGATAATGTAGCGATAAACCGTTACAACATTTGTAACATTGAATCATAATTCCCATGAGATAACTCAATTAAAATTGTCTTATAAAATAATTAAAATAATTATTTTCATGAATCCACATTTAAAAGTGTAGTATATACTTCTTATAAAAGACTATAGGTGCATAACCTAGCATGTCTCTTAAAGAAGGAAAATTGAGGCAAAATAACTTTACCAATTTGTTAACATATTAACCATAAACCAGATAAAAGAGAGGTAATAAAATTGATGTGTAAATACCCATAAATTTTTTGAAAAGAATAATGTAATTAATTAATGGTTATTATATAAACTACAAAAAATAAACTAGTTCTGAATATTTTATATATCTTGCAGGAATAATAGTAAGACTAAACTCCACTTCCAACTTGAGTAACATTTGAATTATGAAAAATTTGAAATAATAACATAAATTGAAATTTTTAATACCATGAA
The DNA here is from genome assembly GCA_963277665.1 of Viscum album. NCBI lineage: Eukaryota > Viridiplantae > Streptophyta > Magnoliopsida > Santalales > Viscaceae > Viscum > Viscum album. The sequence goes on along the minus strand of OY728161.1, from coordinate 870,617,478 downwards.
ATAAATAAAATTAATGTTTTAACATTTAATAGGTTATTATATACCCCACCCTACAAGAATAAGGGGTAAATATATCATATCTCTCACAAAAATAAAAGTGATATTAGAAAACCCTTACCTTATGTCTTTACTCACATTGAAGACATTCAAACCGACAATATAAAAAATATAAGTTCACTATAAATATACAATAAAACCACATTATTATATATATCATCATATATTATTTTTTTATGACTTTTTATTTTTATTTTATTAAAAATGTCATTACAGTGTTACATGTTGGGTAATAACTGCTTTGTTTTTAGTATACATTCTGGCTTATTATTATTGCTCCCCTTACTGATATCATGATTTAATTATAAAATTTAAAACATGATATGAATTTCCCAAATATATATATATTTATATTAAGTATATTATTATTTATAATAATCTCTAAAATTTATAAATATGAAATGAAAAATATCGATAATAGAGATGGTAAGTCATATGTACATATTAATGATGTTTCCATTTTCTTTCCATATTTAATTAAAATGAAAATTAAATTATATATATATATATATATATATTATTTTAATTTTAATTATTATGTAATATATATCAAATATTTCAATTAAACAAATCATTATTACATTCCATGTAAAGCATAAACGAATCACATCGCTTTGAGGAGATGGAAGTCCACAAATCCACAATGTTATCATATTCCCACAAAATATTTAGAATAATGTTATGTATTATATAATAATTTAATAAAAATAAATAAATCATAAATATAATTAATTTCATATAAAAATATTAATTCCATCATTATTCCTAACCGTGAGATGTGGTAACGAAAGAATGAACGACATCGGTTCACGAGGCGGTAGTCCGCCTTATTCACAAAATATGAGTGCATATCCCATTTGATGGAATTATGTAAAGTTTTTGGTATTACCCTTAGGATAACAAACTATATGTATACCTTGTTTTTTGTGGTTATTATATATTCATGATATAATAAAAATTGAAGGTGTTTAGAATGAAATAAAAAAAAGTTCTTGCAGAAGAATATTACCAATTTTCAATGTAACTACTATTGGTTTGTAGAAAAAGGATTCTTTTATTTAATTACTACCCAAAATGAGGCTTATAGGATGAAAATAGGGATTTTTTGAATCTTATTTCTCCCATAGACTAAATTTTTACCACAAAGTACACTCATTTTGACATTAATCGCTGTAATTAATTTAAATTACATTCACAAATATTTTTTGGTAAAAAAATAAGTTGAACATAATATAAATTTGAAATTATTTTTATTAAATATATTAAATCCTTTTTTACCAATTCTAAACACTTCATTTGTGGAAATTAATTTAAAATTAATCTCACATATGGGATGATACATCTGGTTTTTAATGTTAAAATGTTCAAATGTTTGGAATGTTTTTGAATTAAAATTCAACATGAAATTGAATAAAATGGAATAAATTTTATTAATTAAATTAATTAATCATCTATATGTACTTCAAAACATAATAATAATATAATTTAAATAACAAATACATTATAATAAATGTCATTTTTTTATTAATATTCAATATTTTATACTATTTATCAGTAAATTAAAACTCTCTGAAGAATACCAATAATTCTTGAAAAGAAATTTTTGATATTAAACATTCCAAAATAAAGTTCATTTCTTCAAATAAAAAGTATAAATGTTTACAAAATTAGTTTTTCAATCAATTCTTTCATTAAAACGTGGTAAAACTGCCTTTTAGATTAATATAACCTTTTATGCCTAAAACTAGATTTGTTCTTACTGTAAGCCCATAAAATGTATTGGATAAATTAAAAGAATTTTTTGAATTTATAATATATAAATTTAACTATTATTTCTCACTTATAGTGATTAATTTAATTTATTAAGATAAAACACATCTGTGTGCATAAAAGTAGTTTTTTATAAAAAATATACTTTATGTTCAATTATTTTTTATTTCCATTTCGATATAGTTTATAACAAAATAAATCATATTCTAGAGATATGTTAAATATAGTATCATGTTTTAGTTAATCTTATGCATATCATCCATTCTAATAAATATATGATTACTAAAATAATATTTTAAAAATAATAATTTTAATAGTATATTATAGTTCAGTAAAACTCGGTCTTCTGTGTAATGAAAACATTCAATGCAACATGAAATTTTGTGAAACAAAATCCAAACATGTGGTTATATTTAATGAACGATATGATCGTTTTTTAGTACGCAATATTAACAGGGTGTTGTATACAAATAAAGTGTAACATTTTATAGCTTCAAATGCAATCCATCAAGGAAATTAATTTTATATGAAATAATTAATTAATGAAAACTCAAGGTGTCACATCAGTAATGGTAGATTTTTTTAATATAGAAATTTATTTAATTAGAATCATTTTTTTAAATTTATAATTTACAACATTTATAAATAATGTAAATTAGTTGTTTTTGTAAATTCTTCTTATTAGTTATGTTTATAAATGAAGATAATTAACTACATTTATAAACACTACTAATTAACCATATTTTAAAACATTGATAATTTACAATCATTTAATTTTCCCAAGAAATTACAAATATACGTAATGAAATTAATGAAGTTTTAAAACACTGGTAAGGTAAAAAATGAAACTAAAATTAAAAATGGATTATTTAATTAATATCAGTTTACTATTGAATAATTCTTTAATACAATTTTTAAGTGAAAAATACTTTTATTTGAAAAAATTAAGTAACAGAAAAAAAAAATGTAAAAGGTTGAGTTAATAGAAATTAAATATTATTATAATTTCAATAATTTATAACCTCAAATAAAGTACATAAGAAAAGAAAATATAAGAACTCAAAAAAATATTCCTTAATTAAAACTAGTTTCTTGATATCAAGAAAAACACATCCATTTCACTAAATTACATGATTCTACCATAGAACCTTATAAATATAAATTAAATTTAAAGTTTAATTACCAATAGTTTAAAAATTATACTTTTCCCTATAATGAAATCTGGGTAATATTTTACTATTTAGTTTTACACTCATATATCACAAAAAGAAACCCAAAATGATTTATTTCGTTAATAAAAATTTTAAACATTTGTCATCTAAAAAACTAGTGTAAATTCTAAACATTAAAAATGGATAAAAATATAAAATATAAAAAATAAGATTAGAAAATACTGATATCCTTAATCTACTATAATCATTAAACTTAATGACAATATTATATAGAAGAAACAAAATTTTCGTGAACTAGTAAATATATTAGAAAAAAAAATATATAACATTGGGAGAAATTTTAGTAAATATTAAGTGAAATAATTAATTTTTATTTTTAGGAGTTAATGTGATAGTTGTAATAATATTATGACCATTACAATAGTAATGTGACTATTTGAATAGTAACCTAACCATTGGAAATAGTATCCTGATTTTTTGGAATAGTTGTAACATCCCAAGTAAGTAATGAATAATAGATATTTTTATCTATGTCCATTAATGAATTATATAGTTTTTTAGAGGATTAAAATGAAAATAAATCCAATCTTAAACATGGAATACACTAATATTCTTAAAAGATTGTTTTACTACCTTTTGATGGGAAACCCTTTTTAAATAAATATTTTGACAATTTTATAATCTATATTTTTTAAAATGAAAATATTCATTATGATTGGGACATTTAATTTTACATTGGATAAATTCTTGGTATTTTTCTGACAATGTTCATTTTTTAATGAATAGTGAAAAATACTGCATTTTACATCAAAACGGCTTTTTCATTTAATTTAATTATATGGTTAGATTATATTTTTAATTGGTATTTAAGTTTAATCTGAATATAATTTGGCCATTTAATCTAATGTTGGTCATTAGGATTAATTTCACTTTGGAATTGGTCATAAACTAATGCCAATCTTTTCATATATATTGTTTCAAAAAAACCCTCTATTTGTCATGACAACGGGAATTAATTATTAAATTAATTAATGTAACTTATATGATTTAAATTTTGTAAAATAGACATCATTTTTGAATTCGGAATATCAAATATAGCTTAGGGTGAATTTTTGGTAATTTTCTGAAAAACTTCAATTTTTTGATGAATAGTGAAACTACTAAGTGGTACTTATAAAAACTAATTTTTCCGTTTAAATGAAAATTTTCCATCATTGTGTTTTTAATTTAAAAAATCCGACATACATGGTTGTCATTAAGATGTAAAATGTGGTTCAATGGGATTAAAATAATTTTTTTGGTTAATAGTAACTTATTAAGTTCTTAATTGTGATTAGTGGTAATTAGTGTAGTTTAAGGTAAAAATAATGTTTTAATAGTATGAGATGAGCTTGAAACATGTCCTACCCTCATTGGAAGTGTCATGGACGACCAATAAAAGCCATGGGTCAACTTTGGGACCCCATGGAGCCACTTAGGTTTGGAAATTAAATAAATAACTTTTTATTTAATGTTAAAGTAAAAATGACACAAACATGAGTTATATTACTAAAACAATTTTTATATGGGGTTATACAAGTCAGATTTTTTACTATAAATATTAATTAGAAAGATAAAAATATTTCCTACATCATAGTAGTTTTTTAATAATTTTTAGACTTTAAATAAATTAAATTATTTATGACATCATAATGATGCAGTGATGACCTCATTATTTGACGATTTAAATAAAATGGAAAGAGAATGTAAAATCTAAGACCTACACATGGACAAAACCAATTGGATGAGTGGATTTCGAACCCATATCACCTTATCCTCGAATTATATCAATGTGGGACCTTTTGAATCCGAAACTCATTTTAAAATAAAGTAACTTATCATTACTTTCCAAGAGTCCCCCTCCTCTCCTCTTATAAAAGGCCCCCACCTCTACCTCCTTACCCACACTCCCAAAGCCTTTGGCTAGGCCAAAACCTGCCCATTTTGTCTATCCACTTCCCTCTCTTACTCCTTGAAGCCTAACTTTGGGCATAAGTCTTCCCAAGTAAGCCTTTGAGCTCAAACCAAAGAGAGTTACCCGATTTTAAGGTAATGTCTTCTTTTGAGTCCTTTTGTTTTATTTTGCTTCTCCAACCCCCTAAACTCTTTTTATTCTTTTCTTTTGTAACAAATCAAGTATCCAAAATATACTAGTATGTTGTTATAATATGGATTCGAGCAACACTTACACACACCTACATCTAATGGTTAACGAACATACTGTTTCCGTGGATGGTGAATTTATGCCTCCCGAAACGATGATTGTTCAACATTCTTTTAACACCTTAAAAGGTGGCCATTAAGATGTCACTATATTTATATATGATATATAATATGTTTATGTTTTCCTTATGATTCTTTTTTCTTCTTTTTTTTCATACCTTTATGGTTTCCATTATGGGTAAACGCGATATCTTCATTTAAGGAAGTGCGGACTACTGCCTCCTCAAAGTGATTTGATTCGTTAAATACCATATATGGGACGTATAAAGGATGGATCTATGATATTATATATGATATTATACTAGAATTATAATATAACTTTATATCATTGTGATTCGATTCTATAAAATACAAAATAGAAATGAAAGTAGCGTTCATGCGTACGTACGGCTTACCGTCTCCATGAACGGTGTATTTCATTTCTTACCTCTAAATGATTATGTAATATTATAAATGCATGTATATACTGGATATATATGAAATATACATAATGATTATAATTCTGGATATAATGGATACATGAACAACATGTAATTATAAAGGGTTTATTTTTGACTCAAGTACCAATGATCGTTAAAACGACCGTTATTAACTTAAATAATTACATAGTGTTCATGAAATTGCAATAAGTGATATAAAAGGAATAATGAACTTGAAAAAGGTTCTTAAGCAAGTAGAAATTAACTCAAGTTTATTATTCAGGACATTAAAGAACGATCGAGTCAAGTCGGACCCGAGGTATGGGACTTCGTCTCAATCTCCTTTCATTGAGGCATATTTTGTTTTATACACAACCTTCATTTATACGGTGTATAAACCCCTTTTACTTTTACGTTTATCCAAAAGGAATCTTTTTTATACGAAGTGTTTTACTAAATGACAAAAGGGAATGTTTTTGTCGTACGTATGCGGCGACAACAACTTCTCGGCCGCCGTGACCGTTATTTGAGTTTCGGCTTCCTCTACAAGCCATACCTTTTTTTAAAAGAAAAATAAAAACCATGTTTTAATTTTCTTTTATTTTGGTATTGAAAATGGTTTTCATAATGTTTTTATATCAATGTGTTGTATTGATATCTTGTGATTGAAAGGTGGAAATGTTATGTTTCCTTTATGCATGTTTTATATGATACGATTATGTTGAGGTTCTTAGGCATTATTATGAAGACGGGTGGTTCCGTGATAAACTAAGGGCGGGTGAGCCCAATATAGCTCTCCAATGCATTGGGTAATGCGAAGGAGTGAAACATTAAAGTTTCTCCGAAGAGATTTAGGGAATATACTGTGATGGGCATTCCAAACGTAACAAAGAGGTTTACTCCCAACGTAAGAATGTTATGAATGCCTCAAGTTACCTTTATGTCTTATGATTTCTATGATTTATTCATGATTTGATGAGGTATATTGAAGTGCTTATGTTTTATGGGTAAAGTATGATTTCATTCTTATTTATATATATACCCATGTTTCCTTTCCATATTTTTATATCCCTTACTGAGCTTTTTATGCTCATCCCAAGTTTTTTTGAAATGTTTTTCACAGGTCAAGGGAAAGGTAAATGATATGATGATAGTGTCAAGGAAGTGTCAAGAAAGAATCCATGTTTTATTTTAAATATGTTTCCATTGATGGGAAAGAAGAATACTATCTTTATGTAACCACTTTGTTTATATGTGGAATGTAATGCAAGTTTTATGATCTAATTCTCTAAAACTCTAAACCTGAAAAGATCCTCAATGTGTAATCTTGTAATAACTCAAGATTAAGTATGGTTTAAGGCTGGGGCCTTATAGATGGTATCAGAGGTCGGTTTAGACAACTTTAGGAGTTAGAAAAGTGTTAAATTATAAGTTAATTTATGGTATGATTGAAATGATATAGCATTTACAGATTACCATGTTGCTTCACCTAAGGTATTTCAGTGTTAAGAATGGTTTTTCGTGGAGGAAACAGAGAAGCTTTTTTGGGAACGCATACTGAGGGAAATGAACTTCCAAATTAGCATACTGAGATTTTCAGAATCAGAATTGAGCAGTTTACTGCAGTGATGGATCAGTTGAATCAGGTGATAAATGGTGGTTGTGTTATTGATGATATTTTAGAGTTTTCTAAAAGTAAATAAGAGCATGAAAGTCATTTAAGGGTTATCTTGAAGACCTTAAAAGAAAAGAAACTATATGGGAAATTCATAAAGTGTGATTTTTGGTTGCAACAAATTTCATTCCTTGGTCACATTTTTTCTAAATATGGGATACTTGTTGATCTTGAAAAAACAAAAGTTGTGGAAGACAGGCCTAGACCCACAAATGTAACTGAGATTCGTAGCTTCCTTGGTTTGGCAGGCTATTACTGAAGGTTTGTTAGAAATTTTTCACGGTTATCTAGTCCAATGACTAAGCTAACTCGAAAGGGTGTTAAGTTTATCTGGACAAAAGAATGTGATGATTGTTTTCAGGAATTGAAAAGAATATTGGTGAATGATCCAGTTTTGGCACTACCTTCCAAGAATGGTGAGTTTGTTATATACAGTGATGCTTCATTGAAAGGACTTGGTTGCATCCTAATGCAGAATGATCAGGTAATTGCTTTTGCTTCACGACAGTTGAAAACTCATGAGATAAATTACCCTACACATGATTTGGAAGTAGCTGCTGTTGTTTTGGCTTTAAAAATTTGGAGGCATCATTTGTATGGAGTAAATTGTGAAATATATACCGATCACAAAAGTTTAAAGTAAATATTCACTCAGAAAGAATTGAACATGAGAAAGAGGAGATGGCTAGAATTAATCAATGATTATGATTGTACAATTCATTACCATCCGGGAAAAGCAAATAAAGTGGATGATTCTTTGAGTCGAAAAAGTAATGCTTCATTAGCAATGTTGCGTTTGGAACGTGATCCTTTGGTTAAGGATTTGATGAACTTTGGCATAGAAGTTGTGGCTGTAGGAAGTTTTCTGTTTTGTTTCAGGTATCAGTGAGATTATCTCTATCAGATAGAATCAAGCAAGCACAGAATCAAGACAGTGAGTTGCAGAAAAGGGTAGAGCTAGTTCAGAAAGGTATGTTTCCTGAATTCAACACTGATAATGATTGCGTTTTGAGATTTGGGAAGAGATTGTGTGTGCCTTGGGATTCACAGTTGAAGAGAGAGTTGTTATGTGAAGCTCGTAGTTCTCCGTTTTCAGTTCATCCTGGCAGTACTAAGATGTATAGAGATATGCGGGGGTATTACTGGTGGGATGGAAGGAAAAGATATATTGCTGATTTTACTGTGAAGTGTTTGACTTGTCAGCAGGTTAAGGAAGAGAGGAAGTTACCGAAAGGGATGCTTCAGCCTTTACCAGTGCCATAGTGGAAATGGGAGAATATATCCATGGACTTTGTTCTGGGATTACCGAAGACATCTCGAGGTAATAATGCAATCTGGGTTATTGTTGATCGCTTGACTACATTTTCTCATTTCCTTGCTATACGAGATACTTTTTCCCAAGATCAACTTTCCCATTTGTATCTTAAAGAGATAGTTAGGTTACATGGAGTTCCTCTCTCCATTGTATCTGATCGTGATCCCATGTTCACTTCTAACTTTTGGAAAGGCCTTCAGAAGTCGTTGGAAACTGAATTAAATTTTAGTACAGCTTTTCATCCTCAATCAGATAGGCAGTCAGAACGAACAATTCATACCTTGGAGGATATGCTACGAGCTTGTTCTATGGATTATCACGGATGTTGGGACCAACATCTTTCTTTGGTTGAATTTTCATATAATAACAGTTTTCATTCCAGTATACAGATGGCACCATTTCAGGCATTATATGGGAAACGGTGTCGAACTCCAGCTTTCTGGGATGAAGTGGGTGAAAGGAAGTTTATGGGACCAGAATTGGTAGAAGAGATGGCAGAAAAAGTTCAGCTAATTCAAAAGCACATGGGAACTTCTCAGAGCAGGAAGAAGAGTTATGCGGATAACCGGAGGAAGGATCTATCTTTCGAGGTAGGTGATCATGTTTTTCTCAAGGTTTCTCCTTGGAAAAGTGTGATGAGATTTGGTAAGAAAGGATAGCTGAGTCCAAGGTTTATTGGACCATATGAAATTCTGGAAAGAGTTTGATCAGTTGCATACCAGGTGGCTTTACCTACGAGTTTATCTGAGGTACACAATGTTTTTCACGTTTCGATGTTGAGAAAGTATATGCCAGATCCATCTCATGTTTTGAGTCTAGAGGTAGTTCAGTTGGAAGAGAACCTATCTTATGAGGAACAACCGGTCCAGATTCTTGACCACAGGGAGAAAGTGTTACGGAATAAGGTGATTAAGCAGGTAAAGGTTTTATGGAAAAATCACATGGTGGAAGAGGCAACATGGGAATCTGAAAATGCAATGAGGGAAAAGTACCCCTATTTATTTGATAAGTAAATAAATTACGGGGACGCAATTTTCTAAAGGGAGAAGGATGTAACATCCCAAGTATGTAGTGAATAATATATATTTTTATCTACGTCTATTAATGAATTATATAGTGTTTTAGAGGCTTAAAATGAAAATAAATCCAATCTTAAGCATGGAATACACTAATATTCTTAAAAGATTTTTTTACTGCCTTTTGATGGGAAACCATTTTTAAATCAATATTTTGACAATTTTATAATCTATATTTTTCAAAATAAAAATATTAATTATGATTGGGACATTGAATTTTACATTGGATAAATTTTTCGTATTTTTCTGACAATGTTCATTTTTTAATGAATAGTGAAAAATACTGCATTTTACATCAAAACTGTTTTTTCATTTAATTTAATTATATGGATAGATTATATTTTTAATTGGTATGAAAGTGTAATCTGAATATAATTTTACCATTTAATCCAATGGTGGTCATTAGGATTAATTTCACTTTGTAATTGGTCATAAACTAATGCAAATCTTTTCATAGATATTGTTTCAAAAAAAACCCGTTATTTGTCATGATAGCGGGAATTAATTATTAAATTAATTAAATTTACTTATATGATTATAATTTTGTAAAATAGACATCATTTTTGAATTTGGAATATCAAATATAGCTTAGGGTGAATTTTTTGTAATTTTCTGAAAAACTTCAATTTTTGATGAATAGTGAAACCACTAAGTGGTACTTATAAAAACTGATTTTTCCGTTTAAATGAAATTTTTCCATAATTGTGTTTTGAATTTCAAAAATCCTACATAAATGGTTGTCATTAAGATGTAAAATTTGGTTCAATGGGATTGAAATAATTTTTTGGTGAATAGTAACTTATTAAGATCTTAATCGCGATTAGTGGTAATTAGTGTAGTTTAAGGTAAAATTAATGTTTTAATAGTATGAGATGAGCTTGACACATGTCCTACCCTCATTTTATGTGTCATGGCCGACCAAGATCAGCCATGGGTAAAATTGGGGACCCCATGGATCCACTTTGGTTGGGAAATGACATAAATAACTTTTTATTTAATGTTAAAGTAAAAATGACACAAACATGAGTTATATTGATAAAAAAAATTTATATGGGGTTATACAAGTAATATTTTTGACTATAAATATTAATTAGAAATCTAAAAAGAGTTACTACATCATAGTATTTTTTTTATAATTTTTATACTTTAAATAAATTAAATTATTTTTGACATCATAATGATGCAGCGATGGCCTCATTATTTGACGATTTAAATAAAATGGAAAGAGAATGTAAAATCTAAGACCTACACATGGCCAAAACCAATTGGATGAGTGTATTTAGAACCCATATCACCTTATCCTTGAATTATATCAATGTGGGACTTTTTTAATCAGAAACTCATTTTAAAATAAAGTAACTTATCTTTACTTTCCATGAGTGCCCCTCCTCTCCTCTTATAAAAGGCCCCCACCTCTACCTCCTTACCCACACTCCCAAAGCCTTTGGCTCGGCCAACCCCTGCCCATTTTGTCTCTCCACTTCCCTCTCTTACTCCTTGAAGCCTCAATTTTGGCAGAAGTCTTCCCAAGGAATCGTTTGAGCTCAATCCAAAGGGAGTTACCCGATTTTAAGGTAATGTATTCTTTTGAGCCCTTTTGTTTTATTTTTCTTCTCCAACCCCCTAAACTATTTTTATTATTTTCTTTTGTAAAAACTCTAGTATCCTCAATATACTAGGATGTTTTTATAATATGTAATCGAGCTACACTTACACACACCTACATCTAATGGTTAACGAACATACTGTTTATGTGGATGGTGAATTTATGCCTCCCGAAACGATGATTGTTCAACATTCTTTTAACACCTTCAATGGTGGCCATTAAGATGTAACTATATTTATATATGATATATAATATGTTTATTTTTTCCTTAATCTTCTGTTTTTTTCTTTTTGGTCATACCTTTATGGCTTCCATTATGGGTAAACGCGATATCTTCATTTAAGGAAGTGCGGACTACCGCCCCCTCAAAGTGATTGGATTCGTTAAATACCATATGTGGGATGTATAAAGGATGTAACTATAATATTATATATGATATTATTCTGGAATTATAATATAACTTTATATAATTATGATTCCATTCTATAAAATACGAAATAGAAATGAAAGTAGCGTTCATGCGTACGTACGACTTACCGTCTCCATGAACGGTGCATTTCATTTCTTACCTCTAAATGATTATGTAATATTATAAATGCATGTATATAATGGATATATATGATATATACATAATTATTATAATTCTGGATATAATGGATACATGAACAACATGTAATTATAAAGGGTTTATTTTTGACTCAAGTACCAATGATCGTTAAAACGACCGTTATTAACTTAAATAATTACATAGTGTTCATGACATGGAAATAAGTGATATAAAAGGAATAATTAACTTGAAAAATGTTCTTATGCAAGTAAAAATTAACTCAAGTTTATTATTCAGGACATTAAAGAACGATCTAGTCTAGTCGGACCCGAGGGATGGGACTTCGTCTCAATCTCCTTTCATTGAGGCATATTTTATTTTATACACAACCTTCTTTTATACGGTGTATAAACCCCTTTGACTTTTACATTTATCCAAAAGGAATCTTTTTTATACGAAGCGTTTTACTAAACGAAAAAAGGGAATGATTTTGTCGTACGTATGCGGCGACAACGACTTCTCTACCGCCGTGACCGTTATTTGAGTTTCGGCTTCCTCTACAAGCCATACCTTCTTTTTAAAAGAAAAATAAATACCATGTTTTAATTTTGTTTTATTTTGGTATTGATAATGGTTTTCATAATGTTTTTATATCAATGTGTTGTATTGATATCCTGTGATTGAAAGGTGGAAATGTTATGTTTCCTTTATGCATGTTTTATGTGATACGATTATGTTGAGGTTCTTGGGCATTATTATAAAGACGGATGGTTCCGTGATAAACTAAGGGCGGGTGAGCCCGATATAGCTCTCCAATGCATTGGGTAATGCGAAGGAGTGAAACATTAAGGTTTCTCCAAAGAGATTTAGGGAATATACTATGATGGGTATTCCAAACGTAACTAAGAGGGTTACTCCCTACGTAAGAATGTTATGAATGCCTCAAGTTACCTTTATTTCTTATGATTTCTATGATTTATTCATGATTTGATGAGGTATGTTGAAGTGCTTATTTTTTATGGGTAAAGTATGATTTCATTATTATGTATATATGTACCTATGTATCCTTCCCACATTTTTATATCCCTTACTGAGCTTTTTATGCTTATCCCAAGTTTTTTTGAAATGCTTTTCACAGGTCAAGGGAAAGGTAAATGATATGATGATAGTGTCAAGGAAGTGTCAAAAAAGAATCCATGTTTTATTTTAAAAATGTTTCCATTGATGGGAAAGAAAAATACTATCTTTATGTAACCACTTTGTTTATATGTGGATTGTAATGAAAGTTTTATGATCTAATTCTCTAAAACTCTAAACCCGAAAAGATCCTCAATGTGTAATCTTGTAATAACTCAATATTAAGTATGGTTTCTGGCTGGGGCCTTATAATAGTAACCTGAACATTTGAATAGTAATTTTAAATGTAATCAATAAATTCTGATATAAATAATATTTATAACAATTAATTTCAGTAAATATAAATATTTTAAATTGAAAAAACAAATATTATGGTTAAAAAACTGAAATAAAATATTAGAAGATTATTATTAAATTTTATTTTGAAGTATATCATAAAAATAAAACAATTTTTATTAAAAATTAAAATTTCATATGTCAGAATTTTTTTGATATAATTAATATCATTTTTTAAATAATCATATCAAAATTTTCCAAGATTTATTTTTTAATAATATTATAAAATACTTAAATTTTCAAGTGAATAATAAAATAACAATTTTTCTTGTAACTGATGTATCTAAAATTACATCACTAAGAATATTATAATGACCATATAATTTTTAGAAATTTATGTTTAGAAATTTCATTATTGAGGAATTTAAATAAAATAAATTTAAATTTCAATCCAAAATGCATTTTCGAAAACCAAATGTCAAAAGTGATCTCTTGGAATAACAATTTTTTTCACCTTACTTTTTAGTAAACCAAGGAGATAAAATTATAAAATGGATTAAAGTCTAAAAACAATTATATTTTATTTAAATATGATTTATATTTTCAAAAATACACTATTACTTGTTTCCCCTTATATATATTATTTTAATTATTGTTATATTCTAAAATTACCCATATACCCAAGTATAAGTATCCCCTCTTTATCCCTATGAAACCCCACTCTACCCACACATTTTGATGAAAAATTTCTTCTAAAATAATCCTTATTAATACCCTTTCAATACCTAGCTACATTTTATATTTACCGAACTCCAAGCATCAAGGAATTTTTAGTGTCATACATGAGAAGAAACATCGAGGAATAATTATTTTTCAAACAACTCTCTCTTTTTTCATTTGTATATTTATTTTTCCCTAAACATTTAAAAACCTTATAAGATTAATTTGGTAATAATTTTACATTAAATTAATTAGTTTAACCGAAATTAAATATAATATTTATGAAATATATAAATTTCACACTTCGCTTTCTCACTATCCAAAAAATGTATTTTCAAAGGTCGGATAACCACATATGGTGACTTTTGCATGTCAAAACTTATACCCATCATCATGGAAGTATATTATGAATTATATATGATCCATAAAAATATAATCACATGTATTATACATTTATCTAACTAATTATTATCATCTATAACAATAGTTAATAAAATAAAAAATCAAACAAAAATTGGAAAACTAAATATAAACATTATATCTAAATAATTCACATTTATAAAAGAGTGTTATGTTATAGAAAAAAATACATAAAATGGATAAATAGTGAAAAAATGAACATATTTGAATTTTGGAAATATGTTTTAAAAATCCTATGTTTATTATTTGGGAGGAGGTAAATCAATGAAATAAAAAGGTAATTAAAGTAATGGGATTCTCAAACCCAACTCCCTTTCTTTAGGTTTTCCCTCTTTCACATAAATTTCATTTTTAAATTAAATTTTTAATCTTTAAATATAATTTCATTTTTATTAATTTTTCGTTCATGTATATACATTTTCCACCATGATTTTCAATCCAAATTCGATGATTTCCCAAAAATAATTTTCATTCCTAATCAAATCTATGACTCCTCATGTGTTGTATTTTACCTAAAAAATGTTATTTTGATTGAATGTGTGAACTCAATTTTTCAATTTGCAACCCAAATGTTTTTTTTCTGAATTTATTATTTATGAAATATTTTTTTAACATATTCCATTACATGATTTAATTCGTGGCTATGATTATTCTATGTTTTATGTGGGTTGTGTGATGTTGCAAATATTATGATGTGATGGGTGGTCCTAGAATTGTATACTTATACAACGAATTGGGTAATGTGAGGTATCCCATGAGATAATTTATATTATATATGAACATTACTTTATCATTTTTGATAATGATGATTTTATGATTATTCACTTAAGGTTTGTGTGGATATAGTGAATTCTTTGTTAACAACTATGTGTTGTATCTGAACAATATTCTGTGATGTTTCATTTTTATGCATTTCCAAATTCCATGCATTTATAAAATATTTACCTCATGAAGTTCATGATGATCAAATACTAATAATATGATGAATATAATAAATCTCAACCATTTTATATTGATTCATGGAAATTAATCCTCCTCTTACTAGTATTTTAGCTCACCCTTTTTTGTGTATATCTTTAGGTAACCACATGTACTAATTATAATGTGAAATTTTAGAGGGATAAAAAATAATTAATTAAGTAAATAATTATGTTTTATTATATACAATTGAAGTATGATACTATTTCTTCCAAGATACAAAAAATTACCATCATTGAATTTATAATTATTATTGTGTTTATCTTTAAAATAATGCAATAGTCATTTATGAAAAGTATAGTTTAAATAGTTGTAATAAAAGTAATGTTTTAGTTAATTTCATATTTTGTAAACCTTAGTGACTAACCATTAGATAATTCTATGTATAAAAAAAATCATATAATATTTGTTTTAGAAATTGGTTAAACATTGGGATCCCAAAAGATAATCCTTTAGAGTTAAATTTTCAAAATAATAAATTATTCATGTTCTTTTAATTATGTTTATCCAAAAAATTTCTATTTTAAAAAATAATGGGAACTTGGAGAAACCAAGAAAATAACCTATGTGAAGGATAATATAATGATTTTACAAATAAAATACCCAATTACATTGTATTTGGAGTTCAAAACATTTTTGGAAATTATTACCCATATATCTCACGCTAAGAACAATGACATGAAAAAAATATATTTATTTCTTATCCGAATAAGAAGAATATGGATATTAAGACTTTTAACGAGAAACAACCACCAAAATTTAGTTGATATTATGAAATAATTTGAATATAATAATAGGTTAAATTAATAGATGAGGTATATCTGTGCTCTATTTTTATTAGAAGGAGAATTTGAATCAATCTATCGTTCTCTTAGATTGGGAAGCCGATCAAGGGAATATGTTAATGAAGAAAACCAAAATAAAAGATGAAATTGAAGATATTGAGTGGGAATACATTAAGAAAATATTTCATAACATGTATATACTTGTAACTATTGTAATTAAAATGGATATAGAATTCATAGACCTAATGAAAAAGGATGGTATATTTGTCACGACTTATGTGGAAAACGTCACAAGTTTTTCAAGATACAATTTTATTTCTATTATCAACAATGATAGAAAAATAATTAGATTATATAGTAATTTAAAACCAAACCATTGAAATGATATATCTATCCAAAACTTCTGGAGTTAGGAATAATTGGATTTATGTGATATCGATATATATATTTATTTCAAAGAATGTTCACCTGGTAATGGTGATAATAAGAGAATAATTGAATTTCAAGACGGTGGGACAAATAAAAATGTTGTAAAGAGGCTATAATAACCCACGCGTAAAAATTTGTTTAGAAACATCATCCTAATTTCCTCAATGGAATAGAGAAATTATTTGAGTATGGTAGAGAAGTCCACCAGGATCATGAATGTAAACGATACATGAAGAATATGACTAACTTGATGGAGTAAACGAAGGAACCTCTTACTGAAACACCTACGGTACAATGATTCAACTATTGAGAGAAATCGAACTATGATATCTAGTTTATGAAATAATGGTTCGTTGAGGGTAATTTGAGCTAGAATCCACTGAATCCAAATTTTCAAGGAAAAACATATACTACCAATAATACTGAAGTGGAGTATGAAAATAAAGTCATACAAGGTACACTTCATATTGACTCAAGAATGGAAAATGTTTTATTTGGTTCTGGTTCGATGAATTCCATAATATTTTTAAGTTTAATATAACTATTTAATCGAATCCCTGATTCCTTGATGTAGAGATATCTATAAAAACATATAGTTATATAATCATTCCAACCCAAGTGTTGGACTTTCTCTTATTACAGTTTATGGGATGATTCTTATAGTGAATCTTATAATCTTCCCCTTGGTGTAATTTGAAATTATAATGGGTATGGATTGAATTTAATTATACATAAAACACATAATATTATATGAAAATAAAACCCCTTTAAACACTTATACACATTCAAGGGTGATCACGAATCTCTTTTGTAAAATTCATCATCGGTGTTGTTGTTGACACACTATGAAATAGATACCATTCCAAAATGGTTTATTCAAAGGATGTAATAAGCATACATGTATTTTCCACTGTTAGGGAATACACTAATGTATTTCCCAATTACTTTCTTGCACATCCTCTTAATCATGATACTATGTTCTTAATAGAACATATACATAGAGAAACTTGTATATATAAATTCCCCTACAGGATGGTCCTAATTTAATTGGATGATTTAAATAAGTATCATAAATATCATTTGGAAAAAGGGTTCAAATGAACTACTATATCACCTTAGGGTGTGTTGGTACTCTTCATAAAGAAAAAGGATAGATTAATGTGGTTCTGTATTGATTACCAGGAGCTCAACAAGGTCACCATAAAGAACATGTTTCCTATTACAAGTATTGAAGACTTCTCTAATAATATATGAGAAGATAAATACTTTTTAATGGGGGAAATTTGTTCTCTATTTAATTAGATAAAGGTGATGAAATAAAATATTTAGATAAAAACCACTTGTACAAGGAATGGGCTTTACGAGTTCATAGTGATTCTGTTTATATTTAACAATTACCTTACAATATTCATGGATTTGATGAATATACTCCTTAGAGAAAACCTTGAAAAATTAAAGAATGTTTTTAACGATGATATAATCAATTAATCTAAGATAAAAGAGGAACAAGGAGATTATATAAGGATTGTTCTTACAACATTATGAAATGAGAAAAATTATTAAATTATTATAATGTGTGGATTTTGGATGTAGTAAGTTGCATTATTAGGGCATGTGATCATAAATTAGGTAATTTATATAGACCCATGAATGAAAAATTAAATTGAGGAATCAAAAAGAACCACTGAATTCATAGAATTACATAGTTTTCATAGATTTTCAGGGTACAAAAAATGTTTTGTGACAAATTTCTCATTATTTTCCAGCCTAATAACTAAGATAACATGAAAAGGGATAATGTATACCTATAAACAAGAATGTGGGGAAACCTTTAAGGATATAAATAATATGATAATAACTATTATTTTACTCTCACTACCAAATAGTGGAGATGGTTTTGTGATATAAATTTATCTTTTAATGAATTACATAGGTTTTTTACTCATTCAAAATGACAAAGAGATAGTCAATTCTCCATGACTGATGAATGTCCATTAGATAGAATACCCAATGCATGATCTGGAGTTAGCAGTTGTGATCTTTTACCTAATGATTTAATGGAATTATCTCCATGTTATTATGTATGACCTATATACCAATCATAAGTGATTAAAATATATATCCTCATAAAAGGAGATAAACATGTGTCGAAGAAGACCGTAGGATCTAATCAAGGACTATGATTTCTCTATTCACTACCATCTATGGAAAGAAAAAAATGGAGCTAGTGTTATTAGTATTAATGAACATGATACTATAAACAGGATAAATATTGGGAAAGAACCTATATTCATTGATATCTAGTGTATGGGTGTTGAACACCTATTGCGAGTTATGGAACAAGTAAATTTCTATGTTTTTTTCTAGTACAGAACAGTGGCTGATTATGTTCATCTCACTCAAGGAGCTCTAAATTTTTTGTACACAATCCAATCCACCAGAAAACTTATTTTTATTATTTTTATTATTTATTGAAATAGTTATAAATTTTTTTTTTTCAAATATTATGAAAGGAAAATTATGTCTAATTTACCAGGCAGAATGAAAATTACGATGAACCAAACATGAAATGCTAAAGATAATGTGATTATAATGAAAGATCATGCCCTTTATGGTTTGGTTCATGGGTTCCATCATTTATCTTGATGTTTTATAAATTTAGTTCAAAAACCCAATAGGGTGAGTGAGACTAAGATGAGACAACAATATTTTACTAAAAAGTATTAGTAACGCAATTAAATCTTCCAACATAAGAAATTACATAGGAGAGTGATTAAATATGTATAATGATGTGTCTTTGGATGAATTTTATTCTATATAGGGTTTAAGACCTAAATTCATTTACACGCATAGTCATGGGTAATGCACATTTCACGACATGAGTGTGCCAAGGCCTAACTTCGGCATATCCTATACTGGCCTACAAACTGGATAAGCCTAATTCCCCCATGTGGTCACACCTCTAATGGATCATGAGAGCCTTTCTAGTTGTTATCCTAGTTGCACTATCTTTACTAGGTTGTCTAGGTGGGTGGATGCCACTGGTTGAGGGATCTCCAACTTGAACATTATTTTTTTGGTAAACGCCAAATAAGTATGATGATAGAAAAATTTCAAATTCACATATAAAATAATATGAGAAATTATATATAATAATTTTTAATAAGATATGTTAATTAAAACCCAAAATTTATTTTCATTTCAAATCCACTATTTAAAATCCCATTATTTGGAAATAATATTTAAATAAATGAAAAAAATGATCGAATACCATTGAAAAATATTCGGAAAAAATTTAAAAATATTCATGAAAATTGACTGTGTAAAATACCCCCAAACATAAACTATGTTTTTCCTCAAGAATACAATCTCAACACTGAAAACTGTGGGGTTGAAATGGTACCATTGTTGAATTCTCAAAATAATTAAATTAAGTGAATTTCATTGTTAAATAAATCATTAAAAATTATAAATGAAATTTCAACTCAATTTCTAAATTTTCAAAGAAACAAAAAATATATTATTTTACATTTTCCCTTCAGAAAATGATAGAACTTATACATTGATTAATTAAATTTTCATGATTAATTATTATTAAAAATGTAAAATCATGACATACCACACATTTTAATGTTTAAACATTCACCATTTATGGTTCATGTCTAAGGAAAATTTATAAATTATTTCCTAGTCATCTACAGTGGATGACTAGTGTCATCTCACTTGAAGAGCTTCCCAGTTTATTTACATACATAATATAATTCACTTATAATATATATTTCTATTTATTAAATTATTCTATTAAATTATATAAAAAATAACATTTTTTCTAAATAAAAAAATATTATATTCTAAATTACCATGTAATACTAAATAGAATGAGAATAGAATTAAGAAATTATTCATAGGTTCATTTTTTATATATTGATACTTCATTATTTGTTTAAATTTATTTTTATATATTAATTATGAAATATCACATTTAAGATAATATTATATTTTTAGTGGTGTAAAACCTTGAATTCCTTTTTCTATATAAATTTACCCTCCTCCTATAATCAAGGTTTATGAGACACTAAAATCGAGGGTGTGACATATTCTAAGACATTGCTTAATTTTATGACATTTTTTCCCATAAAGGGATCAACACCATTATACGTAGATCATTTATTCAGTAGAAGGGATAGAAAATATTTAATAAAATCATAGTAATGAGTTTGAGTTCAGTGTTGTGGTGGAAAACTATCACACCTATACACATCACTTTTTCTCACTACTAACATAAAGTAATATTAAAGAAAAAATTAATAACATCTGACCTCTATAGAGATAAGGCTCAGGTTAACCCCTTCTTATTGTGGTATGATGATTCAATCATATGTAAAAAAAAATAACAGAAAATTAAATAAAGATATAATAAGAATAGATGATGAATAAAACTAAACTAAATGAAATCACAGAAGAAAAAAATAGAAGAATATATAAAGAGATAAGAATAAAATAAAATAAAATAGAAATTTAAAAGATATAAATCGTAATATAAAAGTAAAAAATAATTATAAAAATAATAAAAACTATAAAATGAAGAGAAAAATACGAAAAAATAAAAAGAAAAAAAAATAATAACAAATGAAAACAAAATTTTGCAGGGGGAATATTTGTTAAAATGAATGAATCAATATTATTATATGGAATAAAATTAAAAAAGAATAAAATAAAATAAAATTAAGAAAACACATATTCCACACATGAATCAGCTCAGCAGGTCGACATTCTTACTTAGAGAAGTGTTTAACACTTTTAGGAAGTGGTGGTGTCCTTATTTTATAGGCATTGAGGATCCGTAATTGTTCTTCTCAAACCTGTATCTCAACAAATATTAATTATCTCAGTTCAATGATATAAATTTTACTCTTCTTCGATGAGATCCATGATTTTGAAAATGGATAAACCCAAACTTTTAGGGTGATTCAACTTTACACTATAACCTACTGGGTGGTTCAAATTTAGATGAGGTGTTCTTATATGGGGAATTCATAGAGGTGGTAGACATCATAATGTGCTTATTCATGGAAGAGGAAGTGGTTAAAAGTTTCATATTCATTCTTTCCACCTTCAATGTTGTTAAATAAAAACTCGAAATGGATTCATGGTGGTCGGAATACGATATAGAGATGATCCATGGAAGCCCCCGGGTTCCAAAGTGTGGGTGAAGATGATATCAAACATTATAGTGGTGAATATGGATGTTCTCTAATGATGCATTGGTGGTGGGATGAGGATGAACGCCATGATGATAGAAGATTTCTATGTTGTTGGGTGTATATGTGTGGGGTGTCATGCAGCTCCACAAAATAGTGATGTGTCAGTGATTGATGAAAAATGCCAAATAAATTTCTATCCCATGTTATATTATATAGTGGAGATTAAATTTTATACAAATCAACTTGTTTATACTATGTGGCATAATATCTATCTAGAGTGGGAACTTAGATACACAAACACACAAGCAAAGGGCCGAGACCATACCAATTTTCCCATGCGAGATTCAGCCCAACCATACCCATGGCCTACTCTCATGGTTATGTGAATCTTAACAAGCCAATGAAGTCTCATTTGGTGTCCGACTTAGCTTATCAACCCTTCATTGGGATGTATATGTGTTTTTGAGCCTTTGGTTAAGGGAATTCTAAGGCTTGGTACACATTTGTGAGCCTCAATTTAAGGGCATTATATGTCTGGGTATAATTTTTTTATAACCTAAAATATTAGAACACTCTTAATATAATTTCAATATTGTTAATACAAATTCCAAATTGAAAACAATTAATAATTAATTAATTTCAAATCATTTATGTTATAATTCAATAATTTTCCATGTTTTAATGAATTATTTTATTATATGTGAATATCCATTGGAATCCATTAAATATCATCCTAATTAACTTAAAATTATTCATGAAAAATCAATTATTTAATTTTACATCATCCCTTATAAAACAATTATTAATGTTAAATCAAACATTCCAAATTTTGTAGAAATTTTGAATTCAATTTATCACTTTTCAATGGAAAAATCAATTATTTAATTTTACATCATCCCTTATAAAATTGATGGAAATTGTCATTTCATTAATCAGTTTTCTCAACTGATTATAATTAAGCATTCCAACTCAGTATTTACATCACTTTTATTATTTTCACACATCACTCATGATTCAATTCAAGTAGAGTTTAGATCATATCATGAGAACATTAGAATTTTTGATAGGATTCCAAATTATCTACATTATACACATTGTATTTGAAAAAGTCACATAAAATAAAGAGGCCTTTTTAGCCAAGGATCAAATGAATCTAATTATTAATTTAGTTTTCAATTGATATTTAAAAATTAAATCTTAATTTGGAGGTTAAGCACAAAAGTATTAAGAATTATACTAAATGTAAAATCTCAATAACATTATCTAGTTTAAAATAAAAATTACTAATTCCCAAGATCATAGTAATGTTTATGAGTAAATAAATTATAATGAATGATTTAAACCATCTTGAATTTTTAGCTACTTATATATTATTTTTTGATGTTATATTTCATTTTTTTACATTTTCCAATGAAATTTTATAATAAAACTCATAGCCACCACCTAATCACATATGATAAAATTAAAAAGTCTTATAATGGTGTTTTTTATTCTTCAAAGTCACTAATTATTCATGCTTTTTCATTTTTCTTTAATGGTTAATATAGTAAATTATAAAAAAAAATTATAAACCTTTCTTAGCACCCAAAAGTATTACCCAATGAGTTTTCCTTACCATTTATTTTATCCCTTACACCATGAATCCCTTAACCCCACATTTCAAAACAATAATATCATGAAAATTGTTATAGGAGGGTATAAATGGATAAAAATGGATTAATGATTATTGATCAACAACAAGGAAATTATTTTTATATATTTTCTAAAAAAGAATTAATGTAATGTTGGTATTCAATGCTAATGACTTTTCAAAATGATCCTCAATAATTTTAATTTTTTTCATAGTCATTAGATTGTACAAGTTTCAATGCAATTTCTCATAGATGTAATGTCCCATGTTTACTCAAGATATATACTTAAGATATTATTTGTTCTGTATTTCATATCATGAATGAGATATATGATATTTAGAAAATAAATCATTTGATAACTAATAATAATAAATACAAACACATAAAATTAAGTCATAAAATAATGATAACATTATAGGAAAGTTTCATTTACATGAATCAACCATTTCCCCCAAACCATTTGTCCTCATTTTAATATATAGGATTCACTTTAATAATAAAATTCTCTATCTTACTCAATAAATTTTATTAATATTGAAATATAACTCATGATATCATAGAGTTTATAAAAACTTATGTGTTCTTGGTAATTTAATTAAACCAATAATTCAAACATGGGTATGAAATTTTCAGTTTAAAGATCCAAATTGTTTCATATAAACAAGTATAGAGAGTTTGGATATAAACAATATCAAAATGAACTCCATATTCTCATGTAGAATCATTCCAATTTCTCAGCTATTCGGGGGCTACCATGTTCCATCATGGTCTTACAAATGTTAATCGGTTAGTTAATCACAATTATCATGTCATTAAATCTCAAAAAATTATAGGGGAGTGAGAATCATGAAAACACATTTCAATGAAAAAAAATTGAAATTTCAATGAATCAAATGAAGTTAAATCTTGGTATGATCCCCAAAGTGGGAACTAAATTTTTACTACCTCTAGAGTGATATACCAGTTGTTATCTACATTCTGATGGAAGATTGATATTTTTAAATTTGAACCACCACATGTTGATTTTACCAAATTTCAATTCTTCATTCTTGGTGAGAATTGGATTTTACAGAGATTACTCCAAATATTACCCCTTCCCAATTATTTATAGATTTCATGGTGCATGTAGGATGAATAATGGATCATTGTCCTTCTTGATTGTTAATTTTGAAACATCATACTCCTGTATAGTAAATGCTCACTATAGCCTTCATAAATTAAACGATCAAAGGAAATGTTAAAAAGAAAATATTACATGAATAATATCTAAATTGAAAGTAAAATTTTTCCTTTTAATGTGAGCAGATTATATCACTATTTCCTCGGGTATAAAAATTTTAAATTCATCATGGGATTCCTCAAATGTGAGTTCAATAAAATCATGGATATCCATGTGAACCTCTAAAATTGTATTAATTATTTGTCCATCATCTATTAAATATGAATAATGATTGAAAAAAAATTTAAATTTAAATATATTTGGATTTATACTCAAATCATAATGAATAAAATCCTAAAATAAAGAGTTCATGAAAGGATAAACGTCATATGTTTGTTATTATTGAAAATCTTACTCAGTGGTAAGTTCCCCTTGGAGATTTATGTCATTGGTTTAGGGTTGGTAGTTGGGCTCCAATATATTTCTTCAAATTCCAACACTTTTTCAGCTTACTCCTCTTCAATGGGTAGATATATATGGAATGGTTTTGGATTTTATACTTTTTAGGGATTTGAGAGATCACGTTCTACCTCATACACATTCTAGATGTTTTCAAAATCTTTTTAATCTCATATAATTAGCTTAGTGGACAAGTCTTCATCATCATGAATCTACTTGAGGTCATCATGGCAATATTGTACTTGGTTTTTAAAATAGTTTGGATTCAAATGGTCCTCGATTTGGGCTTTCCCCTCTTTGATCACTTTAGTTTAATTGGGAATATCTAGTGTCACTTCCCCATTGGACTTTGGTATTTTATAATAAACATTGAAGCCATCAATAATATATTATATCTACTACAAATAATTTCATGTGTATTTACTTTTCAACATCTATATAACTAGGTCTATATATTTTTTGAGCCTTTTTATGAGGGCCTTCTTATCATTTTGTAGCACCTTCATTTGATCTTTCACCTTTGAGTTATTATTTGATGAATTAAAAACTGATCATTTGAAAAAACCATGGAAAATAATATTTATATCAATTTTTTAAAAAATAATTAAAAATTATCTATTGTGTGTGTAAAATAAAAGTTAATAAATCTCGGATTAGTAGGAGTCGGTAATGACAACATTTTTACTGCACGCCTTTCAAGGGTCCTAGAAAACAAATTCCAAACTATTTCCTAGTGAAGTATAGTTGCTGACTAGGGTCATATAACTTGGGATCTTATCATTTTTTATATACATAATCAAATTCAAATAAACTTCTAGTTTTGGTTATTTTTATTATTCTATAAAAGAAATTTAAAATTTGGGTTTTTATAAATAAGATAATAACTTGAAATTTTAAATTACCATGAAAATATGTACTAAATGAAATTATAAATAAAGAACTATGCCCTTGGTTTAGTTTTATGTTATATAATGATTATCCATTATTTTTGAAAATATATTTTTTGTGGATTAATTATAAAATAACACTTTTAAAAGACTATTAATTAATTTAGTGTATTGAAATCTTAAATTTCTTTCGTAATCTAAATTACACCCCCTCTTGTAATCAAGGTTGATGGAACACCTCAATCAATATTGTTACATCTTCTAGGATATGGATATGTTTTATGACTTTTCATCCACTAAATGACTCTACATAATCATATGAAGGGATTTTAACTAGTATAAGGGAGTGAAATGATTTAATAAAAGTATATAAATGAGTTTGAGTTTAGTGTCATGGTGTAAAATTTTCACACTAAGTCACATAACCCCTACTCACCTTAATCATAAATTAAAATTTAAGGAAACATTAGAGAACACCTAACATCCCCTCGGACAAGCCTTGTACCAACCCATTATTATTGAGGATAAGGGCTCAAAAAGATGGATATAATGATAGAAGATTAAGTATATTAAATAGTGATTCAGAATGGATGAAGAATAATAAGAAAATATATGAAATAAAAAAAGAAAAAATTGAATAAGAGAGAGGTAAATATATGGAAGGAGATATGAAAATAAATTAGTAAAACAATTATAAATATAACACATTAAAAAAATGAATAATAAAAAAATGAATTTATAGAATGAGGAAATAATAAGAAGAATAAAAATAAGATAATAAGAAGAAATTCGGATGGGGGAAAACATGTTAAAACACCGAATTAATATCATTAATATTAATTAAATAAAAAATATAAACATAAATGTAAATAAGAATAAAAAACAAAGTAAATAGATTCCTAAACATATAAACCTAACAATTCTCATTGGAATGGTGTTAAACTACATTAGGCAGTGGTAATATCTTCCTATTATAGGAAGAGAGGAGCCTCTGTCTATCTTTTCAAATAACTCTTCCCGTGGAATATTAATTATCTCGAATAAAATATTTACCTTTTGAATTTTTTCCATGGGACCCAAGGTTTTAAAAACATGGAAACACTTGAATATTATGGTGTGTAAAATTCTCAATGTAACCCTGTGGGTGATGGATATTTTAACAGTGTCTTATTCGACAAGGATTTCATAGTTGTGGTAGACATTGTATTGTGCATTATCATGGTAGTAGAAGTGGTCAAACAATGGATCCTACTTCATTTGGATAACATTGTGGCTAGATAAAAACTATAAATCGAATTATGGTGTTAAAAATATTGTTTGAAGATGAACCATAGAGATCTTGGGATTTGACAGTGTGGGCGTAGTCAGCATCAATCATTCCTCAGGGTAGAGATTGTATTTATCTGGTGATGCAACGGTGCAGGGTCCAGGGAGAAGGAGGCGGGTGTAGAGGTTCTCAATGGTTAAAGTTGTTCGAGCATGAGGTGTTTCACAACTAGATGAAATAGTAGAATATCAGTAAATGAAATCAGTACCCGATGACTCATTTTCTCAAATCTGAGTAGAGAGTGGAGAGGCACTCTTGTATAAATCAATAAGTGGTTTCTACTCAAAAAAATATCACATCATGGTGGGATACCTAATACACCTTAACACATGAATATTTGGAGGGCCTCATCATCTTTCTCATAGAATCTTCGGCCCAAGCCTACTTCTGGCCCGCTCTTATGGTTATGTGCTTCTTCACAGGTCTACGCAAGCTCTCTCAGGGACATGCTTGGCTAGCCTACACCTATTAGGGTTTCTGATGTGTCTATGGGCCTCTAGTTGGCAGTTTTATAAAGATTAGTATAATTTATTTGTAATCTAAAATATTAAAATACTTATAATAAATTTTCATTAATGTTAAAATAAATTCATAATTTTAATATCATAACAATTTAACTCAGTTAAAAAAATATAAATTCCATTTCCTTAATTTCAAATATTATAATTAAATAATGTAGTATATGTAAATATCCATTTTAATAGATTAAAAATTATAAGAAATCACATAAAATATTGCATGAAATATGAGTGTGTCAAGGGATATATAAATCATAATGGTATGGAATACATCCTACATTTCCCAAATGATTTTTTGGACATCTATCCAAGATAATATCTAGGTGGCTCAAATGGATTACCAGGAGCTACAAAATAAGGTGAATGTAGTAATGGTGGTCATTATAATTAATTTCGCTTTTGAATTGGTCATAAACAAGTGCCTAACTTTTCATAGATATTGTTAGAAAAAAACCCGCTATTTGTTCTGACAAAGAGAATTATTTTTAAATTAATTATTGAAATTTATATGTTTGGAATTTGGTAAAATGGATTCCATATTTTTAATCATAAGGTCCAAATTATGTAATTAAGACTCTTTTTTTTGACATTATGAATAGTAACGACGATAATTGTCTTTAATTATCGTTATTATTTAGTAATCGAGTAGTTAAGGATAATAAAATAATATCATAATAATAAAAAATGACCCCAAAATGTGTCCTAATTCTACTGGTTGTTTCATGTCTGACCATGGGACTCCCTTTTCAAAACTTTGGGACCCCATGGAATCACTTTTGGGTGAAAGTGACACTTTATCATTTCATTTTTAAAGAAAGGAGAATATCACTAAAGAATGTATTGCCCGAGTAAAACATTTCTAATTTCGCATGTGTAAATGATCTCTTAGACTATAAATATTCATTGGAAAGATAAAAATATTTCATACATTATAGTTGTTTTTTATATAATTTTTCGACATTAAATAAAATAATTTATTTATGACATCATGATGATGCAACAATTATCTCATTAATGAATGATTTAAATAAAATGAAAACATAATGTAAAATCTAAGACCTACACTGGTCAAAAACCTATTATATGATTATATTTCGAAACATTATCACCTTATCCTCAAAATATATCAATGTTGGATCTTTAATATCCGAAACTCATTTTAAAATAATGTAACATTTCTTGGCTTTCTAAGAGTGCCCCTCCTGCCTCTTATAAAAGGCCCCCACCTCTACCTCCTTACCCACACCTCTCAAGCCATTTTCTTGGACAACCCCTACTCATTTAATCTCTCAACATCCATCTCTTCATCATATACACATTATATTAGGAATAAATCTCTTCAAGAAACCATTTTGGTTCAAACCAAGAGGAGTTACCTGATTTAAAGATAATATCTTCTCTAATGTTCTTTTGTTTTATTTGTCTTCTCAAACCACCTAAAATCTTTATATTAATTTCATTTATAATAACACCTGTATCATAAATATACTAGGATGTTTTTATAAGATGTATTCGAGCTACAATAACACACACATCCCTCTAATGGTTAAAGAACAGACTATTTCTGTGGATGGCGAGTTTCTGCCTCATGAAACGATGATTGTTCAATATTCTTCTAACACCTTCAATGGAGGCCATTATGGTGTCACTATATTTATATATGATATATAATATGTTTATGTTTTCCTTCAGCTTATTTATTGTTTATTTATGCCATACCTTTATGGTTTCCATTATGGGTAAACGCGATATCTTCATTTTAAGAAGTGCAGACTACCGCCCCCTCAAAGTGATTTTATTCGTTAATTCCATATGTGGGACATATAAAGGACGGCGTTAACGATATTATATATGATATTATACTAGAATTATAATATAACTTTATATAATTATTAATTCATTCCATTAAATACGAAATAGAAATGAATGTAGTGTTCGTGCGTACGTACAGCTTACCATCTCCATGAAAGGTGCATTTCATTTCTTACATCTAAATGATATGTAATATTATAAATTCATGTATATACTGGATATATATGATATCTAAATCATGAATATAATTCTATATATAATTTATATTTTACCACATGAACAACATGTAATTATAATGAGTTTATTTTTTAATGAAGTACCAATGATCGACAAAATGACTGTTATTAACCTAAATAATTACATAGTGTTCATAACATTGTAATAAGTGATATAAAAGGAATAATGAATTTGAAAAAGGATCTTAAGAAAGTATAAATTAACTCAAGTTTATTATTCCGGAGATTAAAGAAAGATCGTGTCAAGTCAGACATGAGGTAAGGGACTTCGTCTCAATCTCCTTTCATTGAGGCATATTTTGTTTTATACACAAATTTCTTTTATACGGTGTATAAATCGCTTTTACTTTTATGTTTATTCAAGAAGAATATTTTTTAAATGAAGTGTTTTACTAAACGACAAAAGGGAATGTTTTTGTCGTACTTATGCGGTGACAATGACTTCTCCGCCGCCATGACCATTATTTGAGTTTCGACTTCCTCTACAAGACATAACATTTTTTTGAATGAAAAATAAATACCATGATTTACTTTTCATTTATTTTGGTATTGAAAATGTTTTACATTATGTTTTTATTATATAAATGTGTTGTATTGATGTCCTGTGATTGAAATGTGAAAATGTTATGTTTCCTTTATGGATGTTTTATGTGATACGATTATGTTATAGTTCTTGGGCATTGTTATGAAGATGGTTGGTTCCGTGATAAACTAAGGGGGGTGAGCCCGATATAGCTCTCCAATGCATTGGGTAACACAAATGGGTTAAATGTTATGGTTTCCTCGAAGTGATTGAGGGAATATACTATTATGGGTATTCCAAACGTAACCATGAGGGTTACTCCGTACGTAAGAATTTTATAAATGCCTCACGTTACCTTTATGTCTTATGATTTCTATGATTTATTCATGATTTGATGAGGTATGTTAAAATTCTTATGTTTTATGAGTAAAGTATGATTTCATACATGGACTTATGTTGTCGTTTCGTACTTTTATATCCCTTACTGAGCATTTTATGCTCATCCTATGTTTTTGAAATGTTTTTCACAGGTCAAGAGAAAGGTACATGATATGATGATAGTTTCAAGGAAGTGTCAAGGAAGTGTCAAGAAATAATCCATGTTTTATTTTAAATATGATTCTGTTGATGGGAAAAATGAGTACTATCTTTTATGTTACCACTTTGTTTAAATGTGGAATGTAATGCATGATTTATGATCTCATTCTCTAAAACTCTAAACCTGAAAATATCCTCAACGTGTAATCCTGAAATAACTCAAGATTATGTAATGTTTAAGGATGGGGCCTTATAGTTGGTATGAAAGGTCGGTTTAGATAAATTTAGGAGTTAGAATTATAATAAATGATTATCCAAAATATTTTTTTGGTCAAATTGAAATGATATAGCATTTAAATATTACCATTTTTATTCATCTAAGACATGTTTTTTCAGAATTGTTTTCCTTAGATGAAATAGTGAAGTAGTGCTAGGAAGCAATACAGAAGGAAATGACCTTCCGAATTAGGATCTTGAGATGGTCGGAATTGGAACTGAACATTTTGTTGCAATAATGGAGCAGTTGACTCAAGAGATAAATGGTGGTGGTATCCATGCACGAGATCATCCAGGTCAACTACAGAGGAACAAGTCAGTGGTGGAACATTTCATGAGGCAACATCCCCCATCATTCTGAGGATCATGTGACCCTATGCTAGCTGAAAGGTGGATTAAAGCACTAGAGAAGATTTTCGATGTCAAGGGGTGTGCAGAAAATCAAAAGGTTAGTCTTGAAATTTACCATTTGGAGGGTGAAGCAGATCAGTGGTGGTCGATGGTTAAAAATATCAGGGACACTGGTGAGATTGATGCTCTCGATTGGGATGAATTCAAAGGTATGTTTCATGATAAGTATTTTCCTAAGGTTGTTCAACTTAGGATGGAAAAACAATTCATGTAATTGAGGAAAGAGGACGACTCAGTGGCTACTTATGAAGAATCGTTCACTCGATTGGAAAGTTATGCTCCAAATTTTATATGAGGCCTTGATAGTAAAATCAATCATATTTACTAAAAATTAAAGCCAAACTGTTGAAGGTAATTGGCTTCTCATGAGTTCAAAAGTTATAAAAATCCTTCTCGATGTGCTGAGAAGGTGGAAATGGATTTTGTCGATGATCAAGTGTTCTATAAAAACCAACAGAAGAAGAGATTGAGGTGGAAGGAGAAAGGAAAGAATTATTCAAAAAGGTCTGATGGTAAGAAAACTAACTTTCCAATTTGTGATAAGTGTGGTAAAAAGCCTGCTGGGGAATGTCTTTTGAATTTTGGAAAGTGCTACTAATGAGGTAATATGGTACATAAGGCTCGTGATTACACTGGAAAGGATCAAGGTGATGGTAAGATGAAATTTGATTTATAGTTAGTATAATTTTTCAAGTGAAATGAGATGGGTCTCTATGCAAATGAGTGTCCGACAAAGAGCTCGAGTGATGGGAAGTAGTTAGACTACAAGAAGAAAGGGGTGATGATATCCTTTGCAACTACTTCATCAGATGTTGGGCCATCATATTAAGTGGTATCAGGTAATTTGTTTGTTTTTCAAATTATTCCAGTGTGTTTTTTTGATTCAAGGTCTACACATTCCTTCATCTCTCAAAACTCTTCTAGTAAAATGGGAATACTATCTCAAGAAATGACCCCTGAACTTGTGCTAAAATCACCTGGGGGAAATGTTGAGGATAACAGAATTTATAAGAATCTTTCAATCCTTATCCGTGGAAAGAACCTACTTGAAAACTTTATTGTTTTACCTCAAGTATAGTTTGATGTTACCCTGGGTATGGATTGGTTCTCAATTTACCATGAAAAGATTGACTATAGAGCTAAAGAAGTTTCTTTTTAGAAAGAATATCAGTTTTTGTACAAGAATGAACCCTTACTGTTGATAACATATCAAGAGGCTGAGAAAGTTGTAAAATATGGAAATGAATGTTACCTTGAAGATATAGTTGAAAACAAAGGAACTATTCAGATTCATGATGTGCCAGTGGTAAATGAGTATCCTGATGTTTTCCCTAATGAGTTTCCTGGAATAATACCAGATCGAGAAGTTGAATTTAATATTGAATTACTTCGGGATTCTAAGAAAATTTCAAAACCCCCTTATCGAATGGCTCAAATTTAACATTTAGAGTTGAAGGAGAAATTGAATGATTTATTAGAGAAAGGTTTCATTCGACCTAGCACATCACCATGGGGTTCTCATATTTTATTTTTTAAAAAGAAAGATTGTTCAATGAGACTTCGAATTGATTATAGAGCCTTGAATAACATCACTGTTAAGAACAAATATCCATTGCATCAAATCGATGGTTTGTTTGATCAGCTCCCGGGAGCTCAGTTTGTTTCAAAGATTGACCAGACATTGGGGTACCATCAGTTGAAGGTAAAGGAATTAGATATTCTAGTGACCGCGTTTCATACAAGAAATGTCCATTATGAATTTTTAGTTATGCCTTTTGGGCTAACCAATGCACCTGTTGTTTTCATGGACCTTATAAATAGAATTTTCCATTAGTTCTTGGATAAGTTTTTGGTTGTTTTCATTGATGATATTTTGGTGTTTTCTAAAAGTAAACAGGAGACTGAAAGTCATTTAAGGTTTATTTTTCAAACCTTAAAAGAAAAGAAATTGAATGGGAAATTCAGAAAGTCTGTGTTTTGGATGCAACAAATTTCTTTCCTTGGTCACATTGTTTCTAAAGATGGAATAATTGTTGATCCTGCAAAAACAAAGGTTGTTGAAGAATGTCCAATACCCACAAATGTAACAGAGATTCGTAGTTTTCTTGGTTTTTTAGGCTATTACCGAAGGTTTGTTATAAATTTTTCCTTGTTATCTAGTCCAATGACTAAGCTAACTCGAAAGGGTGTTATGTTTATCTAGAAAAAAGTTTGTGAGGATTGTTTTAAGGAATTGAAAATAAGATTGGTGAATGATCTAGTTCTGGAACTACCTTCCAGGAATGGCGAGTTTGTTGTCTATAGTGATGATTCATTGAATGGACTTGGTTGTGTACTAATTCTGAAATATCAGGTAATTTATTATTCTTCACGTCAGTTGAAAACTAATGAGATAAGTTACCCTAAACATGATTTGGAATTAGCTACTGTTGTTTTTGCATTAAAAATTTGGAGGCATCATTTGTATGGAGTAAAGTGTGAAATTTATAATGATCATAAATGTTTAAAGTATATATTCACTCAGAAAGAATTGAACATGAGATAGAGGAGATGGCTGGAATTAATCAAGGATTATGATTATACAATTCATTACCATCGGGAAAAAGCAAATAATGTGGCTGATGCTTTGAGTCGAAAAAGTAATGCTTCATTAACAATGTTGCATTTAGAACATGATCCTTTGGTCAAGGATTTGATGAACTTTGGAATATAATTTTTTGGTGAAGTATGTCCTTCTATTTTGTTTCAGTTATTATTGAAATCTTCTCTATCAGACAGAATTAAGCAAGCCCGAAATCAAGACAGTGAGTTGCAGAAAAAGGTAGAGCTGGTTCAGAAAGGTAAGTTTCCTGAATTCAACATTGATAATGATTGCGTTTTGATATTTTGGGAAGAGATTGTGTCTGCCATGTGTTTCACAGTTTAAGAGAGAGTTGTTATGTGAAGCTCATAGTTCTCTGAGTTCAGTTCATCCAGGCAGTACTAAGATGTATAAAGATATTCGGGAGTATTATTGGTGGGATGGAATGAAAAGAGATATTGTTGATTTTACTGTGAAGTGTTTGAATTTTCAACAGGTTAAAGCAGAGAGGATGTTTCCGTAAGGTATGCTTCTGTCTTTACCAGTACCAAAGTGGAAATGGGAGAATATATCCATGAACTTTGTTGTGGGATTGCCGAAGACACCTCGAGTTAATAATGAAATCTGGTTTATGGTTGATCTCTTGACTAAATATAATCATTTACATTCTATACGAGATACATTTTCCCTAGATCAAATTTCCCTTTTGTATATTAAAGATATAGTCAGGTTACATGGAGCTCCCCTCTACACTGTATTTGATCGTGATCCCATGTTCACTTATAACTTTTGGAAAGGCCTTCAGAAGTCATTGGGTACTGAATTAAATTTTAGTACAGCTTTTCGTCCTCAATTAGATGGGCAGTTAGAATGAACGATTTAGACCTTGGAAGACATGATACGTGCATGTTTGATGGATTATCAGGGAAGTTGGGACCAACATCTTTCTTTGGTTTAGTTTTCTTATAATAACAGTTTTCAGTCCAGTATACACATGGAACCATTTGAGGCATTATATAGGAAGTAGTGTCGAACTCCAACTTTTTGGGATGAAGTAGGTGAAGGGAAGTTGATGGGACCAGAATTTGTAGAAGAGTTGGCAGAATAGTTCAACTGAAATAGAAACACATGATAATAGCTCAGAGCTGGCAAAAAAATTACGCGGATAACATGAGGAATGATCTCTCTTTTGAGGTAGGCGATCATGTTTTTCTCAAAGTATCACCATGGAAAAGTGTGATGCGATTTGGTAAGAAAGGATAGCTGAGTCCAAGGTTCATTGGAACATAAAAAATACTGGAGGGAGTTGGATCAGTTTGAGATAGAGTGGCTTTACTTCTGAGTTTATCTCAGGTACACAATGTTTTTCATGTTTCAATGTTAAGGAAGTACATTCCAGATCCATCTCATGTTTTGAATCCAAAGGTTGTTCAGCTGGAGGAGAATCTATCTTATGAGGAACAACCGGTCTAGATTCTTGACCACTGGGAGAAAGTGTTATGGAATAAGGTGAATCATCATGTAAAGGTTTTGTGGAAAAACCACATGAGTGAAGAGGCAGCATGGGAATCTGATAATGTCATAAGGGATAAATACCCCCACTTATTCGATAAGTAAATAAGTTGCAGGGACGAAATCTTCTAAATGGGGGAAGGATATAACATCCCAAGTAAGTAATGAATAATAGATATTATTATCTATTCCTATTTATGAATTAGATAGTTTTTTAGAGGATTAAAATGAGAATAAATCCAATCTTAATCATGGAATACACTAATGTTTTTAAAAGGCTATTTTACTGCATTTTGATGGAAAACCATTTTTAAATCTATCATTTGACAATTTTATAATATCTATTTGTCAAAATAAACTTATACTTTAGGATTTGGAAATTGAAATTTTATTTGGATAAATTGTTGGTATTTTTCTGATAATGTCCATTATTAATGAATAGTGAAAAATACTGCATTTTACTTCAAAACTGCCTTTTCATCTAATTTTATTATATGGATAGACTATCTTTTTAATTGTTTTTTAAAGTTTAATTACAATATATTTTTACCATTAAATCCAATGGTGGTCATTAGAATTAATTTCACATTGGAATTGGGCATAAACAAGTGCCAGATTTCTCATAGATATTGTTTCAAAAAAAACCCGCTATGTGTTTTGACAACGGGAATTATTTTTAAATTAATTATTTCAATTTCTATGATTGGAATTTGGTAAAATGGATTACATATTTGGAGTCATAAGTTCCAAATTATTTAGTTAGGAATATTTTGTTTTTGGTCATTATGAATAGTAATGATGGTAATTATCTTTAATTATCGCGATTAATTAGTAATCTGGTAGTTGATGATATTAAAATAATATCATAATAATATAAAATGACCCCAACATGTGTCCTAATCCTACTGGTAGTGTCATGGCCGACCATGGGATGCATTGTTCCAAACTTTGGGATCCCATGGAATCACTTTTGGGTGAAAGTGACACTTTACCATTTTATTTTTAATGAAAGAGGAATATCACTAAAGAATATATCACCGGAGTAAAACAATATTAATTTTGTTTGTGTAAATGATAACTTGGACTATAAATATTCATTGGAAAGATAAAAATATTTTTTAGATCATAATATTTTTTTATATAATTTTTAGACATAAAATAAATTAATTTATTTATGACATTATGATGATGCAGCAGTTATCTCATTAATGAACTATTTAAATAAAATGAAATAATAATGTAAAATAAAAGACTTAAACTTGTCAAAAACCTATTAGAAGAATATATTTCGAACCCTTATCACCTTATCCTCGAAAAATATCAATAGTGGACCTTCAAAATCCGAAACTCATTTTAAAATAAAGCAAAATTTCATGGCTTTCCAAGAGTGCCCCTCCTCCCTCTTATAAAAGGCCCCCACCTCTACCTCCTTACCCACACCTCTCCATCCATTGTATCATCCAACCCCTTCTCATTTTAACTCTCCACGTCCCTATCTTCATAATAGAATCCTTACCTTAGGTAGAAAGCTCTTTAAGAAACCCTTTTGGTTCAGACCAAGAGGAGTTACCTGATTTAATGGTAAAGTCTTCTCTAATGTTATTTTGTTTTATTTTGCTTCTCAAACACCCTAAACTCTTTTTATTCATTTATTTATAATAAAACAAGTATATTAAATATACTAGGATGTTTTTATAAAATTATTCAAGCTACCCTTACACACACCTCCGTCTAATGGTTAAATAACATATTGTTTCTGTGGATGGCGAATTTCTGCCTCACGAAACGATGATTGTTCAATATTCTTATAACAATTTAAAAGGTGGCAATTATGATGTCACTATATTTATATATGGTATATAATATGTTTATTTTTTCTTTAATCTTATGTATTTTTCATTAATGTCCTACCTTTATGGTTTCCATTATGGGTAAACGTGATATCTTCTTTTTAGGAAGTGCGGACTACTGCCCCCTCAAAGTGATTTGATTCGTTAATTCCATACGTGAAACATATAAGGGATGGAGTTAGTGGTATTATATATGATATTATAATGGAATTATAATATAACTTTATATAATTATGAATTAAATCCATTAAATATGAAATAGAAATGAAAGTTGCGTTCATGCTTACGTACAACTTACTGTCTCCATGAACGGTGCAGTTCATTTCTTACCTCTAAATGTTATGTAATATTATAAATGCATGTTTATACTGGATATATATGTTATATATAATATCTAAATAATGAATATAATTCTAGATATAATTGATTTTTTTCACATGAACAACTTGTAATTATAAGGAGTTTATTTTTGACTCAAGTACCAATGATCGAAACACGATTATTATTAACATAAATAATTACATAGTGTTTATAAAAATGAAATATGTGATATAAAAGGAATGATGAACATGAAAAGGGTTATTAAGAAAGTATAAATTAACTCATATTTATTATTTTGAAGATTAAAGAACGATCGAGTCAATTCGGACACGAGGTAAGGGACTTCGTCTCAATCTCATTTCATTAAGGCATATTTTGTTTTATACACAAATTTCTTTTATACAGTGTAAAAACCTTTTGAATTTTATGTTTATTCAATAGGAATATTTTTTATATGAATCATTTTACTAAATGATAAAAGGGAATGTTTTTGTTGTACGTATGCGGCGAAAATGACTTCTCCACCGCCGTGACCATTATTTGAGTTTCGGCTTCCTCTACAAGCCATAACATTTTTTTAAATGAAAAATAAATACCATGCTTTAATTTTATTTTATTTTGGTATTGAAAATGCTTTTCATAATGTTTTTATTATATCAATTTTTTGTATTGATATCATATGATTGAAAAGTGGAAATTTTATGTTTCCTTTATGCATGTTTTATGTGATACGATTATGTTATGGTACTTGGGCGTTGTTATGAAGGTGGGTGGTTATGTGATAAAATAAGGGAGGGTGAGCCC
Source organism: Viscum album (assembly GCA_963277665.1). Taxonomy (NCBI): domain Eukaryota; kingdom Viridiplantae; phylum Streptophyta; class Magnoliopsida; order Santalales; family Viscaceae; genus Viscum; species Viscum album. The sequence goes on along the minus strand of OY728161.1, from coordinate 870,578,786 downwards.
GATATAGCACTCCAATGAATTGGGTAACGCGAAGGGGTTAAACGTTAATGTTTCTCTGAAGAGATTTAGGGAATATACTGTGTTGGGTATTCCAAACGTAACCATGAGGGTTACTCCCTATGTAAGAATGTTATGAAAGCCTTAGGTTACGTTTATGTATTATGATTTCTATGATTTATTCATGATTTGATGATTTATGTTAAAATTATTATGTTTTATGAGTAATGTATGATTTCATACATGGACTAATGTTTTCATTTCGTACTTTTATATCCCTTACTGAGCTTTTTATGCACATCCCATGTTTTTGAAATGTTTTTCACATGTTAAGGGAAAGGTACATGATATGATGATAGTGTCAAGGAAGTATCTAGAAAGAATCCATGTTTTATTTTAAATATGATTCCATTGATGGAAAAAATTAGTACTATCTTTTGTGTAACCACTTTGTTTAAATTTGGAATGTAATGCATGATTTATGATCTAATTATCTAAAACTCTAAACCTGAAAAGAACACCAACATGTATTCTTGAAATAACTCACGATTAAGTTATGTTCAAGGTTGGGGCCTTATATGAATCCATAGGTGGTACAACATTAGAGTTACCTCTCGAATTATGAGAATACGTTGAATATATTTGTGTTTAGAGATAAATATCTACTAAACAAGACAACTCAAATTGTCAAAGTTCATTAAAGGGATCATAAGTATGAAAAGTCAACATGGTAACTATAGGAAGCTGTGAAATATAAGTTCCCTATCATATTCTCAACGGAAAATATGAGATGAAATTTTAGGGATGAAATTTATATATGGGAATAATCTAACATCCTATAGTTTTCAAATTATATTTGTCTATTGAAATAAATGGGTTTGATATTATAATATATATTATTATAAAAATATGTCACAAAAAGAAATCGATAAAAACTAATTTTATTAATATCTATTACGACACAAGTATGATAAAAACCCACTGAAAATTGATCACATTATAAATACACCAAATATATAAATTAGAAAATCTAAAATGGGAAAATATGGATCACCCTAATCTAAAAGAATCATAAAACCCTAGGCCAACATAATACAAATGAGAAAAAATATTTTTATACCAATTAACATCTTATAAAATGAATATATATAACATTTTGAAAACTTTTAGTGAATGTTTAGTGAAATAATGAATGGGAATTTATAGTAGGTAATGTGAATATTGGAAAATTAATGTGACCTTTGGAATAGTAACTTAACTGTTTAGAATAGTAACCTGATTATTTGGAATAGTGACATGACTATTGGAATTGAATATTTACAACAAAAAATTCATCTGTGATATAATTATTATTTTTCAGGGTTAATTTAAAAAAAATATTAGTATTATAGTTTTAAAAAATAAATATTAGGATTAAAAAACTCAAAAAATTGCATGTTTTTACTAAATTGTGTTTTCATGTATTTTATAAAAATTATAATTTTTATATTAAAAATTAAATTAAAATATGATAAATTTTTTTCAATAAAATGAATATAATTTTTTAAATAAGAATTTTGAAAATTTAAAAAGATTATTTTTTAGTTATTATTTGAAATAATTCAATTTTCATGTGAATAATGAAAATATTGTTTTTATCGGAACGAGTTATCTTCGATTACATCATTCAAGTATAAGAATGACCTAATAATTTATTTAACTTGATATTAGATGAAATAATATTAAATTTTATAAATTAGTCATTAAATTAAAATAATCTTATTTTCCAACCCTAAAAAGAAATTTCCATAACCTAAATTCAAAATTGTACCATTAAAGTGGAAATTTTTTCACATTTCTTTTTAGTAAATTAATTCTAATTATAAAGAGGTTTCATATCATATAAATCATTACATTATATTTATATATGATTTATATTTTTTTATAATATCTTCATTAAATGATTTACCATTGATATATTATTTTATTTAATATTTTATTCTTCAAATAACAATCTATTAAAGTATAAATTACCCCAATCCCTCCCCTTGGAAAACCACTCATACCACACTTTCAAAAGAAAAATTTCTTACCAAATCCTCCATATAAATTCCATTAGAATTATAAGGTATTTTTTGGAGTAATCCAAATTCAATAATCAATAGATTTTTAGTGTCATACAAGAGAAGTTACCCTAAGGATTATGTATGTTTTAATCAACTCTTATCTATTTATTCTTCTTCGATTTCTTTTTTTTCACCTCCCCCTTATAAAAACATTATAATATTAATTATAATTTATTTTAACATTATATTGATTACTTTATCCAATGTATGTTCATATTTGTGATATATATAAATTTCAATCATTCCTTTTTCACTCTCCCGACAATGTCCTGTCAAATGTTGGTTAACAAAATACAGAGACATATCAATGTCAACACTTATAACCATCATCATAGAAGTATATTAAATACAATATATAATATATATAAATTTAGTAATTCATATTTTAATATTATTTAATTAATTCTATACATGTAAAATGAAATTGAACAAAATTAGAAAAATCGAAACAAAACAAGAAAATTTAATGAACATACGATATCAAAACAATTTAGGTTTAATAAAGAGTGTTATAAAATAGAATAAAAAATTATAATGTATAAATAGGGTAAAGAATTAATAGAATTAAATTATTGGTAGATGTTTTATTAATCTATGGTCTTTTATTTAGGACATTAAGAATAGGTGAATTAATATTGTTATTATAGTGAGGGGATTCTTGAACCCAACGTAATTTATGTGGGTTTTCCCTATTTTACATAAATTTTAGAGTATATATTAAATCAATGTTCATTAAATATAATTTTGTTATTCATCACTTTTCTTTTAGGGATATACATGTTTCCACATTGGTTTTATTCCAAATACAATGGATTTCTAAAGATAATTTTCCTTCCAAAACAAATCTCAGACTCCCTTTATGATGTATATTATCCAAAGAAAATATTATTCTAGTGTATCATCTTAATTTTTCATCTTGGAACACAAAATTTTATTCATTAATGTAGGAATTGTTAAATTATTATGAAATCCATTCCATTTCATGGGTAATTTAATGACTAGGAATGTAATAATTTCTATGTGGTATGCGTGATTATGTAAATATTATGATGTGATGGGTGGGTAGAGATTATATAACCCTCTAATTAATTGGGAAATGTGATGTATCTCATGAGGTAATGTGTATTATTGGTGAACATGATTCCAAAATTATTAAAAATGATTATTATATGAACATCAACATATGATATGTCTGAACATGAAACTATCTTTATTCGAAAATATGTATGGTATTTGACCAATTTGACCTGACGTTTAATTTTTATTCATTGCCACCTTCCACTCCTTTATCAATTTTTTCCTTCATGATGTTGATGATGATCATATTATTATGATATATTAACAAAGAATATTCTCACACATGTTATATTGATTATTGAACCTTATTCCTCCTCTTACTTGGATTTTAGCTCCCCATTTTCATTGATTTATATCCACAGGTTGATACATATAATTTGGATAATCTGAGATTTTTGGATAATAAAGAAGAAGGATTAAAAAATTATTATTATTTATATGTGAAGAATGATCCTGGTTTTATAATAATACTAAACCTTCTGATCCTTAAATTTAAAACTATTAGGTTTTTTATATTTAAAATGATGTAATACTCATATTAGATAAGAATCGTCTCTATAGAATTGTAATAGAATACCCATTGTAAATCCCCCTGAATCTAATAACACAAAAGAACCCAATATCATACCACTCAGCTACTATAATAAATAAGAATTTAATTTTATTTTGAAACAAAATATGTACATTTATTAGAATAGACATGTTTATGAAGAAGAAACAAAAAATGAAATTCATATATCATCATTCTAATAGATATGAATGAAAATAATTTTCATCTTCATGGATATATGGTTCTATTTTTATAATTCCTCAATTATTTTTCTACCAAATAATTCATTCAATAATTTAATTCAAAAATAAGTAATTTTTAAAATGAAAAGTTAATATTATTTAATTACACACAAATTATATTAATATTTGTAATAGGGGAAAATATAATCAATGTACCCCAAGTGATTTTTCTTTAAAAATCGCATCATTTAATTCATCTATGTCTTCACCTAAAAAGTTTTATGTTCAAAATTCTATTTGATACAAATGATGAGCACATCCCATCATATACATGAGAATAAAAAAATGAAATTATTATGGTGAAGGACTCAATCCCACCCTTGAACATGTTCCATGCATTCTTTAACAATTTTTTTATCCTAGTGAATATTCACTAGTAATCTACTATAATAGAGAAATAGATTCCTATTAATTTATTTTTTTTCCTTGGAAATAAAAACTTGAATTCCACTTTATGAAGGTTCATAACAGAAAATATTAAAATTCCAAAAAAACAATTACACTAAGACATATGTCTCTAGATTTATCATTACCAAATCTTCTAATACCATGTTTATGAGTTATTTTCCAAAATTATACTCTATTAAATTTTATGAAAAACTATGATTCAAAAAACACCAAGAAGATTTTATGTTATCAAATAAATATAAAATAACTATTCTATTATTAATAATTTTAAATTATAAGTTTTCCTTTTTTCATAAAATTATTATTAGTTCACAAGTATGTGGAATATATTGTAACTTTATCTATCTGTTATTTTATTATATTTATCTTATATAATGCATATGAAAAATAATTATAACTAAAAAAATCAAATTCCTTATAATAACACATTGATATCAAAATCCTAGTCCTTTATAGGAAGTTGAGAAAATTGGATAATAATTAAGATGACACCCAATTGGGACTATATTTAACAAAACATCCCTTGTATGTTTTCCATCGTTTCCTAAATTCCACAAATGTTTCTTGTAATCCCTCCATTTTCCCTATTTTTTTCCAAAAAGAAACTCTTATGAATATTGGTCTTAAATATGAATGTATCCAATTTAGAAATTTTGGAGGGTCAAATAATAATCGAAATTTTATCACATACATAAGAAAGCATGGTAAAAAATTTCTCCTCAAATACATTTTTATGAAACTAATATTTATTTATATAATTTAATTTATATTACTCTCATAAAATTTGGGTAATAGTTCTAGGTATCGATACAAATAAACTAAGAACCTATTAAATAAAAAAGAACTCTCCATAATTGGATATCCTATATTAATCAACTCAAGTAGAATATTCTCTTCATTTAGAGACTATATATCATTTTATGTGATATGGTGATAGATTTCCATGTTGTTTATGTATTTAAAAGAAAAAATGCATAAAAAATTACTACTTTATTCCATATATATTATTATTACTATATTTCATCCATTCCAACAACTTCAATATATTTTTAACTATTTATCATAAATGATCTTATTGGTTTTGTTTATAATGTGTAAATGTAATTTTCTTCAAAATACTTCTCTAGGTGGTCAGACAAATTTGGGGATTTGTTTTTTTCCTCATGTAATTTTATTGGGAAAAGATTATTAAACTAAATTATTATATATATTAGTAAATATAAATTCATCAATCTGATTCCAAAAAACAAAAAAACATTAATTTTAAAATGAAATGTCTAACAAATTTAATAAAACAATAATATTCAATTTTAATATAAATCTAAGTCCTATATTTTAATATATTCCCCTCCTTCATGAAAAATAATTTTACCTCATTTTTTGATATGGTTCTAATTCATGATATTTCTAATTACCCTCCTCATCAATGTCAAAAATTTCTTGAGGGTTTATGTTCATAGTAATGGTAATTTTTTTTGTAAGTCATATTCATTATAATATACCATTTGTGCCTTGGATGACTGGATTTACGTATCATCACGGTCGTTATCCATGAGGCATATTAACCATATAAAATATACCAATTTAAATCCTAACTCATTAGTTAAAATTAATTTATTATAATTTATATTTTCTGATACACATTCGAATAATATCACATCATTGTTTCTAAGATATATTATCCCAATAATCTCTAAAATATTTCTATAGTAAATAATTCCTCTAAATTGAATTTTTTCTTCACTTCTACTTTCAAAAAACCTTTTCACAAATTTACTAACCTATTTATGATTTTTTTCAAATTCATTGACAATATTCTAATGTGATAAAACTTAATCCATTAACATCATATGTATTATACCATTTTGAACAATTAACAAGACTCATAGCTACTAAATTTATGTCAATTAAGAGGTGTTTGTGTGTATTTTCTATATGTAATGAAAAGACTATAAAAATTACAAAACTAAAAAATTTAAACCCATTAAGTAACATAAAAATACTTATGAAATAAGAAAACCATTCAAAAACGCTCTATATACACCCTTGTTAGAATAAATAGAACAATTTTTACTTATTCATAATATTATATTCACAACTTCTCGAAATTATCTATGTAATGTATAAATGGTGATTATGTATTTCAAATTTTTAAAGAAATTAACATACATATCCATATTTCTTACATTAATAATGGGTGCATAGTAATAAAAAAATTCAGAGGCCTGATTCTGTTCTTATAACTACATCTTTACAGAATGATTAAATTAATTAAAACCATTAATAACCTTTAAATTCTAAGATAATTATATATGATCGTATTAACTACAGTTAATGACATAACTGACACATCCAACAAGATTTAACTCATTTAAAATAGCATCTAAATATCATTCTCATAATGTTAAATACTCTTATGTCATGTTACCCTTGGTCATTAAGCCTCATGGTTGAACACAATTTGGTATATTAGACTTTAGTCTAACTAAGTACCAAATATAAAAAATAAATAAAAATAAAAAATATGTAATCTAATTAAAATAAAATATTTAGAAGAAATATGGTTATTCTTTTACATCTCTATGGGAGACATCCATTAATATTGAATGATCCCTCTAAAATAAACATCATCGACCATTTATATTACTAAACGAACCAACACGGTAAAAAAAGAAGTTGGAAATAAAATTTATCTATGAAATATAAAAAAATTACTAAAATATTAATACATGAAATATCATTATCATTTATCACCATAATATACATTTTTATAAAGAATAAACATAATTCAACTAAGGTCTTTGACAACAACTTAGGAAATGTCCTTATCACAGACAAAGGTAAATTTTGTTCTATCAAAATGATTGATTGATGAATTTTATTACTCTAATATTTTATTTTCATAAATCAATGTATATGTTTATATTTTTATAATATCAATATAAAACTATTACATTATGTTCTACCTTGTGAAAATTATCATTATTTTTATTTTTTAATGTAAAAATAGTGGGGCCATATATTTTATTTTCTATCAGGAGAAGGATTGAGCCTAATGTCCATTTAATGTAAATCCTTTATAGCATTTAATTGGTCATTTGACTTGTCATTTTTTTCAAAAATGTATGTATTAAACTATATCATAACATTTTTCAATATGCATGACATAAAAATTACTATCTAAGAAATTCATCACATGGTATAGAAGGTGAAAAAGATGAACTCTTTATTACCTCTATTATGTTTCATGTTGAATATTATTATCCTTGCATGGTATTTTATACACTCATTTAACTTGTAGTATTTTCCCCAATAAAATTATAACATTCTTAGCTTGGAAAAATATTTCATCAACTATTAATGTAATAAGTGAAATATTACATTCTGTTATTCCATTAAATCACAATTTGGATCGCTAAATGTTTTGATTGGGATTCAAAAATTAAAAATTACCTATGAAAAACCAGTTCATAATATAAGTTATTTGTGAGTTTATTAATTGAAAATTATAATAAGGACATGTCAATACAGTATGTTTGTTCCATCAAGATAATGTACCCATCCTAGGAAAATTACTAATAGTCTACAATATGGCTGTATGCATATTCAACAAATCATTACTAAAATAATCTAATGTTTTGACACATGTATCCTAAAACTCATTAAATTATACCATTAATAGATGAATATATACAAAAATGTATTTTCCCATACCATTTTTACTGAAAATTAATGTTGAAATAATGAATTATATTTCTTTCCTACACATAAAAGGTGCAATATTTTAGTTATTGACTGTAGTACTAAAGATGTTATAATTTATACTTAAAATATTGAATGGATAAAACCCATTAGTAGATATCCCATGAAATATATTTCAAGGGTCTAAATAAAATTCAGGATAAATCTTATCAATGGTCATCCATGATTTCGAGTCACTTGGATGTCTTGTCACATCTTAATCATTATTTTTTAAATAATTTCATTTCCAATTCTAAGAAATTATGTTTGAATAAACCATCTTTTCAAATGTTATTTTAATAGAAAATATCGCAAATTTGTTACAAGTAACATATTTTTTTTCTTATAAAATTTCTATTAATCCTTATTTTCTATATAAAAATAATACACATCTTATAAGTATCCATATCTACATCATCACCAAAATATAATATATAGTAATTTGAATACAAATTTTTTTTATTATAATTATGTCATATTATAGAAAATATTATTGTGGCCTCAGTAAAAGAAGTTTTAATATCAATATGATAAAAAATATCTTACAATAATTCCATTATTAGTTAAATTTCCTAATCACCTATTATGCATAAAAATTTTATATGATATGATATAGCCAATAAATAATGCATGGAATATTTTTATACTAAGGAAAAAAATAAGTTTATCCAAGTTATCTATACTAGTAACTAAATAGGATATAACTATCACTAAGATATAAATGTAGTAATGAAATGGTTTTTTATCTTTCTATATGAGTGAGGATATTCGACATTGAAATAGTGGGATATTTATATATTTCTAAGATAAAATGGCTCAATATGCACATGATTTATCATAGGAACACCAATCTCCCCAAGACTTAGATGGTGTAGTTATTCTAGGGAAACATAATATGGATTAATTCTAAATGAAAGAGGTGGTTTTATACTCACCAAGACAGGTGATATATTATTGGATATGAATAATGAATCCTATATGGATGCAATAAATGGGAATCAAATACTATTAGAAAGTTCATAATGTTTTTGAAATAAATACCAATTACCAAAATTCAGTAATTTATTTTAGTGATTTCCCCAATTGATATAATGTCATTGTCGGAATTCAATAAGAAAATTGACATAGATGGGGAAATTGGGATCTATAATTTCTTACATGTTATTAAACAATTCATGTGACGTCTAGGCATAGTCAATGACAAAACCTCTTTCACAATTAATCATTCTAATATCCATTAGAATCCTACCTTTCATTTAAACCATAAATGATCCTAAAATTTAGAAATTGTATGTTAATTTCACATTCCATTATGTAAATCATATCGTTGGTTTTTAGATTATGCAACCATTAGGGTTTCTAAAATAAAATAAATCCAATTATATATGTAAGTTACAGAGATCTATTTTGGATTGCATTATTCATTATGATCATGGAAGAATATTTTTTATTATACCATAAAAGTCTTTACTTTTTGTCAATTATTTACGTGATTCAGGTGTCTATATAAGTTTATTTAGAGAGAATTATTTTTCCATTTAAAATAAGACAACAACATATGGAACATATATGTTATGACTTGTAGATTGTTAAAACTAGGAACAAATTATTTTTCTCAGAATATCTTAAAGTAGAATTCCAATTTATAAAGAACATGATATATTATGATAGATCTTATTCATTTTTATGTGAATTCATAATACATGAATTTATAAGTTATTAAAAATTATAATATGGATCAATTCAAGAGTGATATTCTTTCCAATGTCATAGGCTATGAAACCTCCCAATTATGACATGTCATGACATAATTTTATATCGTTATAGTGAATAAAATTACATATGATTATGTTCTATGAATATTTCGTATATATATATATATAATGATATATAATGAGATTTAATATTTATTATGTAAAAATATTTTTGACCATGTTTTAATAAAAACAAGGATACCTATATTAAAAATCTTTTAGAGCTGCCTAATATTACATGAGAAAATGAGACAGATAGGTTCCATGTATTTGGAGATGTGAGAATATTAAATATTAATTGGATATAACACTAGTTTTTATTCATATAAATATTTACATATAAGTCATGGGTATGATGTGTTAATAAGAAATATAATATTATTAGCTATAGTGAGTTCCATATTTACATTAAATGACTATGTTACGACTTATTTTGCAACCTAAGATGCAGTTTAAGTTATGATTTATTCCATTTTTTATTGATTTACCAAGAAAATAAAGTATTATCATAATATAATTTATGATAAACTTATGAATATTGTTTTAGGTAAGATGTAATGTTTATTGTAGAGGAAAATGGTATTAATTAGTGATATCACTTCTTGAGTAATTTTCACAATTGTTTAATGTCGCAATAAGAGGAATAAACACAAAATAATGTAAAAAAACCCATATATTTAAGACATACCAAAATAGTATCGTATTTAATAAGTGATAAAAAAAATTTATATCTAATAGTTGTATCAAATAAAATTTTCACTATATGTGATTTTTTTCCTTAGAACCAATTAGATTTTTTGTTTTAAACACCAAAATTCTAATAAATATTTTAACACATGATTATTTTTCTTATGTGTTACAGGAATTTGATAATATACTAAGATTATTCAATATATTTAAAAGGATATATAAATAAAATTATATAATGAGAACCCACAAGTTCGATGAAAATATTTTTAAAGATATTTCATATGAATTTTATAACCTCTATATGATAGGGAATATATATTGTTTAAAAATCTATTGTTCGGGAATTATATGAATTTCAGATTGCTTTTTTTAAATATTACATTTTTTATAAGCATAAAATGAATTTTATGAGGACATAAATTCTAATAGGAATTCTATATTTTTATGTTCCCTTGGATGTGTTTATTTTTCATTATACTTGAGATTATTATTAATTAATATCATGAATCGTGTACTTTGTTGTTTTGATGAAAACTATAATGATACATGCTCACAGTGGTGTATCATACTATGGGTGCATCACAAGACATATGAAATTTATTGAATATGTCATTGTTTTATACATTCCGTGTTATTTTATGAAGATTTATATTTCTTTATGACTGAAATGCAACTATATGATTGAATCCATGTCCAGAGTAGTTGATAAATGAGTTAATTTTCTGAATCTATAGAAAGATAAATCGGTCATTAGGAATGATGATACACGTATTTGATTAGTTTGATGAGATATCAAGAAGAATAGATTATATTACATAGTAAAATTCTTGATAATGATTTTTCATCAATACATTGACTTATTTATCTATATGTTTCTTGATACATTGCATGATTTTGATCATATGTTTTAGGTAAGTTCACCTAATACAATTGATAATGTCTCCAATAGTGGTGCACATTAAATATATCTAGAAACCCATGATATTTCATTTAATTTAATATTATTAATAAAATATATTCTCATCCTATGTATTAATATTTATCCAATTATTGTTGATAGTGTAAATTCAATCTCTATATACAAGAGTTTAGAATATACGTGTTGAATTTTATTTCTTTTATATTATTCACAAGGTAAAAAATAAATATTTATTTATTCACCAATTTAGAGAATATAATAATATAAATATTTTATTAGTTATGTGAATATAAAAATAAAAATATATTTATGATTTTATTGAATATAATATTTATTTATTTATTAAATGAATGAATAATATATATTTATTCAAATTTTTTTATTATTCATGGTTTGATAAATACATATGTGGATTGATAGGATTGCAGGACAGTCGTAAATGATATATTCTATTTAATATCACTTAAATAAATATATTTAACTTTTATAACTAATAATATTGAAAAAACCATGTGTCTTGTGAATAATAATTGAACTATTGCTATTATAAAATTAGAAAATAACATAAATTGAATATTTGATATATATTATTTGTGTAACAACAAAATATTAACCATAAGTATATATTATAATTTATATGAATTTATAGATGTAGTTTTTTTTTCACCAACGAGAACATCTTAAAAAATTCACTCAAAACCTATAGCTAATTTTCTCCTCCATCCCACTCAAGTACTAGAAAGAACATGAGAATCCTCTGATTCTGATCGATGGGGAACAACAAAAATAATTTGGATCCTTTATTCTAGAAATTTGAGTTCCATGATCATTATTTGATGATTCATGGATAATTTTTGGATGTAAATAGAGGATTCTTCTTTTATATTCTTCAGTACAATGATGACATGATATGAGTGACGTCAAAAATTACCAAGAATTATTATCCTTGTTGAGTTAATTATAGTTTTAAATTATCTATAAATTATAATTAAAGGATAAAATTTTAGATATTAAAGGGTATCGTTTATCATGTTCTTCTGGTATTATCCATTGAAACGAATGATTAACTAATATCAGGTATTATGCTACCACTTCTGTTGTATCGCAGATCTTTTAACACTGATCACTTTACAACATGTAAGTATCCATTTATGTCACTATTATAACATAACCAAAAAATAATAATGGTTCAATAACATATATTAACTAATCACACCATCCACGGCCCTTAAACTATTGTATCCTCTAGAAAAAATAACCTCTAACTTGTTTACTCAAAATTTCACAAAACCAAAATGTACAACTGAAATGAACCAAGATAAAAATAGGTTACACACCCAACATCATTTTAATTGAGTTGGGATGAGGATAAAGAAGACCCAACCTAATCCCCATATAGTTAATCCATAAATAACAATATTTGTACCAAGAAAAACATTGAGGATCATAAAGTGTTCAATTAATAACTGCATTTATTATGAAATTTCTTTAAAATGTACAAAGAATCATCTAGATTTCCTAACATTAAAAAAATAGTTTAATGAAAAAATATTTAGAAATGAATTATGTTAACCTAAAATAGTTTAGATAAATATGTAATGAATTGGGCCACCGATTGAAAAAATAGAATATATGGCATCCACTTTTGAAAAATTGGAAATGAATCTACAAATTGAAATCTAGAAACATTTTGATCCAAAACCAAAGGATTTTATAACAAAAGGTATTTCAAATCCATTAGTTTTAGAAAATAGATATTTAGAGTCTTACACATGAAAAGGGATAATATCATTATCGTAATCCCTTGGAAAGGTAAACACCAAACTAATTATACCATTATCCATAAAAAACTTACTAGTACTATATGGAAAATATCATTTAAAATCAGTATCAATTCCAGTGATAAAAATCAATATTCAACTGCGACAAACTCCGATGATGGAATAAAAACCACAACCAACATTTATCATTTATTAAAAAATCCTTATAGTGGGGTAAACGTCACCATTACACAAAGGAAATAATGATAACATTAATAATAAAAACCATGAGATATAGTTGGGATAGGATCTAGATAAAAAAATTTATAACTGAATTAAGATCACATTCAAATAAATTATAAAATTTTGGACCAAAAAATATAAACCCGATATGGAAGATAAAAAATGATTATTTTGGGTTCTTAGTCACCTTAGGCTTGTACAAGTTGGAATTATTTTGAAAATATAAATTAGAAATCATTTTTTCCTATTGAAAATAAGAATAATGTTATGGATTATTAACTAAAATCTTATATGACATATCTATTTGGGATGAAATCTGACCTATTATCATCACAATTTAATGATACCTAAAATAAAAAGTGTATCAAAATACTTCAAAACTCTAATATTGATGGTTAATCATTAAAAGTCAATGTATGTGAACATAAGAAGTTAAACCACACACCAAATCACAACACTGATTTGATCTAGACACACACACAAATATTTATGTTGAAACGGAAGAAAATGTAAAGGAATTAACAGATTACATGGTTAAGAAATTAATTCTTAAAACTATGTGAGAAAAATGATCCACCTTTTATTTTAATGAATTTTACAAGATTAAAAAACCTTTTCAAAATAATCCATTTAGAAAATTAATCACTAGTCATACAGTAACCCATTTACACATGGCCTCACCCAACATGTATTAGAGGATATTCTATCCAATCGGTTTATACATCATCCTATAATTTCTAAAAACCCACCATTAATCTCCAAAAATTATAATTTTATTTAAAAATATCCTATTTGACTGCTATATTTCACTAAATTAAGAAATTTAATCAAATTTTCTATCTGATGACCCATACACTCTATCCTTTTTTGAAAAAATGTGGGGATTAAACATCAAATCATTATTATATAATCTCAAAATATTGTACTAACTTATAATAATCGTATTCTATAATATTACCTACTCCCATAGCATCTATAACATGATATTCTTAACCACCTACCATTATTGGAAATTTTCAATTGCTTGTCTAAAAGACTCAAAGAATATATTCCATGATTCTTCCATACGGATGACATAATTAAAACACGAATATAAATATAATTATTAATAAAATCCCACTTGATAAATACTTTAAGGTAACAAAATAACCACTAATTCTTTGGTAAAAAATATATGTTGACCAACCATATCAACACAATTGTCACTACCGCCTTCTTATTTCCCAAGTCTCATTGGGGAAAATGTTTACTTATTCTTTTATATAATTGAGACTTGGTGAACATGTCAACAATATTTTTTATCATATATATTTTTCAACTTTATTACTCTATAATCCAATTTCTTCTAAATGAAATGATATTTCAAATCTATGTGTTCCATCTGAGTTTGATATGCCAAAATTTTAGAAAAATTTATTTCACTATTTATATCATAGAGTAAAAATCAATAATCTTGGACTATTCTAAATATTCCAAAATATTCCTCAACCATATTTCTTTTTTTCACAATTTTGTAAAGACCACATATTTATCTTTCATTTCAGATAGTTCTACCACCAATTGTAACCATTAAATACAACTATTTTTCATTCTATTGAATCTAGATGAAAAAATTATGGTCCTATTAAAGGTGTCTATATATCCCCTAAAGTTAAAAGACAAATAACTGTGTAATTAATTATCCATTTCAATAGACAAATATATATATTCCAAATAATTAAAATATAATATAATCTTCTCCACGACTTCCAACATTTAATTTCATGTATTTGACTTGATAATACTAATGGATCCCATTAGAAATAAAAAATATATAGTTTGATACATATCATGGAAGATATAAATATTATTACCACTTATTATGATGGAATTATTTTTATATACTTGACCATATATTCCTTACATCCCTATATTCTTTAACAACATGAAGTGTTTATCCAATGGAGTTTTGTCTAGTATATATATCTAAACATTTTTAATACTAGATGAAATTATGGATGTTCTATTGCTTTGAAAAAACTAAATCACAAGTATTTATATCTCTATAATTATTCATTTCCCATATTTTCTTATCCTCATCAGAATATTTAATCTCAAATATTTTTGAAAAATAACACTTCACCTCCAAAATACTCTTAATATTTGAACATGTAGGGATCATATCATCCATATATAAGAGAAGGATGATAAATTAATCATACTCAAATAAATTTTGGTAGAAATAATTATTCAATTAGTTATAATTAAACCCATTCTATACCATAAATAAAATCATATAGGTGTTCTATTACTCTTGTTTATTTTTCAATCCATTAGAAATTCTCTTTAGTTTACTTAGGAACTAAATTTTCCATTGATCTAATAAACTATCTAGTTTATTTATGTAAGCTTTCTCCTTAAAATCACCATGAATTAATGTTATTTTACAACCATATTCACACAATGAAATATTTAAGAAGAATACAAACATAGTATTATTGAAAAAATTATTAAATTTAACAACCACTGAAGAATTTAAAATGAATATATTAATTACATCTATTAAAATCCGTCCACCACCATCTTATACTTTCACTTATTCTTACATCCAAATTCATCATTCAAATAGAAGACATATTTTTTCCACTATAAACTCTTCCCATGTTTTAATTCCATTAACTCTCGTGTTTTGTTTTCATGCAATGAATTGAAGTCATTTTTCATGGATAACTATTAGTTTATATAATCACTATGACCGAAAACATATTGTTGGATCTTCAGTTCTCCTCCATATGTTAAAACGAATAAAGTCAGGTCAATTCTAATCTTCTATCATGGCCTTCTAAATCTAATAGATCTATGTACTTCATAATGTAACTCTCATATTTTTAAAACTAAACCCTATAATATTTCACCTTCTACAAATCTAACCTATGATTCCACGGTTATTGAAAATTTAGGACCAACTTTTTGTTTCCGAAATTACATTACTTTCATAATGCATAAACATTTGAAAAAAAATATTCCATAACAACAATTTTGATCAACATGGATGTGATCCATTGATTAATTTATCAACAATTATGTCCTATTTGTTCTAGTAATTCTATATGAAAATATCATTAAAGAGAAAATTTAGACTTCTAATAATCATTTTAACAATGTTATAATCCAATGTTTTCAATTCCATATCTATAAAAGAAATATGTTTGGGACCTAAATTTTAGATTTTTTAGAAACCCTACCATCAAAAAGGATATGGGTTAGAGCTATGAAAACATTCAGGTGGGAAACATTCACTAGTATTTTAAACCATATATTTTCTTGAATCTCATAACCCATTAGTATATAATGATGTTTATTTACAAGATATCATGCACAATTAATTTCTTCCATCTAAAAATTATTATTCATTATAAAATGAAATATCATACTCTCCTTGTTCTTAGTTAATGACCAATTCAACTTCAATACACTATTCTAAACTAAGGATTTTCTTATAGTTTTATCAAACTAATTCATTTATTATATTATATGTTATGGAAATACATTTCACTATATTAAACACTATTATTAGACCTTAATCATTTCATCTTACTTTTATTTCATTCTCAATCATGGATCTCCATAAAGAAACACTAATAACACCATGGATATGTACATTAGAAGGTATAAAAATATTATCCTTATCAATTCATAAATTAATATCACAAAGTAAAATGACCCATAGTTAGAATGTATTATTTATGGATCCAAAACATTTGTGTGAACGTGATCTAACTTCGAGAATTTTTGTGTCCTTCCAATCAAATTAAATGACACCTACTTATTCAATCCATGTATACTACTTTCCCAACATATAAAATTCATGTGATTGAAATTAAATATAATCTATTCCAATATAAAATTCAATTTCTTCAAACCATTTTCCTTGAGGTTATAATTCTATAATTGTAAACATTTTTATGTTTCGATTAAATTAATGGTTCAAACATCTAAATTTATAGTTATATAATGTTTTACATTATTTAAAAAAACTTCCATGTCATTTTAACCTCTTGTAATCGACCATGATATATTTTCAAATCAATTTATGAATCCTTCCACATGCACCTTCCCCAAAAAAATCAACCAAAAAAACATTTATGTTTCAAACTCCCTTCAATTCAAGGTAACATTAATTATTTATGTGATCTATAACTTCAGCTTCCCCAAAACATCAAGAACCCTATCAACAGCTATGTAAACCATGTAAAAATTATTTTATACATAATTAAATAATCTAACTTTCTCATCCTTTTAATAAATAATCCCTAATTCTAATGAATCAATTAATCTGAAAAAAAATCAATGTTGCATTATGTTTTTGAATTAACTCAACATCAACATTGAAAATCACCCATGTTAAAATATTCCCTGCATTTTCTGAAATATTTCACTAGGTTAAAATTCATTATATAATAATAATATACATTTATGAGACAAATTAATTTACCTCAAACTCTCTCCCAATATATATATATTTTTATGAATTCTATGATTCAGTGGTCTTACTATAACATTAACATTTAGTTTTATTCTAGTGGGTTATTGGAAATATTTTTCTATAAGTTATTCATTCAAAATTAGGTCTCTAATGTTCTATGTCATGCCCAACCTAATGAGGCTCGGACCCTAACTACCCCATGCTTTCCACAAATATGCAATGGGTATGTGACAAATACCGAGTAGTCATACACAAACATGGGACTCATCAGCCGAATGTATGTGTACACAGTCACACATCTTCAATCCCAAAAAATGCATAAATGTGAAGAAATGAACTAAATGGATAAATGAATCTATGATACCACAATAATAGTATGAAAATAATGTACTAAAAGTGAAAAATGAGGCCAAATACCTTCCTAACAAAAAATTTATTTGATTTAAACCTACTCTTATTGGGAGGACTACGATAAAATAAAACCATCCATGAAAACATCTTAGTCTATCAAGCTTAAGATATAATCCACCCACTCCATGTTCTCCTAGGACATCATTAAATGGATTGTGATCTCTTACAACATGAATAATTTAAGAAGATCCCATGTAGAGGTGAGAATAATAATACCCAGTAGGAAATCCAAAAGAACACAAAAAATTAATAATTTCCCGTTCTTATAAATTACATAGTAATAAATGGAAAAAATCAAAAACCCAGATATCCTCTAGAAGGAAACCCCACCTCAAGGTAGTCACAAAAAACTACCATCCACATGACTATGCCCAACGTAATTCTCATTCAGGAAGAGTATTCTCAATGAGACATGATATCACCATAGGAACACCTCTAAGAGGTCATGATCATTAGGACCTACCCAATAAATCTCAATGATATCCAAGGACTTGATACTCAGATATGGGATCACACTCAATATTGTTGTGGGATACCACGAACCTAGTTTGGATTAACTCTTTACATAGTGGATCATATTCCAATGATACCATGATCCTTACAGATATGACCTTTCATATGGAGGATAAACACCCAGTTCAAAGAACCCAAGATGATTCTACAAACCCCTCACAGGTTATAAAAATGATAGAGGGTAACAATTCAGTATCATGGAGGGACACCATGAACTCTATCTGAGACTCCTCCTCTAGAAAAAATCATAATTCTAAGATGTGGATGTAATGTAACACTATAACATCTATATAATGTACCAGGGGAACACTATCAATTGATAAATTTCTATACTGAATAAAAAAGGGCTACAAACACCCTTAATGGGGGTGTGCGTTGTGTAATAGGGTTACACGGTGTGTCCTTTCAACCCCTTGTCTACCAATGTGTTAATTCCCACTTGATATGTAAATATCTAAATATATGGAATTTATAGATTTCCTGATATTATGCATGTCCCATTTGGCCATTCCGGAGGACACTTGTAAGTGTTTGTGTACTCAAGATGTGTATGTGTACTTTGGAATGTTTTTTCAAGTTTTACATCCAAGTTACAAGCCAATAAACTAAGTACACGTCACATCGAGTTTTATATGGTCACACATACTGTGATTTTTAAATCTCTGTGAAAACCCTAGTGCCACATCTAAGGGGTCACACATGAAGTGTAATGATGGATTAAACAACGTGTAACTCGAGAATTTCTGAATCCATTGGGATATCTTCATCATCTTCATACACATCACCACCAAAACCTCCATCACCAAATATCATAGACGCAGGGATATACATCACTACCATCACTAGAGATCTAGATTATAGGATTTTAATTCTCCCAAGAGACACCCACTCATTCCATTCATAGTCACACCATTAAAAATAGGATGAATAGAAACCCATATGAATAGAATCCACACATCCATTATGATTAGCATCTAGTCATCCCCTATCATTTCCACACATTTACCATACCCTAAAAAAATAACCACACATGTGGCATTGATTCCTTCCTTTAAATAATGGTAACACAATTATATACTATCAGGTACTCATCAAACCGTATTTCAAAGAATTTTTTGTGATGAATGTGTGATGAAACTTGGGAGAAATCCATAAACCACACGATGGGAGGAATGACTCTCTATCCCTTTTCATTAATCCTAAATCAATTTTCATATAATTTATGACTGAAGAAGGGTAGATATATAATGTAAAATATAAATCTATCATTTAAATCTATCATTAATGTGAGAATCAACTCTTATTATTGTAATTGATTCATGTTCTATTGAGATAAAAGAATGGGTTGGAAATCACAAATCAATCATCCAACATAGAGTTTGGATTAATCACTAATGAATAATAGCTCAATCATTCCATTATTCATAAGATCTGTGAACTCTAATGGTGAAATGAACCTTAATCCGACCTATGTATTTTTTTCAAAGATCTTCTTCAACACTCTCACAAATGTATCCTCTCATATTTGTAGGGTTATGAGGATAACCCTAAAAAATAGAAATAACATCATTTAAATTGAGAATTTCTATCACAGCATCAACTAAAATAAATTTAATAAATTTAATAAATTTAAAATATTAAGTCAACACTTACAACCATTTTTTCACAAACTCTGGATGATGATAATGATTATGTCAGGCCAAGGGTGAAACCCATGTTATGGGCTCAATGGTGCTAATGGATTTATAATTGGTTCTATAATTCAAGAGTTATTCAACTTTTTTTACAAAAAAAACTGTATGCATAGGATTTTAATATATTTAATATATTTTGAAAATTATTTTTGGGCACAACGGGCCTCGAAATATTACACCAACTCTCCCATAGGTTCTGAAAAAAAATCCATAAAATATCTAAAAGAAATATATGTTAAATATAAGTTGTTAAATTCTCTCCACCATAAGGATTTTCATCACACAAAAACAAAACTCGAAAATATGAGGGAACCGAAAATGCATTTGGATATCTCACTCTATGGTGGTTTCCTAAATTTTTTAATTCTTTTATCATACATGAATGGGGTAATCATTTTACAATAAGAGAATCACTCTTATTTATTATCGATGTCCATCTTGTACTCAGAAAAGGTAGATTCATCCTCGATGTCCATATTTCCCCAGTTGATAACATATGATGAGTTATGAATGTACCTTCTCAGCTATAACATGTGGAAGACGTCATGCAGTCATTCCATCTATTATGGTAGATCAACGTGGTATCCCACCTATTAAACTCTACATATTATTTGGAATGTACCAATGAACATGAGGGATAGCTTGCCACCTCAGACAAATCTCTACAATACTTATCAGGGTGAGACCATCATAAATACATTATAGCTCATCATAAACATCATAGGTCTCCTTCATATGTCCGTATAGTAATTATGATGGCTCTGTATAGTACTCATCCACTCCTAGATAATCTGCATCTTTTCTATTGTATCTTGCACCAACTCTATTCCCAAGAATACTAACTCACTTAGAAAAGGTCAAAAAATATGTGAACTACATGATTTCCCATATAAGGTCTCAAATGGTACCACACCAATGGTGGAATGTTAGCTGTTTTGTACAAACATTACACCACGTTTGAGTGATCCTCCCAAATAAATGCCAGATTTATCATGAAATCCCTAAACATATCCTTCAAGACTTGAATGGCCCGCTTAGTTTGGTTGTCTTTCTGGGAGTGAAACACCAAAATCAAATGAAACTAAGTCCAAAAGGCCTCATATTATCCAATCAAAAACTTTGATGTGAAGTTAGAATAATTTTCTTAAATTATAATCAACGGAACCCCGTGTATTTAAAGCATCCCATTCATGTACAAGCATCACAAGCCCTCTCCTGAAATCAACTCATAACTTAATATGAAGTGGGACTACTTGGTTTGTGCCCAACGATTACCTAGATATGATTGTGACCCCTAAAAGTATGTGATAACCTCATCACGTAGTTCATCGATAACTTGTCCCTCATCTACATTGGAACCTCAAGGGGATGAGCTACACCGCCTAGTACCTGGTGCTCATCAATTATTTTCTTGAATGTGAGGCATCAAGAGACAAGATCTTCCACACAATTCTTCATTCTTGGCCACCATTATGGATGACAATGGTCTTGGAATAACTTTTACACACTAGTTTTAACCTCCAAAGGGGATGTATGAAACCTATTTACCACCTCCTCCTACAATTCCAATGGTACCATCATCTATCCTATGAAAAGAATAGTGTTCTCCCCATCTTTAAAATATCCATCAAGAGAACATCCAATGGATATATGGATATATAAGGTCTCATAATCCATATCTAAACACTTATAATACCTAAATCGCTATAATATCAGCGTGTTAATAACCATTTATTGAAGATATAAAGAACCACCATTATCCACTAAGGACAACTACAATGTGGATAAATACTCTAAAGCCTCATTCAATAGCAAAGAACAATATCTCTTTATGAGATAATCTTCCACCGTGTTCACATTCCCAAGAGTATAGACAAACTATAAGTCGTAGTTCTAGAAGAACCCTATCCATGAACCCTATCTCATGTTATGATCCTTATGGGACAAGTTTACTTTACATTCTTTTGTTCAGGGAAGATAATAAATTTCTCACCCATCACGTAGTGTCACCGTATATTTTGTGCGAATACTACCACATGTAACGAATGATCATGGGATTCATACTTCTACTCATGTGGTGTGACCATTTATGGATTATAATCACTAAATAATTGACTCTTCATCAGAAGAAAGCCAATATTCATCCTTGATGTAGCACATAACCATACATACTCAACACCCACCTATGGAAATCACAAGATGAGAGAGCTCATCAAAATCTACCTCAACTCTTGATAACACTATTGTAACCATTCAATCTACCTGAATGACCATGAAATCCATGTAATATATGTCAATAGTGTTACCACTATAGAGAAATTAGGTACAAACCTATGATAGTACCCTACTAACACCTGGAAACATGACACCTTGGTAACACTCTTGGGTGGATCCCGAGCTAGAACAACCCCATACTTCTCAAAATACATTTCCACTCATTCCTCTGAGATTACATATCCAAGTAAGTTAAATTCTCAAATCCCAAACTAACACTTTGAGAGCTTCATATAATGATGTTGCTCTCGAAGTGTGCTTAGAACCATCATAAAGAACATGGTGCACTCCACCTCAAACACATATTACAATAGTAAGTCTTCAATAATGACCACCATAAATTGTTCTAACAAAGGTTAAAAGATCTACATCATGTGTCCCATAAACACTGATGGGTAATTCTTCACAATAAAGGGAATAACCCTGTAGTAATAGTTACCATAGATATATATGAATGTTGTATTTGGTATATCCCTATATTTTACTTACAGATGGTGATATCTTGATATAGGTTCAATCATAAAGAACCATCATGCCTCTATCAACTGATCAAAGAGGTCATTGATCCACGGTAATGGATACTTATTCTTCAAGATAACCAGGTTCAAGATTTGATATTCCACACATAACAATATTCTGTTGTCGGCCTTCTTAGAAAAAAAACATTGTGGATACCTAGGGGAAACACGGTATCTCACAATGTTATTATTTTATAATTACTCTAACTATAAATTCAACTCATGTAGCTCTATGTTATCCATTCAATATGTTAGTGAATATATTAGGGTTGATAGGGGGTTTAAGTCAATACAGATGTCTAGCTCTCTATGGGGAGGTATGCCTGATACATACCCTGGAAATATATCCTAATACACTACTACCATTGTAAGGAACTGATGGCCCATAACTCCAAGAGAAATTATTGCCTACTGGTGAGTAATCGGCTATACTCCCCTATATTTGAGCTCACAATTATCATCCATGGTTTTCTATTCACCCAAAAATTAAAACCTCA
Organism: Viscum album; assembly: GCA_963277665.1. NCBI lineage: Eukaryota > Viridiplantae > Streptophyta > Magnoliopsida > Santalales > Viscaceae > Viscum > Viscum album. Next base: position 870,554,928 of record OY728161.1, on the reverse strand, counting down.
TCCCATCACTTCAGACACACCGTATCCTTCACCAAAAATATTTAATATGGGCATGCACTGTGGATATCCATTACAACCCGAATTTACATCATATGACCTTGTCACTGATGAATATAAATCTTATACGAAACTCTTACATCCATGTTACATATCTCACTGTTGGAAGTAGTTTGAAATTGACGAGTCACCTCCTATTGGACTGTCCATGTGTAGTGGTCGATCTAGATACTGAACCAGATTATTAATGTATTGAACTAGAGAAGTGGAATGGATGTAATGAGTCATGATCATGTTTATAAATAATACATAAAAGGTAGAAGATATTTATTGTACCTCATATCATCTATAGATCCTTAAGTTATAGGATAGTTTAGCCTACATCTATCCTCATCTATTACCACCATCACCCTAAGCATGACATGGACCACCTGGGAGTGGTGGTGGTACTAGGTTAAACCTTAGACCACATCTTATATCTCTTTCGAACCCTCTTCAACATCCACTTCCCTATGAACCATAGTTCATCTACCTTTGTCTCAACCATGGGGGTCCCTCGACTATATCTCTTTTAGAAATATTATGGGTTAGAAAATCACATTTTTGATTTCCTTGACCATTGGAGGAGAAACATCACCTCTCCCTCAGTTGATTCATGTCATCCTGAGTGCCCTTCACTAGTGATCCTCATTCAAGGTTTCATCCCCTAAATCATTTGACATGCCCAGATCCCTATGGCTAATTTTGGCTACCTTATTCTAAGGCCCCAACTGTAAGATTCCCAGTACTCACACCCATTATTAGTGCCTTCTTTTATAGTAATCCTTCAACCACTATGGCCCTCTCAATAATCCTATTAATGGTTGGAATACTGAGAGATATCACTAAAGCCATGATATCTTAGTGTAAACCCTGCTCAAAGGTTTATTCTATGAAAAAAGGTTGTCACACCATATCCTTGGTGTATCAGGAGCCACCACAGTTATAGCTCCCTACTAGAGATGTTGAATCTCCTAGATGCATATTGATCATAACATGGATGGATAAAACTCCTCCCAAAAGAGATTATTGATGTATAACTAGGAGAGGCTTGTATCATCATGTGACTACATCACTAAACTCTATAATCACCCATTATGTCCCTGAATAAAAATCACTAGAAGTACAAAAATATTTTAGGAAGGAATCCTCACAAGGTAGAAAACTGATGTGACTACCACTAGCATGTCCTCAAATACATAGGGGCCAGTCTCAACTTGAAACATAGTACATTTCTACCTATGGAACTGATGTAGTGCACTCAACCTATGTGAATCCTCTACTAGAATTTCCAGTTATAGATTCTACTCAAGAAGTGTTGGTATAGTTGGTAAAGAACCTTGAAGTTATTTCTCCATTAAAGGACCATGTACTGAAGCCTTGTCACATGGAGGATCATCCTTATGGCCATGAATTGGAATATTGGCTAGTTGTCTTTACAAGGGAATCTAGAAATAAACACAATGTATGACTTTAAAAATGTATATCTAGGAAGATGACTGAAGAATGAAATGGAAACCACTAAACCTTCTTATATTATGAATATACTAATGTTTTTCTTACAACCAATGTTGGAAAGTACTGAGTCAGAAGTCAAGTGATCCTAGTGTCATTGTATGGATACCTTGTCCACTATTCTATCATTGTTGTCCCCGGCTTGAAATATGACCTCAAAAAAATTAAAATTATTTCCCCTAACTAATATCGTAGTCTCAGGTCTTAAGGAATAACTAACGCCTCTAATACCACTCTATCATGACCCATCCCAACGAGGCCAGGATCATGCTACCCAAATCCTGCCTCTAATAGGCCACATGATGATGGCCAACACTGAGTAGGAATATAAAAACATTAATTTCATTAAACTAATGTATATATACACATGCACACATATCCAAGCCCACACATTGATGAAATGTAAAAAACTGAATCTAATTCATGAATAAATCAATTATCCCAAACATCATAGTATAATAGTAATGTACTAGAAGTGAAAATAGGTTAAAATACAAGCCCAACCTAAAACATCAAATAATCCAATCTTCTCTAAGGGAGTGGACTATGATCAATTGATACCTACCAAAAACACCACAGTCTATCCAAATCAAGATATTCTCCACCATCTCTATATCCTCCTAGGACACCATTTACTGTGTATTCATATGTATAAGACATGACCATTTAAGGAAGATCTCATTCATTGATAAGTATAACAATACCATGTAGGACACAACAAAAACACTAAATATGAATCAAAAATAACATTTAGCTCATAAAAATGATATAAAAATCATGACATAATATGAAAACCTAAATATACTCAAGAAGGACACTACTAATTATATTTGTCACATCCAAAGCACCATCCATAAGATCCAGCTTGAATAAATTCATTTACTAGGATAATCCACTCCTTAAGTAATGGTATCACTAGATAAACTCATCCAAGAGGACATGATTATTGGATCCTACCTAATAAATCCTATTGGACTCTATGCACCTGATACTGATATTGTGGATCACACATAGGACCACTGGGGGACACCATAAACCACGTCCCTATTAATCTACTATGTAAGAGATTGAATTACAATGATACTGTGAACCTTAAGAATACATAATGATAGATAGTGGATCAAAACCCTTCTCAAGGATTCCACATCGATTCCACGAACCCCAACTAGTTAATAAAAAATTATAATATCACACTCTAGTGTCATGGAGGGAAACCATGAACACTATATAATATTCATCCTCTAGTGGGGATCAAAATCATTATATTTTGATTTAATGTCACACCATACAATCAATGGAATAGAAAAAGTGGTCAGACTCAACCAATAATGGTCCACGTATAAACAGTTATGGGGTACAAAAGCCCTCAAATAGGGTACAAGGTTGGTACTAGGGGTAAATGAAGATTCTATCCAACCTCTGGTCTGCTCCTGTGGTGCATCATCACATATCATGTAAATCTCTAAATAAATAGTATATATGCTGAGTTCATTTCATATAAAGACCACCCATTACACGGATCGTGCACTCAGGTCATGCCTGGGTACACAAGGCCATGTCTTTGTACTCTAGCTCAAACTCTTTATTTCATCCCTCTTGTGCCCATGTTACCTTTGAGTTACACACCGAGCCTCCAGGAATGTTTTAGACACCATGTGATAGGATCACACAGTGTTTGATACTTAAGTCTCCATGGAATACCCCGCGCTACATCCAAAGAGTTCCACATTGTGTTTAATGTAGGATTAAACATGGGGTAACCTAGGAATTCCTTGTTCCACCCTGATCTCTTCCACATTTTAATTCACATCGCTAACTCTGCCACTCATACCAGAGATCATAGATATAGGGTCTCCCATTTCTCCTATTTTCAGATATTAGGATTAATAGATTCAATTACACTAGTTAAATTCCAACTTACATTATTCATAGCTACACCTTGGAAGCAAGGATTAATGAAAAATTAAAATCTATTCTGATCCACCTGTGATCATCCTCCATCTTCATGGAATCTTGATCATACCCATGATTGGAAACTAAACCCACAGTATTGATTCTTGCACCGATGAACAATGATTCAATGATCAAAGAATAGGTAATAACTAAACCGTAGTCCAATGAAAATTGTTGTGATGAACATGATATGAAATGGGGAATAAATCCATAGAACACAAGTTATAAGGATTGAGACTTGGACATTGTTTCATCGGCCTCATTATGTTTTTGTAGAAATGGTGAATGAAGAGGGATATATAAACACTGAACAAAATAAATCCATTAACTAAATCTTCCATCAATACATGTTTCAATTATGGTTTGTGGAATTTATATGTGTTCATCAAGGATAAAATAAAGGGAATGAAATCAAATAAAACGTCCAACACAGTGTTCAGATTGATTACTAAAATGAATAGTCTTGCATCTCCATCATTGGTGAGATCTATAAAATTTAATGGCACACTTATCCTTGATACAATCTTAATTTGTTGTAGTTCACCAAGATCTCATCCAACAATCTCACAAATGTCTCCCCTCAAATTTTCAAGGTTATATTGTTAACCCTATAAATTTTATATAATATAATTTAAATTGATGAATTTAGTCACATTATAAAACAATATAAATTTATTAAATTTATTAAATTTATTTTATGAATTCAGAATCCATGAAACCATTTTCACAAACTCCCAACAACGAAAAAGGTTATATCCAGCACAGTGTTAAACCCATATTACCAACGTAACCGTGCTCTTAGATTTATGATTTTAGACCCTATTCTGGAGTTATTTTATTTTTTATTAATATTATAAATGTTGGAATTTAATATACATAATATAGTTCAAAAATTAATTCTAGGATCATTGGGCATCATAATCTCATGTTTTCTTAGGGATTAGATCTAAAAACAATCTATATAATATCTGAAATTATTACATGGAAAATGAGAGACATTACATAATTAAATATAAAGTCACATTTATGACACAATTTAAATATAGAAGTTATCATTTCATCCCATTATTTGGGTAATAATGGTAGTAGAAACAAAATAAACACATATTCTATGAACTCTAAATAAAATTATTTGAGAAGTATTTGAATAATAATAATGTCATTTGAAAAATATGTAGCTGGTATTTCCTCTAAAAAATACATGCTGAAAAACCAACACATTATGATTTTCAATAACTATTAACTTCTTATATATAACCACAAAACATTCATCATAAATAGAGTGGTCTTCAATTATCAGATGTTATAGGACACATTCCATATTAGTGATTTCAGAATCAATCTGAGTGCCTTTGAGTCTAGCCATTTCAGTAACAACTAAAAATCTCGTAATACAGAATTGGTGGTCAAAACAATAAATAGGTTCAAGATATAAGGAATTACATAATATATTATCACAAATTTTAGCAGTTTTTTTGTGAATATATACATAAATCATTGTCACATTTCAATAAAAATAATGAAATTAAAAATAAACTATACTCATAACATTATTATTTGACCAAAAATATCCACCAACTAATTCAATGTCCAATTATTGGTACCCTAAGTGTAATAAAAAACGAAAATGATTCATTTTAAATTCTTAGTAAGGGAAAATGTATAGAAAAATCCATCAGAGAATAACCAAGGTATGAATAATTTGGTGGAGATAATCAAAAATTGACAATTCCAAATAACTAATTTCATTTTTGAGGAATATATTCAAGGATGGAAAATCAAAATAAATAATCACATGGGTAGAAAATATTGTTTTAACAGCGATAGAATGCATAATGTCTAACATAATAATCATACTGCCAATGACTCAATCCAATACATTTTAAATAAATATGTTAGGCATATTCCAAAATAATCATGATATATTATCTCTTTATACCTACTAAATCATAGAGGGTATATCTATAATTAATCACCACCCATCACTTAATAAGTCCAATACATTCACCATATTAAATAAATTCATAACAAGATAATGCATAATCAATTTTCCATAGTAATAAAAAACATCTTCATTAAAATAAAAATATATAGGTTGTCAATACATTCCCCATTCAATATTCCATACAAAAATATCATAATCTATCTACATTATGTTGGTGGTTTGTAATATTAAATCATACCCCACATAGAAAAGAATCATATTCAATAAAACTTACTTAAAACATCATTATCAAAATTCATATGGAAAAGAAGGTGGATGGCGTAATAAGATCATATACAAAGTGTAAAATATGGGATGCCAAAGGAAAATTGCATAGATAAAAATAACCTATTATGGTTGTTGGATAAATCACTTGGAATTAAAAGGAGAAATATTCCTTTTTAAATGCATGAAATTAAAATGAAAAGTGTGTTATTTAAAACGAAATTCCAAGTTATTTAGAAATAAATATTTAAAACAAAACTACATAGGAACTGCAACATTTTGAGTTTGAGTAAAATGAAAAAAACATAATATATTCTTTTCAAAATATTTATTATAATTTTATTAAAATAATAAGTAATTTTTCACTTTCAAAGAGTTCAATTGTGAGAAATTTAAAATAATGCATTTTTTAAATCAGTATTTGGAAATAAATATCAATTATGGAGACATAAAAAATATTTATTAGATTAAAAAGGGTGACCTGAAAATATTTTGAAAAATATTACCACAATAGATCGTATTCCAAAAAAAGATCATTGAAAAATACACAAATGTTTTCTTGAGGAAACATGGAGTGGAATATAAGAAATATGATCATGAATAGAAAACCATTAAAATATATTAAAATAATTTTTTAGAAACCCCCATCATAAGAAAATATTAAAAAACATCCTTTTTGAAATAGGAAAATGATAATGTGAATGTCACTTGAGATAAAAAAAAATTATATAACCATATATAAACGAAAACATTGGAAAGAAGATAAAATATAAACATATAATTAAAACAAGGTTTATAAATAATGGTAATTATTATAAACAATATTATATTTTTTGGAGAATAAAATTCATTAGGGAAGTATATTAGAATTAAAAATGACTCTTTACACAGAGATAGAAGTGGTAATAACACAATTAATGATATGTGAATGAATATAGGTGAGTTAGAAGAAATGATTTTTAAAATTAACATTACAATAAAAAAATGAGTTTTGAGTTAACTAAAACCCTAATGAATATAAAAATCATTAAAAGTGACAATCTATGAAAAAATATTTAAAGAGGATTAGTTATAAAAAAATAATGTAAAATGTAATTAAAATTTTATATTATCATGGGGAAAAATAAATCAACATAAAATAGTGGAGTTCAATAATAATGATTAATATTTATTAAAAAAATCCAGTCCTAGAAAACCTCATGTCTTTAGAAAAACATTAATTGAAATACCTTAAAATAGAATATTATATGCATTTGTTAATAAATTTAATTTCATTAAATCAGAAATGATAGCCCATATAGCATTATATACTCCAAACACAAAAAGTGTTGGATATGTCATCTGTATTAATGAACAAAAATTGAGATGATAAATCTCCAACAAAATTAGGAATATTTGAATCACAATAATTAAAAGGATGGATTCCAGAAAATACTTGTAAATCCCCTAAATTATGAATTAATAATTAAAATTTAAGGAAATTTGCTATTAATTGAAAAAATATAAAATAATAATGGGTTTTTTACATGAAGACATGCCTCAATGAATGTTAATTGATAAAGAAAGACTTATTATAATTCTTGGCTTCCTATAAAGTAATTTAACCTCAAAAATAATAAACATAACAATCTTTATGAATCATTTTAGAACCATATTAGTAGATATACCAATTTGTAATATATTTTTTTGTAAACATTTTTATCCATTAATAAGTTATTTATAACTTATTTACATTATTGAATGTTGCAATTATGATTTTTTTAACATATTTTGTAATAAAATCATATGAACCCATTAATTGGTACAGAATTTATTACTAAATGATCATAAAAATTATTCAAACCATTTTTATTTAATTATTTTTAATCCCCAAGTTCATTTGTTGTAGATATGGGAATTTTTCAGTAGAACCATATCCATTGTAACAGCCCTAGATTTTATGAAAAATATTCTTTTTCACTAATGTCTTGTGTTGTACGCTACACCAAAACGATCTTGCACAACACGCATCCTTGACTTGCCTTGCATTACACGCAATCGTGACCTTCCTCGATAGCTTGCGTCGTACACAATACCGAGTTTCACTAAACAACGATATGCTATTAAAATATTATTAAAACTAGCCGTTATGAATGGTAATAACCACTTTTTAAATTTTAGAAAATTTATCTCTCAAAATGGACTTCATTTTTGGATTCGGAGTATCGAATTTATCCTAAGGTGAAATTTTGGTACTTTTCGGATAACTTTCATATTCTGATGAATAGTGAAAATTACTAAATTATAATTAAAAACAACTTTTTTAATCGAAATAATTAATAGTGATAAATTATTAATTTGAGTGGTTTTAAAGAATATTTAGAATATAGTTTTACAATTTAATACAATGTTGGCCATTGAATGTAATTTCACAATTAAACCAGACATAATCAAGTGTCAATCTTTTGATAGATATTGTTTCTTAAAAACACGCTATTTGTTTTAACAGCGAGATTTAATTATAAAATTAATTAATGCAACTTCTATGTTATTAATTTGGTAAAATAGACTTCATTTTTGAATTCGGAATATGAAATATAGCTTAGGATGAAATTTTGGCATTTTTCTGAAAAACATCAATTTTTTATGAATAGTGAAACTACTAAGTGGTAGTTAAAAACTGAATTTTTCATAAAACTTAATTTTACCGCTTCTGTGAATGGAATTTCAAAAATCCGAGAGACACGGTTGATTCTTGTAAGTAAAATGTGGTTCAATGAGATGAAAATAATTTTTGGTCAATAGTAACTTTTTACTTTTATTTACCACGGTTAAAAGTAAATAGGGTAATTAAGGGTAAGAATGATATTAATATTACCCTAACACATGTCTTAATTCTATTGGAAAAGTGTATCTCGACCAAAAACAACCTTAAGTGTAAAATATTACCATTTAGGCCCACTTGGGTAAGATTAGGACATTTATTATTAATTTATTTAAAGAAGGGTTAAAATAGTTAAAATCAAAGTTTAATAAGTAAATCATTTTTAATATGGGGTTATACATAAGCTAAATTCGACTATAAATATTCATTAGAAAGCTAAAAAGATTTCCTACATAATGGTATTTTATTTATAATTTTTAAATATTAAATAATTTAATTTATTTATGACACAATTATGATGTAGTAATTATCTTATTTATGAAATATTGACATAATTGATGTTATAAACACCAAAATAAATGTAATTTTAGACTTTTTATGAATTCCAATAATTTTCTAGGTTAATATGGTATATTATCGTTGATTTAAGCAACTTGGTTCGAACATATAATTCTGTTATGCCTTTCACAAAAATCATATATTAAATAGTGTCAAAATTGACACAAAATAGTTTTTAAATCAAATATTATATTATTAATTGTTAATTTATTCCTAATAATATAAGGTTCGTCCAAAGGACTTATATAAGGATATATGTATTAATAATATACAATCTGGGGTTCTTTTGGCATGTTATAGTAAGTTTATTAACCATATAGTGAAAGAAAACAAAAAGACACGGTAAAAGTTAAATTATTTAACTTAGAGTTAAATCTAATTGATAAGGTTAAAATAATACCCTAAACTTGTCTAAATCCTATTGGTTGATAGGAGTTCAACCCATCCCCACTTTATCTTCGAAATAAGACCCTTTGGAACCATTATAAACCGATTTTGACATTAATATAAAATAATATTTTGAGGTATTCCTAAGGTGCCCCTCTCCTCCCTTATAAAAGGACACCTCCTCCCCCTCCTCCTCACACCAATTTGAGCACTCAAGCTCGGCCAACCCCTGCCAAAATCTTTTCTCCACTTCTCTAGAAACATCCTAGAGGTTCTGGTCTTCCTCAAAGATCAATTTTAGTTCCCTAAGAGGAGGTCTCCAAAAGGCGCTTCAAAGAAGAGGTAATTACCGTTACCAATTCTTTCATCTTTATTTCTTCTTCCACTTCTTCTTCTTAGGTTGTTTCATTATGATGTAATAACATCAGTATCACTAATATACGGATGTGTTATTATAAGTATGAAACAACCCTATTTCACCATCTATCCCTCCTACGGAAAACCAAATCACCGCGCGTGCGTACGTACGGAATACCGTCTCCACGCCGTGGTGTATTCTATTTTCCACCACCACCTTACATGGATGGGTATAATGGTGTAAAGAATAACTATACATAGTTATTAAAACATCATATTGATTCTGATATATTGTATAATCCACTCCAATTCAATTCAATATTTATGGAAATGATATCATCGCTCGTGCGTACGTACGGACTACCGTCTCCACGACGCGATGAGATTCATTCTCCATGTTATCCATTTAAGAATGATTATAAAGTATATATAAGAAATAATAATGAAATATATGACATTATAAAGCTACTGGATTTATGTATATATATATATGTATGTCATCTACTTACTTCCATTCAAGACAATAAGGAAAGGAAAACATCGTTCATGCGTACGTACGGACTACCGTCTCCATGAACGGTGTTTTTCATTTCATTTATCTATCTATTATATATATATATATATACTGAATATATATGATATATAAATCATATTTTATATTCTGGAAGTAAGTAAATCAGGATATAAATAATAAAAATGTCAAGAACAACAAGTCAAAACACCTACGATAAATGAAACGATTTTACCCAAAACGCTTCTTTAACATGGAATTTACAAAAGAACGGGTAATATAATGTCATAAGTGAACCATATATGATATCATAACAATGAATATGATTCTGTAATAAGTCAATGACATTATTTAAACCATTATACAGGAGCTTCGGACACGTACAAAGCAAATCGGACCTAAGGTAAGTGAAATATCACAATCTCATTTTTATCCGAGATTGTTTATTCGTAAGTATTTACTGTGGTGTATTTTATCATCCACATCCATGTTTCATCAATATGTAATATTATTTCCATCCACCTACAATTTTTTAAATCCAATTTTACCCTTCGGTGAGTTTTTAGTAAAAGATATGAAAGGAATCTTTTGTCATTTTTCATACGAGGTACTTTTTGGCTTATTCGACAAAAGTACGAGAAGAATGTTTTTTTAACTTATACGACATGAATGGATTTTTGAAACATTATTTCCAAGAAGCTTCCTTTACATGTTTTCAAGTTTATTTTAAATCAACTTCTTTTATTTTAAAGTTGTATGACATGTTTTGAAAGGAAAAATGTTTTTGAAGTAGAAAGGATATTTTCCTCAAGAATGAAGTTCAAGTATTTTATCAAAATTATTTTCCATCTAAGATAATAAAAGGGTAATGTTTTTATCCCTATTATTACATGGATTTGATTATGTTGTGATGGAAACATTTTTATGAATTCCTTTATCTTATATGAATTGTTTTATGATGTCATGTTGTTTAAGAATCCCATTTTTATTACATGGGTTATGCGATGATGTATGATTTATGATTATGTGGCACACAAAAGAAAGGATTCATTATAAGATGGGTGGGACCTATATCTCCCTCCAATGCATTGGGTAAAGATTTTATATCTCATGAGATAGACATGGCTGAAATGGTAGGTTATACCTGTTCAATGAAACAGGATTGAAATGAGGGTTACTCGATTCAGAAAGGGACTTTGTCCACTAAGATAGTCTTGGAAATGAGTCTTGACTAACAAGAAATGATTATCTATGATTATGTGTGAATGACACAAAGTTTCATGTTTTAAGTTATGATTATTGTGATTACATTTCACTACCATGATTTATCCCATGTTATGAAATTATGCTCTCTTTTCAGGTTATGATTTACAAAATGTTATGTTCTTATGAATACGATGTGATTGATATTTCTTTTGTTTACCCTTACTAAGCATTTGAGCTCACCCTTTTATGTTTTCTTTTCCCCAGGATATAATGAAAGGTTTTAGGTAAAAAAAAAGGAAGATCTTTATGGGAGATGTTGAAGATCTTTCACCACGATTAGAAGATTTTATTCCGAGTTTCCAAAGACACTAAACTATTATGATCCTTGTGTGTGTGTTTTTGTTATGTACTAAGTATTACGAGAATGTAATGTAATGTTCATGTACGTCAAGCTTCGGGTCTCTACATTTGGTATCAGAGGAAAGGTTTAGTCAACCTTTGGAATCTAGGATGCGAGAACTTTAGTGAGATCCCTAGAGATATTTCTAAGGTATGTCTAGGGATGTCCCTAAGGTTAAGTATACGTATAGGTTATAGTACTAGAATTACGCTAAGGATCATAGAATTAAACATAAGATGTTAGATATTGAAGGTACTCCCCCTTTATTATGTTGTTTTCCCTAGCATGATTTTTGCCTCTCACACTATTCTTTTTGGGTTTTAGACGATGGCTGGAACCCGAAGGAATCGTGTTGATCAATGCAATGGACAATGCAATGATTGTCCTCCTGAACAAACAAATGTTATGGGAGATGGAGTGCAAAATCTTATTTCTATACTTACACAAGCTATGAATCATTCTGGACTTCCAAATGAGCAGAGAAGGGAACAATATTCTATTGAGTCCTTCATGAGGCAACGTCCACCTTCTTTCAGTGGGTCTTCTGATCCACTTGTTGCTGAACAATGGATCAGTACCACTGAAAAGATATTTTCAGTTCTTCAATGTTTTGAACATGATAAAGTCATCTTAGCAGTGTATTGTTTGGAAGGTGATGCTGATCAATGGTGGAATCTTATTAAGAATACGAGTCAAAGGGATGAAATTGAGTCCATGGAATGGGACGAGTTCAAGAACTTATTTTTCAGTAAGTACTTCCCCCGTATTCTTCGAACAAAGATGGAGAAGGAGTTTCTTGAACTAAAGCAAAAGGATGATGAATCTGTTGGTATATACGAAGCGAATTTTACAAGACTTGCAAGGTATGCATCTGGCATTATCATCCAACCTGAAAGTAATGTTGATCGATTTTTCAGTGGCTTAAAACCAAGTCTTCGAAGGGAATTAGCTATAAGAGACTTCAGTAGCTATGAAGGAATTGTGCGTTGTGCTATCAAGGTAGAAATGGAAGTTTGTGTTACATATCCATCTCATGGTTTTGACAAGAAACGAAAGATGGAGTTCAAGGAGAAATCTCAGAATGATGGTGAAAAGAAGATGAATGTTTCCTTATGCACAATGTGTGGAAAGAAGCATAGTGGAGATTGTCCTAAAGGGACTAGAAAATGTTTTAAGTGTGGAAAAGAAGGTCATCGAGCAGCTGAGTGTCGATGTAATGGAAAAAGGGTTTCTAATGATGTGAATAAAGAAAACACTGCAGAGAACGCACCACCAACACTTCAATGCTTCAAGTGAAAGGAAATGGGGCATTATGCTAATAAATGCCCTAATCCAAGGGTTAGTGATGATCAACATGAGCAACCACTGAAGGCAAAGGACAAAGGGAAGTCACATGCGATCACTATTGGCAATGTTGAATATGACAACGATGTGGTGGAATGATTAAGTGTTTATGTAATGGGATTCCAAAATAATGTTGTATCATGGAGTATTGGAATATTTATGTATTGGTCTAATGTGATATTCAAAGTGATTGAGATATTTTTGGAAATAAGATGATATGCGCATAATGAAGGGAAAACGAGAAAATGAAATGTTTAACAGTATTCATGAGCTCATGATTGATATAAGGACTAAGTGATATCATGGTTTGAGTATATAGAATTTTGAGGATTTTGGTATGTGGAAAGTGTTAACTTTAAACTGCATTCATGTTTTCACTAAGGTATTCAAGAGAATACATGATTAAGGACTTTGAATGTTTGGAATGTGACCAAAAAAACATATCTTATGATATATGGGGATCAACGATGGTATTAAATCTCTGGTAATCTTTTTCACTATGTTATGAGAGTGGACTGCAGTATTATGGATTGAAATGGATTATGTTGGACATAAGTGAGTATTGTTTAAGGATATATGTTTTTTTCGATATTATTGATGGGATGTTTTAGTAGAAAAAGGACAACCTGCAGGACGGGCGACAACCCATCGCTTCGGACAAGGCTATGGGAATCGAACCCACAAACGAAGTGCGACTGGCCTTTATCACCTACCACTGGCCTACAGGAAGTCCCTATTTAGTAGAAACTAGTTTTATTATATTAAGCAATATGATATATGAAGTATAAGTCCATTTTAGGAACCATATGTGATTAATCTCACTATAGATCGACTTATGTATATAATTTTTGCTAACCTTTTGTTTGAGATAGATGGAATGACCTGTCATACTAACACTTCACGAATAACAAATTCAACTTCATTTATTTAAGAGATGAAGTGGAAATTGTTCAAGGCATGAACAACAGTGAGATTGTACCAAAATAAAGAAAGTATTTATTCTAATTCAAATTTTCAACTTTAGGGAAATGATCTTGAAAACCAAAAATGTTGTCCTAGTGATCTTATACCTGATGAATCAGATGGTACCTTAGATCACCACAAATTTATGTATTTGTGATTACTGGATTTTCCATAGCCATGTTCTCTACCACTCTCCATCAGAACATGATGGTTAGATTTCTCTTCCATATCCATATTTTCACCTATGTGGAAACCCAGTGATTAGTTTATTTGGGTAATCGTTACATTTCATACTTTAGTTTTTAATGAAAAGTTTTGGTATTCCATTTTACGATGTGGGTTTCTATTAAAGAAACTTTCGAATAGTAAACCATTTATAACCCCGATGAATTTCGAGGGCGAAATTCATTTTAAGGGGGGTAGAATGTAACAGCCCGAGATTTTATGAAAAATATTCTTTTTCACTAATGTCTTGTGTTTTACGCTACACCAAAACGAGCTTGCACAACACGCATCCTTGACTTGCCTTGCATTACACGCAATCGCGAACTTCCTCGATAGCTTGCGTCGTACGCAATACCGAGTTTCACTAAACAACGATATGCTATTAAAATATTATTAAAACTAGCCGTTATGAATGGTAATAACCACTTTTTAAATTTTAGAAAATTTATCTCTCAAAATGGACTTCATTTTTGGATTCAGAGTATCGAATTTATCCTAAGGTGAAATTTTGGTACTTTTCGGATAACTTTCATATTCTGATGAATAGTGAAAATTACTAAATTATAATTAAAAACAACTTTTTTAATCGAAATAATTAATAGTGATAAATTATTAATTTGAGTGGTTTTAAAGTATATTTAGAATATATTTTTACAATTTAATACAATGTTGGTCATTGAATGTAATTTCACATTTAAACCAGACATAATCAAATGTCAATCTTTTGATAGATATTGTTTCTTAAAAACACGCTATTTGTTTTAACAGCGGGATTTAATTATAAAATTAATTAATGCAACTTCTATGTTTTGAATTTGGTAAAATAGACTTCATTTTTGAATTCGGAATATGAAATATAGCTTAGGATGAAATTTTGGCATTTTTCTGAAAAACATCAATTTTTTATGAATAGTGAAACTACTAAGTGGTAGTTAAAAAATGAATTTTTCATAAAACATAATTTTACCGCTTCTGTGAATGGAATTTCAAAAATCTGAGAGACACGATTGATGCTTGTAAGTAAAATTTGGTTCAATGAGATGAAAATAATTTTTGGTGAATAGTAACTTTTTACTTTTATTTACCACGGTTAAAAGTAAATAGGGTAATTAAGGGTAAGAATTATATTAATATTACCCTAACACATGTCTTAATTCTATTGGAAAAGTGTATCTCGACCAAAAACAACCTTAAGTGTAAAATATTACCATTTAGGCCCACTTGGGTTAGATTAGGACATTTATTATTAATTTATTTAAAGAAGGGTTAAAATAGTTAAAATCAAAGTTTAATAAGTAAATAATTTTTAATATGTGGTTATACATAAGCTAAATTCGACTATAAATATTCATTAGAAATCTAAAAAGATTTCCTACATAATGGTATTTTATTTATAATTTTTAGACATTAAATAATTTAATTTATTTATGACACAATTATGATGAAGTAATTATCTTATTTATGAAATATTGACATAATTGATGTTATAAACACCAAAATAAATGTAATTTTAGACTTTTTATGAATTCCACTAATTTTATAGGTTACTATGATATATTATTGTTTATTTAATCAACTTGGTTCGAACATATAATTCTGTTATGACTTTCACAAAAATCATATATCAAATAGTGGCAAAATTGACACAAAATAGTTTTTAAATCAAATATTATATTATTAATTGTTAATTTATTCCTAAAATTCTAAGGTTCTGCCAAATGACTTATATAAGGATATATGTATTAATAATATACAATTTGGGGTTCTTTTGGCATGTTATAGTAAGTGTATTAACCATATAGTGAAAGAAAACAAAAAGACACGGTAAAAGTTAAATTATTTAACTTAGAGTTAAATCTAATTGATAAGGTTAAAATAATACCCTTAACTTGTCTAAATCCTATTGGTTGATAGGATTTAGACCCATCCCCACTTTAGCTTCGAAATAATACCCTTTGGAACCATTATAAACCGATTTTGACATTAATATAAAATAATATTTTGAGGTATTCCTAAGGTGCCCCTCTCCTCCCTTATAAAAGGACACCTCCTCCCCCTCCTCCTCACACCAATTTGAGCACTCAATCTCGTCCAACCCCTGAAAAAATCTCTTCTCCACTTCTCTAGAAACATCCTAGAGGTTCTGGTCTTCCTCAAAGACCAATTTTAGTTCCCTAAGAGGAGGTCTCCAAAAGGCGCTTCAAAGAAGAGGTAATTACCGTAACCAATTCTTTAATCTTTATTTCTTCTTCCACTTCTTCTTCTTAGGTTGTTTCATTATGAAGTAATAACATCAGTATCACTAATATACTGATATGTTATTATAAGTATGAAACAACCCTATTTCACCATCTATCCATCCTACAGAAAAAGAAATCACCGTGCGTGCGTACGTACGGAATACCGTCTCCACGCCGTGGTGTAATCTATTTTCCACCACCACCTTACATGGATGGGTATAATGGTGTAAAGAATAACTATACATAGTTATTACAACATCATATTGATTCTGATATATTGTATAATCCACTCCAATTCAATTCAATATTTATGGAAATGATATCATCGCTCGTGCGTACGTACGGACTACCGTCTCCACGACGCGATGAGATTCATTCTCCATGTTAACCATTTAAGAATGATTATAAAGTATATATAAGAAATAATAATGAAATATATGACATTATAAAGCTACTGGATATATGTATATATATATATGTATGTCATCTACTTACTTCCATTCAAGACAATAAGGGAAAACAGCGTTCATGCGTATGTACGGACTACCGTCTCCATGAACGGTGTTTTTCATTTCATTTATCTATCTATTATATATATATATACTGAATATATATGATATATAAATCATATTTTATATTCTGGAAGTAAGTAAATCATGATATAAGTAATAATAATGTCAAGAACAACAAGTCAAAACACCTACGATAAATGAAACGATTTTACCCAAAACGCTTCTTTAACATGGAATTTACAAAAGAACGGGTAATATAATGTCATAAGTGAACCATATATGATATCATAACAATGAATATGATTCTGTAATAAGTCAATGACATTATTTAAACCATTATACAGGAGCTTCAGACATGTACAAAGCAAATCGGACCTAAGGTAAGGGAAATATCACAATCTCATTTTTATCCGAGATTGTTTATTCGTAAGTATTTACTGGGGTGTATTTTATCATCCACATCCATGTTTCATAAATATGTAATATTATTTCCATCCACCTACAATTTTTTAAATCCAATTTTACCCTTCGTTGAGTTTTTAGTAAAAGATATGAAAGGAATCTTTTGTCATTTTTCATACGAGGTACTTTTTGGCTTTTTCGACAAAAGTACGAGAAGAATGTTTTTTTTAACTTATACGACATGAATGGATTTTTAAAACATTATTTCCAAGAAGCTTCCTTTACAAGTTTTCAAGTTTATTTTAAATCAACTTCTTTTATTTTAAAGATGTATGACATTTTATGAAAGGAAAAATGTTTTTGAAGTGCAAAGGATATTTTCCTCAAGAATGAAGTTCAAGTATTTTATCAAAATTATTTTCCATCTAAGATAATAAAAGGGTTATGTTTTTATCCCTATTATTACATGGATTTGATTATGTTGTGATGGAAACATTTTTATGAATTCCTTTATCTTATATGAATTTTTTTATTATGTCATGTTGTTTAAGAATCCAATTTTTATTACATGGGTTATGCGATGATGTATGATTTATGATTATGTGGCACACATAAGAAATGATTCATTATAAGATGGTTAGGACCTATATCTCCCTCCAATGCATTGGGTAAAGATTTTATATCTCATGAGATAGACATGTCTGGAATGGTAGGTTATATCGGTTCAGTGAAACAGGATTGAAACGAGGGTTACTCGATTCAGAAAGGGACTTTGTCCACTAAGATAGTCTTGGAAATGAGACTGGACTAACAAGAAATGATTCTCTATGATTATGTGTGAATTCCACAAAGTTTCATGTTTTACGTTATGATTATTGTGATTACATTTCACTATCATGATTTATCCCATGTTATGAAATTATGCCCTCTTTTCATGTTATGATTTCCAAAATGTTATGTTCTTATAAATACGATGTGATTGATATTTCTTTTGTTTACCCTTACTGAGAATTTGAGCTCACCCTTTTATGTTTTCTTTTCCCTAGGATATAAAGAAAGGTTTTAGGTAAAAAAAAGGAAGATCTTTATGGGAGATGTTGAAGATCATTCACCACGATTAGAAGATTTTATTCCGAGTTTCCAAAGACACTAAACTATTACGATCCTCGTGTGTGTATTTTTGTTATGTACTAAGTATTCCGCGAAAGTAATGTAATGTTCATGTACGTCAAGCTTAGGGTGTCTACATCCATGATTTTCCTATTTTTGGAAATCAAGCGATTATAATGAGTTACATCATAATGATCATGATTTTTTGTGCCATACCCTCATATTCATATTCTTGACATATATGAATAAATTATATCATATATGATCTTTAATTTTTTTTTAAACTAACTAGTTAAGGTGGTTATGAAAAAAAATATTGCTCGTGGAGATGGTTGATTTCACGTATGCATGGGCGATGCTTTTGTTACCCACACAACTTAAGGAATATAGAAATTTATTTATCATTTCAGAATATTAATAATGATATAAATACCATATTAGTTCAAAAATATCTATTTTTTAACTAGTAATTTAGTTTAGTTATGGAAAATGGACCAAATCACCTCATAGAGGTGGTAGTCTGCAAGCTTGCGTGAATGATATTATCATTTTTATAAGGAAATCAAAAATGGTGTATTGTGTTTGTTTCATAAACATAGAAATTAATATTATATAAATAATAATTATGTAATCATGTTTTATTGAATATGATATGTTTGAATTAAAAAAATAGCTAATAAAAAAATTATAGAGTGATTAATCTTACGTTGAGAATCTCAACATTCTCTTGAAGTATTTATTTGGAATGGAGGATTTAGGAAAAAATAATACGACCATTATATTAGGCATTAGTAAAAGTATTCTTGGTGAAGAAAAAATTTCATGTATTTAATAGGAATATAAATTCATAGAGTGGCCTTGATGGGGTTATAAAAGTCCCCTGTTATAAGTGGTGGAAATGCATTTTTTAAGTATACTCTATTAATTTAATAGGAATTCATGTTTCACATGAAAAGTGGATTCTATAGAAGAAAATAATGGATAGAAAATTATTTTTGGTTGATACACACCTCAATGATTTTTAAGGATACATCTTTTGACATGTTTTATATCTTTTACACTTTGGTAATAACATTTAATTTTACTCACCTCTTAAAATTGTAATTATAATCTCATCCTCAGTGGAAAATTTTAATGATTAAAATAAATGATTCACATAATACATAATTTGGAATTTTTTTTCCAATTTTGAATCATCCTTATCAAATATAATGTCTAAGGGTGAGAAAAAAAAAATTTAATATTAACACACATTATACATAAAAACCTATCCATAGAAAATGTGAATTTTTAGGTA
This sequence comes from Viscum album, assembly GCA_963277665.1. Taxonomy (NCBI): domain Eukaryota; kingdom Viridiplantae; phylum Streptophyta; class Magnoliopsida; order Santalales; family Viscaceae; genus Viscum; species Viscum album. The sequence goes on along the minus strand of OY728161.1, from coordinate 870,535,059 downwards.
TAAAAATTATGTTTAGGATAATATTCACAATGTTATTTATTTCTACGAAATTAACTTTTTTAATTATTTACTAAATAGTACTTATGTGTTTTTCAAAGTAATCCAACACCAAATTCCATCATGTGGATCATGGATTTCTAAATTCAACATAGTATTTTTAAATGAATCCTTTTGTTCACTAAATTATTATTTTATTAATTAAAAACAATATAAAATTTTATTTCATAAATATATAATGATAATGTCATAAAAGTTACTATTTTTAAGAAAACTAAAATTTACACTTTTCTACTGAAAATTATTCAAATAATTATTAAAAATTCATCTTATGATAAAAATTTTATGACTATACAAAAATATATAATCAATATTTAAAATTTAATTTATTAAATTTTAAGAATTTTTATTTTTAATGTGAAATATATTATATATTGAAACAAAATTCAAAAAAATTGACTTTTTTTAATATTAACAGTTTTCATTCTTATTTAATATAAATTACTACACAGTGCTTATATATTATTCATTTAAATAATATATTTTATCATTAATTATTCATAATATATTATATTTCTCAAAAAAATGTGAAGTGTGTTAAAAGTCAATCTTTAGTACAACGTTTTTTTAATTCTTAAATGAGGTTACCTAAATTGCGTTCCTAGTAATATTTTTTGTATGATTTTTATTTTATTTCATTTTTTATATAATCAATAAATTTCAATAAAAACAATCTATAGTAGTGGATTATCTTTTTTAAGATACAAATACAAAAAACATTATAAAAATAGCTTTTCAAAAAATATCTCTTTATATTCAATTATCACAACCCATATCCAAATAAAATTAGTTACTTATATCATACACATTAAATTTAAAAAATATACTGATATTAAATTTTTTTATAATTTATCATCGCATTCCATGATAATAACATTTTAAATGCATAAATATACTTTTATAATAAAATATTTTCATTATATATTATGTATTTGATTCATTATTTATTTATTATAATATTGAATTTTTCCATAAACAATACAAAAAATTAGTAAAAAATTGAATTTAATAATATCCATTTAAAATATCTCAAATTACAATATTTCCATTAACAATGATTCCAATGATTAAATTTAAAAGGGATTGATTTTATTCCATGTATAACATAAGACCGTTTATCCCATTCATTCACAAATTTATCGACCATATTTATAGTTATTATAATTTTTTTGCAGTTTTTATCAAGTTTATTATATTCATGAAAAACCAAAAGGATAATGATTAGATGTTCTTTTTTATGTTTATATTCCTTTTCATTTATTAAGAAAATATTTTTCTTATTATTGATTATTTTTGTGTTATCATAATGTATTAATATTTATTTGGCATTGTAATATTTTATCTCAATTTTTTCATATTTATTTCATATGAATGTTCATGTGAAACAAGCTATTCTATATATCATATACTTAAAGGGTAATTATAAATTGAAATCTCTATGTGTTACACCCCAGCCTTAAATAAGTTCATTCTTCGCAATTTCAATTATCAATTATTGATTATAATTACAAAGTGTATCCATACGATAGAAATGACTCAAGGTATATTTTCTAATAAGATAACTATCTCTATAACTTGTGTAGAATATTTAACTAATATATTTCTTAATAATGGGAATATAACCAAAAATGTTTTTCATCTAACCATTTCATCCTTGTGTCTCTCATTACTATGTATCAAAACCGATATTATAAAATTTTCTTCAAATAAAAGTATATAATCATCCTTGAATTAATATAAAATCATATATTGATATGAAATATGATTTATTTATCCTAAAAAAACTTTTTCTTCAATGTAGAGAGAACAAATTAATTTCTCAAATCCTTTCAAATTAATCTCTAGGAATAATTAATAAAAATTGTAAGAATTATTTTCCCAAAAACACAATATTTTGATAAATAATCAAATAATTACAAGTTTTATCTTATAATTTGACCCAAAATAATTGGGGTGGTGATATAATGTTATTATAAATCATCTTATACACATAGAGTTTTAATAACAAAAATCTAAAAAGACATCCACAATACCGAATTTTGGGATAACTGTAGTTTTTTTATCATGATAAACATCATCACTTATAATAAAATAGCCCTTTCCTTGTTCCCTTATTCTAGGTGGATATTAATTAATATTATCATTTTTATTACTATGATAAGGGAATTAACATAGATAATGATAAACATAACCTTATTAAAGACACTAACCTATTAATGGAAATATAGGATGAGATTTCTTTAACATCATCATGTATACTGAAATACTAATGTTTCCTTCCTATTTTATTTCCCTATGTATTATTTCCACACAGATAGTACATCTTCCAATTCATTGAAGAAATTTCCATGGGTTCTTATTACCATATTATTGGAAAATAAGAAATTTAATATTAGTTCATTTGTAATCTTTATCACCTAAATTATTATGGTACCCCCTAAGTATCTTCTTTTTTGAGATTAGAAATTCAACTATGTTCGATTTTTAAAAAACAATTCATGATATATGGTTTGGAATAACCACCTAAAATCCCATATTATCTCATATCTTTTTTGGTTTCTCATTAGGACAATTACAATTTTTTTCATCCAATATATTGTAAACATGGATTCTCATACCTCAAGACATTATTATTTAAAGAAAAGTTGGGGTATAATAAAATTAATAATATCATAAAAAATAAATGATAAACATATAATAAGTAATTTATAAATATTGTATATAACCTATCATATGAATATATATTTTTAAATATGAGTTATCAATGCAAATTTCTTATTAAGTTTTACGACATAAATAAATTTAAATATCACATAATGATTCATAAATAGAATGAGAAATAACCAAATAATATCACTTAAGAGTGTCAAACCTGGTGTGAAGTAATGCCTCTTTATGATACACCATGTGAATATTGAGTTAATACCCAACCATAACTTTTGAAAATATTACCCTAGGTTAATATGCCCCCATTCCTATATGAAAATATATTTATTCACATAATTATTTACCTTAATTCAAACCACTCAATCTATACTTTAAAAAAAATTCAAGAGGTCATTTGATACATAGGTTTATCCTAAGAGTATGTCATAAGGTTGTGTTCTGTAAGAAATTTTTTCTGAAATTTATTCCCCAAGGTTTCTACTAAAATTTATTTGATACAAACTATTAAAAACCTAAATCTAGTAACCTAGAGATGATGGTCACTACCATGTATTGGAACAATATATAATGGAATAAATTATATGGGATTTCATAATTTCGCAGTCTTGGGAGGACAGATATATATATATGATTAAAACATTAAAATAAAATACATGAAATAAAACATAAATTCTTGTGATTACTTTATTTTATTATGAATAATGTCCCAAAAATAATTCAAAGTTCAATTACTGGTATGCTAGGGATAGAAAAATAAAATGGTGGAATATGGTGCTCAATAAGAGAAAACATACAATAGAAGTTTTCATAAAATAACCAAGGAATATGGAAAATATAAATAATAATTAACTAAGTTATATAACTAATATCATGAAAAATGAATATATATAAGAAATAATTATCATGATAAAAATAATTGGGATATAAATAAAATGTATCACAATTATAAAATGAATAATATTGAACATCACAATCTTACCATCAAGGCCTCAATACAAGAAATCAAACACAAAAAGATATGTAATACACCAAATACAAAATATAGGTCCCACCATGATACCTATGAATGAATCAAGGTTCTATCTAATATGGGTACCCACTAATAATTTAATAAGTACCATGCATTCACCATATGAATTAAATGAACAAAAATTCCATTTATAATCAACCTACCGTAGTAATCAAAAGACAAGAATATTAATATACAAAAATTCAGGATTCTAGTACTCTCCCTTGTGAATATTTTGGAAAATATTTTCACAACATATCTAGGGAAATAATGTGTATATTATAATTAAATCCCACACCCTTGGGGAAATAAATGGAATCATGAAAAAATAAATAAAACATCACTATCATAATTTATTGAGAGAATGAATGTGAAAGTTACAACAAAATAGTATCACAAGTGTAAAAAAAATAATGTAATAGGATGTTTATATAAATGAAAATTTTAATTTTACAATTATTGGATAATGAATTTCAAGGCCAAAATTGAAATATCCATTTTTAATTTTATTGAAATCTTCATAAAACTGTTCTATTTAAAATGAAATACTAGGGAATTTAGATTGGTAATCATTATGAAAAACTAAATAGAAGCTGAATCATTTACTATTAAAGATGAAAATAAAAACTAAACATAAAATATGATTTAGAATATATTTCATAAATGTTTCATAAAATAAGATGTTAGGTGTCACATTTAAAATTATCAATTGTGAGATATTGAAAAGAGTGAATTTTCAAAATCATTATTTGGAAATAAATCTCAATAATAAATCCTTAAAAAAATACACAAATGATTAAAAAAGGTGAAGTGAAAACATTTTAAAAAAATTTTCACATGAAAATAATCTTCAATAACTGATCCATTAAAAATATATAATGTATATCATGATAAATTTTGGAGTGAAATACAAAACATACGATCTTGAAAGGAAAATATTTTCATATTTTGAAAAATCATTATTGAAACCCTCAACATAAAAAAATATAATAATAAATTATATTCAAAATAGAAGACTATAAATGTAATGGAAACATGAGATAACATACAACAATTTTTTCATATATAAAGGAAAACATTTTTAGGATTATAAAATATGGACATTGATCCAATGGTACATTTAGAATGAATTTGAATTATTATTCACAATGTTATAATTTTATTTGGATGAAATTACACAAAAAATAAAATTTTAATTACTAAATTTAGAATACCTAGTCACAGTATAGGTAATATCCAATGAGATAATAAGAGATAGAATATAGGTGACTTAGAAGAATAAATTTTAATAAGTAACAATAAAACCTATAGAAACATTGTTTTAGTTTAGAAAATCCAGAATCAATATTATAATCAATGAAGTATTGATACTTTGTAAAGGATTTCATCATAAAAGATTATAGATATACAAAAATTACCATGTACTTAAAATTTATTAATTCTATAGGATAAAATAAAGAATCAAAATCGAATGCTGTAAAGAAATGGAATTTCTGTGGAATGTTTTTTTCTCAAATTCATGGAAATTTTACAAGTCTGGGAAAATTGACAGTGCGTGATTCCAAAGCCTGGTGTACCCAGAATCAATTTTTGATGTTTTGTTCAGGTACGTTCAGTAAACGTACGAGTGAGTTTTTATAATATTCAAACCTATGCTTATAATTGAAATTGGTGGGCACTGTTGAACTCGCGACACCGATATTCGCTTAAGAAGACTTTCACCTTGACGACAGTTGGTCAATAATAAAATTTAGTTTTTGGGTTTTCATGGAAAATTAAAAAGTAATGTGAGCTTCACTTTATTTTTATTTGAGCCACCATGTGGGTGTTTGGAGGTGTGTCCCACCAGATCTATAACCTCTTTGTGGAGGTTGGAAGTGAGGACCACTAGCCCATAACCTTCCATTAGAGGTTATGGTGGTGGGGACCACCACACCTCAACCTTTCATGTAGGGTTAATGTGGTGGGGACCACCATGCCTCAACCTTACACATGGGGTTAATGTGGTGGGGACCACCTGAGACCACATAACCTTCAAATTTGAATAATAGGGGTGGGGACCACCCAACCCTTATTAATGAGAGAAGAGGAAAATCACTCAACTCCCCTCATTAATGATGGGGAGCCCCTTGAACACCTCTACCATTTATGGTGCCACCACCTCACCATTATTTATTTGAGCCAACAGAGAATTTATTATGCCAAATCCTACCCATTAATTAATTGAGAAATCAATTTTAATTAAACGCTACAATTTGAATTTTAAACCCACGAATCTAAAATAATAAAAAATCTATTCTTTGGAAGGTCTATTTATTCAATTTTAGAATTTGGGTCAAATATTTGGGATAGGAGAGCTTGGGAGAATTATAATTCTCCAACGAAGAACCCCATCTCCCAACGAAGAAGTAAGAACCCGTTATTGTAATGAAGAACACTGGAATGAAGCATCTTAGACTTCTTCTTCGGAGGCAACCAACATGGGACATATTTTACAACGGACATCCCTCCTCATCGTCATCAAAAAACTGATGCACAAGCTCAGGATTGAAAGTGTGTGGTGGATGCGCCGAACGACGATCTCCTCTGTCTTCTTCCGGAAACTTCTTCGACGAACAACGATCACGGTAGGGGTTTATTTTGAGAAATATTAACATCTTTATTCTATTCTTTAGTTGGAAAGGAATCGTTGCGGAGGTTGTGAAACAATTGAAGATCATATTTCTTAATTCTTGATGGGAAAAATGTTACCACCCTAAATGAGGAGGTTGTGGGACAAACTAATATGGCACGACCACTTTGCCGTTCATTTTTTTTGATTATCTTCGGCATGGCAATGTAATGACAAAGCGACGTTGAAGGCGACGAAGGGAACAATTAAAGGCCACATTTCCCATGGCCTCTGCGAGCTGCATCGCGCCCCAGCCATTCCACACTCTGGGATGACCCGCTACCCTCTTGGTCGCCCTCCGATCCCAATGTCGGCCAGCCCGGCGGCCTCCCAGCCCCTGCCGTCTTGCCTCCCAGCTTGCCTGGCCGCCTCCTGGCCACCCTCTGGCCCATCTCTCGGCCGCCTCCCAGTTTCCACCCCCAGACTCTTGAGCCACCACCCAACTGAACTTATTCCCTAGCCACGCCAGCCTCCCGAGCCTACCTATGCCCCCCTTGTGGTGCCCTGACCTAACCAACCCAATTGTGCCCTCCGGGTCGAGCCACACCTTCGTGGCGCTTGGGGCAGAACTGGACCTGATCCCCGGCTAAACCGCCCATGCGCCCTATTGGGATGGGCCCAATAGGACAGGCTGAACCTAACAGTCTAGCCCGCCCAATGGGCCAGGCTAGACCTAATTGGTCTGACCTGGTCAGACCGGACCTGAGCCCACTACCGACCCTTTACTATCATTGGCCACATCTTTGGAACCGGATGACCGTTTGACGAACTGTTAGTGGAACCGGTATTCTTGGAGTGTGATGGTCCCTTTGAGTATACCCCACTTGAGATCGGGGTATAATTGAGATACGGTCAGGTTGGATCGTGCACGAATCCAATTGGGACCCTTAGACTAAAAGGCTGATAACTCATAGACCGGGTGTCGGATTGACGCGTCGTCTATTGTGTTCAGACCTCTATGAAGTGGCGGACCTTGAGGTACATTTACGTGGGACTTCGTGAAAGTTGGTGCATCGATCAGTAGCTCATGGAGCAGATCCTCCCAAAGGCAAGAGAGCTTAGTGTGGAGACCTAGTAGCTGGATGAGACCTGGCAACTACTAACCGATTCGACTCGGAGTGATTTGACTAGCCCAGTGGGGAGCGCCTTGGAGTTGTGGCTGACCCACAGGGGGAGTTCCTTGGTGTTGCGGCAGACCCAATGTACTCGACAGGAGGAGGACCTCAGGAGGCCACGATGGGGAGTTCCATAGTGACGTGGCAGACCCATGGTGGGGAGTGCCTTGGTGATGAAGTGGACCCATGGTACTCGACAGGAGGAGAACCTCAGGAGTCAAAGGTTAGTGGGAAGTGCCTTCGTGACGCAGTAAGTCCACTGTACTCGATAGAGGAGAATTTATATAGCTACCGAGGTTTAGACAGTGTGACTAGGGATGTCACTTGATACTACCTCTAGAATAAAATCCTGGTTTGAGCTGAGTCAGTAACTTTTGTGCTTACCTCATGATTAAGATGGATTACTTGATAAATTTTGTATATGTATGGGAATATACCTAATTTGGGTTATTTGTTGTTTTCAAACTTTGTTGTTTATCCTTGTTGGTTTTTGCGAAACTTTGAGGGTCTCAAGGTCCCTAATGAGAATCGTTATAGTCACCTCAATATGTGTTATGCCTGCACCTCATTGTATTGGATACAGACGATGGACATCACTGACAGAGACTGAGTGTACCAGGACTAAACGATACTCGAGGGTGGACCGCACGTCATGACAGCACACAACGGGGACGAACGGACGAGTAGTGTTCTGGAGGCTATCTCTACCTACCCTTCATGTAGGATTTCCTGGTACATTATCCAAGAGCCATTTTCTCTTTCTCCAGTACTTTTACGTTTAGTTTCCTTGTACTTTATAGTTGGGATTTTATTTTTGGCCCCTTTACTTTTCATATCTCCTTTTTTATATAGTTTACATAGTGTTTTATGTTTAGTTGTGTGCTCTGTTGTGTGAATTTACAGTTTATAAAGACAATTCCTTCCCATTTTAAGGGAAATTACGCCTTTAGTGCTAGTCGCCAGCCCCTGGCCTATGGAAGGCGGGTTTGAGGTCGTCACAGCATGGGCCCTGGCTGATAGGTCGTAAAAAATTGGTATCAGAGGAGTCAGTTCTACCACAGAACGTAATGCTCTGATCTTTTCTGTGAAGCAATAATGTTAAGGGTATTAAGTTTCGTTTTCAATTCAGGGAGTCCAATGTTGGTGCGGCGGTTGATATATCCATACACCTGGACACTAACTATGGATTTCTGAATCAGTTTTTTGAAAACACAGATTGTGTGTGTGTTTTCAATGGTTTTCCTTAAGTTAGCTCAACTAGGTCAGCTCATCAGGTATAATTTTATGACCATGTCTCATCTTTTTTTCAGTATGCCTTCCTGTGGATAACCAGAAAGAGTCCCGAAAGTTGTATGCACATATAGCTCACCGAGCGATGAGGCCTCGGTGTGGGGAAATTTTCTAGTAGAGGCACCAGTGGTACCACAACCCATTGGGCCACCGATGCCACCAGCCCCAACAGCAGAGGATGCATGCCGCTTGAGCGCACTACATGAGTTCCAAAACAAGAGGCCGCCCAGGTTCAGGGGTGAGACAAACCTGCAGGTAGCTCAGGATTGGCTGGAGGCTATGGTGAGAGTCTTCATACTATTAGGGACACTGACCGACTATATAGAGATCCTCACTGCAAGTTTCCTTTAGGAAGTAGTAGAACAATGGTGGATCCTGATGCTCATGGAGCATGACGCGATGACACTACTATGGGAGGAATTTGAGAGCTTATTTTGGGAAGAGTTTGTCCCAGCCACCCTATGTGAAATGAAGATATAGGAGTTACTTCACCTACAGCAAGGCAGAATGACAGTGGCATAGTACTCTGTGGTGTTCACCGACCTCTCGCTCTACTCCACAGATATGGTATGGGACCCATTGTTCAAGACCCGGACCATAGAGCAGGGGATCAGGCAATAGATCAAGGATTCAATGATCTCCCTCAGCATCCCAACTCAAGTAAGGGTGTTGGAGCGAGACCTCTTCGTGGTGAGTTTCCTTGTTGAGCAGTCTCCAGCAGTGAGACCCACCTCTATTTGACATGCAACATAATCTTCTACAACTGGAATTAGATAGAAGTCATAGTGGTCCAGGAGGACCAGACCCACAGGTGGGAGACCGCATGACTCTGGATCAGTTGTGTGGGGAACCTAGGGCAGAGAAATACATGCCAGGAGTGGGAAGTGTTTCTAATGCATCAAGCAGGGTCAAATGGCTCATGAATGTCCAACCTACCATTCGGATGATCAGCATATGGTCGAAGGAGCACCCAGTAAGAGACAAAGATTAGATCAAGATGGTCCACATGGCGCTTGTGGATGTTTAAGAGGAGCTGGTTAAGAAACTGGTGGTGGGCGACATTTCGAGTTGTTACTGCCACCACCACTATGAGGTCTACCCCGACCGGAGGGATCAGGTGGACAGGGGAGAGCTCAGCTCCATCTAGATGAGGCTTACGATCATGGTACTCCGGAGATGATTTGAGGTACAGTCAGTGTCTACTCTATCTTAGCTATAGTTCGTATAGACACAGGTGCCAGTCACTCTTTTATTTTCACTGCCCTTGTTTGGAGGTCGGAGATTCTGACGGTGCCGCTGCCTCGATCCATACAGCTAGAGACTACTACAAGAGAATAATCAATTATTACACAATGGTGTTGGTAGTGTGAACTTACTCTAGGAGGTGAGAGCTTCAGCTAAGATCTCCTTGTTGCGGCGTCGAGGCCTTATGATGTCATCTTACGTATGGACTGGTTATCTACAGTCCATGCTTAGGTCGACTGTATTAGATGCAAAGTGCGGTGTGTCTGCACGTATGGGACCAAGTTCACCTTCACTAGTGAAAATGGAGCTTCTGCAGTATAGGATGGAATTTCCTAGAAGAGAGTACAACCAATCACTCATCAGTTCCCTTTCCTAAACCATAGACAATTTGATGTGGAGAGTCTGAATTATCCTATAGTGGTGGACCAGTACGTAGATGTTTTCCCTAATTATGTCCCACGTCAACATCCTCACAGATATGTGGACTTCTACATTGACCTCTACCCCAGGAAAACATCGATATCTACTCCAGCATATCAGATATCTCATGCTGAGCTTCGTGAGATGCGGGTACCACTGGAGGACTTGTAGGGGAAGTGATTCATCTGGCCCATTGTTTCTCCCCAGTCAGCCCCAATTCAGTTCTCCAAGAAGGCGGATGGAATCATGAGGTTTTCTATTGACTACTGTTTCTTGAACCAGGTGACCCTGAAGAACAAGTACCCACTCCCGAGGATTGACGGCCTCTTTGATCAGCTAAAGGGAGCACATTGGTTCTCGAAGATAGACCTTAGATCTGCCTATCACCAGCTGAGTTTTCAGGATGAGGATGTGCAGAAGAAAACTATCTGATTTCGTTATGCCCACTACGAGTTCTTAGTTATTCCTTTCGGCATAACCAATTCTCTAGTACTGCTCATGGGACTCATGAAAAGGATTTTCTAGCCTTACCATGATCACTTTGTCGTAGTCTTCATCGACGAAATTCTAATCTACTCGACTACTGAGGAGGAGCATGCCTGCCATTTTAAGGTAGTACTTGACACACTCCGAGAGAACCAAAATTATGGTAAGCTCTCGTAGATCCAGTTTTGGGTCCAATAGGTTCACTTTCTGGGACATGTCATCTTGGAGGCTGAAGATGCTGTAGATCCAGTGAAGATGGCGGCGTTACTTTCTTTGGAGCCACCCAGAAGTGTGATGGAGGTATGGAGTTTCCTGGTTTTGGCTTGGTACTATCGCAGGTTCATGCCCGACTTCTCCAAAGATGAATCACCACTATCAGCCTTAAATATGAAGGGGAAACCCTTCGTTTGGTTGGAGAGATTCCAGCAGAGCATTCCGGAGCTGAGACAGAGGCTGGCTAGTGCCCCCATCTTGAGGCTTCCAGAGGAGGGCGTAGGGTACGTAGTTTACTGTGACACATGAGGGACAAGATTCGGATGTTTCTTAATGTAGGAGTGAGAAGTGATTGCTTATTCTTCATGACACCAGAGAAAACATGAGAAGAACTACACTACCCATGATCTAGAGTTAGCAGCAGTGGTATTTTCCTTGAAGATGTGGTGGCACTACCTGATGGGCAAGCGTTTTACCATGTAATCTGATCACAAGAGTCCCAGGTATATCTTCTCTCAGAAGGACCTGAACCTAAGACAACTAGTTCAGCATGAGTTCCTATAGGACTATGACTTTGAGATAGTTTATACTACTAGAGAGGTGACTGTTGTAGTATATGCACTAAGCATGAGATCCGGTATACATCTTTTAGGTGAGGTGGTGGAGTAGATTTTCTTCAGTCCCTTACAGTCACTCCCCCACTACTTCTATGAGTTAGAGAGGCACAACATGGGGACGCTAACTGTAGGACATGACTAACTCAGATATCCATAGGCCAGGCACCTGATGAATTTTCTGAAGGTGGGGAGCACTTCATCCTCTTTAGAGGACATACTATGGTACTAGTGTCACATCAGGAGGATGTTTTGAGGGAGTTCCACAGATCCCTTTTAGTGGTACATCTAGGAGTGGTGAAGATGTAACAGGACCTTCAGCGACATCACTGGTGGAAAGGTATGAAGAAGGGAGTATATGATTTTGTCTCTCGATTCCGCAATTTTCAGAAAGTGAAGGCAGAGCAACAGGTAACAGCATGCTTGGTTTAGCCTTTAGAGGTCCCAGAGTGGAAGTGGTATGGGATATACATGGACTTTATGATTGGAATTCCACATATATCTAGGGTCATGACTTGATTTGGGTTATCGTTGATTGACTCACCATGTCAGCCCCCTTCCTACCGATCATAGAACAAGGTTCAGTAGAGAGTTTGGGATGTCTCTATGTGCAAGATATTGTGCAGCTACATGGAGTACCTTCTTCTATTATCTCTGAATGTGATGCACGGTTTACTTCCCAGCTATGGGAGGGGTTGTAGGAGGCTTTCGGGATACAGCTTCATTTGAGAACTGCCTTCCATCCTCAAACGGATGATCAGACTGAGCAGACCATTCAGACCCTCGAGGACATGTTTCATGCTTGTTTCCTTTACTTCGGTCGCAGCTCGGAGGATCACTTACCTTTGGTGGATTTTTCATACAACAACAGATATCACTCCACCATTGATATGGAACCTTTTGAGGCATTATAAGGGTGACCTTGCAGATCACCATTTAGCTAGACTGAACCTGGAGAGTCAGCACTAGTGGGACCAGAGATTGTACGAGCTACCACGGAGAAGGTGAAAATCATTCAGGAGTGGATTAAGACTGCACAGAGCAGACAGAAGTCATATGCTGATAGGAGACTGAGACATCTAGAGTTTGAGGATGGCAGCCACGTCTTTCTACAAGTCACACCTCGATGAGGTTTACAGATATTTGGTGGAGGAGGAATGTTATATCTGAGATTCATCAGGCCTTTCCAAGTCCTCAGTAGAGTAGGTGAGGTGGCTTACCACCTGGCTCTTCCACATTAGTTGCACCAGGTGCACTTCTTGTTCCACGTATCTAAGCTGAGGAGATATGTGCAGGACCCTTCTCACATCATTGACCATGGAGAGCGGGACTTCGATGATGGGGAGACATTTATTGAGGTTCCAGTGGAGATTGAGGATCGACAGGATCAAGTCCTTCATGGACGGTCGATAGCTCTGGTTCGCGTTATCTATCTCCACGAGAACCTTTGGGGGAGAACATGGGATAAGGAGGCTCATATGCGTGGTCAGTACCCCCACTTGTTTCCTTAGTTCGATTTGTAGCTTATGGGGACGTAAAGCCCTGAGTTGGGGAGAATGTAAAGACCCAGAATTTTTATGGTATTTTTTTTCTTAAATACATGGTAGTTTTATGAGTCTATGAAAATTTATGGTGTGTGGTTCTGAGGCCCGATGTGCCAAAAATCAATTTCTGATGTTTTTTTCGGGTACGTTCATTAAACACACGAGCATGTTTTTTTATAACTTTTGAACCAGTGCTCGGAATTGAAACCCAAGGGCACAGTTGAACTCACAGCGCCAATATTATCTTAAGAATACTTTCATCTTGACGGCAGTTGTTCGAGAATAAAAGTTATTTTTTGGGTTTTCGTGGAAAATAATAAAATAAAGCGAGATTCACTTTATTTTTATTTGAGCCGCCATGTGGCTGTTTGGAGGTGGGTCCCACAGGATCTATAACAACCATGTAGATGTTGGAAGTGGGGACCACCAGGCCATAACCTCCCATGAGAAATTATGGTGGTGGGGATAACCACGCCTCAACCTTCCATGTGGGGTTACTATGGTGGGGACCACCCGAGACCACCTAACCTCCCAATTTGAATAATAGGGGTGGGGACCACCCGGCACCTATTAATGGGAGGAGAGGAAAATCTCTCAACTCCCCACATTAATGAGGGGGAGCCCCTTGACCTCCTCCACCATTTATGGTGCCACCATCTCCTCTTTAATTATTTGCGCTAGAAAAAAAATTATTAAGCCAAATCCTACCCATTAATTAATTGAGGAGTCTCTTTTAATAAAACACTAGAATTTAAATTTTAAACCCAACTATCTAAAATAATAGACAACATTTTATTTATAGGGGATTTATATTCACTTTTGGCATTTGGGTGTTATATTGGGGATAGGAGAGCGTGGGAGAATTAGAATTCTCCAACGAAGAACCCCCATCTCCCAATGAAGAACGAAGAACATGTTCTTCCAATAAAGAATTCCGAAAATGAGTGTCTTTGACTTTTTCGTCTGAGGAAACCGACGTGGGACATCTTCATCAACCGACATCCCTCCTCATCATCATCAATGAACCAATGCATGAGCTCGGGATTAAATGTGTGTGGCAAACGCGACGATTGACAATCTCCTCTGCTTCTTCCCACAACTTCTTCGTTGAACAATGGTCAAGGTAGGGGGTTATTTTGTGTAATATTACATTCTTTATTCTCTTATTCGATTGGAAAGGAATCATTGTGGAGGTAGTGAAACAATTTAAGTTCATCTTTCTTACTTCTTGATGAGACAAATGATTCGAACCTAAATGCAGAGGGTGTTTTCCAAACCAACATGGCCCGACCCCTCCGCCGTTCTATTTTCTGATGATCATTGGAATGTAGACTTAACAATGAAGTGGATTTGAAGGTGACAAAGGCAACAGGCAAAGGTCGCGCTTCACACGGGCTCCATGAGTCGCACCGCGCCTCAGTCGTGCCGAACCCTGGGTTGAACCACGACCCTCCCGGTATCTAGCCGCCCGCCTGGCAGCCTGCCCAGATGCCTCCCGGCCACCCACCAGCTCGCCCACCGGCCTGCCCGGCTGGCTCCCGGATCCCAGCCGCCCAACCGCCCGACCCCCCGAGCTGCCCAGCCACCCGACCTCCTAAGCCTCCACCTGACCGAACCGGTGCCCTGACCACACCAGCCTTCCGAGCTGGCCCAAGGCCCCCCTCATGGCACCCTGGCTAATCTGGACTGACTGCGCCCTCCAGGAAGAGTCGCGCCATGGCACACCTTTGCAGCGCTCTAGGCCGAGCCGAACCTAACAGGCTGGCCCACCTAATGGTTCGGGCCAGACCCAACCGTTCTGAATGGGTCGCCCTAGACTAGGTCAGGTCAGGTCGGTCTGCCCGGGTTGGACCAGACTCGAGCCCACTACCGACCCTTTACTTTCTTTGTCCATATCATTCACACCGGACGACTGTTTGATGAACCATCAATGGAACTAGTATTCTTGGAGAGGAATGGACATTTTGAGTATACCCCAAAAGAGATCAGGGTATAATTGAGATACGGTCAAGTTCGATCATGCACGAATCCAACAGGGCTGCCGAGACTAAAAGTCTAATAACTCATAGAATGGGCGTCCGATTGACGGGTCATCTATTGCGTTGAGACCACTATAAAGTGGAAGACCCTGAAATAATTCTATGTGGGACTTCATGATAGTAAGAGTATCGACTCTTAGCTTTTGGAGAGGATCCTACCAGAGATAAGAAAGCTTAGTGAAGAGGCCTAGTAGCTGGCTGAGACCGGATGACTGTTGACCGATTCGACTCGGAGTGATTCTACTAGAGAAGTGGGAGCGCCTTGGAGTTGTGGAAGACCTTCAATAGGGAGTGCCTTAGTGTCACGACAGACCAATGGTACTCAACCGGAGAAGTACCTCATTAGGCTATGAGGGGGGAGAACCTTGGTGACGTGACAGACCCATGGTGGGGAGCACCTTGGTGATGCAGAAGACCCACGGTACTCGATAGGAGAAGTAGCCCAGCAGTCCACGGTTACTGGGAAACACCTTGGTGACGCGGCAGGCCCACTGTACTCGATAGAGGAGGAGTTCTCCAACATAAGAGGTTTCAACAGTGTGACTGGGGATATCGCTTGATACTACCCCTATAATAAAATCATAGTTTGATCTGAGTCAGTGACTTTTTTGTTTACCTCATGATTGAGATGGATTACTTGATAACATAGGTTTATTTATGGGCACATACCTATGTAGGTTTATCTGTTGTTTTCATACTTTTTGGTTTATCCTTTTTGGTTTTTTTGAGACCTTGGGGGCCTCGGGGTCCCTATTGAGTATCGTTATACTCACCCGTGCATAGGCCATGCCCGCACATCATTGTGTTGGATGCAGATGACGAACAACGTTGACTGAGGCTGAGTGTACCAGAACTGGATGGTACCTGTAGGTGGTCGACATGACGTGACGGTACACGGAAGAGACAGATGGATGATGAGTGTTGTGGAGGCTATCTGTACCTACCCTTTAGGTAGGATTTGCTAGTGGATATTCCATGAGTCATTTTCCCTTTTTCTAGTACTTATTCTTTCAGTTTCCATGTACATTACAATTGGGCTTGTAGTCCAGCCACTTTACTTTTTATCACTCATTTTTTATACGGTTTACTTAGTTTTTTTATCCAGCTGCGTGATCTATTGTGTGCGTTAAAATATTACAAAGGAAATGCCTTCCCAGTTTTAGATAATTACACCTTTGGTGCTTGTCTCCAGCCCCTGGCCTATGGAAGGCGAGCATGGGGTAGTCACGGCACAGGCCTCGGGGGACACGTCGAGACAAATGCATTCAAGATTAATCATCATATCTCTGAGAAATGAAATTGAGATATGAAAATTACTATGGATTTAGAAACGCTTGAATAAAATTCCATTAAAAATAGAATATAAAAATATATTTATAAATACATTAAATTTTAATAAATTATGTTGAAAACTTCCATATATATGTATACACACAATAAAAAATAAAATAAATGGTGGATATGGAATAATTCTCAATGGAAAAAATGGAGATATAAAATCTGGTACAGTATTGTAAAAATTAAATCATAATTATTAGAAGAATTGAATCAAGAAAATAATTTTAAATACCATAAAATAAGAATTAATAATTATAATATGTGTCAATGGGTCAATAGGTCGACCATATAAAATAATAATATGTGTTTCTATTGACAACATGCCTCAATAAAAGGAAATTTGGATTCAAACATTTACCTTAATTCCAATCATCAAAAAATCATATCTAACCTACATTTTTATAAACATAACTATCTTAAAAACTCATTTCATAATTTTATTTCAATATATGTCCCTTTTAAAACATTTTTTATAGTCATTTATTATGTACTCATTTGTTTGTTATTTGTTATTTAGATTATCAAATGTCGTTATTATGATTGTTTCACTCAAGATTATTATTAGAAATATTAAAACCCATTATTTGATACTAAAATAATCATTATAATATTAAAAAATATATTTAAATGATTATGTAAAATTTATTTAGAAATCCAAAAGTTCATTTTATGTGAACAATGGGTATGGTTTAAAATAATGATATCCACAAAGATCTTTTTTTGGGTAATTTTCTAATACTACAAATTACTTCAAAATGATCATTATTTTTCGTTTCATACATTAAGTGAGATTTTAATTAAATATAAGAATACTTAATATAATATAAATTCATATATTTTTTATAACCAACCATGTATGGAGGTTATGAAAAATAGAACACATGACTCATGGATGTGATAGTTCACGCATACGCATGGGAGACGTTTTGATTTCCAAAAAAATGGATAGAATTTAGAAATTGATTAATATTTTAGGACTATAAATTATTATAGAAATAATTATTAGTTTATAAAATAACTTTTCAAGTATCCAGGAAATTTTTTAATTAATATTAAGCACATGACCTCATGGAGGCAGTAGTCTGCAAGTACTCATGAACAAAATTTTAATTCTTCTAAGGGAAAATCTTAATATGGATATTGATTATTACATATAATAATATATATAAATATAATAATAACTAGTAGAATAATAATATTTTCATCATATTTTAATGGGTAATATTGTTTTTGAGGAGAAATATAGTTCAGAAAAAATATTAGATATCGATTAGTGCTTATGTTGAGAATTTGAAATTTCCCTTAATGTAATTATTTGAAAAAGAGGACCTCATTAAAATTATTAGGAATATAATATTATCATTTTAGAATGTAATTATAGGGGAGTTAAAATTTTTACAGATTCAAGAGAAATTTCAATTTTTAGAGTGGCTTGTATGGGTTGTGGAAGAACCCTTTTATAATTGGATGAAATGGCCTTTAGTAAATATAAAATTTTAAAACAAAAGAAACACAAGTTTCACAAGAAAAGTGGAACAAAAAATTTAGATTAATGAATAGTATAAATTTTTGGGTCGATAAAAACCTAAAACACTAATTTTAGAACAAAATTAATTTTTTTATCTTTTAAACATAATTAAACACTTTTTACCTTAATTTACATATATCGCGGTGAATAAATGTTTAATATTTGTAAATAATTGTTATGAATATAATTTAAAAAATGCATATTAAATAATTTATTAATAATAATTAAAAAATGAAAACAATTTTATTAATATAAAGGTTATAAGTGTGTGAAAATTAAATTTTAATTTTAGCACAAATTACCCTCAAAACCCCATATTTGGAAATAGTGTATTTTTAAGCATGAAAATTATGTTTAGGTTAAAATTATAAATTCAACTTCATTAAATAAAATGAAATTTTTTATTATAAATAAAAATATTTTTGTGGATTTAAAATAAATCCATAACCAAATTCTAAGTCATAGATAATTAATTAAAAGAAATGGTCTAATAATAATTATTTTAAATCAATATTTCTTATTATTCAAAATGGTTAACATGGGAGTTCTAAAATCAAATTAGTTTCTTATTCAAATTTTACCTATTAAAATATGATTTTTAATTAAATTTTTATATAATTCTATATCTTTCATATATAATGATAAAGTCGTAAAACATACAATAATAGAAAAAAAATATTTTCATTATTCACCTAAAACACACTTTTTTTTAAGTCTAAAAAAATTCAACCTAATATAATATCACTATGAATAAATGAAACCTTTTTTTTCATTTTACAACTTAAAAATCTATAAATTAGTTATTTTATTTTTAAATGGAAATTTAATATATTATGAAAAAATATTTTTATAGGAAAATGAATTTTTAAATAATATTTATTCCAATGATTATTTCTTAACAATTAGTACATAGTAATAATTTATTATTCAACTAAAAAATAAATTGTATTATTATTTAACAATGATATATTTTATTTCTTAAAATATAAATTCAGAGTGCAATAAAAGTTATTTTTTTAAAAAACACATTTTTATTCCATAAATGAAGGTTTGCTTATTACATGACTGATAATAACTGTTGGATGAATGATAATTTCTATAATTTTATGTATATTCATTGGAAAAATTAATTTTTTATTAAATTAATATAACCAAAAATAGCTATAATTAGTTATTTGTATTATAGTCATTTAATTTTATTGATATATTGATATTAAAATATTAAGTTTAATTTTATCATATCATTCCTTGATAATTATATTCTTATTAAATAGTGATATTTTTGTAATAAAATATTCTAATATAATATTATATTTTTGTTATGTTATATAATATTTGTAATAGTTAAATTTGATGATAAAGATACACAAATTCAGCATACCTATCAGATACATGTATAGTCAATGATTATATTAGTGATGATCATATTTCAAATGAACATATTTTTAACACTTAGATTTCATTCTGGTGTATATTATATGGTCATTCATCCCATTAATTCACTTAATTATCAATATGATTAAAATAGTTTTAGTTCATATCATACCTTCTCTATTAGTGATCAGGGTTATGACTGTCATGGAGAACTATGATTTTAAGGATTATATGTTAATTTTATTTATAAAGACCTTTTTTACTTATTCTTATGAAATTTTTATTTTTTTTTTATTTTTTCAGCATCATAACATATTAATGTTTTTTAGGAATTGTAATTTTTTTTCATTATAATGTATAATAATTTTTTTCAATTTTGTTTTTTCATGTGAAAAAAGATATTATTTATATTATTTATATAATGAATATTATATATTGGAATCTCAAAGTATTATGTTTCCCTTTTTTGACATATCCTCTAATTTGAATCCTAACTATGGAACTTATAGTTCATTTTGAATCAGATAATCTTCTATCTTCATTCTCTCAATGTTGAATTATACTCTTTCAAAATTTTCAAATCTTGTCACTTCCCTCTTTCAATGAAATACTTTTTGTTAAAATTTCTCCAACAAAATAAAAATAACACCAAAAAAATATTAGCAATATTAATTGATCATTTTTTTAATTATGATGTCGGGCATTGCTGAACCATAAACACTAATACAATTTTTTGGGATTGAACTTTGACCTCTTATCACTGGATGTTAAACCTCTAGAATCATCTATGTGTATAATAATAATATGGAACATCCTAGACCCAAATAAAACCCCTATATTCTAACGTACTTCAACATTGAAATTTGAAACACATTTTAGATCACCAGACCAATTCAATCAATCCAAACACACACAAAAAACTCAAGTGGAAATAAAAGAGAAATTATTGGAAAAAGGATTTATATGATCTGGATTTTATGTATTATATCCACAAGAGAAAAATGGAAAACATTTAATTTAAATAGAATATAAAATATTAAAATTACGATTGTAAAATGATCAAATTCGATCAAAAATCAAAAGTGATATTGGAACTCTTGCACAAGAGATCCCGCCTCACTTTTATAGTTGTGTAAGATCCAGGACTTTAATTTGGTTTGAAATCATTATTTTATGTTTAAATATTTCATTTTAATCTTATTTAATTCATATGTTTTAATGTCGTGTTTAGGAGGTTTTAAAAAAATTTGGGAGCCTAGAGCATTGGTTTTTAGAAGAAACAAGTGTACGATTAGTGCATGGTTATAAATAACCATGTGCCTCAAATTTACAGACCTTTTGGGGGTACCAAACGGTTAGTTAAACCATGCGAGGTTGGAAAAACATCCCTGTCAAATGTTATATGCATTTTTCCAGTGAGATATATATGGCGTGCACACGTTTTGTGAAAACTTTTGCAAACTGTGGAAGGTGGTGTACCATGTGGACAAAAGTGGCCCATGATTGGTGTAGGGTTTGGAAATCCATGAAGAAATACATTTTTCCCATTTAAGAAGTTTTAATTTACTATTTTTATCCATATCCACATTAAACTAAATCCACCCATATTTCCATCCATTCTCAACTATATGACAACTATTAGATATCCATATCATCCCAACCTAATAATTTGTAGATCATGTCCATATGACTTCTAATTAATGTTTCCTTAGTATCATTTATCCACCATTAGTAAGTCTATGATTCAAATTCATCCTTCTTTTTTTCCCATATCAAATTATTGATCTTTATGAGCTTATATTTTCTATTTTTAGTGTGTTTCTCATGTTTCTTTTATTCCTCTTATTCAATCCTGCATATGAAGTTCATATTAGATGAGGACATATCTACCAATATAATATAAATGGTCTCATTATTTTCATTAAAAATTGTGATATCTATAATCTGTGTCATTTTGATGTGAGCCATAATTTTGGTGAATAACCTCTAAAATAAAAATTTACACTAAATTAAATGTATTTTCTTGATGATAAACTCCCATAAATCCCTTGAATGTTTTTTATGATTGACGGCATTGATTTGACCACCCCTTTGGGTGTGTTCATTATATATACTTGAAACTTTTTTGATGCATTATGAAAAATCCACCTTCTACGGTGGGCTTGGCTAAATTTTTTCCATACAATGATTAAGTGGTATTAATTGATATATTAAATGATTAATTATTAATGATTAGGGAAATTACATGTCACATGACCCTATAACCATGAATTATGTTCATCAATATATGGGAATAAACTAAAATGTTAAATTATATAATTTTATTACATGGTCTTTATTAAATGATGAATTATACTCCTGACTAAATGAAATTAAATGAAATGTGAAATGGTATACAGTTTACATTGATCTTATTATGACTATTACATATAAATATAGGATGTCCTTCCTTTGGATAGACTTTGATTCAACCCTTGGGTTTTCCTTGACTACTCATAAGATGCCACCTGATTCATGGATATGATTTACAAGGGTTTATACTAATCATGGACTCGGTCCCTATCTTACATTGATTATTATACAATCATAAGTTGATGGACGCATATATTACTTTTCTCTCAAAATTATAATTCTTTATTTTATCTCATTTGTTTTTTCTTGATGTCTTATGACACAGGCCACCTCCTATTATATATTTCCGATCCAAATATGTCTATCCCAAGCCACCATGGGACTTGGTCCTGATGCTAAACACATTTATAATTATAGGTGATCATTGTCAAGGGTGAATCTATGGATTTCACTCATACTCCTAAATCCAGACTGGATGAGTTATTATTATTAGTTTGAATGACCTTCTATATTCAATGACATCATGGTTACACCTTGGGGCCTATATTATAATTATTATCACATGGTTACTTATTACTATAACACTGTTCAATTTTCATTCACTTACTAGACACTATTAGATACCACATGTGGTGTTAGACTAAATTTTACTTGCACCATGTTCAGGTTATCATTTGGAACCCCAATTAGTATTCATAGTTGTAGTTAGGGAAAAAGGTAAGTTCCCTACTATGGATGGTTTATTTTATGTACTAGTGTCGAATATGGTAGTAGATAATCGATATTTTTTTATCATTTCAATTTGGGATTTCTTTTTTCCTTTTTATTATTTTTTAGAGCATGTATTGTTTATAGATTCAACCATGTTTCTATTATATCCCCCATTTTTGTCAAGAATCATGAAATCAGTATTTTTTATATGTTACTAGGTATTTTAATCATATTAGTGTTTATATTGATTATTTAGTTATGCTGCAATTTGTTTTTATTCTATAGATGTAATATCTTGCTTCAACTAATTTTTAAATTATCACTGTTGGGTGATACTTTGATCCTCAACCTACAACCTCCCTACAATACCATCATATAACCTTTATTTAGTAATCATCCTCTAGAATATGATGATATTTTATTTATTTCATGTGGCCCACCATGTTTGGTTTTTTATGAGTGATCCCAACCCATAATACCATAAATTGGAGACCTTGAATTTTTTCCCTTTCTTATTTTTATTTTAGGTTGAAGGATAGGACATGACGAATGTGTCATAATTTAGTAACAAACCTATTTCTGGTAGTAGCTAACCCATATATAGGGAAAGGAAATGTTTCCTAGGGATTGGATTTGTTGTTATGGTTTTCTCCTATTATAGTTGTATTGATTTCACTATTGGGTGAGACACATGATTTACGTATCTTATTATCATTTTGGATTTTCTTTTACATTTTTTCTAGTATGGTAAGGAGGTATTGTTTCATGGATCATTATAGGAACATATGTATTCACATTTCATATGTCTGTCATTTCATGTATATTTCATTTCAGGATTTCTTGAATACTTAATGTACGTTATTTGAGTGATATTTCTATTATTTAAATAATGTTTCTATAGGATGATTGAGAACAATAATTGGTTAATTAATTTTTTTCATCAACCTAAATGGTATTTTGTGTATACCATGATGGTACCACCTTAACATACCTATACTAACATGGATAAGTTATATGAATATCGTTACATAGAATGAAACATTATTTAATTTCAATTTTTATAAATTCCAATGTTAATTTATAAACATTTGAATTTTATAAAATTGGCATGGAGTTTTATTTAATCAAACTATCATATAAAAATTATTACATTTTGAAATCATATTTATCTGTCATGTTGTAGTTAAATGAAGTACTAATTGTAACTTATAACGGGAATACCTTTATAAACTGGGAATGGTAACTCATCCAACTTGAAAATGATATATTTAAATATGAACATATTGATTACTATGAAGTTAATTTTAATGGTTTTTGTTAAATGTGGGTGGTGATTTCCACATAAATATAGTTTTCTTCAATAACATGAAATTTTAAAACAATATGATAAAACCTCAATTATTATGATATGGGACCTCAACTAAGACCTGGCTATATTATTTCACGATTAGAGTGTCTCCTATGATAATTTATTACCTTGTATGTTACCTATAATTATCTTTAAGAGTGGGAAGATTTGTACATAATCTTATATGGGAAGGTTATATAACAATCCTATTATTATAATTGGGACATATCATATTATCTAATATTTTTCTTAACTGTGTATTTTTAAATATAAAAAATTTCCACCATGATTTCATAGAGTAATGCACAAAGAATGTAGCGATGAACATGATCTTGAGGTGGTGGGACATAAACCACTGATATTATGTCATATAGATCCACCTGAATAAACTCCTTATATTCCTTATATGGGAACTGATGTTCAGTTTTTATATGGTTTCATATGTGGGTTGTATTTTATATAGGGATCCCTATGACCTACCCCTTACATGGAAGAGTTGAGTAAGGAGTTCTCACATTAGCACCCTCTTACCTTTTTGAGGTAATATGGTCTATAGGCCTCCAAGTTAGGGAAATACGCTATGATTATAATCATCAATAATATTGAGACACCTTAATAAATGATGGTAAATCTTGACAGTTATATTCGTAGAGTCCCTTCCAATAAAATCGTATATGTTTTGAGTCTAACTGATCAATATTGGGTGATGATCAGGATTTAATTCTAATCAGTATTCTATAATTACTTCATTCCCAGTAAATTGAGGACAAATCGATCTAGGGAGTTTACACACATATATAATGGATCTTTATCAATTATGGTATACTCTTCTCTCTTCATAGAGCACCGAAATTTCATTTATCCTCTCCTTAGTGATTATTTTTCATGATTTATATGATTTTATGATGGGATTGTGCATGGCATTTGATCGTAAGTGAAATTTTTTTAAATGAAAACTATTCATTAAATAGTCAATAATTCCATTATCATATAGGGATCCCTAAGGGAATCAGAGGGTGTAATATAGTGTAGTTAATTTTGTAGAAATGTAATTAGTTCATCCAGAAATAGTTATTGTCTCTTAGAGTCTTTCTATCATGGTAGTGGAAGAAAAAGTACCCAAAATGATAATAGTGTTGCACATCATGAGTAAAAAGGATAGGGATTATGAATCACTATGGCACAAGATCACAAAATCAGTGTCGAGATTATCTATGAATGCTCCATATTCCATTTTTTTTGTAGAACGATAATTATATTGGCTAGTGAGTGTGGGTATTTTCTAACTCTGGGACATACAGTTAAATCATGAGCTCCAGGTTAGGTTGGGAGCTGGAGTACCATATTCCTTATAGGCTGAGGAGGTGGATGAGGATGAGGATGTTTGGTTTATAATATATAGTTTCAGCATAGAAAACTAACTCTTGGTAGCTAATTTATAGCTTAGGGATACAGATTAGGACATATTTTGAATTACATAATACACACAAGGAACCTAGGGTCGGGACTTCTACAGAATGATGTATGTTTTTGGTAGACTATACCATAATATCATCCTAATTTTATATAGGAACATCCAACTTCTTTATATCGTTGTCTATCATGAAAATTCATGGGCTTTAAATTCAGTTCTATTATGGTGTGATGAATATTGACACATTATTAAAAGTGCGGTCAGAATGTTTACAACAATGAAAAGGGTTCCCCACAATATTGGCATCTATCATTTCTTATGGAGTGTTCTGATCGTCGAGATGACAAGATTTAAATTCATTATCCTAATAGATTGGTTAGTCCCATTTTGCACCTATAACGATTATTATCTCTTGAATGTTTCCTTCACATCCCCTAGGGGTGGTGACTAAATTCATAAATGGGAGTGACATATCCCCGATATTCATGATGAACATGATCATTGTGGGCTTGTCATAGTGGAAACCCGAATTTCTAGTCTTTTTTTGATTTATCAAGGATCACGTCTGATAGATTTCCTACCTATTTAGGATCGTCTCAGTGAATTCTTCCATAGTAACATTTCTAGGAACCCACCTGTGAGAGGATTATAGTTTTTAATAATTTTATTTTCATTAGGAACATCCCTTTCCTTTCCCCCTCTATGATGGATCCTACTGAGCTTCAGTAACTCAAAATATAGTTGTAAGACCCTGTAGCTATCAGTTTTTTACAACATAGTAAATCTCCTTGGGGTTCACCTACTCATTTTTTCCATGAAGGTGGATTCAATACCCAATTATTACATGGATTATATGAAATTGAACTAGTTTATTATTCACAACCAGAATCCCCTCCCTCTTATAGACAACCTTTTAAAAATATCTATAAGGATCTAGAGCTTCCATGGAAACTGATTTTATTTTGGGATACTATATTGTATGAGTAACACCCTAAGATATATCACATATAAAATTCAGTAATAGAAATGTAATGTATGAGTTTTTTCTAATTTTAATCTATCTCATAAACTCGAAATCATTTTTCATGGAACTGATGAATCAGGTTTTCCACCCATATTTAGATCCCTTTGCGGTCATTTTAATGGATAACATCATGGTTTCCTCTTAGACTCAACATGATGATTAAAAATAAATTGATATCATATTGACCATACTAAGGTAGGATTTTTTATATTATACGTAACAATATTCTTTTTATGTATTGATAAGGTTCACTTCTTGGGTCACATAATCTTAGAGGCATCAGTATTTACAGACCTAGATAAGTTGAGGGTCATGGTTTTTTAAAGGAAACCATAGAACATCTTTGACATAAAAATATTTTTTGGGATTTTTGGGTACTATAACTGTTTTATTCATAACTTATCCTACCTTATATAACCTATAACATGCTGGAACAAGAAAGGTGTTAAATTATTGTGGTTTGAATCTTTTGAAGAAACCTTTTAGGAGTTGAAAGGGAGACATACCCCAAAACATATCGAAATATAACTTGAGACCCTTAAAGGCTACATTATTTACTATCATGTATCAAGCATCGGTATGAGAGCCATTTTGATATTGGATTAGTGATTCAGGGTATACAATTCTCATCAATAGAGACCTCAATAGTGTAATTATCCAATGAAATACCACAAAATAGTAGTAGTGGTTATTATATTGTGTTATTATAGGAACTATTTGTTTGGAGAATGATTCATTGTATACATAGACCAAATATGTCTCAAATATATATTCAACTCACAAGATGTGTTCCTTATATATAGATGGTGGGTAAAATAACTCTAGTCCTTCGATTTTGATATTGCTTATACATTTGGGGTGGGTAATGCAGTGGAAGACATGCTGAGTTGAAAGACTCAAACATAGGAATTTCAGGTGTCTAGTAGTGAGTGAAATTCGATGGCAAGGATCTTTATATGTGTATCTTGATATTTAAGAGTGTCATGAGAAACCCGTTCACACATCTTTGGCAGCGACTTCTTCATTTTTTGTATTGGGAAATGATGATATAACATTCTTATCTAGAGATCTTATTTCTAAGGGATAATTTTTTCATTGTGGACCAATGTAAAACCCAATGAAATTGTGGTATATATATTTATAAATTTAACCTTTTTATATCATTAATTTTACACAACACCATGACTAAATGAACAATTATATACAATTAAAAATAACAATTTAAACAGATTCATTGTAGTATATATATTACATCGGTGGGAATTAATATTATTAAAAAAAGATTTGAAATATATATATATTTTATATTTAATCATTTTTTACATTCATCTAAATTATTTTATAAACATAACATAATAATTAATCCAATTTTACGAATTAAAAGTCTATATTTTTTCAAAATGTTGTTTTATGGACTTTTAATGGAGAACATTTTTAAAATCACATTTTAACAATTTTTTATATTTTATTTTAAAAAATAAAACTTTTAATTCAAAGTGAATTGTAAAAAATTAATTTGTTTTATTTGGTTTTTATTTTTATGAAAAGTTTCATGTTTTTATGGATAATTAAAAATAATAATTTTTAATTGAAAAAAACAATTTTCCTTTGAAATAATTTATTGTTGAATTACATTTTTGATTTGTTTTAAAGTATAAATAGATAATTTTATTGTAATTTAATCTAATTTAGTTCATTTTCATCAATTTCACATTTAAATTATATATAAAAACATTCCAAATTTTTACATTTTTAATCATTAATAACCTGTTTCCTCACCTCATCAATGGGATTAATTTTAAATTAATTGATGAAACTACAATGTTTCATTTTTTAAAAATTAATTCCATATTTTGAATTAGTGGGTCCAAATTATGTAAAAAGTATATTATATTTTTGGGCATATGAATAGTAACATTAGTAATATTTTTTATTACCACAATTAAGGTTAAATAAGGTAATTAGTGGTAAAAATTATATTACAAATATTATAAAATTACCCTAACACTTGTACCAATTTTGTTAGATAAGTGGTTTTAGGATAAAATAATCCTCAGTCCTAAATTATAATCTTTTTAAGCCACATAGGTATTAATATGAATTCATAATATTTTAGTTATTGATAAGTTAAAAATGTCATACTCATATTTTTTAATAAATATAACATATTTAATTCTTGGTTATGCAAACCATTAATAAAAATATTAATATTAATTTAAAAGGAAATAAATTTATATTCATAATGATAATTTATTTTTAATTTTTAGAGAAAAAATAATTTAATTGATTACTTTCATAATGATGATGTGGTAATATTTTAATTAATGGAAATATCAAATAGATAATATGAAAAATATTAAAATATGTATAATTTAACATTATTAGTGAAAAAAAAATCATAGATAACTTTTCTATTTTAGAGATATATTAGAAGTGTTGGTTCAAAGTTATGATGTCAAGTGGAAATTTTTAAGAAGAAATTTTTTTAATAATATCAAAATTGACATAAGTAATACTTTAAAATAAATAATATTTTATTAAATGATTCAAAATTAATAAAATTTAAAATTGGTCCAAATAACTAGAATAAAGTTAAATATTTCATAAATCATCCATTTTGTGTTCTTTTTTTCATATTATAGTTACTATATTAACCCTAAAGAATAAAAATGTTAAGTTGTCATGGTAAGAGTTAAAAGGTTTAACAAAGGGTTAAAAAAAGATAATGATTAAAAATAATAATAATAACATGTACTAAAATTATTGGATGAATATTATTAGAGCCTTATCACATTAGTATATATTTGCCGTTGTTTAATGGGAACTTGTCAATGAAATTAACTTATATGTTATTTAAGTTAAATATAGTTACAAAAAGGACAATCTCTTTGTATTTAATATCTTTTGTGTTCACATAGGTATAAAATTTTGGTATGAATGAACCTAAATGTCAATTTTGATCATAATAAAATTATATTCAATTTAAAATTTTATTTTTAATCTTTAGAAATTATATAGCTTCCATAAATTCTTTTTCAGTGCTAAAATAGAATTTATTTAATTAAGAGAAAAATAAAATAATTAAATTTAAAAGTATTAATTTTGATATATTTATGATTAGTAAATTTGGATAATTAATTTTATTAATATATATGATATATTATATTTGTTTCAAATAATTATATTATAATTCTCATTTATCTTAATGTATTTAAAATCAAATTAAAAACAATAGAATAAAAATTTACAATAATGATATTTTATTTAACTAATACATTATTAAATTATTAAAAAATCAGAAAAAAAATATTTAATATTAAATGGGATAGGATATGTTCTAAAATTTATTAAACTATTCATTTATAGGCCATTTTTAAGTCTTTGGAACTAGAATAACCTTATTATAATTTAGAAGTTTTCCAATTTCTAAAAGTGCCCCAAAACTCAATTATAAAATTACACCTCCTCTTTCACATCCTAACAACACATTGATCATTATTTATCAACTAAAACCTACCAATTTGCATCATTAACTTTTGTAGTCACAAATTATAGGTTATTGTATTCTCAAAAAACCAACCCTAGTATCCCTAAGAAGAGATCAAATGGATGTTCACTAAAGAAAAGGTAATCATGTTTACCAAATCCATCAAAATTATTCATAAGTATTTTTCATCCTCAATAATTTTTTATAATAGAAAATAATTAATTTAGGATAATATATATTTTTATATGTCATTATGATTATGGTACAACAATAACCCTCGTTTTATCCATCCTATGAAAAATAATATGCCATGTCTGCTTACGTACCACTTACCGTATCCACACAATAGTTTAATTGTTTTTCATTACAATTTTACTTGGATAGGTATAATAATGAATATAGTGGATATAAATAATAAATATGGCATGATCTTTAATTTTTGTGATTAATATATCATCCAATTCATTACCACTTTACCATTTTGTAAATCATATCATTGCTCTTGTTTACGTCAGGCCAACTGTGTCCACAACGTGATGAGATTCATTATCCTTCTTATCCATTCAATAATGACTATAAAAATGTATATGGTTAATTAATATAATATTTATAAACATAATATAATTCTTGATATGTTGAAAACATATCCTATGCATAATAAAAATGACCTACCCAACAACAAATATATGAGAAAATAACGTAGTGTCACCCGAAACAGTGGTAAAAATGATATATTATTTAAAAATGATTTAAGAGGACCATATATGATTTCATAAATATGGATTTAGTTTTTGTATTGTTTAATAATATATTTTAACAATTATAAAATAGTTTAACACACACTCTACTAAAGGAATCTATAAGGTGATGGTTAATTCTACAATCTCATTTTTATTTGGGATTGTTTATACATTAGTTTCTATTGGTGAATATTTATCATCCATGACCTTGCATCATAAAAACGAATTTAAATATATTTTTATTATTATCCTAAAAATGTTTAATGACATTTTACCCATGTTTTACTTTTTATAATGTGGTCTCAAAGGAATATTTTTAGTTTTCCAAATGAGGTACATCATGACTTTTCATTACGGAAGGATTTCTTTTTTTACTAATGTGATGTGGGTGGATTTTTAATCCATCATGATTCCTTATAGTTTTGAAGATTACCTTATAATATTACTAGGTTACTATAAAATAAAATGTTTTCTTTTATAATTGTGTGTATTTTAAATGATTTCAAAAAAAATAAAGGATAATATCTCTCAATATATTTTAATTATTTTATTAGATTTATTTTCATATATCACCTCACCCTTTATTGAATTTTATTATTAATTATAGTTCATTTATTATTATAAAATCTACTATATTGAACTGAAGGGTTTATGATATTTTTTACTATATATATTTTATTTAGATACCATTAATGGTTTATTATTAATTTATTAACATTTAGTATGTTAGTTTTAATTCGAATGATTATATTGGTTATATTTCTCCCATTTCACATGACTAATGAATTAAACTTTGTAATATATGGGTGGGTCACATTATAACCCCTCGATGCATTAGTAGGTCATATGATACACTTTTTTTGGTTTTTTACATATTTATGTTTGGTGTCTTGGTCAAATCCATGATGGTATGTTTATGATTTCCAGTATTATTAATTCACTCATTATGATATTTTTTATTGATATTACATGTGATCATTAGAATAGTTGAATATATATGTTTAATTTTTCTAGATAATGTCATTAATTTTTAATTGTATTAATTATTCTTCTAAAATTATGCATAAAATTATGTTTGATTGGATTGTGTTTCCGTTATACACATT
The DNA here is from genome assembly GCA_963277665.1 of Viscum album. NCBI lineage: Eukaryota > Viridiplantae > Streptophyta > Magnoliopsida > Santalales > Viscaceae > Viscum > Viscum album. The sequence goes on along the minus strand of OY728161.1, from coordinate 870,503,267 downwards.
GCCTTAATGTTTATGATTGTTTATTTGTAATAGCCTTCAATGTATGCATACCCTTACTGATCATCTGAGCCCACCCATTTATTGTCATTTATAACAAGTATTAGAAAGAGTGTATTATTACTAATATGAATTGTTAAGGTGGGAGAATAATGGAGTTCTCCCAGGATTATCTACCTTTTATTTTATGTTTTTAGTAGTGATGTATAGTTTATTTACGTAATATGGATTCTAAGACTACTAAAAATATCAATAATTGGGATTTTATTATTGTATTTATGACAATGTAATAATTTATATCAGTAGCTCTGGGATACTAGGTTGAGGTTCCATATATTTTTTATCAGAGTAAGTTTAGAAGAAACCATAAAAACTATATTTAGAAAACATAGATTCGGAAACATAACCCTAAGATATATTTTTTGTATAACTGTAAAAGAAAATCCTAGAATTTTGGTAAGATATATATTATGAGATTCTTCCTAAAAATACATCCATGCTGGCATACTACAAATGGATGTGGTTCTGGTATAGATGTACCTAGGGGTATCTACTTTTAGAAGGTGAATCCGCCCAGACTCAACATAACCGGGTACATTACAGTGTGCCTTACTACGCACCCAATTTAACACTCCAAAGGTATATTCTTAGTATTTTCCACATTCTCATTAAACCCCATTACAGAGGATTTAAAATTATATATGTCCCAAAATAAACTATATTTATGATTTGGATATTAGTTATACATGAATTTTCAATTTAATTTATGTGATTCACTAGTTAGGTGATTATACATTATGCCTCATAATATTATGATCTAATCTAGTGTATGCTATTATTTGAAAATTGAACATAATTGAATGAATGAAAACCACACCAATACATGTAATCCATGTAAGTATTTCCCTCTATTTCAAGATAATTATGTTGGAGCTGAAGCTAAAACTAGTTATAAATAAATTATACATATATTGAGACATATGAATCAAGTTATGAAAAATAACCTCACATTTATAGAGTATCCTGATCCACAATGTGGCGGAAAAAAGTTAGACTACTTCATGATATATCAACTTCCATCGTTAAATGGGAATAAAAATCCATTTGAGTCCAAGAAATGGATTAGTTACTAAGAAAATATTTTTCTCACTTTGGGAAGTATAGAAATTGATAAATTTTTCATTAATGTTTATTATATTTTTATTGATGAAGATCAATCATGGTCATAGATTCAAATAAATAAGGAGGAGGGAGAAATTTCAATCATTGAATGGAATTATTTTAAGGAAATTTTGTTGGAAAACAATTTCCCTCGTGAACAATGAGCAGATATGGAGATACAATTTCAGATTGTATGTCCAAAGAAAAAATAGAATGTTAATAAGTATGAATCCAACTTTATAAGGTCATTAATGAATGATATGAACTATATTCATAACCCAAGGAGTAATATTGATAATTTCATTGATGGGTTAAATTCATTCTTCCAAAAGCCATTGGTCTCCAAAAATTTCTCAGCATAAGAAGAAATTGTATCATTTTCTATCAAGAGATAGAAAAATTATCTAATTGTAATGACTTTATAGTAATTAAAAACAATAATAGAATGGTGGATCAAGAGATGGATATAATTAAAAAGGAAAATAATAATTTACCCATGTGTTATAATTATTGGAAGAAACACCCCAACACTTTCCAAAATAGAAAGGGATTTTGTCACATGTGTGGGGTGAAAGTTTAGTAGGCTCGTGATTTTAAGGTATTGAAAGAGATATCTATATTCTAGGTTACAAATCTAATGAGTTGTGGAAATGTGGAATTTAATGTAACAATCATCAAGGAAATAAATCGCTGAAAAAAAACAAAGGGATCAAGGTCAATCATATGGTGTTATTATAGTCAATGTGGAATAATTAATGTATTTATGTTTTTGGATACCAGAATTTTGTTATTATTTTAGGGTTAAAAGAATCACAGGATATATAAAAATTATACTAACTTACTTCTTCTTTATGGATTTTGAAAGATTCATGTTTTCATTAATTTTATAAGGTGATCGAGGTATTGATATATTTGGTAAGTGAAAAATAGATATCCATTATTTTGTGTGGAGAAAATCTGATGTTATATTGATTTTTGAAATTTAGTGAGCTTATTTATAAATAATTGGGTCATAATCTTTTGGAAAAACTACCCATCTATGTAAAGGTTTATGATGATCTATTAAAAATGTTTTAGAAATTATTGTACTACTTCAGCATGTGATGTAACATGTGTTAATAAAAGAAATAAAAAATAGATCAAGGAACAACCAAAGAATAACATTGTGTTTATTAAAACATATGATTAATAATATTATAATTGTGTGAAATAATTAATAAAATAAAATAGGGTTTTTAAATAAAACTTATATCCCAATACATTCCTTTCTAATGAATCATATGGTTCCTTAGATCATCAGAGATTTATTGATTTGATATTGTTAACTTTATACTGACCATGATTCTATCACTCTTAATCAAAACATGATGCTTAGATTTATCTTCAATGTCCACATTTTACTATATGGTACACTATTATGTTTTATCATTAGTGATCTTTATAAATACCTTTCTTTATTTTGAATTGGATGTCTCCTTAAATCTTTAACTGATGTGGGATTTCATTAAAGATATTTTTTAAAATTCAAACTACTAGTTTTTAACCCAAGTTTAAATTAAGATGATGAAATTTATTTAAGGAGTGGAGAATATAACAAACCATGATCTTATGATATGTCTACCTTTAAATTTAATCACTTAAAAACCTTATATTTCAAAAAACACCTTGTTCAGTCAAACAATGATATACAATTAGATATCATTTTTTAACACGAATGTTATAAACTATTAGTTACATCGACATGAATGTATAGTGTTAACATAATTATTAAATATTTATATTATATATATAATAAAATATTTTCATATTCATCCAAATTATTTTATATGCGTAATATAATAACTAATCAAATTTTACAAATTAAAAGAGTATATTTTTTAAAGGCGGTCTAACAATCTATTAATGGTGAACCTATTATATATTCAATTTTTTAAATTTTATATATTTTATTTGAAAAAATAAACTTCTTATTCAAACTTTTATTTTACAAATTTACATTGGGTGAAAAAAAATTCAGATATGTTTCATGTTTTGAGGAATAATGAAATATAGTAATTTTTAATTGAAAACAACTTTTTTCATCAAAATAATTCATATAGTAAAATAAAGTTTTATATTTTTTTTAATGTATAAATATATTATTTTTCATCATTTAATTTAAATAATTCCATTGGAATCTATTTTTCATTGAATTTTGATATAAAAATCTTTCGATATTTTTCATGTTTAAACAGTATTAACTCTTTTTCTCACCCCATCAAAAGGATTAATTGTAAATTAATTACTTCCCCTTATATGTTTTGAATTTTCAATAATAGATTCTATATTTATAATCAGTGGATTCAAATTATGAAAATAGGTTTCTTTTGTTTTGGGAATATGAATAGTAACTTTAGTAATATTTTTTATTATGACGGTTTAGAGTACATTAGGTAACTAAAGGGAAAAATTATATTATAAATATTATAAAATGACACTGAAACATCTCCCAATTTGATTGGATAAGTGGGTTTTGATGAAAATGAACCTTATGCTGAAGTTATTATCTTTTTAAGCCACTTTGGTATGAATATGAAATTTATAATATTTTCTTTCAAGATAAGTTAAAAATGTCAAACTCATGTTTTTTAATAAGTTGTAAATTTTTGATACATTTTTTGAAAAAATATAATTTAGAATATAAATATTCATTTAAATATAATAAATTTATCTTCATAATTATGTCATAAAAAAATGGGGAAAAAATATTTAATTAAAGTCTTTCAAAATGATGATGTTGTAATTCTTTAATTAATGGAAATTTCAAATAAATATTATTAAAAATATTCAAATAAATTTAATTTAACATAATTAATGACATGAAAGAATTTAGTAGAAAAATTTTATATTTTAATGATATATTATAATTGTTGGTTCAAATTTATCATGTTATTAGGATATTTTTAAAATTACAAATATTGACTTTTATCAAAATTGAAATAAATGATTATTTCAAATAAATGATAGTTTATTAAATGATATAAAATGAATAAAAAAAATTAAATTATTAAAAATAAATCCTATAAGGTTAAATAAGTGTTCAAATATTCATTTGGGTTTTGTTTTTCATTTTATAGTAAGTATATTAACCCTAAAAGGTAAAAAAAATCATGTTGTCATGGTAAGAGTCTAAGGGCTTAACTAAGGGTTAAAGAAGATAATGATTAAAAATAATAATAATAAACGTGTAAAAAATTATTAGATTAATATTATTCTACCCTCATCACTTTAAGAACTAATTTGTGTTGTTTAATGGACACTTTTCCAAGACTACAAATTATATATTATTTAAGTCAAAGATAGTTACAAAAAAGACATTATCTTTGTATTTAATATCGTACATGTGTTCATATAATATATAATTCATGATATAAGAGAAAAAAATTTCTTGTTTTTATCTTTATAAAATAATTTTCATTATTTAATTTGTTTTATATTTTTTTAATATATATTTTTTTAGAAAATTGGAATTTATGTGATTACTTTAAATTTGTTTTCAATGAGAAAACAATATTTATTTAATTAACTAGAAAATAAAATATTTCAACTAAAAGTATTAATTTTGAAATATTTGGGATGATTAAATATTTATAATTAATTTTATAAATCTATAAGATATAGTAGATATGTTTTAAGTAATTATATTATAATTATCACTTTGTCTGGATGTATTTAAAATAAAATTTAAAAATAGTATCAAATTTGACCATAATGATATTTTATTTTATTAATATATTATTATATTATATAAAAATAACAAAAATATTAAATAATTACAAATTGGATAATATATGGTCTATAATTTCTTAACCTATTCATTTATAATTTATTTGTAATTCCTTGACTCTAAATTACACTTATTCTGTTTTAGTAGTTTTATAGTGTCAAAAAGTCCTCCACACCTCAATTATAAAAGGACACCTCCTTCCTCACTTTATCTTACAACTTTAAGCCTTCTTTCTCAAAAAAATACTGATTTCTCTTCAAAAAATCCTTATACCCATCTAATAGGTGTTCTTATTCACAATAAATCATGATTAGTGTCTCTAATATGAGATCCATGGGGGGTTTTCTAAAGAAGACGTAATCATCTTTACATACTTTTTAAAAATTATTTCTTTTTTAATTCCTCTCCATATGTTTTTCCATTGTAAAATAATAAATATAGGTTTATATATGTTCTAATATGTTATTATATTTATTGTACAACCATATTCGGTATTTTATCGGACCTACAAAAGCAACATCACCATGTGTGCGTACGTACAACTTACTGTCTCCATGCGATGGTGTAATTTTTTACATCACCAATTTATTTGTATGGATATAATGATATATATAATGGATATAAATAAAAAATATTACATGATATTTATTTTTTTATTTTTAATAAACCACCCAATTTGTTACCACTTTAATATTAAGGAAATGATTTCATTGCTCATGCATCCGTACGACCTACCGTCTACACGAAATGATTAGATTCATTCTTCACGTAAGAAATTAAGCAACGAATAAAAAATTTTATGATTACTGATTATAATATTTATGACCTTAATAAAATTCTTAATTTGAATAATATATATTCTATAGAAATGAAATAATACGTACACAATAAAACACAGATAAGAAAATAAAACATTTAACTCATGAAACAATGGCAATAAAGAAATATTATTAAAATAAATGATATCATAGGATCATATATGAAATCATATTTATGGATATTCTTCTGTTATAAAATAAAAATATTATTTAATCATTGTAAAATAGGATAATATACCCTTAACTATAGTAAAGTACAAGGTAAGGGTAATTTTACAATCTCATTTTTACTCTGGATTGTTTGTACGTATGTATGTATAAGGGAGTATTTATCATCAAGGTGCACATTTTTAAAAAATTCCTTATAAAATATTTTTCTTATTATTTGAATAAAAAATTAATGTCTTTTTACACATGGTTTAATTTTTATAAAATGTTTTCAAATGACTCTTTATTCATTTTTCGAATGAGGAACTTTATGAATTTTTAAAATGAGTAATATTTTTTTAACATATGTGGTGTTATTTTATTTTCCCTCTATCATTATGCCTTAACATTTTGAAACTTCCCTTATAATCTTATAAGGTAATTTTTAATGAAAATGTTTTCTTTTAAAACAGGGATTCTTTTAAGTGATTTTAAAGTAAAAAAGTTGAATTTATGTTAAGAAATTATTAATTGTGTTATTAGATTTATTTCCATCTATGTAAACATAATTTGATGGATTATATGCTTATTTTCAGTTGATTTATTTTGTTACAATATACCGTACTAGATTTAAGATTTTATGATATGTTTATTGTGGATATTATATTTTGATATCGTTCATAGTCTATGGTTAATGTGTTAACATTTCATATGTTAGTTTTAATATGAATTTTTATGTGGATTATGATTCACCATTCTCATATAAGGAATGAATTATATTTAATAAGTGATGGTTGGGGCCTGCTATAGCCCCTCGATGTATCATTAGGTCTCATGAGACAAACTAGTTTCTTACCGATTTATGTACGGTGTTTATTTGAATCTATGGGGGTATGCTTATGATGTCTGGAATTATGTATTATTTCATTATGAGATTAGTTATTTATATTCCATTTGATTTAATATCTAGTAGAATATCCATGGTTATGTTTTCAAGCTCACGTGATTATTTTATATTCTATTAATTATTATTTCCATATAATGATCAAATTATGTTAAAAGGGGATTGTGTATAAGTTTTAAACTGTTACCTACAATTTTTTATTATTTATTCATAATAGAATCTATTGTATGCTTACCCTTGAAAAGCATATGAGCTCATCCCTTTGTTATGTTTTTTCCTCGGAAGCCAAGACAGGTATTATGACAGATATAAAAGGTTCATCTAAGAGAATAATCACATTCTTAAAGAATTATCTATGATGTATTATATATTTTGAATTATAATGTTTGTTTCATGTATTTCATCTAGGATCCAAGTGTACTAAACTGATCATCCCTTTGATATTTTTTGTATTGTATCTATACTAATTAAATAAAGCAAGGCACCGACTTTGAGCTACTCTAGTTGGGGTTGTTACAACCCACTACCAGGTTGGGTCATTAATGGGTGTGAGATCATATTCATTAAAAGGTGATCTTAGGTTATGTTAGACATATTAGAGGTTTTGATGTGAAAGAGTCACACATCTACTTGGGAAGTACATCTCAATATAACCAAGATGTACCATGACATACACTATCGATATTTGTGGTTGGGGATGAAAGGGGAGATCATGGGTTTCATTACATGGTGTTCCACCTTTCAATTAGTGAAGCAGGAAAAAAATTACCTATGGGGTTTTTATAGATCTTAAATATCCTGTAGTGGAAATGCGATGAAGTCATTATATATTTTTTGATAGGATTTCATAGATTACATCGTGATAGTGTGATAATTTTGGTGATCGTATAATAGTTCAAAATATTCAATCACTTATTTATTTTTAGATATAACTTATCAGTGGATGAGTTGTGATGGATATATCTCAAATAGATCATAATCATTCAAAAATATCTATATACCACTGTATCTGATAGGGATGATTGTTTTATGTCACGGTTCTGGAAGAGGTTATAGAGGGCACTGGGTTCAAATTTACTTTTGAGTACAACATATCGCACTCAGACTGGTAGTCAGTACAATCATATGAAATAGGTTTTAGAGTATATATTCCAAGCATACATTTTTTATTTATGAAGATCTTGGGAGAAATAATATCCTTAAGATTAGTTTTCTTATAATAATAGCATCAAAGTGACTATATATATATATATCAAAAGGAAGCTCTATATGGTAGGTTATTTCTTTCACTCCTATGTTGGTAGAGGCAGGAGAGGAAGTGTTCTTGGGAACAAGTATTGTTTTCTGAATTTGGAGTTAGTTCATATTATAAAAAATAATATGGCTACATATGAGTTTAAAAATAATCAATAGGGTAGTCATTTATTCCAGCATCTAGAGTTTGAGGTCAAAGATCGAGTTTTCTTTCATGTATAACCAATAATCGTTCATTGATGAATTAATATAAATAAATAGATAAAACCTTGATTCATAAAATATATCATGATTTTCGATATGGCTGAATCAATGGATTATCAAATTGAACTCCCTCAGAGATATGGGGAAATTCAGGACGTTTTCAAGTTTTTCCATTACATCACTATCATATAGAACCATCCCATTTCCGTAAACTTCATGAGGTTGGGTTGGATGTTGATGCTTCTTTTGAGGAATATCATATGTGTATCATTTATTAGATCAGAAAATTACTCTATACTTAGTGAGTTCCATTAGTACAGTTGTTATAGAGTAATGATGGTGTAAAGGAAAAATTCTGGGAGTGAGAGTATGATGTATGTGCCCATTGACATGATATATTCATAGATGATTCGCAACCACACATACAAGTGAAACTCAAGGATATGTTTTTTTAATGAGGGGAGGTTGTAAGATACTAGATTTTTCTTGAGGTACTAATCCATTCATTTAATTAAAATATTTTTAATTGGTCACGTATTTGTTCCCAATGGTTTATGGAGGTTTTATGAGATTCTATGGCTTTTTCAAATCACAGAGCACAAATTTTTGGAAGAAAAATGTTAGGCCCACTGTTAGAAAATAATTATTACTGACCATGACCCTCAACCATGAGACCCTTTTTTGTGTCATATAGTTAGTTAATTCATGTAAGGGAGGTGGAACGACCATGTGAAATGGTAAATTCATGTTTTATATGTTATCCAAATAGAGTGAACATTATTTTTCGAATTTAGAAAAAACCATGTAAGGGGTGTTCCATGTGGATAGTGGTGGTTCAAAGTTTACATATAGTTTGTAAAAACATGTCTATAAAGAGTATAACCATTATAAAACTGTCAATTTTCCATTTTTAACTCCTTATAATTAAAAATAAAACCACCATTATTTCCCATCATTCCCTATTAGCCAATCCAATGAGTGATCCCTGTCCTTTCTTCATAAGAATTGGTGGATCTACTTCATCCAACATCTGATTCTGTTTATGTCATTCTCATTGTATAACACTTAGTTAGTCTATGATTATAATTCCTTACTCATTTTTCTTTCTATTATCTCTTTATATATTATTAGAAGTGAATATTCTGTATTTCTCGGCATCGAAGCATGTACTGTTTGGTACTTTAGCAGCTGGAACTATTCATCCATTTGGGACATTGGGCAACCGGTTTGGGCCTCGGGTCCTCCAAGCATTTCAGGCCACCCAAGGCCTTCGGGCCAGTTGATTCTCAAGGCCTTCAGGCCACCTTAAGGCCTTAGGACCACCCCAATCCCTTCGAAACACTTGAATTTAGATGTACCAGTATTACTACAAGGAACAAGGAATCAGGTGAGGATTTAGGGCATCTACATTCACTATAGTAGAGCTAACCAGATTTGGAAGAATGAGAGGGTATGGATTTTCCATCGGTACCAGGTATGTCCCACTCTACATAGAACAACAAGCCAACTAGCCCAGTGATGGTGGTGTCCTGATATCATGACATATGCGGGGGAGGATCATTTCAAAGTTGTCTTTTCTGGGTGATTCACTTTAAGAACTACAAGTCATGTAATTGTCTCTAAGACTTCTGGCCTCGTAAGGGTTCCACCTCACCCATTGAAAGGTGGATTATTTAAATAATAATGAAAATCAAGTTAATATAAGTGGTATTAAGAATTTACCTAAATGTAATGATGTCTATTAAGTAATTATTGATTCCATAATATGGATTTTCCATGTTTCAACTATAAAATATAAATTTAAATTAAATTAAATCTTATTATATACTAATATAATCCCATATACCCATTGATGATTTTTTAAGATTGATGTCCTCAACTTGACCACCCCATTACATATATATGTTATGAACCCATGATTCTTTTACCATGCGTTATTCCATACCCACCTTATAATGTGGGATTCGATAAAAATTTCTAATCCCATGAGAAAATAGAATTAATTAAAATGATAAATTATGAAATATTTATCATGAATATAAAAGGCCTTGTGACTTTTGTTGGTTCTAGGCACAGTGAATGTTCTTGATATTCTTGTACCCAAATTTTATAAATTGTCACAATCAATGATAAATCTGGGATCAATACGAAGATAAATTCTAGTATCCATGGAATTCAATCAAAGATAAAAGAGAAAGTAGAGGACCCAAAGCCAAAGAGAGAGATAAACATATATAGTTTATAATTAATTTAATTTAATTGTAGAATTACCTCTAAGGTCATTATTTATTCATTGATGCTTATGACTACTGGTATGAGGTTCATCTTCATTGAAATGTATAATCCATGGATATGAATCTTTTAACGGTGATCCACACATGCTCCACATATCCCTTGATGTCACTGAAGGAGTCTAAAGGTGCTACTGTGGAAGATCCTTGTACTTATGATATCCACCTTCAATCACATAGTGAATTGCTTCCAGGGCATTCTCCTTCTTCCGTTAGAGGATAATATCTGTTGTTCTTGATAGTGTTCCTGGGAAGGAATAGTTCTCTAGGATCAAGAGCTTTTCTCTATGGATATTGTGCACACACCGATTGGTAAGCCTGTCTAGTAAACCCTTGGATAATATAGAGAATAATATCATAAAAGTGAATTTAATTCACAAGGTAATAATAAATACATAGCATAGGTGTGGTGACATCATTTATTATTCCATTTGAATCACCATGTCAAATAATAACAACAAAGATGTAATTTCCATGACATGTGCTTAACATTCACACTATATTTAAGTATTATTTAATGAAATAATATTTAATATTATTTTTTAAAGAACCCCTAACTTGGTCTGCCAATCCTCCTCAATATTTATCAGTCCATGAATAATGACTACTTATTTATTAAATAAATATAACTTCATTATTCACCATTAAATAAATATTCCATCTATAATATATTCTCATGAATATTTAAGGATGAAATAAATGTTATCAAGCATACCTTAATAATTATTAAACCACACCCAATAATATTATTTATTCAAATTGATAAATAAATAAATTATTTAACTAAGATACGGGCTACACATTGTTTGTGATACTCTAGGCCTCTTTTCCATTGGCATTTGGTGGGCTTGCCTAAAGTCCAATTCACTATCTAAAAAAGGGTCAAGCAACGAAGGGAAATAATTTTATTTCATAATGACATGTCACCTCATTAGAATGATTACCGTGTAATATAATCCCTTAGTCTTGATATCTCTAGTAAAGTGGGTTGCATGAAAGTGTCATCAACCCATGTGCTCGATTTCTCCTTCTATAACTTCCTAGAATTGAACATGCATAGAGAACACCATGGACATGGATTTAGTAAGGCTATATCATTTCCATAAAATGTGTTGAGATATCTACTACCAAAGATGTGACAAATCATTTATTGTATTATTCATTAATGTTGTATTACTCATGGTGTACCCATCATATTTTACCTTACCGCAAACATATTTCATCACATTTTTTCATAAAATACATCTAAGTGTGTGGGTTATAATACCCATTACTAATAATTTTAATGTTTAAGGACCAAAACACACGTCCATATATAGGAACATCAAAATAAACTTATTAATGTGGATTTCCATCTGACAGAACTTTTTCTCATAATATCTTCCTCGATATTATCAAGGATGCACACCATGAGAAGCAGCCACAAATTTTCATGAGTCCCACACGCCTGATAGCTTCTATAATTTCTTCCCCTTAAAAAGATATTATCTATACATACAACATATTTTCAGGAACAATTTCATGGAACATCCATGTTCTCATCATATAAGGGATCTTCCATGACCTTTTGGTGAGACATTTATTATTAGAGCATCACCATATTATATGTCATGCAGAAGAACAATCATGATGTGATATAAAATTTAAAAATATTCCTCAAATGAATACAGGTTTATCAAAAATTAAAAATAAGTTGGTTTCTAGGGAACCATCTCCAACAGACTCCCACTTTAACTGAATCCAACTGCTAACAACATTTATTCTACAGGATCTCACATGATATGCATGCTTCTTCGGAGATAGGCCTTCTTTCACGGAGTCTTCCACGTAACTTTTTGCGGAAACTCTGCTCAATAAAAATTCACCCCTTTTGTAGGAATCCCTCAAAAGGTGATAATTTATGAGTATGTGCTTTTTCTGTTGATGTGACCTTGGTTCTTATGCAAGAACAACTGCTTTTGTATTATTAGAATTCAATGTAATGGGATCCTTATTGTTAGGTACCACAAAAATATCCTACACAAAGATGCAAATTTATACGTCTTCGTTGACTGCATCTAAAGGTTCTACATATTTGCAATCTACTGTAGAATTATCATCATTAGACGACATTGAACTATTTCATTTCACAAATCCTCCGTTGAGAAATATAACATATTCTGATTGCGAATTCTCATCATTCTGATCTGTTTAAAAACCAACATCAAAATACCCTCTGCTGATAAGCTCCTCGTCTCCTCCAACCACCAGGAACATATCCTTTTTCCCTTTATAATACATAAGGATGGTCATGACAAAAGTCCAATGTTGTTCTCCCAAATCTTCTTGATATCACCCTGCCATGCTAAATGCATAGGAAATATCATGTTCGGTAAATAACATGGAATATATGATAGGTCATATCGCTGAAGTGTATGAAATCTTACTCATCCTATCTCTATCTTGTTTTATCTAGGGAAACATTTTCTTAGAAAGATGTATACCATGTGACATTGGAACCAATATCCTTTTGGATTGTTTCATACTATATAACCTTAGTATCTGGTCAATGTAGGTACTTTGACTTAGTCCAAGCAGCCTCTTAGATATATAAAAAATGATCTTGATCAATATAATGTAGGTATCTTCTCTTAAGACCATTAGGGAGAAATACATGTTCAACTAGTCCTTGATTTACTGCAAGAATGATATGTCATTTAGAAAAAGCAATACGTCTTCAACATACACTACTAGGATAACAACCATATTCCCATTAAACCACTCGTAAACATATGTCTCACATTCATTATTAATGAAACCAAATTATCTTATGGCTTTATTAATCTAATTTTCCATGACCTAGATTCTTGCTTTAATTTATAAATGGATCTATGAATCTATCTTACCCTTTTAGAACTACGTGGTGTCACAAACACCTTTGGTTGTGTCATACAGTCATCTTCTCTAAGAATCTTTTTAAGGAATGCATTTTCAACATCCATCTTCTAAATCTCATAGTCATGGAAAGCTACTTCAGAAAGTATGATTCTTATGGATCTAGACATAAAAAACTGATGAAAAGGTTTCATCATAGTCAATTTATTGATCATTTTTAAAACCATTATCCACTAGACAATCTTTATAGGTACTAACATGACCTTCCATGTACTTTTTTTTGAATACCCATTTACACCCAAAAATATTTATATCAACTGGTGCATCGACTAGATCTTAGACATGGTTCTGATACAGGGAATCCTTCATAGAATTCATAGCTTCTAGCCATCATACAACTTATGAGATATCTAATACATCCTTTTAGGAGATAGTTTCATCATTTTCCAATAATAATGAGTCACCTACATCGATGACAAAGAAAACCATATCTCTTTGTTTCCCTTACCTCTCTTGTGATCCTACACAGTAATTTTTTTCAAGGAACTACCTCTTTTATAGGGACCTGTGGAACTTTTTCATATACCAACACTTATGTATCTTTAGAATCAACTTTATCGAAGTCAATATTGCTCCCACTATATCTTTTGTGGATGTTCTCCCTCTCAATTAATAAATCATGTTTGGAAACAATCACATTAATGTATGAGGGGTGGTACAGGTAGAATCCCTTTATTTCCTTGAGATACCCTATAAAGAAACACTTCATGCCCCATGGGGCTAGTTTGTTTCCTGATAAAGCCTTAACAAATGCCTCACATCCCCATACCCATATATGCGACAAAGTGGGTTTCTTTCCACTCTATAGCTCGAAGAGAATCCCATTTTTAGCCTTATTTGGAACATGGTTTAATTCATATGCCGCAATTTATAATGAATATACCCAAAGGGATAATGGAATATCTGCATGTCTCATAATTAACCTTACCATTTACAACATGGTATGGCTCCTCATTTCACTATCACCATGCCACTGTGGTGTATAAGGTGGATCAACTTCAGATAGAATCCCAAACTCCTATAAAAGGTCAATGAACACTTGGTGAAGATATTCTCCCCCTCAATCTGATCAATGCTTCTTTATCTTCTTACCATGTTGATTCTATACATCATTCATTAACACTTTGAATTTTTTAATGGAATCAAAATTATAACTCATTAAATAAAAATATCCTTATCTACTCAAGTTACCATTAAAATTAACGACGTAAGAATATCAAACTCAAGATTCTATATAAAATGGTCCATACACATCAGTGTATACCAATCCTAGAATCTCTGTGGACCTTTCAACCCATCCACCAAATGGTGATTTGGTCATTTGACCTTCTAAATATTCATGATATCTATCAAGTGGTTTTAACTTAGAAGAGTCTATATAGCCATCTTGATAGAGAATTGTTTTTCGCTTCTCGTTTAAATGACCATGGAAGTGATTCCACAACTGGGTTTTGGATGAGAATTGTGAACATGGTTTGGGATCAATTTCCAACACTTGGTTCCATAATTAAAAAAAATCATTATTTAAATGTGCCATTCCATAAAATATGTTTCCTTATAAATGATACAACATGTATTTCCAAACGTGAATGTTAATCCATTCATATCTAAAATCAGTACATAAATTATGTTCTTAGTAAAACTAGGTACATACTAATATCCATGTGAAACCAAAATCATTTCTTTTGGCATTGTGAAGTGGTAGTCAACAATGAAAAGAATATCCAACCTTAAACTTTTGGACTCTCGTAGATCCACCTCTCCTCGAGCAATTTTTGGGAATCTACTTGGTTCCTGCATTTGAAAATAGATTTGTTCCCCACATGCTACATCTAAAATCCAATTATTATCAATAGAAATATTTCACTTAATAAATAATGCACCATTGGATTCCCTTTAACATTGGGTGCAGTTCCACTTCCAGTAACCTGACATACTACATGAAAAGTATACTTCCTCATTTCTCTTTCCCTACAAATAGATCTTTTTATTCTTAATCAAATGGTGATCGATGCCATTAGAGTGTTTCTAAATGTTATCACATTTTATTGTCCTTTATATTCCGATCCACCATAAGGAATATATATTTTTTACACCCCATCTCCCTATCCAATTGGTGAATTAGGGTAAGAATATTTGATAGACATGTCTCATAATTTCTCATATTATAATTCACAATAAAAATAGATAATGAATTAGAAAGTGATGATAGTATAATATCAATATTCTAATCATCAGGGAATTTAATCCCTAAGATGTCTAGACACTCAATATAGCCAATAATCTTGACAACATGTGGTCCAGTTGGTGAAAAGTCTCCAAGAATTATAGTTAAAAAAGTGTTATAGATCTCTAACCTCTCTAGTATCACCTTATCATTATAGAGATCTCGATGGTGACACATAATGAAATATGAATTAATTTCTAAATGTTTCATCAAGATCTCATTGGTCATGTATGATATCATGAGTCGCTAAAAATATGTAGAGTCATTCATAAGTTTCTCATACATAGAGATTTCCTCATCACTCACCTCATTTCTAAGCTCAACTAGTAATGGTTCTTCCAGTACATGATTTTTTCTCCCATGGAGAATGATTTCCCGAAGGAACCGTTTCCACTCCTAGAAATTAGTGCCAGTGAGAAGGTTTTTCTTCTCAAATATGGATAACAATGATATGTTTGATGACATTTAGTTTTTTTATAAATTAAGATGAACATTGTTTTATCACTTTATCTCAATAAATATTAAAAATAAATATATTAATATATATTAGTCTCCCACTATTTTTTCAAAACCCCATAACCCTCACCATTGGAATCATAATTTCTTATTTCATTTAAATTATAGTTCAAAGAATCCATATTTTTCTTTCACATTACCCTATCTAGGGTTGGTCAAGAAACTTAAAATGTTGTAGGTAGACATTCCTAGTGACAAGTATATTAAATCATAGCTCTTTGATAAGTTCAGTGGACTCCCCAATCAGGAAATCCTTAATATAGGTTTCCACATCATTTTCCCTCATTTACAACGAGTTTTAATAGGAAAGTCAACCCTTAAAGTTAACTATGTTAAGTCAAACCAAAACATCAATTTATAATTTTTTGACAATTTACTGAACCCCAACTAAGGTTCTCCAAACACATTAAACAATGGTTAGATTTTAATCAAAGTAATGGACATATATAATGACTAAATATTTAATTGAGTGATTTTATTCTTTATGGGTACATTTCAACTTATTATATTTTCAAATTCTTATTAACGTTAAGTGGGATATAATTAAGTGAATAACCATGTATAGATAATTCTTATTCATAATCCATTTTTAATTTATTTCCATCTTATATTCTTATTAGTTCATTAACTATGTGGTCGTGTTAAACATCCATAATGAACAACCATTCAACTGACTGAAATAAAAATAAAGTTTATTATCATGATATTTAATATTGGATAGTTTATCTTGTGGTCGATAAACTAACCTTGAATTAGGGGAGAAACACCCTAAACCTTTTAAGGTTCATTTTTTAGCTTTTCAATAGTCAACCATTGTTTCTCCTTGGATTGGTTTTGCCTCAACTAATAATTTGAACTGCCTCCTCTAGCATGGGAGCTCCATCCATTGCATATGATTTCAACTCACATGTAGGACAGGGGTAAAAGGGGGTTTACATTAATGAAACCATGGGTGTACATGACCTAAATATAAATTAGGAGAAGGCATAAATACCATTAATTTTAATTTGAAAAATAAATTAAAAGGAAAAAAATCACATACAAAGGTCTGTTCTAGATCATGATCGTCCACATACATGAATCGAATTACGCATTTAATAAAACTATCATTAAATTCATCAATAGTTCTTATTAAGATAAATTATTATTGAATCGATTAATCATTATTATTAATTAATAAATACTTTTTATCTTAATAATATTCATAATATACTTGAGATTATCATTCATAACCTTGTAAATAACTTTTACCTTGGAAGAAACCCAATGAATACCCATACAAAACTACCCAGCATGTATTTATACTTGTATAAACTTAATTCATTGTGACATGTCGCATGAACTCATAATTATAATTATAATATAACTCATACATGATGTGAAGATATTTGAACATTACCCATATTTTAATTAAATATAAATATATATATCATACACCTATCACATTTTGAGTCCCGGATTTACATCCACATGAAGGTATATGTCTGAAGGGTTAGATAATATAAAAAAATTCAACCATATTAATCTGTAAATAGTACAAAGTGTGTATCTCCGACTACACATAGTGTACCCTCATCACTTTCCATCTGAAGTACACACATAAGGAAATGGCATTTGAAGGTTACTTCATAAATATATAGAGTACACAATGTGTCATGTGGGCCACAAGCTATGTAGATTCCATGTTATATAGTCACCGGTGAGGAAATATATTTATGGAATACATGACTAGACCCTAACCCAAAGAGACTTCATGCCTTGTCCAATGGGCCACATGGTGTGTAGTCCAGCTGAATGTGCACCAGTCTATCCTGTTAAACAAGTGGTGTAAGAAATAACTACAATGTCTGCTATTAATGCACACGGCTGGAGTAATTTCCAAATTACTCGTGATGAATAGAATACAAATATAGGACATGTAGATATGAATACATGGAGTGTATTATTTTTGTATCTGGACAGAACCATCGACGCCTCCTGATTATATTCTGAATTTGATTTTAATCATAAATCTCTTTGTTTCTGTTAGATCATAGAAAAATTAAAAGGGTGGAACATATCAAAAATTCCATATTACAAGAATGAATAAACATGAATTAAAAAAACTATATTATTAAAGAGTAAATCATCACAGAATTATTTAAATAAATATAAATAAAAATATGACCACTCTGATACCACTTTTTGGTAATGAGCGTAGTGGAAGTGAATGATGGGTTCGAGGTGTGGCTTCATTGTGACATAGAATCCAAGGATAAGAATCCTTTAAAAATGATCCAAACGTACTTCACATATCCACATATGTCACTCTAGGAGTCTCAAGGTGCTAGTGAGAATGTTCCTTGTGCTTTCGATGTCTGCCTTCGATCATCTTGAGAATCGTTTCTAAAGTGTTATCCATGATCCATTATAGGATTATCTCTCTCATTATTAAGAGTTTTCATGGAGAAAGAAGAGCTCTCTAGGCACAACCGAATTTCTTCATGAATGTTTTGCACACTCAAATTGGTAAACCGGTTGATTAACCCCGTGGATAATATTGAGAATTATAACATTACGTGGAATTTAATTCACTAAGAAATAATAAATAATTAGCACATGTTCCATTACTAAATTAATTATTTCATGTGAATCCCCAGGTCATGTAATAATATCAATGCTATTATTTCTATAACATGTGATTAACATGATCGTTATATTTAAATATTATTTAACCACATAATATTTAATATTTTTTCACCGTACCCATAACATGGTCCTCCAATCCTCCTCAATATTTATTGGGCATTGAATAGTGACTATTTATTTATTAAATAAATATATTTCCCTTATGATGTAATAAATAAATATTCTGTCAGGAATATATTATCTTAAATAACTAGAAAATAAATAAATGAGATCATGCATACTTGAATAATTATTAAACCAAAACCAGGAATAATATTTAGTAAACTTGTTGAATAAATACATTTTTTAACTATGAATCTGGCTACACTAATTGTTTGACCCTCTAGGACTCTTTTTATTACCATTAAGAAGATTTTCCTAAAGTCAATGATTACTATGTAGAAATGGTTCAAGGAACCCAAGATAAAGAGGTTGATGTTGTAATGACATGTTAGCTCAAACGAATTCATACCGTGTAATATAATCCATTTTTCCAATATCTCTAATCATGTGGGTTGCATGAAAGTTCCATCCTAAAATAAAAATTTCCTAGAAAAACACATGTCCATGTATTTAGTTAGGAAATTTTATTTCCATCAAAGGGAATGAGATATCTAATTTTTTTGAAGTCGCTAATCCTTTCTCACATTATTCATTAATTCAGTATTACCCATGACACACACAACATATCATACCACACCACGAACATCTTTCATCATGGTTTTCATCTAAACATCTATGTTTGAGAGTCATAATACCCATTAATAATAATATTAATTTCTACGGACCAATAAATATGTCTATATATAGGAACATCCAATGACACTTATGATTGTGGATTTCCTACTAGATGGTCTTGTTCTCAATATAACCTCTTCTATATTACCATGGGTGCACACCATGAGATGGTGCCTAAATGTTTCATGATTCCCCATCCCTAATGGAATGTACACTTTTTCCCTTTTAAATGATATCATCTATACATATAACAAGTATTCAACAAAAGATTCATGTCACTTACAGGTTCCCTTCATAATAGGGATATGCTATGACCTTTTAGTGAGACATCAATTCTTAGGACATTATCACATACTATGTCATGAAGAATAAATATCATGATGTGATAAGACGTCTATAAATATCCATCCAATGAATACAAGTTTACCATAAATTATAGATAATTTGGTTTGTAGGGTACCAACTCCATCAAATTTACCCTTATTAAGGGTGACTTATGAACATCACAAAATTGGATTAAATGGAAATGTTAAATGGTGTAAATGTATTACAAGGTACTTTTTAAATATTGAATTATGATCATTAATAAATTAGATTATATGAAATATGAAATGTCTTATACATTACTCAGATCTTATTATGTCCTGAATATATAGTTTTTTATGGAATTCCTTGTGAAATGTTTGGATTTCCCCATGGGGTTTCCCTGACTACTCGGCATATGCCACACATTTCATCAATGTGTTTAACAAGAGTTTGTACCCATTTGAGACTTATTATTTTTCATAAATTGGTGACATCCATGTTATAATTCTATGGACTCATCGATTAATTTTCTCTGGATATTATAATTACATAAATTACCTCTATTCTTCAGCTTGATTTCTTATTATGTGGACCAATTTGGATAGTCTCTTTAGGCTCCTATTGAGGCCACTATGGCCTTTTTCCTGGGGATTGACATAGTTGTCATTATAGGAGTGCATTCTTGTGGGTTTAACCTTGTATTTTAATCATAACCCAATAGAAATACTTCATGAGTTATTACTATGAGTTTGCTTAATCTTCTATGGTCAAGGATTCCTTGGTTACACCATAGTTCATGTATTATTATAATTATCACATGGTTACATATTTAGATTCATTTTAACAAAGGCCAAAGAAGGCATGGTCAAAAAGGTTTCCTTGAAGAACTAGAGCTATCATGGTTCATTTATTTTTTGACTTTATTTATTAGCTTCACACTATTCATTTTATATTCACTGAATATATAGTATTATAAATAGCTAGTGGTGGCCTACTATGTTTTACTCACACCCAGTTCGTGTCCATGATTGGTACCCTAACACACTTCATGGATGTAGGTAGGGTCAATGGGAAGCACCCTCATATGGATTTTTTATTTTCTATACTAGGGTAGAGATTGGGAGAAAAGGACCAAGAATTTTCTCATGATTCTATTTACAATAGATTTTGTCCTTCTTTATTTTGTATGTAATGTATTATCTATGGATACGATGATGTTTCCATTGTATCCCCCATTTCATATTGAATCATGACATCATAATTTTTTATAGGATACTGGAAATTGGTTGTTTATTAATACTTATCAGATGATTTAATTCCACAGTTTTTTTCATTGTTATGATTTTTATGTTGTATTTGAATGTTTCAACTGGTTTATCAGTTATCACTACTATGTGTCACTTTGATCGTGAGTGTATGATATTTCCACTATACTATCATAGATACTCACTAATAGTCAGTATATTCTTATGTCGCTGGAGGAACTCTTTAGTCCATGTGTCCCACTATGTTTATTTACATAGGAGTGAACTGGGTTTGGGACATCATAAGTGTGTCTGTAATTTTCCACCTATTTCTATATCTAGTAATATTTGTGGAGAACAAAAAATTGAACCTAGAAACATCAATTATTTTGTAAGAAAATCATCCTTGACCACTATATTCTATTGAAGTAAAAAATGTACTCAATCGTTTGATCTAATGAACCTTACATTATATCCATTACTAAAAAACCACGAGGAAGACACTTCATATCATCATCACACAATCACAAGGTATTTTTGTAACTTCCACTCATTATCTTCAATGCCTTTACCACTACACACAATATATTAAATATGATATTTAAATAGACCCTCTACCACTAGACATCCATGTATTATTTTCTAATCTAGTCAAAACATATTTTTTAGATCATCTCATTCCAGATGATTCGTTAAGAACATCAACAAACATCATATTACATAAACTATCAATATGTGGGACTAATCATACATGTATATATAATGGTTTTTAATGATTAAAAAATTAAACAAGGATTAATAACCAAATTACATAAATATAAACAATAATACATTAACTATAAGAAATCATGATCTCAAATATAATAAATCACTATATATAAATAAAGTGTATATTATACATATTAAACAACATTAGTGAAGCAAAAAAGAGACGAATATATTGATGTCTAATAAATCCAAGTTAAAACTCTATAAAATGTGTTTCTAAGAAAAAAATTCACCATTCTCCATGTGAAAATTGATTAACCTTCAATTGTCTTCACCACATTAACTCGATCAAAGCTAGGAAACTCAATTATTTCAAAGTAGGGAATCAACATTAATTATATCATATAAAAAATTATACATATATACTAATGTATGTATATAGGGAGTGATTATATAACCTAGTAAGATGCCTTCAAATATTTTATACACTACCAATCAACTACCAATACCAACATGCAAGATTTGAAATAAAAGGAAATAAAATACATTCCATTTAATAATTGAATTTTTTTTTAAGACAATAATTTACAAAGAAACCCACCCGTTATCATTTGGATGACCAAAACCTTTTTGAAACAATTTTTTGATAAATTTAGAGTATTTACAGACCATTTTATTGATTGGAAATAAATTAAATTCCATAGATAATCAATATCATCAATGGATACAATGATATAAGGACACACATATAAACACACTAAATGATAATACTATACTGGTTATGATGTGATCCTACCTACTAACCCAAATTACTTGATATAGGCATGATTGGGGCACCCACTTAGAAGACATGTTTTGGTCCAAATTAGTAAAAGCACATATATCTATGTACCCTATATATATAAATCTACTCTTGAGGTTTAATAATATGGAAATAGCATAAAAATTACAATAAATATATATATATATATATATATCAATAATAATTTTTTAATAAAAATAATCCATTTTCATTGAAAAAACATTTTATGCACTGACTATATCAGATAACCACAATTTAAATACAATCAGATGTTAGGGGAATAACAAATAATTCAATAATATAAAAGTTATATTAAGTTAACGAAATCTAGAAAACCATATTTATCCCTAGATAAATAATTATTTAAAACAATTATAAAACCAATTATACTTTCTAAAACTACTTTTAATATAATATTATCTCAAATTTAAATAAAAAATATTCAACCACAATCCAAAAAAAGCATTAAAACCTATAAAATATTTACACACACTACAAAAATATAAAATAAACAATTATAGTCATAAAAATAATGATTAATTTATGTTAAATGATATATTTCTATATATTTGAACTGAAGAAAATAATAATGAGTTTTTTATTGAACACATATATGAAAAATAGATATAAATAATGTGTAACAAAAATTTGAAATAAAATATACTTCATAACTGATATATAAAACTCAATGAGTTTCAAATCATTCAAGAGAATTAGTGAATATCATCAAGTAAAAGGTTTTATGGAAAATAATGGAATGGTGATAGAAAAATATTTTAAAATCCATGTAAACTATGTAAATTACAATGAAAGAGAGAATTTTGTCTTATAAATGATATGAGAACTAAAACTCAAAAAACAATGTTAAATTATTTAAGCCTAAACCAAATCCATTGGGAACCATGTATAGATCAAGGAACATAGAGTAAAAATATAAATAATATAATGAATACGAAATTAAAATAAATTATTACTATATGTAACCATGATTTTTTAATAAATCATCCAAGGAATCCATGGGGAGGATGGGTCACTAATTATGATTCCACTTTAGTGATTTTAAATGTGTAAGAAACAAGTTTGAGAGGATATATTGACCCTATTGTGTGTTTGAGTAAAAATCATATTTTTTTAGAATTGATAATAGTCTATCTAAATGGTTTACAAGAACATGTGACTAAAAATGTAAAATTACTTGGCCTTTTTTCCATTACATGGAGTGCCCTTACATGGTTCAGTAGGTAGTGCACCCAAACCATAAAAACTATGAAAACAATCAAAAGTTTAAATTTTTTATTCTAAAATAAAAAAAGAATAATAAAATAAATAATTAACTAAATGAATATATAAAAATAAAATTTTTAGTGTAATAATTTTCCCTAAAGAACAATATTAACCCCCTAAAATGTTCCTTTTTCTATAATTGATAATGAAAAATATGATGGAATTTCTCCCTTATTAGTTATTCTTGTTCCCAAATTCTATGATATTTGTTTCCATTAAACCAAAGGATCCATACCACAGAAATAAATATACCTCATATAAACAAATATTATCAAATATTATATTTTATTTATTTTCTCCCAAAAAGAAAAATCATTATCTAAATCCATGTCATTCTAATAAAAAATAAGAGTTAAATCAGGTTGATATTTTTTTACTACAACACATGAAATATAGTATGAATAAATGTCACATGTATAATTATTTCTATCTAATACTTAAAATTTATATTCCTTTGTACAGTCTTGAAAGAACTAACATATCTCTCAATTTATTTATATTTATTTCATTTCCTTTTATATCTCAACGAAGGAGAAACTCTAACAAATGCCTAATCACCTACAAAAATATCTATTCATTATCTATTAAGAACCATATATGATTTATGGAGACTCTATACTATATCTAATTACATAAAAATTATATAAATCTTAATTTTAATATCATGTATAATTCTAAAACTAGCTAAGCGTGCTCACCAACTCTAATCCAATATAAATGGAACTAATAATGTCGACCACAAAATTGTTGTTATATTAAAACTAAGTAAATGATAGATCGTTCCCCAATGATTCCATAAAATAATTTAAGTACTTATTATATATTCTAAAATATATATATACAATTCTTTCTAGAGATATGATTGTCAGTGGTATATCATGTTATGATTTAACTATATTCCCATGGCCATTTAGGGATAATATTAGAACCATGATATTGAATGGGGATCTCAAAAACAACATATATTTGATGAAAAATCATGTAATTTCCAAAATATCCTATATTTTTAACTTCCCATGATATTTTAATATGCGTCTAAACTTGATAGAATTAAAATTTGGCTCATTACTTCAGCCTATCAATGATCACTCAAATCATATTCAATCTATGTGAGGTTTGAGATATTTAGATAAAAAACTAAATATAATCCTATTTTCAGTCGTATATATTAATTGTTAAATGTGGTAATATACCAAGCGTTTTTTTATATCCAACCATCACATTTTGAAAAAATTATAAACAATAAACATAATTGGAAATCTACTTCTTTATTACAAACACCAATAATGGAATCTAATATCATAAAAGATATTTGTATCATATATATTAACAACCGTTTTAGAATTAAATGTTTATTTTAGTGACATGTTACTTAAATAAAGTGAATCCACAACATTATTATTATAACTTAAAAATATATCTGAAAAATGATAATATTCACCACTGGCCTCTACAACATTTGAGATTGATCTTATACATTGAAATTCATGGTTTATCGATAAACATGATTAATATCTTCAAGGAGATAAGATTTAATTTTCATATTATATATAAAAAACATCCTACTATTATTCCACTTTATGATACCACTAAAAAAGAGACCCCTCAATTGTAATTCATTACTTGAACACTTCACAACATACATTGAAAACATCTTAATGAAACAATAAATGATGAAATTCCCATTAACATGAGTATAATAGAGTACAAGATCAAATCTATAGTTATATTCCACCCATTTCATCATTCTAAATTTTAATTGTTTCTATAAAAAAGTCATAACTTAGATTCTTATTATTTTTTTAAATAGTGAATTTCATTGTCAATAAGTAATGTAACAAAAATTTCAATGTATTCTTGATAGAAAGAAATTCAAGATCATGGGTTGGGTAATTATAATCATTTTTATATAACTTTCATGATCTCTAATCCACAAAAGGATTATTATTCATAATAAAAAAAGCCAGTGACATACCCAAAGTTTCATAGTAATTAGTATAGCCCTCACTATTATAAGTTAGTATCTGAATTTGAGTCACCTAAAATCATTGCTTAATATAATTAAAATATTTCTTACACTTGAAATAAAATATTTACCACATAATAGGTAAGATTTCGCAAATAAGATATTTAATTTTTTCATAATTTATAAAAAATTAGTGAACTCACTAATAAAAGCAATATTTGTATCAGAAATAAAGTCTATAGAGTCTCCCAATACATAAAAACTTCTATTTTTCATAATAATATGATATAAAATATTTAAAAACTAAGCTTTCCTCTCATATAAAAAATTCTATATGAGAATATGAAACATGTATAATTTAGAATACATTTGACGGATATTTTATTAATATAATCATAAAATTAAACTGATTCTCATGAACCTATTTTTTTTAATATATAATAATGTCAACCAAAAAATACCATGAAAAAATCATTGATATACATTTAAAATATATATTTTTATAAATCTATGAAAACAATCAGATAATTATTCAAACCAAATGGTATCACCAAGTATTCAAAAAACAAATACCTTCTCTACAAAATTATTTTTAATTTTATACTTTCTGACCCTCAAGTGATGTTATTCATATGTAATATCAATATTTTAAAATTTCTACACCTATTTAAATTTATGAAATTTGTTATCTAAATAGGGAAAATGCTGTTTCTTTTTTATGGTAACCTAGTTAGGTTTCTGATAATAAACATAAAGTTAAAAACTTACATCAAATTTCTATATAAATAGATGAAATCTTTAAAAAGTAACATGATATGAGAGTGTATATTTTACCCTCAAGATATTCCAAATGAATATTCCACTAAATTAGTATTTCAATAACTATATGATAATAATGTAATGACACATAAATCATCCTCAGAATAAGGTCAATCAAATACTTTACTTCCCTCTCATGTTCTTATCTATAAAAATCATCTCAAAATTCTTTAAGAAAATTATGTAATTTAGGAGGAAGTTCATTCCCTAAATTACATTCCCCAAATTCTATAATAAGAGATAAAACATAGATGAAAATTTACCAACCTTGGGATTAATATGTTCATACTAACATGACTTTAGATCCCATTCACCTGGAAATATATATGAATTTTCATAAGTGGAAATAAAAATCACTCTTTAATGACAACATTCAATTTGTACTTAATATTTGATCATCCAATCCATTCTCAAGATAAACTCAAGGATTTCTGTATTAATAATAAAGAAATTACAAGATATCCTAAAATAATGTATCATTATTGGACTTAAATTATATTTAAACCCATGTTAAATATTATTTTTAATATAAATATATATATTTATGATATACCACATATGGTCATACAGTGGATTTACTAGAACTATCACTATTGAAGAAATAATATATTAAGAAAAACCTATATCAAATGAAACTAAAAATCATAGATGATGCACAAATAATGGTTCTTAGGGATGTGGAACATCTTCCATTATACATAGTAGTTATATGGTCTACTATGAAAACCCATCAATAGTTGGTTTTTATGTGAGATATTTGATTGAGATAAACTTCATTATTCATCTAACTCTTCCCACAATAGGGTTGAATCCTTATTATACGTTCCATAGAGTGAGATACCAAAAATTTAAAATCATATTATTACAAAAAAATATGAATTCAAAATAATAGAACCAAAACAACTATTGGACTAAGGATTCATTTAATATATCCTTTTATGATAGCCAAGATGGATTCATGAATATAATGATTATAGGGATTATGGATGATAATGTATATAATTTATTGTAATTCCACACTCATATTATTTATGATATGTATTCCCTTTAAAAAATTAAGAATTATAATAATATGGTTTCAAAACACTATCACTACTAAAACATTTGAAATCATATCTCTTCTTATTATATCGTGAAAAATAACTTGTTGTATTGTGAGGTGTAAAAGAAAAATTACCCATTATATATACTCATTTGAATTCACACTCTATATTCAAGACATTATTTACCATTAATTCATAAAAATTAGCACGGTTATTGGATAACATTGAGTAGGATTATTTAAAAATATTATACATTTATAATATCATTTTTTATAAGGTTTGGTGAAAATTAATCGAGGACACAAAAGTCGATCAAATACTCCATAACCATCAAGTTGTATTTCATAGATATGTAAACTCCCACACTATTTGAACATTTATATTCTTGTTATGAAACTATTAAGTATACATACTTTTTATTATTTGAAAAATATTCATTCTTCAGTTTATTCTACATGATTTCTTCCCAATATTCCTAGATGTGATCCTTAAGTATAAAGCATATGAATTTTAATATAGAGGTCATGTAAATTTCAATAAAACTCAAAATCCTATTTATTTTATTAATTAATTCCTAAAATTATTAAGGAACATTATAACATATAAATTTAGAGGCTTATGAATATATAATTTCATATACCAATATTTAGCATGTGTTGGGTTAATATGAACTCCTGATTTCGTATATTGAAAATTTCAAACAACTATCTTTATCAAATGCTAATATATATGGGAATTGATTTATTAAAAAAATATTATCTATTATCACTCATGGTTTTAGTGGAACCTTTTTGGGATTCATAACTCTATAGTTCCCATAAAATATTAAAAAATGTTCAAAATAAGATTAAACATAAAATTAAAAAACACCCTAAATAACAAAATCAATTAATAAAATAATTCACATAATTAACTTAAAATTTCTTATAAAGAATCATTACTATGTCTTATGAACTTATAAGGAACATTAAAAATAATTAGAAGAAAAATTAGGTGAATTTAGTTTACATAATGAATGGTTTTTTTCCAACATCCCTAAGACTGTGTGTTTAACCATGTGTCATTTTGTGAATGTTATGTGGACTTTCGTAACCCACCTACATGGTCTGAAACCTATGTTTATTGGTTATTGATACATAAATATCCATCCATTTTCCCTTTCAAATGTAATTATTTCTTAAAATTACTCATGAAACTGAAATATAAATTACTATAACATAGATTTTAAAAAGATAAACATTGAAACCAACAGTTAAAACAAAAATCATATAAGAAAACAATTTTTTGACTTACCATGGTGACTCATTTCTTGATATTAAAATGTGCGTCCAAAAAATTATTTCCTACATAACTCTATATTTTTTAATGTAAAAACACATATTTTTCATATTTTTTAAATTATATATTTAGAAAGGGTTTTGTGATATATTTTGTAAAAAACTACCTCAATTCACCCTAACTAATACTTGATATAAACCATTAAAGGACCTAAATATTTTTTTAAATTACCATAGACTGACATAAGGGTCTGAAAACCAAACATAAATATCTAGAATGATTTCAACCATTATAAAATGTTAAGAAAAGTGATGGATTCATGAGGATAATCGAATATTGATTTTCATTACATTAGACTAATATTTATTGTAGGTACAATTATTTTTTTACAAAAACACATATAAAAAGGGAATAATAACTAAATTTTAAATATATAAACAATAATCGATAAATCATAAACACTTTCCATCTAAAAGAAAAAAAATATAAATATAAATTATATGTTATCAATATAAAAAACCAAAATAAAAAAAATGAGGATAGATAAATATGGATGGTTGATAAGTTAGAGTTAAAAATCCCAAAAATTTATATCTTAAATAACTCATATCCTTGCTAAAAGTGATGAACCTTCATCTTTCACCACCTCCATAACTCGATCATTTATACAATCCTCCACCATATCAAAGTGGGGAATAAATATTACTTATATAATAAAAAATAGTGTTTATATACACAATAAAGTGTGTATGTTGGGAGTGACAATAAAAACTAACTGTTTGATTAAAAATATTATACACACAACCAATCAACTACCAAAACAGTCAAGCTAGTTTTTAAAGGAGTGGGAAATAGACACATAACATTTATAGATCATTTTTAAAAAAATTATAATTAATAACACTAAAACCTATATAAAATAAATTTATTAACCAAAAATATTTTTTTAAAACCACATGATGATAAATATATAGAAAACCACACCATTGAATGGATTGAAAATCAATAAAAAAAACCCATGGCAGTCAACATCATCATTAGTTTCAAGCGTTTGGGGAATTAATTATACATCCACTAAACTGAACTCTCATACTATCACTAATGTGATCTTACCTTATCAAATGATTTTCATGATATTGTAATGATCAGATACACATAATTATTATACATGATATAGTACTAACCATGAAATTAATTTATATATATGTATCCCTATTGAAAAGTTATCCCTTGAATTTGGTTGTTTTTATAGTTATCATCAATTAAAAAATATGAATACAACTACAATTAATATATATTTTTAATATAAGTAATTGAAATATAAAAATGAATGTAATTTCAATGTTGGTTATTTTAAAAATTGATGTTGAAATTCTAACGAAATATATATAGATATAATTTTGATATAAGTTTATATAAAAACAGATATTCAAAGTCAATTTCGACATCAATTTTCCTAATTTTAGACATATAATGTCATTTAAATTGTGGATTATGATAATAAAAAAATTTAAACTATGACTAAATATAGATTTAGAGTTAATATAAATGATATTTTTTAGAAAATGATGTTGAAAGTCAGTTTAAAGTTCGATGTATTAGAAAATAAATGTTCAAAGTTACTTTCCTAATTAGTTTTCATTATAATAAATGTTGAAATATAATTATTACCTTTTAAAATCTAAATTAAAATATAAAAATAATTACCTATATCTTGAAATACAACATAATAAAATAAAAAAGTAGTAAAAAATAAAGATAAAAATTCAATGAAAACATGACTATAGAATAATTTTTCAATATAATATAAACACAAGAAACATTTATATATACCACTATAAGTTAATAAATCATAAAAATAGTATTCAAATAACACTTAAAGGTGGTTTAATAAATATACTACATATGATAGAAAAACATAAAAAACCAACAAAAACAATAAAATATATAAAATGATCAATTCAATATATTTTTTAAAGTATAAAATTTGTAATGTAACTAACATTGAGGAAACATATTATCATTTTGATCATGATATTCTAAAAAATATTAAAAAACATAATAAACATATTAAACACATCTTATTTGATGATGAAACTATAGATATAAAACATCACATTGAATATATGAAAAACAAGACGTGTTTCATAGAACAAGTGTAAAATAATATAAAAGTAATCTACCAATAGTCCCACATCATTAAGATTATTTAGATTCTTTATCTACAGATGATCCATGTTAAAATTCATTTATGACCTAATTCATTTTCATAGATAAATTTATATAACATATGTAATATAAAAAAATTATTATTAAAGAACTACTGTAATAGAATACAATTAATGAATCTATCAAATCTTTAAATTTTTCATTTACTTCACCCCATAAGGAGAACAACTAATATATTGGGAATTCGTGTGGGTAGAATATTCATAGCATTCATTTTCCACAAAAATATAATTTTTTTAGAACGAATGAAATTATATTTAGTATTTATTTATAGTTACTTATTCTTACTAAATTTATTTTAATAGAAGAAACCAACACATAATCAATGTGTTTTCTAATGTTTCATCTAAATACTTAACTCTATTGGAATTACCTCTGTATTTCATAGCTTTTTAACTATATTCTATATTTATAAAACTATAAATTAATGTCTAATAATATTTTATGAAATGAGTATGGAGATAAAAAATAAGATAAGTAATAAATTAAATCACTATATAAATTATTTATTTAATCAAAAGAAAATGGAATGTGAAATTTACTAACATGGAAAACAACTACAACATGGTTACTGAGATCTCATCACAAAAAACATTTTCCAATATATCTTCTATTAATATTAGTTATGGATAATATCTCTTACATATATTATCAGTCATCAAAAACTCATAATAACCATTTAATAAAAGAGAATCCACTTACGATTTTGCTAGCCATTGAGAAACCCAATAAGTATATGAATGTTCTAGTTCTTAAATCTTTTTTTATTTTCAAATGAATCATTAGATTTTGGATACTTATATATAAGTTAAATATAAAAAATTCAAAGTAATTCTAAATCATAATAAATTAAAAATTGAAAAAAAACACATACCTTGTATGTAAACTGATGAACTAGGATAGTTAGATAGAGTAAAATTACCTATACACTTTTTAACTATGACCACCACCTTGAAAAGAAATGACACAAATTAATTGACAAAATAATATCATGTACTGATATTATTATTTTTCTAACTACCTAATATAATGATGTACTTAATCTTCTATATTATGTTTGATTATGTATGCTATAATATGTAAATGGGGATCCCCAGTATGCAACTCAGAGTACATAGTAAGGTCTGAATGAGGAGGTTGGGGTCTTGATATGTAGGATGTGTATGATGCTTATGTCTCTCTATTTTAGAAAATATAACCTATATATGTGATCTAACTTACTAATATCTGTACTTATTCTTCTCTCATAGGTTATAATTCATGGATGATATTTTACCCTAGTATCCCACCCCCCATAATCTTGTACTGGGATGTCCAAAAACATATGTCATACCCATTCCCAACACATATCCTCCAATGTGGTCTAAGTGATCTTATATTCCGACATCACTTGTAATAACTTACATCATACGTTTGATGATAAAATCCCACAATGTCACATTATCCAAACGGGATTCCAAAATTTATATAAGTAAATTTTATAATATGGTGATGAATCTACAAAATACGAATCTTCAAGAAATATAAAAATTATTTTCTTACAACCTCATCATCGACTTTTTTTGATAGATCAAAAAATAAATTTTGCAATTTATTTCATTATCACCCTTTTCTATTTTTAATGGCGAGTGGGATTTTTGGAGGAACAAACAAAACCACTCCAGATCGATTACTAGATTTAGCTCTATGTTCATCTAAATTTTCATCAATCATTTTATCCTTAAGTAATTGATACCCCCACAATAAAAAGTATGATTGTCTAAATTCTATTAATAATTATATTGGTGATATCTCATATATACATATAACATTATAAAAAATTATTAAATCTTCATTTAATTAAAAATTTGTTTTATGAATTGATTTTATAAATAATATACTATACCAAAAAGGCCTCCACCTTGGAGTCAGTGAGAAACATCTCCCTGATTTCTAGATAAAAAACCCATGTTCTATGATTGAATTTTCATTCTTATAATTCTTAAAAATATATAATAAAATTTAATTTAATTTAAAATACCTCTATCAAAATGCTACAAAATATAGTCACCCCCTCTTAATTTCTATCATATCGAGAAAAACAAATTTCCAATGTAATTGAATAGATTAAATATTTGAAATAAAAAATATTTAATATTTAAAAAATTGAATAAAATATAAATTAAGATATTTAACGACTACAAAATATAACAACTAATATTTCTCTATCTATTTAACCATATTCTAATGAGGATATAATATATTAATCCAGCAATTGATCTAAAAAACACCCCAAGATTTTGGGTTATATTTTCCTACAAAAATTACTTTATATTGAAATACCATTTCACACACAACACGTGACTAAAATGTTCCAAAAAATATTATATGTATAATATTCAAAAAAAATAAAAATAAAAATACCTATACATAAAAAAATATTTTTATTAATGAGAAATTAATACAAAATGGGTCTATTGATAGTTGATGTTTTAAAAGAGAATTTTTCTATAAAAGTTTTAGTTTTTTATATTTTTTATTTTAATTAAAAAAAATTTAAAAAAATTTAGAATTTGAATATTAAAAAACAATTGGATTCTGATTTTAAACATTTTTATATGATAAATTTTTTAGGTTTATTTGAATAATTTATTTTTTGGAGTAATGATTAAAATACCCAATTTTCTAATATTTTAATCGGCATTAACTTAATATAAGAATGAATTAAAAGTATTTGAAGCATTTTTATATAAAAATATATATTTATAAAATAAAACAGACCATTTAAAAATACTACATTGAATTTTTGAACATAAACATAATTATACGTACCCTAATTAAATTGGTAATCAATAATAAATAATATTATATACACTTAATTGTAAAAACAAATCTTTTCTACAAAATATTTTTACTATATATTACAGAAAATTAGTTATAAAAAAATTTAAATTATTTATTAATTGAATTATATTATATTAATCATTAATTTGGTTTCATAAAATCAAAAATTGGTACGATTTTATTTTTAAAAAAATATATAAATTTATTAGGTAAAATTTAATTTCTATGAAAAAAACCCAAATTGGTAAAATATAAAAAATATAGTGGTAAAAAACTAAAAACACATTTAAAACATGTGTGAAAATGAATTGTAGAATCTTTATCGATGTTATCTGACTCTATACTTAATTATTTACCACTTTTTTATCCATTGACCCATGAATAGGTTCATTCCATAATTGAAAATTTTGTGGGTATTTACAAAAAAACAATTTACCTCACTTAAAAAAGTAGATCACTTCAACCATATTTATTAATCTATGGAAAGATTTGTCAAAAAAATCTACAATATACACTCTTAAACCCAATATCCAAATCCTTAAATCCTAACTCCTTCCAAAATACTCAGTTAAGGATCCATATAGTGTTACCCAATGGAAAACCTCTAGAAGAAGGAGTAATGCTCTCAACTATCCTCTCTTAACTCACTTCTTCTTCTACCACATAAATATATTATATCATTGATATTATGAAAAATTATGTGTTATTAATATTATTAAATATTATTATAATAATGTAATATCACTTTTATATATTCTTTAAAAATAATTAAAAAAATGAAGACGTCTTCATGAGTATTTTTGAACTACCACCCTAATAAATAAAACGTTCTATTTTTGTAACCTCCTTACGAGTCTAGTTAAAAAAAAGTTTTAATGACAAAATATAATATTTATAAAATTATTATTATAAAATGATAAATTATTTTATTTTCTACCTCTAACCCATTCAATGAATGAATGGAAGAATTGTCTGTGTGTATGTGTGGAGTACCGACTAAACAAATGATATATTTCAATTTACATTAACTCCTAACATTAATGACCTAAAAATCTATTTATTATATAATAATTATTTTTATATCACTATATATACTATTTATAGATAATATTTTACACTCTATAAGTTATATGAATTAAAATAGTCATCGTAAACCTAATCTCCTTTAATGAATATATAGAGGCATTATTCTCAATTTGAGTTAATTTTTGGAAATCCTGAGGAATAATATATATTTTTTGTTAATGGAATAATAAAACACTTAAACTTCTTTAATTATAGATTTCAGGACTCTATTTTAATTTTTTTTAACATTATCAATATGTTGAGGATGATTCGTAGAAATTGACTGGAATACCTCATGTAACCACCAAAGTGATAACTATTTAATAAATAAATAAAAAATAAAAAATAGAACAAAAAAATTAAATATAGTGGTAAATGTTTCTTAAGATTTTTTTATAATTTTTCTCATTTGTTATTTTAGGAGCATTCATAGAATGAATTAGGACCAATAAAAATATGTAACTATTTCAATTTTAAATTCCATGAGATATGATTGATATTACACCATATCATTTATTTTATATTACATATTAAATGAAAAATTTACATCATGTATAATTTAAACCTTTTATTTTATGATATTTTAATTTCCATTTTATGTTTTCCCTTTTTGTTGTTTTTATTATTTCATTACCATTAAAAAAAGGGTTTTGCAGCTGAATTTTTCATTATTTAGATATAATAAATATTCACCACATGATTTTTAATTTTGGTCTCTATATTTTCCATTTATTTGTTTCATAATATTTTTCATGAAATGTAAGATATATTATATATAGCATAACTAGATTAATATACATTGATATTATATCATTTTATATGAATGTTCATCACACTAAAAATAATAATTCCTAAGGACTGCAATAGTATAGGGGATTTGGAAACAAGGAAAATAATTTATAACATAGTGAAAGATCTTAAATATTTCAACCAATGACCATCCCCTTTATTAATTATACTTGAAACCAATCTTCATAACCTGGGGAAAATGAAACATAGTAAAGGGGTGAGCTTAAATGCTCATTAAAGGTAAAAAAGGGAGATGTGAATTCCTAAACATGTTCAAAAGGGAATGCGAATGTGATACTGACATTATAATGTTACACCCTTCAAATCAAAGATCATAAAAATTAATCATGTCCTAATGATAGGAATTTCATAAGTCATGAATCATAAGGGTGATAAATCATTATAAATCAATCATGAACCATAATATCATGTCATATAAGTATGGAACCATCATACATGTATAAAAAACTCACGAGTCAAGGATAACTACCACGAAAATCAACATAGTTGATCATGGAACACCTGTTTTCCATAGTGGATCAGGACACACCTTTTTTCCATAGTTTATCGTGATTCCCCATCTTTCTATAGTGGATTATGACACCCCTTTTTCATATTTTTGATCAAGACCCACTTTTTTCCCATTTAGGATCTGCAAACTCTTGTTTCCCATTATGGACATTCATATTAACTTTTTTTACCATTATTATCTCATCTGATATAAATCATTACCCAAGGAATTTGTTGGCTATATAGCTCTCATCCATCACATAACAAAATCATAAATACAAGCATGAAAAATAAATAAAATGTTCATCATATCATGACCCATAAAAATATATGGCTTTCAGAAACATTATGTGATAACCCATGCAATTAAATTGGTATCATAAACATTTAATCATATAATTACCTATGGAAAAGTGATAAGTTTCATATAAATTTCATCAAATAATTACACATGAAAACTAACAAATTTAAAATGAATATAACTCATGGAAGTGAAATGGGAGTTATAAACATAATTTCAAACATAAAACATTAAAGAAATAATATGAATGATAACCTTGGATCATAATCCCAGTAAATCATAAACTATAAAAATTTATGTATTATTATATGGATAATGATTTTAAATGATCATATGGAA
Source organism: Viscum album (assembly GCA_963277665.1). Lineage (NCBI taxonomy): Eukaryota > Viridiplantae > Streptophyta > Magnoliopsida > Santalales > Viscaceae > Viscum > Viscum album. Next base: position 870,466,137 of record OY728161.1, on the reverse strand, counting down.
CATTTCTTAAGTAAAATATCCTATATTTGAAAATAATTTTCATAAAACCATTTCACAAATCCATTTCAAATAAATAATGATTTACCATTAAATTTGAAACAATTATTGAGGAAAATAGGCTTTCTTTTTTGGAAAATGAGTATTCAATTTATCAAACCATTTTAAAACCATTTTCATTTCAAATAATCTTGAAAACATATAATGTAATTTAGGTGATATTTTAAAAATATTTTTCCTTGAAATATTATAAAATATACATGAGGTCAATCAAAACACATTTAAAATTAAAAATATTTTTAAAAACATTTTCTTTAAAAATTTATTTGAATGTATTTAAAGAATATTTGAAAATCATTTAAATCACTGCTTTAATCATATATCATTTATTGAACCTTTTTCGTTGAAAATATGTTAGGAAAAAATTAAAGGATGCTTTGAAAATCATTAAAAAATTTATTTAATCATAAACAATTTATAAACTTTTTGTTTGAAAAAAACCATAAAAAATAATTTCCATAATATTAAGAAAAATTATTTTCCTAAACATAAATATTATATTTTGAAAAATCAATCTTAAAATAAAGATTGTTTATGACAGTGTATAAATATGTACATTCCCAACATTCCTTTTGCGCTGTAAAAGTTTTCAAATGTGCCTCAACCAAAAAATAAAATTAAGATTCCTTTTAAAACATTACTGTAAAAAACATAAAAAATGGGTCAAAATTCCCTTTCAAAACATATGATAATATTAAAACATTTTTGAAATAATTTTTATAAAGGGAGATTCTAAGAGAACAAATATTTACAAGTGAAAGGAGAAATAAATTCATATTTTCATAAAAACATAGCTAACTTATTTATAAAATAGTGAAAATGGTAAAAATTACTTGGATATAACATTAATAACATGAAGTTAAGAAAAATCATGATATTTATAGATATAAAGTTCATAATATTTCATCAATATAACTATAATAATAAATAATCTCAATAAATTTTGTGATTATAGCAAAAAACATTAACCACTTTAGTAAAAATAAATAAAAACAAATGGGAAATAATGAAAAAAGTATCATGAAATTAATGATATTTATGAAATAACATGTCAAAGGTAGTATATACACCTCACATAAAAAAAATAGGATCAAAATATGACATGTTTCTCAGAGAAGGAAAATTAAAACAAAACTACTTTACTGATTTGGTAACATTTGAAAAATAACCCGAATGAGATAAATATCATCAAATAAACATGTAAATACACATAAATATAATTAAAATAATCATTTAATACATCCATGGATATTAAAAACATCATATATAATAAATAGGTGGTGAACATGGATTGTGTCCCATAGAAAATAAATGTGAGATGGGAAAACCATTACATTAAGTCATGACATTCTTAGTACACATTCAAAAATCATGTATAATAAATATAATTTTATTATAAATATACCAAATAACCATATTATTATATCAAATACAATATATGATTTTTTATGACTTTATACTACCTTTTTATTAACAACTCCATGTTAATACTACATTTTGGGTAATATCCACTTTTTTTATTATGATTTTCTTATTATTCATGATCATATTACTAAAATCAGGATTTGAATATTTAAATAATTTAAATGAACATAAAAATATCATATATATTCAGTATATTTTTATTTATAATAATATTTAAAATATTGAAATATGAAATGATAGACACTGTTCATGGAGAGGGTAGGTCATACGTACTCATGAACGTTGTTATCATTTAATAGTTTTATTGAAAAAAAGAAAAAAAAAATAAACTTATATTTAATATCATTAAATTATAATTATTTGTTAATATATATCATATAAGTTCATTTAACCATCCTCAATACATTCCATGTATTGTAGGAATGACTCCCATCGCTTAGAAAAGGCGGTAGACCACACATCCACAAATGATGTTGTTCTATTTAAAATAATTGGAATGCATGATGGTGTTTACTATATAAAAATTAAATAAAAATATATGCAACATAAATATCATATATATCATATAAAAACTGATATTTCTTTAAAATTCACTACCATGAGAGGTGGAAAAGGAAAAACGAACAACATCATTTCACGAGGCAGTAGTTCGCCATACACAAGAATGATATGTTCGTTGTCCATTTGATTTAAGTGTATATGTGTATGTATAATAATTAAAACAAAAATATAAAAGTATATTTATGACACTTGGGTAATTATATAATCAGGGAAAAAGAATAATTTTCGTGGTGGAGAATGAAAATAAAACAATGGAGCATGAGGAAGGATGTCCCCACTTCTTTGGGTATGTTTTTCTTTTTTGCATCAAAGGTATTCCTTGGATTCTTTTTTACAAATAGATACGATTTTAGGATTAAGGGAGGTATTATGGGGTATTATTAGAGTATATTTTGTTGAGATAAAGGGATTTATATGTGTTAATTTTTGGTAGGGGTGAGCGCATCTTTATAGTGGGGGAGGAGTGAGATTCTTGTAAATTTTAAAAATTCAATTCAACCCATTATTAATCCATGGAATGTTGATCCAATAGAGGTAAAAAATTTATATAATGAAATATGTGGTCTAAAAATGAACAAATGTTGATTTTGGAAAAATTTCTCTATCATTTTGGGCTTTAAGTTTAATGTTTAGTCATTTCTTAAGATAATTTTTCTCTTAAACAATGTAATTAATTTTAATATCATTCAGTAAAATATTTGTTACAAAACTAATTTGAAATCATTATACAATAAAAATTACTCTGATTTCATATATAGAATAAAATTTTCAAAATTCTAATCACATAAGTGGATGGAATTAATTTATAATTAATCCCTTAAGAGGTATGACAAAGCGGTTTTTTATATAAAATTTTTCAATTTTTCGCTATGTTTTTATATCCCACATCTTAAATGAAAATCATTTAAATTAACAAAATTTGATTATTTTATATAAAATTAATCCTTAAAAACAAAATAAAAAAATAATTTAACTCTATAAATAAATTAAATGAAAAAGTTATTTTGAATGAAAATTTAATTTTTTTTTCAGTATTTTTTAAAAATAATTCTTCACAAAAAATACCAAACTAGTCACCCAAAGTAAATTTTGGAATTCATATTATAAAAATTAATTGTATTTTTTTCAAATAAAAATTTAAACAGTGTTAAAATTCATATTTAAAATACCTTTTCCATTTAAAGGAGGTACAATTACCTTTTAGAAAAATACATCTTTTAATTTATAAAATTGGATTTATAACTATCTTATACATATCAAATGTATAGGATGAGTTTCAAAATTAGTGATAGAATATGTAATATATAAATATTAATTAAATGAGTTGTCAATGTTTTTTTGTTTAATTTTTGATATAAAACAATTTTTACATAAAAAATTAGATTTCTTAGAAAAGTAATTAATTTATTTTAAAATAGATATTTCATTAACTTATACTAATATATCACTAAAGTATTAATTGTATATATATATCTAAATGATATTTTCACAATTTAATTAATCTTATTCACAAAATCTATTTCAATGTCAAGAAGGTAGCTATAAATATATTTTAATAATTATATTAATAATAATTGTATTTCTATAAAAAACTCAGCCTTGCATGTGATGAATGATATCGAAGGGACTTAGTATTATGTGTAATACAATCCAAATAATGTTTTGTCTATATTGAAATATAGTCTAACCATTTAATTTAGTGTATGATTAACTTGGGGATTCCTATAACGCAATCCATACTTTGGGATTTTATATAAAAAACTATATTTAGTGTTATGTGAAATGAAAAATATCTATATGATTAAATTAATTAAAAAAATAAATTTCATAAAATATAGGGGTGTTAAATTATAACCCAATTAAAATTTTATTTCTCCTTCAAACATTATCCAGGTTATTAAAGGTTTAATAAATAAAATTTTCTTTTATAGAAACTAACATCATATAAATGAACACCAAATCATCCTTTATAATGGTAATGTTGGAAATAAGATGATTATCCAAAGTAACTCAAAACTTGGTTTCCACATGGGATAAAATTTTTGGAAAGTCAAAACATGGACATGGAAGTGAAATATAACTATTATGTTGTGATGGAGAGTGATAGAGAATGTGGTTCAGAGAAACATAATCTCAAATCCATAAACCCAAGAGTCTTGAACAAGATTATTGATATCATATAAAATGATGATAACATAAATAAAATTATTTTAAGACCCTTTTTCTAAATTTGAATAATTTTCATGAACAGATATACTAACTAAATTTATGTAAAACCTTACCCTGTGTCATTCAATGGCCATCTTCGACATCATATCGTAATCCAAGAAATGAAGGTTAATTTTCCATTCCTATAACATTAATATATCATGAAATCTATAAATAGAATGATTTATCATTCCATATTTATTTATCACAATAATAATGGTACCGTAAATTATCCAATATATATAAATCCTTATATGGTGATATAATACTTTAATCTCAAAAACGTCTTCTAATGTTTTACATAGACCATTCCATAAATGGTTAACATTATAACCCTTTTAAAAAATGAAAACTTAAAAAATTATGAAATAAGGTCAATATACCATCTTAACATTGATCCCCTCATATATCATAAAGTATCTTATAGTTGTAAAACTCCAAACATGTAAATACCCTCATTGTATTTTCTCATAAAACATGGTAACAACATGAGTTACCATAAATCCATTTCAAAAAAATTCAAGCTTCCTTATTCCAAATATTACTGAATATATTTAAGAAATCAAATATGTTGTAATCCTCATCCATGATATCATAGAACACTCTTTCAATAGATCGTTTATCAGTTCTAATGTCATACATACTGTACAATTTACTTTATCCAAATCATCATATTTTTATCAATACTATATATCATATTCTAATCCAAAGGAATATGTTGAGGGTAACCTTGAGTTAAGGTAACATTTATATTATTTCAATTTTCTTGTTCCCCAGTATCATTTGACACAATCTTGAAAATAGTTAAGGAAAAACATAAAAAAACATAAATATATTTCATGATTCATATAAATAATCATTGACTTCCAAAACATATACACTTAAATCATCCAACATTATTCTTATACCATTATTCTCTCTTCATCACGTTATTTTGAAATACATCTCTCTTATAGTATGAATTTTTAATAATTTATTACGGTTCCATAACCTCAATATAATTATTCTTTTCACATTTAATATATCCAATACTTGAAGAACATGTCATACCTTCCAGTTGACATTTTCCAATCTCCTTATCATCACCAGTATTTCCAATACAAATAATACCTTATTTATTATCTTCATGAGATTTCCATTAAGGACATTGATTTTTATAATGAGAATACATTCCAAATCTGAAACATTCAATGTTAACCAATTTTATTCTAGTTTTTTATTTTGATTAAATCCATAAAGCATAGTGTGACTAAAACTTATCATAGAAAAAACAAATAATCATGAAATTTTATATATATGATGCCTAAATCATGACACATACTTTTAAATATACCAATACTCAAGGTTCTCCTTGTAAACATACATAAGTATATCCCTATATATATTCTCAGGGATCTCACTAATGTTTTCTCAACCTAGTTTCCAATGGTTTACTAAACCATTCCCTTGATACCAATTATAGAGACCTAAGCTTATCATACATGTATATTACACCATTTTAAATTATTTTTTAGAACATTATAAAAATATATTATGGAGGACCATAATATTTTTCTGTATTTGGAAACATGGAACAAAATCTTCTAAAATGGTGAAATATCTTTAATGTTTTCAACAATGATCATCCCCTTTAAAACTTCTACTAAAAACATTATTCATAACCTAGGGAAAAGGAAACAATAGAAATGGGTGATATCAGATGCATAGTAAGGTAAAACAAGGATGATATGTATGCATAAACATTATCATAATGGTTTGAGAATTTTATCTTGACATTATAATATCATATCCTACAAATTAAAGATCATAATAACAAATCATGTCATAAAGATTTGTAGTTAGAAAGACACGAATCATAAGGATGATAAATCATTATAAATAAATCATGAACCACAAGATCATATAAGTTTGTCACCATCAAATATATAGAAAACTAATTCATTTTTCAAAGTTAACTATAGTGACGATAAACAAAGTGCATCATGACACACACGTTTCCCATTTTGGATAAGGAAAACCTGTTTCCCATTTTGGATCAATATCGTAGACTAGTTTCCCATAATTATCTATTGAGATATAAATCTTTACCAAATGCATTAAATCTAGATGTAGGCCCCCCATCACATGATAAAATCATACAAACATGTTTGATAGGATGATAAATCTTTCATCAAATCAAATCCCATAAATTGATATCAGTTTGATAAGAATCATATCATAACATATGAAATGAAATGGTTATCATAAACATTCATCATATCATTGAATATTGAAAAGAGATACTTTTTATAAAAATTTAATCAATGCATAACATATGAAAAGAAACTATTTTCAAAATCATAAAACCCATCGAAGAGAAACAGGTTTCCTAAACATCATTCCATCAAATCAAAAACCATTGATGAAATATTTTAAATGATATTATAGGATCATATCCCTAAAAAAATAATAATCTATAAAAACGTGTTTCATTATAGTTGGAGAAGGATTTTGATAGATAAACATGGAACATTTATTAAGTAAAATAGAATTTCTTTGAATATATATTTCACAAATCCATTTCAAATATCCTTTTATTATAAAAAATATATTTACCACTAATTTAAAATATCTATTGATTAAAAAATCATTTCTTATTTTAAAAATGATTTTTTTAAAACTAAAAACGTTTAGAAAACATTTTCAATGAAAATAAACATGAAAACATATAAATGAATCTAGAAAACATATTAACAATTTTTTCAATTGAAAACATATTAAAGATGTTTAAATACATTTATAACAATTTTTAAATATATGAAATATTTGATAACATTCTCTTTTAAAATTGATTTAAAAACATTTATAGTTATTTTTTAAAAACATTTAAAAAATATATTAAATATTAAAACCATTTTAGAAAAAATTCGGTGAATGAATCTTTGAAAAAAATTAATGGATGAATTTAAAATCATTTAAAACACTTTGTGAATCATAAAACATTTTCCAAAAACCTTTTTCATTGAAAAATATTTCATAACAATGAATGTAAAAAATATTAGTAAAATAATTTTTCATAAAAATAAATATTGTAATATAGAAATATATTCTAAAAGGGATTCTTATGTCGTCATATAAATATATACATACTGAAAATTCATTTTCATTTTAAAATTTCAGAATGGTTCCTCAATCTGAAAATGTAAATAAAATTATTTAAAAAAAAATTTACAAAACGTAATACATGTGTGAAAATATCCATTAATAATAATTTTATAATAGTAAGTTATTTTTTAAAACATTTTTAGAAAACATTTTTTTGAATGAACATTGATTTCTGGCCGAAAGAAGAAATAAATTCGGATTTTCATAAAAACATTTTCATAACTATATTAATTACGAATGAGTAGAAAAATAGTACCATTACTCTGATAATAAATTAATAACCATTGGGTAATAAAATTAATGAGATTTCATGATATATAGATCATAAAATTTCATTAATGGAAGCATAATCATAATCAATCTTAATGAATTAAGAGATTGTAGCAATAAACGGTTGCCACTTTGGTATATTTGAATCATAATAAAATGGAAATTAGAAATTGACATGAATATTTAAATATAATTAATATAATTATATTCATGGTATAATATTTCAAATGTATTATATAATCCTTATAGAAAAAAAGGTGTATAATAGGGCATGTTCCTCAAAGATGGAAAATTTATAAAAAAATTACATTTCCGATTGGGTAATATTTGAAACATAAAACCCATGAAATAATGTTAATAAAATATAAATTTAAATAAAAATAAATAAAAATATAATACGTCAATTTTAATTATACACACCACATACAATAAATAGGAGTCTAGCATGGCTTCTCTCTCAAGAAAAATAAAAGTGGGATGAATTTTTTTCCCATATGTCTTGGATTTCTTCATACAGATTCAAACAACTTCTATATTACATATAAGTTTATAATACAACTACCATATAAAAAATATAATATATATGTTATAATATATTATTATTTATGATTATATTTTATCAGTTTATTAACAAATCCTAGTTAATGTTTTGTTTTGGGTAATGTCTCTTATTTTCGTATCTATTTTGGTATGTTATTCTTGATCCTCTTACTTAGATCATGATTTACTCATTTCCAAATGTAGAATATGATATTAATATTATATATATTCAGTATATATGTATTTTTAACAATAAATAAAAGGTTTAAATATTAAATGGAATACACCATTCATGGATATAGTAGGTCGTACGTATGCATGAAGATTGTTTCCATTTTATTATATCATGGAATGAAATAAAATAAATGAAATATATATATATATATATAATACCATTACATTGGAATTATTATGTCATATATATAATATAATCTCAATAAAACCACCTTTAATTCATTCCATTTAATGTGTAAATGAATCACAACGCTTTGAGGAGGTGGTAGTCGACACGCCCAGAAACGAAGTTATCATATCTATAAAAAATGGAAAGGAGGAATGTGAGTATAATATAATAATTAAATTATAATAAAGAAATAATAAATATAAAATATATCATATTAAAAATATTATACATTAAGTATTCCAAACCATGATTGGTGGTAAAAGAAAAAACAAACAACATCATTTCGTGAGGCGGTAGTTCACCGTTCAAACTAACGGTATGTTCATTACCTAATAGATGGAAGTGTGTGTAAGTATAGGTAAAACACTTTTATTAAAATAATATAATAATATTTAGTATAATTATCTTATTATATAATAATGTTAAAGAATAATATAGGTGGTGGAGAATGAAAATATAACAAATGATCTTGAAGAAAGATGTTACCTCTTCTTTGGGTTACTCTATTTGGATTTCACCAAACAGATTACTTTTTTGGATTTATGAAAAAATAGAGGATTCCATGATTAAGGGATATATTTATGGGGATTAATTTTTTATATTTTGGCAAACCATATGGTTTTAGAGTCTTGAATAAGTGGGGATGTTCTTTTTTAAAGTGGAGGAGGAGTGGAATTTTATAAAATTCTTAAAAGAGAATTCCACTAACATTTTTACCATATCATGTGGCTCCAATAAAAATTAAAATTCGATCCGGTGGATTATAGAGTCTAAATATGAACATACAATGAAATTTTTTCAAGTTTATAGGTCATTTTGGGTCTTAAGATTAATATTTAGTTCTTTGTTAAACTATTTTTTCTCTTAAACATTAAAATTAATTTAAGTCATATTCATTAATATTTTTGGTCAAAAACGAATTTGGCCTTATTATAAATTATAATTAATTATGGATACAAATATATAATCCAATTTTAGAATTCGAATTTCATAAGTGGTAGAAATTAATTTAAAATTAATCTCAGAGATGAGACGACAAAGACGGTTTTTAATTAATAATGTTAAAATGTTTGCTGCTTTTTTATATCCAATATCTAAGTGAAAATGATTACCATGTACTAAATTGTACTAATTGATATAAAATTTATCAAATTAAATCTTATTTTTACTATATAAATTAATTAAATGAATATTTATTTTTAATTTAAATTTCAATGTTTTTCACTATTAATCAAAAAATGAAACATCTGAGAAAAATAAAAAAAATCACCCAATATCAATTTTGATATTAATGTTTTAAAAATAATGTTTCATTTTTCAAATAAAAAGTATGAAATTGTAATAAATCATATTTAATTTTTTCCCCATTATGTGTCGGTAGAATTACCTTTTATAAAATATATCTTTTTATGCATAAAATTTAATTTGTCTTTATCTTATACCTATAAAAAATATAAGAAGCGTATAAAAAATATTGATTGAACATATAATTTATAAATTTTATTTAAATAATTAATTAAAAGTGGTTTTCTTAATTAATTTACAAAAAATAATGTTTTTACATCGAAAATTAGTTTTTTTAGAATATCAATTTCTTTATTTTGAAATAGTTATTTCATTCATTTATACTAATTGATAACCAAAGTATTAATTTTATATAAATGTGTAAATAAGGTTTTAACAATTTAATTAATATTATCTATAACATCCATTTCAATGGATAGGTGTAAGCCATACAAATATTTTAACAGTCATATTATTAGTGTATTGTAGTTTTGTAAAAAATCGGCCTTTCATGTATCAAAAGATATTAAAGGGACCCAGTATTGTGTGTTATACAATAAAAAAATAGTGTTGTGTGTACCTTAAGCTAACCTATGAATTTAATATAGTGTAAGATTAACGTGGGATTGGATAAAATAAAACCAAAACATAGTGGTTTTATATAAAATAAATATATTCCCTATTGGATGTAATGAAAAATATCAAAAATATTAAATTAATTATAAATTTTTTTTATAAAATCTCATGATGTTACATTCTACATTTAATGGGATTTCAATTCAAAATATAATTGAAATGTAGGCGGTATTAACTCAATTATAATTCATTGAGTTATGATTTTTCTTCTTGAAGTTATTTTATATAAGTCTGGTAAATTATTCTGTTTGGTTTTATTATGTGGCATTATTTATTTTTAGTGATTCACATTTATACCACATAAAATTCATTCAAACTGTCACTTTCTTCATGAATTATGATACCCATAAGTGATTTTTTTTCACTCAAATGAACTTTTTTGAGTTCAAATATTATACAATGATCATTGTTAAATTAATATTGATAAATTATTATGTTTTCTCTTTTATAAACTATTTTCAATTTTATCTCTAGTAAGAATGATGTTTTCAATAGAGAGAAACTTTCATGGTGAATTTATTTCACATAAAATTGGAATTTTTTTATGTGAAAAATACCATATCTTAAAATATATTTTTCCATCCATTTCCATGTTCATTATTTCCAAACAAAACTCATTTATTATTTAGAAATCCAAAAACGTGTTTACCCATGTGACCATCATATTTTCCACTACCACCTTTTAAAGAGGATTTTTAATAATGTTTTCATGACTCATATCTTCAAAAATGATATTTAAAAATATTAAAAAGGTTGTATTTCCTTTCATAATCAAAATTTTTATCTCTCAATTAACATTACTTTTTAATAAACATTTTATATTTTAAATGATCAATTATTGCAGAATATTTTTAGGGAATATTTTTTCAAAAAATATCACTTTACCAATTCAATAATATTTTTTTAATATGACCTATAACATTATCTTTTATGAGTATGGTTATATCATTTTTCAAACACTCTTTTATGGTTTATTTTAATGTTATTATAAATTTTCTTTACAATGATTCATTCTCATGTTTAAAATGGATTTAAAAATTGTTTTAATTCTTAATGGTCTTTGAAATAAAGGGAAATATAATTATATTTTTCAAAAGTGAATGTTTGATTTTTAAAAATAATTATTTATTTTAAAATGGATGTTAATTTATTGTTTTTAATAAATTATCATGTATTTTTATGTCTTATACAATAATGTTTTATAAAAAATCAGTCTCTTATAATTTCTTTCTGAAAACACTTTTTTAATTTCAAAGATAATTTTCAAAAAGAAATATCGAGCTCAAAGTATTTCATTTTAAAGAAAAATTTTTTAAGGGGTTTAAAAGTCTTTAAAGAGGTTTATTTCATCATATTTTCCAAATAATTCATATAATGTTATGAAAAGGTTATTTTTTATCAAGATAAATATCATTAATACTCTTTATGTGGCAGTGGGAATATTTTTAATCCAACATCTGATATCATTCTTTGGATGCCTTATCAAGTAATTTAAAAATTATTTTCATGAAACCATTCCATTTTCAAATGTTTAATTAAGTGATGTTTGATGTGTTAATTTTCCCATGTTTTCATGTGGTATATATAACTATGGATGTTTGATGGTAGGGCTCCTTTAACACCCTCTAATGAATTATTTATGGTTTTATGTATCATGAGAGAATGAATTTTTCTATGACTGTAATTGTAGTTAGTTAATCTCAAAAATACCATTTCAGTGTTATTGATGTAAGAAATTCTTGTAAAGACTATTTTGGAGTTAAAATAATGCAATATATTATCGTAAATATAGTTCATGTATGTAATTATTTTTATTTATGCTCACAATGACTGTTTGTTGGTGTAATTATGGTATGTTATGCTCTAAAATATTATGAGTGAGTGTAATAATGAATAATATATTCCCACAAGATTGTATGCTGGTGTAATTATGGATATGATATTATGAAATGTCTTTTTGTTGAAATAATTAGTGATATTCTACGTTTACAGTGATATTTTTTCCTTTTTTATGATTGATCTATAGTTCTTTTTTATAATATGTTTCAATGGAATTATTCATTTGAATAATGTATTCCAATGATTGTATTTTATGAAAATTGTTTATTATTTTACACTCTAGTCCCATTTAACATTTCCATTCATTTAATATTACGTATCCTTTTTTTAGGACTTATAGACAACTCTTAATATTAAAATAACTTTTTAATAAAATATGTCTCCCCCACCAAATTTTTTTATATGTCCTTATGATCTAAAACATGATGATGTTTTGGAGAGTTTTTCACTCACTGATAATTTGACATAACCACTTTATTATATTTGATTTACAAATGTAATGAAGTTGAGTATAACTTATGAGAAGTCTATAAGGTGGTCAAGTACAATTTTATTATGGAGAAATGTTCATAAGTTGTGTAAAAATAATATTCATCTATAATTAATCCGCAAAGAAACATAACCTTCCATTTTTGAGATAGTGTTATTATTTTTGAGAATTAATGCTTAAATTATTTATGTGATATAATGTAATGATATGTTTAGCCCATGTTTTATCATATTCATGGCCATAAAACTCAAAAACATCTTCACATTTCACTATATTGGGTTATTATTATCATAAAATTAAATTATAAATCTATACACCACATGATTAAGTAAATGTTATTGAAAATATTTAATCCCATGTCTATAAAATTTAAGTATCATCTTCTTGGTATAAGAAAAAGATATGTTTATAATTTTTACCAAAAATTGATTAATTTCATTAAATAATTTAATTTGGGTAGAAATATTTATATGAAGAAACATATAAATACCTCAAAAATTGTTTCTATGCCTCTATTATTTTCATTTAAATATTTATACACTAATTAAATTAAATTTTACATACCTATATTAGGTAAAATTTTATTTACTATTAGAAGAACAAAAAATAGAATGTCTATAATGGATATAAATTTAAATCTATTTTCTATGTAATAAAACTGAAGAAAAGTGAATACCTTAAAATGATTAAAATATATAAATAGTTATTTAAAATAATTATGTGAGGATTATTCAACCAAAAAATGTATAATTAAAAATGATTAATAATAAAATTTAATACAAAAATTACAGAAATTATCAATATCTAGAAATGATTAATTTTATGTACCAATATTTTATTATAATTAAATGATTATTAGAAGTAAAACATTTCATTGTTCTTAATAAATAAATTATCAACTTTTATACCTATTATATATATAGATAAATTAATATTTATAAATGATGAATACAAATAAATATTCACAACAAAATAATGATGTATGATTCTTCATCTAAAAAAATGTGTAACATAAAATAATGAATATAAATGTAAAAAAAGTTATAATTGATCAATATCTAAAAATGTGTAATTATGAGTACCTTTCATTTTTTATAATTAAATGGTTCATTGATGTGAAATATAATATTTAGTAATAAAAATAAAATTATATCTACTTTTAATTAATATATCTGAAGAAAAGTGAATACATTAAGATGATGAATATAATGAAATTGTCATAGAAAAATAGTGATATTATTATTATTCAACCAAAAACTGTGTAAAAAACCAATGAATGTCAAAATTAATACATAAATTTCTGAAATGATAAGCTTGTATATATTTAAATATCTATGTTAAAGAATGTTGTTTTTCATGTGTATGGTTCCAAAACAATAATTGTTTTTTATATAAATAATAAAGAGAGAAATATATTTATTTTTTAAATTCCTTGTACATAATAATTCTACATAGAATGAAATATTTCTACAATACAGTAATTTTTATCATTAAATAATAGTGAAATATATGAAAAAATATCACATATATCCATAATATCATCAACATATTTATCACCAAAGTGAGTATTTTAGTTTATTAAAGGTTGTACCACTAATCATTTTATGGGTTGATAACCTAAAATATCTACATTTCATGAATCTCCTAGATAAATGGTTCCTCTTTACAAATAAAGTTTTTCAAATAAACAAGTATAAATCTATAATTGTAAAATTAGAGAAGTTTAATAACAAGGATTGATGTCCCAATCAGAGTCACTAATTTACCATGTGTGTACCTCAATATACATAAAATGCTACCAACTAAAACTAATGGATTAAATTGTTCATGTTCTAGGATTATTCCTTTACATCAAAGTAAAATATAGTTTAAAAGGGCCAAAAATAATCTATATCACAAAATCATTGTATGTTTAAGAAAAAAATAAATAAATTTTTTTATCAACTAGAATAAGGAAGAATATAGCCATATAGACACTCAATCAGACCAATATGGGTCAACATATCACCCAATTATCATATCATAAATATAATATATAAAAATACTAAGATGAGTCTCTACTACCATCTCAAAGACTCGCTTCATCCCAATTTCCAATTCAATCTAAGCCATCCCACCAGATCATGCTACACGAGTCTTAATCCTTGACTGATTCTGAAAATAGAAAATTCTTCTTGGTTACCCAAGTTTAGTGGCTTCTCAAGCATAGTGTGCATAAAAAAATGTAGGGAACCGCAAATGGACTCCTATTTATAACCAGTAAGGTGTTTCATTCCTATGTGATAATATAAAAATAATTAATATCATTCAGTTTAGTGTAACAAAATTATCATTACTAATCATGGGTTTCAATGGTGACACCTAATATTGAGTATATCTACTTAAACCATTACTAAAGTTTCTCTAATAATAATTACATGCTCAATATCCATATAGTAGATGGTATAAACATTAATTCCTATGAAGTAATCCGAGAAAATCTAATAGTTGATGGATCTAATATGATTCCAAGGAGGTAATCCTAAGAAATCCAATTGCAAAATGTATAAGACAATTTCTAAAAGATAACCCTATGAAATCCATCATATCATATGTAAAGGGTAAAATACTAGGTAATATCTCTTGAATTTAACAGTGTTATATGAAAAGGGATGAATACCATGTGTCTTGGGAATTCTATGTCATCGAGAATAAACTTGAATCCCAATTGAAAACCATATCATTCCAATTCATTGGGAATAATCCAATTAGGATGAGGAGATCCTAGACAATATAGTATCAATAATATAGTTTATTTATAGGAAGTAATCCTATTAAATCAGGTATTATGAATCAAGTTTAATCCTATCAGGTAATCCTATGAAATCCAATATTACACATACAACTTAATCCTAGAAGTTAATCCTAGGATATTTGAATAGACCTAAAGGTTAAATCCCATGACTTATCATGGGAATTAGTTTATAAGGACAATAGGTTTTGGGTGCCCCTATCATAATATCTCACATCATCACTCCAGCCACAATAGGATCACATTGTTGAACATTGGGTTCAAATGCGAAACCCAAATTTATAATACCATCATCGATGAAATATCCCTCGCAGTTTTATAATTATTAATGGGTCACCCACAGAGGTCCCCTAGGTCCCACCAAAACTCAATAAATCTGAATGGGGTCCTTTATCTCAATATAATCTCTTGATATATCCCCCTCAATAAGAGGGTGTAGCATCCCTCAAAATCATCAGGATTTTATTTCAAAATCAATATAACCATATGGTATTCCTAACATTGACCACTCTAAAAAGATGATAAAACGAACGTCTCACATACAAAGTGATCATACGTTAATCCATATAGTCAACCTATCATAAATATATACTAGGTATACCCACATGGGTGCTTATATTTTAGTTGGGGAACACTCTATGTATTATCTAATAACCTATCCCAATAGCTTTCATGAAACCTTATTTCACTAGTAGTCCTCCCAAGCTAGTAGTGAAAAGAGGGATAATAAGCCTTGAATCCCACCACCAATCATCAATTAATTTGTGTCTAGTTTCGAGGTTATATAATTTTTATAATGGGATGGATTACCCTCAATAGATAAATTTAAAGAATATAGATAAGATGATAAAACCAATAAAATATATAAAATAAATATTAAGAAATTTCAATAGATGAATTTAATTTCAAACAATTTGGATAAATAAAACATACCATAAGAAGACTAGGATGTAATAATGAACTCCATAAACTCCTGAACAAATCCATGATATAGTAATTCCATGATTAATCACCAACCATCTCTTATAGAATTGAAAAATAGTTTATATAAGTATAGAGTTAGAATTCATGAATAGTCAATAGGATCCACCCCATAACCTATCATGAAAAATGTAAAAGAATAATTGTAAAGGCCAGTGAATAAATAGCTAAATCCAAATCATTACCTAAGAAGGAAAAACATATCTCATTATCACCATGGTTCACTCACAAATTAATACATACAAGTAAGAATATCCATTTCAAAACATATATGTAAATATGTTACCCCACTTACAAGTTTCAATTAGTGAATTTCTCTCATGAACTAATGGATCAAATCCTAGGAACATCCCTTCCAAAAGTCATCCCTCAATAATCAAGGAAATCATACCAAGACATATATATTGTGTATCATATTAGGTTATCATACAATACTTGTAATTAATTATAACTCTAGAACTCACTCCAACCCATGTATAATGTATTATACATAAATCCACTGCACCTCATACATGTTCACCCGTGTGAAACTATATTCTCCATGGTCAGAAAGAATTGTGTTGCGATCCCCTAATTAATTATATTTTTCACATTCATTTACTGTAAAATGTTTTTTTTTAATCCTGCATGAATCTATACCCAATACCATAAGCCAATACAAACTACTTATGGACACATAATATAATATAACTAAAGGTATACTTGGGGTGAGGTTGTGTACATCCTTGTATTCCCTCTACATCATTGATATTAGCTAATACACCATAGAAAACATTTGGGTGTTGACTTCTATACAGGATCAAGTGGTAAATCACATTAAATAAATAACACTAAAGAATATATTGCACCCAGACACACCAAGACATACTACATATCCTTAGAACCATCCATAGTTTTAATCCCACCAGACACTCTACTTCCCCATGATATTTTAGATCTAAAAGACGCACATGATAATTTTGATTCATCAATAAGTAATTCATCTATTAATTTTCAAATTACAAATAACTTAATAAAATCCATTCCAATTTTATGTTTAGTAATTATCTTTCAACTAAAGATATCATTAATTTATAAAGTATTCAATTCAATAATATTATATCCAAAAACATTGAGAATCAATAAAACCACCCCTACATTATTATATATATATATATATCAATTAACATTAATTCCATAAATAACACACAATCATATTTTCTTATTTAAATATATTATTATTCAATAATTTTTGGGCACTCTAGGAATCACCCAATCTACATAAACAAAAAATTCACTTTCCATTAATAGAGAAAAACTATATAAACTAGTTTCAAATCATAACCAATAGTCATCTGGAAACTATCTGTAAAATAAAAAGAATAAATCATTAACCAACAATAAATAACACATCACAAATCATTACATCCACTATGGTGATAACCTCAATGCCATTTTGTACACCACATTTTTTCCCACCATCACAAAAAATTTCCACCACTAAAAACCACTGAAAACCTAACCTATTTTTATTCAAATATGAATTGTTCTAGGATTATAATAAAAAACCACAAGGCTCTACCATCTTAGAGAAATAAAACAAAAAATAAAAAATATTTTCAACATGGACCACTCATGGGGAAATAAGTTCATATACCCAAGACATTAAATACTTTCACAAAAAGGATGTGAAAACTGATCCCTAACAATTTAAATTTAAAAATAAGTGTCTAATTTCTATATTTAATTAAATGATTCATTATTCATAGGTTTCAATCTTAAAAAATATATAAACAAGTAATAATTATCTATGAATCAATCATAAACATTATTTTAACATTACATACATATCTAATAAATTTTAAGGGAAAATATTTATCAATTAAAAGGAAACCTTCATAACATTAACATTTCAATATATGTAAAGAAGACAATAGTCAATATATACTCTTTATTCATTATTAATTACATCATATTAACAGATTTACAATGTTGATCTGATTTTAGGCATGTCATTCATGATGTAAACAACAAAAACCAAAACAAATAGATAGAACACTATCAAAAAAATAAATAAGAAGCATCAAAATAGTGATAAGTCACATGCAATTAAAATATCATGATATAACTTTCATTATTCCTTTATTCCCTGTATTATTACCAGTATTTTATTGATTCCACCCTTACACATAGATACTAAAGCATAAAAATTTCACTATTATATATAAAAAGAGATGTACTAAATCCCCTATCAAGATTCTCATATTCATTGAAATAACCGCTGTTTAGTCATTGAAGAATCAATGATGAATCACCGTCGAAACCTAACCCAAAAAAAACACCATCTGGTATTTCTCAAACCCCAACCCAAACCATAGGGATATTCCTCTCAAGTATACTCCTAATAAAAATAATAATAATGAGAATGAGGAGAATAAGGAAGGAGAGTTTTTTTTATTTTAGATACATTGATCGTAATGGTCAAAAATGTTTAATCTCTCAAGGGATGTCATTAGAGGTTCTTGAGAGGGAAATGGGATAACTAAGGTTATAAGGAATATGTTAGGAAATTGAATTGAGGAAGTCTCATCCTTATATTTAGAGAAAATATTGAAAGAACTTCTCCACGTATTAGTGACTTGCACATTGATCATGGTTCCCCAGATCAAAAGGGGATTTGATATCTCTAATATTTTAAATTCCACATATCTCTAAATTATATAATTTTTAAAATCTAATTTAAAACACTTTAACTAATAATAATATTTTTATTATGGAATAGTGTAATTAATTTAAGAAAAAATAATCCCCATGTCTTTTTCTATGGAATATGGATTAATATGTAGCTTTTTCGACTCCCCAATCCAATAAATTTTGGGGGGATAGCTCATAATCATCATTTACACCTATGAAATTCACATCTCTAAGATGCCTCACAATCACCCCCATGCTAAACACTTGGGTGTTTTCAAATTACCTATTTAACAAAGAATAAATACTCAATCCATCTTATGTAACAACAACTTATACTATATAATGTTTGTCTTCTATGTTTCTTGTAAGTAAAATATCTAAGGAAAAACACATCAAAATTGATTTTCTAGGAATTTCTTCACTTGTGGTGCTCCAATAACCATATATTCAACTCCATAAGGATGGGATATATCATTATATGAAGCCTAAAATCTCACACTAACCATAACGTGAGTCGGGTTGTGCTAATGTGGGACCCTTATGTGATATTTTAAAATAGCCAACTACAAAAGCCTCACCCAAAATTGATGGCCTCAATAATTTCATCAGTCAAAATATCACATAGGTGACCTTGTCTAACTAAAGAACACATCAAAATCACCACTCATGTTGCTTCACTCCCCATGGTTCACCAAACACTAAACAAACTTCACTAAATTGATTATGTATCCAAACATATTAGTCAAAATGGAGTATTCCATGACAACAACTACAATATAGATCAAAACTATAGGTACCACACCCACTTCTAAAGAATTATGGACTTCGTGATGGAAATAACTCCTCTCTTAATTATGAAACACCATCAAACCCTTTTTATAAACCTCAAAAACCATGGAAAACTTTTACTAAGGGATATATAAATTCAATCCTATTCGACATGTCTAAGGAATATCATAGTTTCATAATTCATTACTAAGGGAAATCATCCATATCACATCAGATATCCCCTGTCATGGGGTCTATGGTTCTCATTATAATTTCTACATTTTAATATAATATATTTAACCACTAGTAGATGAGGTATTTAGAAAATTATTATAGGGAGTAATATCACCTCAAAAGGGACTACAATGATAACTTAACTAATTATTTTCTTCTTATCATGTTTTATATATCTCAGGAGAACCATATATAATAGAGTCCCTATCCTATGGTGGAAAATTCACTAAGTCATTTCTAATAGGTCTATAGTGTCCTTTGGAACATACATCCATCCTTAGTCATTTCATTTTTATTAAAAAAATATTTAATTTAAAATTTTCAATCACCTATAGTCGCATTTCATATAAAGAAAATTCAGAAACCATATAGAAATTCATGGGCACTACTATCATTATATGATTTAATTTACTTTAATAATATCTCATAGACTCTAATACAAAATCATACAAACCTCTCCCATACTCATATTGTCACGACCCGTCCTCGGGGCCCGTGCCGTGACTACCCCAAGCCCGCCTTCCATAGGCCAGGGGCTGGCGACTAGCACCAAGGCGTAAATCCCAACAAAAAGGGAAGGCATTGCCTTTGAAAAGTAAACAAGCACCACAGAGTAAGAAAGTGGAAAAGTAAACACTAAGTAAAACTGTAACAGGCTGTGCTGAAAGTAAAAGGGGCCGGAAATACAAGCCCAACTGTAAAGTACAACTGAAAGGGAAAAACAGAAACTGAAAAGAAAAGCCGCAGCGTCGAGCCGTCCTCTGGAAGTCCCACCTGAAGGGTGGGTACAGATAGCCTCCACAGCTCCTCGGTCCAGCCGTCCACTCCGAGTACGTCCCGCCCAGTGGTCCACCTCCAGGTACCGTCCTGCTCCGCACGCCTCCACCTCGATCAGCGCTGCCTGTCGTCTGCAACCAACACCACGAAGTGCGGGCATAGCCCGTGCAGGGGTGAGTATAAGCTACTCAGTAGGGACCTCGAGACCCTCGAAGGTCTCCCAGAATCCACAAAGGATAATCCACAAAGGAAAGATACAAACACGAAGTAACATCTGAAACGGCTTAGGTATATGCCCATACATATACCTAAGTCATCAATTCCCGATTGGCTCCAACGTCTGAGCCTAAGCACAACCCAGTCCACACATGATAGCAAACATATACTCACACAGGATAGAACAACACAATCCACAAAGGAGAGTAAACAGTAAATCCACACAGGAAAACTCAACAGATAACTCTCATAGGTATATGCCCATACATTTATCGAAATTATCAGGTAACCCATCTCAATCAAGAGGAAACACATGGATCATTGACTCAGCTCAAACCAGGATTTTCATTATCAAAAATGTAACTGCTGAAGAGCCCCATCTCTGAAGTCCACAGTGGTCCTGTCACGACTCCGAGGTACTGCTCACTAACCTAAGACTGCTGAGGTACTCCTCCTGTCGAGTACCGCGGGTCTGCTGCCAACTACTGGGCGCTCCGTCCGCTGAGGGTCTGCTGCCAAATACCGGGCGCTCACCCAAATAGCCTACAGAGGCACTCCTCCAGTCGAGTACCATGGGTCTGTTTCCAACTACCAGGCGCTCCGTCCGCCGTGGGTCTGCTGCCGAATACCGGGCGCTCCGTCTACTGGGCTAGTCGACTCACTCCAAGTCGAGTCGGTCGAGCAGTCTTCAGGTCTCAACCGGCTATACGATCTCCGTACTCTATACGCTCGTCTCCAGTATCGCGGGTCTGCCGCTACAACCAAGCGCACCACCTCTATCGAGTAAAACAGAAGATTCAGCTCACACAGGTATACTTCTTCGGATGACGATAAAGATGATCACTGAACCATCTAAGTCATCGGACCCACGAAGGATCGATAGGTACTAACCCCCGCAGTGACCCACACAGGATCGGACCCACACAGGATCGGGCCCACGCAGGACCTGTAGCACTGATCCACGTAGGATTGCTGAGTATAGTAGTCGTCGCAGTCCACTGAGGATCTCTGCACAGTTGCCGCCGCAGTCCACTGAGGATCTCTGCACGGTCGTCGTCGGAGTCCACGGAGGATCTCTGCACAGTCATCGCCACAGTCCACTGAGGATCTCTGCACGGTCGTCGTCGGAGTCCACGGAGGATCTCTGCACCGTCGTCGCCGCAGTCCACTGAGGATCTCTGCACGGTCGTCGTCGGAGTCCACGGAGGATCTCTGCACAGTCGTCGCTGTCAGAGAAGCAGCCGCAGCCAGCACTAGGGTTCCCGCACATAGCAAACTTGTTCGGGAGGGTACGCTCCACGAGCCGAGAGGCTGATACATCAACTGACACAAAGTCCGAAGTTGAGGTATCCAAAAGTTCTGTATCGTCAACAGGAACTCAACGTCGCAGACGGCGCGTCAATCGGACGCCCGGTCTGAGAGTTATTGGCCTTTTCGTCCCAGGGGCCCGGTTGGTTTTTAAGGCAGAACCAACCCGACCGTACTCCACCTGCGTCCACACCTCGGGCGGAGTGTGCCAAAATATCCGTCTCACTTAGAAGAATTCAACGAAACAGACGGCGCGTCAATCGGACGCCCGGTCTCTTAGTTATTGGCCTTTTCGTCTCACACCCACCCTGGGAAACTTCCCAGGAGGTCACCCATCCTGATCACTGCTCTAGGCCAAGCACGCTTAACTACGGAGTTTTAACTACGTAGGCTCCAGAAAAAGAAGATGCGCCTTGAGTATAGTATACCGAAACGACCGTCTCGATCCAAGGATCGCGTTGCCGCTGACGGCGCGTCGTTCGGAGGCCCGTAGCTCAAATTACAGGCGTTTGAACGAAAACCGTCTGAAGCCGGGGGTCCGGGCCCGGGCCGACCCGGCCCGCCCCCCCCCCCCCCCCCCCCCCGGAGTCGGCCGCCCCGGGTCGACCCGAACCGGGCCGACCCGACCCGGTCCGGTCCGGCCCGGTTCGGCCGAGCGGCCGAGCGGCCGAACGGCCGAGGCACGCGGGGCGCCGCCCCCGCGGCCAGGTGGTGCCGCATTGAGTCGGGACGCAGCTTCAGCCGCGTCCGAGGGCACCGGACCCGCGCGGCCGTGGGTCCGCGGGTGCCGTCGCCGCCGCGCTGAGTCGCGGCGGCCTGTCCGGCGGCCTGTCCGGCGGCCCGCCGGGGCGCCGCTGCTCCCGGCTGCCGGCGCCGCCGCACCGCCGGCGAGTTCCGCGGGCCACCGGGATCGCTCCGGTGGTCGTATTTTGTTCCCGCCTGCGCCGCTGCTCCTCCCGGGACTCGTCCTTCACTGCGGAATCATCAAACATCTGTTGCGGCACGTTCCGTCGTCGCCCGTCAAATCCGCACAAAAAGAAGAACGGCGGAGGGTCGTCAGGCCGTGTTCGTTTGGCCCGCACCCTCCGCGTTAGAGATAAACAACTGGGAGAAATTTGTTCAACACATGAACGCATATCCGAAACAATTTTTAATGAAATAAAATTGTTTCATTAACGGGTTCCTCATTTGAACGAAAAAAAACAATTTTAATAAAATAAAATTGTTCAATTTAAACTGGTTCTTTAATTTTTTTAAAGAACGTTCACGGGAATAAAGAGGGGTATTCCAAATTATAAAATCCCTACCTCGTCGATCGTCGCGCGTGGGCGTTCTTCGCGGAAAAGCTCGTCGCGGAAGAGAGGGATCGTCGCGTCGTTGCGGGGAGGCGTCGCGTCGTCGCGGAATCCGGTGTTGAGTCGGCGAACTCAAGCAGCCGATCGAAGATCCGTCGTGGAGGAAGAGACGTCGCAGAAGAACGTTGTCGGCGATGTGGATCACGGCGTCGCGTCGTCGATTTCCGGGTTCGGCGTTCTTCGCGTTCTTCGCGAAGGAGGAAGAAGAAACAAGAATTCTGTCTCAACGAGTAATCCCCAAAAGGTTTTGGTTGGTCTTATTTATTAATATGCCAACACACGAAAACAGGTTAAGAAACGATTGAATTAATTCGTTGAATTAATTCAATGAAAGAAACAGCCCATTTAATTTACGAAATAAACCGCCCAATTAAATGGTCTGTTAAGATTTTAAGAAACGCGTCAGTTGACTTTCATTAAGACGGGTTTTCGCGGGTGCGTTTCTTAGCGGAAAGAAACGGCGGGGCTCGTGCGGGCCCCACCTCACAAATATCCTACCAAGGGGGTAGGATATTTCTGGATATCATCCTATCCGGTTCAACTCAGTTCAAGACGCTTTTAAGTGGCTTCAAGTGGCTTCCAAGTGGCTTCAGTGAAATAAAATAAAGTTGTCGCAAAATTATTTTATTTCTTAACCTTAAGCCTGAAATTTAAAAACCACACCCGAGCAAACGCAACTCCGGAAGAGGCGTTTCTAAGCGAATACCGGCGCTGCGATTTCATCGGTGCCCTCAGAATTTGATTCCGGGCACCGGTTCAAAAGTTAGAAAAAACCCGCTCGTCCGTTCACTGAACGTACCTGAGCCAATCTTCGGAAAATGATTCCGGGCACACCGGGCCTCGGAATCAGGTGCCGTCAGAAACTGCGCTCTTGTAAAATTACAAAGATAATTAAGAAAAAAAATTTCCTTGAAATTTACGGGTCTTTACATTACTCCCACCACAGGGCTTTACGTCCCCGTAAAGCTTCAACACAAACTAGGGATACAAAGGCGGTACTGAGCACACATCTGAGCCTCCCGCTCCCAAGTGCTCTCTTGGAGGTTCCCGTGCTGCCATCTGCTGCGCACGAGAGGAATCGATCGCCCATGTAGGACCGCTTCTGTCGGTCCTCTATCTCCACCGGGACCTCCGTAAAAGTCGCCTCATCATCCATGTCTAGCTCCCCATGGTCAATGATGTGCGTCAGGTCGTGCACGTATCTCCTCATCTGAGATATGTGGAAGACGTCGTGCACCCGGTGCAACTGAGGTGGCAGAGCCAGATGATAAGCCACCTCACCAAAACACCACAAACCACGCCGAGTTGAGACCCGCAAGAAGACGTGGTCGCCATCCTCGAACTATAGTGGTCTCCGCCTCCTGTCAGCATAAGGCTTCTGCCGGCTCTGAGCTGTAATTATCCGCCCCTGGATGACCTGGACCATCTTAGGTCCCACAAGAGCTGCAAGATTTCTTCTTTGCCTATAAGAGAAATCTGGTCTCATCCCCTGGATGAACCACCTTCTTTTCCTAATACAGTCAATCCTGAAATGGATGATACTAATCCATACCAAGGATGACGTCGTAAGGCCTCGACGCTACTACAAAGAGATCCAACCGTTACTCTCACCTCTAAGGGTTGAGTCACACTGTCGGCATCAGTGTGTGGTAAGTGGGTATCCTCCAGTAGATGTCTCACAAGTGAGGGTCAAGTCAACAGCCAAAACTGGAACCTCTTAGTAACATCACGAAAGAGGACAGGGAGGAAAATATCACAAAGGTATGCGTCTTTTATTATTGCAGCTCATAATACAAGATGCTACACAATAGCAACAAGGAACTAGAAGTACAAAGGACGTATCCACTAGTTCTGCTCCTGTCCATCTGCTCCCAGAGCTCCATGATCGAAGGCCTCGGCTGCCTGAAGCTGAGCTCTCGCATGTTCACCTACTCCCTGTGGTCGGGGAGGACCTCCTGGTGGTGGTGGTGGCAGAGCCTCAAAGCGTCGCCCACCTCCTGCTGCTCGGCCAGCTCCTCTGCCTCGTCCGCCTCCTCCCTGCGGACCGCCACGGTCGAACCTCTGCCTCTGCCTGGGAGGTTCTTCACATAACTGCTGATCATTAGCATGGTGGGTCGGACAGTCACGAGCCATGTGACCAATCCCTCCACAGGAGTAACACTGCCCACTCTCGGCACGCCTGGCTCTGACTCCACCCCGGCTCCCTCGCACAACTGAGCCTGAGTCATGCAGTCGGCCACCGGTAGTTCTGGTCTGCCTGGAACCCTGAGTCATCCGTCGGCTACCTGCTGCCGAAGACTCCGCTATCTGCCGCCATGCGGTAGGTCTCGCTGTGGACTCAGCCAGGAAGCTCTCGATCAGGAGGGCTCGCTCTAGCACTCCTGCCTGGGTTGGGATGCGGATGGAGATCAGCGATGCCCTGATCTCGTGTCTCAATCCCTGCTCGAAGGTCCGAGCTCGGAAGAAGGGTTCCCGTACCATGTCTGTCGAGTACCGAGAAAGGTCGGTGAACCTCGCCGCGTACTGAGCGACCGTCAAGCTGCCCTGCCGCAGCTGAAGAAGCTCCTGAATGCGCACCGCACGGAGGGTGGCCGGGACGATCTCTGAGCGGAAGAGGCTCTCGAAGTCCGTCCAGATGAGGGAGGCCTCATCATGTACCTGGAGCATCAGTCTCCACCATCGCCCTGCTGCTGCGTGCAGTAGGCTCGCCGCGAGGATCACCATGAGGTCAGCTGGTGTCCTCACTAGCCTGAAAACTCGGACGACCGCCTCCAGCCAGTCCTCGGCTGCCTGGGGGTCCGACTCCCCACGGAACCTGGGTGGTCGCTGGCGCTGGAACTCGTGCAGAGCTCCGATGCGTCATGTATCGTCAGCTGCCAGTTCTGGAAGCATCGGGGGCTCGGCGGGTAAAGGTACCGCCAGTTCCTCTGCGGTCAACGGGCCCTGTACCGAGGCCTCGTCGCTCGGTGGGCTGTCGTCGCGCTCTACTCTAGGAACCCTAGCTGGCTGCTGTCGTCGTGCCATCCTGAAAAGGAAACAAGTGCGCCACGGTCAGAACAGTATACCTGGTGAGCTGACACAAGTAATCACGAAAAAAACTTGAAACACACATGAAATCAATGTTTTCGTGCATTAAGTCGGAAATCAGAAGTCAGGGTCCTAGTGTATGGATACGTCGGCCGCCGCACCAACACTGGACTTTCTGGACTGATAACCACACTCAATACGCTAAACACTATTGCTTCACACATAAGAAAGATCAGAGTCTGCGGTAGAACCGACCACCTCTGATACCAATTTGTCACGACCCGTCCTCGGGGCCCGTGCCGTGACTACCCCAAGCCCGCCTTTCATAGGCCAGGGGCTGGCGACTAGCACCAAGGCGTAAATCCCAACAAAAAGGGAAGGCATTGCCTTTGAAAAGTAAACAAGCACCACAGAGTAAGAAAGTGGAAAAGTAAACACTAAGTAAAACTGTAACAGGCTGTGCTGAAAGTAAAAGGGGCCGGAAATACAAGCCCAACTGTAAAGTACAACTGAAAGGGAAAAACAGAAACTGAAAAGAAAAGCCGCAGCATCGAGCCGTCCTCTGGAAGTCCCACCTGAAGGGTGGGTAAAGATAGCCTCCACAGCTCCTCGGTCCAGCCGTCCACTTCGAGTACGTCCCGCCCAGTGGTCCACCTCCAGGTACCGTCCTGCTCCGCACGCCTCCACCTCGATCAGCGCTGCCTGTCGTCTGCAACCAACACCACGAAGTGCGGGCATAGCCCGTGCAGGGGTGAGTATAAGCTACTCAGTAGGGACCCCGAGACCCCCGAAGGTCTCCCAGAATCCACAAAGGATAATCCACAAAGGAAAGATACAAACACGAAGTAACATCTGAAACGGCTTAGGTATATGCCCATACATATACCTAAGTCATCAATTCCCGATTGGCTCCAACGTTTGAGCCTAAGCACAACCCAGTCCACACAGGAAAGCAAACGTATACCCACACAGGATAGAACAACACAATCCACAAAGGAGAGTAAACAGTAAATCCACACAGGAAAACTCAACAGATAACTCTCATAGGTATATGCCCATACATTTATCGAAATTATCAGGTAACCCATCT
The DNA here is from genome assembly GCA_963277665.1 of Viscum album. Classification (NCBI taxonomy): domain Eukaryota; kingdom Viridiplantae; phylum Streptophyta; class Magnoliopsida; order Santalales; family Viscaceae; genus Viscum; species Viscum album. The sequence goes on along the minus strand of OY728161.1, from coordinate 870,438,060 downwards.
CAATCAAGAGGAAACACAAGGATCATTGACTCAGCTCAAACCAGGATTTTCATTATCAAAAACGTAACTGCTGAAGAGCCCCATCTCTGAAGTGCACAGTGGTCCTGTCACGACTCCGAGGTACTGCTCACTAACCTAAGACTGCTGAGGTACTCCTCCTGTCGAGTACCGCGGGTCTGCTGCCAACTACTGGGCGCTCCGTCCGCTGAGAGTCTGCTGCCAAATACCGGGCGCTCACCCAAATACCCTACAGAGGCACTCCTCCAGTCGAGTACCGCGGGTCTGCTGCCAACTACCAGGCGCTCCGTCCGCCGTGGGTCTGCTGCCGAATACCGGGCGCTCCGTCCACTGGGCTAGTCGACTCACTCCAAGTCGAGTCGGTCGAGCAGTCTTCAGGTCTCAGCCGGCTACACGATCTCCGTACTCTGTACGCTCGTCTCCAGTATCGCGGGTCTGCCGCTACAACCAAGCGCACCACCTCTATCGAGTAAAACAGAAGATTCAGCTCACACAGGTATACTTCTTCGGATGACGATAAAGATGATCACTGAACCATCTAAGTCGTCGGACCCACGAAGGATCGATAGGTACTAACCCCTGCAGTGACCCACACAGGATCGGACCCACACAGGATCGGGCCCACGCAGGACCTGTAGCACTGATCCACGTAGGATTGTTGAGTGTAGTAGTCGTCGCAGTCCACTGAGGATCTCTGCACAGTTGTCGCCGCAGTCCACTTAGGATCTCTGCACGGTCGTCGTCGGAGTCCACGGAGGATCTCTGCACAGTCATCGCCGCAGTCCACTGAGGATCTCTGCACGGTCGTCGTCGGAGTCCACGGAGGATCTATGCACAGTCGTCGCCGCACTCCACTGAGGATCTCTGCACGGTCGTCGTCGGAGTCCACGGAGGATCTCTGCACAGTCGTCGCAGTCAGAGAAGCAGCCGCAGCCAGCACTAGGGTTCCCGCACACAGCAAGCTTGTTCGGGAGGGTCCGCTCCACGAGCCGAGAGGCTGATACATCAACTGACACAAAGTCCGAAGTTGAGGTATCCAAAAGTTCCGTATCGTCAACAGAAACTCAACGTCGCAGACTGCGCGTCAATCGGACGCCCGGTCTGAGAGTTATTGGCTTTTTCGTCCCAGGGGCCCGGTTGGTTTTTAAGGCAGAACCAACCCGACCGTACTCCACCTGCGTCCACACCTCGGGCGGAGTGTTCCAAAATATCCGTCTCACTTAGAGAAATTCAACGAAACAGATGGTGCGTCAATCGGACGCCCGGTCTCTTAGTTATTGGCCTTTTCGTCTCACACCCACCCTGGGAAACTTCCCAGGAGGTCACCCATCCTGATCACTGCTCTAGGCCAAGCACGCTTAACTACGGAGTTTTAACTACGTAGGCTCCCGAAAAGGAAGATGCACCTTGATTATAGTATACCGAAACGACCGTCTCGATCCAAGGATCGTGTTGCCGCTGACGGCGCGTCGTTCGGAGGCCCGTAGCTCAAGTTACGGGCGTTTGAACGAAAACCGTCTGAAGACGGGGGTCCGGGCCCGGGTCGACCCGGGCCGACCCGACCCGGTCCGGTCCGGCCGGGGCGCGGCCCGGCCGGTCGGACCGGCCTGGCCCGGTTTGGCCGAGCGGTCGAACAGCCGAGGCACGCGGGGCGCCGCCCCCGCGGCCAGGTGGTGCCGCGTTGAGTCGGGACGCCGCTTCAGCCGCGTCCGAGGGCACCGGACCCGCGCGACCGTGGGTCCGCGGGTGCCGTCGCCGCCGCGCTGAGTCGCGGCGGCCTGTCCGGCGGCGCGCCGGTGCGCCGCTGCTCCCGGCTGCCGGCGCCGCCGCACCGCCGGCGAGTTCCGCGGGCCACCGGGATCGCTCCGGTGGTCCGATTTTGTTCCCGCCTGCGCCGCTGCTCCTCCCGGGACTCGTCCTTCACTGCGGAATCATCAAACATCCGTTGCGGCACGTTCCGTCGTCGCCCGTCAAATCCGCACAAAAAGAAGAACGACGGAGGGTCGTTGGGCCGTGTTCGTTTGGCCCGCACCCTCCGCGTTAGAGATAAACAACCGGGAGAAATTTGTTCAACACATGAACGCATATCCGAAACAATTTTTAATGAAATAAAATTGTTTCATTAACGGGTTCCTCATTTGAACGAAAAAAAAAACAATTTTAATAAAATAAAATTGTTCAATTTAAACTGGTTCTTTAATTTTTTTAAAGAACGTTCACGGGAATAAAGAGGGGTATTCCAAATTATAAAATCCGTACCTCGTCGATCGTCGCGCGCGGGCGTTCTTCGCGGAAAAGCTCGTCGTGGAAGAGAGGGATCGTCGCGTCGTCGCGGGGAGGCGTCGCGTCGTCGCGGAATCCGGTGTTGAGTCGGCGAACTCAAGCAGCCGATCGAAGATCCGTCGTGGAGGAAGAGACGTCGCAGAAGAACGTTGTCGGCGATGTGGATCACGGCGTCGCGTCGTCGATTTCCGGGTTCGGCGTTCTTCGCGTTCTTCGCGAAGGAGGAAGAAGAAACAAGAATTCTGTCTCAACGAGTAATCCCCAAAAGGTTTTGGTTGGTCTTATTTATTAATATGCCAACACACGAAAACAGGTTAAGAAACGATTGAATTAATTCGTTGAATTAATTCAACGAAAGAAACAACCCATTTAATTTACGAAATAAACCGCCCAATTAAATGGTCTGTTAAGATTTTAAGTAACGCGTCAGTTGACTTTCATTACGACGGGTTTTCGCGGGTGCGTTTCTTAGCGGAAAGAAACGGCGGGGCTCGTGCGGGCCCCACCTCACAAATATCCTACCAAGGGGGTAGGATATTTCTGGATAGCATCCTATCCGGTTCAACTCAGTTCAAGCCGCTTTTAAGTGGCTTCAAGTGGCTTCCAAGTGGCTTTTGTGAAATAAAATAAAGTTGTCGCAAAATTATTTTATTTCTTAACCTTAAGCCTGAATTTTAAAAACCACACCCGAGCAAACGCAACTCCGGAAGAGGAGTTTCTAAGCGAATACCGGCGCTGCGATTTCATCGGTGCCCTCAGAATTTGATTCCGGGCACCGGTTCAAAAGTTAGAAAAACCCGCTCGTCCGTTCACTGAACGTACGTGAGCCAAACTTCGGAAAATGATTCCGGGCACACCGGGCCTCGGAATCAGGTGCCTTCAGAAACTGCGCTCTTGTAAAATTCCAAAGAAAATTAAGAAAAAAAAATTTCCTTGAAATTTACTGGTCTTTACACATATGATCTCCTAAAAATCTATAAGAATCCTCTCATTAAAACCCCAAAAGGAATATTGTATACCACTTTCAAAATATACCAGAACCTCAAGTAGAAAATCATGAAATGGCATGGGACCATCATCATAGGATTCCCTTAATCCATCAGATAAAACCCCCATCATCCTATATGATTTAGACTTTGTTCTAGTTAAAATCATCATCAAAACATTATTTGAATCACCTAAAATTTGTGGTGATGAAAGATAATCAATGTGGGAGGAATGTGTAGGAGAAACTCATGTGAAATCAAAAAAAATAATCATCAAAGATCTATGATGGATATAGAGATTTAAAGGGAATGAATATAGGTGATACAGTAAAATTTTACTTCCCATTAGCATATTTTTCCCCAAAATCCCAATTGTATGTCCAATAAACTACTTTTATACCCGTAAAAACACTAGCTTGGGTATGGTAAAATCTTAACAAGGGTTTCATGGTGTAAAACACCCATTCAGTAGATAATTTCTTCGTGTGACCAGGGTTCATGACATGATGCTATAGGGATAGATCATCAGTAAGCCTTGAAATACTTTTCTACGCAACACCTCATGGAATTTCATCTTCATTTAAAACTCATCACTGTGGGACATACAACATTTATGGAATGATATGTTGTAAATAGATGAAATGCCAGCATCCAACCACCCAGACCATCCACAATACTCACACGAGCTCCTGAGACCCCCATTTAGCCCCGTTCCTCATCTAAAAATATCAATAAGATTTCCAAATGCTAATATTTCATATCTGAATTACAATTCTCAAAAAAATCACTTATCTGGGTTTAAAATGTTATATTCAGTATTAAATTTACAACCCAAAAATCATGGGTCATTACAACCTCCACACAATAGCACTTCTCAACACTAATAATCCCTAGTGGTCTGTAATAATTAATCTCAACCAATCCTGGTCATGAATTCATAAAAAAATAATCATGTTTTATTATAAAATGATGATCAATCATTCATTATGTTACTCCAAATACAGGGCATATTATTCATCATGAACCAATCACTGACACATTACCATGAAATATATTGAGACAATAATCAGCGGTACTTATCCCACTCAAGAGACAATATTGTTTTCATCCAAATCATCTATAAGATCACAACGCTCCCCACATTAATAATTTCTACATAAGGGCCATTTTAGAGTCTCACTTATCCCAAATATTAGAATTTCTTACTATGGAACACTCCTAATGGTGTAATAGTTCACTCGGTGTAGTATTCCACAGTAATACACCCAATTGCATTTATGAACATCATACATACCACTTATCACTAGCATTTTTTAAAAACACTGAACTTTCCACAATGATTTGATATTGTATAGACTAAACATGATGTATAAATCTAAGGTGGAATCTTTATATCATTCAAATTACATGCACCAATGTATGAACTTGACTCTATATATAATTACATTGTTAGAACCCGAACCAACCAAATGATACTTCATTATCTCACCCCAAGCACCGGCTCACCATCAATCCAAATCATGCTCAGATCACATCGAAACCCATATTAATCCAAGTGAAAACATATATACTTTGAATAATACGACATCTTGGTTTTATATATTCTATTTACTACTAAATCTTATAAATTTATCTTTATGTTCTCTATGAGATTCAAATGTTACATATACCATCTAATGGTTCTTCTAATCACCACTGAGACCCTAACCACATTAGTTACATTAATTAAAAGAACACAAAATGTTCATTACCAAATATAATGACTATTTTTGATTATCCCACTCATACACATGATCCAACCCAAAATGATAATCATTGATCATTACTAGCACATTGAGAATTTTCTCCAAGGAAATCCATTGAATATTCATTACAAGGGTATAACCTTCCAATGTTCAATAGTACCATATAAACCATATATAATTCCTTATACCACTTCTAGAGTGCATCCTCAATAGGGTCTCAAAACACACTTCTCTAATAATACAAGTCCAAGCACACACTCATATTGATTATAACTCAGAAACCAGATCAAACTTTTTCATCACTTCCCACTGTTGAGGGAATCCACTTATTCTCATCTAGGGTCCAGAAAACCAAGACCATAATAATTTAATCAAATCCATCGATCATCATCTCACACATATCCCATCACTAATCTATCAAAAATTTGAAACAAACATAAACAATTCCAATCACCATTATCTCAACTAAATCTAATGGTTTTAAATTCTAATACAACCTGATCGTGTCACCCAACTCATGATCCCATGAGTATAGAATCATCAAGCAAGGGTTATATGCCTAAACCACTAACCATACATTATATCATGGAAATATTATCTATCTTGTGGAATCCAAGATACTAATCTTAGAAATTGATGCATTTATCCCATGCCAAGGTCTATGTCACAACAACCCACCAAATGAAATCATCTTAGTCTAGAAGAATCTATTCACAATATACCCATACTATATATAACTATGTTATATAATAATTCACTATCTCATCAAGAACCACACCCAAAACCAATAAGGTTAGGTATTCAAGTAATCAAACCCTTCATAAAACATCTTTTATACCAAATCACCTCAAGTTATTCACATCACAAAATCCTTATGGATATATATTATTATATCATATACCTTATAGCACATCCAATGAACCAATCTCATACTCTAGTTTATCTAGACATGTATCCAATTATTATGGTACTCCCAATCCCTTTATGACCCCTTCAACTAGTTACCATTATATATATCACTTGGATCACCAATATCCTAACCCACATCTCAAGTGAACTTGTATCTTGCACATAGAATATAATCATATATCAAATCAGTCCCAAATCATGTGAAAAAACCCATGCTATTTTGTCTAATATCTCATAGTTACTCAGGTGCCAAAACACCCATCTCGGATCTCACATATTTGTCTTGGGCATCACCAACTAAGTCATCATCCTACTATGGAATTGATCTTCACTAGCTATATAAATATTATATTACCCCCTTGATGTATGAAATATCATATATATATATATATAGTGTCATAAATCCACAATGATATGTATTGAGTATACCGAAGTTATAAGTATTAGTTAATTAGAATGCTTCCAAGAAGCTATATAGGACTAAACTATATATATTTAAAATTTATGTAACTGAACCCCATTCCCCTTTTCTATAACCAGTATAATCACCCTCAAGGTATTGTTCCTAATGACATATGAATCTAGTTTTGACATTCTAAGGGGAACTATACATCCCTTATGAAAGGAACTGTATATCCATCACCAAGGAGTATCACTCTATAAAATCTATATCACCTATCGTTAGAAGAAATATATTATAGTTTTTATACAAATAATGAAACTAAGGCGTCATATAAAAAAATCAATATATATTGTTGCTGACTCATTAAATAGTTTAAAACATTATCTTATATGGTATCAATCATACACAATGACATGATTAAAATGTGATTTTTACATGCCTATAATGATTCATGTGCATATGCCTCTTAAAAATAAGAAAAGTGTAAAAATGACCCTTAAATTATAAATCAAAACCCCAAGATCATCACAAGAGATGAAATCATAAAACCATAAGAAAATAAACCAATAAAAATATCAAATATCTCGATAAACATAGACTTCTCACCAGGAATTGTTTTCATAATACTATAGTCTTGTACCCATAATATGTTATGGAATATTCATATTTGATATCCATCACACCTCCAAATAGTAATACTTAAAAAGGTTTATATTATACCACTTTGTAACAAACCCTTAGTCAAAGACAATTAATCTGTGTCATGGAAAGAGTTTATACCTAACTTAAAGAACTCCTCATTGTAAACGCCATAATTCTGACTATTAGTGAGGAACTGGGGTATCACTATGGGGATACTACACCCTCATTTCATAGTAAAACATTGTATTAAATACCCAATAAATACCCATAACAAATAATTAGATTATATGAAATAAATAAAACATAAAATGATATATAAAATGATATAAAGAAGGACACGTTCATCCAAAAACATATTCATATGAATATATATCAACTAATGTCCCATTGGAGTGATCATAAATACAAGATAAATAAAATAAATAATATTATATTTACATTCAACTTACATTCTCAAGAATCGACTTCTCACAATCTCTTATACCTTCAAGGATATCCTACTTGATTGTGTAGCACACGGTTCATTACCTACCAAAACCAATTATCAAGGATGTATTACTGGGTACCCAAGTGTCATGACTACATATGTAGGATGTGAGTACAACTTAGTGGGGTTCCACCAACAGGTCCATATGTATAACTAGTAAAGTTGTGTACTCATATATGACTTTCTTAAACTACATAATATACAACGATGAAGTGTAAACAAATAACCATTTTCAATCCTCGAGTTCTATGGTAAAATCTGGGATTAACCATACATGATTAGCTACTTAAAAGTGTCTATAAACAAAACAATAGGATCTGTAGCCCTTAAGTAGTATTTTCAAACATAGATTCCTATGAGGAAATCCTATAAAATCTTGTATTGTCAATTATAAAGCTGATTCCTAAGAGGTTTTATTAGGAAACCAATAATTATCGGGCCTGAGTTGATTTCTTAATGGTAATACAAGTAAATTGATCATATTAGGTGTAAAAAACTAAATTAGGGTAATATACAAGAAAATACTTAGTATTAGTACTAAAAATTTTAATCTTGAGCATCCTAATAATTCCATGCCATTGGGCATAAAACCAAAACCACGGTCAGAACATAGGCATTCCAATACATTTGTCAAAAACCAGGTGCATGGAGGTAACTATCTAGAGATAATCCAATATCAGTCATAAAGATGATTTTTAGAATCAAATCCATGTAGATATTGAAGCCAACATAATTCAAATTTCTAGGAGGCAATCCTCATAAATCCAATATTAGGCACAAAGTTAATTCTTATGAGGTAACTGTAGACAATGCAGTATCATGAATAATATCAATTCATAACAGATAATACCATTAAATCTAGACATATGAAAAGCTAAAATCCCACTTTATATCCTAGGTATTAATCCATAACCCCTTAAGGCAATTTTATGTTTCCCTTTATATCTCAGGTTATCATTATAACCACAATGATATCACACCACCGACCTTCAGTTTCTATGGTGACACCCAAAGGTGAGAATACATTCCCTACATAATTTTCCATCACTATGATCAATATATCATCAGGGAACAAAATGAGCTCCCCTTGGTCTCATAAAAACCTGGACACCCTACATGGACTACCAAATCACAAACACATCTCGCAGGCCATGTGCATCACTCAGAGAGTATAGTGAGCCAGGATATCATCCTGATAACATTTCATCCTCACTAGACTCATAAGAAAACCCTCATTGGAATCATCATAGAAATATTCCATAATGATAATATCACGTCCAAATACATTGTAGGTTGGTCCACAAACCCAACTTATCATCAATCAACCCAAGGTCTACCCACATAGGTGCTCACATGCTATTTGAGGGAAAACTCTAACTAATCTCTATTTAGATTCTATAGTGTCTCTAAGGTATCTCACAGTTACATAATAGCCTACATGGGCCAATCACTCCAATTACATCAGACATACCCTCTAAAAGGGTCTAAGTCACCCATCAGAAGGTCAAAATTTTACAATAAAGTCCTTAGTCATTGGTGGCTAAGTCATCTATCAAACTATAATAATAATTATGTGCACCTCTTCAAAAACACTGTAATCACATAACACATTATATTATCATCACTCAATCTCCAAATATCTCATACCAAAATTTTATAATCAAGTCCTACAAAATTAGTAGTTAAGGCACTAATCCATTGATCAAGGGTATATAGTGTCTCTAAGTACTTATTAAATCCATATTCATTTCATTTTAATCAAAAAAAATTATTTAATTTTATAATTAAATTTATTATTGTAGAGAAACCACATGTCACATTATATATAAATAGAATGAATAAACTGTAGGGCCTTGGAACACTGTTAGAGGGGAGGGGAAAACCTGGTGTATATTTTTTATTTTAATGTGATGGATATTGTTCCCATGATGGTAGAAACATGTTAAATAGGTATGATGGAATCATTTAGTAATAAAACATTCACTCACAAAGAGACAACATGACAGTTTTACATGGTTCACCACTAAGGGATAGTCTAAGGACAATACGCCGACAATGTGTTGGTCAAACCACAATCCATTAATCTTTAATTATTGTAGAATAAAAAAAGTTAATACATAATCAATCTATTCCAGACACACTATCTTATCAATATTTTAGGGAAGCATACTGACTCTCTCAGAACACTTCCGTCAGCTCCCCCTAGATCATTGTTTTTGGTGAATTCTTACTTTGTTTAATGACTTGAAGGTCACATCAGTAGATTGCCATTTTAGAATTATCCACTGACTGGCATTAGACTTTTCTCGGACCATAGTCCTTAGTTGGTGCACATTAAAGAACCTTCCACTTATAGAATATTTTAAACAGAGATGTTCATGATGCTCCCAACCTTTATGAAGTAAACTGCCTTCATGGAACACTATGTTATCACAGGATAACGATTCATTAAGAAACACATTTTTATGGGATATCTAAGAATTGTTCAATTCTATGATAGTATTCTCTCAATTATCAAGCTCACATTGAATACCTAATTAAAAAATCTCTAATACTTTAATAATTATGCATGATTAATACTTTTCACTATTTATTTTCATAAGAAATGAAATGTGGGTAGCCACCAATTTATAGGCCCAACCGTTCACTAAGATCTGAGGTTCATAAAATATTTTTCATGAAACTAAAAAAACACTTCAAAAAGATCATATATTTATGAAGTCATAGTTAAATTTAACCCATTAAAGAAAATAATCAATGACACAAAGAATCACCATTAACCCATCACGCTCTCACAATTCGTTATCATAGTCCTGAAGAACACAATCTTTCCCTTAAACAATCATTAATCATCATACCATCACGATGATCAACCTTTTCAAAAACCAATTATTCATAAAACTAATTCATCGACACTCTTATCCCATTGTCATATTTGAGAAGATTCAATTCCAAAAAATACCTTTCGTGAACCTTACTTCTTCTTCCTGATTTTCATCCCAAAATTTGATGAAAACTGGAAAATGATGCCACATTCAACAAGTCAGTCAACATATACTATAATATCACTTGCCATGAAAACTCCTTGATCAACCAATAATGGATTATCTATAAACACAAACTAGACTCCATTTCCAGCAATGAAAATATCTCATTCCTATATAAATCATAGGAAAATTCATAGGTACTACTAACCAGATACAATGACATTTTGTTTTATTATAACCTGCTAACTCCTTAACAAGAACTTATAAGACTCGTCCTCTCTTATATTATCTTTCAGTCATCCAATATAATCTTATTTGGGAAACCATAAGTAATAGGGTGTTTCCTACTCCAAAAATGCACTTTAAACCTAATAAAAAAGTTTTAATTTTCTTTTATCATCATTATAGGATTCCTCCTAGCCATTCTGAGAACAATCCCCATCATCTTAAATTATTTCCACCATTTTTTGGGTGAAATAATAAAAAAACACTTATATAGATATCCCAAAATTAGATACAATAAAAGGAAACAAAACTTTATGTAAGGGGAAGACTAAAATTACATAAGAACCACTAAAATTTTTCACCAATATCACTAATTTACAAAGGTAATAAAAAGTGGAAGAATGGAGGTGTATGTTGAATAACCATCTCCATGAACTACTATTTTCCAAAAAAATAAAACCCAAGAGTCCATCTACTACATTACCATACTACCCTAGAAAGAAACACACAATGGGAAAGGTCATATAATAACGTAGCGGGTTGTAGTGTGAAAACCCATTCACCCAACAAAATTATGATATTACCAAAGGGTGTAATAAAATTCATTATAGATAAAAAGCTGTAATGTTTACCATTCTTTATAGTTCGACATCTAACTATCAAGGTGTAAAATGATCTAGATATATGAAATTCTACTTACCTACATCCCCTAGATATTTTCTAGCTCTCATATTCTTTATCTGAATACCAAATCTATAAATTTACTATTCTTTATAGTTATAATTAAAATTCAATAGTCAATTTAAAATATAGAAAATATAGGACTTTTCAATAATCATTATGTTTCACACCACCATTACTATCAACCCAATTACACGTAGAAACTGGTACATGAAATTTCTTATAGTCAATTTATTATATATATATATATATAACAACTGAAAAATATTATTATAATTTAGTTTTTTTTAACTCATCCACTTGAAAATGAATATATTCAATGATGATCGTTACTCCACTATTTTTAGTAGTGTTTTTTCCTGATTTTTTATAAAATTTATAACCGGTAACTTCAAAACCATAAAATCTTATCACAATAACACATGCTCCCCAATAAAATGATTTCAAAGTTTCTTTTATAGGTAAATCGGTGTTGAATATATCCTTAAACAAGGAAATTAATATATATTTTTGTTTATTCATCGATGATTTTAAATTTAGGTTCATATATATTAAATCTACAAATATATGATGATATATATAGTTTAAGAATACCTATATTATTCAAAATTTATCAAAATTTCTTCATCACTAACCTATATCTAATTAACTATTCATTTATGCCATTGTTACTCTTACCTTCACTATTTACTTCTATATTTTGTGATATGGGGAGACTACATCCAATTTGTCATGACCTGCCACCGGGGCCCATATCGTGACTACTCCAAGCACAACTCCCATAGGCCATGGGAAGGTGGCTAGCACTGAGTATCCATACACCAAAAGGGGAGGAATTTACATAAGAAACTATACAAAAGCACATGTTCCCAAAAAAATTAGAGAAACTGAAAGCACTGAGTAAATATACATGCATCTCGCTAAGAAAACCACTGAATAAGAGTAGAAAACGAAAAAGTAAACAAGCCAGAATACAAGCCCAATTGAAAACGAAAGTAAAATATCATGGATCTCATTCAACTAAAATCCTACACGAAAAGTAGTTATAGTTAGTTGTTTGAATGTCGCTGAAGCGTACCAAATCCTCTGGTTCACACTGAATAACCTCTATCTTTTTCCCAACATGGACTTTATCAAATCTACTGATCATCTTCGCAAGACATGACATGTTTGGGAAAAGCCCGTTGTTGGGTAAAACAATGCACAATAGCTACCCCAAAATACAAAGGAATTACACAATTTAAGCCACAAGGAATCACACAAAGTATACCATAAATAATAGCACTATGAAATACACCAATTAGACTACCAAATTGCAACACAAAGTGAAGCCTCTACGAGGTATATCCAATAGAGTCACTAGAGTCATCTCACACCAGGTATAGGTATATGGTATATAAACATGATTGTCCTAAGAATCCATCATACCCTCAAGTAGTAAATATGTGGAGCATTGGTAGTACACATATTTTAGATAACACACAAAGTGTCAGTAACACACAGGGTGTAGGTAACACACAGAGTGTTGGTAACACATGGAGTGTTGGTAAAACACAAAGTCTCATCAAATATTAGAGGACTTGTTCCCTGGTGAGATAGAGGATTACCAATTCAATCATGGTAAAACAAGAAGTGTTGAAAAGGCACATAGTCTAAGTAAGACACAAATCTAGTTATTCACATATTCTCAAATTTATAGCCAGACGTAGGATTCTAACCAAAGAACACTAATTCTAGGAGAATATACTCCACAATCCAATAGGTCACATGACACATTCCATGGAAAATCACATAGATTATCTCAAAAGGACTAAATTACCTCTATGGTCCCAAAGACACAAACGACGTGTCAAACATACATGTGGTTTGAGAGTTATGGGTATTTAAGTAAAAAGGGAGTTGGTTGGAATGGGGTTCGGTCTGACCTGGTCAGACCGACCCAACCCAAGTCCCGCCTAGCCCAATCTTCCAGGTTTGACGTGATCTTTTGGATCTAACCCAACCTATCGGTTTCGGTTGGGCATAACCTGCTGTCGGCCTGGTCTATCTGCTTCAACCTGGCCCGATCAACCTGGAAAGTTCATTCCACCAAGACACGGTAGGTGTCGCTTCCCAACCTAGTCAATGTGGTTGACCGCTGAATTTAATGTGGTCAATTTTTAGGTGGACCACCTCGAACTGATTTCTATGGGGTATCACTATGGTCCAGCTGGACTGCAATCCTTGTTGTGTGATGTGTCTTTGTGTACCATCCATTCTATCTCATCGTCGGTTGTCAAGCTGGTGGCCCAATCCACTGCCCATGGCTATTGTTCCACACGATCCTCCACCACTATCTATAATGTGAGTGACCTCCTACTACTGGACAACCCCACATCCATGTGCCCCCGCTAGCAGCTCCACTTCTATGGGTCTCTTGTCACACTTCAGTGCTCTTTTTTCAAAATAAAATAACACCTTCAACCCTCATGTCGAGTTCCTCGTCGCCATGGGATTGAACTCTTCATTGCATCCCTCTGGGGTCCGATCACATTTTTAACCTCCCATCAAATCCCTAAGTGAGCATGGGTGTTCATCGGCGAAGAACACAAGAATGGGGAAGAGAGATAAACTAAAGAACACACTTAGAACAGAACTTTTCCTTTTATGTGTCTGCCTTCATCCATTAATATCAGTGGAAATATGAAAGTGGGGGAAGAGAATATTTAATAAGATTCATCCCCTTAAATCCCACACTTTCAACCTCCCACAGGAACGATCTAAACGAGGATCAACCTCATTGTGTGTTGGTTTGCATTCGTCATTGGATACAAGACTAGCAGAAGGAAATAAAAAGAAAATATACCCATGCCTATAGTTTGGGTCAATAGAAGAGGAGTATTTATCATTGATAGCGATCTTTCCAGGAGATATCTTGATCTATCATTTTTCAATGTTTTCTAATGCGAAGGTTCCTTCTCCTTTACCTTAGTAAAATTTCAAGGTTATGATGATAACCCTATATTTTTTTGACAATGATCAATTAAAAAAAACCAATGTTGTGTTACAATATTACACCAATTGAAATATTTTAATTAAATGTTTTGAAGAATTTTGCGTCCAGAAATTAACATTCATCATCAACACTCACTGGTAGAGGTTAGGATATGTGTACAGAAAACACACCATTACAAAGTCAACGATGGTCATATATTTTTTATCTGAGATACCATTTATTATTTATTATGAGGTTAAAATAAAATAATTTATTTAACTATTTTATTTAGGTCTTTGTGTTTTCTCACTAGAGACCTATGCCGACTAATGTTAATTCATACATAGTGTAAACCTTGCATCGTGAATACAACGGCACCCACGGATTTCTGATATGGTCACCCATTTAGAAGATACTAAAACCGCTCACATGCGTTATTTTTAATAATCATAAAATTAGTTTTAACATTTATTACATGCACACCAGGGCACCAAATCATTTGTTGAGTCTGAGCACCTGGTCTCAAAATAATCCCATATAATTTCATAAATATATATATGGAAAATTGGGGACATTACACTATTATATATTGTTTTTAATAATCGAGGCATTTGGTTGGTGAATATTTTTTTATTATCCCTTCATATTATTCATATTTCATTTAAATAAATAAATCTAATTTAAATATCCAATATCATACATCCTTTTATCATTCACCAAATGAACCTCTAAATAAACTATTATATAAAAATATTTTTTTTAAAAATATATCTATGCTTGATTAATTACAAATATATCATGATCCCCTCCCTCCAACTTCGAGGGTCTCCTCATGTGATCTAAATATGGTTTGTTCCAATCCTACACCACTTTAACACATTCATGAACTACCTAATCCTTATTTTCCATTAATTCTCTATTTTGAGACTAATAATAAATGAATTTCCAAACATGATCCATCATAATAGAGAAATGGATGACCTTCCATGATATTCTTCCAATATATACATTTCAATGTATGAGTGGTAGTTACTGTTATAAGAAAACTCAACATAAGAAAAGTTATTTGTTGAAGGAGGTGTATGGATGTACATGTAATTCCCAAATATAATGGAATAAGATTGGATAGTCAATAGTTTTTTAGTCCCAATGTGGTACAAGGTATATGAGATTATGTTCTAGTAGTTCTTGAAATAATTACTATGGTGCAGGATCAAAAAAAATTGTGTGTTGATTGCAGAATGAGACCCTTATTATTGGAGGGGGAGGGTCATGACATAGTGGTATCAGTGGTTTGGGTTGGGTTATTGTATGGGTTTTAAGGTTATTTATTTTTAGGACTACTTTATTTTGTAGTAAAATGATTTCATTTTATCTTGGTGTTTGACATAGGCCATGAAGATAGGTTAGAATATGGGATTTTAAGGCCATCGATGATCTGATGAAAAGAACATGAGTCTAAAAAATAACAAAATAAGGTTGTGTTTCTATAAAGGTAGAAACATAAGAGAGGATAATGAATCATTTTTTGTTTTATTCATGTTATAATTATGTGACTTTTATTAAATAAAGATGAATTATTTTAAAGAACATTAATAAAATTTAAGGATACCAAGATTTGGGTTTCCCATTTTTTTTCTTTGAATAAATATTGTTCATATCACATGTGCATATAAGGTTGTAGAGTTTCAATAGGATTATCTGGTTGAGTGTAAAAAGATTGACTGACATAGAAGAATGCAACAATTAAGAGTGAACTTCATGTTTATTAGTGGCATGGCTCGACAAAGTATGATGGGAGTCTCATTGGTATTGAAATGGGGCACTGGTTGGAGGATAAAGAGATAAATTACGATATGATCTATTCACAGGCTGCATATTTGGTAATGTTTCTAGTCAATTATATTAGGTGTGTTGTGTATCAATTATGGACACTATATCATGGTGAACATAAGGAGTAAAATCTTTCTTGTGAATATTTATAGAAGGATTTCTTAGTTGAGTTCATATCATCGGCCATGAGAGAAATAAATAAGAAATATATACTTTCTCTTCAATAGGACAGTATGCCTATATGTGAGTTTGGGAACATTTATAAGGATATTTTTCATTTCACCGCAATATTTTTCCTAATGCGAAGTCCAATGCATGGAGTCATGATGTGGTACTCAACCCCACTATCAAGAATACTATTACTTCATTTATGTTTCCAACATATTTAGAGGTGTAGAATAATGTATAGGTGACCGATTTTACCCACTTATGTGGGTGGTTATCGAGATAGGGGATTCATTGGTATTCCTCTTGGGGAATGTTTTTAGTGACAATTATTTAATATCATGTCTTTTAATGAATAAACCAATATAGAGTAGTTCAAAACAATATTCTCCTCAATTTTCATTGTTCAGTGGTTACCCTAAATATAATGAAGGATTTCCATTCACCTTTAATACCTATGGGAATTATCATGTCCTTTAAAGAATAAACGAATAATAAAGGTAATCATCATTTGTTTTGTATCCAATGGTAGATGGAGCTATTAGGTGTTTCCCCATGATGGACCTCTTTCTTAGGGGGGTAGTACCAATGTGGGGACATGGAGGTGTTCTTCAGAAGTGAGGAAATGTATCCATGTGTGGATAGTTTCATTCCATGGATATTATAGATATAGAGGGTCCATAGATAGACAGAGATATGATTAGTTTATTTTCTACCCTTTTTCCATACATTTTTGACTAATGATCTTATAACTTACTCATTTCACTCAACTTGGTTCATTCATTGGGGCTATACAAGGAGACGATTCTTGTGCTTTATTTTAACTACTCTATTCAAAATCAAAACCATCTTATTTCTTGTATTTTTGGGGAAGTGTTGTGTGATGGATGTGGTGATTGTTGGAATCAGATATATAGGGGTTTTAATGGTGATACAAATAGTTATATAATAAATCGGTGGGTTTGGGATAGTGTGAGATGGTGGATGTGATTTCATTGTAATGAGATCCCATAGAGGTATCTCAAAAGATGGTATCTCTTACTCCCTTTTATTTTTTGTATTTCTAATTATTTTGATTTATAGAATGATAATTGTAGATAGTTATCTTATGTAATTTTTTGGAACTTCCTATCATCTCTTTTAAGGATTCATTAGGATTCTTTGTGAGGAAGACGAGTTTGAATGTGTTTTAATATAAAAATAGGACCTTTTTCAATTATAGTGTTCACCACTCCCTCGTGGTGGGAACTGTGGAGATCGTTTTGTCTAAGATCTCATTCGGTTTAAATAGGCTACTTGAAAATTCCTATGGAAGGGTATATAACATGTCATGGAATATTATAGGGACTTTTATCAAATGCAGGGAAGATAATATCACCATGTCATGGACTTATGAATGGTGAGAGTTTAATGTCTAGGTTTTTAGTGTAAGCTCATGGTGGTTAACCATAACATATGATGGGGAATCCACAATGGATTATACCAAGTCATGGTCTAGACCATGGTGGCATTAAAATATTTTTTATCATACCAACCTTGTGTGTTTGGGTTATCAATAATAACTTGGTGGAATCCATGGTCTTCACTTATAACACGTTTTCGAATCACCCATGTTCAATATATTTGTAACTCTCATTGATTTCCAAGTGATTAATAGACCTACATATCTAACCTTAGTAATTCCTTTCTAAATACTAACCCCTTAGATTGTTGGATCAATCCATTTGGATTAAGGTATGATCTATCATCTTTCTCTTTCTTTTTCTTAATAATATTTTCATTTAAAGATGATTTCAACAATTAGAATCCATTTTTTCGTTGTTCTTTAAATATTAATGGTAATTTAATATATGGATAATTTTAATGAGTACTAATTAAAGCTTAGTTGGGAATTGATCTCTTATTTCACACATTATGGGTGGAAATTCTCTTTTGTAGCATTTATGGAGGTAGGGGATCATTATTCTCTTATTCTTTAGATTTACATATGGGAATATTATATATGCGTCTTCCTATGGCTGTATAGTACATAAAATATTTTAAATATAATTAAGAATGTTGATTTAAATTTAAGGGGGATAATAAGTCTCAAGAGTTTTACATTTTGTTGTGATTTTGACAATATGATTATTCATGCATTCTATCTTTAAAATTTTAATTGTGTTGAGGTTGGTTTGTTATTGTGATTATTTCATTAAACTCTCATAGAATAATAAAAGGTTTAGAATTTGTATCAGACGAATATATAGGTTTCCCAAGGAACCATAGAATTGGGTGATAATTACATTGGAAATAATGAAGTAATTATTATACAATCCCTTGTTAAAAACTATAAATATATGTGTTAGGGTTGATAATATAGTGGTTATGATTTTTTGTGATTGTTTTTGTGGTTTTTGTGAAGCGAGGGCCATTATAATGACATGGAATAGATGTTATGTATTTCATTGTGTAGTTTATATATAGTTATGGAATGAACATGAAACATTGACATGAGAATAATATTTTTGGAGATTAATTGGTGTGATAGATGAAGTAATTTATAGAATTGATAATGAAGTGTCATTGGTCGGAGTTATTAATGAAACTATATAATTAAACTGAGAAATTTTGTTAATTTTTTTCTTGTTAAATATGAAGTGATTAGGTTTGATAAATATATATATGAGTAGTAATTTTAGGATCAATAAATGGGTTTTTTTGAAAGAGAATATGTAAAATAGAGTTTTTGTGGATTTCTTGTGTGGTGTGGTTAATTTTAAGGTAGAAACAATAATTATGGAGGTTGTGATACATTTTAGTGATGTGGTGTGATATTTTGGTACCCTTTTATGAACCCCAATGTAGTAATTATTTGTTATTTATCAATTATTTATTTTTATGTCATTTATATATGCACTCCACCCGATTCCCATGTTTAAATTGATGCTAAAAGATTTTAGTACTTGGGTGAATTTTCTAAACATTTTATGATAGTGAGAATGGATGGTAGCATTCCCCCTTTAAACCACACTCACTTCTAGGAGATTTTATAACGAATGGGTTTTATAGCAATATATAAAAAAGTGTACTAGGGGTGCTGATTGATGAGGAGTTGAGGTGATTTATAGTAGGGGTCATTCTTGTAATGATGAGGGAACATTGTTGATGTCTTTCATGTATATGATTCCTTACTATTCTAGTCTTATGGAATTGGTTAGTGGTATATATATGTGATGACTTGATGCATGGGGTGAATAGTGTGATGTAGTTTCCAGGGATTATTTATGTAGGATTTGATGTTGTTACTATGGTGTGTTCAGTTTGGATATGTCATAGTTTCCCTAATGTCTTTAATAATGGTTATTATGGAAGGGATGGGAGCACCATGACATACGTCATTGGAGTGTGATATTGGAAAATAATTGGTAAAGAAGTGAAAATTATCCTTTTTCAATATAATTCTTTTTATGTTTCTATATTAGATGATTTATTTACAATGAATTTCAGGATTATGATGGGCTTTATTAGCTAACCTATTTCAGAGCATGTTGGGTTTGATGTTTGTTCATCAACTCATTTATATTATTATTTTGTATTTACATGAGAATCCTTTGGTATGTTCCGATTGATTATACATGTTCGAATCACTATACATATATATAAACTATTTTTCATGTTTCCTGGAGGACAAGAGGGACTAAGATGGACATTACTATCTTGAACAATGGATATGTTGTTGAATCATTTCTTTAAGATTTATTTTGGTACTTATTTAGAGACACTACTTATATTTCATTTTATACATGATTTATGGGATGTTTTTTGTTTCCTTTTTATTTTATGCAATGGATTGTCTTAGTGTATTCCATTTTATCTCTCGATCCTACTTTCATAATTGAGGTCCATTCCTTCCATATTTGACATTTTTATACCCTATATTCTAGTTATCAACTCAAATCATGCTAGATTCCTGAATTGTGGGTTGTTATATCTCTTCCGTTATTGTATACCCAAGAATGGTACCACTAAACGGAGGGGGATGTGACAATAGTACCATTTTCTAGTCAAGTAAATAAATTTGGATCAATTATTGTTTAAAAATGAAATTTAAAAAGTATTATTACTTGATGAGACCCATTTCGAAAGGGATTGAAAATATTCTACACAATGAAACAGGTTGTAGTTAGTGCATTAATACATGGAAGTCATATGAAATCATCTCTATTAACATTATATCTTTTAATGACACCAAATATTTTACATTTGAATAATTCTCACAAGGTATTTTATTATCATGTAGACATTCAAAAAAATTCACATTTTCACACTTTGTTTATATGTAATAAGCTAGTGGTGAATATATAATTATTTCCCTTCCAAAGGGAAAGATAACTCTAAACATATTACCAAATATATTAAGTCCAAACATACACGCAATCCATTTTTTTTAATTCCTTATGTGTCTAATAATATTCCAATAAAACTATCACATATTTTTTTATCAATATAAACAATATAAATGTTATTTTATTACTTTAAAAATTATCTAATAAGATGAATCGAATAAGATGGATCGCTTTGTCAATGTATTTTTTTGGTTCCACAAACAGTTGGGGTTTCTAAAACTTGACAGTAATGTTTTTTACCGTATTATAAAATTATTTAATCAAAAAATTGTTTTGGGACTAATCATACTATTATAAACCAATAAAATATTTTTTTTAATCTTTGGTTAGGGTGATCTATTCTCAAAAATATTTAATGACCCATATACATTTTCTTTCTCCCATTATGAAATTGGTGACATTATGTATGTTATTTATAAATTAGAAAAGTTTTATATCCCTTAACATTGTATCTATATAAGCTTTCAAATACATGATATTAATTTATAGTGAACACATCATATATGATACAAAATAAAATAGTATTTCCTGTATATATAAATAACTATACCATCTACCTCATGTTGAAATTTAAAATCATTAACCAATTGGGATAGATAAAAATCAAGATCATTTTTATGTTTTTTTGGTCCAAAAAACAGCACGAACATGAAAAAATATATTTTCTTCATAAATATCTATATGGGGAAGGTTGTAAACAACCATCATAACATTTCATGAACTATGATGGATGTTAAGACACTGATATGGATTCATTTTACTTGTACATAGTCCTATTCTAATATTTCAATATTTATTTCCAATTTATGAGAAAAAAATTAAAATCTCATCCATTGTGGTGAACCAATAGAGTCATAGAGATTTCTATCGATTACTAACCAATTTTTATCAAATATCAACTGCTTTGAATCATTTTAATTTTAAAATAATTTAATCTAACAAGAAATTTTTTTATGATTCTAAATCAATCTAGCAAAAAGTATATTTCTTATTTATAAGAATAAATCATAGTTGGATTACACATCCAATGTTTATTGTGAGATCACACATTTATGATTCTTTAATAAACATCAATATATCTTCCTATAAAACATAGTGTTTTGTGGAACTCATTTATTTTCACATAAACTATTACTAATAGAAATAACATTTTTACATCATAAAATGAATATGAAAGCCTTATACCTTTCAGAAGTAACTCTTTCAAAACATCATGAAATTTAACGGAAATTTTATTTCTACAGAAATTCGTTTATTTTATGTTATCCATTATCAACACTACTAATAACTCTGTTAATTTAGTACAACTTACGAACTATGGTTTTCCAATATCTTCTTATAATCATTTGACATTTGGTATTTTAAAATGGTTTCAGGTTTACATTCAGAATTAAATTTTTGAGATGATATTTTGTATCATATCAAACATCTTCATTAATGTTAGATCATGGCTTCTATTTTATTACACTATGCCATATCTAGTTACTATGATTAAAACCATGAAAACTCAAAATGTTTTTGATTTTATTAGACCATTATTTCTCATCATCAATCACGTCATGGGTGGATAGAAAATCATGTCTTTGGTGTCATTAATTCATTTAAAAAATTCCATGAAATTACCAATCGATTTCTCGTATTCATCATTAGTTCGTCATGAATTTATCTAAATACAATCCATTAATTATATTAGAATACATTAATATATATGAATATTTTAAAACATATAAAATTTATATATATATATAACATATTAACATTCAGATTTAGAATATTTAAATATATGAACTTATAAAAATCTAAAACATATAGATTAAAATTATTTATACACATATAAAAATAAAACATATAAAGTTATTAATATTATATATATTATCAAATAAAACTATAATTGTATACATATAAATATATAAACATAAAAAATAAATATATGTAATATAAATTTAAGATATATATACACACATAAAACGAAAAAAATAAATATTTGAAGCTTTCAATATATTAATTTAATATTTATAAATTTAAAAGTCAAAAAATATTATCAAAAACATATTAATATAAATTTCTAACATATACATTTAAA
This sequence comes from Viscum album, assembly GCA_963277665.1. NCBI lineage: Eukaryota > Viridiplantae > Streptophyta > Magnoliopsida > Santalales > Viscaceae > Viscum > Viscum album. Next base: position 870,415,251 of record OY728161.1, on the reverse strand, counting down.
AAATTTATGTATATGAATTTAATATATATATATATACACACTAAGTAAAATATATAAATAAATATATGTAAATTGTATGTATTTTATAACCATATACACATATATATGTATAAATATATATATATATATATACACATTTACTCCTTTATAAACTTGTGTAATATATAAACATTTAAAAATTATACATATTTAAATATATTTATAAACGTATAAAAATATATTTATACATGTAATCAAATAATCATATATTAATGACTATATCAATATAATAAACAAATAAACACAATAAAAATAAATATTAAATTTTATCAATAAAAGTTGTAGAATATTAAAAAAATAATCCATTATTACAAAAAGGAAAAATATAACCATAAAAACATATTTATAAAAAGGTAATCATGTATTCATATCTGTCATTTATATATCCCAAAAATAAATTGATATGTAATATAGATATATCTTTTAAAAATAAAATGTTTTAAATTTTAAATCCCACAAAAAAGGTGGATACTTGTAATAGAGTCATGAACGATGTAGGAGGTTTGTGAACAAACGCATAAAATGTAGAGGAGGGTAGTCAAATTTGGATGGGATAGTGGGAACCTGGCTTTGGGTGGTGGAAAACGGTCTACAGAGGCGGAACATGATCATATAAAAATGCATGTGGTTGTGGAATGTGATAGATGATAAAATATAAAACATGCTAGTGAGTCACGGAGCATGGGGCTTCAAAAAAATTTCTTCAACAAATTGAAGGGAAGAGAAAGATGCATACTTTTTAATTTTTATATGGTTTTTCACATCAATTATATAATATCCAACATTATATATCTATTTTAATGTTTTTTATAATTAAAAAAATCAAAACGAACCGAGAGAGGTTTTTTACATTGGATATATTAATAACTAACATTAAAATCTAATTCTAAATATGTTTTATGATCAAATATTATATAAATTATGATAAAACCTCAATTCATATTCTAGCTTTTTTCAATAGTGTTCCCTCTAATCCCAAATTAACCATGAATTTTTAAAAGAATTAAACGAACAAATATTTTTGTAAAATAACAAATCTCACAATCACCAAATCTCTTCATAAACCCAATTAACATTGTTAATAAGATGAAAAATGTCATTATCAAACAATTTTTTTCTAAACATAATAAAAATAAATTAAAATCCACTTAATATTTGATAAATAGTTATATTCATACAGACAAAAAGTAATTAATATTAATTATCTCGCTTTCATATATTTTAATAGTATATATTTCATAATATGTTTTTTTATCATATTATATATTTAAAATAATTATAAAATATTTTGTAATTCTAAAAAAATACCATTTAAAAATATTAAGATAATAATTAAGGAGACATAAAATGATTCAAGAGAATGAGTAAACGAAATCAATCATAGCTATAGAAAATAGTGGAGAAGTCAATGAACCACCTATGAAAAATAATAAAATTTGACTAAATACACAATGAAATTATATATTTGGTATTATATATGATTTAGAATCCCGCAAAACTAAAAAATTCAAATTATTTTAACCCAAAAAATTCCTTAAGTTAATATAGACTACATAGATCAAAACCGGGTAAAAGAATAAAGAATGAGAATAAGAAAAATATATTATAAGGAAATGCCATTGTATTTTTATAAAATTTTGTGACTAATCGTCCGCAAAATCATGTAAGAGGTTGTTTTTTTATGCCTCTTAGAATATTTTGGAGTGAGATGGTCACGATTGAGGTGTTTAATGATGACAATTAAGTTATTAGAAGAAAAATAATTATGTTTTGAAAATGATGTGTAGTTTTTTCATAGGGTTTACTTGACCGTGAAACTAATAAAGTGAAATTAATTAGACTAATTTTGTAATTTATGTGTGTTAGTTGTTATTTCTAGTGTGTTCATTTGTATATATTCTATATTTTTAATACTAAAAATACCTCAAATGTTTTTACAATGGATAATTATAATTTATAATAGTCACTTAAACAAATACATGTCATGTTTCATAGGATCACATAACATATCACACACTTATCTCCAATAATATCTTCCTTGAGGAGGCTTGTTTTGTTTATGCAGCCAGTCATTTCTCCAAGTGATCCATTAATTTTTGTTACGGTCAATCCAAATTTTTTAAAAAATATTTCTTATATTTTTTTTATTCTCGTTGATTGAATTTAGTTCTTGCGTTTGATTAAAACTATATCATGTTGTTTCTTGACAAACATCAGGGTTATTTATTTACTCATCTAGTCGATTTACCATATCATCAATTGAACCTCACAATCACTTGGTATGATCATTTCAGTTGAAAATATAAAAATTTCTATACTGCTATTTTTAATTGTTTTTTACATTTTCTATTACTACATGTTTATATATGATGTTTTTATTAGTTTATTTTTTCATAAATTCATATATATGAAATTGAAATATTAAAAAGTGTTTCTTTAAAGTATTAAACACATTTCAATGTAGACTAAAATTAGTCATTTTTAATGCATAATCCTATAACATTATGTCTCAAAATTAGAATTCATTAATTTTAAATGGTTTATTTGTAATATTTATCTCTTAATTAATGTTTAATTAAAACAAAAATATTAAAATATATTTAAAATCATTTATTTTTTTTTCTATTTATAATCCCTTAAACACTCACTCTTAAATACGATGCAAAAATCATAAACATTTGATTTATATATTAGATGCTAATAAAGGTGACCAAATTTTCACCATCCAAAACATATAACATAAAATTGAAATATTGGATGAATTATATTCTTAATGAAATTTTAGGTTTAGATTTTTGGTTAATTAGGAAAAACTCTTAAAACCGTGGATTCATAAAAAAAATATCTCCTAAAGATGAAAATAATCTCCCACTATACCCATATTTTCATATTACACTTTAGGTCATCATAATCATCCATATAAAAACCCTCTATATAATAATTTATTTTAAATAATTATTGATAACCTTCGAAAAGGAAACATAATAATAGTGACCTAAAATTATCAATGTGTGTAAACATAAACATTAACTATTGAATGTAATTAATGAACATAAGAAGTTCAAAAGGGTATGATGAAAAAATAAAAGTTCATTAGTACCATATAATAATCATTATATCATTCAATACATGGATCATAAATCATGAAAACATGGAATAATCCCTTAAATAATGCAATAGTTATCAAAATCACTAGTCTTGATCCATGTGATGTCAATCTTGATCGTTGGAAACATTATTAACCAATATAAATAATATATATAATATATTGGTATATGGGGAACATTATCATAATATATCTATTACAAATGAAATAGAAAATATGTATTCATTCCATCTTTGGAGTACCCAATGCATTAGAGGGCTATCATAGACCTATCCTTCCTTGGTTAATAATGTAACCACCCATTCTTCTATAATCACAGAACCAACCGTCCTTGGTTAGTAATGTAACCACTCATGCTAGATTTACAATTGAACCCCCCATCATGGGTTTATAATAAAATCCACCTTAAGAATTAATAATTTACAATAATCATACCATGAATGAAGTATATATATAATTAATATCATCATAAACACATAGAAAAAACCCATTATTATTTTCAAAACATGATTAACCCTAAAGAAAAAAACCTAGTTCCATGAAAATATCTTTTAAACATGATTTACCAATTGAAATTAAATTGAATCCATAATAGTATTTTGAAACATGATTAACTCATAGAAATTAAATGGTATCCAAAACAACCTATTTGAAATGTGATTAACCCATATAAAAGAACGAGATCTACAATAATCTCTTCAAACTCAATTAGCCTAAGGAAATGAATCTAGATCAGTAAAAATATCTTTCAAACAGTCATAATTCCTCTTGAGAATGAATTTGGCCGGTATAATTACAAAATATCTCCATAGGATAATATTTATTAATAATGGTTGTTGATGTTGGTGAATGGAAATTTCATTATATGATCATAAAAACGTTTTTGAAGAAAATAAAATATTCATATTAGAAATAAATTTTTAAATCTACAAATTGCAGAAATATTGCATGAATTAATTTTCATTGAAAACAACCTTCGAAAAAATTTAAAGGAAATTTAAATAAAAATTAAGGTCTTGAAGGTGTTAAAATCCATTCATGAGAAAAAAATGATAAAAATAAACATTTATTGCAAAAAAAAATTGGAAAAGGGAGTCAAAAGTGACACCTTTTGAAAAAAATAGGAAATTTAATTTTTAAGACCTTTTAAAATAATGTAAAAGATCACACAAAAATAATTTAAGATATAATATATTTTCCTAAAATTACTTTTTGGAAATTTTTTTAGAAAAAAATGGACATGTAAGATAATGATACGTAATATAATACAATATATATGACCAGTATCACCTATAAATGATTTAATTGATATGTATTCAATCAATATGTGAGGAAATGAATATTAAACAAGTGAACCACATTTTTTTGAATGAAATAAGTATAATATTAATGATGAAGATCAGAAGTTGTACATAAGTAGAGCCATGAAGGGAAATTGTCCAGCCATAGCTGGTTGACGTCGAAGGGGTCTGAGGCCACCAGCTGATGGGCCATATTGTTTCCTTCCCTTTTGGTAAATGAGAAGGTGCAACAAGAGAAGCCTTGGCACAGCGAGCAGAATCTCCTGATGATGATGCCATAGGGCTAGAGTCCGGAGCCATTGTGGTTAATTGCATTGATTACAGAGAGGCATTCAGACTCCATGATGATATCAGCCCATCCACATTCCACAACAAACATCATGCCTGCAAGGATGGTAGAGGCCTCAACAACTGCAGGTTCCCAAAAGTCCTGATGGGATTTCTATTTTTCCGCAATAATCCACCCCAGATGATTTCACGCCAGGAGGCCGAGAGCAATGGGCCAATCCTTGGGGAGATGAGCATCCACGTTAAGCTTAAGACTCCATTATGATGGGGGGTCCAATGAGGGGGACATGAAGGGATAACACCTGGAAAAACGTATACTTTTTGGTGCTTCCAACCCTTAATCCATGAAGTTTCTCGTTCAATCTAGAACTTGGGAGGGTGATGAACGTGGTGGAAAACAAAATCATTACACTGAACCCAAATGATCCAGGCCAGGGTACAATAAGAGCATGCATCAGTTTATGAAGAGAGGAACACCAGTGCTTCAGAAGATCAGGGAGATCAGAGACAAAATCCAGTGAATCATCCTAAGTCGGGCCCAATTTAATAATATAACATCACATAATTTCCTCTAAAATAACCTTTCACATAAATTATACAGAAATAAAGTTGACTTTAACATAAAACCTCTTCCACATTAGTCACTCTTCAATCATAATCCTCATGTAATAATAACATCAAATTACACATTAAATATAATTAATATAAGGATTTTCAGGATATAACATGGAAAATGGTAGTATATACCCATCACATATGAATATAGGTGAACATCATAAATGTTTTTGTCAAATAATTAGAATTTGAGACAAATAACCCTTACAGAAATCATACCATTGAATTTAAGAAATAATCAATTAATCGATTATTTATATCAAATTTAAATCCACTTAAACCAAATAGAAATAAAATAAAATAATATATAAATTCATTACATGAATAATCATGGAATATAAAATATAATTAAGAAGTAATATAACTCTATGAATATAAATTGAGTTATGAAATATTTTACCACTCGATAACATTCATTTCAAATCACATTTTAGGAAATAATTCAAATTGAAAAATAAAATACCATGATGAATGAATTATTCATGATAATAAATGTAAAAGGGATAATATATACACCACATAATATAAATATGTGGTGAATATTGAATATGTCTCACCAAAATAAAAAGTGGCATTACAAAACCCCTTAAGGGGTTGGTAATCTCAATATCAAAACCTCACGAAAGAGATAATCTCAAATGGATTTTTAAATCGAAATAATTTTCATGAAAATAACAATGAAGTACATTAATTCATATTATATACAACACACAAGAAATATAATTTTTGAATATGGAATATGTCTCACAGAAATAAAAGAAAAATGAGAAAACCCTTACCTTTAGTTCCGCCATTCCTTGTATGTGCTTTAGATAATGTATAATAACCTTACATAAATTATTTTTTTAATATGAAAATTTTATAGGTTTAATAACTTATAATTAAATCATTTATTTTAATTATTTGGAATAAAAAATGTAAATATTTAATATATTTAGTACAGGTTGGGTGTTTTGAGGATGCTTAGTTCATTATTCCAAAACAGATTTGGTGTGTTGACCATGGTCAAAATAGTCTTTATTTCAAAATTTAATATATAATAATAATAAAAAATTTAAAAAAATTATTCTTTAATTATTCTTTTAAATACAATCATGAAAAAAATTTGTGAAAAATGAACGATGTTATAATATTGGAGATGGTAGGCTGTACATACACAATAGTAACATTTCCATTTTTCAATACTCATTATTCCAATAAGGTGTTTATTATTTTATATTTAAAGAATTGTAATAATATAATAAAAATAATAATATTTATTTAAATATAATTATATATATCATTCTTATCATGTGGTGATGAAATAATAATCACATTGCTTTGTGGAGATGGTAGTCCACATGCACAAGAATGCCATGATCATTTTTCATTGTAAGAAAATAAATTATATATTATCTTTTAATAATAACTGATATTCCATTAATAAAATTAATATTTCATTTATATTGCATATATTTATTAAAATTATCCTTATTACCTTCTATTTAAAGTGTTAGTAAAAAAATCATCACAACACTTTGTGTGGCGGTAGTCCACTGTAAAGGTGGAAAACATTATCATATCCCCAATAAAATAGAAATTAAATATGTTTTTGTTATAACATAACTCTAGAAGTATAAAAATGTTGAGAATATTATATATATATATACTTTAAATCGATCATTAAAACAAGATATGAGTGGTGATGATGCAAAATGAATGACATCGGTTCATGAGGCTATAGTCTGTCGTACTTACAAATGATGATTTCATATAAAATTTAATGGATGAGGTGATTGATTGAGGTTATTTTATAATATTTTAATATATTTTTGTCTAGGAGATGTTTTTAATCATATAATCATATTTGAATGTAATAACTTTTTATATCTCTCCTATAAAATCATTTAAATTTGGTCTAATAAATTATTGTTGGCCAAATATGGATGCCCTATATGGTTAGAAATATTTTCAGGTGTCTAGGGATTTTCCATATCTCATAACCCCATCCAGTGGAGAAAAAAAACTAGGCAACATGGTTACTAGAAACCATGTGACCAAGCCTGTACAATCTCTCTTAACTGTGTTGGGCTGCACCATGGGGTGATATAGGGCACATGGTTTCCCTCCATGGGTAGTGAGAGGTTCATGGTTAGAGTGCGGTTTGGCCAACTATGTGGCTAAACCATGGAACCACTTTTTCTTTGAAAAATTATCCTGATTCAGTTAATGATATTTGCACTCAATCTCTCCTTCTCATTTCTAATTCCAGTAGAAAAAAATCCCCCGTCTCTCTTTGATCTCTAACATGCTTTTTTCTTAGTTTTTGTTCTTGATCTCTAATATGAAGTCCGATTTGATCCTTATTAATCGTGCTGGATGTGCATCAGTAAGTATTCAATTCAATTTTATCCGTTCATTGTTCATTCATCCATCGATGATGGTATTTAGGTGTAGGATCATATTCACTATTATGAGGGCCTTGATATTATCATAAAATTTATTATGATCCATTTCAATCTAAAGGTTGATACTATACACGAAGACTTTTAGAAGCTTCAGGTAGGTGTTCTATGACTCATACCTCATGTTTCGTTAGTTTATAATGTGACATAGTTTTGTGTTTGAATATTTCCTTATGTGTGGAAAATAAAATCTATATGCCTTTCTAATGGTTATCAGAGTCATATTATAAGACTCTTTTTATATATTTAATCCCTCTTTAGAGTTTATTTCATCAACTTCAACTACACCACAAAGGGTGTTGCATACTTATGCCTTTAGTACTTGGTTATGTTTGTTTATTCCACCATTTAGGTGTGCAATGGAATGACCATACTAATGGTAAGACCTTCCTTAATAAAATGATTTATTAATTTTAATGGTTAAACGTGTATATGATAATTTCCCTTGACTCTTCTAAGGTAATTGTATCAATATAATTAATTAATCTTAAATATGAATGGAAAGTACATTTTTTAAATGACTTTTCCTAAATTAATATAATTAAATGGATTTGTTTCACATATATAGCACACCATTAAATTCATAGTAGGTGGAAGTTGAGTGAAACTAATGAATTGATTATTAATCATAATAACTAAATGATATCTTTCCTAGTTATTCCTTTTCACACTAATGAAAGGAAACAACATTAACCATATTATTTATTAAATAAATGACGATTATATAGCCTGATTAATTAAATGGATCATGTATAATGTGACTATTTCATTTGGACCATTTCATTATTATATAATTGTTTAGACTTGATCTAGTCTTGAATTTATGATGTAATTCTTTGAGAACTCGTTGACACTATTATTATTCTGGGATTCCAACTTCCAAGGGTGATACCCACCTTTGAACCTAATCTTTGTCTTCTTGTGGATACATGATATAATACCGTTGGATACGTATTCTATCATTATAGGATGGCTTAGTTACAATCATTGTATCCAGTGTGACCTATACGTACATTTGGCTCCAATATTACTCTCATTGGTCCTAGTGATTACTTAACTCATTTTTAACATGGATAAATTCTTTGGACTCAGTTACAATACCAATATTAAAGAACACCTTGGATGATTCCCCTTTAATTACACTCTTACACCCTAATAAAGATAGATATTGATAAAATTTTGGTTAAACCCTTTTGGTCAAGGATGAATTGGTTATTACCTTGTATCCTATTTAATATTATAATCATCCCATGATGCCTTGTTATATACTGGATCCATTACTGTTATTATCATGGAATTATATCAGTTATAGTTATGACTCGTGTGACTTAATATATAAACTGGAGCGTAATTAATAAATGAAATTGTTATATGTTTAGGAATCTGATGATTCTCAAGTAGGTACATGGGTATTTACATTACTGTATTGTTTATATATGAATTCTTACATACTAATTTAGTTTTTATTACATGGACTAGATATGATATATGCCCTTGATGGAGGCCTACTATGATTTATTTGACACCTTATCTGGGCTTCCATTATTACCCAAGTAGATTACATGTATTTAGGTCTTCTCAAGGGAAAGATTCAAGCTTTGGATACCATATATTATTGCTTTCTTTGGAAGGATCATAGAAGAAGATGATAGAGAGAGAGAGATCGGGACACATGGATATTTCATGGAATTTTTTTTCTTTTGTATATATATATTTTCCTACTACCAGGTATATCTATATTATAGTTTTTTAGACACATGACTTACATTATAATAATATTTTCATTATTATTTTCAATACCATTAAATATTTATTACTACTTTATTCTTTCACTATGGAGGGTTAATGGTTCAGTGTCTTTAGGGTTTTCTTCTGTTGTTCCATTTCTTCAATTATATCGATTATACTATTTGTTAGAGTTGGTGTCCAAAGAACCAACTGTTTGTACTTTGATTACATTAATGTATACTTATTATATATTTTTCATTGTTCTACTTGACTATAATATAATAATGTCCTGGAATATGTGTTGCATTAATAAGGTCATGGAAGATCCCCGCTATGATGAGAACCTTGAAATGATATAAAAATATTCTTAAATAAAGTTCTATGCTTGAATGACATACTATCATAGGAAACATAGTATACAGACCGTCATGTGAGAGTACTCATAAGAAGACGAGACTCTCTCTCATAGAGTTCGCACTTGGTAATCTCCATGATGGGAGATTATGAAAACAGACCCGCTAGTAGTAATTCCACATGTTTTGGTGTCATCAAACATTGCTGTATACAAGCGTGTGTAAGGGTCCTTATACTATAAGATTACCATTAACTCATTTCATGACTTGGGTACTTAGATTTTCTAACAAAAACCATCATGAAGATAGTTGGCGGGAATTAGGGTATGTTGGGTGTGTCACGAAAGACATGTTGTTAATGGATAATTAGGGAAAGAATTTTTCCCATCCAGATTTGTGGAATTATATATCTCAGGCCCTTTGATTTAAATAGAACTGTTAAACAAATTCCATGGCCATGGTGACATGACAAGTTTATTTATGGATGTCAAAGAATGACAGATCAAGCATATAGGTTTATAACACTCCCATGAAACCTGCTTGATGAGATATTGAGACAAAGGGATTAAATTACACAGAAAGCATTTGTATGAGGTGACACGTCAATGCGGCGTCAACTTCTTTCTGTTGGGTGCCTTGACCCGTTTCTAGACAGTAATTATTGACTTTAGGCAATCCCGCCTAATGCCAATGAGAAAATGGCCTAGAGGGTCACACACTAAGTGTATCCAAGTATCTCAAGTTGAACAAATATTATTCTCTTATGTTCTTTAATAATTATTCAAGGAAGCTTAAATCTTTTTAATGATGGAGGAAAAAAGAAATAAAAAAAATATACATTCCATGTATTAATGATTACATGCCATGTATTTTTTCGTGGAAAACAAGTACACGTCGTGTATTAATGATTACACTCGGTGTAGTTTTCATTTTGGAAAGGAAATGGAAAAAAAATACACTCCATGTATTAATGATTATACACTGTATAGGTTTTTGGAAAACAAGTACACACCGTGTATTAATGATTACACTCCGTGTAGTTTTCCAGTCAGGATTTTGAGGATATAATGTTGTTTTATTAAATTATATTTATTATAATACACATGGGAGCATGTCATGTAATTAATTATTTAACCAGGGGGTTTTCAAAAAGAGTCAATAAAATAAATAAAACATGTAACACGTTTGTATATTTTCATAACTCTACAACCTCAAACCTGATTATAAATATCCTCACAACCCCAACTCATTTCCTACAAGTTAATCATTGTGCACAACAATTATGGAGAATTCTTTCAAAGCCAAAAGAACCTCTCCTCCAAGAACCCTCTCAAGACCGAGAGAGATCATCTTCCATCAGATGAAGATGATCTATGGCAAACAATGCAAGCAAAATTTTCTCCATTCTAGCACCTGGAGACTCCTTTGGAGATGTCCAGAGATAGGAGGTGCATGTGTGGATCACCACTAGAGGAAGTCTACACTTGGATTCTCCGACGCTACGACGAATAACATCAGAACATGATAAAGAATATCAACAAATAAAGAACGCCCAAAAAGAACTTCTTATCAATTAATTAAATTAATTATAATCAACCTTTGTTGAACCACTTTTGTTGTTCCGGGACCTTTCTTCTTCATTGTCTATTTCTGTGAATTGATCTGTGGAGACTGGAATTTATCGTTGTATTTATATTGGATTGATCATTGTTAATGACAATAATCCATGTTGGCACATCCAACCATAAGCTTATACTTCACCCGGAACCTTCAATTGGTATCAGAGGGAGATTACAACATTGATTATAGTTATTTAATTTTCGTTGATAATTTATGCATTTATATTTGATTCAATTCAAGATAAATTGTTCTATAAAACTGAATGAATGATATCTATTCTTCCACCTTCATTTATCGATTCACATCACAAAAATGAGCTTTTAATTTTAATTTTTATTAAATTAAAAATGAGTAACTCATCCAGAGGAGCCACTCTTTCTGTCCGTACAACACAAGAATACACAGCGTGTAGTGAAAACTACACTCCCTATACTTAGGTTCAATTAACCGGTAATGTTCTTCCAAACCACACCATGGGAATTGAGTATACATGTGTTTTATTACACCGTGTTGACTAGAATTTAATGGTATGTGGAAACAGGAATACATGGCCTGTATGTTGAATCAATATACCATGTAGTCCGATCTGGTCCAGGTGAAACCATGTACAAGGAGAAGTTGTGTTCCATGTACACGGGATTTCCAGGCCGGTAACCACGTAACAGGGAAGTACACGCCGTGTTACATTAATCTACACACTTTGTACTCCAAACATTCCAATGTACAGAAAACACGCCAAATCCCCCTTCATGATCTTTAGATAAACGGTGAAAAATACACGTCATGTAATATATCCTATATGTCGTGTACTTTCCAGAAATGAAATTTCACCAGGTTTCCTCCAAAAGTACATAGACATGTACAGGTAATATTGATGAAAATAATCTCAAGGAAATTCAGAAAGGAATTTAAAATAAATAATTGATTAATTTTAAGATCATAATTAATTGAATTCAAGCACGACTTATCTTGACCAAATAGAATGATTAAAAGAAATTGAATGGTGAATATCGGTAAATGTTGTTGCATGCTATGGATGATCATGATATAGACCAAGAACCTTTATACGTGTGTATAATTTCATTTAAATTTGTTTAATTTATATTCATTGGCATGTGAGCCTTCTTCCATTAAAATTTAGGGCATGTGTGCCCATGGTTTCTTTAATGTAAATCCCATGTAATGAAGGATCTCCCAAGCTAGTGGAGACGGTTCAAAATTAGACGTTGAGGTGAAACCAACCTAAGAAGATGCAATGGTGGACATGAGGGAGCTGTAAAACACGAACCATCAGTTTAAGGTGTTTTTCCCTAGTTCAGGGTTATCTTATCAAAACAACTTGATAAGATAACCAATAAAAGCTCGTTATCATTTCATCTTATTTTATTTCTGTCTAATTTAATGGTTTGTTTATTATGTATGTGTTTTCATGATCACATAATTAATAAAATAAGAATGCATGAAAATATGGAATAAAATAAAAAGCGGACTATGCATAAACATTATCAAAACATGGTTAATCAATTATGTAAGTGTCACTTAATATTAACAAGAATGTTATAATTCAAAACTATTCATAAAGAATAAAATACATCAAATACCATATTAAGTCCGACTACGACTTCTGTTGCTTGATTAAGGGCCAGACTCAATAAAACTATGTGTTTGAACAACCCTTGTTGGGAAACATACTTTTATAAAGGAAAGTCTTATGAATGTTTTGGGTTGACTTAAAATTTTTACATCAAGAGGAGTATCCCTTGATAGACTTGTTGTAAAATTGAGGAATGTGTTGAGGAAATTCACATCAAGATTTCAGGATTGGGAAGTCCACTCAATAGATCAAGGAACTGTAAGCTCACAGTTGGCAAAGACCTTCCTTCCTAAATACCTTCAAATAGCTTGACCAACCCTTGTTGGGGTTATGCGAAGCAGAATATGGTTCCTTGCCACTAGAATGTCAAAGAAACTGGACATTCTGAGTTAAATGGTGAGGTCCATTGGGACATGATAAAATAGTGGGAGACTTAATAAAATTTATTATTTCTCATAAATGTAATCAAGAAAGTATTTATAAATCTGCTCTTTTAATTTGTAGAATCAATATGACAAACACATCAACCAAATTTTCTCTACGATCAATTCTGGATAAAGATAACATTCTTAATGGCAGTAACTTTCAGGAATGTTTTAGGCACCTTCGGGTTATCATACGCCATGAACAAACATTTTACGTTCTTGAGTCCTCACTTCCTGATTCTCCAACCCCAAGGGAGAGTGATGAATATTTCCTGGTCTATAATCAAAATTTGAGCGATGCACTCGACATTCAATGTTTGATGTTTTCATCAATGTCTAGTGAGCTCATGAAGTCTCATGAAGAGATGGATTCCTATAGCATGCTCGATCACCTCTGTGGTCTATACCACGAGAGAGAAAGATAGGAAAGGTTTGAGATCTCTAGGGCTCTATTTTAGAGCATGCTTGGAGAAGGTGCCCCAGCTGGGCCTCATGTAGTCAAGATCATTGGCTAAATTGAGTGCTTGGATGTTCTAGTGTTTAAACTCCTCGAAGAAATGGGTATTGATCTCATTCTTGCATCACTCCCCTTGAACTTCTCCAAAGTTGTTGTAAATTTCAACATGAACAGCATTGACAAGTCTCTATCTGAACTTCTTATTCTTATTTTCCCAGTTTCCAATGATATGATGTGTGAAAATCCTTCTGTCCTTATTGTGAATAAATGGAAAGGGAAGGAGAAGAGATTTAACCCCAAAGATTTTTCAAGGCCTTCCAAGAAAAGGAAGATTAAAGGGGAGGCAAAGTAATAGGATGTTTTTTGTTTTTCATGTGGAAAGAAGGGCCACTGGAGAAAAAATTCACCTAGCCCAGGAAGCAAGGGGAAGCTTCAGGTGCATTTTTCGTCGAATTTAATCTATCTGTTTCTACAAATTGGGTATTAGATACATATTTTGGTTCTCACATGTGTATCCAAATATAGGAACCAAGTATATTTATGATTATTGATCGAGGAGAGGTAGATCTACGAGTAGCCAATGGAGCCCAACTTGCTGTTGTAGCTATCAGGGACTACTACCTCATATTGCCAACTGGAATGATATTGGTGTTAAAGGCTTGATATTATCTACCTTCTGTTACTAAAAACATTATTTCAGTATCCAGATTAGATATTGATGGATTCCTCCTCTTTTTTGGAAATTAGTGTTTCTACTTATATAAATATATCATTTGTTTTGGTAGAGAACATTTATATAATGGCCTTTATGTGTTAGACTACACAAACCAAGTAATGGAAATCAATGAAACATTTAATTCACATGACTCATACCACACCCAACTTTGGCATCACTAGCTAGGTCATGTCAATGAGAAATGTTTGACAAAATTACATCAAGATGGGTATTTAGATCCTTTCGAACTAAAAGCATATGGTGAAAGTCATGAATGTCTATAAAGAAAAATGACCAAATCCCCATTTAGTGGGAAAGGTTAAAGGGCTAAAGTGCTTCTAGAATTATTTCACTCACATGTGTGTGGACCATTTCCAATTGAAGCAAGGGGTGGGTTCTCATACTTCATAACTTTTAATGATTATTTTAGTAGATATGGATATTTTTAATTAATGATGTATAAGTCAGATTCTTATGATCGGTTTAAAGAATACAAGAATGATGTTTAGAACCATCTTGGTATGAAGATTAAGAAACTCCACTCAGACAAAGGAGGAAAAATCTTTATCAGGACATCACTGATTTCTTACGGGAGTTTTGGATTCTATCTCAACTCACTCCTCCTTACACACCTTAGTGGAATGGTGTAAGTGATAGGAGGAATTGCACCCTATTGGATAGGGTGAGATCAATGACGAGTCATGCGAGTCTTCCACTATCCTTTTGGGGATATGCACTATAAACAGCAGCACATATACTAAACCAAGTACAGACTAAATCGATAAATGGTATTTCATATGAGTTATGGAGTGGATGCAAAACCATGTTATCGAATTTATATGTGTGGGGTAGCGAAGCATTTGTTAAGGCCTCTTTAGGTAACAAAATTGTACTCTGAGGCACAAAGCGTATCTTTATAGGATATCCCAAGGAAACAAGGAGATATTATCTATACAACCCCTCAGATAAAAAGGTTACAGTGGAAAGACACAACATATTCCTTGAAAGGGAGCACATATCCAAAAGATACAGTGGGATTGAGATTGAATTCGATGATGTCAAGTGTAAAGATATACAGAAGTAGGTGCAAGAACAGATTCCACAAAGCCCTGTGGGAGAAAAATCTGTTCCAGAGACACAAGAACTGCGTAGGAACATGACAGAGGTGAGAGAACTTGAATGATATGGTTTTCTTGTCACCAAGGATGGTGACTCATTATTGCTTGAAAAAGATGATCCTCTTACCTATAAGGAATCAGTTAAAGGCACAGACACTACCATGTGGCAGGAAACCATGAATTCTGAAGTGGATTCCATGTACCAAAACCAATTATGGATTTTGGAAGATCCTCCATTTTAGGTAAATCCAATTGGTAATAAATGGTTATTCAAGAAGAAATTGGACATAGAATGGAATGTCAGAGCCTATAAGGTATGACTGGTTGCAAATGGATTTAGACAAAATCATGAAATTTAATATGATGAAACTATTACACCGGCTGCGATGCTAAAATCCATAGGAATCCTATTTTCCATTTTTTCTTACCATGACTATGATATTTGGCTAATGGATACCAAAATAGCATTCCATAATGGGAAAATCTAGGAAGATGTCTACATGACACAACTTGAAAGGTTTGTGACTCCAAAGGATTCCAACAAGGTATGCAAGTTGCAGAAATCCATTTATGGATTAAAGCAGGCATGAAGGTCAAAGAACATTCGATTTGATGAAGTCTTAACTGAATTTGGATTTGTTAAGAACGACTGTGAGCCTTGTGTCTACAAAAGGTATAGTGAAAGTGAAGTTGTTTTCCTAATAGTATATGATGATGACATATTACTAATTGGAAACGAAGTAACTATCTTACAGTCATCTATGTCATGGTTGGATAAATGATTCACTATGAAAGACTTGGGCGAGGAAACATATATTATTGGGATCAAGATCCATCGTGATAGATCCAAGGGAATGCTAGGCCTAAGTCAAATTATATACATTAACAAGATACTGAAGATATTTAGTATAGAACAGTCCATGATGGGATTGTTTCCAGTTTTACATGGCAGTCATCTTTCCATGAAAATGTGTCCTCAGAAACATCAAGAAAGAGAGAAAATGGTAAGGATCCCTTAAGCATTCGCGATTGGGTCAGTCATTTATGATATGCTATGTACCAGGATAGATGTTTTTTACGCATTAAGTGTGGTAGGTATATATCAAGCTTATCCAGGAGACCGCCATTGGATGGCAGTCAAGACTATCCTTTAGTATCTGAGGCATACTAAGGATATATTCCTAGTTTATGGAGGAGATGAGGAACTAGTCATCAGAGGACATGTAGATGCTAGTTTCCAGACTGATCAAAATTAAATGAAGTTGCATACTGGATATATATTCAGTTTGAATAGAGGTGCAGTGAGCTAGAAGAGATCAAAGAAATGTGTGGTTGTAGATTCTATAGTGAAGTCTGAGTATATCACAACTTCGGATGTAGCTAAAGAAGTAGTATTGAAGTGAAGCTTCATCAAAGAGTTGGATGTAGTACCTAGAAGTAAAGATCATATCACAATCTATTATGGTAATACTGCTGCAATGGAACTTGTAAAAGAGCCAAGGTCACATCAGCGGACAAAGCACATACTTCAGAAGTATCATCTCTTGAGGGATTTATCTCAGATAGGTGAAGTTGCAGTGTGCAGTATTTCCATGGAATACAACGTGGTAGACCCCATGACTAAAGCCTTGACTCAACTAAAAATGATCATCATGTGATTTTTAGTGGTCTAAAAGTCGTAGGCAGTTGGCTCTAGTCCAAGTGGGAGTTTTTTAGAGTTGGTTTCATGAGAACCAATTGTTTGAACTTTTATTACAACAATGTACACGTATTATATATTGTTCATTGTTCTGCATGACTATAATATAATAAAGTCTTGGAATATTTGTTGCATTAATAAGGTCCTGGAAGATCCCCACTATGATGAGAACCTTGAAATGCTATAATAATATTCTTAAATAAGGTTCTACAGTTGGATGACATACTATGATAGGACACATAGTTTACAAAACGTCAAGTGGGAGTACTCGTAAGAAGACGAGACTCTCTCTCATAGAGTTCGCACATGGTAATCTCCAAGATGGGAGATTACGAGAACAGAACCACCAGTAGTAATTCTACATTTATTGGTGTCATCGGACATTTATATATGTGAGAGTGTGTAATGGTCTTTAGACTAGAAGATTATCATTGAATCATGTCATTACTCGTGCACTTAGATTTGCTAATGAAAACTGTCACGAAGACAGTTGGCAGGAAGTAGGGTACGTTGGGTGCGTCAATAATGACAAGTTGTTAATGGATAAGTCGATGACAGATTTGTGCCTTCCATATTTATGGAAGTATATTTCTCATACCCTTTGATTGAAATAGAACTGTCGAACAAATTCCATGGCCATAGTGACACGATGAGTTTATTTCAAGAAGTCATAGAATGACAGATCAAGAATATAAGTTTATGACACTACCGTGAAACCTGCATGATGAGATATTGAGACAAAGGTATTAAATTACACAATAAGTGTTTTTATGATGTGACACAGCAATTTGGTGTCAAATTCTTTGTCTTGGGTTCCTTGACATGTTGCTAGACAATAATATTGGACTTTAGGCAAGCTCGCCTAATGACAATGAGAAAGAGGCCTAAAGGGTCACACACTAAGTGTATCCAAGTATCTCATTCAGAATAAATATTATACCCATACATGGTTTAATAATTATTCAAGTAAGATTAATCATTTTAATGATGGAGGAAGAAGGAAATGAAAACAATATATACACACCATGTATTAATGATTACATGCCGTGTAGTTTTTCATGGAAAACAAGTACATGCCATGTATTAATAATTACACACTTTATAGTTTTCATTTTGGAGAGGAAATGTAAAAAACATTACACACCATGTATTAATGATTACATGATGTTCAGTTTTATGGAAAACAGGTACACACCATGTATTAAATATTACACGTCGTGTAGTTTTCCTGTCGGGATTCTGAGGATATAATATTGTTTTATTAAATGATA
This sequence comes from Viscum album, assembly GCA_963277665.1. Classification (NCBI taxonomy): domain Eukaryota; kingdom Viridiplantae; phylum Streptophyta; class Magnoliopsida; order Santalales; family Viscaceae; genus Viscum; species Viscum album. The sequence goes on along the minus strand of OY728161.1, from coordinate 870,396,478 downwards.
TATATTATAATTATAATGGGTGCATGTAAAGGAATTAATTATTCTACATGGGGGTCTTTAATAAGAGTCAATGAAACAAATAAAATGTGTCACATGTTTATTTATTGTCATAACTCTACAACCTCAAAACTAATTATAAAAATACTCACAACCCTAACACTTTTCCTACACGAGAATCATTATGCACAACAATTCTGGAGAATTCATTCAAGGCCGAAAGAACCTCTTCCTCAAAGAATTCTCTGATGTCTGATTGAGATACTCTTCCATCATATCAAGATGATCTAAGGCGGACAACGCACGAAAAGGTTTCTCCACGCTAGCACCCATAGACTATTTGGGCGATGTCCAGAGATACGAGGTTCATGTGTGGATCACCGATAGAGGAAGTATACACTTGGATTTTGTGACGCAATGATGAATCTCATCAAAACGTGATGAACGATATCATCGAATAAAGAACTACCAAAATTTACTTCTAGTCAATTAATTAAATTAATTATAATCAACCTGTGATGATCCACTTTTGTGGTTCCGATAACTTTCTTCTTCTTTGTCTATTTCTGTGAATCGATCAATGGAGACTGGAATTTATCATTGTATTGATCTCAGATTGATCATTTCTAACGAAAAAAATCCAAGTGGGCACATCCACCCATGAGCTTCTGTTACGCCCGTAAACATCACTACTTACATGTTATTATATTTTTCAAATGATCTCCTCTCTTCTACTTTGGGAAAATTTTCTCCATGGAAACACCCTAGGCACCGCTAGTAATTGGAAGCCTCTAGGGTATAGGTAGATGTTCTTGATGCCATGTTGCCAACTAGGCATGGAGAACCTCTGAGTGGAATCTAGGTCTGGGACATCAAAAAGTTGTATCATATCCATTATTTTCTAACATTACTATTTCAAGACAATATATAGGAGACTAGGAATGATTTGGAACATGTTTGTATGTCATTATTTTGAATAGATAATCCATGTTTGTGGTAAATTCCTTGTTTCCTAAAATAACGAGTATTTTAATAATTTTTCTTATTATTTTTGATATCATATAACTATTAAATGAATAAAATTATCTTTTGTGGTTATTATTATTATTTTCATTGAGGATTTATTCTATACATGGACTAATTACTAGAAAGAAATGATAATTGTTACATGAATCATCGTAGTTTTCTAGATTCCACATTCCATACATATTTTTTTTCAAGTAGGTGCATTTCACTACTTGGATTGATTTTTTTCATGTGATTGTTGAGTGATCCTTGTTTATATATAAATGTCTATTACTATATTTAGATTTTATTGAGTAATTTTTGGTTTCAATTTATTAGGTGTATGGGAACTTGTGGGTTGGAATGGGTTGTTTACTAATTTAAGAAACTGAATATAACCCATTACATTTTGTGATAGGATATAGACTTGGTAAATTAGAAATTAAATAGGTTTTGATTTCAGTGATATGGTATATGTTTTCTAATTTAATGGAAATGGAAATCCATTTTAATATATCATTGATATAAGATTAAAATAAAATGAATGTTTAAAATGTGAAACATGACATAAAAATAAATGGTTTCTAGTAAATGAAGAGGCAAGGGATAATTGATTCTTCACCTACTATAACCCCTGTAATTTAAACAAAAACATTTACTAATACCAAAACCTTTAAGTCGGTATTTGGGGTAGTATACCTTGGGTAGTACTAATGTTTTCTTACATTATCCTTCTTTTATTCTATCTATCTATTCATTAGAATTTTTGAGGCATGTATTATCCATTTTAAACTTGTGTAGCCATGACATCTGCATGTCATGTTCCAAGAGGGTGGAGATGACCATGCTCTAGACATGGTGGTCCTTAAGCCATCAGTCTTCCAGCTAGGAGTTCCACATGATAAAATTTATATTATACCGAATATGTAATGGATTCTTATCTTCATTAGAGTTTCCTATGTATGATAAAATGCATACAAGGTGCTCCATGACCTTCAGCTATGATGGATGATTGACACATGAGTTCCAGCATCAGCATCCTCTCACCTTCTTGGGGGATGATAGTCCACATGATTTTGAGTCTTGGATGGAGGACACCTTATCTATCATTTAACATCTATAGATTCTTCTAGAGTAGAGGGTCAGTATTTATATGTATATTCTTCATGATTCATCCAAGAACTGGTGGGATGTGATTACCCTAGTTGTTTATCATCAGGGCATGGTATGAGTTGTTTTTCTGACCACATTCTATGATAATATATTTCATTAGACACTAATGGAAGATCGAGATTGAGAGGTCATGAATCTAGAGAAGGCTTCTATGTCCATCATGGATTATTCTGTGAGTTTTACAAATTTACAGCACTTTTCACCACTCGTAGCCAGTGATGATCTTTCCCTTCCTAGATGTTTCAAGGATGAGCTCATGTATTCTATCCGTTCTCATGTGAATGTTTTTTCCAACCTACATTATTTGAGAAAATAAATTAATATATTATCACTAAGTGAATCTTGAGGTAAGGTGATAGTACTGGAAATAGAGGATTAGTGATATGGAATTCCAGTAGTTATTCTGGTGGTAGGAAACATTCATTAATGTTTCACTTTATAGGAGTGGTGGTCTGAGTAACCACACTGGAAGCTCTATTGAAAACTGTCAGTGTCAAAAGAAGGGGAATCTAAAGCCTTAGTGTGATAGATACCTGATGGAGAGTTGTTCTTGACACCTTATGGGACATATTTAGATATTTCGTTGGACTATTACATTTTCTTATAATGGAAGATGATGTTCACTAGCTCCACCATCATGGGAAGTGTCTTTCACGTTGTGTTAGGAATGGAGTTGGATTAGCATCGAATGGACTGGTTGAGGAAGTGGTTGTGTCCAAAGTTTCCAAACATTAGATCATTAGTTCTAGAAAGGCATTTATACGTAGGTTAGTCTAGTTGTAGTACTGGTTCATTGACTAGTCCATTGTCATGCTTTACAAATGATACGTGTGGATTACAGTGCAAGACTATCTATAGTAAGAGGTTCTATTATAGTATCTTATAGTGTCGTATCTTCTTAATTTGATATTGGATCATCACTCACATTCATCTCTTAATATATCCTGGAATGTATTCGGGAGAAAATTCAATATGAATATGGTGTAATAACATAGGATATAGTGTTGTAAGAATGGTCGGAGGGTACATGCCAAGGTAGGGAATTTCTCCATGAGGTAGTTCATTACCCATTTTTAAGGTAACTTTTAGTTATCAAAATTATAGGATTATATTTTATTATTGGGATGGATTTCTTGGCCCCGTATAAGGCCTTTTTACACAGCTATCACCATAGGTTATCATTTATATCACTAGAGGGAATTAGTTATCTACCAAAGGTTGAGTAGGATTTCTAGGCTGGTAGAAATAGAACATATCATCATGGGATTGGTGAAGTTAACACCTATATTTCTTATCTCTTTTGGGAGGATAACTGAGTACAACTAGAATATTTTCCTCCTATACTGGATCATTTCTAGAATAGCTTGCCCAAATATTTCATTTGCTTACCTCATAAGAGAGAGTTCATGTTTATGATTGTGCTCACTCCAGGAGAATATCCAATGTCCATTCTTCCATACGGTATAGAACCTAGTGAGATCCAGGATCTGAATAGATAGTTGTAGGATAACAAGTCCAATGGTTTTATACAGCCTAACACTTCCTCTTGGGGTGCACCCATGATTTTTTTTTCAAGAAGTGGGGTGGGTCCCTTCATTTATGTGTGTATTACAGATATTTGAATTAGGTTGTGGTCAAGAACGGATTTTCACTACCTCAGATAGATGATGTCATTTAACACCTATAAAGATATAGTGTCATGACCTGTCCTCGGGGCCTGTGTCGCGACTACCCCAAGCCCGCCTTCCATAGGCCTAGGGATGGTGACTATCACCAAAGGCATAAGTCACGACAAAAAGGGAAGGAATTTCCTTTATGAAATGTAAACACACACACACCCAGAGTACACAAGGAAGCTAACACTAAGTAAGCAGTATAACAAGTGTGCTGAAAGTACAAAAGGGCCGGAAATACAAGCCCAACAGTAATGTACAAGGAAAAGACAAACATCAGGAAGGTGTCAAGATGCTCCTGGATCATTATCTAGAGTTCCTACCTGATTTGTAGGTACAGATGGCCACCACAGCTCTCCACATCCGTCTGTCACCTCTGGGTGTCGTCTCGTTGTGAAATCCACCTCCGAGTATCGTCCCGTCGTGAAGTCCACCTTCGGGAACAATCCAGCTCTACAAACCTGAACCACGATCAGTGTTTTCCGTCGTCAGCATCCAACATAATGATGTGTGGGCAAAGACAATGCATGGGTGAGAATAACGATACTCAGTTGGGACCCCGAGACCCTCAAGGTCTCACAGAATCCATATGACAACCCTGATTTTATTACAAAACTAAACATGATTCATTACATAAAACTTCGTGTGATACAACAAAGAAGATCAAGAGGTTTAGTGTCTTTAGGTCTTAGGATAATTACAGAAAAACTTGAAACATGAAATAAAACATCTTTATTGAAAACTTCCTTTACATGACCACTACATTCCCTCGTACATAGCATTGCATGGGATAACCTGAGGACATGCATAAGAAAAGGGTGAGCAATAAAGCCCAGTAAGGGAGTACACATGGAATAACATGAAGAGTACAATACATGTTATAAAATATTCATATCAATAGAGAATTAGAAAAAACATGAACATAAAGTCATGATAAAGCATGATAATAATAACATGGAAATGTGGCAACAACACTTAACATGGAATTAGCATGACCCAAGGCTCATTTCACATGGAGCATGAGTAAATCCTCATTACACATAAAGCACGAGTAAACCCTAGTTGCACATGAATTAGCATGAGTCAACACTCATTTCACATGACGTATCATGATACTATAAATTACCCAATGCATTGGAGGGCTATAAGGGCACACCCTTCTTAAACATTTCATTTCATGCATAAGTGTGCCACATGGATCATAAAACATGGATTCATAAAACATAACCATTTATTCCACGATAAAGGAATGTGGAATTCATAAATGAAACTTTATAATCAATAATTAAATGTTCATAAAGGTAAATACCCTTGATGGAGAAATGGGCATGGTATTCACTACACAATGACATTGCCTTAGAAAATCTGTGCGATTTCGGCAGCGTAACGACGCGACCTAAGAATTCATAAAAATGGTTCATGAGAGAGGAATGGTTTACTCATAATATTTAAATGTAATGGAAATTAAGGTGGTCGTATAGATACATTTCGCAACAATTTTAATGTAATTTAGATTCATGATACAAAAGTATTGCTTGAATGTAAAAGAGGAGAGAGAAGTTCCTTTCGAAATTTCTGCATAGTAACGGGTGTATATGGGAGGCATTTAATGAGGGAGAAAGGGTATCAAATCATTCAAACATAAAGAGGGAGGTATGAGGGAGGTGAGAAACCATAACCCAAATTTTATAATTGAAATTAAAAGAGAGAAAAAACTTAATGAAAATTGGTCAAAAATGAGAAAGGAAGAAAAAACCCTTACTTTGAAGTGTGTTTCCAAAGGCTAGAGAGAGGATTGTGAGAGGCTTCTTGGGACCTTGGGGCACCTTGGGATGATTCTAGAGAGAGTAGGGCAGAGGTTGGATGAACTCCAAAGGATTTGAGTGATGTGGAAGTGAGAGCTTGGGGGGGTTTATATAGGAAAGGTGAGGGAATTTTTTATTATTTAGGTTTGGGACCCCTTATATTAAATTAATCTAAACCAAAAACCATCCCATTGTTTTTTCCCATGGTTTTTTGTCAAAGGGAAGAGGAAAAAAATATTTTATAAAATTCCGAACTTCATAAAATAATAGGGTATCTTATGTGGAGGTGAGTCACACTCCCATGGAAATTAAATTAAAAAGACAAGGAGTTTAATAAGTCTTGAGGGGTCCATTAATGCTTTGAAAAGTAAGTCAAACAAACCTAGAATCAAATTATTTTAATGTTAAAACATATTATGGCCGAACATAAAGATTATAGTATTTTATTACATCAGTATTTTGATGTCATAAAACACATTATATATTTAAACGGTATTTAATTTTTACCCAAAAATTTGATTATCTCAGAAAATTATTAAAAATTCACCGTTGGATAATTTCGACATCTTGAAACCAGAAATAACATTTATTTTATCTAAATAATTTTCTAAATATTTTAATTTTCACATTTTAAATAAAAACCGACATTTATCGAAAATTCATGGGTTTTGACAGAAATGGATTTCAAACCTTAATAAGAATTACAATTTCATTCATAAAATTATATGATAATTGATATATAATAAATATTAACTTAATAATAATAATAATATTTTAATAAAATATTATTTAATTTAAAAATCACTTAATTTAATAAAATAGAATTCTAATTAAGTAATAACTAAAAACATTATTTGTACTTTACAAACTATTTACAATGTATCAAAAATGACAAGGAGGTATATTCATTATTATATAAAAAAATAATATACATGAACATAGTACTAGAGATTTGTTACATAACCCCTTAAAACATCTGCATAAGACCTATGTGTAAGGTGTGCGATGGTGACAGACTCTTAGGGTGGCTCGAATAACATCGCTCGAGGGGTAATTTCTATCAACTTCCACTTCTCCCATAGACGGTCACGTTCGAGCTTGACATGGGGAAGCTCATCTTGGTCTTGTTCAAGAGTGAAGCCCAAGGATTCCACATCTTTTCGGAGCTCCGATAAATGGGCTTCGTATGGGGCAATTCTACTTGATGAGGCCATCGCTTCCTTTGTCTGAGTAAATTGGATTTGTTAAAGCCCTATATTTATACTAATCATGTGATCACTGTTCAACGACTATAAAAGTAACGGTCACAACTCTTATCATAATACCAAAGAAGTTGACATTTTATAAAAACATTTTATATAAAGATACATTTAATAAGATCAATACTGATTTTCCATTAATGAAACTTTGGTTCGTTGCAATATTCCCCCCATAAGAAATTTCGCCCTCGATTCCCACACTAAAACAGATGTGGGTAACTTAGCTTCATCACTTCCTCCGATTCCCAAGTTGCTTCTTCAAAATTTTGGTTTCTCCACAACACCTTGACGAGGGGAATTGCCTTATTTAGTAGAACTTTTTCTCTACGATCTATGATCTTGACTGGTTTCTCCTCATAAGAAAGATCATCTTTCAATTTTACCACCTCAGAAGAGAGTACATGTGAAGGGTCCGATATGTACTTCCTTAATAGGGATACATGAAATATATCATGTACATTGTCCATGGTAGGTGGAAGTGCTAGTCGATAGGCCACAACCCTAACACGATCAAGAATATCGAAGGGGACGATGTACCTTGGACTTAACATCCCCTTCATTCCAAGCCTCATGACCTTCTTCCACGGAGATATGCGTAGAAAAACCATATCCACAACTTTAAACTCAAGTTCTCATCGATGGTTATATACATAACTCTTCTGTTTACTTTGGGCTACCTTGATATGTTGCTGAATGGTTTTCACCTTCTCCACCATTTCTTTGACCATTTCTGGTCAAAGCAGCTTACGTTCACTGACCTCATCCCAACATGTCGGTGTTCTGCACCTTTTCCCATACAGGGCTTCATATGGTGCCATTTGGATGCTCGAGTGGAAACTGTTATTATAAGATAACTCAATCAGAGGAATATTTTGATCCCATACTCCTTTAAAGTCCATTGATCACACTCTCAACATTTCCTCAAGTGTTTGGATAGTCCCCTCGGATTGGACATCAGTTTGAGGATGATAGGCTGTACTAAATTTCAGTTCAGTATTCAGAGCATGTTGAAGACTCTTCCAAAACATATAGGTTAATCTTGGATCTTGGTCAGACACAATAGATAGTGGTACTCCATGCAACCTTACCACTTCCCTGATATATATCTGTGCCAGTTGATCCAATGAGAAATTCTCCTGAATAGAAATAATGTTTGCAGTCCTTGTAAGATGATCCACAACATCCCATATTGCATTGTTTCCTTTGGATGTCCTCGGAAGTCTAGTGAAAAAGTCCTTGGTGATGTTTTCTCATTTCTATTCCGGTATGGGCAATGGTTGCATCATCCCCTTAAACTTCTGCCTCTCTGCCTTCACATGCCGGCACACTAGGAACTTTGACGTATATTCAGAGATCTCCTTCTTCATATTATCCCAATAAAAGTTTTCTCGGAGATCTCGATACATATTTGTGCTCCCTGTGTGAATAGAGAAATTTTAACTATATGAATCATCAAAAAGTTCCTTCTTCAGCTCCGGTATTGATGGAACACATAGTCTTTTCCCAAACCGCACAATTCCATGTTCATTAACATTAAACACTAAGGATTTCCCTTTTTCGATAGCTCCCACTTTTTCTTGAATTCCCATATCATCATTTTGAGCATCCATTAAACTTTCAAAAAGAGACAGTTGAGAAATCATTTGTGAAAGGATTGATGATGTTCCCTTCTCTATAATTCCCATGTCCATCTTTATCAAGTCTATGAAGATTGGATCCTTCTCAATTCTCATCATTGATAGAATCGCTAGATCCTTTCTACTTAGGGCATCTGCCACCTTGTTCACTTTCCCAGGGTGGTAATGGATTAAACATTCATAATCCATGATGAGCTCTATCAATCTTCTCTGGCTCATATTAAGCTCTTTCTGTGTGAATATATATTTAAGACTCTTGTGGTCAGTATAAATCTCACATTCCTCTCCATAGAGATAATTCCACTAGATTTTCAAGGCAAAGATCATCGCTGCCAACTCCAGATCATGCATTGTATAGTTTCACTCATGGATTTTCAAATGTCTTGTGGCATAGGATATCACTTTATCATTCTGCATCATCATACATCCTAATCCCTTCTTCGATGCATTACTGAATACCACAAAAAGCTCCCCACTTGTGGGTAAAGTGGGCACGGGTGTAGTGATAAGCCTCCATTTCAACTCCATGAATCATTCTTCGCATTCATCACTCCAAGAAAACTTTACTCCCTTTCGATTTAGCTTGGTAAGTGGGTTAGACAATCGTGAGAAATTTTTCACAAGTCGTCAATAATATCCAGCTAACCCCAAGAAGCTACGAATATCTGTTACCGATGTTGGCCTTGTCCATCCCTCAATTGCATCTGTTTTGGAGGCATCCATAGATATCCCATTGTTTTTTATGATATGGATCAAGAATGAGACCTCCTTCAACCAGAACTCACACTTTCTGTACTTTGCATCGAGATTCTCCTTACGCAAAGTCTCCAGTACAGTTCTTAAATTCCCCTTATGTTCCTCCTTGGTTTTGTAGTATATTAGAATATCATCTACAAATACTACCACAAATTTGTCTAGGTAATCTCTAAAGACTATATTCATCAAGTCCATGAAGATTGATGGAGCATTGGTGAGTCCAAATGGCATTACTATGAATTCATAGTTCCCGTATCTTGTACGAAAAGTAGTCTTGGGGATATCTTCCTTCTTCACCCTTACTTGATAATATCCCGACCGCAAGTCCACCTTGGAGAAGTACTGTGCTCCATGCAGCTGATCGAACAAGTCATCAATTCTTGGGAGAGGGTACTTTCTCTTTATCGTGATTTAGTTAAGTTCACGATAATCGATGCAAAGCCGCATTGACCCATCCTTTTTCTTGATGAAGAGGACTTGTGCACCCCATGGTGAAGCACTTGGGTGTATAAACCCGTTATATAGATTCTCCTGTAGTTTTTTCTTCAGCTCTTCAGGACCTACAACAACCATTCTAGATGGAGTCTTGGATATTGATAATGCCCCGGGTATAAGTTCAATTGAGAATTCTACATCCCTTCTAGGAGGAAGACCAGGCAGTTCCTCGGGAAACACTTCAGCGAATTCCCTCACAATAGGCATTTCTTCAAGGATGGTTTCTTCCTTGGACTCAATCATCTGAGCCAGATATGCATGCTCATAAGGCAGTATTATCCATGCTTGAGATGATGGAGCTAAAATAGATTCATCTTCCTCCTTACACTTGTAATGAATCGGGGGGCGATTCTCCATATGGAGTGTGATTTCCTTCTCCCGACAATTTATGTTGGCTCTATATAAGGAAAACCAATCCATACCAATAATTTCATAAAATTCCACCAGAGGGAGTATGATGAGGTTCTCCAAGAAATTTAATCAACAGATTATAAAAGGAGAGGACTTATATTCATGGGATGCAATGATTTCCCCATTTTCCATACTCATCGACATCTTCACTTCCATGATTTGTGGTGGTGCTAGGATTGTTATACTAAACATTTGAGATATAAAAGAATGCGTAGAACCTGAATCAAAAAGTATGTTCACTAGTATTGAATGAATAACTAGCATACCTGTCTCCACTTCATTGTCGGGTTTCACTTCGGCATAAGTGATGGACAAATCTCTTCCATGATGCCTTGGAGGTTGTTGGTTGCCTCCAAAAACCCTTGGATTATGGAACTAATTTTCAAAATGACATAGTTCTTTGAATTTTTAGCATTGAACAACACGTTGATGTTCGAACGGAGCGTTCCTCTCCTTTGTCGCAGTTGTGGGTCTTTCTTGCCGACAATTAACAGCTAGATGCCCTTCTCTTCAACACCTGTAGCATTTCCTCGTCCCCTTAAGGCAATTTCCAGGGTGCTTTATTCCGCACCTTTGGCAAGTGGGGTGATGGATCTTCTTAGCACCGTTGGATTTATCCATCAGACCACCAACATTGAAGTCCACCTTACGCTCCTTATCCCCAGGATACCTCTGTGATTCTCTGATCTCCATTTCGACCTTTAGGGCACATCGAACAATTTCCTCATAGCTATCGAAGTCACGGATCGCTAATGCTTTCTGCAGGCTAGGGTTCATCCCACCAAAGAAGTGGTCAACATTGAATTCAGTGGTAATGACAAATCTGGAAGCGTATCATGCATGCCTTGTGAAGTTTTCCTCGTATGATTCAACAGATTCTTCATCTTTTTTCTTGAGGGAAAGGAAGTCCCCATCCATCTTAATCCGGAGGGTGTGTGGAATTATTTATCGAAAAACATCTTTCGGAAATCCTTCCATTCCAACGCCTCGATATCCTCCTCAGGATTCATATTTTTGATCAACATCCAACATTGATCAGGTTCACCCTCCATACGATAAGATACTAGGATAACCTTCTCTTGTTTATAACATTGAAGCATGGGGAAGATACTTTCAATGGAGTTGATCCATTGTCCAGTGATCGTGGGATCAGATGATCCAGTAAAAGTAGGAGGCTTTTGTCTGGTGAAGCTCTCAATATTAACTTGTTCTTTCTTAGGGGGGTTTGGACGTTCCTCTTGAACCGTGTTTCTATTCAATGCATGAGTTAGCTGATAGAGAAGCATGAAAATTTTCACGATTCCCTCTCCCTTTGGATTGGGCATCTCATTAGTACAGTCATCACACTGATCTTCACATCGGTTGTTAGTCCGAGTCCTCCTATTACCGACCATTGGCTGGAAGAAAAGGAATTTTAGGGGTAACACATAAAGGGTAATCCAAAGAAAAAAGTTGTTTACTTATAAATAAACTTTCATTTCCTTAACTCATGAGTCTATAGGCTTCAATCTAGGCTTTTCATGACCTACTTTCTAACATATATTCTTAGGGGCATTTTTATAATTCCCTTAATAAGGGTTCATAGTAAGCCTGTGATTTTACCAAAGCATATCCCCTAGAAGTGTCATAACCCGGAGTGCAGCAAGGCCCATTGTTGTGCACCAGTTCCCGTTCGAGTCTAGCTCAAAGAGTTGTTTTCGGGTTTTACCCCTAGGATACATCTGTGCCAAAGCCACATCTACATTTTTGTATCCAGACATGGAATTATTTGCTAGATAACCCACTTACTCAATACTCACCAAAACATAGGGACGTTTTTATTGTACTTAGTGTTGTATCTAAGGCTTTACTACGGTTCTCTGATCCTAATCCCAAAAATAACTAAACCTATCCTCTGATACCAACTATGACAACACTGCCTTTATTAAAGACATAAACATGATTCATTACATAAAACATCACTTGATTAAACAAAAAATTTCGAGAGGTTTAGTGTCTTTGGGGATTAGGATCATTACATAAAAACTTGAAACATAAAATATAACATCTTTATTAAAAACATCCTTTACATGACCACTACATTCCCTCGTACTTAGCATTGAATGGTATAACCTAAGGACATGCATAAGAAAAGGGTGAGATATAAAGCCCTATAAGGGAATACACATGGAATAACATGAGGAGTACAATACATGTTAGACAATAGGAATATCAATAGATCATTAGAAAAAAATGAACATAAATGCATGATAAAGCATGATAATCATAACATGGAAATGTGGCAACAACACTTAACATGGAATTAGCATGAGCCAAGGCTCATTGCACATGGAGCATGAGTAAATCCTCATTGCACATAAAGAATGAGTAAACCCTTGTTGCACTTGAATTAGAATGATTCAATAGTCATTGCACATAACGTATTATGATACTATACTTTACCCAATGCATTGGAGGGCTATAAGGGCGCACCCTTCGTAAACAATTCATTTCATGCATAAGTGTGCCACATGGATCATAAAACATGGATTCATAAAACATAACCATTTATTCCACGATAAAGTAATGTGGAATTAATACATGAAACTTTACAATCAATAAGTAAATGTGCAAAAATTTGAATACCCTTGATGGAGAAATGGGCATGGTATTCACTACACAATGACATTGGCTTAGAAAATCGGTGCAATTTCGGCAGCGTAACGGCAAGACATAAAAATTCATAAAAATGGTTGATGAGAGAGAAAGGGATTCCTCATAATATTTACATGTAATGGAAAGTAAGGAGGTCATATAGATATGTGTCCCAACAATTGTAATGGAATTTAGATTCATGATACAAAAGTATTACTTGAATGTAAAAGAGGAGAGAGAAGTTCCTTTCGGAATTTCGGTATAGTAACGGGTGTACATGGGAGGAATTTAATGAGAGAGAAAGGGTCTCCCATCATTAAAACATTAAGGGGGATGTATGAGGTAGGTGAGAAACCATACCCCAACATTTATAATTGAAATTAAAAGGGCAAAAAAACTTAAAGAAAATTTGTCAAAAATGATAAAGGAAGAAAAACCCTTACTTAGAAGTGTTCTTCCAAAGGCTAGAGAGAGGCTTGTGAGAGGCTTCTTGGGAGCTTGGGGAACCTTGGTAGGAATATAGAGAGAGTATGGAAGATGTAGGACAAACTCCAAAGGCTTCGAGTGAGGAGGAAGTGGGATCTTGGGTGGGTTTATATAGGAAAGGTGAGGGAATTCATTATTATTTAGGTTTGGGACCCCTTATATAAAATTTATCTAAACCACAAACCATCCCATGATTTTTTCCCATGGTTTTTGGAAAAGGGAAGAGAAAAACAATATTTTATAAGGCCAAAGTCCAAACTACTTAAAATAATAGGGTTTCTTATGTGAAGGTGAGTCACACTCCCATGGAAATTAATTTAAAAAGACAAGGAGTTTAATAAGTCATGAGGGGTCCATTAATGCATTGAAAAGTAAGTAAAACAAACCCAAAATCACATTATTTTAATGGTAAAACATATATTGGCCGAACATAAAGATTATAGTATTTTATTACATCACTATTGGGTCATTATGATGTCATAAAACACATTATATATTCAAACGGTATTTAATTTTTACCCAAAAATTTGACTGCCTCCGAAAATTATTAAAAATTCACCATGGGATAATTTTGACGTCTTGTTTCAAGAAATAATATTTATTTTATATAAATAATTTTATAAATATTTTCATTTTCACTTTTAAAATAAAAATTGACATTTATAAAAAATTTATGGGTTTTGACAAAAATGGCTTTCAAACCTTAATAAAAATTACAATTGCATTCATAAAATTATATGATAATTTATATATAATAAAATTAATTTAAAAGTAATAATAATATTTTATTAAAATATTATTTAATTAAAAAATACATTAATTTAATAAAATAGAATTCTTAATTAAATAATAACTAAAAACATTATTTGTACTTTAAAAACTGTTTACAATGTATCAAAAATGACAAGGAGGTATATTCATTATTATATAAAAAAATAATATACATGAACATAAAACTAGATATTTGTTACATAACCCCTTGAAACAGCCGCATAAGATCTAAGGGTAAGGTGTGCGATGGTGACAAACTCTTGGGGTGGCTCAGATAACATCGCTCGAGTGGTCATTTCTATCAACTTCTACTTCTCCCATAGACAGCCATGTTCGAGCTTCACATGGTGAAGCTCATCTTGGGATTCGTCTAGAGCGAAGCCCAAGGATGCCACCACTTTTCCATGCTCTGATAAATGGGCTTTGTGTGGGTCAATTCTACTAGATGAGGCCATCGCTTCCTTTGTCTGAGTAAATTGGATTTGTTAAAGCCCTATATTTATACTAATCATGTGATCACTGGTCAACGACTATAAAAGTAACGGTCACAACTCTTATCATAAAACCAAATTTGTTGACATTTTATAAAAACATTTTATATAAAGAGACATTTAATAAGATCAAGAGGGATTCTCCATTAATGAAACTTTGGGTTGTTACAATCCATGAAGGATAAATCACAATGGAAAGATACAATCATGAAGTATCAACCGACTCTACTTCGGTATATGCACATACATATACCTAAGTCATCATTTACAATCTACTTCAACTCTCAAGCCCAAGCACAACCCAGTCCATAAAGGAAAGCACAACCCAGTCCACAAGGGAAAGCACAACTCAGTCCAAACAAGAAATCACAACCCAGTTCACAAAGGAAAGCACAGCTCAGTCCACACAGAAATACACAACCCAGTCCACAAAGGAAAGAACAACTCAATCCACAAAGGAAAACAAAACCCAGTCCAGAAAGGAACGCACAACTCAGTCCACAAAGTAAAACACAACACAGTTCACACAGGAAATCACGTCAATTACATCAATGATAATGATTGAATTCAAGTCTCAGCTCACACAAGAATACACTTTATAAGGCGATAGAGATGATCAGATGTAGGAACTGATTAATCTAAGTTGTCGGACTCACATAGGATACAAGACTAGCTAAGCTGTCGGACCCACATTGGATACAAGACCAGCTACTCTGCCGGACCCACTCAGGATACAGGTACAGAGGTCAAATCCCACTAGACCCATGTAGGATACAAGAACAGTAGTCATCGTTGTTGAACCCACAGAAGATCCCATTACAGTCGTTGTCGTCGCCGAACCCACGGAGGATCCAAGTACAGTCGTCCTCGCTGCCGAAAACACGGAGGATCCAAGTACAGTCGTCCTCCCTGCCAAACCCATGAATGATCCATGTACAATCTTCCACGCTGCCGAACCCACGTAGGATCCATGTACAGTTGTCCTCACTTCCGAACCCATGGAGTATCCAAGTACAGTCGCCATCGTCGTAGTCGCAGCTAGCTCTAGGGTTCCTGCACACAACATTCTCGATTCTGGGAGGATCCGATCCTCGACCAAGAGAGAGAGTTGATATATCAACTATCACGAAGTCCAGAGTCGATTTATCCCAATGTACCGTCTCGTCAATATAAACTCAATGTGAAATATGGTGCATCAATCAGACACCCAATCTGAGAGTTATTGGCTTTTCCGTCCCCGGGGCCCAGTTGGTTTTTAAGACAAAACCAACCCGACCGCACTCCAGCTGCGTCCAAACCTGAAGAGGAGTAAGCCAAAAGAACTGTCTCAACAAAAGGATCCCAAAACATCTGATGTCACATCAATTGGACGTCCGGTCCTTAAGTTAAAAGTGTTTCTTCTCAAAGGGCCCGGATGGATTCGAGTTCAAACCAACCCATTTGTACACAAACTTTTCCAAAACCTCGAGTGTAATATACCTAAATGATTTATTCGGTCCAAGTATTACTACGCAATTGACAGTGCATCGATCAGAGGTCTGTAGATCAAGTTATGGGAAAAAGACAGAAAATAGTCCGAAGTGGGGGGTCTGGGCCCGGTCCGACCCGGCCCAACCCCCCTGGATCGGCCCGAATCGGGTTGATTGGACCCGAGCCCGGGTCTGGCCCAGTACGATCTGTGTGACCTGCCCTGTTATGGTCGAGGGGTGCACTGGCTTGGCCAGCGAGCCGAGAAGGGGGCGCGTTCCCCCCTTTCCGCGGATGCGGCGCCAGGGTGGCGCCACTACTCCCCCGGATCCTGCGCGGCCGCGGGATCCGGCCCCCGCCGCCGCGGCTGAAGCCGTGGCCAGCTCCTACCGGTGGCACGCCTGGGCGCTGCCACCTCTAGCTGCTGAGGACTTCCTCGGGCCACCAGAGTCATTTTGGTGGTCCATTTTTCATCTCGTCTACGCTAGCGTTCGCCTCGGGACCTGTACATTTCTACAACAGCCACCAATCTCCAATTTGGTCATGCTTCGTCATTGCCAATTATTCCGCACATCAAAAACAAAAGCAGTGGTGGGTTCTGACTTGTTCGTTAGTCTGCACCCACCGCGTTAGTCTGCACTAAACAATTTTCATGCCATGTTGAGGGTATAAAAAATCACATAATGAAAAATATGCACTTTTTCCTACCTCAACAATCGCAGACTAACGTCAGCGTCGCGGTAGATGGCATCACGGTAGATGGAAACGTGGTAGATGGTGTCGCGGGGAAACAGTTCATAGGCATCATCGGAGTGTGCCGAGGAGGAAGTGGCGTCTACTCTCTTGTCCCAAAGAAGAGGATTGGTGGCGTTTCGTTGTTCTCCGAGGAACTGGCGTTCTTCGTCGGTGGCCGACGTTCTTCCAAAACCTCTAGAATTTGAAGAACGATGATGAATGATATTATCTTGAACATAACAACCCCTACCTCGTAAAATGGAGTTAAACGATGGAGAGTCACGGAAGACGACATAGTTCCATCAATGACGGGAAGGAAGGAGAAGAGGGTGGTGTCGGCGTTCTTCGTTCTTCATTCTTCATTGGAGGAGGAGGAAAAATCTCCAGTGCTGGGCGCCGTGCTTCGCTGCTAGCGTTCCGCCACTTGAATAATCCATCTGGAACTCCTTCCCCTAGCCTCTTTTATATAAGATTTGGAGGGTTCATCGTTGGCACACAAGTCATAAATGGAGAATTTATGATAGAGGGCTCCACCCAATTAATCCGCTGCGGTGGTGCATTAGAATGGGGAGGAAGTCGAAGGGGTTATTGGCCTGATTGGTCCCCATAGGAGAATATCCCCCAAAGGGAGGATATTTCCTAGTGGTACCCACCATTAATTTACCACAAAAAGTAAAGGGGGTGCTTAATGCTTGGGTGGTCCCCTCATTAAAAAGGGGAGGTTTCATCCTCCTCAATTAAGAGGGGGATTTAAACCTAGAGGGTCTCCCTCATAAATGAGAGGGAGTCAAGGAGTTATGATTCTCCTCCCATTAATGGGAGGCCTTGTGTGGTTTCCACCATAATCTACCTCAAATGGGAGGTTGGACCTCAGTGGGCCCCACCACCATCTCCCAAGTGGAGCTTCTGACCACTTTATCTGCGCGATGCGTGTTTAACAAAATAAAATATATTGATAACTTATTTTATTTTATTAACCCATGTAAAACCCCAAAAACTAACTTTCATACTCGAGCATCTATCGTCTAGGTGAATGTCTTCTTAGGTGAACACACTTTCTTTGAGTTCAACGGTGCCCTCAGAATTCAATTCTGAGCACTGGTTCAAAATATTGAAAAACCTGCTCATTCGTTCATTGAACGTACCTGAGCTAAACTTCAGAAATTGATTCCAGGTACATCGGGCCTCAGAATCAAGTGTCGTCAGAAGGCATAGACTCATAAAATTCCATAGAAATTAAGAAAAAAATTCCTTGAAATTTTTTAGCCTTTAAATTACTCCCACCTCAGGTCTTTACATCCTCGTAAAGCTACATCATAAACTAGGGAAACCCAAGAGGGTATTGTGTACGCATTTGAGCATCCCACTCCCATGTGCTCTCCTAGAGTTTCTCATACTACCAACAAATGTGCACAATAGGAATCGACCTTCCACATAGGACCCACTCTTGCCGATCCTTAATCTCCACTGGGACCTCTGCAAAAGTCTCCCCATCATCGAGGATGTGATTCGGGTCGTGCACATATCTCCTCTACTGAGATATGTGGAAGACTTCATGCACCCGATGCAACTGAGGTGGAAAGGCCAGGCAGTAATCTACCTCTCCTACTCTACTAAGGACCTAGAAAGGTCTGATGATTTGTAGATTTAACTTGCCTCCTCGGCCAAAACTCAGTAGACCTCATCGATATGAGACCCGTAAGAAGACGTGGTCGCCACCCTCGAACTCTAGTGGTCTCATCTTCTATCTGTATAGGACATATGAGAGAAGATACACCTGAGACTATTGAGTTGGAGAGAATCGTAAACCATTCACTCAATGAACTATGGGTGAGACTAGCCACTTGTAAGAACTCATCTCCACCCTTCTTCGTCTAAATTCTACCAAAGAGCTACTGAGATTTCTACTCTACTGAAAAGAGAAATCTGGTCTCATCCCCCTAGGATGAACCACATTATATGCCAAATACATTCGATCTTGACATGAACGGTACTATTTCCTGCCATGGAAGATGTCATTAGGCCTCGAAGTTACACCAAGAGATCCAACTGTTACTCTCGCCTCCAAGTGTTGAGTCACATTGTCGGCAACAGTGTGTGGTCACTATGTCTCCTCTAGTAGGAATCTCGAACGTCAGGTTCAAGTCAACAGTTTTAACCAGAACCACTCAGTATCAACCATACGAAAAGGTACGAAAGAAAACATCACAATGATAAGTGTCTTTTATTATTGCATATCAAGTAAAAAGACACACAACAACCACAAAGAACAACAACATGGAACTAGAAACATAAGAACAAAAGGACTACATGCCTGGATTTAGTATTGCTCTTGCCCACCTCATTCCGGAGCTCCATAGTCATATGATTCAGCTGCCTAAAGCTATGCTCTCCCATGTCCACTTGTTCCCTGTGGTCCGGGTGGTCCTCCAGGTGGTGGTGGTGGTAGGGCCTCAAAACGTCGTCCACCACCCGCTACTTGGCCAACTCCTCTGCCCCGTCTTCCTGCTCCCTGCGGAAAACCAATGTCGAACCTCTGGCTAGCAGGTCCCTCTATTATCTGCTTCTCATATGTAGGGCGGTTCGGGCAGTCTCAAGCCATGTGACCCAGCCCGCCGCAGGCATAGCACTACCTGCTCCTCGTATGGCTAGCTCTATTTCGTGTGCCCCGCACAACCAAACCTACATCCTGAGATCGCTCATCTAATGGTCTGGTCCTCTTAGACCTCTGCTTCAACTGTCTACTACCGAATACAGAAGAATTCAATACATGTCGTCCCGTGGAGGGTCTCACCGCTGGTGGCTGCTCAGCCAGAATAGTCTCCACTAGAAGGGCACCCTCCAGCACCTCCACCTAGGTCGGGATGTTGAGGGAGATCATCGAAGCCCTGATCTCATGTTTGATTCGCTGCTCAAATGTCTGGTCCCTGAAGAATGGGTCACGTACCATGTTTTTGGAGTAGCTCTAGAGGTCAGTAAACCCCAATGAGTACTGAGCTACTGTCATGCTGCCCTGCTGCAGATGTAGTAACTCTGGAATCCACACCGCATGAAGGGTGGCGGGAACAAACTCCAAGCGGAAGAGACTATTGAAGTATTTACAAAGCAGAGAAGCCTCGTCGTGCACCTGGAGCATCGAGATCCACCATATACCTGCTGTTGTGTATAGTAGACTCGCATCAAGGATCTCCATAAGTTCAGCTGGTGTCCCTACCAACCTGAAGACTCTGAAGATAGCCTCTAGCCAATCCTCTCCTGCCTGAGGATCTGTCTCTCCGCAAAACCTAGGTGACCTCGGCCTCTGAAACTCATGCAACACACTCAGGTGGCGTGCACTCTCCGCCACTGGGGCTGGTAGCATCGGTGTCTCAGTGGGAATTGGTATCGCTGGTGCATCTGCTATAATGGGGCCCCGCTCCGAGGCCTCGTCGCTCGGTGGGCTGCCATCTTGGACGTAACTAGGAACCATGTATGGCTGCCTTCGTGGGGATATCCTGAAAAGAAACAGATTTTCCATGGTCAAACGGTTTACCTGGTGAGCTGACTCAGAGTAATCACAAAGAAAACTTTTGAAACACACACGCAATCAGTGTTTCCTTGTACTGTGTCGAAAATCAAAGGTCAGGGTCCTGGTGTCGGGATACATCGGTCGCCGCACCAACACTTGACTCCCTAGACTGAAAACCACACTCAATACTATTAACACAATTGCTTCACAGAAAAGAAAGATCAGAGTCCTAAATTCTGCTGTAAAAATGACTCCTCTAATACCAATTTGTCACGACCCATCCTCGGGGCCCATGTCGTGACTACCCCAAGCCCGCCTTCCATAGGCCAGGGGCTGGAGACTAGCACTAAAGGCGTAAATCCCAACAAAAAGGGAAGGCATTTCCTTTTTAAAACGTAAACACACACACACCTAGGGTACAAGAGGAAGCTAACACTATGTAAGCAGTATAACAAGTGTGTTGAAAGTACAAAAGGGCCATAAATACAATCCCAAAAGTAAAGTACAAAGAAAATACAAACATTAAGAAGGTGTCAAGATGCTCCGGGATCATCCTCCGGAGTTCCTACCTGAAGGGTAGGTACAGATGTCCACCATAGCTCTCCACGTCTGTCTGTCACCTACGGGTATCGTCTCGTCGGGAAGTCCACCTCCGAGTACCGTCTCGTCATGAAGTCCACCTCCACGCACTGTCCAGCTCTACTAGCCTCCACCATGATCAATGTTGTCCATCTTCTGCATCCAACACAATGAGTTGCAGGCAAGGCCCGTGCAGGGGTGAGTATAATGATACTCAATAGGGACCCTGAGATCCTCAAGGCCTCATAGAATACATGAAGGGTAAAACACAAAGGAAATATACAATCATAAAGTATCAACTGACTGTACTTAGGTATATTCCCATACATATACCTAATTCATAATTTACAATCGGCTCCAACTCTCGCTCCCATGCACAACCCAGTCTACAAATGAAAGCACAACCCAGTCCACAAATGAAAACACAACTTAGTCCACACAAGAAAACACAACCCAGTCCACAAAGGAAATCACAACTCAGTCCACACAAGAAAACACAACCCAGTCCACAAAGGAAAGAACAACTCAGTCCACACAGAGAAACACAACCCAGTCCATAAAAGAATGTAAAACTCAGTCCACACAAGAAAACACAACCCAGTCCACAAAGGAAAGCACATCAATCACATCAATCACATCAATGATAATGATTGAAGTCAAGAATCATCTCACACAGGTATAAACTTCGTAAGGCGATAGATGATGATCAGATTTAGCCACTGATTCATCTAAGCTGTCAGACCCACATAGGATACACAAACAGCTAAGATGTCGGACCCACATAGGATACAAGACTAGCTACTCTGCTAGACCCACTCATGATTCAAGTACAGAGGTCAAATACTGCTGGACCCACGTAGGATATAAGAACAGTAGTCATCACCGTCGAACCCACAGAAGATCCCAGTATGGTCGTCATCACTGCCGAAGCCACGGAGGATCCAAGTACAGTCCTCCTCACTGCCGAACCCACGTAGGATCCAAGTAAAATCCTCCTCCCTACCAAACCGATGGAGGATCCAAGTACAGCCCTCCTCGCTGCCGAACCCATGGATGATCCAAGTACAGTCATCCTCACTACCGAACCCACGTAGGATCCAATTATAGTAATCATCATCATAGTCGCAGCCAGCTCTAGGGTTCCCGCACACAACATGCTCGATTCGGGAGGGTCCGATCCTCGAGAAAAAGAGAGAGTCGACACATCAACTGTCCCAAAGTCCAGAGTTGATGTATCCCAATGATTCGTCTCATCAAATCAAACCCAATGTGATAGACGATGCGTCAATCGAACGCCCAGTCTGAGAGTTATTGGTTTTTCCATCCTTGGGGTCTGGTTGGTTTTTAAGCTAAAAACAACCCTAAGATACACCAGTTGCTTCCAAACCTCAAGAGGAGTAAGCCAAAAGGACCTTCTCAACAAAAGTATCCCAACCCAATTTACGGCACATCAATCAGACATCTGGTCCTTAAGTTATAAGTGTTTCCGCAACAAGGGTCCGGTTGGTTTCGAGTTCAATCCAACCTAGCTATACCCAGACATTGCTTAAATATCGATTGTCATATTCTAAAATTACCTTCTCAATAAAATGATTCCTACGAAACTGACGGTGCGTCGATCGGAGTTCCGTAGCTCAAGTAATGGGAAAAATACTGAAAATGGTCCGAAGTGTGGGGGTCTGTGCCCGGTCCGACCTAGCCCAACCCCACCCCCCCATTGGGTCGGCCCGAAACCGGGTCGATCCGACCTAGGTTCGGGTCCTGCCTGGCTGGGCGTGACCCTGCCCAGTCCGTGCAACCCGCCCCGGCCCAACAAAAGTAGTTGTGGGTTCAGACATGTTCGATATTCCTCGCCCACCGCGTTAGTCTGCACCAAACAATTTCCACGCCATGACGAGGGTATAAAAAATTACATAATGAAAAATATTCAATTTCCCTACCTCAACAATCACAGACAAAAGTCGGCGTCTCGGTAGACGGTGTTGTACTGTACGGCGTCGCGGTAGACGGTGTCACGGTAGACGGTGTTGCGGTAGACGGTGTCATGAGGACAGGGTTTGTAGGCGTCGTCAGAGTGTTCCGAGAAGGAAGTGGTGTCTTCTCTCTTGTTGTGGAGAAGAGGATTGGTGGCGCGTCATTTTTCTTTGAGGAACTGGTGTTCTTCGTCCGAGGACGACATTCTTACAAAACCTAAGAATTTGAAGAACGATGATGAACGGTATTAACTTGAACATAACAACCCCTACCTCGTAAAACAAAGTTAAAAGATAGCGAGTCATGGAAGGCAGCGTTGTTCTATCAACATCGGGAAGGAAGGAGGTGAGGGTGGAGTCAGAGTTCTTCATTCTTCGTTCTTCATTGGAGGAGGAGGAAAACTCTCCAAGTGCTGGGTGCCATGCTTCGCTGCTAGCGTTTCGCCGCTTGACGAAGCCATCCAGAACTCCTTCCGGTAGCCTCCTTTATATAAGTGTTGGAGGGTTCATCATTGGCATGCAATTCATATATGGAGAATTTATGACAGAGGTCTCCACCCAATTAATCCGCTGTGGTGGCACATTAAAATGGGGAGGAAGTCAAATGGGTTATTGGCCCAAATGGTCCCCACTTTATCCGTGCGACACGTGTTTAACTAAATAAAATAAATTGATCACTTATTTTATTTTATTAACCCACATAAAACCCCAAAAACTAACATTCATACCCGATCATCTGTCATTGAGGTGAATGTATTCTTAGGTGAACACAAGTTCTTTGAGTTCAACGGTGCCCTTAGATTTAAATTCTGAGCACCGGTTCAAAAGATAGAAAAATCCACTCGTTCGTTCACTGAACGTACCCGAGCTAATCTCTAGAAATTGATTCCGGGCACACCGGGCCTCGGAATCAAGTGCCATCAGAATCCATAGACTCGTAAAATACCAAATAAATTAAGAAAAAAAATTCCATTAAATTTCTGGGTCTTTACATATAGGGTGTTTTCTATGATATACTTTAGAGTTGGCTATCATCATATGTCAGTCTGGCCAGTAGAAATACCTCATACAAATTTCAATAGTTGTTATGGTTTGTATGAGTATATTGATATGTCATTAAGTTTTAAGAATCTACCTACCATTTTTATATATTTTATGAATATTGTTTTCCACAACTATCTACATTATTTTGGCCTGATCTTTCTGGATGACCCTTATAGAGACCATGCTAAGAACCTTGATATCATTTTTAGTTTATTAAGAGAGTGTCATAATTATGTCACGACTTATAAGTGTCACTTATGGAATGAAAAAGTTAACTTATTGGGTCATATTATATTGGAATTAAGAGTACATGTTGAACCATAGAAGGTGAGTGTTGTTGTTTATTAGGAGAATACCAAGAACATGTTTCATATACCATGTTTCTGGGGGATGGATGGATACTACAGTAGTTTCATACAAGACCTATAAAACCTTTTTCACATCATAAAATTCTTACAAAGAATGTTGTAATGTAATTTTGGTAAGAAGAGTGTGGGAAATCCTTTTAGTATCTGAATGGAAGGAATGTCTTGGGACGAATTCTAATGCTTCCTGATCTTAGAAGATGCAATACAATGTTCTATGATTCATATGGAATTGGGATAGGTGTAGTGATTATTCTAGAGGGTATATTTTTGTGTATATATATTATCAAATGAGGCCTCAAGAGAGAAAGTACCCGACATAGGATCTCGATCTAGTAGATGTTGATCATGCCTTACATAACTACTGACATAATCTGATGGGTGATCTCTTTATGGTGTATATGAATCACAATATCCTAAAATATATCTTTACACAACATGAATAAAATATTACATAGAATATATGGGTATAATACATTTAGTCTTTTGATTTTTATCCTACTTATATGCGTGGAAAGGGTAATGTAGTAGCTGATGTGCTATGATGGAAAACTCCACCACAGACTATATGAGAAGCTAGTGACAAATGGGAATTAATAGCCATATTTTATGAGATACATATGTAGTTTCATTTTATTAATGTGTAGTATAATCTCCCAAATTTTACATTTAACTATTCACTCCTTGAGAGGGTAAATAGTGGGAAATTTTTAGATCTTGAAGGCTTGGTTCTCCAGGATAGCATACTAGTGGGGACCCACCTTTGAAAGGGTATGTGGACAGACATGAAATCTTACTTATACATGGAATTTCCTGGGATCCTATTGATATGACAGCAGAACTGATGTGATTTTCCCATTCTTCTCAGTGGGAATTTTTTCATGGCATCTCTAAGGTGTATCGTGATATGTGATAGTTGTATTGGTGGCCTGAGATGAAATGTCAGCTAGAAGTTTTTATCATAAGGTGTTCCACATATTAACGGGTGAAGGAAAATCCCCCCAGACATCATGGATTATTACAACCAATTCCTTTCCCAAATTTAAATGGGAAGATGTTTCTAGGTATTTTTTAGTTTCCTTAAGAAGGATGCCTTGTGGTTGTCATGTTGTTTGGGAAGTCATCAACCAACTGAAAGAAGTATCCCTCTTACTTCCAATCAGAGACACTTTCTCTGCTAATGAGAAAGGAATATTTCATGTCAATGTGATAATCTGGATATAGGAGTTCCTTCATAAAATTAGTTCAGATATGGATGATCACATCCCATATCAATTCTAACAGGGGATGTAAAGAGCTAAGGGTACACATGTACTACTGAGATAAATCATTCAGCCTCAGGCCAATGGTTAGTGGAATCAGATAATATAGGTGTTAGAGGATAGGACTCGAGCATGAATCCTTAATTTTATAGGTTCCTGTGAGAAGAATATCCCCATAGTAGAGTTCTCCCCTAACAATATATTACAAGTGACAATTTAGATGGATCCTTTTGAGGCCAGGTATTGTAGTTCATGTCATTCACCATTATTCTAGTTAAGGGTAGGATAAGGAGTACTATTAGGAAATTAAATAATGAAGGATAATTCCAAGTTAGTTCATCTTATTAAGAAGAGTATTCCTACTACTTAGTATAGAAATAAATCATATGTTGATTACTGCCAATTACCTTTAGATTTTGAGTTCTGGGATGGTGTTTTCTTTTGGGTATCGACCAGGCATGGGAAAATATGAATACATAGGTAAGGGAAGATATCACCTCATTATGTCGAGCTTATTGGGATTCTAGAGATATTTATTCCATTGAACTAAAATCTTTTACTAACATCTTTGGTACATTTCCATGAACGATTTCATCCACATTTTATAGCTTCATTGGTACCATATTCACTCATCTCATAATTTTTTATCCCGAGGATGTAGAGTTAGATATAAATGCATCATTTTAGGAGCTTTCTATATGCATTGTTGACTGGAGCATAAAGGATATTTGGGGTCATTTTGTTTATTTAGTATGGGTGCTTTGGAAGAATGGTTATGTATAACATGAGATATGGCAGTGGGAGGCCGGCCATTGTACCCTGTGTCCAGAGTTGTCCTCAGACAGTGTTTCACCACCCTTGAATGGTGAATTTGGGGATGAATTATTTTAAGGGGAGAAGAATGCAAGAACCCAGTTTTAATATTATGTATGGATCCTTTAATATTTGGTATAATTATTTATTTTGGACCTAATATGGATTAACTATGAGTTTAGAAATGTTTTGTGGGTGTCATGGTCTTTTTCGAGGATCCAAGCCTAGGTGTATGGAGAAAAACACTAGGTCTCATTGTTAGTAGAAACAGTGTGACTCAGCCCACATGGTCTCTCCTAACATTGAAGGGTTAGATAGTGGGGTGAGGATGGGAACAAAATTTCCCTTAACCATCCACTAGAGGCTACACACTAGTGATAAATGACTAAAATTTATAGTAGATTAGATTTATACTATTGGTGTATGGTTTTCATAATTGTGTGGTCTAACCTTGCAGGTTCCCTCTTTGAGCCATTGGAGGAACACTATTGGCACACAGTTTGGAAAACCATAAGACCAAACCATGCTACCCCAATTTCCTAAGATTATATTCCAAAATTCACTTAATTATCTTTACACTCACTATGACAACCCTGTTTTTATTACAACTTAAACATGATTTATTACATAAAACTTCACTTGATACAACAAAGAAGATCGAGAGGTTGGGTGTCTTTGGGGCTTAGGATCATTACATAAAAACATAAAACTTGAAATACAACATCTTTATTGAAAACTTCCTTTACATGACCACAGCATTCCTTCGTACTTAGCATTGCATGGGATAACCTGAGGACATGCATAAGAAAAGGGTGAGCTATAAAGCCCAATAAGGGAGTACACAATGAATAACATGAGGAGTTCAATACATGTTAGGAAATAGGAATATCAATAGAGCATAAGAGTAACATGATCATAAAGTCATGATAAATCATGATAATCATAACATGGAAATGTGGCAACAACACTTAACATTGAATTAGCATGAGCCAAGGCTCATTGCACATGGAGCATGAGTAAACCCTCATTGCACTTGAAGCATGAGTAAACCCTCATTGCACTTGAATTATCACGATTCAACACTCATTGCACATGAATTATCATGATACAATACTTTACCCAATTCATTGGAGCGCTATAAGGGCGCACCTTTCTTAAACATTTCATTTCATGCATAAGTGTGGCACATGGATCATAAAACATAGATTCATAAAACATAATCATTTATTCCACGATAAAGGAATGTGGAATTCATACATGAAAATTTATAATAAATAAGTAAATGTGCATAAAGTTGAATACCCTTGATGGAGAAATGGGCATGGTATTCACTACACAATGATATTGGCTTAGAAAATCGATGTGATATCGGCAGCATAACGGCGTGACATAAGAATTCATAAAAATGGTTGATGAGAGAGAAAGGGGTTCCTCATCATATTTACATGTAATGGACAGTAAAGAGGTCATATAGATACATGTCCCAAAAATTGAAAAGGAATTTATTTTCATGATACAAAAGTACTGCTTGAATATAAAAGAGGAGAAAAAAGTTCCTTTCGGAATTTCGGCATAGTAACGGGTGTAAATGAGAGGCATTTAATGAGAGAGAAAGGGGTATCCCATAATTCAAACAATAAGAGGGAAGTATGGGGGAGGTGCGAAACCATACCCCAACATTCATAATTGAAATTAAAAGGGAAATACAACTTAACTAAAATTGACAAAAATGAGAAAGGAAGAAAAAACCCTTACTTGGAAGTGTTCTTCCAAAGGCTAGAGAGAGGCTTGTGAGAGGCTTCTTGGAAGCTTGGGGAACTTTTAGAGTATTCTAAGGAGAGTAGGGCAGAGTTTGGACGAACTCCAAGGGCTTTGAGTGAGGAGGAAGTGGGAGCTTGTGTGGGTTTATATTGGAAAGTTTAGGGAATTCTTTATTATTTAGGTTTGGGACCCCTTATATTAAAATATTCCAAACCACAAACAATCCCATGGTATTTGCCCATGGTTTCTGGAAAAGGAAAGAGTAAAAAAATATTTTAGAAGGCCAAGGTCCGAAATTATTAAAAAATTAGGGTTGCTTATGTGGAGGTGAGTCACACTCCCATGGAAATTAATTTAAAAAGGCAAAGTGTTGAATAAGTCTTGAGGGCTCCATTAATGCTTTGAAAAGTATGTCAAACAAACCCAAAACCTCATTATTTTAATGATAAAACACATATTTTCAGAACATAAGGATTATGGTATTTTATTACATCACCATTGGGTCATTATGCTGTCATAAAACACATTATATATTTAAGTGGTATTTAATTTTTATCCAAAAATTTTACTATCTTAGAAAATTATGAAAAATACACCATTGGATAATTTTGACGTCCTGATTCCAAAAATAATATTTATTTTATATAAATAATTTTATAAATATGTGAATTTTCACATTTAAAATAAAAACCGACATTTATAAAAAATTCACGGGTTTTGACAGAAATGGATTTCAAACCTTAATAAAAAATTTAATTCCATTCATAAAATTATAAGACCATTTATATTTAATAAAAATTAATTTAATATTAATAATAATATTTTATTAAGATATTATTTAATTAAAAAATCATTTAATTTAATAAAATATAATTCTTAATTAAATAATAACTAAAAACACCATTTGTACTTTAAAAACTAATTAAAATGTATCAAAAATGACTAGAAATTATATTCATTATTATATAAAAAAAATAATGTACATGAACATGGTGGCACTTATTTGGTACATAACCCCTTAAAATAGCTGCATAAGACCTAAGGGTAAGGTGTGCGATGGTGACAGACTCTTGGGGCGGCTCAGATAACATCGCTCGAGTGGTAATCTCTATCAACATCCACTTATCCCGTAGACGGTCCCGTTCAAGCTTGACATAATGAAGCTCAGCTTGGGATTGGTCAAGGTCAAAGCCCAAAGACACCACCTCTTTTCCGAGCTCCGACAAATGGGCTTCGTAAGGGGAAATTCTACTGGATGAGGCCATCACTTCCTTTGTCTGAGTAGAAATGGGGTCGTTAAAGCCTTATATTTATACTACTCAGATGATCACTGTTCAACGGCTATAAAAGTAATGGTCACAAATCTTAACGTAAAACTAAAGAAGTTTACATATTATAAAACATTTTTCATAAAGAATCATTTAACTGGATCAAGAGGGATTTTCCATTAATGAAACTTTGGGTCATTACAATATTCCCCCCTTAAGAAATTTCGCCCTCGAAATTTTCCTTTTCCTACACTAAAACAAATGTGGGTAACTCAGCTTCATCATATCCTCCAACTCCCAAGTTGCTTCTTCAAACTTGTGGTTTCTCCACAACACCTTGACGAGGGGCATTGTCTTATTTCGTAGAACCTTTTCTCTACGATCTAAGATCTTCACTGGTTGCTTCTCATAAGACAGATCATCTTCCAATTGTACCACTTCAGAAGAGAGTACATGTGAAGGGTTCAGTATGTACTTCTTTAAGAGGGATACATGAAAGACATCATGCACCATGGCTATAGTAGGTGGAAGTGCTAGTCGATAGGCCACATCCCCAAAACGATCAATAATCTCAAAGGGGCCGATGTATCTTGGACTTAACTTCCCTTTCTTTCCAAACCTCATGACCATCTTCCACGGAGATATGCGTAAAAACAACATGTCTCTGACCTTAAACTCAAGGTCTCGTCGACGATTATCTGCATAACTCTTCTATCGACATTGGGCTGCCTTGATATGCTACTGAATGGTTTTCACCTTCTCCACCATTTCATCGACCATTTCTGGTCCAAGCAGCTTACGTTCACCGACCTCATCCCAACATGTCTGCGTTCTACACCTTTTCCCCTACAAGGTTTCATATGGTGCCATTTGGATGCTCGAGTGGAAACTATTATTATAAGAGAACTCAACCAGAGGAAGTTGTTGATCCCATCCTCCTTTAAAGTCCATTGAGCATGCTCTCAACATATCCTCAAGTGTTTGGATAGTTCTTTCGGATTGGCCATCAGTTTGAGGATGATAGGTCGTACTGAAGTTCAGTTCACTATTCATAGCATGTTGAAGACTCTTCCAGAACATAGAGGTGAATCTTGGATCTCGGTCAGAAACAATAGACAGTGGTAATCCATGCAACCAAACCACTTCCTTGATATATATCCATGCCAGTTGATCCAAAGATACATCCTCTCGAATAAAAATGAAGTGTGAAGTCTTTGTAAGAAGATCAACAACAACCCAGATTGCATTGTTGCCTTTGGATGTCCTTTGAAGTCCAGTGACAAAGTCCATGGTGATGTTCTCCCATTTCCATTCTGGTATGGACAATGGTTGCATCATCCCCTTAGACTTCTGCCTCTCTGCCTTCACTTGCTGACACACCAGGCACTTTGATGTATATTTAGCGATCTTCTTCTTCATATTATCCCACCAGAAGTTTTCTCGGAGATCTCGATACATCTTTGTTCTCCCTGGGTGAATAGAGAAATTTGAACTATGTGCATCATCCAAAAGTTCCTTCTTCAGTTCCGAACGTTATGGAACACATATTCCTTTCCCAAACCGCACAATTCCTTCTTCATTAACATTAAACTCTGAGGATTTTCCCTTTTTGATAGCTTCCACTTTTTCTTGGATTCCCGCATCATCCTTTTGAGCATCCTTTAACCTTTCCAAAGGAGATGGTTGAGCAATAGTTTGTGAAAGGATTGAAGATGTTCCCTTCTTTATGATTCCCACATCCATCTTCATTATGTCTAAGAAGATTGGATCCTTCTCAATTCTCATCATTGATAGAATCACTGGATCCTTTCTACTTAAGGAATCTGCCACCTTGTTCTCTTTCCCAGGGTGTTAATGTATTGAACAGTCATAATACTTGATGAGCTCTATCCATCTTCTCTGGTGCATATTAAGCTCTTTCTGTGTGAATATATATTTAGGACTCTTGTGGTCAGTATATATCTCACATTTCTCTCCATAGAGATAATGCCGCCAGATTTTCAAGGCAAAGATCACCACCGCCAACTACAGATCATGCGTTGGATAGTTTTGTTAATGGATTTTCAACTGCCTTGAGGCATAGGATATCACTTTATCATTCTGCATCAGCACACGTCCTAAGCCCTTCTTTGAAGCATCACTGAATACCACAAAACTCGCCCCACTTGTGGGTAAAGTGAGCACGAGTGCAGTGATAAGCCTCCTTTTCATCTCCTTGAAGCTTTCTTCGCATTCATCACTCCAAGAAAACTTTACTCCCTTTAGAGTTAGCTTGTTAAGAGGGTTGGACAATCGTGATAAATTTCTCACAAATTGTCGATAATATCCAGCTAACCCCAAGAAGCAACAGATATCAGTTACCGATGTTGGCCTTGGCCATCCATCAATTGCATCTGTTTTGGATTGGTCCATAGATATCACATTGCTTGTGATGATATGGCCCAGGAACGAGACCTCCTTCAACCAGAACTCACACTTGTTGTACTTGGCATAGAGCTTCTCCTTGCACAAAGTCTCCAGTACAGTTCTTAAATGCTCCTCATGGTCCTCCTTGGTTTTGGAGTATGTTAGAATATCATCTATAAAGACTACCACAAATTTGTCTAGGAAATCTCTAAAAACTCTATTCATCAAGTCCATGAATACTACTGGAGCATTGGTGAGTCCAAAAGTCATTACTATGAATTCATAGTGCCCGTACCTTGTACGAAAAGCAGTCTTGGGGATATCTTCCTTCTTCACCCTTACTTGATAATATCCCAACCGCAAGTCCACCTTGGAGAATTATTGTGCTCCATGTAGTTGATCAAACAATTCATCGATTCATGGGAGATGATACTTGTTCTTTATCGTGATTTTGTTAAGTTCATGATAATCGATGCAAAGCCGCATTGACCCATCCTTCTTCTTGATGAAGAGGACTGGTGCACCCCCTGGTGATGCACTTGGGCGTATAAACCATTTATCCAGATTCTCCTGTAGTTGTTTCTTCATCTCTTCAAGCTCAACAACAGCCATTTAATACGGATTCTTGGATATTGGTAGCGCCCCTGGTATAATTTCAATTTAGAACTCAACATCTATTCTTGGAGGGAGACCAGGAAGTTCCTCGGGAAATACTTCAGCGGATTCCCTCATAATAGGCATTTCTTCAAGGGTGGTTTCTTCCTTGGACTCAATCATCTGATTCAGATATGCATGCTTATAAGGTAGTAATATCCATGCTTGAGATGATGGAGCTAAAGGAGATTCATCTTCCTCCTGACACTTGTAAAGAATCGGGGGTCGATTCTCCATATGGAGTGTGATTTCCCTCTCCCGACAGTTTATGTTGGCTCTATATAAGGAAAGCCAATCCATGCCAAGAATTGCATCAAATTCTACCAAAGGGAGTATGATGAGGTTCTCCGGGAAATTCAATTCACAGATTATAACAGGGGAGGACATATACTCATGGGATGCAATGATTGCCCCATTTGTCATGCTCACCGACATCTTTACTTCCATGATTTGTGGTGGTGCAGGGATTGTTCTACTAAACTTTTGAGATATAAAATAATGCGTAGAACCTGAATCAAAAAGTACATTCATTATTCTTGAATGAATAACTAGCGTACCTATCACCACTTCGTTGTTGGGGTTCACTTTGGCAGAAGTGATGGAAAAAGTTCTTCCTTGCTGTCTTGGAGGTTGTTGGTTGCCTCCGATAACCCTTGGATTAGGGCACTGATTTGAAAAATAACCCGGTTCTTTGCATTTCTTGCATTGAACAACGCGTTGAGGTTCGAAATGAGTGTTCCTCTCCTCTGTCAGAGCCGCAGGTCCTTCTTGCTGACAGTTAACAGCTAGGTTCCCTTCTCTTCCACACCTGAAGCATTTTCTCGTCCCCCTAAGGCAATTTCCAGGGTGCTTCTTTCCACACTTTTGGCAAGTGGGGTGCTGGAGCTTCTTAGTGCCGTTGGATTTATCCATCGGACCACCAGCATTGAAGTCCACCTTATGCTTCTTGTCCCCATGATACCCCTGTGATTCTCCGATCTCCATTTCAACCTTGAGGGTACATCGGACAATTTCCTCATAGCTGTCGAAGTTACGGATCGCTAATGCTTTCCGCAAGCTAGGCTTCATCCCACCAAAGAAGCGGTCAACCTTGCATTCTAGGGTAACGACAAAGCCGGAAGCGTATCTTGCAAGCCTTTTGAATTTTTCCTCGTACGCTCCCACAGATTCTTCATCTTTCTTCTTGAGGGAAAGGAAGTCCCTTTCCATCTTAAGACGGAGGGTGCATGGAAAATATTTATCGAAAAACATCTTCCAGAATTCCTTCCATTCCAAAGCCTCGATCTCCTCCTCAGGCTTCGTATTTTTGATCAATGTCCACCATTGATCAGATTCACCCTCCATACGATAAGCCGCCTGGAGAACCTTCTCTTGTTCAGAACATTGAAGGATAGAGAAGATCTTTTCAATGGAGTTGATCCATTGCTCACCGATCGTGGGATTTGATGATCCACTAAAAGTAGGAGGCCTTTGTCTCATGAAGGTCTCGATAGCGACTTGTTCTTTCTTAGGGGGGTTGAACGTTCCTCTTGACCCGTGTTTCTATTCAAAACTTGAGTTAGCTGAAAGAGAAGCGTGAAAAATTTCCCAATTCCCGCTCCCATTGGATTGGGCATCTCATTAGTACAATCATCACACTGATCTTCACAACGGTTGTTAGCCAAAGTTCTCATATTACCAGCCATTGGATGGAATAAAAGGAAATTTAGGGGTAACACATAAAGGGTAATCCAAAGACAAAAGATGATGACTTCTAAATAAACTTTTATCTCTTCAACTCATGAGTCTATAGGATTCAATCCAGGCTTTTCATGATCTTCCTTCTAAAATATATTCTTAGGGGCATTTTTCCCTTAATAAGGGTTCATACTAAGATTGTGAATTTATCAAAACATATCCCCCGAGAGTGTCGTAACCAAGAGTGCAGCAAGGCCCGTTGTCATGCACCATTTCTCGTTCGAATCTAGCTCAAAGCGGTGTTTTCGGGTTTTACCCCTAGGATACATCTGTGCCAGAGCCGCCTCTACCTGCTCGTATCCAGACAGGGATG
Organism: Viscum album; assembly: GCA_963277665.1. Lineage (NCBI taxonomy): Eukaryota > Viridiplantae > Streptophyta > Magnoliopsida > Santalales > Viscaceae > Viscum > Viscum album. Next base: position 870,362,000 of record OY728161.1, on the reverse strand, counting down.
TATTTGTATGATAAACCACTTAATTAGTATTTACCAAAACTTAGGTATTTTTTTATTATACTTATTATTGTATCTAAGGCTTTACTAGGGTTTCCTAATCCCAAAAATAACTAAACCTATCCTCTGATACCAACTATGACAACCCTGTTTTTTATTACAACTTCAACATGATTTATTACATAAAACTTAACTTGATACCACAAAGAAGATCGAGGGGTTTAGTGTCTTTGGGGATTATGATCATTACATAAATACTTAATACTTGAAATACAACATCTTTATTGAAAACTTCTTTTGCATGACCACTACATTCCTTCATACTTAGCATTGCATGGGATAACCTGAGGACATACATAAGAAAATGGTGAGCTATAAAGCCCAGTAAGGGAGTACACAATTTATAACATGAGGAGTTCAATAAATTTTAGGAAATAGGAATATCAATAGAGCATAAGAGTAAGATGAACATAAAGTCATGATAAAGCATGATAATCATAACATGGAAATGTGGCAACAACACTTAACATTGAATTAGCATGAGCCAAGGCTCATTGCACATGGAGCATGAGTAAACCCTCATTGCACATGAAGCATGAGTAAACCCTCGTTTCACTTGAATTAGCACGAGTAAACACTCATTTCACATGATGTATCATGATACTATACTTTACCCAATGCATTGGAGCTCTATAAGGGCGCACCCTTCTTAAACATTTCATTTCATGCATAAGTGTGCCACATGGATCATAAAACATGGATTCATAAAACATAATCATTTATTCCACGATAAAGGAATTTGGAATTCATACATGAAACTTTATAATCAATAAGTAAATGTGCATAAAGGTGAATACCCTTGATGGAGAAATGGGCATGGTATTCACTACACAATGATATGGGCTTAGAAAATCGGTGTGATTTTGGCAGCGTAACGGCGTGAAATAAGAATTCAAAAAAATGGTTGATGAGAGATAAAGGGGTTACTCATCATATTTACATGTAATGGACAGTAAGGAGGTCATATTGATACATGTCCCAACAATTGAAAAGGAATTTAGATTCATGATACAAAAGTATTGCTTGAATATAAAAGATGGGAAAAAAGTTCCTTTCGGAATTTCGGCATTGTAATGGGTGTACATGGGAGGCATTTAATGAGAGAGAAATGGGTCTCCCATCATTCAAACAATAATAGGGCAGTATGGGGGAGGTGCTAAACCATACCCCAACATTAATAATGTAAATTAAAAGGGCAATACAACTTAAAGAAAACTGACAAAAATGAGAAAGGAAGAAAAAACCCTTACTTGGAAGTGTGCTTACAAAGGCTAGAGAGAGGCTTGTGAGAGGCTTCTTGGGAGCTTGGGTCACCTTGAGAGGATTCTAGAGAGATTAGGGCAGAGGTTGGACGAACTCAAAGGGCTTTCAGTGGGGAGGAAGTGGGAGGATGTGTGGGTTTATATAGGAAAGGTGAGGGAATTCTATATTATTTAGGTTTGGGACCCCTTATATTAAAATAATCCAAACCACAAACCATCCCATGGTATTTTCCCATGGTTTCTGGAAAAGTAAAGAGGAAAACAATATTTTACAAGGCCAAGGTCCGAAATTATTAAAAAATTAGGGTTGCTTATGTGGAGGTGAGTCACACTCCCATGGAAATTAATTTAAAAAGGCAAAGTGTTGAATAAGTCTTGAGGGCTCCATTAATGCTTTGAAAAGTAAGTTAAACAAACCCAAAAACTCATTATTTTAATGATAAAACACATATTGGCCGAACATAAGGATTATGGTATTTTATTACATCACCATTGGGTCATTATGATGTCATAAAACACATTATATATTTAAATGGTATTTAATTTTTATCCACAAATTTTACTGTCTCAGAAAATTATGAAAAATTCACCATTGGATAATTTTAACATCCTGATTCCAAAAATAATATTTATTTTATCTAAATAATTTTCTAAATATGTTAATTTTATCTTTTAAAATAAAAACCGACATTTATAAAAAATTCACGGGTTTTGAGAGAAATGGATTTCAAACCTTAATAAAAATTTTAATTGCATACATAAAATTATAAGATCATTTATATTTAATAAAAATTAATTTAATATTTATAATAATATTTTATTAAGATATTATTTAATTCAAAAATCATTTAATTTAATAAAATATAATTCTTAATTAAATAATAACTAAACACACCATTTGTACTTTAAAAACTAATTACAATGTATCAAAATGACTAGAAATTATATTCATTATTATATAAAAAAATAATGTACATGAACATGGTGATACTTATTTGTTACATAAACCATTAAAATAGCCGCATAAGACCTAAGGGTAAGGTGTGCGATGGTGACAGACTCTTAGGGCAGCTCGAATAACATCGCTCGAGTTGTAATCTCTATCAACATCCACTTTTCCCGTAGACGGTCCCGTTCAAGCTTGACATAATGAAGCTCAGCTTGGGCTTGGTCAAGAGAGAAGCCCAAAGACGCCACCTCTTTTCCGAGCTCTGACAAATGGGCTTCGTAAGGGGAAATTATACTGGATGAGGCCATCGCTTCCTTTGTTTGAGTAGAAAGGGGTTCGTTAAAGCCTTATATTTATACTACTCAGATGATCACTGTTCAACGGCTATAAAAGTAACGGTCACAAATCTTAATGTAAAACTAAAGATGTTGACATCTTATAAAACATTTTTCATAAAGAAACATTTAACTGGATCAAGAGGGATTTTCCATTAATGAAACTTTGGGTCGTTACACTCACCATATCCCTCTCATTTCTCATTCCAAGGAAAACAATTTATCAAATCACCCTATTTGAATTGTCAACCACCTTTATCATTTTTTTCTGTCCTAAGCTCCAATTAAATTTCTGATTCAAACCTTATTCTTCATGTTAGATGCACATCAGTAAGTAGTCAATTCCTTTTAAGTTTTTTTTCATTCTTCTCTCCCTTGATTATGCTATTATGATGCATTCGCATCTGCCTTATTTTTAAATCATTAGTCTATTCTTTGTATTTCATTTGATCAATGCCTAATTAAAGGATAATAACATATGACTAGATTCATATGAGATAATGGTGGGTGGTCTATGAAACATCCCTACTTTTCCTCCATTTTATCAATTTTTATTCTTATGCGCATGCCTATTTCATCGATCATGGATTGTTAAATTTGTATGACTTACTCATAGTAATTATTATCATATTACAAGACCATTGTAATATATTTTATCCATCGTTGGGGGTTATGATCTCAACATCACCACACCACATAGTTTGTTTCATACACTTGTCTTTAGTGGTTATTTATGTTCATTTGTACCATTGTTCGGGTGGGCATAGCCTTGAACATATTAATGGTAAGACCTTAGAAAAATATTTTATAAACTATTATAGTTAACCTTGTGTATGATAATGTCACTTGAAACTTATTAGGTAAATTTATAAATATAATTAATGAATCTTAAATATAAATGCAAAGTATACTATGTTTATAACATAGAATAAATGAATATAATTAATTGTCTTGGTTGAATGTTTGTAAGACACCTGATAATTTTTAGTGGAAGAAATTAGATTGAACCTAATGAATAGATTAAGTAAAATAAGAATGAAATGGTTTCATTACAAGTTATTCCTTTTCACACTAAAGAAAAGAAATGAACTGAAACAAATGTTTTATTAAATGGTTTGACTATTAAAAAGGTTAATTAATTTATTGAATCATGAATATAGTAAATATTGCATATGGACTTATTAATTATTAAAACAGAGGTAATACTCAATCTAGACTTGGATTCTCAAAAGAATTCCTTGATCACTTGTAGACACCACTCTGATTCAGGGATGTAGGTTTCTAGAGTAGTACCCTCCTTGGATACTAATATTTTTCTACATTTTTATAATTGATATGACACCTAAGGTCCATCCAATTTCATAATATGATGCCTTGTATACACTCATTGGATCTAGAATGAAATCTATGGATGTGGTGTTCCACAGTTACACGCATTGGTCCATGTAATTGCTTATATTTTTTATGTTCTGTGAATTCCATGGACTCTTTTAGAATTTCATTATTGTAGAATACCTTGGGTGATTCCCATTGGACTACTCTCTTAACCCTTTATCAAATCTATATATTATTATTGAGTTGGCCCAAACTATGAGGTTAATGATTCCTTAGTTATTAAGATGGATCCTTTTTACTACTTTCATCATTACAGGATGACTTATTATATACTGGATACATTACAATTATTATCAAGGCATGGTGTCAGTGTTGGATATGCCCCATGTGACATACTGTATAAACAAACATATGATTCATAACTTAAATGGTTATACGTTCAGACACCAATTGAGGATGAAGCTGGTACACGGGTATTTACATTAATGTAATGCTAAATTTTACATATGCATTCTTCCAAAACATTTCAAATTATATTACATTGAATGGAGGTTATAAATGTCATTGATTGTGGTCTTCTGTGATTTATATCACATCCAATCTAGGCCATTATTGGCAACTGAATAGATTACATGTATACAGGGGTTGACAAGGGGAGGACTCATACTTTTGACACATGATATTACCGCATGATTATGAAATAGATTGGTATTAGATGACTGAGCAATAGATCGGGGTGATAGGATAGTTTTTGGATTAATTATTCTTCATATATATATAATATTTTTTCCTACTACAATTTATAACTTCTTTCCAGTTTTTTACACACATTATATACATTATCTTCAAATTTTGAGTATTACTATCAGTTGGATCAAATAATAACTATTTACTTCTTCATCTACTATGGTGGGTTACTGGTTTAGTTTCCTTAGTGTATGTGTTTTTGTCATGTGTTTACTTATATTGCTTCATCCATATACCTTTTGTTAAATTTATCAATTGCATTCCACTTTGGTAATGAGTGCATAGTATCCACATGGACACACCGTAGACCCTCGTTGCTATTCGGTAGCCTTTGAAAGTTGGGGATATTTTCTTGTGACCAAGTGGAAACCGGGCATGGGGAACCTCTAAGTGAAATTTGGTACTAGGATGTTACATTGAATAAGATGTTAAGGAGGTGTAATATTAAATAAAAAAACCCATAGTTAGAATGTTTTCTCCTTCCTGGAAAACCTCTTTAGGATTTTAAATGGAGTATTCCGAGAATGGATTTTTGACTTAAAAGGAATCTAGGATGAGGGGATGGAATTTATGAAGTGATTTTGGTTGGTATTTCTGAATAAAATTATTTTTATTGATTTAATAATAGATTATAGTGTGTGGCATTTTATATGTGAGGTGAGTGGCACACTTTTATTTTTTAAATGAAAAAGGTATTCACACATTTCCTTATTCCAAAAAGGTCAAAATGGTTCTCTAAAGATTATTAGAAATGTTAAGGACAAAATTTGGTCATAAATTAGTTTTTAGAAAATATTTTTGGTCAATTGTACCCTTATCTTTTTAGCTAAACCCACAAGTAAATCTATTTTCTCTTTAACCGGACTAATTTATTTTTATTTGTTCCATTATTCATTACGATAAAATTTTATGTTGTCTTTATTAGAAAATATAAATTATTATGATTCTAAACATTTAATACTTTTTTATATTCAATTAACCTGAGTGGAAAAATGTAATCTTAAAATTAATCACATACACGTGACTAAAAATTTGGTTTTCCAGAAGTGCATTTTTCAACAAAAAGATCATTTTATATTAAATATATGACTAATAATAATTATTGTATGAATATAAATAAATATTTATTGATATAAAATATATTTATTTAATTTAAATAATTCCCCATTATGGGTTTTTTAATTATTTTAAAGGGAGAAACATTGTACACATTAAAATAGTTTTCAGAAAAATATCATTGTGAAACCCATTGACAAACTTATACTAGAATCCAATATGAAGATGATTGAAAAGAAATTAATAAAATTAACATATCAAAATATTATACATACATTAATTTGAATCATATTCAACATATAATGGTACATTTATATTGATTAATTTATTGAATAGAAAAGACATTTTTTAATCAGTATTTTGTACTATTTAATAAAAAATTAATATTTTATAAAAAAATCCAAACAATTTACCCAATGTAAAATTTTTATATTTATATTTAAAATATTAATTTTATTTTAAAAAAAATATTTATATGTTACAATAATTTATTATTGTATTCCTTCGTGAAAAAAAAAAACATTTTTGAAGAAAACATATTTTTGAAGAATAAAATTACTTTACTAAAAATTAATAGATTATTAACAAAAAATTTATCTATAATATATTTTTATAAAGATATAGATATATATATATATATCATAAATTATTTAATAATATTCATACCTGATTATTTAATGGTTACGTTATAAAAATTATATATTTTTTAGGTCATTTAAGCTCGGTGTTGTGTGTCGAATACGCTATCAAACATACTTTTGTTTTTTAAAATAATAGGATGTTACATCAGACCCACACCAAAAGAAATTATTTCCTCTTTATTTTACATTTATATTAGAAATTAAATTTTTAACAATTTAAAATACCTTTTTAAACTCACATCGTAGAAATGGTTAATAAAACATCTTCATGATAAGAGAGAAAATTTTGTATGATGGTCATATAGAATAACACATTATGGGTTCCCAAATAGAATAATGTAGGTGGGAAGTGAGAATTTAAATTTTGAATAAAATTTTAAATAATTATATATAGTGATAGAGAATGTTAATAATATGAAATAAAATGACAAATAAAAATATTGTGACCTCAAATCTGAAAATATGTGATGAGTAAAAAAGATCATCAGTTCATCATAAATGAAGGTAATATGGTAAAATAATTTAAGAACTATTTCACATTTTTGATGAATTATTTTACTCTATAGGTGGAAAACACAGTAAAATATTCTCATATTACAAGTAGAATTTAATCTTTTTGTAAAATTCCACAAAAAATATAATCTTTTTTTTCAAATGATGAGTATTCATGATTAATATTTCATACTAGAATCACGAAAATCAACTTTTAGAGACCAAATAACCACGAAAAGAATAATAAATATATCACACATATCCTTATATATTAAAAAAATTAATGGTGAGCACAAGGTAATATAATTCCCAAAATTAGAAAAACTTTATATGATGAGAAACTTCATTAATCTACTGAATTCTATAGTAATACCCAATATTCAAAAAATATAATTCCTAAAAGATCACAACATCAAATAGTTTTTTAACGTAAAATTTTATCTCAAACCCTACATATTTCAAGACCAAAATATCATGAGTTTTTTAAATAATATTAATCACTTAGGTACCAAATCACCTTTTTAATCTTGTGGTTATCTATACGAAAAAACATCTGTTCCCATAGATACCTCAAAATCCAAGACCATATAAGCCAGGAAGTTTATACATACCATAAATATTTTGTATTAAAATTTTAAATGAATACATTATATTAATCAAAATTCAAACATATACTTTAACCTAATAAAATTTTTCCTAATGTTTTATTTATCACTTTAAGATAGCATCACTTAATACCACAAATGGGTGTTTAAGGCTTTGAACTTATGATCATCTTCAATTTTATAGGCATAATCATGGTATCCATAACTATAAATAAAACCTCACATGAAAATATAATAATATTCAAATTTATCTAAACCTCTCTTATGATACAAACTACAACAACCCCAAACCCATACTCCGAGATCTGATGTCAAAATCATTGACATTACATTTCCATATTTGATATGATGATGTTGAACCAATTTTCACCATACAAAACATAAAAAATCATATGGAAATATTGGATCACTTAAATTCTCAAGGACCTTTTTGTATTATAGTTCTATATAATTAAAAAATACACATAACATTATTGATTCATAAACAACTAGTTTATAAAGATGAACAATATCTCCCACTTTACCGAGCTTCTCATATAACAAAGTAAGTCATTATCAACATCCATATGAAACCATTATAGAAATAAATATTTCCACATCATTATTAATAACCTATGGAAATTGAATCACAATAATTGTGAGATCAAATTCATAGTAATGGTAAAAATAACGATTAACAATTGATTTTCATCCTCGAGCAAATGAATTTCAAAATAGTGTGATACCATAATCAAATTGAAAGCTTACAACATAAAAACATTCATAACCACCAATACCTAGATCATCAACCATGAAAACCTATAATATGGAATCAATAAAGTAAATAGCTCTTAGAATCAATAATCATGATCCTTGTGATATCAATACTAATCATAAGATACACTATAAACTCATAGTAAGAAAAACTAAAATCTATTGGTATCTCCAGAAAATTATCATCAAAAAATGTTACAGATTGAATATCCAATATGGCCGAATTCTATCTCAGTATCACCCAACCCATTGGATGGACATAATTAATCTACAATTACTTAGTTAATAATGTTACCATCCATCCCTGGTTTATCATGGAACCACCCACCATTAGTTAATAATGTAACCACCCATCCTTGGATTATAATATAACCAACCATCCTTGATTTATAACAGAACCACTCATCATCATAAAAAAATTACAAAAACTAGATCAATAATAAATTACATAGAGAACACAATTCATCATACACTGAAATAAACAACATTTATTCTTTTTAGAACTTGTTAACCTGTGGTAAAGAGATAGGATCCATGAAAATACCTTCGAAACATAATTAAAAAATGTAAAATTTATGGGATCCATAATGTTATATTGAATCATGATTCAATTATATAAAATAAATTTCATCCATACTTTTTTCTTCAAAATATCATTAACCCATATAAAATAAATGGAATCTATAACAATCTCTTGAAACACGATTTACCAATAAAAAATAAATGGGTTTCATAAAAATTCCATTGAAAGAATAATAATACATCCAGAGAAATAATGATCATGGTATCATTTAAAAATATCCCCATTATAGAATATGTAATAAAAACGCTAATAGATTTTGATGAATTTACATTTCATTAAAATATCATCAAAAAAACTTGTGGGGAAAATAATCTTTTTATTTTTAAAATGACTTCTAAAAATTAAAAAATCACAAAATATTGTGAATATAATTTTATTTTAAAAACCATGGAATCATATAATTTAATATTTAAGGAATATATAATAAATTTTTGTTGGAAATAATTTATGTCAATATTTTAAAAATAAACATTATTTTAAAAATATTTTGAAAATAGGAGTAAATAGTGACCCATTTTGAAATCATTATGAAATTACATTCCTCAAACCATTTAAAATATCGTAAAAGATTATAAAAAATGAAATAAATTAAAAACATAATTTTAGAAAATAATTTATTAAAATAATTAAAATATATGGATATGGAAAAGAAATATACCTGATCTAAAATAAAATAATTGATCCATATCTCTTACAATGGACGTACTTGAAATGTATTCAGTTAATAAGAGAGGAAATTGAACATAAACATGTAAGCCACATTTGTAACCAAATTTTAATGAAATACATTTAATTAGATAAAATAATATCAAATTAATTCTCTATGATGACCTTGGACATAAACAATCTAGAAAGGTAGGATATAGTGACATAAAGTTTTATCCACATTGGAAACTCTTCAGTCGTAATACCCAGGGAATAATAAAATCAAATGGTACTCTAAATATCATGAAAATAAATATTTTATTTATATAACATTTCAATGGGTATTATATACACCTCATAAATTAATATAGGTGAACATCATAAATTTATGTATCAAATAAATATAATTTGAGAAGAATATCCCTTACAAAGATAATACCATTGAATTTTAGAATTAGTCAATGAACATATTATGTGTATCAAATTTAAATAATCACAAAAAAGTGGAAATAAAATATAATATGATATGATCTCATTATAAATATAATGATATAATATCATATTTAATGAATATATTACGTAACCAATTGAAAAAAATTGAGGGGTGAAATTCTTTACCACTTGGTAACTTTGATGTAAAATCACTTTTAAAGAAATAATTATAATAGAAATTTAAAATACCATAATTCATGATTTATTCATTATATTACATGTAAAATGGGAAGTATATACACCATAAAATATATATAATAGTTGAATATAGCATATGTCTCATAGAACTAAAAAAGTGAGGTGAGAAAACCCCTTACGACATTGGTAATATTTGGATCAAAAACCCATGAAAGAGATAACATCATATAGATTTTTAAGTAATAATCATTATATTAACAATAATCATAAAATAAATTCATGGGTAGTGTATACATAAAAAACATAAATAATTTCTGAATATGGAATATCTCTCACAAAAATTAATGTGAGATGAGAAAACCCTTACCTCGAGTCCAGACTATCCTTGTATGTCCTTTAACTCATGTATAATAGGATTACATAAATTATTTTATTTTTAATTATACAATATAGGTTTAAAAAATTATATTTAAATCATGTATTTTATTTATTTTTAATGTCATAGTTAATCATTTTCTCAGTTCAGTCCATGTCAAATGTTTTGAGGGCGTTCAGTTTATTATTTCAAAAAATCATCGATGTGTTGATCAGGGTCAAAGAGGTCATTATTTAAACATATAATGAATATTAATAATGAAATATTTTTCATATTTATTCTTTAATTATACATTTAACACCAATAATGTAAAATGGTTATGAAAAATTAACTACATTACGATCATTGAGATGGTAGGTCGTACGTACGCATGAGTAACAGTTAAGTTTTTTATCATCATTCTGGAATGAATGTATGTATAGATTTATATTTCCATATTGATAATAATATCATAAATAAAATATTATTTCTTAAAATATACGTATATAAATCTGTCTTGTGATTTCATGATGAAAAAAAAAGAATCGCATTGCATCGTGGAGGTGGTAGTCCACTAGTACACGAACGACGTTATTATTTTTCTATGTAAGAAATAAATTGATATGTATTATATAAAAAATTATAATTATGTAATTAATGTATTTATGATATCATTTGTATCACAAATATTAATTAATATTATTTTTACTACATTATGTTAAAAGCGTTAGTGAAAAATGAATCGCGTCACATTGAGAGGTGGTAGTCCACGGTACACACAAGTGATGATGTCTTATCTCCAAATGAATGGATATTAAAAAAGGTATATGTGATATAATAACTCCATAAATTTAAATATTTTAAAATTATAATATAAATACATTAAATCTATTAACTCAATTAGTAACAAGTGATGGTGGAAAATTAATGACATCTGTTTGCGAGGGGGTATTCTGCCGTACACACGAATTATGATTTTGTATACCATTTGATCGAAGAGGAGATGTATTATGATTATTAAATTAATATGATAACATAAAATAATATATTATATAATATTGTTATCATAGTGTCATATATTAATAATGAATTAATGATGTGTAATTAAAATTAAAACAAAAACTCATAGTTAGGAATTATACCTCCTCTCAGACAACATCTTTTCGAATATACCTAAATTATTCATAGAATAGATTTCAAACCAGAAAAAAATTTTGTATGAGTTGAAGTAAGTTGTAATTTTATTTTTTCATGTATTCACTGAACCAAAACGGTTTGTCATTGTGAGGAATAAAGGAGTCGGATGGCCTTTTATATGTGAGGTGAGCAGGACAATTAAAATTTTTGAAAATAAAAAGGTGTACCTGCATTTTTCATATACCAAAAAGGTAAAAAATTAAGTTTTATCAATTAATAAACATGAAAATTTTTATATAACACCATTAAATAGTATTTAGGAAAAAAATTATGTCATTTCACCCTTACATTTTCAGTTTAACCCTTAGTAAAATTGTTTTCACCTTAATCATATTAATTTAATTTTACTAGTTTCACTATTTATTGTGGTTAAAAACAATTTTTAACATGATAGATAATATAAATTATTCTAATTAAAAATTTATTATCTATTTTACCAAATATAATTTATATAATTGGAAAGGATAATTTAAAAATTAAATCTACATATGTGACCAAAAACTAGGTTTTCAAGAAGAGTATTTTTAAGGGAAAATATGATTTCATATCAACTCAGTGAATAATAATTATTATTTTATGAATATAAATAATTTTTTATTGATATATAACATATAAATTTAATTTAAATAATTCATTATTTGTGGTTTTTTTAATTATTTGTAAAATAATAACAATATGCATTTCAAAACAGTTTTAATAAAAATCCGGATATTAAACCCAATGACAAACATATACTAAAATCCATTAGGTTGTTAAATAAAAAGAAATTAAGTGTATAAAATATAAAAAAAATTAATTATATTACATTAAATAGTATTTCTAAAATAATTGTGCTCTTAAATTTATAAATATTTTTAAAAGAAATGATTTTTTTTAAATGGTGTTTTTAAGTATTTATTAAAATCAATATTTTCATTAAGATCAAAAAATTTCCCCCATTTTAAATTTGTATATACTGATTTTAAAACCTATTTCAATTTTATAAAATACATATTATAAATCTTATAAAATTTAATTATAATATAGTTTCATAAAAATAAATTAAAATAATTTTTTAAGATTACATATTTCTGAAGAGTAAAATTACATTACTAAAAATAATATTATTATTTACTAACTAAATATCAATAATTTTTATTGATTCTGAAATTTAAATACATATATATATCTTAAATTAGTTAATACTATTCATTTATTCTAATTTAATGTTTGAGTTATAATTATAACATATTTTGTGTGTTGTTGAAGGTCGGTGTTTCTTGTTTAATAGGAAATCAAACACAGTTTTCGTTTCTAAAATATTCGAGTGTTAAAATATTAAATATTAAATTTTTATTTTTATTCATGTACTTGTGAATTTATTTATCAAATTTGAATTTTAACATTACTAAATGAAAACATGTTATAATAATGGGATTATGTTTGTACAATTATTTTTTAATTATTTTGGATAATGTAAGGATGAATTCAAACATGATTGAATTAGTATTTAGTTTTTTTATTTCTAACAATTATTATGGAAGGATAATATATCGCTCCATGATAATTATAAACATTTCTTTAACTTTAAATTTCCAACATATTACATTACCTTTTATTTATTTGTTTTTGATGAGTTTTATTTAGTAGTTTTTCAGACTCGTTCAAAGACTAAAGATATTTCACTACACCCATAACATTATTATGGATATATCATTCAATGTAATCTATGATAATTTTGAGGTTTTCTATGATTTTTAAATATTTTTTGAACCCTCTCTCATCTACTATATTATCTCTCATGTAGAAAAAAGCTTCTATGGCTACTACAACTACCCAGAGGATATATTTATCTTACTATATTGGAAAAAGATTCAAGAGATCACATAAAAAAGGATCAAATAGTTTAATAGTTTTGGGTGACTAGATACATACATAATTTTCATATTTCAGGAAAAAACATGAAACAAAATATAAATTTCTATTGAGAACATAAATATTTCATCTAATATATCCCTAAAAAATTCATTTAACGCTTATTGGTCTCATGTATAAAAGAAAACATAAAATGGGAGGTAATTGATGAAAAGTAATGGAATGTGTACAAAATAAGATATCATAGAATAAATATAGCATGAATATGATGAAATATAGAAAAAATAATAAAGTATTTCAAATAACTAATATCATAAATAGAAATATATACATTAATTATAAAATAATATATATAATCTCATCAATAATAATAACAAACATCCACATGATTGAATCCATAATGTCAAAATCGTAATCATAACATCAATTCTTTGGGCCAATACATCATAACCATATCATAACTTCTTGTTCTATTACATAATAAATATGTTTTGAATACCTCATTTCAGGACATCATAATCAATTGGGAAAGAATACACCAAATACCCAGGATAGTATATATCATTGGACAATCTGATGAATTGTGGGGATATAATGGGACTATCTCATCACTTACTATGTCTAATGAATTGGTCACAACTCATCCCACTGGTGCCCGTATTGTGACAACCCCCAGCCCACATCTTAAAGGCTAGGGGATGGTGACTATTACCGAAGGCATCAACCTGCAAGAGTGATGCTTTTCCTGGAGTACCTGTACACACACACACACCCAACCAAATCCTTCACACTTAAAAGAAAACAAGTATCACTAAAACAAAGATGATTACAACTACCACTAATATAAGTGGGCCAAAATATAAAAGCAACATAAGAACTGAAAAAAAAAAGAATAAAAAGGAAACAATGATGTCCATCGGTAGAGAAACCCACCTGATCATGAGAGTAGTGTAGCTACTAGAAGATGAAATAGAACGTTTTATCCACCCGATCCTACGGAGCCTCGCATAGTCCCAGGCCACAATGTCCACCATCGTAGTGCCCGTTGGTCCCGTTTCTTGGAGCACCTCTGGGTCCTAGTCCACAAAAGTCTCTGTCAAAACGTCGATCATCTGTAATAGCCATGACACATGCGGGTGAAACCCATATAGGAGTGAGTAACAAAATGATATGTAGGGAACCCAAAAACTGAAAGAACACACAACAATCCTCAATGTAATGCCTGAAGCACAAGACAACTTACACCAAGTATAAGTTTAGGGTAGTGATAGAAGGATCATTAGTCACATCATTGAACACTTCTACAGTTGGAGAACTCATCCTCTATCGAGTATAATGGTCCTTCCATATCACACAGAAGTGCTTCCCACTAAAAATGGACAACTAAGATATACCTCCTCATCACATATCATGGGCCTAAAATGTCACACAGAAGTGAATTCCATTAATCATGGAAAACATAGGTACTCTCTATCACATACTGTGGGCCTAAAAAGTCACACTGAAGGGATTCCAACTGTGATCCGGAAATTTCACACAGAAGTGCTTCTCACTGGGCCATGGTCGAGTCTCATAGAGTCAAAAGTCAGATTTTCTTGGGTCTTATCCAAACGCTGGGTTCCGTAAATAGAGCGCCTTGAAGAACTACACCTCAATCCATTCATCACATCTAAATTTCCATGAAAGCCTATTCAGGGAATTCGAGAAGATCTGCCTCATCGAGAGGGTCCCAACTCCATAAAAGTCTCATCAATAGGACACATGGTTTTCAAGACACATGTGTTTTTGTAAAAAGGGATCGGTTGCGTATGGGCTCGATATAACCTAGTCAGACAGCCCTAATCAACAATTTCAAGGGGTTCCATGTACCTTGGTTCTTTTTGACGGACTCAACAATATCTGGTTTGGGTCTGGATCAGTCTGGTCTAGCCTGGCCCGGGGTCATGCACAATGGGCCTTGTTGGACCCAGCCCGGTTTGGTAGAGGGTCCAGCCCGTCGGGTCGCCCGGTGAACCAGTCTAGTCCGGCCCAGCCCAATGGGTTTGGGTCCATCTCCCTAACACGGGTCCAACCTATTGGGTGTGGATCTGACCCATCGACACGGGTCCAGCACACAAGTGCGGGTCGAGCCCACTGACTGGGTGCGTGAGCTACTGGATGGGGGCGCAGCCCCCAAGCCAAAATCTAGGCCAAAGTGATGCAAGCCGGTGGTGCGCCGCCATGCCAAAATGTGGCCACCTTCTGTGTCCGGCCCCCTCTGGCACTACAGATGAGTGGGGCCCCTCCTATAGTAGTGGAGTGATAGAGTCTCACCGAAGCACTCGTACAGCCCAAACGCTGGTCATCCCTCCATGAGATGCCCGCCTAGTGTCGTGTCACCCCGCAGCTGTCGCCGCCTCCTACCACCTCAACATAGAAATAGGGGCACCGACAGATGTTCGGGGGACCACCAGACATGTGTGGTGGTCCGTTCTTCATGACGCATGTGCCTGAAATTTTGGAAGAATTCCCTCTTCACCATAATGGTTCTGAAATCATTTTATTAGAACATTGAGGGTGTGGCCACAAAGAGATCACACAGAAGAGGTGCTCTGGCCTTCTTCGTGTTGTTATACACCCTCTGTATTAAAGTTTTAAATACATGGGAGGTCTAGAGGTTCCAATTAAATCAACAATGATAATTTCCATTCATGGGTAATGAAAATCCCAAAAAAACTACCCTCTCACATAAATGCACGATTCTTAAATTAACATGTTCATGGGTTTATCTATATTTGTCATATATAGAATAATAATTGGGTTGATCTTTAAAAAATTAAACCCCTACCAAGATTTTTTGGATCTGTTGATGATTAAATATGAAATTAGCATCATCTTCGATCTGAAATCATTGTCGTTTGATGCCACATGTCATCCTCTAGATCCGACCTCCAACGTTTGTCGGTTCGTTCTTCGTTCTCTATTGTAGAGGGATTTCGTTGGTGGTTCTTCACAGATTACCTATGTTTTTTAATCCCAAAAATCCAACATGTTTTAATATAAAAAGAAATATTTGTTGAAACATTATTCTAATTAATGTCAATCATTAATGAGAAACATTTAATGATCCATTAACAAACCATTACAATAACATCCTCATGGTTACAAACGATCCATTAATGAACCTCTATTAATTATCCTATTCATTACAACATTGGGCCTATGTCTCCCACTCTATGGTGAGAAAACAAATTAAATAATTATTTTTAAATATTTGGATTATTTATCTCGAAATGTCAAAAATTTAATTTTTCTGCTCGGCCCTTGATGGAAAAAGTTTAGTCATTTCTCAGCGAATACCAACATTCCATGTTCAACAGTGCCCTCATATTTTCAATTTGAGAAATATTTCAAAAGTTAAAAAAACTCCAACATGCATGTTTACTGAACGTACCTTAAAAAAAGTTCAAAATTCCATTTTGGGCCCATAGGGCCTCGAAATGCCATTCCCTCAAAGAGTGTGGTCTCAAAATAATTCCTTAAAAAACTAATTACATGGAAGATTCCAAGACATTACATTCTCCCCACCTTAAGGATTTTCTTCCACAAAATCCAAAACAAAAAATAATAAAACAGATGGAGGTACTGAGTAAAAATCGGATCCTCCCACTCCCATGTTCTCTCCTGGAGATTCATGTGCTGCCACTAAACAAGAACCAAAAAAATCTCCCACCCACATAGGTCCCACTCATATCTGTCCTCTTTATCCACTGGAAACTCCGAAAATGTTTCCCCCATCATCAATATCTAGATCGCCCCAGTCGATGATGTGAGATGGATCATGCATGCACCTCCTCATTTGTGACACATGGAAAACATCATGCACCTGGTGCATCTATTGGGGAATATCTACGAAGTACCCCACATCGTGAAATCTGCTAATGATCTTAAAAAGTCTGTCAATCCTCAGATATAGATTGTCGGCACGACCAAATATTTGTAATCCTCATCATGGTGAGACCTAAAAGAATACATGATCACCCTCCTCCAACAACAAGTGTCTCCATCTCATTTTGGCATAAGAATTATTACTACTATGTGAAGTCCTCATCCTCTCCTGAATGGTTTTCACCTTCTCGGTGGTAACCCATAACAACATTGGACCCCTGAGTGTTTTATCCCCTTGGTTTGTTCATTATAGGGGTGATCTGGTAGGATGCCCATATAAGGACCCAAAATGTGTCATGCTAATGGGAGAGTGATATCTATTTTTTTATGGAAACTACACTAGTGGAAGGTGGTCCTCCCAACAATATGAAACATCTATGAAGCAAGCATGTAGCATATCCTCCAAGGTATGTATGGTCTGCTCCATCTAACCATCCGTTTAGGGACTAAAAGTTGTGCTCAAATGCATCTGTATCCTGAAGACCTGTTTTAATCCACTCCACATCCAAGAGATAAAGAGAGTTTCACAATATGATATGATCATAGAAGGAACCCCATGAAGCTTCTCTATCTCAATGATGTAGAGGAATCCAAAGACCACAACCAGTCCCTGCTCCCAGATGGGTAGGATGTGAGATGACTTTGTGAGTTGGTCAACGATCACCTAGATAGAGTTATGTTCCTTGGATGTATGTGGTATCTCCATCACAAAGTCAATCGATATAGCATCCCATTTTCACTTTGGTACCTTGAGTGTCTGGCCCAAGCTTGCTGGATCCAACGCTCGGCCTTCACTTTGCTGACAAGACAGTCATCGTGAAATAAACTCAACCACTACTTTCTTCATCCTCAACCACAAGTACTGACATCAGAGGTTCTAGTATGTCTTTTCCAATCCATGATGTACTGTCAAAGGGTACGTATGGAACTACCTCAACAACTCCTCCTACAATTTCACTGGTACTACAGTGCGTCCTCTAAAAATAATAACATTCTCCCCACCTATCAAAAATCTATCAGGAGTTCATTTTGAGTTTAACTAAGTAGGCCAGGCCTCGCATTCAACATCAATCAGTTGTGCCTCCCTAACTCGTTGTAAGAGTTGGGGAGTAATATTCATCGAAAAAAGGTAAACAATTTCACCATCATCTACAAATGATATCTACATCACGGCCAACTTCTCTGTCGCCCAACTCAACAACTACAAACTGGTCCTCCTGCTGAGCATGTCTTCCACCACATTCACATATACATGAGTATAGACTAACTCAAAGTCATATTCCTCGAATAAATCTATCCATAACCATTGTCTCGGGTTTAGGTTCATCTTGGATAAAACATACGAGATACTCTTCTGGATAGAGTAAATTTTAATCTGTTCACCCATAAAGTAGTGTCATCACATCTTTATCGAAAATACCATAGCTGCTAACTCCATATCATGAGTCGTGTAGTTATACTCTTCCTCTCTCAACTGTCATGGGTCATAGTTGATCACTTCTCGCTCCTGCATCATGAAAAAACCAAGCCTATCCCCTGATGCCTCACAATAAACTACATACCCAACGCCCTTCTCTAGAAGTCTCAAAAAGAGTGCACTAGTCTGTCTCCGCCTCAGCTTTTTAAAACTCTATTAACATTTCTCTATCCACATGAAGGGATGAAACTTCCATATAAAATCTGATAATGGTGCTTCTACTCTAGAAAGTCAGGAAAAAACCTCTAATAGTATCCGACCAACCCCAAGAAGCTGCACACCTTAGTCACACCGCTGAGGAGCACCCAAGAAAGCACCATATCATTCTTAGCCTGACCTACTATAACTCCAGCCACTGGCATTACTTGTCCCAGAAAGTGGACTTTCTGAATCCAAAACTAAAATTTCAATAGCTTCCCATAAAGATGGTTCTCTCAGAATGTATCCAGAACTATCCTCAAGTATGTAGCATACTACTCCTATATGGTCAGGTACACCAAGATGGCATTAATGAGAACCACTAAAAACTGGTCATGGTACGGCTGGAAGATCATGTTCATGAGTCCCATAAACACTACTGGGGATTTGGTCACACCGAAAGGCATCACCAAGAACTCATAGGGTCGTATCGGCACCTGAAGGTTGTCTTCAGTACATGATTATCCCATACACAATATTGGTTATAGCCCAATCTGAGGTATATCTTTGAGAACCACCTCGCACCCTTCATCTGCTTGAAGAGGTCCTCAATCCTCAGCAGTGGATACGTTTTCTTCAATATCACCAGTTTTAGGTTCCAAAAATCCATGCACTACCTCAAACTCTCATATTCCTTATTGGAAAAAAGCATCGGATCTCCCCATGGTGAAATTATAGTCTTTAATACCCCTTCTCCTGCAAGTCCTCGAGCAATTCCCTCAACTCGCGCAATCTGTGGGATCCATCCGATATGTCGTTGTTGATATTGATGTCATCCTCAGGTAAAATTCGAGGAAAAATTCTACCTCCCGGTGAGGAGGTAGTCCTAGAAAAACCTCAAGAAAAACATCCTTGTAATCATCCCCCATACATGAAAACATGGGCTCCTCTGATGACACTTCATCATGACCCATCCCTGGGGCCGGTGTCATGACTACTTGAAGCCCGACTCATAATTTCCATGGGTTGGCGACTAGCACTGGAGGAATCAACCATTAAGTGGGAGGAATTTTCATGTGTACCTATACCCACACACATGCAAAACCAAGTCCCACGCACTAAAAAAGTGATCAAGTATCACTAAAACAAAGCTATGTAGAAGTAAAACTAATATAACCAGGCTAGAATACAATCCCCACAAAGGAAATGAAAACAAAAAAGTACAAAAACGAAACACTGATAGCCATCTGCAAAAACTCCCACATGATCGGGAGAGTAGTGTAGCTATGGAAGCCTAAGTAGAATGTCAAGTTCGCCCGATCATACTAGGTCTCGCCTGGTCCTAGGCCACCAAGTCCACTATCATAGTGTCTATAAGTCTCATCTCCCTCAGTACCTCCAGGTACTGGTCATCAAAGTGTTTGTCGAAATGTCGATTGTCTACACAAGACATTACACGTTTGGGCGAAGCCCATGTAGGGATGAGTAAAAAAATACTCACGAGGGACCTCAAAAAAACAAATACCACACAACAATATTCAATGTAAATAATTAAGATCAAGATAGCTCGCACCAAGTATACATTTCGGATAGTGATAAAAGGATCATCAGTCACATCATAGAACATCTCAAATATGGTAGAAATCATACTATGTCAAGTATAGTGGGACTAACATGTCACATAGAAGTGTTTCCCACTAACCCTATACTGCTTAGGTACACCTTCTCATCACATTCCTTGTGATTTCAATATCACACAAAAGTTCTTCCCAGTAATCTTAGCCAACTGAGGTACTCCTCCTCATCCGATATTATGGGCCTGAAAAGTCAGATAGAAGTGAATCCCACCATGGACCTGAAAAATCACAATGAACTGCTTCCCACTAGTCCATGGTCGAGTCCGAGAGAGCATAATGACTACATTTCTCGGGTCTCATCCAACGGTAGGGTTTTATACGTAGAGTGCTTGGGAGAACATATCTACAATACATTCATCGCATCTCAATATCCATGAAATCCCCCACCGGGCATGCCAAATGACATGCCTCATTTAGATGGTCTCAACACTTCAAATGGACCATCAATAGAAAAAGTGGTTTGCATGATTCAGGAGTTTTGTTTAATTGGGGTCGTTTGTTTTTGGGCCCAGAATGACTTAGTCGGACCGACCTGACGACCTAGGTCTGGGGGTCCTACATACCCCGGTTTAGGTCCAAATGACTCGACCAGACATGTTTCGGGTATGGGTCAGTTATGTATGGTCTGGCCAGGGGCTAGACCCCATGGGCCTCCCTCGACCCAGCGCGATTTGACTGAGGGTCAAGCCTATTCGGTAGCCTGAGGACCCGGTCTATTCTAGCCCAGACTGAAGGGCATAGGTCTAGCCCACTGGGTGTGGGTCTAGACCGCTAGGTCCTGATCCAGCTCGCCAACATGGGTCTGGCCCGCAAGTTGGGGGGTGCAGCCTGCCATCCTAAAGCCCATCCCACATGGTGCGGTCCAATAGTTGGTCAGGATGCGGCCAACAGCCACATCTGACCCCTTTTGGCCCTGCGAACTGGTGGGGCCCCTCCTTCCATAGCTCACCGAAGCACCTAGACGTAGGTCATACCTCTATGGGGTGCCCACCTTGGGATTCCATCCTCCCCCAGTGACCGCCACCACATGCCACCATGGACTGTTGTAGGCGTCGGCATGCCAGAAGATGTTCAGCAGACCACCAGACATGCTTTGTTTTTTTATTCATTGTGACGCCTGCGCCTGTGCTCTTGGGGGTATTCTCCCTACACCAAAATGTTCCTAGAATAATCTTTCCACCACTTTGAGGGTGTGACCAGAAAGAATGCGCATGGCAGAGGTGCTCAATCCTTCTTCATGTCGGCATGCACCCTTTGCGTTATAGGATTATAAATATATGAGGTCTGGGGATTCCAATGAAATAAAAAATGATAATTTCATTTCCTTGGTAATGAAAATCCCAATAGAATGTTACTCTCCCACATAAATGCACAATTCTTAGATCAACCTGTTCATGGGTTGATTTTCATTCATCATTTCTAGAATAAGAAATGGGAAGAACTTTCAAAAATTAAACCCATACATAGATTGGTTGGATCCTCTGATGATGAAGGATTTGATTCACGTAGTTGTCGATCTGCAGTCCCTGGTGTTCGTCGCTACTTGTCAACCTCTGGATACGATCCTCCAACATTCACTACTTCATTCTTCATTCTTCATTGGAGAGGGATTTTTCCATTGGTTCTCCAAATCTTCCCTTCATTTTTTAATCCCCAAACTCTATCGTGTTTGAATAATAATATAAATATGTGTAGCGATGTTGCACTCATTAATGCCTCCCATTAATGATACACATATAACGATCCATTAAAGAACAATTAAGGTAACAGTGTCATAGTTATAAATGATCCATTAATGACCCTCCATTAATAATTCTCATTGTTGCACCATTGTGCTACTATAGGCTTCTCAAATGGGGTGAAAAGAAATAAAATAATTCTTTTTAAATTATTTTATTATTTTTTTAAAAAAATTATGAAAAATATGTTTTCCACTCAACCCTTACTGGCCAAATTTAATTCATTTCTACGAAAATCCCAGCATTCTGAGTTCAATAGTGCCCTCATATTTTCAATCTGAGCACCAGTTTAAAAGTTATAAAAAATCATGCTCACATGTATACGGAACAAACCTTTAAAATGTACAAAAAAAATTTTGGGCTCATCGAGCCTCAGAATCATGTGTCTTCAAAGTGTCTGGTCTCATAATAAATCCATATAAAAAATATGCATAATTTTCTAGGACATTATAAAACTAATCATACAAAATGAGTTAATAATAAACACAACACATAATAAATATAAATACCCATATTTAAAATCTAACATAAAGAATTTCAATACCCCCCCCCCCCCGCCAATATAATTTCATTATCATAATTCATCTTGATTCATATATTGAGTTTATCATTAGAGTATAACCTTATTAATGTATAATATTCATCAACAGATGTTGACGTAATT
This sequence comes from Viscum album, assembly GCA_963277665.1. Lineage (NCBI taxonomy): Eukaryota > Viridiplantae > Streptophyta > Magnoliopsida > Santalales > Viscaceae > Viscum > Viscum album. The sequence continues at coordinate 870,338,922 of OY728161.1, read as the reverse complement.
GAAAATATATTTTATGGAGAATTTTAACATTTCTTTGATAATGTGAGAAAAATATCCTTTTTCTTGGATAATATTTTAAAAAGAAATTTTATAAATATTGAGAAAATGAATTTATTTGAAAATAAATATAGATACATTGTAATGTCCCAGACCCCTATGGTCTATTCCTGTGTAGAAATCTACTGTCTGAGGTGTTTTGGGAGGTCAAAGTGACTTATCCCCAACTGTTTTCCAAATTTCCAACTCAATGAATAGTTCCACAAGTTAGACCACTATGAACAGTTCGAATGGTTGACCGATGTGAAAAGTATCGATGGTAGAACGATGTGAACAGTCCCACCAGTGAGACCGATGTGAACAGTTCCAATAGAAGACTAATGTGAACAGGTCCAATAGTAGACTGATGTGAACATTCCCACTGGTGAGACTGATGTGAACTGTTCCAAAATTATACCGATCTGAACAGTGCCAAAGGTATACTGATGTGAACAGTGCCAACGGTAGACAGATGTGACCAATTCTAATAGTATACTGATGTGAACACTCCACCGGTGAGTCTAATGTGAATAGTACCAATGGAAGACCGATGTGAACAGTGAAAACGGTAAACCGGTGTTAATAGTTCCAATAGTATATAAATGTGAATAGTTCCAACGATACACCGATGTGAATATTCCCACCAGTGAGAATGATGTAAACAGTTACAATGGTAGACCTATGTGAATAGTTCCACCAGTAGACTGATGTGAACAGTACCAAAGTTAGACCGATGCGAATAGTTCCATTGGTACACCGATGTGAACAGTCCCACCAATGAGACCAATGTGAATAGTTCCAATGGTAGACTGATGCGAAAATTTCCATGGGTAGGTTGATGAAAATAGTGCTTCCCTTCATTGGGAAAATCTTTGAATAGTGTTTCCAGAATAGTATCCTTCCAACATCATCCTTTTTTCTTTTCCAAATTTTTAGTTCATGAATAGTGTTTCAATCTTCCTACAGTTTCACCCCTTTGACATTTCATTTGACATAAATTGGATTAATGGCCTCATTTATATATATTTAAGGCCGAATAAAATCCCATAACTCTCGTATTAATTTTTTTAAGGCTTGGAATGATTTTAAATGTTCAAAATGAATGGTTTAATGTGATCCTCTTTTAATGAAAATATTGTGTATCTTCAATATCTATTTCAGTAAATCTTCTAAAGGGATGATATATCATAATCCCTTATTCTACCTTCTTGTTCCCTAGTTCAAGACAATCAATCCTTTCCTTCTATCTTTAGGGGCTATGTGATCGAACCTTAATCCTAGTCTCATTTACCCTTGAGGTTTCTTCTGGAAGCATGCACACCCCATGTTTTGGTGTAAGATGCAAGTGTCGATCCTTCATCGATATAAGGTATGATCTACCTCTGTTCTTGTGTTTCCGTTGATCCTTCTCCTTATATTTCTTCTTTTCAGGTTATGTTATGTCTTCTCTATTCTTCTAATAGAGTTTTCATGGCTTTTGGATGGTGCGGTCATGTTGCAGTGTCCTCGGGTGGATGCAGTTGTCACGGGGGAGGAGATCATAATATGTTGACTGGGTTGTCCTCCTATAAAGAACATCAAGAACAATTTGAGGTGGGGGATTCATTTCTTCACTATTATTTAACATGAAAATATAGATTTATCATGTTTTATCCCACTGAATCAAAATAGAATTGACATAATAAATATTCAAATTGGATAAAAATGATATTGATCGTATGTTGTTGCCACTTGTTAAATAGATAGTGTGATATCTATGCTTTCATTGTTTAGATATTAATTCTTGATGGAAATTAGAAAAAAATGTAAACTTTCATTAATTGTAAATTAATTTTCAATGATGAAGAAGGATGAAAATGAATGGTTTTTTGATAAAAGATAATGCCTTATAGGGTTATGAGTTACCCACTAGCATACTTAAGGGCTAAGAGCTTAGTTGATATGATGATTGTTTTCCTACTTCTGGTTTTGTGATGTGAAACTGGATATCTACTGTGATATGTGGGGGTAGGGAGGTCCATTGATTGTTGTAGAAATTGATGACTTGAGTGGAAGGATGCATCAGTTTATGAATGTGGGTGTCAAGGAGGACACTAGAAAGGATGAAACCGGTTAGATGTGAATGTTAGGATACTTACTGATTCTTATTGGTTGATTATCGTATTTACGTTCCCCACTACTCAAAGTCAGCTGGTTTTGCATACATCTCTTCCAAAAAAGGGAAAATGTGTGTGGGGTTTGTCGTGTTATTTCTATTTATAGCTTCTCGATGGAGGTTGGGTCTACGCTCTTGCTATAGGTGGAAGAGATTCTATTGGTATTTCACCTACTCATCACGTTGATCCACTTGTGTTTAGTAGCTTATAAATTTTTTCTATAATTTTTTCTAATATGGGAAAGTAATGATGTTAATAAATTATTGAATAAATGATGTTAACATATAGGGTTGGAGCATGCTGGGATGCAATGTTGTGGTTGAAATTTTAATGGAATAGTGGACTTTAGGTGTGATGCTAATGAAATATAATGTAGAAATTTTTATTAGATAATTAATGTTTAAAAAATTAATGAAGGTAATTTTTAACTGAAAAGGGGAATGAAGTAATGTAATAAATGTAACACCCCAAGATTCTACAATACACTTCTCTTTGAATAATGTGATAGAGTGTGTTGTACGCAACATCGAGTTCTAACACACCACAACCAATCAAACTAGCCGTTATGAATAGTAATACCTACTTTTTGAAATTTTATAAATTTTATCTCTCAAAATGGACTTCATTTTTGGATTTTTAATATCGAATATAGCCCAGGGTTAAATTTTTGAAACATTTCAGATAACATTTATATTTTGATGAATAGTTAAAATTACTAAATTTTAATTAAAAACAACCTTTTAAATCGAAATAATTTATATTGATAAATTATGAATTTGTGTGGTTTTAAAATATATTTAGAATATAGTTTTACCATTTAATACAATTTTGGTCATTTTTCAAAATTTTACAATTAAACTGGACATAAACAAGGGTCAATCTTTTGATAGTTATTATCTCGTAAAAACACGCTTTTTGTTTTAACAACAAGAATTAATTTTAAATTAATTTCTACCACTTCTGTGTTTTGAATTTTGAAAAATGGATTCCATATTTGGAATCATAATGTTCATATTGTGTAAATAGGTAACGTTTATTTTTAGACATTTTGAATAATTACTTCGGTAAATATTTTATTTACCATGGTTAAGGGTAAATCCGGTAAATAAGGGTTAACAAGTAATATTATATTAATACTAAATTACCCTAAAACGTGTCCTATTCTTTTTTTGTGGATACATGTCCGACCATGGGCATCGTTTGGTCGATTTTGGGACCCCATGGAGCCACTTGTAGGTGATAGGGACACTTTGTTTTAATTAAGTTAAAATAAATACAAAAAATGTCATAAGCATATATCTTTTAGAAAAACAATTTTTACATAGGGTTATACATCTTCGATTCTTTACTATAAATATTAATTAGAATGATAAAAAGATTTCCTAAATAATTATATTTTATTTATAATTTTTAGACATTAAATAATTTAATTTATTTATGACACAATAATGATGCATTAATTTCCATAATAGTGAAAAATTAAACTAATTGATATTATAAATACCCAAATAAATATAATTTTTGACTTTTTATGAATTACACTAATTTAATACGATAATATGACATGTTAGTATGGATTTAATTATCTTTTTTCGAAGTAATAATTCTGTTATTAGTTTTATAAAAATCAATTATTGAATAGTTTCAAAATTGACATAAAAGAGTTTTTTAAAAAATATTATATTATTAATAGATATTAAATTATTAAAAATCTAAGGGTTGTCCAAGACACATATATCATGATAGGTGTATCATTAATGTACCACTAGGGGGTCTCTTGGATGTATATATTAATTTTATTAACTATATAATATAAAAATACAAAGTGACATGGTAAGTGTCAAACTAATTAACTAAGAGTTAATACTTAAAGATAAGGTTAATATAGTAACCCAAACCTGTCTAAATCTTATTGGTTGAGTGGTTTTCGACCTATCCCCACTTTAACCTTTAAATAATCCACTTTTTAGCCATTAGAAACCTAATATTAATTTATTATAAAATAATATTTCTAGCCTTTCCAAAGGTGCCCCTCACCCCTCTTATAAAAGGGCCCTCCCACTTCTTACTAATTCACACATTAAAAGCCTTTTGGTTCAGCCAAACACTGCCCAAATCCTCTCTAAAATTCCCTCAATACAACCTAGATTACTTATTTTGATCATAAATCCAACCTAAGGAGTCCTTTTGATCAAATCAAAAGGAAGATCCCGGAGAAGAGGTAATGATTTCACCACCCCTTTTCATGTTCCTTTCTTCTTCCACTTCTTCTTTCTTTGTTATTACCATTCTAAAATAATAACTCCAATATATTATAAATACTGTGATGTTATTATAAATATGGTACAACCATATTCAGTATTCTATCCACCCTTCGAATAACATGTCACCATACGTGCGAACGTACGGCTTACCGTCTCCACATCGTGCTGTAATTGTCATTCAATAAAATATTATTTAGATGGGTATAATAATGATGTGTAATTCATGTAAATAATAAATATAAAATGATAATTATTCTGTATATATGATATAACATCTAATTATATATTATTTTAACATCAAAAGAGTGATATTGTCACTCGTGCGTATGTACGGACTACCGTCTCCACAAACGCGATGAGATTCATTCTCCATCATATCAATTCAAGTATAATTCTCATTTCATGATTAAAAATAATGTTTAAGGACTTGAGGAAATTCTGGATATGAATAAGATACAACCTATCCATAAAAAACACAGCTTACGTAATAAAGAATATAAAGGAAAATGAGTAAGTTAACACCCGAAATGACGATAATACTAAGATATTATTAACAAATCAATGTTAAAAGATCATATATGATATCATATTAATGTAAATGATTCTTGTATAATTCAATAACAATTATTTCACCATTATACAGGAGGTTAAACTACTGTCGACCAAGTAAATTGTACAAATTAAGGGGTTACTTATCTCACTCTTAATTTCGTGAGAATTCCATTGTTCACCACTTATTTATTTCATGTGGTGTATGTGTACTGCCCATGATTGTATTCTTTGTGCAATATACTTTAATTTATCGGTATTGAAATCATCATTGTATGATCCTTTTTTCATGGGTGTATGTTTCATAATTTACTTAATCGATAGTGGAATTTGAAATTTCAATTTCCATTTATTCGGCTTTACGCAAACTTCATTGATTATTTTACTTCGAGATTGTGTGTGGAATCACTATTCATTATCTTATGTCATAATATCCACTCCCCTTTTCTGTGGATATAAGTTTTATAAATATAATCACTCCATTGATAATTTCTCAAGTCATCGATATGAATTTCATAGGAGTAATTTTAACTCATTCTCCATTTGTTGAGTTAAACATCCAATTCATTGGTGTTGTTTTTGCAAGATTATGTGTGAATGTCCTTTGATTGTTTTACACTGAATATCCAATCACATTTATTGTATTTATATTTTTCACACATAAATATGTCTTTGATTTATCCTTAACCTAAGGATACGACCTTTGTGAGAGAATTCATCTCAATTTACATTCCATTGAGACTTCTTTGTTATACACCAAATCACTTTTATGTGGTGTATGTAATGTACTTTGAAATAGTATATCATGAATCCCTTTATTCTCATGATATAAATTTTTTTTATTACCTCAATTATTTTTATTCAAGTGTCTCTCTTTTGGTTAGAAACTCTAACTAAAATACCCTTTTAAAATGTTTTAAAGACTTTTTCTTCTAAATCTTGCTCATTAATGTCCATGTTTAAAAAACGGTTTTACAGGTTTATTTATATGGACATCAAAGTTTTAAAATTAAAACTCATTTTAAAAGTTTCAAATTGGTATGGGACACATTGATTCAAAAAACTATTTTTAAATGGCTTCTTGAAAAATAGTGTGACTTTTAAATGTTTTCAAGAAAATGGGGATATTTCTCTAAAATAGTTTTGATAGTTATTTTCATCTATGTCGATATCATTCATTATTATCGATTTAGGTTAATATTATACAATACAATCTTCCATATTGTATCGAATGAGTTATGTTTGACTGTGGATGTGCTATTTTTATACCATTCATGGTTTGTGGTTAAGGTATTGACATTTCGTATGCTAGTATTAATATGAATGTTTATGTTATGTTTAAACATATTCATATGTGGAATGCATTGGACTTAGTATGTGACAGGTGGAGCCCTCTATAGCTCCTCGATGTATCGGTAGGTCTCATGAGACAAACTAGTGTCTTGGCACAAGGCCTTGACAAAATCTTATTTGTAGTCTTGGCACGAGGCCTTGGCTATGTGGTTATGATAGTCTGGCATTATGCATTCCATCATTATGAAAGTGGTTATTGATATTTCATGTGATTATTCATTTAGTATAACATCCATGTGAATAAGTAAATGGTATTATTTCATTTTATTTTTTCCATACTGTGTTGAAGTTCACATTTAAAAGGATTTTTTTAGTTATACATTTACTTAAATGTTTATTCTTATTTATGAAAGTTTCCACTATATTGTTATCCTTACTGGGAATTCGAGATCACCCCTTTTCTAGGTTTTATTTTTCCCAGGATGAGAGGAAGTAAATTATGAATGACCTGTAGGGATAGTATGAGGGGATACGAGTGTGGACTATGGAGACTATGTTGTAGTAGATTTCATTTTTATGATGTAATGTAAAACATTATAAATGTATCTAGTTATTCCAAGGCTACAAACCTAATCGGTCTTTCGAGACATGATCTTTCTTGTGATCATGCCGATGTTATGTATTAATTCACTGACTCTGGGTAACTAGGGTCAGTGCGTTACAGTTGGTATTAGAGGAAGTTTAGTACAAACCTTGGAAGCTGGATTTAGATAAACTCTGATTAGAGCACGTAGACCTAAGATGAACTTTGAGGATTAGTATAGAAGAACATCCCAGAATTTTGTTATTGTAGAGATTCTTTGAGTTTTCCGAGCAATAAATCTCTGTCTGGATAAGAGCAGGTAGAGGCGGCTCTGGCACAGATGTACCTAGGGGTAAAACCCTAAATCACCGCTTTGAGCTAGACTCGAACGGGAATTGGTGCACGATAATGGGCTTTGCTGCACTCTTGGTTACGACACTCCCGGGGGATATTATTAGGATAATTTACATTTTCTTTACAAACCTATTTGAATGATTATATATATAAGATGAGAGTAAATGACCTTGGTTAATCCTAATGTGTTTCAAATTGAGAATATGGCGACATGTTAATCTCTAAATGATTTTATGACTACTGTTACTCACATAATGCTTTCTGGTTTTAGTCAATGACTGGATTCCAAGGAAGTCATAGTGACTTTGAGAATGATGTACAAGGTGGGAACAGTGGTGGAAATGAGAAACAAAATGGAATGTTGATAGGTGTAAAAGATATCATCTTTATGCCAAATCAATTTTCCAAAAATATGATCAATAATATATATATTAATGAATTCCCGGACTCAACAATGAAGAGAAAGGTGATGAATGATAAGAGCTCTAGTAGTGGAGACCATGGAGAAAGAAATCCAAAATTTCCATCATGTAGGAAATGTAGATGGAGACACCCAGGAAAGTGTCTCAATGGGACAAAGAAATTCTTTACGTGCGGGAAGGAAGGACATAAAGTGAAGAATTGCCGAAGAAAAAAGAAGAGTACTATGGAATAAGATAAAAATGGTCCCAAGAATCCATTTATAGTCATTTTCCATAAATGTAGGGGACCTGGCCATTACCCAAGTGAATTACCTATTCTATAGGATATTTTCTTGGACAAAGAAGAAGCTATGTGGAAATAAATGATTGGAGAAATGTTTAAAAAGTATCAGTGCACCTTTTTGATGGGTTTACTTTGGAATAATTTTCTCTTGTATTTGTAACCCTATAGTTTTCCAGGTGAGAATGATATTTTATGAAGAATTATCTTTTCTCTTGTGGATATAGTTATAAATAACCATTTTGTTTTATATGATCATTGGGTTTGAGGAAATTACAAGTTATTATAATTTGGGATGAAAATGAAAGGTAAGAGATAACATTTGTGGTCAAATTATGTTATGGTTATTTTGAAGAATTTATCTCATTTTGGTAATGTTGTAAAATATAGTTTTTGAATAAGGACAACACGCAGACCGTGTGACAACCTGTCGTGTCGGACAAAGCTGTGGGAATCGAACCAACAACCAAAGTGCGATTTGGATTTATCACCTACCACCGGACTACGTGAAGTCCCTGGTTAATGTGACTATTATTTTTAGTTAAATGATTTTATTGATCATTAATAATTTGATTTTGGATATTATTTATTATCAAGTGAATACCCTTACTATAGAAAAATGATTTGGTGATTAAGTGATAAATGTTATTTTAGAAGATCTTCACTTTGTTAGAGACACTATATTCTCAAGGAAAATATAATACTATGGGATTCATTTGATGGGTAATGGTGGATTTGTATCTATGTTTTTATTGTTGATTTATAGTGATTTGGTTTATTTATGGAAATGAATAACCTATAATAGATAATATGTGATTAGGTTAATTACTTTTAAGAATGTGACTTTAAGCGTAATTAATGTCATTTGGAGATACAATTTAATGTGGAAGACTACATTCTTATATGTTTTTTGTTTTAATATTAGTTTGCATTATATTGAAGGTTTTAACGACTATTGATTATTGAATGGTATTTATTTAACTTTGGGGTATTGATGGTTTAATTTTAGAAATTAAGATTAGTTTTTTTCTCTAATGGAATATCCATTTTGGGGATCATCAGATATTATACTAACCATTTTGGTTTTTATTAATCTCTAAAGACAAGGTAAATATATATTTTATCCTACATGGATCGTTTATTTCTAAAGATGTTTATTCTAGCTCTTCCATTGTGACCAAGTCTTCTTGAATACTCAATGTTTAAAAAAAATGAGTTAGTGGTAAAAATTTATTAAAGAATGAAACTCTACGTAAAAATTAAGTATAGCTCTTTATGTTCTTAGTCAATATCAGAAATCAATTCATCATCCTTATGTAATGTAACTTAAAACAAAAAATGTTGTCTGTTTACTTTTCCTACTGAGAGACTAATGAATGTTTGTCCCGTCACAAGTTTCGGGTTTTCTTATTGTTAATGTTCTCCTGATCATGTTTTCTATCCATATCCATCAGAACTTGACACTTATTTTATCATCCATACCCATGTTTTTCTACATGGAATCCTAGTATAGGTTCTCTTGGGTAACATTTGTACCTCTCTTTCTTTCTTTTAAAGTGATAGTTTTATTGAATCTTTTTTCCGATGTGGGACTTTCCATTATATTCCAATTCCAAATTTTAAAAATTGCGAGGACGCAATTTATTGAAGGAGGGGAGAATGTAACACCCCAAGATTCTACGGTACGCTTCTCTTTGAATAATGTGATAGCGTGTGTTGTACGCAACATCGAGTTCTAACACACCACAACTAATCAAACTAGCTATTATAAATAGTAATACCTACTTTTTGAAATTTTATAAATTTTATCTTTCAAAATGGACTTCATTTTAGGATTTGGAATATCAAATTTATCCTAGGATAAAATTTTGTAACTTTTTGGATAACATTTATATTTTGATGAATAGTGAAAATTACTAAATTTTAATTAAAAACAACTTTTTTAATCGAAATAATTTATATTGATAAATTATGAATTTGTGTGGTTTTAAAGTATATTTAGAATATAGTTTTACCATTTAATACAATTTTGGTCATTGTACAATGTTTTACATTTAAACCGGACATAAACAAAGGTCAATCTTTTGATAGTTATTATCTCTTAAAAACACGCTTTTTGTTTTAACAACAGGAATTAATTTTAAATTATTTTCTCCCACTTCTGTGTTTTGACTTTGAAAAAATGAATTCCATATTTGGAATCATGATGTTCATATTGTGTAAATAGGTAACTTTTATTTTTAGATATTTTGAATTATTACTTCGTTAAATATTTTATTTACCATGGTTAAGGGTAAATCCGGTAAATAAGGGTTAAAAAATAATATTATAATAATACTAAATTACCCTAAAACGTGTCTTAACCTTATTGGTGGATACATGTCTGACCATGGACATCTTTGGGTCGATTTTGGGACCCCATGGAGCCACTTTTAGGTGATAGGGACACTTTAGACATTAAATAATTTAATTTATTTATGACACAATAATGATGCAGTAATTACTATAATAGTGAAAAATTAAAATAATTGATATTACAAATACCCAAATAAAAATAATTTGAGACATTTTATGAATTAATCTAATTTTATAGGATAATATGACATGTTAGGATTGATTTAATTAATTTTTTTTGAAGTAATCATTCTTTTATGATTTTTATAAAAATCAATTATTGAATAGTGTCAAAATTGACATAAAAGAGTTTTTAAAACAAATATTGTATTATTAATTGATATTAAATTCCTAAAAATCTAATGTTTGGCCAAGAGACTTATATCATGATAGGTGTATCATTAATAGACCACTTGGGGGTCGTTTGGATGTATATAGTAAGTTTATTACCTATATAATATAAAAATACAAAGTGACATGGTAAGTGTCAAACTAATTAACAAAGAGTTAATACTTAAAGATAAGGATAATATAATAACCCAAACCTGTCTAAATCCTATTGGTTTAGTGGTTTTCGACCTATACCCACCTTAAAATTTAAATAATCCACTTTGGAGCCATCAGAAACTGAATATGAATTTATTATAAAATAATATTTCTAGCATTTCCAAAGGTGCCTCTCACCCCTCTTATAAAAGGGCACTCCCCCTTATCACTAATTCACACATTCAAAACCTTTTAGTTTGTTAAAACACTGCCCAAATACTCTCTCACTTTCCCTAACTACAACCTAAAGGCCTTAGTTTGATCATAAATCCAACCTAAGGAGTCCTTTTGATCAAATCAAAAAGAAGAACCTGAAGAAGAGGTAATGATGTCACCACCCCTTTTCAAGTTCCTTTCATCTTCCACTTCTTCATTCTTTGTTATTACCATTCTAAAATAATAACTAAAGTAAATAATATATAATTTGATTTTATTATAAATATGGTACAACCATATTCAGTATTCTATCCAGCCTTTTAATAACATGTCACCATACGTGCGTATGTACGGCTTACTGTCTCCACGTCGTGGTGTAATTGTCATTCAATAAATTATTATTTGGATGGGTATAATAATGATGTTTAATTCCTGTAAATAATAAATATAACATGATAATTATTATGTCAATATGATATAAAATCTAATTATATTTTATTTTAACATCAAAAGAATGATATTGTCACTCGTGCATATGTACGGACTACTGTCTCCATGAACGCGATGAGATTTATTCTCCATCATATACATTCAAGTATAATTCTCATTTTATGATTAAAAATAATGTTTAAGGAATTTATGTAATTCTGGATTTGAATAAGATACAACCTATCCATAACAAATACGACTTACATAAAAAAGAATATAAAGGAAAATGAGTAAGTTGACACCCGAAATGACAACAATACTAAGATATTATTAACAAATCAATGTTAAAAGATCATATATGATATCATATTAATGTAAATGATTCTTGTATAATTAAATAACAATTATTTCACAATTATACAGGAGGTTAACCTACCATCGACCAAGGAAAAAGTACAAAGTAAGGGGTTTCTTATCTCACCCTTAATTTCGTGATAATTCCATTGTTCACCACTTATTTATTGCATGTGGTTTATGTGTACTACCCATGATTGTATTCATTGTGTAATATAATTTAATTTATGGGTATTTACATCATAATTGTATGATCCTTCTTTAATGGGTTTATGTTTCATAAGTTACCTAATCGATAAGGGAATTTGAAATTTCAATTTCCATTTATTCGGCTTTACGCAAACTTCATTGATTATTTTACTCTTAGATTATGTGTGGAATAACTATTCATTTTCTTATGTCATAATTTCCACTCCCCTTTTCTGTGGATATAATTTTTATACACATAATTACTCCCTTGATAATTTCTCAAGTCATCGATATGAATTTGATAAGAGTAATTTTAACTCATTCTCCATTTGTTGAGTTAAACATCCAATTCATTGGTGTTGTTTTTACAAGATTATATGTGAATCTTCATTGATTGTTTTACACTGAATATCCAACCACATTTAGTGTATTTATATTTTTCACCCATAAATATGTCGTTGAAGTATCCTTAACCTAAGGATACGGCCTTTATGAGAGAATTCATCTCAAATTACATTCCATTGAGACTTCTTTGTTATAAACCAAATCACTTTTATGTGGTGTATATAATGTACTTTGACATAGTATATCATGAATCCCTTTATTCTCATGATATCACAATGTTTTGATTACCTCAATTATTTGTATTCAAGTGTCTCTCTTTTGGTTAGAAACTCTAACTAAAATTCCATTTTTAAATGTTTTAATGACTTTTTCTTCTAAATCTTGTTCATTAATGTCCATTTTTTTAAAAAAAGATTTTAAGGGTTTATTTATATGGAAATCAATTTTTTAAAATTAAAACTCATTTTAAAAGTATCAAAGTGGTATGGGACACATTTATTCAAAAATATAATTTTAAATGGCTTCTTGACAAATAGTGTGACTTTTAAATGTTTTCAAGAAAAGGGGGATATTTCTCTGAAATAGTTTTGATAGTTATTTTCATCTATGTCGATATCATTCATTATTATCTATTGAGGATAATATTATACAATACAATCTTCCATATTGTATCTAATGAGTTATGTTTGACAGTGGATGTGCTATTTTTATAACATTCAGGGTTTCTGGTAAAAGTATTGACATTTCGTATGCTAGTTTTAATACGAATGTTTATGTTATGTTTAAGAATATTAATATGAGGAATGCATTGGACTTAGTAAGTGATGGGTGGTGCCCGTTATATCTCCTCGATGCATCGGTAGGTCTAATGAGGCAAACTAGTGTCTTGGCACAAGGCCTTGACAAAATTTTATTTGTAGTCTTGGCACGAGGCCTTGGCTATGTGGTTATGATAGTATGGAATTATTCATTCCATCATTATGAAAGTGGTTATTAATATTTCATGTGATTATTTGTTTAATAGAATATCCATTTGAATAATTAAATGGAATTATTTAATTTTATTTTTTCCATACTATGTTCATGTTCATGTTTAAAAGGCTTTTGTTTTAGTTATACATTTCCTTAAATGTTTATTCTTATTTATGAATGTTTCTTCTATATTGTTATCCTTACTATGCATTCGATCTCACCCCTTTTCTATGTTATATTTTTCCCAGGATGAGAAGAAGTAAATTATGAATGACCTGTAGGGATAGTATGAGGGGATAAGAGTGTGGACTATGGAGGATATGTTGTAGTAGTATTCATTTTTATGATGTAATGTAAAACTTTATGAATGTATCTAGTTATTCCAAGGATACTAAACTAATCGGTCTTTTGAGACATGATCTTTCTTGTGATCATGGCAATGTTATGTAATAATGCACCGAATCTGGGTAACTGGGGTCGGGGCATTGCAATAATGTTATTTAAATGGTTACGCACTTATAGGATTCCTAGTCTTAAAAGTATCTGTTTGGAGTCTGAGAGATGTTAGATGCAGTTGAGTATAATAATAGGATATGATCATAGTGTGGTTGTGAGCTATAGTATATTATGTTCTTTTTTTCTATATGATAATCCACCCCGTCAGATAGGAAAACTGACACCGCACAGATTCTGGGCCTTGGGGGTGTTTTCCCTAACATTACGGTGGGAGGAAGGATGGATGATTACCCCCTTTGTCCCCGGTCTCTTATATTGGTAGTTACTTTTATTGGTCGGAATAGTAGTTAGTTTTCTCCATATAAGTGTATATAGGGTTGTAATGGCTTGTGGTTATTCACACACACATATATTCTTGATATAGTATCCAATGGACTACTATAGGTGTAATGTGTATAGGCTGTGATGGCTTGAGGATCCTTACTCAGTGTGTGGGTTGTAATGGCTTAAGGTATAATTCCTGACATATGATACATGTTATACAAGATTTAGTGTCTCTTAGAAACTACCTGGTTACTTTTCTTAAGGGTAGGTAGTGGTTTTCCTGCATGAGGTCCATGTTTTGGTCTTTTTCCCAGGTGTCTCCAGAAAATCCTTTTTGGAGAGAGATGGATTAGGACGTACAATGTTGGGGAAAAGCGGCAAGCCAATGGGGATGTAGTATTGGGGTACCCCTGATAATAATTATTATATTATATACTCTTGTATGTGATACATTGTTAGAGAAACATTGTTGAGGCTGAAATCATAGTATATCTGTTTAAGTGATGAGTTAGTTTAACTATTTGTTCCCTGTGATTCAGCATTATATCTTTACTTCTTCATAAGAGGTGCCATGGAGGATTCTACTAAGTGTACTATTATACTCACCCTATTATTATATAATGTTTTTTCCAGGTCACTTGTAGAAGGTTGAAGTTTAGGCCATTTTCTACAAGCAGGGGGTTACAGGAGCTGTTCGGGCTTGTGAATGGTGTTTTTTTACATTCCATTAGTACATGTAGTTTTTCCATTCAGTTGTAGTGGTTTTGCATGACATTAAATATGTGAACTTGGATTTTCTATTATATTTTAGTCTGAGTTTGAGTTTATTAGTTTCTATCTTATCTAACTCTTCTATATGTGTTCTCTTACAGGGTAATTCCTTCCATTTGTGTGTTTACTACACCCTTGGTGCTAGTCACCAACCTGGGGCTATTGGAGTTGGGACTCAGGGTTCACTATCTCCATTCTCACATTTTTTCCCTTGAGGGGTAAACTTTTTGGGGAGGGGTCATGACATAGTGGTATCATATGCTTGGATAAGGGATAGGATATACATTGGTGTTAGGAATAATTGAGGCTTCATGGGATGTTAGGGAAACAGTTTCAGTCATGTTTAGAAAGTGATGTAAAACTAGAGACCTACTGAGACATAGGTGTTTAGACCCCCCCTGTGATCTGATACTCGGACCTTTAACATTACAATGGATACTAAAAAATTTAATTCTAGTTGCAGGGTAGAGACTAATGAAATGATCATGCACAATTCTTCTTTGTTCTTTTGTTTGAATGGTTAGACCTTGGGAATGTTAAACATAAAATTAATAAAATAAAACAATTAATTAAACAGTGATGATTCTTCCACATTCCTGGTTAAGAAGATCTACTATTTTTTATTTTGCAGTTACAGATCCAGGTCGACATCCTCATCAGGATCGCAAGGAAGATGTATAGTAGGATATTCCTGCATATTGCCGCAGGGTAGAGGAAGATGATGACAACACATGGAGGAGGACACTTTGGGATTTTCAGCACTAGAGTCTTCAGTATGAGGGATCCATGTTAGATGCACTCATGGAGGACTGGTTGGAGGAGGTTGATATAGGATTCATTTTGATCTGTGCTTGTAGGGAGAACTAGGTGCCTTTGGTTGTGATGATGCTGCATGGAGTAGAAAGGCATTGGTGTATCACATTCTTTGGGGATTGTGAGGAGTCAGTGATCTCATGGGAGGAGTTCTGAGACAAGTTTAGAGTCGACTTTCTTTCTTCGACCACAAAGGCATCCAGTCGCCAGGGGCTTCTTTCCCTTCGACAGGGGAGCTACAGTGTGAGAGAATTTGGAATCAATTTCTGGAACCTTTTATGATATGCCTCAGAACTATTGCAAGATGAGGATGTTAGGGTGAGGTATTTTGATGAGGCTTTGCATCCAGAGATCCAGCACCAGGTCACCCATTTTTTTCTAAAGACATATCCTGAGGTGTTTGTGAGGGGAGAGGTCATCGAGAAGAAATTTTCCAGAACTAGATCATCATGTGAGGTGAGTCGCCATGATTCCTCATGATGTAGTGTTATGGTCCAAGGTTCCCTGCTTTTAGGGAAGAATAGTTTTTGTTCGGTCGGGGGTAGGTCCCATCCAAAAGCATCTCGTTTCTTTGGGGGAAGAATCTCTCAAGGATATGCCAAGGGATTTGGCACATTTTTTATTGTTGTGGTAGAGGTCATCGGTAGTGATATTGCCTAACCTTTTCGTGCAGTCATCTTGCACCAGTTGTTCCACTCTAGGTTCCTCCATTGAGGAAATTCCAACCGAGGTAGCAGCAAGAGGTTGCACAAGCTGTGGATCAGCAGAGGGTATGTGGGGCAGGAAAAGGACAACGTTGTGATGCTCCCCATCCATAGAGAGCAGAGCGCAACCATGGTGGTGGTCGGCATCAGGGTCAGAGAGGTCATGGAGGAGGTCATGGTTAGCTTCATTCTTTAGCGTTTCTAGTGCCATCCAAGCCAGACATTGTTCAAGGTACCCTTTCCTTATTTTCAACTTTGGTGTATGCCTTATTTGATTTAGAAGTTACACACTCCATGATATCACCTACCATTTTCCATGATTTGGGACTTGAGTTTGAGAGGCTTCCAGTGCCCTTAGTGTTGACTATGCCAGTTGTTGGTCGAGCTAACATATTTGAAGTATGTAGAGACTGTGACCTAGTGCTGGGGCAACACAACTCTTGGGGATATTTCTAATGTTTACTGATACAACCATATTATTTCATCCTCGTGATGGATTTTTTGTATTCGATGTAAGATATAATGGATTGTTTCACGAGATAGGTTGAGTTCTTCGATGAGGATGGAGCGCCAATAGTTTTTTTGTGACAGAGACCCTCAGATGGGTTAGAGGCAAGTTATGTCCTTATCATCCTTGATGGATGAGTTGATTTTGAGTTCTTCATAGGTTCAGCAGTTGGCGTTTCATATTGTCATAAAAGAATACCCCGATGTATTTCTAGAAAAGGTTGTAGCATTACCCCCTCGATGAGATATAGAGTTTGGGATCGATCTTCAACCAAGAAAATCTCTTATCTCTATGTATCCATATAATATGAGCCCTTTTGAGATAATAGAGTGATGTATATATCTTGATGGTATATTACAGTGTGGTTCTGTTTAGTGGAGTCTGTCACTATGGGGTGCACCCGTTTTTTTCATGAAGAAGGATTATGGTAGTTTGCAGTTGTGTATCGATTATATTAACTTAAACAAATTGACAGTGAAGAATTTTGTTTCTCTTCAGTAGATTGACGATTAATTCAATCAACTAAAGGATGAAATTTTGTTCTCAAATATAGACATGCGGTTAGGATATCATCAGATGCATGTGAAGGATGAGGATATCCCAAATACTTCTTTCTGTTGTCGGCGTGGGCATTACAATTTCGTTGTACTGTCGTTCAGTGTGATTAATGATCCAGATTTGTTCATGGGAATGATGAATGTTATGTTCTATGATTTCTTAGATATGTTCATCGTGGATTTCATCAGTGACATCCTTGTGTACTCCATGTCTGAGGAGGAGCGTCGAGAGCATCTACACACCATTTTGGGAGTTTTTTTGCCAATATGAGCTATTTGGGATCTTTTAGAAGTGTGAGTTTTGTCATCGAGAAGTCCATTTCATTGGTCATGTTGTGTCCCAGCAAGGACTATATGTTGATCCATCGATGATAGAAGCAGTTTTTTCTTGGGCGGCCCCTAAGACATTGGAAGAGGTGTGATGTTTCCTTGGTCTTGTAGGATACTACTGTAGGTTCGCAGCTAATTTCTATCGAGATGTGCCTCCATTGACATCATTTACTAGGAAGGATCAGGCATTCACGTGGATTGATCAGTGTCAGATAACATTTGGGATTCTGTTGGAGATTTTAGTTATTGCTCTGGTTCTTTGTCTTCCCGTAGAGGGAGTTCAGTTTGATGTTTCCTGTGATGCTTCACATCTGGGGTTAGGTTGTGTTCTGATATTTTATAGATAAACTATTTCTTATGGGTCTCAGTAGTTACATCCCCAAGAACGTAACTATTCCACCCATGATCAAGAGTTGGAAGTCGTGTTGTTTTCTCTAAAGATTTAGATAAATTACTTCATTGGAGAGTGCTTTATGGTTTTCACCGATCATAAGAGAATGAGGTATGTTTTCTCTCTACGTGACCTAAACATGTGACAACATCTGTAGATAGAGTTCTATATAATAATATTACTTCAAAATATCATATACACCTGGAATGGGGAATGTCTTAGTTAATGCACTGATTATAAATTCACGTAGTGATGCACTTCATGAATATAGTGATTCTTGGAGAGTTATGGAACAACTATCATAATTACATCTTGATATGGGAGAATTTGGGGGTAGAGGATTCCATTTTAAGATAACACGGTCTTCTCTAGTGTAGAATGTAGAAGATTCCCAGTTTGGGGATCTAGTGGTGGAGGTCTAGAGAGACCGATTTGTTTGTGGAAAACCCTCTGATGGTTGGTATGAGGATGAATAAAACTGACTATTATAGAAAAGAAGTATATTTTTTCCTTTGGCGACACACGAGATGGTTCTTGTAGAGTTCCATAGTTCTCCTTTTTCTGTGTGTCCTCACATGACAAATATGTAATGAAAGTTGAGGAGTCAGTTTTGGTGGTCTGGGCTGAAGCGTGTGGTTACAGAGTTTGTGGCTCGATGTTTGGTCTGCCATAAGTTGAAGGTAGGACACCGTATTCTTGGGGGTCTTCTCCAGCTATTAGATGTTCCTCAGTCGAATGGGGAGGACATATAAATGGACTTGGTTACTATTTTACCTCAAGCTTATGGAGGACATGATTCTATTTGGGTGATAGTTGATCATTTATCAAAATCACCCCACTTCATAGCTATCAAAGTGTCATGATCAGTGGAAGTTTAGTTGAGGTAGTATCTAGAGGGGTGGTGAGACATCATGGCGTTCCAAGGAGGATCATTATTATTGTGATCCTTGTTTTACCTCCAAGGTGTGTAGAGGTATATAACATGATTTTAGTTCTCATCTGTTCCTTAAAAATACTTTTCATCCACAGACAGATGTTTAGACAGAGCGAACTATCCAGACTCTTGAAAAATGTTATGCTCTAGTGTCTTGGATTTTGGAGGTTAGTGGATGAGGCACATAAACATGGTGGAGTTTTCTTACAAAAATATTTTTCACTACATAATCATTATGGAATAATTCGAAGCCTCATATGGCCTACCTTTCCATTCTCCATTATGCTGGACTGGGGTCCGAGAATCAGTAAATATCAGATTAGAACTAGTCCTGAATACAAAAGATATGGTTCAGATGATTCATGAAAGGATGAAGACTGTGCATGATGGTCAAAAATCATGTGCCAATCAAAGGAGGAGAGCTTTGGAGTTTGATGTTGGGGATCACGTTTTTTGAAGGTGACTCCTCATCGTGGGAAGTCAAGGTTTAGTTGTGGGAGTAATCTTTTTCCTGGTTTGTTGGGCCTTCCTAGGTGTTGTCTCGTGTTGGATCTGTGGTTTATTGAATATCACTTCCCCCATAGATGAGCTAAATACATGATGTTTTTCATGTGTCAAAACTCTATCATTATCTTCATGATGACTCTCATATCATCAGTTGGGGAGATATCGATGTTGATGATGATGTTACCTTGGAGGAGCAGCCTGTAAAGATCCAATACCGCAATGAGATGGTGTTGCACATGCATTCTATCCCCTTGTTTTGTGTCTTGTGGAGACATGGTGGCATGGAGTATTGTACCTGGGAATGTGAGTCGTATATATTTTCTCAATTTCTAGAGTGTTTTTATGTTTAATTATGGTCATGTTAAAAAAATAATAAAAATAAAAATGATCTCTTTGTGGTTATAGACCTTTCTTGTTTAAGAGATGGATTTATTTGATGGCTTCTTGGGGCTTGCTCTATTACGAGAGGTGTCTCGATGTATGGTTTTTTGGACACCATTTATGGTTCCATTTAGGTGGGTTTTAAATCCCGGAGGATGATAATTTTTTGAGAGGTATCTGATGTAATGGCCTAGAACTCTCTGGTCAATTCCTATGTGGAAATATTGTGTTTGAGGTGTTCTGGAAGGTCAAAGTGACTTATCCCAAAAAAAATTACAAATTTTCAACTCTGTGAATAGTTCCACTAGTGATGCCGGTGTGAGCAGTTCCACCGATGAGACTAGTGTGAATAGTTCCACCGATAAGACCGTTGTGAACAGTTCCAATGGTAGACCTATGTGAACAGTGCCAGCGGTAGACTAATGTGAACAGTACCCATGGTAGACTGATGTGAATAGTCCATAGGTGATACCGATGTGAAAAGTTCCAATGGTAGACTGGTGTGAACAGATCCAACAGTAGGCCGCTCTGAACAGTTCCAATGGTAGACCAATGTGAACAGTCCCACTGATGAGACTGATGTGAATCGTTCCAAATATGGACTAATGCGAATATTGCCAACAGTAGTCCGATGTGTAAAGTTTCAATGGTAGAACGATCTGAACAGTCCCTCTAGTGAGACCTATGAGAATATTCCCAACTGTAAACAGATGTGAATACTATGAACTATAGACCGATGTAAATAGTTCTAACAGTAGACCAATGTGAATAGTCTAATGATATACCGATGTGTACAGTTCCAATGGTAGGCCGATGTGAATAGTCGCACTAGTGAGACAGATGTGAACATTCCTAATGTTATACTAATGTGAACAGTTCCACAAGTAGACCAATGTGAATAGTTAAAATAGTAGACCGATGGGAATAGTTCCAATTGTAGACCTATGTGGACCATCCCACTAGTGAGACAGATTTGAATAGTTCCATCGACAGACCGATGTGAACAGTTCCAATGGTAGACCAATGTGAACAGTTCCAACGGTAAACTAATGTGAATAGTTCTAAGGGTAGACTGTTTTGAATAGTTTTTTCCATTAGTGAGACATAATTTGAATAATGTTTCTAGAATAACAACCTTCTAATATCATCCCTTTCCCATTACCAAATATCTATTTCTTGAATAGTGTTTCCAACTTCCTACAATCTCACCCATTTGACATTTCCTATGACATATATTGCATTTAAGGCCTTGTTTTAAGGTATTTAAGGCTGAATCAAATCCCATAACTTCCGAATTAATTTTCATAAGGATCAGGATTCTTTTACTTGATCAACCTGTGTGGTTTAATGCAATCCACATTTAATGGAAAATCTAGTGTAGCCTAAATTGATACTCTATTAAATTTTCTAAAGGGATAATTTAACTTCCTCCCTTCATATACCTTCTTGTTCCCTAGTGTGAGACACTCAAACCATTTCTTCATTCTTTAGGGGTTATATAATCAAACGTTAATCCTAGGCTTGTTTCCCTTTATGTTTCTTCCAACTGCTTGCACACCCCTGTTTTGGTGTACCCAGCAAGTGTCGATCCTTCATTGATATAAGGTATGATATACCTCTATTGTAAAATTCTCATTGAAACTTATCCATATTTTTTTAATTTACATGATATTTCATGTGATCCCCATGGTTCTAGTTGAGTTCTCCTGTCCATCAGATGGTTTGGTCGTGGCGCGGTGTCCTTGGGTGGGTACAGCTGTCACGGGGGAGAAAATTGTAATCCGTTGAGGGGGTTGTCCTCGTATAAAAAAGGTAAAGAACCATTTGAGGTATGGTATTTGTTAATTCTCTAGTATTTTCCACGAAAATGAAGTGTCAAGAATGTTTTATCCCACTAGATCGCAATGGAATTGACATAATAAATATTTGAACAAGATAAATAAACAGATATCGATCGTATGTTATTACCTCTTGTTTTGCTAAATAATGTGATATATATGCTTTCATTGTTTAGATATTCATTCTTGATGGAAATTCGTAAAGAATGTATAACAATATTAATTGTAAATTAATTTTCAAAGATAAATAGGCATGTAAATGACAAGTTGTTTGATAAATAAAATGCCTCATAGGGTTATGAGTTACCATGTTTCTTGCATAAGGGCTATGAGCCCAGTTGATATGATGTTTTTTCTTGTTTCTTGAGGTTTTATGTTAGCTTGGATAGATATAGTAATATTTGGGGATTGGGAGGCCAATTGGTTGTGGTAGTAGTTGTAGTCTAGAGTGGGGAGATACATCGGTTTATGCTTGTGGGTGTCAGAGAGGACACTAGAGATGATGAAATGGAATGGATGTAAATGTCTAAATGCTTGTAAATTCCTATTGGTTATTTATCTTATTTACTTTTTCCACTGCTAAAGGGAGATTTTCTTACTTACACTTCTTCCAAAAAGGTGTGAAGATACATGGGATACACAAAGTGATTTCTATGTTTATCTTCTCAAGGGTGGATGGTTCTACACTCTTTTTATAGGTGGAAATGAATCAACTTGTAATTAACCTACTCACCGTTATGATCCCCTTGTATTTAGTGGCATAGAATGGTTTTATAGAATTCCTAGGAATATGGGAAGGTAATTATGTTAGTAAATGATTGAATAAATTATGTTAACCCTTAGGGTTGGATCTTGCTAGGATGCAATGTTGGGAATGAAATTTAAAAGGAAAAGTGGACTTTCCGTGTGATGCTAATAAGATATAATGTGGAAATTTTTAATGGTTAATTAATTTTTAAATAATTAATTAACATAAGGTGTAACTAAAAAAGGGAATGAATTAATGTAATAATGCTCTTTAAATGGTTGTGTGCTTATTGGAAACCCAGTCTTAGAAGTAGCAGTTGGGGGTCCAAGATCTATTAGCTATAGTTGAGTCTATGACTAGCTTATGCCCATAGTGTAGTTGTGAGCTATAATATATTCTGTACTTCTTTTGTTTCTATATTATACTCCATCCTGTCAGTTTTGGAAACTGACACCCCAGGGATTCTAATCCCAGGGGGTGTTTTCCCCATCATTCTGGTGGGGGAACGGATGGCTGACTACCCCTTTGGCCCCACTCTCTTCTCTTGGTAGTTACTTGTGATGGCAGGGAAAATATTTAGTTTTTTTATATATCTGTGTAGAGGGATGTAATGGATTGTGGTTATTCACACACACATATTCTATATATAGTTTCATATGGGCTACTATATGTTTAACATGTATAGGTTGTGATTCCCTGGGGATCCTCAATTGATGTGTGGGATGTAATGTCATGAGGTAGAATTCTTGACGTATGATACACGTTATGCGAGATTTGGTGGCTCCCAAAAACTAACTGGTTACTTTGCATAATTGGACATGGTGTTTTTCTTGCACGAGGTGCATGTTGTGGTTCTTCACCTAGGTGTCTCCGGGAAAGCCTTTTTGGAGAGACGTGTCATATGACCTACAACATTGGGGTAATGTGGAAAACTAGTGGGGAAGTAGTCATGTGGTAACCTTGATATTAATTAATATATTATATACTCTTTTATGTGATAAATTGTGAGAGTATCCATGGTGAGGCTAGGAACATAATATAACCATTTAGGTAATGAGTTAGTTTCACTTGTTGTTCATGGTTCTTTATCATGCTTTCTACACTTTTTCTTGAAAGGATCTAGGGAGGATCCTAATAAGTATATTGTTATACTCTCCCTATATATATAAACTATTTTTGAGGTCACTTGGAGTAGATTTGAGATCTGTTTGATTTCTACTAGCATGGGGTGGTAGGAGCTGTTCGAGCTTGTGGTTACTGTTGTTTTTACTTTCCATTAGTACTTGTAGTTTATCAATTCAGTTGTATTAGTTTTTCATGAAATTACATATGTGTACAAAGGTTTTATATTTAATTTTATTCTGAGTTGGAGTTTATTGGTTTCTATCTTATCTCTCTCTTTCACACGTGTAATCTTAGATGGTAATGCCTCCAATTAGTGTGTTTACTATACCATTGGTGCTGGTCGCCATCTCAGGGCCTACTAGAGGTGGGAACCGAAGGTCAAAATCTCCCTTCTCACATTTTCATCCCAGGAAGGGTACACCAAGTTGGGCGGGGGTCAGGACAGAAATGTCAATGAAACTTAATATGAAAGAATAGTTATGATATTAGGAAAATTATTTCATACGATAAATGTTAAAACCAAGATTTCATTTACACCTTTCTTAAAAAGAAAAAAATGACTCATTTGGAAAACAATAAGAATATTCATTTAAAAACCCTAAAAAGAAAGTGAAATATGGATGAAAATGACATTAAACTAACACATGTCATATAAAATAACATTCTTCAAAATACTAAATGAAAAATTGGCATGGAAGAAAAATTTCACAATAAAAAACGAAATAAGGGTAGCATTCCATAAAAAACATTTCTCAATAATATTAAGTAAAAAAGATAACAAAATGATATAGAAAACACATTAATTCAATAGATAAATATAGGAAAAAATATATGTTTTTAATAGATTAAGTTCATATAATTTCATTTAAAGGATATTTAAACACATATAATCTATAATGAAAATGAGATTATAGAAAAAACCCTTACCTCAAGATTGGATTCCATCTTATGTTATTTTAAACTCTTGTATAATAAATTTAAATTAATTATACTTCAATAATAGAACCATATTCAGACTTATAATACCAAACATGGTTTAATTAAAATATATTATATCCAATTCATTAATAATATTTTATTAACATCATCATTTTAAGTGTCAAGAATTTGGTTTTTATATATGATTTATTTTGGTTATTTTTTTCCTTTCCCTTTGATCATAGTTACATCATCTATAGAAAAATAATAATAGCATTTATAAATTATCAATATATAATATCTCTATTATACCACATTTTATAATCATTTATTTCATAAACATTAAAAAATGTCTCGTATCGGTGGAAAAAATACCTAATAAAATAGTGTTATAAAGATCGACTGAGTAAGAACATGCTAAGGTATAATCATAATATAGCATTTATAGAAACTTTTTCACATCATAAATATTATATATATTAATTATGTAAAATTATATAACCATAGATAAATGGAAGACCATGATCATTAAATATATTTCTCAAGGAGATGATAGTTTAGACGCACTCTTGAACAATAATTCCATTTTATAAGGAGGAAAATGGATATGAAGAAGAAAATATTTTATCAATAAGGAATAATTATTAAAACATATATATCATATATATTCATTAAATCGATTATTTTAACCATCCATGAAAGGATGTGTTGGAAAATGAAGCACATCACTGTGAGGAGGTGGTAGTTTGTACATACTAATATGGTATACATTCATTTCCAATTTAATAGAAGGAGGTGGAGAATGGTAGTACCATAATAATAATAACATATAAGAATATATATTATACTAGATTAATTAATTTAGGAGGGATACAATAGATTTAGTATATTTTTAAGAAGAAGTAATCTTTGAAATAGTCATTAAATACGACTACCTCTTTTTTGACTAGCATCCATTATATTACACTTTGAGCTTTACTCAAATAGTCATAAGAGAAAACCAAAAGATAAGGAATAAATTAAAGTAAGATAGGATGATTTTATTAGGTTTTGAAAAGGATCATGGGATCAATGATTTTGAATAATGGAATACATTAAGTTCCATTTATAAGTAAGGGAAAGGACACAAATGGAATTACCTAAAATATTTAAATAATATAAAGTCATGTTCTTGTGAATGTTGAAAAAAGTGTCTAATGTGTGTAATTTTGGATTATAAATGGTTAAAATCACTTCAAAAAATTTATATATGTTTGAGTGGAATATTTAGAGTTCTATATTATTTGATCCCCCTGATAAACTAGTTTTAACCCTAACCATAGTAAAAGATTACGATTATTACTATTCATTATTAAAAAAATAAATTCAAAATATTGATTAATATTAATTATTTTATTCAAAATATGGAATCCATTTTTCAAGATTCAGTTTTTATATGTTCTCAAAATAATTTTTAAAATTTTTTTATGAACGCAAAGAAAATAGTTTTTAAAAAAATGTTTATTTTATACATAAAAAATGATTTTAGTTGAAAACAAAATTATAATATTGATTCCAATGGAATTAATTAGATAATTTATTATCAAACAAAATTAATTTTTTTAAACAAATCCAAATGAAAACAGAACCGTGTAATTACTTCATTAATATAAAACAACTAAAACAATTTTTATTTACATGAAAACAATACATGGATTTACAAAATGTTAAGCATATATTTATAGGATTGACATTATATTTTTATATTAATTATATGAATTAATAAATTTATATTTTGTTCAATAAAAATGGTTTTATATACAATAATTTTATTTGTATGTCATTATAACTTCATAAATGTGATCTTTTTTTTATAAAATCAGTATTTTTCACCCTTCAACTAAAAATAATTTTTTTAAAAAATATAAAACATTCACCATAAGATAATTTTCACATAAATATTTCAAACATTAATTTCATTTTTTAAAATAAAATTCCTATTAACGGAGGATAATAATTGATTTTAATTACACATAAAACACATCAAACCCATTTTTATTAAGATTTTATTCTTATAGAATAAAATGATTTTATTATTACACTATTACAGGAAAAAATAATTAGATGAATGTAAAAAAATTGTTGAATTAATTATTTATATTAATTAAATATTTTCTACATATATTTCGAAATTTGGTAATTCACATTCAAAATATCCATTCCAATATCTAAGCTATAACAATAATATTTAAATAATATTATTTCACTGTTCATTTAAGTCGGGGATTGTGTTTCATGAATTTAATAGAACATAAAATTTAAATAAATGAATCTAAAATATTGGGGTGTTACATTCTCACCTCTTGAAAAATTTTATTACACTCAACTAAAATTTATTTTGAACAGATCATGAATTTTTAATCAATTTTATTATGAATTATAATTTCAAGGAATATATTAAGGGACTTATTATTTTGTAATCAATGTGTACTTTAAAAGATATCCACTTGTGAATGTGTTTCTATAATATTATTATAATAATTAATTAGTACATTATAAAAAAATAATGATAGATTTATAATATTTTTTTATTCTGATGAATTATAATATTTCTACATAATTATATTCAACATTACAAGATAAATTATTTCCCTACGGTTTAGTATTTTAATTAATTCCCACTACTGATTCTAAATGATTTACTAGGAGTAATATTTGATGCTCAAAGAATGTAAATAAACATTTATGAAATCATATGACCCAAAAAACAAGGAAAATTTATTTCACATCTATAAATAAATTGGTTGAAAAGTTTATGATAATAATAAATATGAATAATCCTTGTTATGTAGGAATAATACATTAATTACTAATACATCAATAATAATGCCCATAAAAATTATATACTACGTTAACTAGTTAAACATGGATTATTTTATTCTTTATATACTTATTCTTATATCCTCAAAAATAATTAAAACATAGAATCAGTATTATCAAAAATACTACCAAAGGTATAAAAATCATGTATGTAATAATGGGATAATTGTTCATTTTAACAAAAAAATCAATATTTTAGCATTATAACAGGATTCTCACTAGGTGTATTGGTTAAAAATTCCTTTCAAGAGTGTTTAAGTATATTTATATATCCATGAAAAATATAAAATAATGTGTAGATATAGAGTCAAATAAAGAATGTGTTTACTATCAATGTAATTTTTATCACAACTAAAAATATTTCAACATTAGGAGTAATAATTTCAAAAACAAGGCATTACTCCCTAATCCTTTCTATGGAAAATTTCTTTAATTATTGTTGAATTATTTTTTTAGTTCATTGTCTATATATAGTCAAGACATTGGACAATATAGGTTTTTCCATTACATTCAAACACTTGATATCCTCTCTCTCCAGCCTTGAAAAAAAGATACATTCCCTTGAAGAAAGCATCAAGGTGTTTAATTCCATAATTATCACTTATGGGAAGTTCCACCATTACTTTATTTTCCTCCACATAATTTATTTTTTCCTATAGGTTAATCATCATATTTTGTTCTTGATTTCCTTTAAAAATATATGAATTTTATAATTCAATATTATTCATGATGAAACATTATACCATATCATCATATGATAAAAACATTTTACAAACTAGTTCCCTTATGACTCATGGCTTAAGACCATAATATTAATGGTCAATTTTATATAATGGTTTATGTATATAGTCCATAGTATTCAATTATAATCTTGAGAAATTTTCCTCTTACTTAGAAACAAAAGACCTTTATTTTTATCCTCCTTTAATAAATTTCCTTTCTATATCATCTTGTTTCTACTGAGATAAATATTTCTCAATGAATATTACCTTAAAACTTTTCCATTTAATTATATTTCACTCCTCATCCTATTTTTTATTTCAAATCAAGGAAGACCCTTAAACATAATATAACATTAATGGATACACTAAAAAATAACCTTCTACCTTTAATTAATTCTCATGGGCAGTAATATCTTTTCAAGGGATTTGATCCATTTTTTCACTATTAATAGTTTAGTAGTTCCATTAAAGTATAAATGTTTATGCCTCTTGAAGTGGTCCAAAATAATTGAATCATGTTTTGAGGTAATATTTGGTTATATATGGGAACGTTTTTTAGTCATAACCTAACTCAAGTATCTTAATACAGTCAAAATAAGCTCAATTCCAATAGCATCCATGTTGTCTTTTTCAGGATTAAAGTCACTAAATTTATTATGGGTGTTGAAATAATTTACATTCCTTTAATTATGAACCATTTATAAATAATGTTATATGTTATATTAGCTCATAAAATTATGAATCACAGTCTATAATTCCATATTTCGTGTAATGAATAATATAAATCGATGATTTATTCATAACTAATATAAAAAATATGAGCTTAGGGTCTTTAGAAATTTCATTAAATAAAATAATATTTTCAAATATTATATAATTGTTTGTAAAGATCATTTAAATTAACTGAATCATATCACCAGGAAATGTCTATCCATGTGTTTAAACTTAGGCCCACTCATCATGCACTATGTGAAGATCGATTTGATACTAAATCATCCTTATTTATGCTATTTACAAATAACTGATTCTATTCCACAAATATATCCACATTCCATTATTGAGATAAGGATTTAATTTCTTGGAATACACTTAGTTTTACCATACCAAAGTATCATGATATTATCTTATGCATAGAATTATCCTTAGATTCTATCATAAGTTTATGTTCTCTAATCTATGTTTTCTCATCATGTAATTATCAATGGTCCAACTAAATGTATTTTGATACCAATTTTAACATCCTAACTCCAATAACCAAAATAAATTTGTTATCTTAATATATTGGAATAAAGTAAAAGAGTCCAGAAACCAAAGTATATAATTGTTTAGAATTTTATGGGATATTTGATACATACATTATTCTCACATTTTATTCGAAAACACGAAATAAAACATAAATTATATTGAAAAATTTATTATTTCTTATAGTATTTCCATAAAATCATTCATCGATCCCTTTTTTGTATCTTGAGGGAAGGAAAACATAATAAAAAAGTGAGATTGAAAGCTCAGTAATGAAAAACATACAATAGAAGATATCATAGAATAAATAAATCCTTAATTATATGATATAGATAAATAATAATCAAATATTCCATAAATATAATATCCAAAAAGGTTAATATATCCATTGATGAGATAACATGTAATTACCCAAAATGTTTTTAATGAAACTTCTACATGATCTAAATGTAAAATAGTTATATATTATATTAACATACTTGTTTTTATGTTTATTGACTTCAAAATACAGTTCATAATTTTTAAAATTTCTAATATAGTCGTTGAGTAGTGATCACATGATTTGAATAAATATTGGGATTTAAAGATCCTATTTAGTCAATAAAATGTAGAGATGGCCCCAACCAATATATTTTCCCCATAAAAATCCCATTTTTCAGAGCTCGGAAATGAGGTTGAGTCATTGGGATTGGATCTTGACCAAGCCCAAAATGAGCTTTAACACTTTAGGCTTGAACAAAACCACCTATGGGAGAAGTGGAAGTTCATAGAGATTACCACCTGAGTGATGTTATCGGAGCCACCCTAAGAGTCTATCATCATCGCACTCCTTACCCTTTGGTCTTATGTGGGTGTTATAATGGGTTATGTAACAAGACCTTAGCACTATGACTATGTTTATTATTTCGGTATAAAAAAAACATATACATTCATTTTATTATTGTTACATTGTAAAGAGTTTGTAATGAAAAAATAGAATTTTTAATTAATATTCAATAAATAATTATATTATAATGAATTAATGTATTTTTAAATTAAATACTATTTTCATTAAATATTATTACTAAATTACTTTTTATATAATCTAAATGACCGTATAATTATTAGGAATACGATTGTGATTTTTGTAATGGTTTGAAAGTAATTTTGGTCAAAATATATGAATTTTTGATAAATATTGATTTTATTTTAAAAGTAAATATAAAAAAAATTATAAAATTATTAATATAAATTGAATATTATTTTTTTAATCTGGATGTTGGAATTATTTAATGGTGAATATTATATAATTTTCTGAGATAGTCATATTTTTGTGTAAAAATTATATACTTTTTAAATATATAATTTTTTATGACATCGTAATAACACAATGGTTATGTAATAAAATACTAAAAATGTTATGTTCGGCCAATATATGTTTTACCAAAAAAAAATGTGATTTTAGGTTTGTTTGATTTATTTTAAAATGCTATAGTGGACCCTTCAAGACTTATAAAACATTTTAACTTTTTAAATGGATTTCCTTGAGAGTGTGACTCACCTATATATTTGAAAACCTATTATTTAAAAAATAAAGATCATTGGATTTATAAAATAATGTTTCACAATCTTATTTGGGATAATACTTTGGGGAAAAACCAAGGGATGGTTTGTGGTTTTGATTAGTTTAATGTTTTGTGTCCCAAAACAATATAATAAGGAATTATCTCTCTTTCCTTTATAATACCACCCAATATCCCACTTCCTCTACACTCAATGCCTTTGGTGTTCATCCAAACTCCATAATAATCTCTCTATAATCCTACCAAGGTTCCACAACCTCCCAATAATCCTCTCTCAATCCCCTCCCAAGCCATTGGGATCACCCTTCCAAGTAAGGGATTCCTTCCTTTCTCATTTTATCAATGATTTTTTATATATTAATGCCCTGTTATTTTCAATTATAAATGTTGGGGTATGATTTGGAACCTCCCCATACTGACCAATTTATGTTTTAATGATGATAGACCCCTTTAATCTAACATTAATGCCTCCCATGTACACCTGTTACCATGCAGAAATTCTATAAGGAATTTCTCCTTCTTCATTTAGATTCAAGAAATTCATTTGTATTATAAATCCAAATTTCATTATTTATGTCGGAACATGAATCTATATTACCCAATTACTATCCATTTCATATAAATATGATGATACACCCTTTTCTATCTCATCAACCTTTTTATGAAGTCTTATGTCACACTGTTATGCTGTCGAAATTACAACACCATTTTCCAAGAAAAAATTATTTTGTAGTGAATACCATACCCATTTATCAATCAAGGGTATTCTCATTTTTGCACATATACATATTGATTAAATAGTATCTTTTATTAATTCCACATTCCTTTATCGTGGAATAAATGATGATGTTTAAAGATTCCATGTTGTATGTTCTTGTGGAACACTTATGCATGAAATGAAATATTTAAGAAGGGTGTGCCCTGATAGAGCTCTAATGCATTGGGTAAATATTAGTATCATGATAATTCAAGTGAAATGAGGGTTTAATAATGTTAATTCAATTGCAATTATGGTTTACTCATTCTCCATCTTCAATGATACTTGGTTAGTGCTAATATCATGTTAAGTGTTGTTGCCACATTTCCATGTTATGATAATCATACTTTATTATTCAATTAGGTTCATGTTTTTTTACAAACCTTTGATATGCCTATTTCCTAACATGTATTTTAATCCTAAATTTATTACTTTTTTACTCACTTAGTGGGCTTTATATCTCACCCTTGTCTTATGCATGTCCTCACGTTATCCCATGCAATGCTATGTATGAGGGAATGTAGTGGTCATGTAAAGGATGATTTCAATAATGATTTGTGTTTCATGTTTTATGTCATTATGTAATGTTCCTAAGACCCAAATACACTATACCTCTCGATATTCCATGATGCATCAAGTGATTATTTTTTGTAATAAATCATGTTTATGTGTTTAATAAATAGCAGGGTTGTTATAGTTGGTATCATAGGATAAGTTTAGTTATTTTTGGGATTAGGATTAGAAAACCCTAGTGAATGCTTTTGGGATAAGACTAAGTATAATAAGAACATTCCTATATTTTGGTATGTATTGATTATTTGGTTTATCAATAAAATACATTCTTTCCTGGATACAAGTAGGTGGAGTTGTCTCTACCATAGATGTTATTAGGATTGAAATCTTCAACAAGGAGTTTCGGGCTTCACCTATGGTGTCCTGGTATATGGAAAAATGTCTTCCTACACTCTTGGATATGACATTCCTAGGGGATATTCATTGTTAAATTCACAAGATTAGTATGAACCCTTATTAAGTGAATAAAAAATCCCTTAATAATATATGTTGGGAAAAAGATCATGGATAACATAGATTGAAGCTTATAGTTTCATAAGTTAAGGAAATAAAGGTTATTTATAATTTATCCAATTTTTCCCCGTATTACCCTTTATGTGTTACGCCTAAATTTTCTTTTATTCTAGACAATGGCCAGTAATAGGAGGACTTGGGATAACAACTGATGTGATGATCAATGTGATGATCGTTCTAATGAGATTCTCAATCCAACAGGAGTGGGAATCATGAACTTTCTCAAGATAATATCTCAGTTAACTCATGATTTAAATAGAAATAGGTGTCATGAAGAACATTAAACCCCCCCCCATAAAGAACAAGTCCCAATCGAGGGATTCAAGAGATAAAGGCCACATACTTTTAATGGACCATCTGATCCTTTAATCTTCGAACAATGGATTAACTCCATTGAAAAGATATTCTCCATACTTCAATGTTATGAACAAGAGGAGTTTCTTCTGGCTGATTATCGTAATTAGGGTGAAGCAAATCAATGGTGGACATTGATAAAAAATATGAAGCCTGAGTTGGAGATAGAGTTGTTGGAATGGAATGATTTTTTGAAGATGTTTTTCAATAAATATTTTCCTCACACCCTCCATCTTATGATAGAATGGGACTTCCTTGCCCTCAAGAAAAAAGATGAATAATCCATCAGATAGTATGAGGAAAACATCAAAAGGATTTTAGGATAAGCCTCTAGCTTTGTAATTACATTCGAATTCTAGGTTGACCTGTTCTTTGGTGTGCTGAAACCTAGCTTACAGAAATCCCTTGAGATCTGTGACTTCGATATTTATGAGGAAATTGTCTGATGTGCCCTAAAAGTTGAAATGGGGATTAGTCAATCACAGGGTTATTATGGGGATAATAAGCGTAAGGTGGACTTCAATTATAGGGATCAAATGGATAAATCCAATAGTACTAAGAAGATCCAGCACCCCACATGCAAAAGGGGTGGAGAGAAGCACCTCTGAAATTTCCTAAAGGGGACAAGGATATGATTTAGGTGTAGAAGAAAAGGGAACCTAGCCATTAACTACTGAAAATAGAAACCCACAACTGCGATAGAGGGGAGGAACACTTCGTTCGACCCTCAACACATTGTTCATTTCTTCAAATTCAATGAACCAGGGCACCTTGAAAATTAGTTCCCTAAGCCCAGGGTTTTCGGAGGCAACCAAAAACCTATAAGGTAGAAAGGGAGGGGTTTTTTTATCACTACCACTAAAGTGATCCCCAAAAAAGATGTGGTGACTGGTAGGCTGGTTATTCATTAAAGAATTGAGAACATACTTTTTGATTCAGGTTCTACGCATTCTTTTATATCCTCAATGTTTATTAAAACAATCCCAAACCCACCAAAAATCATGGAAGTAAAGATGTTGTTGAGTATTGAAATTGGGGAAATCATTGCATCCCATGAATATAACTCCTCCTCTATCATAATTTGTGAAATTGAACTTCCCAGTGAACCTATTCATCCTCCCTTTGGGTGAATTTGATGCCATTCTCGGCATGGATTGGATCTCCATTTATAGAGCCAACATAAATTTTCCCTGAGAGGGAAATCACGCTCTATATAGAGAACTGAATCCCAATTCTATAAAATTGCAAGGAGGAAGATCAATATTCATTATAACCATCATCTTAAACGTGGATATTACTACCCTTTGAGAATTTGTATCTAGCTAAGATGGTTGAGTCAAAGGAAGCAACCATCCTTGATGACATGCCTATTGTGAAGAAAGTATCAGAAGTGTTTCTCGATGAATTGTCTAGTCTTCCTCCTTGGAGATATGTTGATTATTCAATTGAACATATACCTGGGACATTTTCAATATCCCAGACTCCATATAAAATGACTATTGTGGAGCTTGAGGAGCTAAAGAAACAACTATAGGTGAATCTGGATAAAGGGTTTATACGCCCAAGTTCTTTACCATGGGATGCACCATTCCTCTTCCTCGAGAAAAATGATGGGTCAATGCACATTTTCATTGATTGTCGTGAGATAAAAAAATCCCAATAAATACAAAGTATCATCTACCACAAATTGTGGTTTTTTTATCAGTTGTGTGGAGCACAATACTTCTCCATGGAATATTTGCGGTTGGGATATTACCAAGTAAGGGTAAATAAGGAGTATAACCCCAAGAATGATTTTTTTATAAGGTACGAGCACAATAAATTCATATTAATTCCTTTTGGACTCATTAATTCTCCAAAAATCGTCAAGGAATTGATGAATAGTGTATTTAGATATTACTTTAAAGAAATTTGGTAGTATTTATAGACTATATTCTAATATACTCCAAAACCAAGCGGGGTCATGAGGAGAATCTAAGAACTGTACTACAGACCTTGAAAAAGGAGATTCTCTAAAAATGGTACATAAATGTGAGTTCTGTTTTAAGGAGGTCTCATTATTGGGTAATAACATCACAAGCAATGGGATATTTGTGGATCCCTCCAAGATAGATATAATTAATGGATGGCTGAGGCCAACATCGGTAATGGATAGTCGTAGCCTCCTTGGGTTAGCCAGATATTATCGTTGATTTGTGAGAAATTTCGCTCAATTTTCAAACCCTCTAACGAAGCCAACTTGGAAGGGATTCAAGTTTTCTTGGAATGAATAATATGAAGAGAGCATCAAGGATTTGAAAAGGAGACTTATCATTTCACATGTGCCCACATTACCCACGAGTGGAGAACTTTTTGTGGTAGTTATTGATGATTCGTATAAGGGCCTGGGTTGTGTGTTGATATAAAATAAACAAGTAATTGCCTATTATTCAAGGCGATTGAAATTTACAGAGAAAACTATCCAACACATGATCTAGAGTTAGATGCAGTGATAATTGCATTAAAATATTTGTGGCGTTACCTCTTTGGGGAGAACTGTGAAATATATAAAAACAAAAAAAGCCTCAAGTATATATTCACACTGAAAGAGTTGAACATGCACCAATGAATATGGTTAGAGCTGATCAAATACTATGACTACTCAATCTATTACCACCCTTGAGAAAGCGAACAAGGTGGCAGATGCTCTATGTAGAACGGTCCCAGTGATTCAATCATTGATGAGAATTGAAAATGATCCAATATTTATAGACGTAATAAATATGGGAATGGGAATTATAATGAATGGAACATCATCAATACTTTCACAAATGATTGCTCAAATATCACTTTTTGGAAACGTTAAAGGATGCTTAAAAGAAATATGTTGGAATTAAGCAGAAGGTTGAAACTATCAGGAAAGGTAAATCCTTGGAGTTCAACGTTAATGAAGAAGGAGTTTTCTGATTTGGATGAATACTATGTGTTCCATAGAATCCAGAGTTAAAGAAGGATGTTTTGGATAATGCACATACTATGAATTTCTCCATTCACCCAGGAAACACAATGATGTATCGATATATTCAAGAGAATAATTGGTGGGACAACTTGACAACAGATATTGCTATGTATACATCAAAGTTCCTAGTGTGTCAGTAAGTGAAGGATGAGAGGCAGAAGTCTAAGGGGATGATGCCACCATTACATATACCAACATAGAAATGGGAGAACATCACAACAGACATTGTTATCATACTTCCAAAGACATCCAAAGTAAACAATGTTATCTAGGTTGTTGTGGATTGTCTTACAAAAACTACACACTTCAATCCTATTTATAATTAATTCTGACTAGATCAACCAGCCTGAATATACATCAAAGACTTGGTATGGATGTATGGATTTCCACTATCAATTGTTTTTGATCGATATCCGTGATCCACCTCTATGTTTTGGAAGATTCTTCAACATGCTCTAGATACTGAGATGAACATTAGTACGTCTTATCATCCTCAAACTGATGGCCAATATGAGAAGACAATCCAGAAACTTGTGGAAATGTTTAATGCATGCTCAATTGACTTGAAAGGAGGATGGGATCAACATCTCTCTCTTGTTGTGTTCTGATACAACAGTTTCTACTCCAGCATCGAAATGGATCATTACGAAGAATTGAATGGGAAGAGGTGTAGAAAACCTGTATGTTTGGATGCATACGGGGAATGAAAACTCCTAGGTCCAAATATGGTCAAAGAAATGGTGGAGAAGGATAAGAACATCCAGTATCACATTAAAGCTGCTCAAATTCGACAAAAGAGCTATGCTGATAATCATTGATGAGAGATAGAGTTTGATTTCAGAGACATGGTATTACTCTGCATATCACTGTGGAAGAGAGTTATTATATTTTGGAAGAATAGAAAGCTTAGTCCAAGGTATAATGGCCATTTTGAGATCCTTGATCGCATTGGAGCAGTGGCCTATCAAATATCACTCTAACCTAACCCATCATAAGTTCATGATGTATTCCATGTATCAATCTTGAAGAAGTACATACCCAAACCATCGTAGGTACTCAATCCAGATGTGGTGCCATTGGAGAATGACCTCTTCAATAAAGAGAAGCTGGTGGATATCATAGATTTTAGGGGAAAAGTCTTATGAAATATGAAAATTCCACTTGTCAAGGTGTTGTGGTGAAACCATAAGTTTGAAGTTGAAATGTGTGATTTAGAGAAAGTGATGAATCAGAGTTACCTACATCTGTTTATGTGTGGGAAAAGGAAATTTCAAGGGAGAAATTTATTTAGGGGAATCATTGAAATGACCCAAACTTTTGTTAATGAAAATTCTGCTTGAGATAACAAAATGTTTCATTATGTAATATTATTATAAAAAATATGATCTTCATTAGTTTAATGTTTTTTATTTCAAAATATCATTAAAAATTGTTATCGTTGCTAATATTTTAAATGAAAAGTGATCAAATGATTATTATAAATATAGGGATTTAACAAATCCAATTAACTCGGACAAAAAATATTATGGCCTCATCAAGTTGAATTTCCTTGTACGAAGCCCATATTTTAGAGATCAGAAAGGAAGTGGTGTCGTTTGGCTTCACTTTTGACCAATCCCAAGCTAAGCATCAACACGTTAAGATCGAATGGAACTGCCTATGGGAGAAGTGGATGTTGGTATAGATTACCACCTGAGCGATGTTATTCGAGCCACCCCAAGGGTCTGCCACCATCGCAAACCTTACCCTTTGGTCTTATGGGGGGGTTTTAAGGTGTTATGTAACAAAACCCAAGCACTATAATTATGTTCATTATATTTTAATATAATAAAGAATATACAT
Organism: Viscum album; assembly: GCA_963277665.1. Classification (NCBI taxonomy): domain Eukaryota; kingdom Viridiplantae; phylum Streptophyta; class Magnoliopsida; order Santalales; family Viscaceae; genus Viscum; species Viscum album. Next base: position 870,300,873 of record OY728161.1, on the reverse strand, counting down.
TCATTTTATTATTGTCACTTTGTAAATAGTTTTCAAATCACAGAAAGTATATTTAGTTAATATTCAATTAAGAAATACATTTTGATGAATTTATTGATTTTTGAAATAAATATTATCACTAAATTAATTTTTATATTATATAATTTAGCATATAATTTTTATGAATATAATTGTGATATTATATTAAGGTTTAGAAGCTATTTTTTTCAGAGCGCGTTAATTTTTTAAAAATGTTAGTTTTTATTTTAAAATTAAAAATTCACATATTTAGAAAATTATTTAGATAAAATGAACATTATTTTTGGAATCAGGATTTAAAAATCTTCCAACAGTTAATTTTTCCTAATTTTCTGAGATAGTCGAATTATTGGGTAAAAATTAAATACCGTTTAAATATATAATATGATTTATGACATAATAATGACCCAATAGTGGGTAATAAAATACTAAAAACATTATGTTCAGAAAATATATGGTTTACCAATAAAATAATGTGATTTTAGGTTTGTTTGAATTATTTTAAAATGCATTAGGGGACCCTTCAAGACTTATAAAACATTTCTACTTGTAAAGTTGATTTCCTTGAGAGTGTAACTCACCTCCAAATAAGAAACACTATTATTTTAAGAATTTAGGCTACTTTACATATAATATAATTTTTTCCACTCCCCTTTTGCAAAAACCATGGGTTGGTTTTTGGTTTTGATTAGATTAATGTGTGGTGTTCCAAACCTAAATAATAAAGAATTCCATATCCTTTCCTATATAAACCCTCCCAAGCTCCCAGTTCATCCTCACTAAAAGACATAGTAGTTCGTCCAAACTCTGACCTACTCTCTCTAGAATCCTTCCATGGTTCCCCATCCTCCTAAGAAGCCTCTATCAAGGCCCTCTGAAGCCTTTGGGATCACACATCCAAGTAATATATTTCTTCCTTTCTCAATTTAATCATGTTTACATATATTGTTATTCACATTTAGTTTAAATTATAAATGTTGGTGTAGGATTTCTCAGACCACCCCCTATATGGCCCTCATCATGTTTTAATGATGAGATACCGCATTACTCTTTCATTAATTCCTCTCATGTACACTCGTTACAATGTCGAAATTCCATAAAGAATTTCTCTCTCCCCATTTATATTCAAGAAATTCATTTGTATTATGAATCCAAATTCTATTAATTATGGTGGGACTTGAATATATATGCCCATAAAACATTCAATTTCTTGTTAATATTAAGATAAACCCTTTTCTCTCTTTTCAGAATTTTGTATGAAGTCTTATGTCATGTCTTTATGCTGTTGAACTTCCCCCCCAGTTTCCAAGCCAAAATTATTGTGTAGTGAATACCATACCCATTTCTCTATCAAGGGTATTCACATTTATACACATATAATTGTTGATTAAATTGTTTCATTTATTAATTTAAAATTCCTTTATCATTGAATAAATTATGATGTGTAATGAATCCATGTTGTATGATCTTTATGGAACAATTTTTCATGATATGAAATGTTTAAGAAGGTTATGCCCCGATAGCGCTCCAATGCATTGGGTAAAGATTAGTATCATGAAACATCATGTGAAATTAGGATTGATCAATCTAATTCAAGTTCAATTAGGGTTTAATCATTCTCCATGTAAAATGAGCCTTAGATCATGCTAATACTATGTTAAGTGTTGTTTCCATGTTTTCAGGTTATGATAATCATGTTTTATCATTCCTTTATGTTTATGTTTCATTTATGTTCTATTGATATGGCTATTGCCTAAAATGGATTGTATTATTCATGTTATAGAATTTTTTCATGCTATACACATTAAAATAAATATATTGTTCACAACATCTATATAACACCATCATAATTGATTGGGAAATGACATGAAAATTTTATACAAAAAATAGAAAAAATAAAAAATAGATAAAAATTATTTGATAAATAATTTCGATAATTTTAAAAATATTTTTTTAGTTTTTCTAGAAATCAAGGTTTTGGATGAAAAATAAATTTTGTTTGAAGGGAGAAAATAAGTTGATTTTTTTAAAATAAATATATTTTCATAATAATATTAAGTACCAAATAGTGGGAAAATGATAATATTAGTTGAAAATTTCAAGAATAACTAATGTATATGGAAATATATTTTATTTGTGATAGAAATAAAAATAAATCCCTTATTTGAGAATTAATAAAATTCCCCCACAAAAGATATATCATATAAAACAAGGTAACATATACACAAAATAATGGAATATCATCTGAATATGGAATATGTCTCGCTGAAATAAATGTGAGACAGATAACCCTTATATTAGGTTTCACTTCCTTCATATGTGTATAAGCTTTATGTATATTAAGTATAGGTTTAAAATAAATATATTAAATTATTATACTCATATATATCATACCATATATGATCCTATTATAATATTTTACCATCAATTTGTTAATAATATTTCATTATTTTCATTATTTCGGGTTTAATTGTATTATTTTCTCATGTGTGTTTTATCATAAGACATTTAGTTATTATACATTGAATATAAATCCAAAATATTTATAATTATATTAATGATATAAATATCATATTTTCTCATTATATTAATTTCTATAATCATTATTTGAGGTTGTATATGGAAAATTAATTGCATTTCGTTGGGGAAATAGTAGGTCGTACATACACATAAGTGACGATATCATTCCCATAATGGGAGAAATGTAAATAAATTGTCTAAAATACGAATCTTCAAGCATTTATATATTATCATATTATCACATATATTCATTAAATGTATCCTTATTACTTTCCATGTAATGTATAAGTGATAAATGAATCACAATGCTTCATGAAGTAGCAGTCCACTATAAAAATGAGCGACATTATCTAATTTTGAATAGAATAGAAATTTTGATGTTTTAGGTGATATAATAACTAAAAAACTATAATTATATCATAAATATTATATATATTAAAATATTAATTCGACCATTATATCCAACTATTATAAGTGCTAATGGAAAATGAGTTACATCAGTTCATGAGGTGAAGGCCTACCATACACAAGATTGAAAATTTCGTTTCCCATTTAATGGATGGGGAGATGGATGAATATTATTACATATACATAATAAAAAATATTTATATTTTATATAATATATGTCTTATATTGGATGTTATAAGGTTTGATTTATGGGTAAAAATAAAAAATAAAAAGATAGATATCTTTATTTATATGATTACATTATTTAAGAGAACCCCCCTTTGGATCTCTTCTTAAGTACACCTGAGTTAGTTTCTTGGGAATACCAGAATGACTATAATGGGTATAAGGATTTTGGGGAGTTTTTTTTAGTTTCTTTCAATCTAAATGGATTTAGAGTTACGAATATGTGAGGGGATCTAATACCCTACTATTATTCAAGAGGAGTGGAATTTTTGTAAAAACACAAAACATTTCAGTGATGGGATATCATTATCACCAAAATTGTCTTCCAAATTGAAAATTAAATGGTTTGAGGTATTATATTGTAGTAGACCAATCATTTTATTGTATTTTTCTCTTAATACACTATATTCAATAGATATCCTATATTTCACGATTCACTAAGACTCTATGGAACATAACATGGTTATTTATATCAGATAGTCGTAACATAGCCATTAAATTTAAATTTTCTAATTCTTTTATTTAAAATTTAAAAATCTTCCATACACGGTTGAGTTCAGGATGATATTTAGAGTCTAATAGAATTAACATAATTTTCAATGAATAGTAACCGACCCTTATGAATAATACCTTAACCTTATGAATAGTAATATGGATCTTGTGAATTTTATCCATACCCTTGAACGTATTAATAAATTTCGGCTCCTTAAAAATGAAGATAATTATTTTAAGTGTTTGTACTTTTCGACTAAATAATGATTTTGAAGAAAATTTTAATTCATCATAATTAGAAACATATTTTGGGAAAATCTTCATTTTTTGATTTTACATGTTGAAAAATGGTTGGGGGTAATTTTAGGGATTTATATGAAATATAATATTTTTTGATTAATTGTAAAATATAATAAATTATGATAAATGCTAAATATTTGATTTACAACATCATAGGTGATGTAATGTTGATGTAATCCCATTTGGTTGGAACTCACATGTCATTATTACAATTTTGGATCACATTAATCGAGACTATTAACAGTCTTGAGAAAAAATATTAATATAATAATTAAAATAATGTAAAATCTATCTTCCCCTCCACTATATAAACCACACCTCACCCCTCTTCTTCCCACACCACTCAAGATTCTAGAAATTCCTAAATTCTGATCAAATAACACCCAAAACTCCTCTCTCACATCTGAAACCTTCTGTTCTCACCAAAACGAAAAATAACAAGGCTTCATGGAGTTTCTCAAGGAGGAGTACTTGAGAGGTGAGCCTCTCTTCTCTTTTCTTTCAATTTCATTTACAAGTTCCATTCTATTGATGCTCTCTCTTCACTTACCCTCATACAAATGAAATTAAAATTCCTTTACCTTACATGTACAATATTTTCATTATTATAATAGAATATTTTATCATATTATTTCTTTTTTACCTTCCTTTTATACAATAAATGAAAACACCATCCGAGATGTGTTAATTTTTCTCACTCAAGGAATACAAGTTTTCAATATGAATTACAATCTTCAATACTAGTCATGAAAAATTTTCGATGGTTTAACCAAATAATAATATATTTATTTTATCTATTTTAATGTTCTTTAATCCTTACACACTCATAATATGTAATAATAAAAAAACAAGCTCATTTTTCCCAAAATTACCATGCCAAATCCGAACGTTTATCATTAACTCATCGAATGAGTCATCCTAATGCTATAAAACCTGAATCATTATAAGATCATTTATATAAATTTAATGTCACTAATTTTACATATTAACATATCATGATGTTTAACCACATTTCAAACAAACTTCCATTCATGAATATAACTAAACAGATCATGAAAACCAAGAAGAAAGTTCATCCAAAACTGTAAAATCATACCTCTTAAACCCATCAAAAAGTATGTTAATGAAGCTAAAAATGTTATAACATATCAATTAAATGTTTATGAGGTTCAGTAATTATTAATTAATGAACCTGAATTTGATTATTCATATTGTTATGAACAATCAAGAAGACCTTCAAGCATAAGGTAATGGATATCTTATCTCAATTTACATTCGTTGAAATAAACAACAATGACATTGGTTTTGTATTTTCCAAGAATATGTGTGAATGAAATATGATTGTTTTATTATTTATATATACTTTTATTATGTGGGATAATTTTTTTCATGCATAATTATGTCAATCATTTTTCATCAATCTAATGATACGTTCTTGGTAAGGGATCATCTCTCTCTCTGTCTCTTTTATCCACGAATTCCCCCAATGTATTGTCATTTTATATTAAATTACTAAATAATGGGGTATGTTTTATCACCTATTTTATACTATACTTATGATATATTAATTATTTTATATCCATTTTCCTCTCATTAATCCCTCACAAGAACCCATGTTACCATATCGAAATATTTGTAAGGGGTTTTCTCATCTCACTTCCAAATCTATGGGATTTCAATTGTTCTCATCTTATTTTTTATATGTGGTATATATGTACCTTCATTTAATATATAATATCATGATTATATTTATGTTCATAGTATTCAATGATTCATTTTATGATTATTAAATCTTAATCACATGAAAAGATTGATTATAATGTGGTAACATGCTCTCTCTCAATGTTCTATTTCATTGAGACTTACTTTGTATTGTGCATAAAATAATTCTTATGTGGTGTACCTAATTTCTATTTTAGATCTCATTTCAATTTAAATTAAATTTATATTAAATATTTTTGTTCTCATATAATGGATATTATTATTTTTTATATTGTATACCATTTTTCATATAATGTTTATTTGGAATGTTGTTTTAACATTGAAATTGAATATGAATTTGTATCCTCTACTCTATACAAATAATAGAAAGGCATATTTCTTTTTTATTAAATAAATTTATAAAGAATGATTTGGAAATGAATCATAGGTTGGGCTGAGTATAACCCCTCAATTCATTGATAGGTCTCATGAGACAAATAAGTTGGTGACAAACCCTTAGAGTTTGTTTAAAAAAATTAGACGGGTTTCTATCCACAAAGCTGAATTTTTTTAACGGTATTATGGTATAATGTTCCAGATACATGATATAAAATTTATAAGCATTATATTCATTAATGATCTATTATTACTCTCTATGAGGTTTTCTCTATAACAAAATCTATGGATGCATTTTCATTCTCAGTTTGTTAATGGCGTGAGTTTTTCATTTATTCACTATGCCATATTAATTATGTCAAAAAATTTATGACTTTGATATTATTGAATTCATGAATACACTATTTGTAACCCTTATTGAGCATTTGAGCTTGCCCCTTTCATTTTTTTTACCTTCAATATGTTATTAATAAGAGATAATTTATTGAGATTCTGTGGGTACAGTTTTTTGTTTTTTTTTGCATTGTTTTTTGAAACCATTTCCAATGTAATTTTATTTACATCTATATATATAGTTTATTAAATACAACTAAAATGATAATTTCTTCAATATTTCATTAATCCTAAACATTCCAATGTAACAAGTAATGCACTGGATCCGATATAGAGGAGTCTGGTTGTTACATATATGGTCGATAAATCACTCTATAAAAATAACAAAACACATTTTGTAAACATTTTTATTCTTAACTTATATTTTTTCTTTTCCTTTTCGTTTTATTTTTTCATTGTGGAAAGTTGTATTTTTAACCTAGGAACTTTTTAAATTAAACAAAAAATTAAATTATAATTATTACATAAATTGGACACATTAATTATAAATATTAAATCCAACGTACCATATAAATATCCTATATTTGTCGAAAATTAATTTTAATAAAACACATGAGCCATGAAAAAACACTACTTTAACATTAACCATGTCAATGCTGATTTTTCTCCCTAAGGGAAATTATATTCCGTATAAAAGAAAAAATGGTACTTGAATGGACCATAGTTGATATTTTTTTCAATTTTTAAATCCTTATAAGAATAAATTGTTTTTAGTAATTTTATATCATTTCAATAATGTCATTTTTTTACCAGGAAGGTTTGGATCAGACGAAAGTCTGATCCCCAAAATTAATTATAAAAATAAAGTAGGGTGCAGGATAGAAACAAACATAAGAAACTACATCTCCTCTAACCCATTCTCATCCCCATCCCCATAATCAGATCCCTCATCTTCCAGTGTCGCTGATTCCCATTCTGAAGAATCATATTTTTTTAAAAGTTCAATGTACTGCTTCTTTCATAAATGTTGCTCCTTTGTTAGTTTCTACTTGTAAGTTCTCTTTCCACCATTTTCTGTTGTCGAGTCGTAGTCCTCTCTTCCACCCTTCCTATAGGAAGATCTTGTCGTAATTGGCCTGGGCAGATCCATGTAGTCCCTCCGTGGTTTCATCCTTCCTTCTGTTTTCCCATTTATCTCCTTGCTCGGCATCTATTTGTTCTGAATCTTCACAATGTTGCTGAAAGTGGGACTGGAGTTCATCTACACATTATCGATTTGTAATTTCCTACTCGAAACACATTCAGTTGGGTTCTTTTCCTCATCACAAGACCTGTCTACTCTTCCACCACCTTGCTGTCCAACATCAGATCCAACAAGAGTTGTGCCAAAATCCATAGAGCTATCGTGAGATGGAGGGCAGTGAACCTCCTCCTTTTCCCCCTCTTCATCCTCCATCACCTCTTCATTTTCCAAATCTAAATAATGATTACTAGAGAAAATTATTCCGTCATCAGAATTTACCTAAACCAAAACAGAAGGTGCATTCGGACTTGGATCAACAGGATCATCAAGAGCTTTCTTCAGCATGAAACCCCTGCCCATAAATTAAAAGTCAGAGTTTGAAGTATCCATTCCCACACCACCAGCACCAAGACTCATTTTTTCAGATTGATAAGTTTCCAAAATATTCACATTAGACCCATCTACATGATTATTATCACCAACTTTACAAGAGGAATCCCTATTTCCATTCTGCTTCAATCTATCTTGCTCTCCAGGGCAGATGAACTCAAAGGATTCTCAGTTGCCTGCCTCAAGACCTCCACTGCTAATGGGGACTGCACACCCGCATGGCCACAAGTCTCTTTTAGGCTAGATCTTCCATGTCGTTTCCCAGCTGGGACCTCAACACAATCTGATGTTGCAGCATCAACTGCCACATCTGGGGTAGGACCTGATTGCTCATCCCTGACCCTACTTCTACACTTATTAAGATCATGCCCCTGCCTATGACAACCAGAGCAATAAGTAGTCCAAGAATCAAAAATTATATTCCGAGAATACCTATATTCCCCTTCGACCACAATCCAAACAACTTCAGGTGGAATCCTTGAGAGATATATCTCAACACACATCCTCATGGTTGAAGGATTTTTCATGGAGGCCGTTAGTTGATCACAGCATATAAACCGGCCAATTTAATTACCTATTGACCGGAGCAACCCATAATTTTGGAATGGAATAGGAAGACCAGGTAGCTGCAGCTAAATCACCATGTTAGGAGAATCACGATTCATATGATACTCGAAGGACCATCGGAGAAGATGAAACGAGACCCAGAATAAACTTTTCCATTTCTTGACCACGCCCTACCCAAGTCATCTTCATCAGCAAAGAGGATAGAAAATTGACGTGATCCCAGAATCCCTACCCGCACATGATGCTTCAAACCCCATTTTTCATTAACAATATTACTGAAATATTCCACCAGGGGTCGCCGCTGCACGAATCTTGCAATCAAGGCCATGGAGAGCATCGACGAGGCTGTAGAAAATTCTTGTACCATAAATGGAATGACATGTTGAACAGAGATGAATCCCAGGACCTTCAGAGCAACATGAATGTCGTGGATGAAGAACCCCACATCAGACGAAGGCTAGATGAAAGCGCAATCCCTTAAAAAACACAGTGTTAGAATCAAGAGCAGGAGGCACTGACCCCCCTCCCCCCACTGTGGGAGGTGAGGGCGTGGCAGCCGCCATCGGTGTAACCTAGATTATCGCCATCAGGGAGCTCCATCAAGACCCTTCAAAAGCCGTCATCTCTTCTTCTTCTCATTTGTTATAAAATAACATTAATATCAAATTTTACGTTATTAATTTAATTTTTTTTAATAAAATATCATGAAAATGAAGGAATTTGAATATAATCTATTAAAAACTTTAAAACATGATATATGTATCCCTAAAATTAAGGTAACCAAACAATTAAATAAATTTATATTAATTTTAATATTTTCAGAATCATTTATTTTATTTTTCTATTAAATACATCATTATTTTGTTGGTGTTGCCTATGAATTTATATTAAATATATGATTAATAAAAATTAAATAAAAATTAATCATTAATTTAATTTAATCATGTTAAAAATGACCATCCATATATATTCATATCATTCTTTTTCCCCTATGTGAACACATAATTTAAATTTAAAAACAAGAGGGTGGCATTTTTTCTTTAATTAAATTATTATATTGTTTTTTAAAGTGTCCCAAAAACACATAAAAGTATATACTTAAGTGATAAGGGTTTAAATATGTCCATCCAATAGATTTTTTTTCATGAATCATTAAAACTAACATTAACATATAATTATCTTAGTAACAGAATGATAATACATTCCTCCTATCTATATATATTTTCCAAGAACAAATTGGTATAAAAAAGTTAAATAATAAAACAAAAAATTCAACTTAATATATTAGATAATTTTTTTATTTAAGACTCATCAATAATATGTCCTACCAAATTTAAAGACCAAATATTTAAAATGAATGTCACCAAATCAACATTATATTCCACAAACTATATAATGTGGATCTTAATTATAAACTTTGAATATGTGAGTACATATTTCACCATATAAATTTAATGAAAACATTCATTATTTCATAAAATAAAATCACAGGTTGTAGAATAAATTCTACAATTCAATAAATGCAATATACTCCAACAGAGATAACATACATCACCAACGAATTTAATGGTTAATAATACTATCTTGTGAACATAAATTTTTAATATCTCAACATTTTACCCATATTAAGGGTTATCTTCAATCTATCATTTGTTTTCAAAGAATATTTACTTTCCATTGAATCACTTTTCTTGGTTATCAGAAAAAAAATCATATGCTTTCATATCTATAAAGAAATGGTATTGGAGTATAATATTTATATATTTCAAAATTCTTATACCTAGTATATTGTTAATAAAATACTACTATAACATAATTACTTAACAAATAAATAATAAAATTAATTATTCCAACTTATTTGTAGAATTAGAAAAATCATGACCTTTGTCTCTTAGCTTCTTCTAAGGTATATTAATTTTGAACTTGGGGAATTCATTTATGTAGTTCCCCATATCCTTATTGTTGAAACACTAAAAATAAAAGTTTCATTATTATACATTCATTCATGTACCTGATTTAATTTCTATCCACACTTAAAGAAAACAATTATTTCATTTAAGAAAGTAATAGGGTGTTTCATTCAATAATTATCACATCTGAGAAACCCCTTATTTCCATTATTCCTATAATCTATTTACTTATCTATCATTCTATTCTACTCTTTATTTACTTAAAATCCATAATAGTTAGATAATTATTTCTCTATTGGGATTGAACATGATAATATGTCCTCATATACTAAGAATGTTTGGGATACAAGTTTTCATCACAATATTGGATTAATCTCATCATGGAAACCATAATTCTCACTATTTAGATTATGTGTATTGATATAGTTCACATTCCTTCTTACATGATACATTTATAAAACAATTAATACACTATATAAGATTATAAATTAATGTATCATAATGTATAATCCTAAAACTAGTGAAACACATAATATAAGTTAAAAAAATTATTTCTGGACAATCTAATAATCATAAACAATGTTTCTTTGGGATGTTTTCTAAATTATAAAAATATTTTTAAATAATTCATTATGTTTTGAAATGAAAATGTGAAATATCCTAGGAATATTGCATGGGATTTCAAAAAAGGTGATATATAAGGATCAATGTTTTGTACCACTTGATGCTCAAGTTAATCATGAAAGTCTTTTTAAGGGTTATTACCCCTAGGTACACTTGTGTATAAACTATTTACACTTGAAGTATCGAGATAAGAAGTTGTTGGTGGGAAAACCACATAATATCTACCTTACCAAAACTTTGATATGTAATCCTATAATTAAACATATTATTATATTAATTTATAGGGTCATATTACTTAGTATACTAATTCCAAAATCTTGTACCCAAGGATTATACTAAACTACCTATAATACAAACTGTAAATACCCTTACTCTATTTTCCCATAATCAAGGTTTAGTTTATGATATTCGAACTAGATAAAAAGAATTGTATCTGGAAGAACCAAATAGTTTACTAGTCTTTGTAAACTAGATAAATTGTTTAAATTCATATTGTAATTGAAATCATAAATTAATAATTTTGTTTTCATTAAGTATTCCATTTTACCAAGAATATAATTGCATATCAATTACAATACACTTCCTAGTATTCTATGGAAAATATAACATAAGAACAGTGTGAGTTTAGAAGCACAGTAAGGGTAAGCCCACACCAAATGCTATGATAAATAAATATTCATAATAAATTGGGAATATTAAATAATTGAAACACATTACATTTAAATAATAACTTGATAATAATTTGGTAGGAATTAAGGATGATCAAAAATCCACATAAATTATCACACTAGCATGAAACTTATCCATGTATATTATAACTAATCGAATAATCACATGGACATCAATAACTAAATATATATCAATATGGATGAAGATGAAAGTGTCAACCAAATTTTTCATTGATTCACAATCATTGATAATGAGACATCTTTTATTCATGAAACCACAGAGGACCCCATACTCATTGAAAGAGTCTTTATAGATTTTCCTAAGAAGTGTCATAGAAAAAATGCAGAAATGAAAAAAGAAAACATCTTAAGGAATACCCATTGGCTGAACTCATTGGCTCATGAATTATTTACGAACTCAAACTGTATAACATTATAGGAGAGGAGTCTTTAAAGAATTAATTTATATAATTTAAATAAAATAATATTTTTTCTACTAAATATTTTGATTCCAAATCACAATAATGTGAGAAATATATGCAGAATATTACACATGTTTTTTTAAAATAAATTAAAATATATTTAGAGGATTCAAGAAGATATTTAAAATGGGTAACAATAAGGATGATAAAAAGATGAAAGGTAAAATTGATAATAATAATGTTTCTGAAGTGAAATGTATCTTTTAAAAATAATATAAACATAAATCCTAACTATCAAAAAATGAATAAATATATAAAAATTTGAAATTATTGAAAAATTAGAATAGAGAAAAGATGTGTGGATAGAGTTTAAAGGAAGAATCTAATTTAAGTGATGAAATCAGAAGTGAAATGGAAATAGATAACCTTTGTTTGATAATATCTACTATTAATTGGGTTATTTTTTATTATGTTTGTAGTTATTATTATTCTAAATATAAAAAACGTAATATATAAATTATAATTATAAAAAATAAAAATAAAAAAAATTGTTAATTTTTTATTTATATATATACTTAAATTTACAAAATAAAGAGATTATTGAAAAAATAAGAATGTGGAATAACAAAATGAATTATTTATATTTTTTTCCCTGATAAGAATAAAATGCATTTAGTGATTTTTTTTACAAAAATAAAATGGAAATATATAGAAAAAAATTATAAGTTTAAAGAAATATTAATATATATTTATTCAAGTAAATGAAAATTATTATAAAGTGATGTCAATGGTGAAAACTAATAAATACAAAAAATGTGTTTATTATAATAAATAATGTTTAGGTTATATAAAACATTAGTTGACAAAAATTATAAAGGAATTATAACTAATTTTACATGATTTATATGTGGATTAAAAGATTATTATTATAATGAATGTTCAATTATATTTCCCTAATTGTTAGGCCATACTGAAACATTTATTTTAGAAAGCATTCCTTCAATATTATGCATTATTAGTTGATTGAATTGTGTATAGATACCTACTAACTCTTATAATAATTTTATTGAACCCAAAATAGCATGGGTTTAGAAATTATTTTTAACTTAATTAAAATTTTCATGAAACATGCCTTAAGAGTCTTAGGGATATGTTCTAGATTGAGGGAGACTTCTTATGACACGTTATTTGAGATCTATAAAGCCTTATATCTTATAATTAATGTGATTATGACTCAGTTGTATTCAACAAAATCACAAAGGGGAATTTTAATAGATTTTTTGAATTAGGTATTTTTAACATTATTTTGTTTTTTAAATTATTATACATTGAGGGTTTAAAAAACACCAAATGGTTAAATAAAAATCATGTGATGATGGAATAAGTGTTAAATTGGAAGATAATAAATTTCTAGTTTTTAAAATGAATCTTTTTTTATTATAATAAAATAAAAAATATTTATTATAATTTTTTTATTAATCAACCAACGATAAATAAACAAGAAAATCAATGAATCCCATTCATCAAAGGAATTAACATACTTAACTTTATAACATACCAATTTTTTATCTCTAACACCTCATTTACAAGAAGATACATCCCTCAATGGAAATAATGAAATAACCTCACCAACAAACAACCAAGAAAAACTCTGTTATAAGAATAAATATGATCCTCCATTCTATGGAAAAAAGAAAAAGGAGGAACCCGATTGAAGTACCATAATTGAATATGTATAACTTACATTAAATAACTATGGAATAAATATGGAAGGCCAATGATTTTTCCTCATTAGAAGGAATCAAAAATTCTTAAATAAAAGGTCACTATTCATTGGGAAATCACGAAAATCTATATGGTTTGAGGAAAAATTGATCCTCTACATCATTTATAGGCATGATGCATAGGGGATTCACATGGTGTGATACCCTTTCACATTATATACAATTCATACTTTAGATCTCAACAAAAAAACACATACCCTTGACAGATTAAATCAAAATTAATTAGATTTCGTGTAACACATCATGAACCAGCCTTAAAAAATCATTAAACAACAAATACTGGATTTGAAACACTAGTATTTAGTGTATTATCAATCCATCTAGATTTTCTCATTTTTACCTCTCTAGACTCATTCTAGACCTCCTTCAACAACCTTCTGATTTAGAAAAACATAAGGGATGGACTACACAGATCATGGACCTTAAAATATAGATCATTTTGAAAAAAATAATGAAATATATTAATAATTTATATGAATAATGAATAATAATCATCGCATTAGTTAGCCAAAAGTTATGAATGAATAAAAAATCATTTAATGCAAAGAAAAGTTATTTTCCACAAAACATTCTCTTATTTGTGTAGTGTGTTTTTAACATAATATATTTAATAAATAATGATTTACTTATTATTTAATAAAATATTTAGATTATATATTTAAAAAAATAATTTAAGATTAATTTAATTTTAATTTTTTGTAAATGAATGAGAATAAGGTCTTTTTATGATACAAATTTATGTTTTCAACATGACTATGATTTATTATATTTTGTGAGTGAATATTAGAATTAAATATTGAAAATTTTAAAAATTAAATTTTATCAAAATTAAATATATTTTTAAATAACAATATCGAAGTTATATTAAGGTTAAATTTTGATATATTTCTGAAAGTATTATTTGTTTAGTGAATATTGATGAAATATCACTTTTATAGAAAACATTATTTTACATTCAAGTATTAAAAATTATAATTTTATTTTTAATTGATTTTAGATTTTAATTTGTTCCTTTGGATTAAAAAATTAAAATTAATGTCATTATAATAAATATTAATCTTGATTTCTATATAAAAACATGTTAGCAATTAAAAAAATTTCTGGAAAATTTTTTATCATCACATTTTGTGTATTTGTTTTTAAAATAATTCCAACTACCTATAGAAGTAGAATTTCTAAAACTAATTCAATATTTTAAATAAAATATTTTAAAAAAAATATTCATTTCCCATTCAATTTTGGTCATTATATATGTAGCATAATTTTAAAAAGAATTCAATTATCAGGGTAAGGGTTAAAAGTGTTTGAAAAGATTAAACTAAACTTATAGTAGTAAAAATTTCCTAAAAACCTATTTAAATGCTATTATATTGTCATATTTTTACCCTATATCATCTAATTTTAATATTTGAATTATTTCGGAACCATTATTATTGAAAAATACATTAATATATTTTAATATTTTAAAAAAACAAGTCTCCCCTCTCCCTCACTTTCAAAAGGACACCAAATATTCTCTATTATTCACAATTCAAGTGCCCGTTAGATTATTTATGAACATAATAAATCATTTAATATATTCATTAAATTATTCCGAGAGCCCAAATACTTCTAATAATACCAATATTTTATTTATTAAACTGTAAGACAAATTATTTCTCTCAATGTAGAGTTATAAAAGCTAACAAATCTATTTCAATTTTATTTCTAATTCCACCTTTTATAAACTTATTATTTCCAATAAAACAGGATTAATATATTTTTATAAATAATATTAGATTTTATTATGATTACTTCATTACCATTTTCGTTATCCTTTCCATAAAATGGGAAATTAAAGCACCACTCGTATAGACTTGTGTACTACCGCCTCTACGTAGAATTCGGATTCATTTTCCATCACCACCACACATTAATATTTATAATGATGGATTGAATGAATATATAGGATATTAATGATATGAGTAATATTTTTTAATGATAAAATGTTATTTACCATTGTTTCATTCTTTTTTAGAAGATGAAAACTCAATTGATGCATACTTACAGATTATCATTATATGAACAATGTAATTCATTTTTTTATATCTAACATTAACGCACTGTTTTAAATATTTATATAATGAATATATATGGTATTTATATAATTATTAATATTCCCTATATGATATTACCATGATCATTATTTAAGGACCAAAAACATCAATCCAAATCATACCATAAAAACAAAATAGTAATCTCTGGTAAATAGTGATTTTAATAAATAATTACTAATAAATGGGAATTTAAATATTATAATTTGATTATATATGAATATATATATATATATATGTTTTTTATTATATAATTATAATAAATATAAATTTATTATGTATAATTTTATTGTTCTTCCAATGAAATTTATATTTGAGGTAAGGGTGTATATTACAATCTCAACTCTTTTTAGGATTTTCTATGCTAAAATTCAGTTGATAGAAATATTATCTACCTTAACATTAAAAAAAATATTATCTTATGACCTGTTAATTATAATAATTTTTAACTATTAATACAATTTTATCTCTTTCTTAATAAAAATTATCAATATTTAAAAAAAATCGGCCTTATTTCCTCTCTAGTAAATGCATTTTTTCTTTATTTTCCATAATGTTCAAAAAAAAATATGAAAGTTATTACCTATATAATAATTTTTTTAAAAATCTCTACCTTTGAATTTATATAAAATTATTATTAAGGAATATTTCACAAAAAATTATTAAGAGGTCTTTTTCCACTTTCTATAGAATTATAAAATGAAAATTTTATTTCAACATATACAACATGAAAAAAATTTCCTCCCATCATAAAAAATATTTTATTTTAATTTTCCTCTTTAAGTAACATAGTTATTTTAATAGGGAATTATTTTCTCACAATTGTTGGAATTCTTCGTTAAAATGTTATCAAAGGAAAATAATATTTTTTTCATGATTTTAAATAATATTTGAATAATATTTTGATGTTATTTTTTTCTATTTCATCATTATTTAAGGAATATTATGATTTAATAAGGATATAATACACTAATACAATATTTATTCTTCATAGGGATGGTTTATTATGATGATGATGAGATGTTTATTAAACCTTTTTATTCTACATAAGTTATGCTATAATGATATTGTGAATGTGTTATGATCTTGGGAAACACATATGTATGGTTTTTATATTGAGTCAGGTGTTCATGGATTTATATATCCATCTAATTAATTATAAAAATTGGTATATATCATGATATAATTACAAGAAAAGTGTAATTTTTCACAATAATATTTGGATAATTTGTAAGAACATCTAACCCACTTTGATATGGGAAATATGTGGAAATACATGATCTATTATGGTATGATGGACTTGGTAGTTGAAATTGACATAATATGTTGTTTCTATTCTAATTATAATTCAACAAAATTATAAAAAATTGATATTCTTATGATTTGAAATCATTAATCGTTATTTATTTTTTGATGATTCCTCAATCTTCAGAAATAATTAAAAATTTATGGAATAAATAATGACCATGATCTATTAATTTTTTGGTAAGATATTATATTGATAATAACATGTTCTCATACCCTTATTCTCATTTTATGATTATATATGATCATTAACTAATATCTGTAATGTTTACACTTATGGAATGTCTAGTGTCACCCAATGTTATGTTTAATTTTTCTCTATGTTATGAAGAAAGTTACTGAGTATGACGAGTAAAAAGGGGTACCTTATATAATGAAATATGTTTTAGATGATAAATATTTTACATAAAAAATATTTTTATTCATATATTCTATAATAACATAAAAAAAATATTGTTCTCAAGCATTTTTATTTGAGAGATATATTAATATTCATAAAAAAGATGTTATATCTATGTATTAGAATATTTGGATCACTATACAAGCAATCATATAACCATGAAATGATACTAACATAGTTCAACATGTTCTTTCATACAGTATATTAACTATACTCTTATTACTAAGTGAACCCCACATTGAAAATAATAATATATTTATTATTGTATCCTTCATGGGAACAAAAATGCTAGATACTATTAATATTAATTATTAAATAAATAAATATTTATTTATTTAAATTATATTAATTATATCATTCCCATCAAACCCTTAACTCATTATGTCAAACCTCCTCATTATTTATCAAACACTGAATTATGAAAATTTAATTAAATGGATAAATATCCTTATGTTATTTGTTTAGTCCAAAAATTTATATTTAATAACTCAAGAAATAATATTTATATAACATTTAACTCATATATATTCTCTCAAATAGCTTGTGACTGAATTTAAATAATCAACTTAACCTGAATAATTATTAGTCTTTTTAACTTATTGATAATTTTAATTTTAATTTTGAATTCAAATGTAATTAAACTTGGTTTTTTAATATACCTAGTGTGTGGCCCTTTGGGAAACTCTCTCAATTTCATTATGATATATTGCCTAATGTTTTATATTGTCCTCTAAAAACATCTCAATCCACTCATAATTAAATATGTTAATGTTAAAATGACACTGACCACCGATGAATTCTTACTATGAAATATATACCATTTGTCTCAATATATTATCAAGAATTCTAATTTACATGTGTCATCACTTTATATGATTGATATATCATCCTTTTAATTTTATTAAATGAACTAGATCTAAAATTCACCATATCTATAGACATAATGAGGTATTTTCTTTTCAAACAATATGATGTGAAACAGAATTTCATTAAATTGTATTAGAAAATCATCTCATGACTTATATATTAATTTCACATCACTTATCACATACCCAAAATATCTTATCTTAACATGAAAATTTTTTATGATCATTTTCAAGAACACGTCTAAGTGTGTGATAGGTGATATACATTAATAAAAATCTCATGTATGTGGACCAATACACACGATTTTATATGGGAACATCTAATGCCAAATATAACATTTGAAATTATGATTGGTGTATTTTTTAACATAACATCATCTCTAGAATATTACCATGTAGAACATTTATAATAAGAAGTTGTAATGTCTTATAATCCCTATACACCTAATACTCTATAATATCTAGGAAACATCAGATATGATTCAACTAGTTATAAAACATATGTTTAGAATATCATTATATCATATCGAGGTTATCATCATAGTTGGAAACTATTATGACTTTTCACTTTGTTAGATACTCTATAGAAATTATCAAACTAATTTCATTAATAAGAATAGTCATCATGTGATAATATATTTATTAATTTTCAAGACTGTAAAATAAAAGATAATTAATAGAATAAATTATTTGATTATAGGGATGATGAATCACATATTTACACATATTTTATTTTATATTTAAATGTTCAAATCCCCATGAATGGTAATTATAAGGTTAATTATCACATTTGTTTTTCTTATTAATTAATAGATCTTAATTAGAAAAATCTCTTAGTGATTGTTTTTTAAGTATTTTAATTTAGTTTTTTATTTCAGTTAGAAAAATTTTTACACTAATATGAATTAGGAAATTATTTTATTATGCTTACAATGTTGATAGAATAAATTTAATATAATTGTACCAAGATATAATTCTAAACATTTTAGGCCCAAATAAAACACACAATTCAGACCTCAAAATATGTACCTAGAATTGATGAATTTTAATTTGGGGCCCATACATCACATGTGGAAAAACCAAAGGTGATGATATTGTAATGGTAGATGCAGAAGGTGTAGGTGAAAAACCTAATTTAATGTTAAAAGTTATTATATATCCTCCTCTATGAACAAAAATTCATGGGAAATTATTATATTGAAATTCAAATAGTATCCTAGCCAAAAAATAATCCTAAGTAAAACTATTATAAAATTACCCAAAGCATCCAAATATGCTAAAATTGTGAGTATGAAAGTATATGATAGAGAGTAATAATGTTGTATTTTTTTCAATATACATTATTGATCCATTTATTATTCCAACGAGAATCAAATTTTAAATTATAATTTTCTAATCCAAAATAATCCCCTCTCATGATTAAAAATTTATAACTTCATTTCATTTCAATGATGTTTGTATTTTTTTGTATTCAAGTAATGGTTTTGTTTTGTACTATATTTATACATTTATAATACATATTATATTTATCCTAATATCTTCTTTCCCATTTTATCTTTTTATTCTCTATTGTGTTCCTCCTCCATACTTCTATTAAATCCATGGTTGTGGAGGAAAACCCTTATTTTTTAGATTGGGGAAGTGATTATTTCTTAATTTTTATTGTTATTTTTTTTAATATTTTATTTATGTTCATATTGTTTAGTGTTTTCATTATACACTATTATTTTCCACACATTTTTTCCCCTTTTTTAGGATTTATACTCTCATTTTTTATTATAATGCACCATATAGTGGAGTATATTTTTGGTGATGAAGTGAGGGAGATTTTACACACGTAATGTTCTTGGGGTAAGATAATAAAAATTAAAAAAAAATAATGTGTTGAGGTATACATATTGATCTCATAATTTAATACTATATCAAGAATTATACTTTTAAAGAATGATCATATTATCTATATTAAACCCAAAGGATAAAAATAAAATTCCCCTTGATAAATTAATTTATTTGTATTTATTATTTTTCATGATATTTTTTGTATTAATATTTATATATAAAACCTTCTTTACCCCACAATTATATTTGTAAATATTATTTTGATATTCTTTTAATTTATAAATACGGATAATGGTAGAATGGTGTTGTGTACATGACCTCCTTATAAAATTGACTATGAATGTGAACTATACCGTATTACTAGGTTAATAAAAATATTTATAGGAGATTCATGGGAAATATCAACTATTAATTATGTGCTACTTATGGGTAGACCATGGGCTTCTATAATATTTTTTTAACGTCATAAAAATAATAATTTCCAAAAACATAAAAATCATCACATATTTTTTATTTCATAGCATAAAATATATAATTTTTGTTATTTTTTATAATTTTGGCATGATGATGACAGTGTTTATAGAAGGTAATAATATTTTAATATTCATGTTGAGAAACAATTTTAAAAGATAAAAAAATTGAATATGAAATTGAAAAATATTTCTAATTCCATTCACATAATCAAAGCATTGTGGTCGGAACAACAACAAGAAGAATCCTAATAAGTGATGTTTGTTCCAAAATATTTCTCATATTCAAAACATGAATGGAAATTGATAGAGATACTTGATGTACTATTCATACTTTCTAAGCCATTTCTTATGGTGTTTTCTAATGAAAAAATCCTCACTGATATTGTGGTGGGAGATCGACATGACTAGGAAAATATTGTTCATATTTTGTTGAAGTGAAAAAGATTGGTGATCCTATCGTATTCAAAAAAAAAACTTATCATAATCACTATTTATTTAAAAAAACCACAAAACATGTGGTGTATTTTGATTAAAATATTTAGGATATTAACTACCTAACTCCACGTATGATAAACTAACTCCAAAAGGAACTACATAAAGAAAATTAATTACAAAGGGAAATAATCTGAGGAGATAATCATTTTTTAAATTATTTGTCATCTATTTTTATTTAAAATAATTTCATCACCACATCCAAGTGTTTTGAAATTTCATATTTGGACAACATTTTGATTTCACTATAATATGATTATATTTAAGAATATTCCCCTAATGAGACAACATTTCGAGGGAACTTTCTAAATGAGACAAAAATCCATATTTATTTAATTGGAAGATAATATGTTTTTATTGATTATACTTGGTTTAATTTTTTTCAAAATAAAATTATATTTGATATTTCCCATCCAAAATTTCAAAATGAAGAATCTTAAAATGAGTTGTCCATTAAAGATGTTAATATGGTTTTTGAGGTTGTGTCCAATGTAAAAGAGGAGGACCCATCCATTTTTATTTTTTTACTATACATGGAGTTCTATATTATAATGTGAATATAACTTATACACTATATGCATATGTTTCTCTGTAATAAGTGTAAAGGAATTCACATTGAAAAGAAAATAGTATTGTGGTTTTTGAGTAAGAAACCACATACAACTTTATATATGAGATAAATTTTTGGAACATATTTAATAATGATAGTAAAAACATAAAACCTATGTAGGGGGTCCAAATAAATTTCAATAGATATTATTTTCCTTTTTTATATTTATTTATTTTCTTTCCAAAAAAATTATCAAATTTTGCCTTTTTTCTCATATTTGATGTGGAATTATCATAAAGATGAATTAAAAGATAGTGTTTATAATAAGTATGGTTGTATTTTGTTTTTATACATAATTTATTTCTACAAAATGTTATTTTTTATAAAGAGATGATAAATAATTTTCAATTTAAAAATAGGGTAATATCATTTTAATTATGTTTTGTGGTGAAAATCTATTTATTGTTTTCATGTTTTTTCTAATTTTTAGTTTTTAGTAATTTTTATGTTAAAAATTTATTATCTTAAATGATTTCTTATATAAAGAAAAATTTCATGTTAGCTTTTAGGATTTAATTGATTTACATGTTATTGAAATAATAATGTTTTGGTTGAGTTTTCCATGTTCTATAATGTTTTTTGGGAAATGGGAAAAGGATTTAAAATTTATGAAAAGTTTGTTTGATTCTAATTATGATATTATGAAACTGAAATTCTGAACTCTTTCTTGAGTAACTTTCTAATTATAAGAAAACGAAAATTACTATAGAAAACCAAAATGAAATGAAAATAAATCTTATTAAACTAGATTAAAATAAAATATTGAGATCTCATATGATGTTTTAAGGCATATTTGCACTGAAAAAAAAGATAAACAAAAAAAACAAAAAAATACCATGTCTAAATAAAAAAAATAAATGGATTTAAGTTAGGAGAATATTGGAAAGCATAATAATAATGGGTAAATTAAATTTTAATAATTTCATTTGGTTTGTATCAAGGTAGTGGGAAATGAATCATTAGTTTAATAAACTTGGGAAAGAGTAATTTATGATAGTGTCACTTATTAAATTGTTAATTCCACTAAATTCAATAATATTAAAAAATATTAAATCACAAAATTATCTTAAATTCAAATTGGGTAGTGTGTGTGACTTATATAAGGGGTATGATATTTTCAATAATAAATAAATATTTGGTTTTTATTTTCTATTTTGTGTGTTTGAACTAAGGCAAGGTATTTCATTTGTTGGTAATTTTACTTGGATTTCCTAGAAGTGTAATAGTTAGGTGTGTGGATTGATGAAACCCATATTTCAAATATTATATTATTTTTTTTTATTTTTTTTATTCCCAATAAATGGTTATTTTAAGGTTAATTGTCACATTTTAAAGTTTCTGTAATAAATTGATCTTAATTGTGAAAATTGCTAATTTTTTTTTATGTTTATTAAATTTGTTTTGAGTTTTGGTCAAACCATTATCTAATATATTAAAAATAGTGAAACTCTATTTTTTAGGCTTAATATAATTTATATATACATTTTATCCAATGGTAATAGATTCATAATCCAACAATTTGAGGCCCACATGAAACTCACTATTTGGGCATTAAAATGTTTTCACATAATGGATGATTTTAAAAATGGATCATATATATCAAAAATTTTAAAACAAGAGAATAAGAAACATTTAATTTTTATATACAGTACTTTGGGAGAACATAAGTAATAGTGAAATATTTATATTTGGCCTCCATGGATGTAAATTCATTGGAAATTGGATCATTTGAATTAAAATAGTATCCTAAATGTAAGCATTTTTCTAATTAAAACTACAATAACTTCTTCCACACATTTCTGAAAAATATACTTTTATTAGAGTGAATGATAAAAAGACAGTGGAATAATTTTATAGTTCACCACATTCCAATATTAAGTTATTTATTAGTTTAAACATGTTCCGACATTTAGTATAAAATTAATAGACCAAAAATCATTATCTATCATGATTATAAATATGTATCTACATTCCCTTTTAATGGATTGATTCATTTTTGATTATCTAAGTTGAGGTTTTGTTACATTAGTATATTTAGAAATTTATAATACATATTATTTTTATATTTAACTCTTCATTCTCATTTTCAATTTTTTCTCCATTGTGTTTCCACATCGCTCTTATATTAATTATATGGTAATGGAGAACTAAACTTCATTATTTTTAGAGGTTAGTGATTATATTTTGAGTTAAATTTATTTAAAATAATTCTTGTAATTTTATTATAATATTTCAATAGTGATTAAATTTATTAAGGTACTCATTCTTCCCATTTTCATTACAAATTTTTTTCTTCCTCTTGTAAATAATTTATCCACTCCATATTCATTAAAATTAAATATACAATGGAGTATAATTGTGGTTATGAAGTGTGGGATATTATAAAACATTAATAGTTTTTAGTATAGGATAATCATAATTCAAATAATGGGGTGTCTTCTGATTGGTATTGATCTCAGTATTGAATAGAATATAAAGAACAAACTTTCAATGATTTTGGATAACATCTCTTTGAAACACTAGGGATAACAAAAACATTATTATTTAAAACATATTTTAATTATTTTTCATATATTTTAATGTTTTTTGTGTATTTTAATTCATATCATATAATATTTATAGAAACCACCCCCACCGATTATGTTAGTATATATTATTTTAGTATATTTTTATTCATAAAAAGTAAAGATAAAATAATAAGGTCATATAAGTGGAATCCGTATGATATCAAAATTAGGTGTGCACTATATAAAAATTCTATATAAATAAAAATATTCAGTTGGGATTAATAAAAATTACCACTAAAAATATTTTGATGTTAATTTCCAAGGATGTTATGATCTTTCATAAGTATTTTCCCTATAAAAAAATTAAAAAAATTTAAAAACTACAAAAAAATAACTACATCACAAATTCATTATTTCATTGGTCAAGATGGATTATTTTGGTGATTTACCACATTGTTGTAATGATGATGATGTGTCTAGAAGGGATGAATATATGAAAATTCAAGTTGTGAAAAAATTTCAATAGATGCTTTAATTGCGAAAAAACATAAAATCTTTCAAATTTCAATCATGAAATAAAATCATTATGGTTAGAAAATTATAAGAAGAAGATGAATTAGTTAATATTATTCCAGAAACATTCATATATAAAGAAATTTTGGATCCCTTCATTGAT
This sequence comes from Viscum album, assembly GCA_963277665.1. Classification (NCBI taxonomy): domain Eukaryota; kingdom Viridiplantae; phylum Streptophyta; class Magnoliopsida; order Santalales; family Viscaceae; genus Viscum; species Viscum album. The sequence continues at coordinate 870,275,611 of OY728161.1, read as the reverse complement.
ATAATTTATGATCAATTCATCCTCCTTTTACCACTTATTGACGAGGTTATTGGAGAAGAAATTCCATGTGATGTAGTTTTGTAGGATTAACATGGAATGGAAGAACATAATTAAAAATTTATAAAATCAAAAAAGGTAAGGGATTTTTCAATAATTGAAAATGAAATATCACCTCCTCTATTCCATCATATTTTTTTTGAAAGGATACCCCAACAATGACTTAGAAGTTTTTTAATTTTTTTTGAGATTGACTACCAACATCTAACATTGAAAAACCCACACAAAGAGGCACCATTCAAAGACGAATAATTAAATGGCAGTCCGATACTATGAGAAAATCCTTTTCTGATATCATTTTTTTCTAATTTTAATTAAACATAATTCATAATTACATACCATTATTTCTAAATTTTAAATTGTTCTAACACTTTTATTTCCAATATAGTTGATGATAAATAAAAATATACCCACGTTCAGATCAATTGGGAAATCACTCCAGAATAGATCAACTTCCATGAATCTATCCATGATTTATAATATTTATATATTGATTCAACATAGTTTAATTCTAGTTAAATGGAAAATTACCCTTGACTTTTCCCTTTCACAAATTCTATGCATCATCATCAAAAGAGTATTCCATGGATGAAGTTAATTAATTTTTGAGGTTGTGACTAAACTAATTGATAAAATCTCAACCATTTTATATCCCATACAATAGAAGTTTTATAGAATTTATATTAAGATATAATTATTTTAATCTATCCATGAGTTTTATAACAACTAGTTTTAATTGATTCATATTGGAAAGAAAATAGTTTTGTTGTTCATGAGGTAGAAATCCCATCAACTATGGAATTATGGCTATGATTATGGAACTACTTGACTGAGCAATGTAAAAAAACTAAAAACCAGTTAGGGGGTGTAAAAATGTTTTATCTATCCTCTTTCCCCTTTTTATATTGATCTAAATAAATTTCTCATGATTTGACTTGTTTTTTTTTTGTCTGAAGTGGTTGTATATATGAGATTAACTCAACATTATCTCTTCCAATAAAAAAGGTTGTGTTTATCTTTTATATGTAATATATTTCTTCCTAATATATTTTTTTTTAAATTTTAGGAAATAAATTTTTAATAAAATTGAGGGTTATAAGAATTTATGTGTGGGGGAGTGATATCAATTTGTTTAGTTTTAATTTTTTCTTAATTTTTAATTTTTAATATGTTTTTAGTTTATAAATTTGAGCCTTTAATGTTGTCCTACCTTGTGAAAAATGTCATTATTATTTTTAATATTTCACTAATTTTAAATTCATTGAACTTATATGATTAAAGTGTTATTTTTTATATTTCATTCATTGAATTTATTTTTTGTTAATATGAAATAGTTTTATAGATAGAATAAAATTGAGGGGAATTAAAATTATAACATGTCGAAACTATAATTTTAAACTCCTTGTTGAGTAGCTTTAAATTTTTGAAAAAGGAAAACTAAAAAAACTAACCGAAAGGACATTCAAATAATTCCTTTTAAACTAGATTAAAATGGGAAATTGGAATCCCACATGATGGTTTGAGATACATTGGAATTGAAATAAAACCTAAAATAGAAAAAATGAGTTCCAGATTTTTGAAATAGAATGGAATTAGTATAGAGGAATATTGAATAAAATATATAATTTAATGGATTCTCCCATATGTAGAAAAAGTAATCTCCTATAAACATATCTATTTATATATAAGAGGACATAACCCATGTTTTTTAATTTTAATAAAATTTGGAGTATATTTAATAATGGACTCCAGCTTCAATAAAATAGCTTTATGAGGCACCAAGCATATTAAAATAAATAAAAGTTGATTCCATCTATGGGATAATCCATTCCTAAATTCATTTTACCTAATTTTATTAAAACTAAATTTATAATTACACCCCAAAGTATTTAAATTACATATTCAACCAATACATTAATCTATAGTATGGCGATAAAGTAGATTATTCACTTATTAAGATTGAGTTTCTTGTGTTATTGTTAGAAGAGTTCAACTCCTATGCTGATTAAATTTAAGGGAAATATTTATATTTGTAAAATTATTGGATAAATATTCTTAATATTAAAAATCACATTATATTTCCCCTTTTTAAAATTCTAGATACATCAACTCCAAATGAGTAAGATCTGGATGTTTTTTATGAACTGCATGAGTTTGTCACCATGGTAAAATTTATGGACCCTTTAATTTTCTTTAACCCACAATAATATCTATTCTATGTAACAAAAGGGATAAAATAATTTCACTCCATAAAAGGTTTCATCTACAAATAGTGTGGTTGGATACACATTTGAGGGAAAATAGTGTTGTGTTTCATGAGATAGGAACTTATCCCCATTTGGATTGGGGATAAAATTATGAAGCTATCTAGCTAGGGGTATTAAAAACATAGAACCCACTTTGAGGTATAAAGATGGTTTTATCTCTTATCATTGTCCATTATATTTATTTTTATTTATTTATATTTCATTCAATTTCTTATGATTTTTCTTACACTATTTGTTATGAAGTGTCAGTTTCATATAGATTAACTCAATTTTGTTTCAAATAATAATCATGGTTATACTATTGCTTTATACTTAATTTATTACCTAAAAATTTTAATTCATCATTAAAATATGATAAAACCATTTTTTGAAAAAAATTGGTTAGAAAAGATTATTTTAATGGGAGTGGTACCAATCTATTTATGTTTTCATATTTATTTTTCAACTTAATTTTCTATGTCTTTTTTAGGATTGAAATACAAGAATTAAGGGATATCCTGCCTAGTGAAAACATTCTTTATAATATTGGGGATATCAAATATCTTATCATTTTGTAGTTAAATTATTATTTAGTGATATTTATATTTTTTTCAAATAAATTTTGATTTTATAACTAGGAAAATATGTTTAAATGGGTTGACATTTAGTAGATCTATATATATAACTTGTGGAAACTAGAAGCTCGACCTCTTTCATGGGTAAAATTAAAATTTTGAAAAATAAAAAAAATAGGTATCAACCAAATTGAAACTCATGTAATCCATTTAAAACTAGAGTAAAATTTGGGATTGGGATTCCATATAATGTTTCGATATATTTCGTCACTAAAAATATAGATAACAAATAAAAACCAAAAAAATGAAGTGCTTAGTTTTTTAAAAGGAATGGATATAGGTGAGGAAAATATTAAATTCCAGATTAATAAGGGGTAATTTATTTATAATAATTTCTTTTGGGTTGTATCATGGAGTGGTATATGGAGCTTTGGTTTAAGAATATTTGTGAAAAAAAATTTATAATAGTGTCACATTTTGAAATGTAAATTCCTCTAAATTTAATTCTATTCAAAATTATAAGAAATGATAATGTTCTCAAATTTAAGTGAGGAAGTGGATATGACTCATATAGGATGCATGATATTTTCAATATTGATTAAAACCATGATTCCATTATTTTACTATTTATTTATTTGATCCTAGGCAGGATAAATATTTTTATTAGTAAATTTCATTGGATTTCCCATGAGTGTAATGGTTAAATGTTACCTATTGATGAAGCTTGTCTTTTATCATATTTTATTCTATATATAAATATTTTTAATCACACAAAATAGTTATTTTAAGGGTAATTTTCACATTTGTTGGTTTTATTCATAAATTGTGATTTATTTTTAAAATATCTGAATTGTTTATTTTTATATATTTTAAATCATCTTTATATTTCATCAAAAAAATGTGCGCTTATCAAATTTTTTTAATTAATTCATTATTCATATAGGAATGATGTTATATAAGTCATCCAATCAGATTATGAGATAATTTTTATAATTTTAGGTCAAATAGAATATAACAATTCATATATTGAAATATGTGAACACATTGGAAGACATTTATTATAGATCCCATATATAAAAAATGTATAAAATAAATGATCTAAAATTTTGATGGTATATATAGAAGAATATGGGGAATAACGTAACTATAGAATATCAATATTATTCCTCCTTAATGGGAAAAAATTCATTTACAATTGTCCCAATTGAATTCAAATAGTCCCTAGCCTAGAATAATATTTATGATTAAAAATATAATAATATCTATTTTATCAGTTCAAATAATATTAAATTTTTTGGCTTCACATACAATATAGAGAGGAGAACCATTATAGTATACTAATTTCCATTTTTAATACATTTATTAGTCCAAACATATGCGAACATTCATTGGATAATTTTTTTATCCAAAATACTCTCTTTCCTTTCTTATAAATTTAAATATTCATTTCCTTTTAATAGAATTATTCATTTTTTAGTATCCAAGTTGGGGTTCTATAATTTTGGTAAATTTATACATTTTCAATATATATTATATTTCACTTTTCAATTGTTTATAAATTACTCTTTTGTTTTTCCTCTGTGTTTCCCCCATTATACTTCTCTTATCTCCATGTGTGTGGAGAACAACCCATTGTTGTTGTTCAAGGGTGGTGTGGTGATATTTTGACGATATATTTCTTTAATAATTTATTTTAATTTTTTAACTTTATTGGGTTTTTAATTTGTTATGGTGTACCTTCTCCTCATTTTCATTTCTAGTTTTTCTTTCTTTTATTTATCATTTGTACTATCCTTCTTTCATTCAGACATTGTATGTGATAGAGTAGAATTGTACAACTAAAGTGAGGTAGATTTACCTAAATGTTGATTTATTCATTTTGGATAATAAAAATTAAAATAATAAATCATTAATTGATAGGTGTTGATCATATCATTGAATATAATATCAATAATTAGTCATTAAAAACGATATTAATATCATTGTCAACCCCTTAATATGATAAAAACATTATTCTTGCTGACATAATTTTATTTTATTATTTTTTTCTCTAATTTATATATATTTATAATTATATTTATATAATCAATATTTTATACACCCTCCCACACCTCATTTTATATTAGTATATATTTTTTAGTATATTTTAATTTTTAAATAGTGACAATTGAAAAATATTGTTATTTAAGTGGCCTCTTTGTGAGATCGACCATGGGTGTGAATTATTTTTCATTACTCTGTAAATGAAAATACAAAGTTAACATTCATGAAAAATCCCACCAATTAATTTTCCACCATCAACAGGGAGGCTGGGATTTTGCACATACTGTTTTTAGAATGTAAAAAAATAATCAAAAAATTATAAAACTATAAAAAAATAATTGTATACATTTTATATCATAAGTTATAATGAAATTTTATTTGTGATTTTTCAAATGATTTACATGATATTGATATATATAGTTGGGTATATTTTCAAATATTAAAGCTAAGAACAATTTTTTCAATATATAATAATTGAGTAAGGAATTGAATAATATTTCTAATTCTAATAACAGAACCAATGCATTGAGGTTTGAAAAAAACATGAATCAGATAAAGAAGTGAAAATATTTCCACCTACATAAATAAATTATAAACATGAGGAGGTCTTGAGAGAGATACTTGAACATCCATTTCACCTCTCTCAATAATTTATTGAGGAGATTCCCGTAGAACACATCCCATTTGATGTACCATTGGTAGATCAACCTTACATGAAATAAAATAATTTAGGTTTTGTAGAATCTGAAATGGTAAGTGATTCTCCCATATTTTAAAATGATAAATATAATCCTCTCTAACACACTATTTATTTGTAAGAAGAATCCACCAAAGTGGAATAATTTTTAGAAAATTTTGGTATCCTAAATACCAATAACCAAAACTAAGAAAACTACTCCAATAGGAACCAAGAGAATTAGAAGAATTAGATTTCATGAAAATCTATAGATATTATCATTTCTTGAATTCATTTTTATCTAATTTAATTGAAACAGAATTGAGAATTACATCCTTCTATTTTTAAATTTCATATACATCACACACTTTTATTACCTAGGAGGATGATAATAAGGAACATCATTCCACAACTAATACCAAGTTTCTTTTGGTATTATCTGAAGATATAAAATCCCATGATGCTTTACATGAAGGAAAAAATTTATAGAATGACTAATATTGATATAATTCACTTAAAATATAAAGTCTAACTAAATTTCCCCATCCCAAAATTCTATATGTATCATATTCAAACCATAAATATATGGATGATGTTAATGAATTGGTTGAGGTTTAGGTCAATGAAAATGAGTATGATTTTTCCATTTTAATTCCCTTATCATACGAGTTTTACGGAATTGCAATATAGGTACTATATTTTCACTATATCCATGTTTTATCGTCTAATAGTGTAATGGTATAAAAATTGGATGTAAAATATCTTGGTCGATCATGAGAAAGACAAATCAACCACCTTTATATATGGGACACTTTTTTTTAAATTGATAAATAGGTAATGTAAGACCATAGAATCCACATGGGTGTCTAAACCTAGTTCAATACATCCTCATTCATCTTTCAATTTATTTCCCTTTATTTTTATTTCAATAAAATTATTATGGTTTTTTATGTATTAAATATATGTTTCTAGAAGATTAAACGAAAATTATTGATGCCAATAAGTTGGGTTTAATTTTTCTTCTAAATATATATTTACTACCCAATTTAATTTTCCACGAAAGGCTGAGGAAATCAAATTTTAATGAAAAATTTTCAGTAAACATTTTAGTCTTGGGGAGTGGAACCAATATGTTTATTTTAAATTATTTTGTTATGAATTTTAATTTTTACTGTGTTTTTTTGTTAGAAATATGAGATTTAATTTTTTTTCCCACCTAGTGAAATATGATATTATATTTTTTGGGATTTCAAAAAATTAAATGTTTTTGATATTATATGTAATCTATGTTATCTTTGATTTATAATATGGGGAAATCATAATTTTCAACCCTTTATTGAGTAACTTTCACATTTGGAATAAGAATACCTTTGAGATCCAACCAAGAGTATATTCATATATATCCTATGAAATTAGATTGAAATATATAATTTTATTCCCATATGAAGTTATAATATATTTAAGTATTGATAAAAAATTGTCATTAATTGTAAAAAATTAATTGGTTTTAATAAAGGGAAATATTGATCATCTAATGATTAAGGGTTAAATTGAATTATAATAATGTTATTTGGGTTGAATCAATGAACTGCTAAATTGATCTATAATTTTATAATCATGTAAAGTAACAATTTATGATGGATACACTAGTTAAAATATTTATTACATTAAATTAAATTCTAAATTTATGAGTGTTAGTCGATATAAGTTTTAGAGGAGGAATTATATTTTAAATAATGAATAAATATTTTACTATCATTTTTTTTGTGTTTTTTAGGTGGAATATTTCTTTATTTAGTAATTTTTATGGGATTTATAATAAGTGAGATGTTTAAATAAATGGGGTTACTAAATCTCATATTATCCCATATTATGTTTTGAATTTTAATTTTTTTAATCCAAGAAAAATTTTATTCTTAAGGTTAATTGTTAATTTTTTAGATTAATTACAAATCTCGATTAATTGTGAAATTTTCCGAAATATTTATTTTTAAGTACGTTGAATTAGTTATGTTTTTTACGAGATATTTTTTAAAAACTAATATAATTTTTCAAATTGTTTTAATAAATTAAATTAATGATGGGATATATTTTATTCAACTAATATAGTAGATAATTAAGATAATTTGAGGCCTAAATATAGATCTTTATTTGGGCCTTAAAATATGTGCCCATATTGGAAGAATTTTAATATGGAGTATATACCACAAAAAATGAGACACCAAATAAGATAAAAAAAGTTAGGTTGATAAATAAGACTCTTCACAAAATAATCATTAACTATGGAACATTAGATTTAGCCTCATTCATAGTCATAGAATCTTGGGTAATTGGTACATTAGAATTAAAATAATATGTAGTATATAAAACGTTTTCAGTGTAAAACTATCATAAAATATTACAAACATGTAAAAATAAGCTAAAATTGTTATTATGATTCTAAAATACCTAGAAACAGCTTTTCTTGTTTACCATTATCAAATATTCATCCATTAATTAGTCTGATTATAAGAAAACATTAGGAGATAATTTTTGCGATCCAAAAATTATCCACTCTCAGGCTTATAAATTTGTATCTCAATTTCATTTCAAGAAGTTAATAATTTTTTAGTATCCAATTAGGGTGTTTTATTTTGTAAAATATTTTAAATTTATAAATATATTATTTTTATTTTTATCTCTTATTTATCAATTTATATTTTTTTCTCAATTTTTTCTCCCACAATACTTCCCTTAACTCCATAGTTTTTCCGAACTAGGCATCATTGTTATTCCGAGATGGGATTTGTTATATTTGGAGATTTTTTAGCTTTAATGAATTATAATTATATTTATTATAATATTTAATTAATGGTTATATTTATTAGGTCATTTTTCTCCCCCTTTTCCCAATTATTATTTCCCCCCTTTGTTTATCATGTATAGTATCCTTTATGATTATAATGTTGTGAGTAGTGGAGTAGAATTATGGTGATTAAGTGAAAGAGTTCATCCTAAAAACATAATTTTGTATGTTATATGATCAAAATAATGAAAATTCGGTCTTTACTGATTGATTTTGATCTCATCATTTAATTGAATATTAAGAACTATACCATTAAATCTTAAGTGTATCATCTTAATGAACCCCTGAGAACTACTAAAATATAATTCTTGTTAAAGTATTTTATCTTTATTTTTTATTTTGATTGAATTTCATATGTTTATATTTATATTATCTATATGTTATACCACCACCTCCCACATTATATTAATATATATTAGTTTATTATGGTTTAATTTATAAACAGTGATAATATAAGAATAATATTTTACAAGCGGCCTCATTTGTAGATAGACCCATAGTTTGCACTATATTACATTATTACTTAAATAAAAATATTTTGTTAGGATTAAAAAATTACATAATGTTAGATTGGAACCATTTATAGAGATCCAGTGAGCTTTCACACATTGTTCTTACTAAAAAAATAAAAAAAATAACAAATTTCAAAAACTAAAAAAGTGAATTAGTGTATATATATTGTTTCATAGATCAAGAGGGTATAATTTATTGATTATTATAATTATTTTAATTATTATATTGTGTCTAGTAGGATGAATATTTGATAATTCAATCTACAAAGAATTTTCAAAAAATATAACAACTTTATAGGAAATTTAGATAATTTATTAATTTCGTTCATGGAATCAAAGCATTCTCGTTAGAATAACAATAAGTTACAACTAAAAGAGTGAATCATGTTATTCCGACTTTCTTCATTTAAGAACCTATGGAGACTTTTATAAATATACTTTATGATCCATTTGACTTCTCACAACCATTTCTTGGGGTTGTTCCTTAAGAGAACCTAGTAGTTGATATAGTTGTTGGAGATCATAATAATATAGAAGAATATTGGTCTTGTTTTATAGAATCAAAAAAGGTACGTGATTCCCTAGTTATTGTAAAATAAAAAATAATAGTTAATACCTACCTATATATTTGAGAAAACGACACTACTAAACTGGTGTAATTTGGTGATATTTTAACGGATATTGACTAAATGCCTCTAACTATGACAAACCAACTCTATGAAATACAAATAAAAAAGAAGAATTGGATGTCGAGCCAATCATTTAAAATAATATATTCTGGAATTTATTATTATCTTAATTTATTTAATATATATTTATAATTACGTCCCACTATTTTTAAATTTTTGATTCATCTAAATCATTTAATTCCCTAGTGGATGATGATAAAGAATAATATCCCTTAGTTGATACCGAGTTTTTGGTGTTCATTCTGGAATCGATTAACTTCAATTATAATTTATCTGAAGGGGGTTATTCCCATATTGATTCATATTGTTTTAATAAAACTAAAATTAAAATTATAACTAAATTTCCCCTTCCTAAAATTCTAGATTCATGAGATTCAATTGAGTAGGCCCAAGAATAAGGTAATAAAGTTTTCAAGGATATGGAAAAACAAAATGTGGATGACCCATATACTTCATTTATTTCATAATATGATTTATACTATAAAAATAGTTATAGAACAGATGTACTAAATACATGGTTTCCTCTTTAAATAGGGTTAAAAGATGTATATTGGAAGGAAAACTGTATGTTTTTTTATAACTAAGAAAACTCATCCACATTTAGATTGGGGATAACAATCAGGAACATCTGAACTAGGGGAATTAAAAACATGAAACCCACTTTGGGTTCTATATCACTTTATATTCCTATTATTTCCGATTTATATTTCCTTTTATTTATCTTTATTTCAAATAAAATCTCAGGTTTATTCTTTAATTCCTACTTTTGAAGTGGTAGTAACTCGGGGATCAACATAAAACTATTGATTCCAATAAATTAGGTTATATTGATATTTTATCATTAATTTGGTTTTCCTTAGTTTGATTCTATATAAAAAGATAATTAAATTATTTTTTAATATAAAAGTGGGTAATAAGAGTTAATGTTTTTGTGATTGGTACCAATATGTCTTTGTTTTCATGTTTTTTCTTTTTTCACTTTTTAGGTTTGAAATATTATCCTTAAATCTTTTATTTCATAGTGAAAATTTTTATTCTAGTTTCAAATATTTCTTTTATTAATATTTTATTTAACATATATGTTTTTTTATTAGGTTTTTCAATTTATTTCAAGGTAATAAATTTATTTTAATAATAACAGGTTTTTAAATGAAAAAATTTAGTGTAATTAAACTTATAACATGAGAAAACCCGAATTTTCATCTCATTATTGTGTAAATTTTCCATTGTAAAAAATCACACATTGAGGATAAAACTAAAATTACATTTATATAATTAATTTTAATGTAGAGAATAAATAGTAATCGAGATCCCATGTGAATGTCTATGAAATTTGGAACTAAAAAATTTAAAAAAAAATTATAAAAAAAACACAGAACGATTATAGTGTTTAATTTTCCAAAAATGAATTTATTTAATTATGGGTAGATATTTGGCTCTATATGAAAATAATAAATAGACATATAAAAATATCTTTCCATTTTTATCATGGAAGTTGTAAATGGTTATTTGGGTTTTTATTCATGGGAAAAAATAATTAATGACGGTCCCACCAATTAAAATATTTATTCCACAAAATTCCATTATGTTCAAAAATATAGAATATTAAAATGGATTATATTGATGTTGGGAAATGGACAGTACTTATAAAGGATAAATTATATTTTAAATAGATAATAAATATTTCATTTTCCTCTTTTTTTATTTGTAAGTTTGATCCTAGGTGGGATAAAGAAATTAGTGAATTTCATTGCATTTCTCATGAGTGTAATGGTTATGTGTGGGGGATTTATAAATATCCTATTTCCCATTTTTTAATATTTATATAAATTTTTTAATCTTTAAAATTTTTTATTTCAAGGGTAACTGTCACATTTTTTAGTAACAATTTAGCTTTAATTATGAAAATTGGATAATTATTGATTTTTTATTATTTTAAATTTATTTTTTATTTTTTCAAGAAATATTTTAATAATAATTTAAAATATGGAATTTTTTAGTCTTATTGGATATTCGGTATAAATTTTATACAATTAAACTAGGAGATTAATCCATCAATTTTTCATCTAAATGAAGCTCACAATTCCAACATCAAAATTTGGGTATAAATCGAATGAATTTTAATATGGAGCCCACATCACACAAATGGATGAAGCAATAGAGATAAAATTTTGAATGTATATAAAACATACTCTATATAAATACATTATTCACTATAAAATCTTTATATTCATCACCTTTTATTGAGGTAAATTCATGGGAATTTAGGACATTAAAATTTGAATAGTCTCAAAGATGAGAAAAATTTTCAAAGTAAATATATCAAAACATATATTAAATACATCTAAATAAGATTAAATTTTTAATGTTATCATAAAATATATAGAGGAATATATTTATTTTTTACCACATTCTAGTAATTTTCCATTTATTAAGATAAACATGCACCAACATTCAATGGACAATATTTAGAGTCAAAATCATCCCCTCTAATGCTAATAAATTCATATCTAATTTTCCTTTCAATATAGTTAGTAATATTTTAGTATATGAATAGGTATTTTTATATGTTGATGTATTTATACATTTATAATACTTATCAATTTTCTATTTATCTCTTTTTTCTAATTTTTCACTTTTATTTCCCTTATGTATTTCCCTCGATGTAATTCTCTTTACTCCATGGTTGGGGAGAGATAAGGCTCATTTTTTAGGGTGGGGGATTCATGATGTTTTTATTTTAGTGTTCTTTAGTTAATTATTGTAATTTCATTATAATATTTTAGTATTTGTTAAATTGATTAGGTTGTGTGTTCACCCCATTTTCGTTGTTACTATATTCTTCCACTTATTTATCATTTATAATCTCTTCTATCACAATAATGTTGCCTATAGTGTGGTATTATTATAGAGATGAAGTGAGGGATGTTATCTTATATTCATATGTTTTACTATAGGAAATTCCTGATTAAAAAAGTGGTTTTTAATAGATAGGTATTGAATTCATGATTTTGAATATCCAGAATTATACTTTTAAAGAATGAGGATAAAATCATTGTGAATACCCTAGGAAGACAACAACAGTATTCATGGTAACATATTTTTATTATATTTCTTATTTTTGAAGAGTTTTTATGTATTTATGTTTATATCATCCAAATTTTTTAACACCACCCCCATTATATTAGTATATATTATTTTATTATATTTTTATTTATAAATAGAGATAATGTAATAATTGTGTTGTGTAAGAACCACATAATAAGATCAATCATCTGTGTGCACTATATTTCATTCATTGATAAATAAAAATATTAATTATACTTTCATTAAAAAAATCCTAATTTCCATTTTGTGTCATTTTTTGGAAGTCCATGTGCTTTCACATGCTAGTTTTCATGAAAAAATAACAAAAAAATTGATATTCATTTCATGTCATTAATTTAATAGGTCAAGATTGATTATTTTAGTGTTTCATTATATGCATGGAATAATGTTTTTGTGTCTGAAAGTGATTAGTATTAAAATATTAAAGGTGATACCCATTTTCAAAAGATACAATAATTGAGAAAGAACCATAAAAATCATTCCAATTCTATTCACTTAATCAAAGACGTAAGATCCCACCATTTTCTAGGTACGCCCCGCATTGAATTTTTCATTTGAGCTATGGTGGAAAAGTATTTTTTGGAGACATGTAATCTTTTTTGGAAAAATTCTCAAAAAATTTGAGGATGTATTTTTTTTAATTAATATATTTCAGATATAAATGTGTTAAATAGTTTTACAAGGGTTTAACATTATTTTTATGGATTCAGAGGTGGTATGGGTTCTTTTTTGGGAAATATGATGAAGGTTATCAACAAATAAATTCCACACCATGTAATGAAGTTACATGATGTGTAACTATTTCTATGAAAATTTTATCAGCCTGGTTCATGATGAGAAATGTACAAGCACCATGTAATGTTAGAGTAGTGCTAAAAACCACCCAATGAAATATGTTTTTTGGTGTATCTGTTTTAAAAAGAATACATGATGGGTAAATGTATTACACTCCATGTATTTATGAAGAGAAATTTTTTTCTGTGTGTCATAAATTTGATATTTTCTCATTATCACATGAATGTTTCCTCTGTTGACCCATGGGTGGTTTCCAAGAAAGTTTGGAGTGCCTCCCTTGATTCATGATGTCCCGATCATTTATTTAATCCTTAGTAAGTGGTTTTGGTTAGGTTTTTTCTTCCCTCCCTCTATTCTCAAGTAATTGTGGTGAAATATCAGTTCATGTGGTCATTTTTTGTTTTGATCCTGATTGTTAATTATCTATTATCCTTATTTTATAATCTACACCTTTTTTCCCATTGATAAATCCTCCTATATTTATTATTTGGTCATTAGTTAATGATTGGGAGTCTAAACCTTAAACCTATTGTCTGATAATTGAAAATTATGTGCAACATTAATTTTTTATGACATTAATTGAACCATAATTTAATTAAATGGTGAATTGGATTATTCTTTGGAATCCATTTGGGTCCAATTGTTGTGACCTTGATTTTGGTTACATGTTTGGTGATCAAACCCTTGATTAATATAAATTATCTAATAAAATAAAGTGTGTTTATCATGATATCAGACCTTAGGTAATTTCTTGGAATATATTTCCTTTGTATTGTATTATTACATATTGATAAGACTATTGATCATTTGAGATATAATGGAATGGGAAATTGAAATATAAATCGTAATTTTCATAATTAACCATTGAGATGTTTGACAGGATATTAGATTGTACATTCAATTTTTAATTTTTATATTATCATGTTGTAATTATTAAATTGAGAGTTATAGGATCATTCCAATGCGATAATGATTATATTGAGCATGTTAGGGCCAATCCCATGCTATAATTATTATATTAATAGGGATATTCCTTGTCCCATGCTATAATTCTTATACTGAGTGAGCTAGAAATAGTCTCATTTTGTAATGATAATATTGATGTGGGTCAGACAAGACCATTTTGTAATGATAATATTGAGGGGGATCTACCCTTTCCAATGTTGAAATTTTTATATAGTTCATCTTGACAGAAATTTGTGGATTGAAATGATGGGTTTATTGTTATTGGTTGGCGTGGGTGTGAGACATGCTCAGAGACACCCTTGCATTGAAAAAAATTAGGTTTTGTTTTACCATGGTTATATGGTTGTTCATTATCATTTTTTTGACACATGATCATATATATTCTTACATCGTGATGAAACATGTTAACTTATATGTTGCATTTATTGATTTCTTAGTAAAAAAATTTATTGCATTATTTCATAGATTTATTATAAAACTCATTATATTTTCACCTATAAGTGTCAACCTAATAAGTTAAAATCACATCCTATTTAGACTACCATATGGTATATGAGCAGATTACATAGATGTTGGTTTGAACTACAGTAGGGGACCTTGAGGTTGATTTTATTTTTTACTGGATGGGTTGATGTTTGGATATGGGATCAATATGGGTTTTGGGACTGAGGACTATTAAGTCTTTACTATGTTCTATTAGTCTTTTATTTTAATTACTTCTAGAATGAAATTTTATTATATTACATCATATCATTACAACATTCGTTATTATTTTTGTTATATTGGGTATTCTTTTACTTCCAAGTTGTGTCATATGGTTTTGTATTTTATGTTACTCTAATAATTTCATTTATATTTTTGATTTTCATAGCTATGTTACTTCATACTATGGTTATATAGTCTCCCCACTATACTGATCACATCCATTTTATTAGTCACCATCCTCTCATGTATGGGAAGGCATGCTTGAGGTCTCGTAACAAACCCTTTCTGGCCATATGAGAGAGTGCTGGATTATGGGATGTTACAAATTTGTATCAGAGTATTAGGTTTTTCTTTTCTATTTCATTACTATCTAGGAAAGGTATAAAAGAAACTAGGATGTGTTGGGACATGGAAATAAGCATTTTCATTGGAGTGGTTATCCACTATACAGTGGAAAATATGATTGCTCTAGGTTTTTATTATTTTTTATATTGTTCAATTGATACAGTTGATGTTATTTCACCATGGATCACTCAAGTGTTCTATGAGGTTCTTATTTCTTGATGATATTATTTATTGATATTTATATTCATGGTCTGGTGTAGAGTGAGATATATATGCATGGATCATGATGGGTAGATAAGGGTATATATAAACATGAAATGTTCATGATAGGGACATATTTATTTTAGGTGATATATACTTTCATGTTTGAACTGTGATATAAGACACATGTTATATCTATGAAATGAAAAAAATGAACTGATATATCATGGTAAAAAAACTTGTAATCCATATTAGAGTTACCAGGTGTTTTTGTTCCCTATTTTTTCATGTATTGAGGAAGACCATATCATTATAGCCAGTGTTATAAGTATTTTTTCTTGTAGATAAAAATTCATCATCATCATATTTGGGTTGAACATCTAGAGAGTGAAAATTAGTAGGGTTTCAATTTTTTATAACTAGATATTCTTATAGAAAATAAGGATCATATGAATGTTCATAATTGTGACATCATCATAAGGGTCATGTGATCCATGGAAACAGATATAATTTATTTCATGTCATTGACATCTGTTATGGTGAGCGATTTCCAACTGCAAAATTTACCTACATACACTAGGGATGGAGGCCCATAGATGGTTGAGTTCTCAATCAGGTCTATCCATATAATCATTAAGCATTTGGATACACCCACAGATAGAAGGGATAATCTTGTTATAAATATTCTTCCTGGATGATCCAAGCATTGGTGGTATAATATAAAGAAAGCATGTTAGAAAGATGAGTAATCATGGAAGGTCTTCAAGAAGAAGTTACTGATCAATTTCAATCCTAATATATTGAATGATGAGAATTCAAATGAGTGCATGCACCTAAAACTAGAGGGAATGTCATTTCTATACTACACTTCCTTCTTATCTTTGTTTCATATTTACCTTATACTGAAATATCTAGGGTGAGACATTTATAGGATGGTATTCACTGTAAGATCAGGTAAGAGTTGAATGTGTTCAACCTCAGTGAATTTTCAAATGTGATTAATCATGCATTTATCATCAATTTGAATATGAGAGAGGCCCCAAGTAGCATCTAGGAAATTTCTATAGAGGAAACATGAAGGTCTTTTTTTTGTTTCTAGAAGAACCTTAACAAAAAATTTCTCCAAGATAATATCATTTAGAGCAGTCATGGTAGTGGGAGTCCATCTCCAGACTATATTCTATTGTAGTGTTTTCAGTGTAGAAGGTTTGGACAGAGACAACATTAGTGTTCGTAAAACAATTTGGAGTGTTGATCAGGAATCATGATGGGCCACCTATTGAGGTTTTATAGGGTATTTTGTAGAAAAATAATGGTAGGGAATTAAGACATGTGGCATAAACTGGGAAGGACCCACCCACTCATCCTTAGGTAGGTAGTTCGATTACCACAGTACGTTATGGTCAGGTCAAGGGATTTGGTACCCTAGTGTAGGAATAGTAGTATAAGGTAGATGGAATAGATCAGGGGAATTATAATTCAGACTTGGGTAGAGGGGCTAGTTTGTTGCGCATTATGCAGACTACTCTATCTAGTGTGGATGCAGGTCTAGAAATTATCAAATGTACAATTCATGAATCTTTTACTCTTGATTTTTTTTATACATCAATAACACATTCATATTTATTATCACTGTTTTCAAATATTTTGGTCTTAGATGTGGAATAATTTTATGGTGCTCTAATCATCGAAAAATCATTGGATGTGTGATATGAGAATATCAAATTTTGTATGGTATTTTCCCTAGAGATTGGTGGTTTCTATTTCTTTTGGGAACTGTTTTTTTGGGAATTTAATTCATCGATTATATTCTTGGTATGTATATCCTAGTTTTATACCAGGGTCATATCAACTATTATAAGAGGAGAGTTACCTTTGTATATTCATAAGTATGCATCAATTCTCACATCGGTGAGTGGGATCTTCAAGCTAGTCATGTTGAACTAATTCACGACAGACTAAATTAATCATATCTCAGATAGATCATCATTCTCTATAATATAGATTAATGTATTATGATTTTATTCCTACAATGGTATAATTTTTTTAGTATCATTATCTTTATTATTTATATTTATTTATACCTGAGTGATAGAATGTGATCATGGTTGAGTAAGTGTTAGGAGCATAGCTAATTTCAATCCCATCGTATTTAATGGAACCCAAGGAGCTTTAAGAGTAGTCATTTTAGTTGGAAGACATGGAATATATGTTTTTTGTACGATCTAGTATTTCTCTGTGGGGATCTCTAGTTCATTTCACCAAGAAAGATGATGGTATTTTTTAATTATGTGTTGATTATCAGAGATTAAACAAGATGAAATTCAAGAACTAGAATCCCCTTACACATATTGATGACCTATTAGATCACTTGATTGGTTATAAGATATAATCTAAGAATTATTTCAGATTAGGGTACCACCAATTGATAATGAGACCATCATACATACCTTATACAGATTTTAGGAGTACGTATGGCTTTTTGAGTTCAAAGTGATGCCTTTTAGTTTGTCCAATACACCAGAGATATTCATGTACTTAATTAATTGGATATTTAATAATTGTTTATACTTTTTTTGGTGGTTTTTTTGTTTGAGAAATCTTATTATAATCCCAATCCATAGTTTATCATTCTAAATATCCTAACAT
This sequence comes from Viscum album, assembly GCA_963277665.1. Taxonomy (NCBI): domain Eukaryota; kingdom Viridiplantae; phylum Streptophyta; class Magnoliopsida; order Santalales; family Viscaceae; genus Viscum; species Viscum album. The sequence goes on along the minus strand of OY728161.1, from coordinate 870,257,199 downwards.
CATCTTGAGTGCATTGGGAGAGAATTATATTTTTGCATAGCTAACCGAATTCAGTTTCGGGATTGATAAAGTGCACATCATAGGCTATGTCATATCAGAGGAAAACGTATATGTGTAACCATAGAATGATTCAATCACTGTATATTGGAAGTATCCCAATAATATCTTCATGATTTGGAGTTTTTTGGGTCAATAAAGTCATTTTTTACACTTTATCTAGGAATTATTCTCTCTAGAAGCACCCATGTTAGGATAGGCTAAGATGGCAGTGAATTTTATTTCATTGAAAGCTTATGAGAGAATTTTTTGGAGATTAAATGTAAGATGGCCATAGAACCTATCCTCACTTTACCTTTTTCAGGAAAATCTGATATCATGTACTATGTATACTTCCAGAGTTTGACTCTACACTGCTTCAATGTAGAAGTATCTAGTGGTTGCTTATGAATCCCAAATTCGAAGACCTCATGAGAGGAATTATTGAACTCATGATCTGATGTTTGTAGTGGTGGTACAATATCTATTATTTTGGATTCATTATCTCATGGGTGGGAGGATTTTGGTATACACGTACCACAATAGAATCAGGTACATCTTTTTTTAGTGGGACATGTACCATCACTTGGGAAGTTTGTTCACATATCTGCAACATTTCAATTTTTTTTTGTATTTTACACTGGTCATGGAAAATTTCATTGCCTATGATATAAGTCATAAAACACAGGGTTAGTGTGGAATTCCTATTTTGATTGAGGGATAATGGAACTATTTGAAGACATGCAACTGAATGTTCAAGAATCTCAAGTATGAGTATCTCTTACTTAAACATCTATTATACACATTATTTTTATGGGATAAAGACATGGAAGTTATCTGATATGGATAGATATGTTCTTAGAGACATCTTATATGGTGATAATACAGCATAAGGATGGTCTCTTGGAAGATAAAATTTTATTCTTTTCCATGACCGATTATGGGTTTATATGGGCTTGTGCGAGGATCTGATAACAGAATTTCATGCTTTCAAATGGGAGGTAAATATAGGTTCAACAAATATGTATCATGATATCAATAAAAATTATTTATGTAAAGGAATTGAGAATGAGGTATCATGATTTTTGGTAAGGTGTTTCACTTTTCAATAGTAAAAAGATGATCATTAAGGGATGGCAAGGACTTTTCTTCCTTTTCTCATTCTTGAATGGAAAAGGGATGATGTAACAATTGATTTTGTGATAGTATTACCTTGGACAACCCATAAGAATGATGTTTTATAGATTACTATATATCAAAATATTATGTTATCCTACTAATTTCCAATTAGGTAGAACTTCACTATTGATGACCTAGGTATTCTTGACTTGTAAGAGGTAGTTTAGTTTCACAATTTTCCAAGGAGATAATGATCCTTTGTTGGTGTGTCCTTCTTTGAGATTTTAATTTACATCATTGTGGCCAAGTCTTGTTCGAATATAGAGAGCTCTTTTAGGTAAAATGATGTTATATCTAGGTATATAAATTTTTTTAAAATTAAGAGAGTATAGATATAAATGTATTAAAATGACTTATAAAGTTTTTTCGAGATTTGGATGGATTTGGAGGTGGTTTCAATTATTTCTATTGGAAATAGGCTGAAGGTTGTATGCTGAGAAATTAAAAATCATGAAATAAATTTACAAGATGTGTAATTGTTTCTAGGAGTAATTCATGATCCACGATCATGATGTGAAACTAATACATGTTGTTCATACAATATACATAATGTAATGTTCTGGAAATGTTAAAAATCACCCTAGGTGATACATATATCGGCATAACACTCTTAAATGGAATACACTATGTGTAAATGTAGTTCATGGAGTGTATTTATCATATTTAGTAGTTTTACATGTGTATTAAATTTTATATTTTCTAATTATATCATGAATATTTTCACTCTCGACCTTTGGGTATTTTCCAGGACATTTTGGAGAGCCTCTCTTGATTATAGATGTCTCGATCACAAATATGATCCCCGGTAAGAGATTTTGGTAAGGTTTTCCCTTCCCTCAATTTTTTCTTTATTCATTATGGTGAAATATATTTATCATGGCCATTTTTGGATTTTATCTCGATCAGTTATGATCTAGGATACTTCTGCGATCAAATGAAACTTTGTTCTGGATGACCAATCCTACAAGAAGTGTTCTTTGATCGTTAGTTAAAAGTATGGGGGATATACCTTAACCATATAGTATGATAATTTTAAATTATGTAAAAAATTACTTTTATGCTAACATGACACGTGCCGTAATTTAGTTAGATGATGAATATGATTTTTCATTGGAATCCCATTGGATCCAATTATTGTGACATGGATTTTGGCTACCCATTGGCTGAAGAACCACATGATTAATATGAATTGTCAAATAGATTATAGAGTGTTTAGCATGAAATCAGACCATAGCTGATTATTTTATATGTAATACTTAGGTAATTTATTATTTCATATTTATATGAAATTTGATCATTTGAGAAATAATGAATGGTAAATTAAAAGATAAACAGAACTTTTCATAATTAACCATTGATATGTATGATGTGATATTGAGATATCCATATGCCAAATAAATTTTTTTCTATACAAAACTAATTTTTGGGAAAAGTGGGAACTACAATTAGCCAAATAAATCGTACAAATTCAAAATTCGAAAGTAGGTCCCAAATTCAAAATTCAAAAACATAAGGAACCACCATATGAATCCCAATCCTACAAATCATGATACAACCCGATATATGCACTGAGATCATTATCATAAACATCAAAATAAACATCACATCACCTCCTTCCATGCCAAATGTCAAACCATTTCCACCTGATTCACCACATCACCAATGAGAAAAAACCACAAGAGATCATCCAACCACAACTTCCATCACAGATAGACACCCATTATGTGCAGTTATGACTCATTCTATTATGATATTTTAATTCTTATATTGAATAGTATGTGTCTAATCCCATGTTATAATTCTTAGATTGAGTGGGAAAGGCCCAGTCCCATGTTGTAATGCTTATATTGAGCAGGCTAGGCATATTCCCATTATGTAATGATTATATTGAGTGGGATATGCCTTGTCGCATGATATAATTCTTATAATGAGCATGCTCAACCCCATCATGTGTTATAAATATTATATTGAGTAGGTTATGTTTAGTCTTATGATAAAATTATTATATATTGTGTCTTGACCAAGATTTTTTTATTAAAACCTTAGATATATGTTATTGGTTGTCATGGATATGAAACATGCATAGAGACACTCTTACATGGTTCCAAGGAAGTTAATGTTATACCATTCCTATATGTTATTTTTTGGCATGGTTGTGAGACATTCTTTGAGATAATTATGTTGGGTGTCAAAGCATGTTGATTTATATTTTGAATTAATTGATTTATTAATACATATATTTATCGCTTTCGTTCATAAAATTTTTATCATATTGGTTACATTTATACACAATGGTGTTGATCTAATAAGTTATACTTACACATTGTTTAGTACCCGGAAAGATTACATGGATACTACTTTGGAAAAGGGAAAGTGCCCTTGCTGTTAATTTTGTTTCTTACTAGATTCCATGGATTTTGGATATGGAATTAATATGGGGTTTGGGAAAAGGGGATTTTGAGTCATTATCAGAGTCTGATAGTCTTTTATTTTTGTTTTATCTATCATGATATTTAGTTATATTTCATCATTTCATTGCATGATTCATTACTGTTGGTATCTTGGTTTCTCATTTATTTCCCAGTTGTATCCAATGTTTTCTACTGGTATAATACTATGATTATGTCAATTATATTATGGGGTTTCACTAATATGTAACTCCATACAAGGGGTATAGTATCCCCAGTATATTGACCACACCCATAAGGATAGTCGTCAATATTTCATGTATGGGGAGGTGCAATTTAGGTCTCATAACCATCCATTTCTATCCATGTGAAGTATTTATATATAGGGGTATGTTAAAAACAATTGATGTTGGATGAAAATAAGAATAAGTAGAATAATTATATATTATTCCAACTAATTTCCAAATTATTAAACCCAAGGAGGCCTTCAGAGAGATAATTGAAGATCCCTTCAAACTCCATTGACCTTTTCTTTAGGATGTTCTGAAATAATACATAAAAGTTTATGTAGTTTTGGAAGATCAGCATGAATTGGATGAATATTGTTCATATTGTTAAGATGATGAAAATGTATCAAATTCTATTATTTTTGAATAAAAAATATCTTCAATACCAATCTCATTATTTGGAAGAAGACACCACCCATTTATCATAATTTAGAAAAAAAGTTATAGGATATTGACTACCCACCTCCAACTCTGATAAACAAAATCCAAGAGGCAACAAGAAAAGAAGAAGAATTAGAAGTACAAACAGTCCATGGGATAATACTATCTTCAATTCGTTTTAATTTTATTTATAAAACTAAATTGTACATTGAATCCCAATATTTTGATATTTAAAATTCATACAACACATTCATTATCCTAGTGAAAAATTATAAATATGAATATGCCTCTATTGAGATCTATTTTCTGTAGGTATTTCATAAAGAGATCAACTTTCAAGATTCTTTACATGAAAGGTAATGTTTCAATATTAATTACTCTTTGTTTAATTAAATTAAAAATTAAATAATCATGAATTTAACCTTATATAATTATAGATTTTATGTCCACAAATGTGTATGCCATGGATTATTTAAATGAAGTAGATAGGGTTATTTCTAAAGTAAAAATAGTATGACACATCTATTTTATTTCCCTCCACCACACTAGTTATACTACAGTAAAATGGGAATATAACTATTGAACTCAATCTATGGGTTCCTCAACTACTGGTTTTATGGGATATAAATTAAATGGAAAATAATTTGGTTGTTTATTATTAATAAACTCATCCAAATTTTGGTTGGGCATAAAATTCTGGAACTGCTTGACTAGGGGTGGATAAAACATTGTACCAAATATTTGGGTCTAGACCAAGTCATTTTCATATTTTTTAACCGTTAATTTTCTCTTTATTTTTTTCTATTTAAAAAATAAAATCTCATGTTTTTTTGGTTTCGTTGTACTGGAGTAGTAGTAGAAAAGATATTAACTCAATGTTTCTACTTCTAATAAGTTAGGTTTTACTTCTATTTTTTATTTTATTTGTTACTAACCAATATAATTTAGAATGTAATGTTGATGAAATAATTATTGAATCAAAAAGTGGGTATAAGATTTTAAGTGTGGGGGATTTTGACCAATATATTTATCTTTCAATTTTTTTTATTAAAATCTTTACAATCTTTTTTAATTTATCAATTTGAGAATTAAATGATGTCTTGTTTTATAAAATATGCCTTGCTATTTTTTAAGATTTTGTTTATTGGTAATTTTGTGAAATTAAGTTATTATTTAATTATTTTTTCTATTATTTCATGGATATTTGATTCTTATAACTAATAAAACGTTTTTCAATGTTAAAAAATATAGTGGAATTATAATTACAATACAATTAAACTTTATTTTTGATCTCTTTATAAAATGATATTCATATTGTGAAAAAGAAAACCTTAAGAAACTAAACAAAAGGATATTAATTTAATTATTTTGAAACTAAATTATAATTGGAAATTAGGATCCCACTTGAAATTATAATATATTTCTACATTGAGAATAAAACAAAACAAAAATATTAGAAGAAAGATAATGTAGTTCCTGATTATCCAAAATGAATATATTTATGTGAAGAGAACATTTAAAAAATATCGGTATGGGTGAAATTGATTTATAAGAATTTCATTTGGGTTGAATCTTGGAATTGGAAAATAGATATTTGGTTTAAGAATCTAGTAAATGTGGAATTTAATATAATTTCAATTGTTAAAATATTAATTCTATTAAATTTCATACTATTCAAAAGTCTAGAACATGATCACTGGATTAAAATAAAGTGAGGTAGTGTATATATCTTATATATGAGGCATGATATTTATAATATTGAATAAATCTTTTATTCTCCTTTTTTCCTATTTTTGTTTTTAAACCTATGCAGGATAATACTTTTGTCAGTAAATTTCATTGGATTTGTTAGGATTGCAATGTTTAAGTGTGGTAAATTGATGAATCTTATATTTTCACATATTTAATACAATATTTCTAATTTTTAGTCTCAGAAACTTGTTATTTTTAGGTTAATTATAAAAATTTTAGGTTTTAGTGATAAATATGGTATAATTGTGAAAATCACTTAATTATTGATTTTTAGTATTTTAATTTTTTTTATTTTGGATAGAAAATTTTATATAAAAATATGATTTTGTTATGGTATTGATTGGTTAAATTTCATATAACTAAACAAGGATATTAATCCAACAATTTTATGACAAAAAATCTCAAAAATTGGTCATCAAAATCTATGCATAGATTGAATGACATTCAATATGGAGTTCATATCTCACAAATGGACAAACCAAATGAGTTAAAAATTTTAAGGTAGACATATAATACTATGAAGAGAAGAATTATTAACCAGGGAATCTTGATATTTAGCCTCCTTCATGTCTAGAAAATTAGGGGAAATCAACACAGTGTAATTTCAAAACAATACAAACTATAAAGGGTTTTTTGAGTAAAACCTTGATAACTTATCCTTCATATGTCCAAATAAGTTGAAATTTTTAGGGTGATAACAGAATACATATTGAAATAACATTATAATTTCCTAATATCCATGATTATTCTATTTATTATTCTTAACATGTGAAAAAAGATAGTATTTTTTCAAAAATAAACTCCTCTCGTGCTTATAAAATTGTATCTCTATTTTCTATCAAAGGACATAGTCATTTTTGAGTATCCATGTGGGGGTTTTATTCTGTAGTATATTTATACATTATTAATTAATATTAAATTTCTATTTATATCATCTTTCTCATTTTCAATTTTTTCTCTATTATGTTTCCTCCACTGAACTTATTTTATCTCTATGGTTGTGGATAAGTATCCCTCCCCATTGTTCTAGGGGATATGTGTTGATGTTTTTAGTTTTATGAGCATTAATGAAATCTTTTTAATTTATCATAATATTTTTGTAATTGTTAAATTGATTATTTTGTACATTCTCAACCATTTCCCTACTAATATTTTGTTCCTCTTGTTCATCATGTACTCTCTCCTTTTTCATAAAAATGCATTATATAGTAGAGTATCTTTGTGGTGACGAAGTGAGGTAGATTTTACAACATGTGCAGTTTTCAATGTAGGATAATTTCAATTCATACAAGTTGTTGTTTATTGATAGTTATTGATCTCAGCATTGAAATTAATATCATTTATTATAGTTTTAAAAAATCATGATATTGTCTCTGCGAACCCATGAGTGAAACGAAAAAATCATTTTAATGAATATCACTTCTTTATATTTCTTTTTTTCATCTATTTTTATATATTTACATTTATAACATCTAGATTTTTTAACCCCCTCCAAATTATATTATTTTATTAAATTTTATTAAATTTTAATTTATAGATAGTGATAATAAAAATTTAGTATTGTGTAGGTGTCCTCCTCTAGAAATCATCCAAGGATACCCCATTATGGTGAATTTCATGTCTAATAAATATTGATCGATATATTACGATAGAATCCCTATGCCAAGGGTATCAGCTCCAACATAATCCCACTTTCACTAGATCCAAATACTAATAACTTGGAGTCTAATAGATCTAACATGATATTAATTAATCTATTAATAAAAGGGTTTAGTTAATTTGTCTTCCATGTTTTCCTCTATGAAAAATCTACGTACTATAACCACCCCCCATTTTGAAAAATCCCTCAATCGGGGATAATTTTTACGTATATGATTCAATCATTGAGGTGACCATGACTCCTTGGCGAGGGACACAATTGGATTATTATCACATTATAATTTGATAGTTGATTTACTATTAGGAACCCAATTAGTATCCTAGATACATTTATGTAACTATGAATCTTCTCTAGAAACATAAAAAGCCATAGTGTACTCAGACTCTTCTCTATAAACAAAAACCCTAATTTATTTATGATCTTTAATATCATACCTACTTTATTGAGGGTAAAGATGCATCCTATCTATAATTTACTATCTTCATAATTTGTTTAGAAACTAACACATATATATATATCACCTGATGATATGCTCCGCATATCCTTTATAACCAATTAACTTATCCTGAGTATGCCTCTCATTCATTAGGATAGTATTGAATTTCATCTAATGGATGTGTATTATCTCTTAATCGAATATTCTTATCTTTATCATGTTATAAGATACATCAAGCCTTGCACATAGCATATTATTCATGAGTGATCCTATAATTGATGCATATGGATATCTGGTCATCCTATTACTCTCCTCCTCTATTTTCAAAATTAATTTCATATAGATATTTATATTACATGAAAGTGTAAATTATACTAACATGTATTGTTATAAAATGAATCCCTTCAATATCCAGTCAATATATGTACCCTAAAGAAGTAAAAGAAGCCTCCTAGATCTATCACAAATGATCTTGATCACAAATATGTAATATTCCTTAACTAATTGATCATATATAATCATGTTTTCAACCACATGTCAATAGATTGTAATATCAGTATTTAATTTTAACTTAGTAAAATGTTATCAACATATATAACTATAAAACGGGTTTCCCTTGTACAAAACCACTTATAGACACGAGTCTCACATTCATTATTTATAAACCAAATTCCATTATGGATTTATCATGGAGAATGTTCCACATTATGTTTGTTTACTTCAATCCATAAATATAAATATACAGCTTACATACACTACTGTAATATCTTGGATTCAAAAACCCATTGGATTGTTTCCATGTAGACATCTTTTATAACATTGCAATTAAGGAGAGTGGTTTTGATGTCCATTTTCCAAATCACATAATCACAGTATGATACTATGTAAAGTAGAATTGTGATTTATTTAAATATAAAAAACAATGAAAAGGTATATTTATAGTCTATTACTTGATATTTCATAAAATATTTAGTTACTATCCATGCCATATTGGTGGTAAATTTACCTTTTATTTTCAGTTTATTCTTAAAACCCATTTATGGGAAACAAGGTTTATATCTACAAGTAGCTAAACTGAAACCCAAAATTTATTATTGTAAATGGAATCTATATAAAAACTCAAAGATTATTTTTTATGTTTCAACTTATAAGTTTATTATTTCTTCTTTATATGACATAGGTTCGTTAAAATCAACTAATAATGAGTCACCAACCTTAATGAATGGAAAATCATATCACTTTAGTCATCTAAACTCTCTAGTGCTCCTTTAAAGTATTTCTATCTCAAGAATGGTATATTCCATAAGATCATCTAGAATTAATTCTTGTTACAACCCCTATATATCTTAATCATAAAATTCGTTGAATTTTCCTTCTCCAATAATCTCTTTTAAATATCTGTTCCCTATCTAAACGTTTATGATTCCTATCAACCTCAATTATCTTATTTGAAGGGTTGTATATTAAATATCAATTAGATTCCAAATTCTATCCTAAAATTATACACTTATTTTATATAGGGTACACGTTTTTTGTTATATAATTTCATAAAAAATACTTCGCAGCCCTACACTTATATATTTGATAAAATGGGTTTATTCTAAAACTAACACATATATGGAATACTATTTTATACATTAGTAGGAACATGGTTTAGTGAATCTGAAGTAGTATAAAATTTATATCCCCAAAATTATAATGAATAATATTTAATATAATTACCATAGTGCTATAAATATACATTTTCTTGGAAGGGTGTTTCCAATGTCACATTCTAGTAATCATTTTGAAGTCTTAGAAACTGTAGAACCAAAACTGGATCAAAATGAAGCTGATTGAGCTTAGTTATGCAAGGAGGTCCAAAAGTATTTTTGGATGGATTAAAGAGAGGAGGAACCTTGTCAAGTTTGTGGTGATAGTGATGATGGAGATCATTCCATTGGGATTTACAGCCTGAGGAGGAAAAAAGGTGAAAAGGTTTAAGGGATTCAAGAAGATAAATCCTTGCTAAGATAAAGAATGGTTTAGGATAGAAGGATTACTCCTACCATCCAAAATTATTGAGGAAATGATCAAAATAAAATTCGTGGTCTAAGGAGATGATATATGGATACCCTTCTATTGAGTAGGAAACCAAAAGTAGGTTTCTAAATTGCGATGTGAAGATATGAAAGACAAAGTAGTTTTTTTTGGTGATTGATGATCATGATAATAGTGTTGTCAAACCAGCACGAGTGGGAGAAGTTTTACAGAAGCTTGGTTTTATGAAAAATAAAACTTCAAATGATAGGGGTAGTGACGATAAGTGATAAGATAATGAATTAATAATTTCTAGGGGGCCTAGGATATCAAAAAAATTTATCCCAATTCCTATTTTAACCTCTATAATTATTATATAAAACATTCTTGAAGAGGTGTCTACTGACATAGAATTCATTCAAGAGCTCCTCTATCATTCAAATGAAGAGATTATATAGGAATCATTCAATATAAAAATCTATAATGAGTACACTCATAGAAAGTATGAAATACCCTTGTAGGACAATATGATTGAAAAAAAGTTCATTCTTGTATTTAATAACATAATAAAATATGGATATATGGCTTCAATAAGGGGAATACAGGATTGGAAAAAAAATGTACGGGCATGTGAGAAGATAGCCTTCATTTTTTGGAGATTTTCCAGAATAATAAATACTTGGAGGTATATTTTATATAATGTAAATTATATATAATTATTCATTCCATATACTTTATTTTCATTTGTAATTACAAGGCTTACCCCTTTGAGGTTTTATGTTCCTTTGGGTTTGTGTACTTGGTTTCCCACTTTTCCTTAAAAGTGAATTCTTGAAATAATGTTTTTATAAAATTTTGTTGTAATTGAATGCTCATTATGATTCATCATTGACCTCAATATGACGAAAAATTATTTTTTCCACATTTCACATACACCATTACATTATGGAATATAAGGAACAATGTCTTGATATTAATTATCATACTCTTTTAGATAGAAAATGTCATTGGGTTTTGACTTAGTGGTAAGAACCATATAATATTATATGAAAACCTGAGTAGAAACTTGATAAGAGGAAAATTACCATCGTACAATAGCATTTTAGCAGTGAAGGTGATATAGTGGGGTACTATAACAATAGTAATATTTATCAAAAATTAGATTCCGGGGTGTACATATAGGTTTCCATTCCACTAAGGCCACTAATACATGATCCCATTAAGAAATTTCACCTTCATATTATCCTAAACAATTTTCACACAATGGATAAAATTCTCATTCATGGAATGAAAGATAAGGGAAATGATAGTCACAAGAAGAGTCTGATGGAAGAGGGTAGGATATACTTGGGGGCATCTGTTCTCTAATGATTAGTATTCTAGAGTGTCAAAAGAAGTCCTCTACATAGAGATATTATTTTTATTTGAAAATTCTTCATCTAGGGTAATAGATTGGAACCAAATATTTGAAATAATACCAGGTGGGTAGGTTATAGTTAGGTTATTTGGGATTTTATATTAGATTTTGGGTTATTCTAGGCCTTATGACCTTGTATCCTCTAAGGATTATGGGGATCTGGGCCATCAGGCCACATAAGGGTTCCTTCTCAACCCAATTAAAAATTGGATATAATATAAATAAATAAATATGATTCAATGAATTTAGGCCAGAGGATGTGAAATTCAATGAACTATTAGTTCATATATTATTCCCATAAATCAAATTTATGTTTATATATATTCTTACTAAGATGATTCACTACTAAATTATTAAACTCTTTATATTTCTCAATGGATTCAAAAATATACATCATTACGTAGACATATCTATATTTACTCAATTCATCAGTAAAATTTACGAAGTATGAGTATCCGCCTATATATTCAACTAAAAATGTACACCTATATGATCCAATTCAAGAGTCTATATATATTTTTCACCCATACTCAAAATTAAGACTTCATCATACTTCTTTTTAATCAATCATAATATATGTCAAGTGGGTTTAGTTCAACAAAATATAAATACTATTTTATAGGGATTTTCCAATCCCTTATTTATTACATGAACAATTATTTGATGCCAAAAATTAGTGTTTTATGAGTCATGGGAACTTAATAGTTATTTATTTATAATCATTTTTTTAATATTCTAGTAAATAAAGATAATTATTTAGATGTTTCGTACCATAAAAATTCTATCTTTATAAAAGTACAATATTTTATTCACAAATGTGAATAGAAATCCTCTATATCTAAAAATAACATAGATATAATGTTTTTAGTAACTCTATGCATATAATAAAAGTTATTTAAATCTAAAATATTCCATATATGTAATGTTAGTTCGTATTACCCAATAGCGTGTGTAGTCATTCTTGTACCATTGGTAGGTCAAAGTTGTGCCTCACCATTTTTAACCTTCCTAAATCAATTTGATTCATCTATTTGTATAAAATGTGATCGATAAAAGATGTATCTAATACCCTACTAGTATATATAGATAAGTACATTCATAAAAACACACATGAGTCTTCCCCTTAATTCCTCTCGATTATAAAGTTTTTCTTCCAGTGGTCCTTCTTACCACATACAAAACAATTTTCAAATTTTTCCATTGTATACTTGCAGATATATCCTTTCAAATTAGGGTAGTGTAAAGAATATTTATACCTTGAATAATTATTATGGTTTCTTTAATTTCCCTTCCTCTATTAACCATAAAGACTCTAGATTTCTCACACCTCATATCCTTATCCTCTGGGTGAATTTCTGTAAAATTATTTAAGGATGACTTCTCAGTATTTTTTGTATTGTAATTCATAATAAATATTGAGAATATTTAATGGATGGAAGGAAGTTTGAGGTTTTTTTGAAAATCATCGTAAATCATAAAACATAAAATAAAAAATGAACAATATAGCTAATCATATTGACTATATGAGCTTTTTCAGAAAAACATTCTCAAATTTTAAAGATAATGAGTTCTATAGAGATCTTATACTGGTATTGTCATGCTTCTCTGGATAAGGATCATAGAGTTGGATCAACATGGTATATGTATCCATATTTTAAAGAAACATATGGATCTCACTACTCCTGAATAATAACATAAAAATATTTCATATAGTGCATCATACAAGTGTCTCATGTTGATATAGATCACTTTCTCACTCACCTTCATAGAAGGATCATTAGAAATATGTGACTATTATAGGTAAAACTTCTACTCTTGTGATAGTATAATTCAAAAAAACGTATACCACTATAGGAATTTACTGTTAATAAGAAGAGTTTTTTCACTAATATTGATCATGGTGAAAATTTTAAGGTCTTATTTATTTCCATTTCATATAAAAAATTTAAAATATGGTTTTAGTACTTTATTTTGATTACAAAAATGTAAAGTAATAAATTTTATTTATTGAAAGCCAACTATTTAATCAAATACAAATAACCCTAACCATTTGATGTGAAATATCTTATTATGTATATATTCTACTATCAAGGATCCATATTTCTATTCTCATAACCTAGAAAATGTATATTAAAATTAGTAATTGGTATTTAAGAAGGCGGTTCCTTCCAGTGACATTAACTTATAGTTCCTTGATCCATAAAATAGATGCCTCAATCCTCAAATATGAATCTTATAATTCATTAACACTTGAATCCAAATGGTATTGAATAAAATATTGACATTATAATGATTTTTGTATTGGTCAATTCAACTCTTTATCTTCGTTACAAAATTCTAGTAATTTGAAAGTGTTCCCAACTATGGCCTAACTGATAATTTAACAATAGGTGCATATTTACTCAAATAATGGAATCAAATGTCTAACTTAATATTACTTATGATGTATTATTATCTTATTAATAAATGTACTTTTTTATCCTTTTACATGGTTTTAAATATTATGGGTATTTTTCCAAAGTTATTAACCATGTCTTGATAAAATAATCTACATATAATCATTTTATTTTATTCCGTCTTGCATGATTGTTAATTTATTTATTTTTAGTGACCATATTTACATATCCATAAAACTTAAATAAATAACCATGCACTAGAAATAAATAAAATAAATAAATATTAAATTATCAAGATAATTTTTATAGATTACTTTATTTAATAGAAAATAAATCAACCCTTTACTCTGTGGGAATAAATCATTGAACATATCTTGGTCTATGTTTTAATATTCTACCTATACAACTCAATATACCGTTGGTTTATTTCACCTTGGCTCCACCTTGAATACCCTCCTCCCAATTAGGGTCCCCATACTTTACATAAGTTAACTTATACGTAGATAATGGGAATCATGGTACAAGGATACATAAATGAAACAATGGACACACAGTTCCATGCATAATAAATAAGAGAGGGTGAGTTTTAGATCATCATTTAAATTTAATTTTAGTTATCATGAAACCCAAGAAATAATAACTAAATTAAATTAAATTCAACATATTCATAGGTCATTCAAGATCAAGATCATCCATGCATGCACCAAGTATACATTTGGAACTAGGTAAAATTTATTTTAATTTGTTATTTATTATGATATATCACTCAAGTTAAAAAATCAATTATCTTATTGACTAATTCATTCATTTATCTTATTGTATGTCCACAAATACCTTGAGATTATAACCTTATGTAATTCAAAAAAATTTAATTTAATTTAAAATTATTACATATACAATTTATATTAGTAGGGTACACTACATATAACCTTCTGGTCAGTCTTAAATTCCATTTAAAATATAACAAACCATGTATCAGCGGTCTCATAGTGTGTACCCATCTACATAACATGAAATTTTATTCTCATGGTGTGTTATGAATCTCTATATAGACCTTTTTAGGTACTTTATACTTACACATTATGTATAATACATGTTGTGTCACTATATTATCTGGTGTGTAGTTTTGTGAGTAAACAATAGTATACAACATTATGTTTATGACAAATGGAACATCATTAATATATTCATCTTGTACAACTGGAAATTCCCATAATGTACACATGGTGTATAATAACTAAAAAAGATTTATAGTTCCAAAATAATATACAAAATTATTAACTATTCATTTATTATTCTAAAAATACTATCACCTGAAATGTACACCATATTCATTCCATGAAATGTAGTTTAATGATGTAATTAATATTTATTCCAAAACATTTATTCATAAGGTGATAACCAAGTTCATCATTTTCTCTGCATTCGATGGAATGAGTTATATAGTGTGTGCAACCCACTACATGATGTGCATTTATTTTCTTGGTCATCCGCAAAAAATTCCAAGGGACATGGTGTGTATTCTATGTGGTCATTTATGTGACACATGTAATATACTCAATTACAAGCCACGTAATCACAAGTGGAATTTGTTTCTCATCATTATATAAATACTCAATGTGTATCAATTTTATGTTCCATACATTGACTACAAGGATTCAATGATTATCCTAGGAAAAAATTGTGTGGTTTTATATAGTTTTTATGATATCTACATGTCATGTAACACAACAAATTTTATTTCTCCAGGTTAGCTAATATGAAATGTTTAATGATTTAATGTATTTTTATCCTAAATTATGTGTCATATTTTCACTACTCACCCCAATACAGTGATCTTAAGAACATGGAGTGTACTTTTTTATTACATGTTGTGTATCCATACTATACAACCCAAACCACCAGCACCAATGGATGGGATTTTTGAGAATTCTGTATTTTTATTGGAATGTTCTTGGTCATATTAAATAGAGCCATATCTATATATATAATCTTAGAATAAATAATAAAAAATTGGAAATATAAATGTAAAAATATATATAATTATATCAATGATTAATAAACAATTATAACTTATTATGTGACCACTTTTATACAACTTATAAGTTCCATGAAAATAGTGAAATTTGTGAAACCCTCTACTAATAATGGATGTCAAATGTTTTTTAGATAAATCCCCAGAAATTGGAAATTGAAACCCGAGACGTTTTAATGAGATAACATTTCAACATATAATTTATAATTAATTTAAGTAAATATGAAGTACCTATTCTAGTAATTCTTTCATCATTTTCAAATTGAATTAATAATATTTTCATACATTCATTAAGATGAAGGATCTGAGCATTGAATCCATCTAGTGGAAATCTATACATTCTATAAAAACCATGTAATGTATGCATTGATTCTATTAATTCTAGTAAATATGATTATAAACACATTCATCATTCATAATTGATCAAAAAAGAATACTTTTCTTCCTTAAAAATTATATTAAGATTTCCCAAGGAAATATGTAAGAGGAGGAGGATCAACGATATTGTTCATTGATAGAATTCTATAGAAATTTCATTCAATGGTAGATATGATTCTCTAAAGAGAAAATATTGTGTTCAATGAATCATATGACCTAGAAATGTTATAATTTGGCTTAAATACATAGTCCATAAAGAAGGTATTTAAAAAAGTCATTGAACTATTCTTTTAATACTAATCGAACCCGACATTGACTGATAAAAAAATATTATTATTATTCTCTCAATGTGTGAAAAATTCACATATTATTTAAATATTTTTTTTAAATAAATAAATTAATATTTATTTAAATCATATTAAATTTATCATTCTCCTCAGACTTATAAATCGGCCTATCAATCCACCTAATAATTTATTAGACCTTAAATAATAAGTATTTATTTAAATATAAAATATTAACAAATTATTCATTCAATAATTTAATTAATATTATATTCATTAAGTCATGAGAATGTATTTATATAATGTTAAACTCATATATATATATTTTTCAAATAATTGTTGACCGGTTGTAAGTGATTATATATCATGGAAAATAACTAATCCTCAAAACTTGTGAATAATGTTTATTCTAATAATAAATAAAAATAGAATTTAATGGAGTTCATATATTCACTTATTGTGTGGACCTATAGGCCTCTTTCTCAACAAAATTAAGATATATCCTATAAAATCTATGATCAATGTCTAGAAACATACTAAGGAAATTATATTGAAAGACATTAATTGTAACGCCCTAACCCCAGAAACCCATAGTCAGTGCATTATTACATAACATTAGCATGACACAAGGAATCATGTCCCAAAAGACTGATCAGTTTAGTAACCTTGGAATTAATATATACATTCATAAGTTTTACATTACATCATGAAATAAAAACATCAACAACATTTTTCCCCTTTTGAATACACTTCAATCCATATCATATCCCTGTAGGTCAACCATAAAATATTTCTTCACATTCTGGGAAAAATAAAACATAGAAAAGGGTGATCTTAGATGATTAGTAAGGATAACAATATAGCATAAACTATCATAAATAAGAATAATCATTTAAGGAAATGTATAAGACTAAAACAAAAGCCTTTAAAACATAAACTTATATATAGTATGGCAAAGATAAAATCAAATAATGCCATCTACTTATTCACAAGGATATTCTACTGGTAGAATAATTAGTGCAATATCAATAGCCACTTTCATAATGACGGAATGCATAATTCCAGACTTCATAACCACATAGTCAAGGCCTTTTTCCAAGATAACAAATAAGATTTTTTCAAGGCCTTGTTCAGAGACACTAGTTTGTCTCATGAGAACTAGTGATGCATCAAGGTGCTATAGTGGGATCCACCCATCACTTACAAAGTCCAATTCATTCCTCATATGAAATGTTTTAAAAATAACATAAACATCCGTATAAAAACTAGCATACGATATTTCAATACTTTATCCATAAACCATGCATGGTATAAAAATAACACATCCACAGTCAATCAAATCACAAAACCTTCAATACATCATTGAAGATTGTTATCATAATAAATCAACCTCGCTCAAGAATAATATCTAGTAAAGGCTATTGACATAGTTGAAAATGATCAGTTAAAAACTTTGAGCGAAATATCCTTTTTCCATGAAATCATTTTAAAAGTGACATAATTTATAAAGTAATTCATTTTAAAGATATTTTTGAATCAAAGTGACCCATACAAATTTTAAAAGTTTTAAAAGAATTAACAATTTAAAACATTCCTTTCAATATAAAAAAAACCATAAAAGCATTTAGAAAACATAGATATTAATGAAAAAGGTTTAGAAGAATAAAATTTTAAAACATTTAAAATGATTTTTTAGTAAAAAAAGTACCTTATAAAAAATCACTATGAAAACTCTTTTATGAAACATGGATATGGATAATAAATATGTCACAGTAGATACTTATGTAAAAACAACCATGGATAATGAAGAGATTATATAATTAACTCTTAACTTGTACTTTTCCTTAGTTGATGTTATGTTATCCTCCTGTATAATAGTTAAGCCATTTTAATTAAATTATACAAGAACTATATACATAAATATGATATCATATATGATCTTCTAGTATTTCTTTGTTTATAATATTTCTGTAGTATCATCATTTCAGGTGTTAACTGATTCATTTTTTTATACGCTTGGTCACATAAGCCATGTTTTGTATGGATAAGAAGTATTTTAATCATATATAGAATGATATTATGTTCATAAATATTATTTTTAATCATAATTTGAAAATTGTTATTTAATTATTATGATGGGCAATGAATCTCATCGCGTTCGTGGAGATGGTAATCTGTACGTACACACGAGTGACATTATCGTTATAATGAAGGTGAAATTGTAAGTAATTTGATGGTATATAATATTTATAGAATCATTAACCTGTTATATTTATTATTTACATTAGTTATACTCATTATTATACCCATCCAAATAATGATGTGTTTGAATAACAAACTACACCATGACGTAGAGATGGTAAGTCGTATGTACACACGTATGAGGACATTGTCATTCATATGATGGATAGAATAATGAATATGGTTGTAAAATTTTTATAATAACATCAAAATATATATAATATAATGGATTTATTTATTTATAATGGAAAAAACTAAGAAAGTGGAATTGGGAGAAGAAAAGATCTTGAAAGTGGTGATGAAATATTTACCTCTTCTTCGTGTTATCCCTTTTGATTTGATCCAAATGGCCCCTTAGGTTGCCTTTCTGATCGAACTAAATACTCTAGGTTGATGAAAGGTAAGTTGGGAAGATAATTGGGTAGGTTTTGGTCTATACAAATTGCTTTGGAGGTGTGATTTTTAGAGAAGGGGTGTGTCCTTTTATAAGAGGGGCGAGGGTCACTTTAGGAAAAGATTCAAATATTATTTTTTAATAAACCCATTTTCTGTTTAAAATGGATCAAAATTAATTTATTTCGAGAATAATGTGGTTATAGGTCGAAATACTCTCATACAATAGGTTTTAGAAATGTTTATATTACCATTTTAACATTATCTTTTAGATTTAACTCTTAGTTAAATAGTTTAACATTTACCATATTTTTTTGTATTTTTATATTATATGGTTAATAATCAAACAATAATAGGCCAAGAGAACCCCATTTGGTTAATTATTAATATATATAACTTTATATATGTATTTTTTCCTGTCCTTATATTTTTAAGAATATTATATCTATAAATAATATAATACTAGTTTTAAAAACACATTTATGTCAATTTTGACACTATTTAGAATTTGGTTTTTGTGAAAGTCATAAAAACCTTATTAAATAAAACCAAATAAATTGAATAAATAATAAAATTTCATATTCCCCTAGGAAATTCGTTTATGTCATCAAAACGTTCAAATTATATTTATTTTAATATTTATAATACAATTTATTTGATTCTTTCATTAAAAAAATAATTACTGCATCCTCATTGTGTCATAAATAAATTTGAATATTTAATGTCTAAAAATTATAAATAAAATAAAATTATGTAGGAAATATTTTTATCTTTATAACTAATACTTATAGTTGAAAATATAACATATATAACACCTTGTAACAAATGTTTAACTAAAAATATATGTTTATGTCATATTTGTCTTTACTTTAAATTAATTAATATAAAGTGTCATAACCACTATCATGATGCTCCATGTGGTCCCAAAATCATCCCAAGGATGCCCATGGTCAAACATGTATCAACAAATAGGAATAAAACATGTGTTAGGATAATTTAATATTATTATAATATTATTTTTTACCTTTATCAGATTTACTCTTTAACCATGGTAAATAAAATATTTACCGAAGTAATTATTCATAATTTCTAAAAATAAAATTTTACAATTTACACAAATTGGAAATCCTGATTCCAAATATGGAATCAATTATTCCAAATTCAAAATTTATAATTGAATGAAATCAATTAAAATTAATTCTCTTTTTCAAAAACAAAAAGCATGTTTTTAAGAAATAGAAATATCAAAAGATCGACAATTGTTTATATTTAGTTTAAATGTGAAATTACACAAAATGACCTAAAATATATTAAATGATAAAATTATAATTTAATGATAATTTTAAAACACTCAAATTTATAATTTAGCACTGTAAATTATTTCGATTAAAAAAGTTGTTTTTAATTAAAATTTTGTACTATTCATCAACAATTGAATGTTTTCAGAAAAGTACCAAAAATTCACCCTAAGCTAGTTTCGATAATCCAAATTCAAAAATGAAGTCAATTTTGAAAAATAAACTTTTAAAAATTTCTAAATCTAGGTATTACTATTCATAATTGCTAGTTTGATTGTTCGTGGTGTGTTAGAATCTCAAAGTTACGTACAATGTAAGCTATTGCATTATTCAAAGGGAAACGTACCATGTAATCTTGGGTTGTTACATTCTTAACCCCTATAAATTTCATCCTCATAATTTTAAATTGTTTTTTAGAAAATAAAAGGTTAAAATAGAAAAATACCATTGTGGAAAACCCACATCGTAATTTGGTTTAATAAAATTTAGTCTTATAAGATGGAGAGGGAAATGAAATGGTCACCACCAAATTATGATCTCAATTAAGAAAACATTGGTAGAAATTAGGGACACATAATTAAGGGGAAAATGTAAATATTTATAGGGAGTGATTATGTTCATCAATCACAAACTAGTGTAAAATTGAGGGCCTCAAAGCCATCAATCTATAAAGATTTGAAATATCATCAGTTCAAAAAACATAAGGTATTTGGATAACACATTTTTGATTTTAATATACCTTCCATAAAGATTAAGAAATAATTTATTCATATAATAAGAGAAATATATATATATATATACACACATGACAAGTAGAGTTTCATCCTTCAAGAAATTTCTACCCCAAACTCATCTTCCTCTCCAAAAGATAGTAGAACTCAAAAATATTCTATTTATACTAATCTTATAAGGTTAAAAATATTTAAATATACCATTTAATTGAAGAAATATATTTTATAATAACCAGGGACTTCATGTAGGCTAGTGGTAGGTAATAAAGCCTTGTCACACTTTGGTTGCGAGTTTATTTCCTGCATCTTTTTCTGAAGTGACGAGTTATCACCCGACCTGCTAGTTTTCCTTTACCTAGAACTATAGTATTTTAATATTAAAAAAATAATATTAAGAAATGTTTTAACTATAAATAATACTATCCAAAGTTCAACTTAATCCATTCCAACCTTTACAGTTATCCAAAATACCTCTGTCCAGACTCTCTCTAAAAGGTCTCTATTTTCGAAAATCAATTGTAACAACAAATTCCCAAACAAAGTAAAGTTTCTCTTATTGTCACATTCTGGAAATATGATTACCTTCATCATATTAAAATCTCAATGGAAACAACAAGTAATATAGTTCAATCTTTATATATATCACATTATTATTATAACCAAAATATAATTCCTGAGTCCAAAATCACAAATACATTAATTATTCTACTTCAACTATTGTAAAAACATTAGCTTGGCCTTACTCCCTTGGCCTTTTCTGAGATAAGTTTACCTGGAACTTAGATTATTCATTTTCTTAATGCCTTATTTCTCAAAAATTTTAGCATTAAATATTGACAACAACTTTCTTTCCCTTTCAATCATATGCTTGGTGGCCATTTTCACCACAATTTTAACAGACTCGCATTCATTTTAGGCAAATACTGGGGTGTTTCTTTCCATAATTATCACATAATGGAAAATTATTCTTTCCCTTTTTCCATTTATCTATCTCTTGATCCACCGTTCCCTTCTTCTCTTTCTTTACTTTATTATGATAAGATTTAGAGAATTCCTTTTCTCTCTTGATAGCACATGAGACAATATCTTCGTACGATGAGAAGGATTGTGAGACTAAATCATGATGGAGAAATGATTTTCAGCCATCAAAGAATTGATCAATCTTACTCCTTGGGTTGCATATTTAATCGTCTGGATGCCTTGTTATCTTTATAAAGTTAGCCTTACTTTGTGACATTCTCATCCTCCTATTGCCTCAGAATCAAAAATTCCCTTTCCATATATGCTCGATGGTCATGAGGAAAGTATTTTTATAATAAAATATCCTTAAAATCCATCCATTCCATATTTTATACTTCTTCATTTTCCTTTTTTTTAAATCAATGACCACCATTGATTTGCATCTCCTGTGAGGTGAAAAACTTCCACGACAACATTT
Source organism: Viscum album (assembly GCA_963277665.1). Lineage (NCBI taxonomy): Eukaryota > Viridiplantae > Streptophyta > Magnoliopsida > Santalales > Viscaceae > Viscum > Viscum album. Next base: position 870,234,430 of record OY728161.1, on the reverse strand, counting down.
TCCCTTTCACTACACCCCAGAGCATGAAATATTTTCTCTAAGAAAATTATCCATTTCTCAACTACAAATGTATTTATAGTTCCATTGAATGTTGGTGGTTTTTTCCCATGAAGCGATCTAACATTGATCCTCCACATTGTGTATCACGGTGCACTATACGGGTAAGCTTATTATTCATAACCTGAGTGAGTTGTCCCAGAATGGTGATAAGATGATCAGCACCAGTTGCATCACCAACACCACTATAATTATCATAAATTGGAGGGAAATCCCTACATGGATTATGTGTGTTGATATAGTTTCCATTCCTTCCAATAGGCATCGTTTCTAAAAAATGGTATACAGTTGATTAGTTTATGAATCACAATACATAATTCCAAACATTTAAAACACTTAACATAAATTGAACAGTTTATGGATATAATCCATAATCATAAAAAATTCCATGAGGAAGTATATACTTATAAATACTTGATAATTTTTTGTAATGAAAATGAGAATTATCCTAAGCATATCCCATGAGAGTGTCATAACCTAGAGTGCGGCAAGGTCCGTTGTTGTGCACCAGTTCCCATTTTAGTCTAGCTCAAAGTTGTTTTTTCGGGTTTTACCCCTAGGTACATCTATACCAAAGCCACCTCTACCTGCTCGTATCTAGACAGTGATGTATTTCTTGTAAAACATTGAAAATCTCTACAATAACAAAATTCTAGGAAGTACTTCTATACTAATCCTCAATGTCTATCTTAGGGTAATGTTCTCTAATCATAGTTTTTCTAATTCTAGCTTCCATGGTTTTTACTAAACTTCCTCTGATACCAACTGTAATTCCCCGACCCCACATTACATCCTGAAATACAAACATCAACAATATTTTTCCCCCTTTTTTAACACAATTATATCCTTATCTTATCCCTGCAGGTCAACCATAAAATACTTCTTCACATCCTGGAAAAAAATATAACCTAGAAAGGGGTGACCTCAGATGCTCAGTAAGTATAACAATATAGCAGAAACGTTCATAAATAATCTTAAAAATTTTAAGAAATGTATAAGACAAAAATAAAAGAATTTTAAACATAAACTTTAGCATAATATGGAAAAGATAAAATCAAATAATTCCATTTACAAATTCACATTTTATATTCTACTAGTCGAATAATCACGTGCAAAACCAATATCCACATTCATAATGATGGAATGCCTAATGCCAGACTTCATAACCACATAGTCAAGGCTCTGTGCCAAGACTACAAATAAGTTTTTATCAAGGTCTTGTGTCAAGAAACTAGTTTTTTCCCATGAGTCCTACTGATTCATTGAGGAGCCATAGTAGGCTCCACCCAGCACTTACTAAGTCTAATGTATTCTTCATATTAAAAGATTTAAACCTAACATAAACATTCATATTAATCCTAGCATACGAAATGTCTATACTTTATCCATAAACCATGAATGATATAAAAATAACATATCCATAGTCAAACATATCACAAAACCTTCAATACAATATGGATGATTCTTATCATAATATATCAACCTCGATCAAGAATAACATCTAGTAAATGATGAAGACATAGTTGAAAATGATCATTTAAACACTTTGAGAGAAATATCATTTTTTCATGAAAACCTTTTAAAAGTCGTATAATTTATAAATTTTTTCATTTAAAAGATATTTTTGTTTCAAAGTGTCCCATACCAGTTTGGAACTTTTGAAAGATATTATCATTTTAAAACATTCATGTGCATATAAATAAATCATTAAAACCATTTTGAAAGATGGGAATTAATGAGAAAGGATTGTATGAATAAATATTTAAAACATTTAAAATGATGTTTTTGTTAAAATAAAGTCCCTTACAAAGAATCCCTTTGAAAACTCTTTTATGAAACATGGACATGGATAATAAATATTTTCTAGCAGATACTTACATAAAAACAACCTCGGATAATGAAGAGATTGTAGAATTAACCCTTACCTTGAAATTTTCATTGGTAGATCGTATGTTAACCTCTTGTATAAAAGTTAAAACATTGTTATTAAATTATACAAGAACTATATACATAAATATGATATCATATATGATTATCAAATATTGATTTTTTAATAATATTACAGTAGTATCATTGTCTCAGGTGTTAACTAGTTCATTTTCCATTATATGATTTGTTACATAAGCCTTGTTTGTCATAGATAGGATGTATTTGATTCATATACAGAATGATATTATGTTCATAAAAATTATTTTTATTCAAAATATTAAAATTATTCTTGAATGATTACGATGGGGAATGAATCTCATCGCGTTCGTGGAGACGGTAATCCGTACGTACGCACGAGCGAAAAGATCATTATATTGACAGTGAAATAGTTTTTAATTGGATGGTATATCCTATATAAATAATCATTAAAATGATATATTTTTTATTTACATTATTTATACTCATTATTATACCCATCCAAATAATGAATTGTTTGAATAACAAACTACACAACGATGTGGAGACGGTAAGTTGTACGTATTCACGTATGGTGACTTTATCATTCATATGATTGATAGAATAATGAATATGGTTGTAAAATTTTCATAATAACATCAAAATATATAGAAGATTCTGGAATTATTATTTTAGAATGGAAACAACTAAGAAAGAGGAAGTGGAAGAAGAAAATATCTTGAAAGAGGTGATGAAATATTTACCTCTTCTTCATATTCATCCTTTTGATTTGATCAAAAGGGATCCATAGGTTGGCTTTATGATCAAACTAAAGACTCTAGGATTGATTTTAGGGGTGTTGGTATGATATTTGGGTAGGTTTTGGATGATCCAAATGGCTTTGGGGTGTGATTTTGTGGGAAGGGGAAGTGCCCTTTTATAAGAGGGGTGAGGGTCACATAATGAAAAGATTAAAATAATATTTTATAATAAAATCATTTTTAGTTTCTAATTTCCCCAAATGAATTTACTTTGAGAATTATGTGGTTATGGGTAGAAATAATCTCAACCAATAGGTTTTATAAATGTTTAGGCTACCATTTGAACCCTATCTTTTAGATTTAACTCTTAGTTAAATAGATTAACATTTACCATGTATCTATGTATTATTATATTATATGGGTAAGAATCTTACTATAATAAGATAAGAGAACCCCATGTGGTTAATTATTAATATATATACCCTTATCTATGTATTTTTTCTGATCCTTTTATTTTTAGGAATATTATATAAATTAATAATATAATATTTGTTTTAAAAACTCATTTATGTCAATTTTGACACTATTTAGTATTTGGTTTTTGTGAAAGTCAGAAAAAATTTATTACTTCAAACCAAATACATTGAATAAATACTAACATGTCATATTCACCTAGGAAATTCATGTATCGCATCAAAAGTTCCAAATTATATTTATTTTAATATTTATAATACCATTTATTTGACTGTTTCATTAACAAGGTTATTAATGCATCATCATTGTGTCATAAATAGATTTAATTATTTAGTGTCTAAATACTACAAATAAAATTTAATTTTATAGGAAATATTTTTATATTTCTAATTAATATTTATATTTGAAATTATATCTTCTTATGGATCCTTTTAATTATTATTTTACTAAAAGATATATGTTTTTTTTCATTTTTGTCTTTACTTTAAATTAATTAATATAAAGTGTCATTATCTCTCTAAAGTGTTCCATGTGGTCTCAAAATCGACCCAAGGATACCCATGGTCGGACATGTACCAACAAATAGGAATAAGACACATGTTAGAGTAATTTAATATTATTATAATATTATTTTTTACTCTTATTTATCGGATTTACCCTTTACCATTGGTAAATAAAATATTTATCGAAGTAATTATTCATAATTTTTAAAAATAAATGTTTCAAACTTAAAAAATTTGGACATCATGATTCCAAATATGGAATCAAATTTCCCAAATTGAAAACATAAAAGTGCAAGAAATTAATTTAAAATTAATTCCCATTGTCAAAACAAAAAGCATGTTTTTAAGAAATAATAACTATCAAAAGATCTACACTTGTTAATGTTTAGTTTAAATTTGAAATTTCACAGATTTACATGAATTATATTAAATGATAAAAAAATAATCTAATGATACTTTAAAACCACTCAGATTTATAATTTAACACTATCGACAATTTATATTAAAAAAGTAGTTTTTATTAAAATTTAGTATTATTCATCAAAAATTAAAAGTTTTCCAAAAAGTACCAAAAATTTTCCCTTAGATAATTTTGATATTCTTATTTCAAAAATGATGTACATTTTAGAAAATAAAATTTTAAAATTTTTAAAAATTAGATATTACTATTCATAAGAGTTAGTTTGATCAGTCACAGTCTGTTAGAATCTCGAAGTTGCGTACAATTCAAGATATCAAATTATTCTAAGAGAAATATAACATGGAATCTTGGGGTGTTAAATTAACATTGTAATGAAAAAAAATTTCTATGAATTCTATTTCTGTTATATAATACCTTTTTTTGAAATCTCTTAAAAAAATTTGTGTCGCCTATTTCATCAACGGGTATTCTAGATTTAACATTCATTGTCTTTCTAAAAAATAATATTTCAATAAAACCAAAATTTACATAAACTTAATCCAATGGATACATTAAGATAAAATAACCTATGATATATACATAAATTAAATTATAATGGAAAAAACCTTTCTTTACTTCATTATTAATTTCAAACAAATTCTAACAAACCCAACATAGACTACATCATTGTGAGTATATGTCAAAATGGTTTTCGTAAATATATCTAATTGAATGATTCATGATATTGAATAATAATAATCTCAATTATAAAAATAAATAAACACATTAATTCATATAGGAATATTCAATGATACTTATATCATGTGGAATCCCTACCAGTCGGTCTACTCTCACAAACTTCTCTCTTAAAGATTTCTATGTGAAAACTTCCTGAGAATAAATCTCAATGTCTTATGTGCCCCCTACACCTAATATCTATCACCATTTATGTCCTATCAAATATATGAAATCATTATATATAAGATATGTTTAGAATATTTTCACCTCACTTCAAGGTGCTCATCATAGGATTGAATTTTTATGAGCATTTCATGCAAAAGATACTCTAAAGACATTATCACATTAATTTTATGAATGAAAACACCCATTACAATATAATATATTTGACAATATTCATGACCGTGAATATAAATATTATAAAAGGTGAAAAGTATTTCGTTCTTTGGAACTAACTCCAACAGGATTAATTTATTTGGAAAATAACTATGTATAAGTTATTCCTAAGGGGAATTTTAACTTCCCATGTCATCTTATAATGCTACAGTATGCCTAGAATCAACTAATTTTTCATTGGGGTAGATGGGTTTTCTTATAAAACCTCTAAAATTCATAAATTATGAATTGAAACACTCAAAATGACATCACTACTTTGGGATCTAACTATGTGTATCTTTTTGTGTGGTTAAAGAATAGTGGCCATCTTGTGAAACATCTATTTTGATATCAGTTGTGGTCACTAAAAATACAAACACTAACTATGGGTACATTAAGACACTAACAGTGATTCAAATGAAGGAAACACTATCTCATATGACACCTTGATCTATGAATTATCATGAACCGCATATTATATGAAAATCTTAAAATGACTCATAATAGGGATCGAGATCAATATGAAGGATTGAAATGAACCCTTTTGAAGAAATGAATATTTTGTGATAAATAAATTTTACATGTGGTAGCCTACATTAATTTTATAACATAAGGAAACTCCATATTCCCTCAAATTACCCAAATTGGGAAATGATCGAATTATGATTCTATGTGGTTGTTATCCAGGAGAAAGGACCAAGATAGAAATGTAGGGTGAATGGGTTCTATTTTTCACTTATGAAGGATTATTAACATGTCCTCCTGTTCTAGTTTTGTATTATTTTAGAAGATAATATTTCCAATTTCAATTTAATTTAGTGGATTGTTTTCTTATTCTATGCTATAATTTTTCTCTATGTGTTCTCCCATTAATGCAGGGATCTCAAACCTTCATTCATGATTTCAGGCTAATTGAGATTCATCTAACGTATAATGTGAATATTTTTCATGTTTTTTATCAACCACATTCTTCTATTATTTACCACTAAAAACATTGAAATTTGTAAGGGATTTGGGTAGCTGAAATTAACACTTCACCCTTATTATTATTCTATTTTCATCTTCTTTGTCTCAAATCATTCATTCATTCCCTATGGAACCATGATGGAATATTGTATAACTATCAAGATAATTTTGAATGGTTTTGGATATACACCATGAATGGGAGTGAAGGATTCCCTCAATTGAGCATTATTTCATTAAATTACCCTTAGAAAAGGTGAGTGTGTGGTAGTTTTAGAGATCATAGGAATATTATACATTCACAAAAAACATGAAATGGGGTGTGTAAATGTATAGTGAAATGTACATATTGAGTGGGATTGGGATAAATCTTTAAAAGGGAGTGGGATTATTCGTCATTATTTTATCAATGGTCTATTATTTCTTCATTGACACTTTATTTTTTTCTTTTTTTCTTCTATTTTCATAAAATCTATTTTCAATGTCTGAATTGTTTTTTTCAAAAAACCCTAATACATAAATAGGTGACAAAAATTGAACGATAGTGATTTTTCTATTAGAACCTTTTAAATAAAAATCAGTGGGGACAGATTTTTATACCGTGGAATTAAAATTATATTAATTGGGAATTCAAAATAGGTCTCCAACAATAATATGATATCATTTCCAATTAACCACACATCTCATTCACTGTCTCTTTCAAATTTTATAATATCTTTTTTTCATTGTTTTCTACTTATCCTTTTCATTCTTCTTTCACTTGTTTTACTCAGTATAATTTTCATTGGTTTATCATGAATATATAATTGATCAATAATTATATTCCTGATTCATGGATTTATAAAATCACTAAGGAGATAAAAGATTCATTACTTGTAAAAATATTTTTTCATACCACTTCTTATTGCTACTGGAGCTCAAAGAACAATTCCAAATGGTCATAAATACATTATGTGTACACATATGGATGGATATAAGGATGATAATATATAAATAATCCTATTAATCTTTAATAATTTAAGGCCCCATTCCTCAAATATGAATATGAAGTAATATCGAAGGAATTTAGAATGATACAAACTAATTACTTATTGTTGAAATAATAGTTATTAGAGAAACACGATGAGATGGTATAGATGAAGTGAAAGTTGAACCACATTACCCCCACACTCTAAACATACATAGAAAAACATTCAAAATATGTAGAAGAATACGTTAAAAATAGAATTTGAGTTTTTCTAAATAAGACATTGAGGATGTGGAAGATTTTCTAGAAAATCCTACTCTCCCACACAGTCCTAAGATTTTTCTAGAAGAACTAAATAAAATTATAAGATCATGGTCAAACCAAATGGGAAATTATAAACTTTTTAATCAATAATTTTTAATTTTTCATAGATACAATTTCTGACCGAGTCCCTATATTTTAATACAAAAACGGACAACCCAACCACAATATTGGGTAGTGAGCAAAAAATCAGAATAGACCATCAAGAAAATGATATTATTTGAAATTAAATAAAATTATTTCCCGGTGGCTATGAATAAATAAATTTAAACAAAATATTACATAAATTAGGGGGAAATGTATATTTAGATTCATCTTGTTTTAATATTATTAAAATTGAACTATTAATTGATTCCTTATATTACAAGACTATAGATTCATCACCCATTCAGACAAAACTATTTCAAGAAAAAGAGAATACCAAGAAGGAGATGGCAATAGAAGAATTAATATTTAGAGCTATGGTGATGCAACTAATCCCTTAACAACATAAATAGAATCATATGGAGATTGAAATAATAATACATATGGAGAACCCATTATCCATTTTCCCTTCCCCACTTTACATTTCTCTCTTTATTCACTTGGGTCATCTGATGACATTAATTGTTTTTTGTGTTATCCACTCCTAATGTCTACTCATCAACATTTTGAGTAATAAAAATTGTCATTTGCTATTAATGAAAGCACATCCATCTTCTATATGGGTACAATTAATAGGAACTAGCTAGATGTAGCTAGTCAACACATAGAAACTCTTAGGGGATTTCCTGAGATCTCTTACATTTCCCCATTTCTTTATCTTATGTTTTGTATTGATAATAATTATCAAGTTTTTTTCATGAAGGATTTTTGGAACCACTCGGTAAGGGATTAACCCAACAAGAATGAGAAAAATAAACATGAGGATGTATTATTCCTTAAAAACATTTTGATCACAAATTTAATCATGTGGGTATTATTCTTGGACTAAAATTAGGAATTATTAGATGACTGTGGGATTATCTTAACTCTTTTAGGACTAAAATTATTGTTTATTATTTTGATTTTACTATGATTCATAATATATAAAACACAAAAAGATTTGATCATAAAATTCCTCGTATCTTGTGAAGATAAAATTCCATTTTTAAGGGATTTACCTGTTTTGAATTATTAATTTTTAATGATTTATAATGTGATTTTTTTTTCATGGACATAAAAAATTGCCTAAAATTGGATATCAATTTCTTTATCCTGAACTGAGTACAAAATACATTTATCCTTACCAATGAGGCATTCTAAAACTTATTTGACATATTATTCCTTGTACCTTAGTTTACTAACTATATAAGGACAGGTGTAAAACTAAAAATATCCTCAATTCTTGTTTGAAAATATGGGATTGGGGTGTGATAAGTATGATTGAGTCAATTTTTTATTAAAAATTCACTAAAATCAATTTTAAATAGAACCATTATATATACCCCCCATTTAATCATTATATACTATGAATTTACTATTAGGTAATCCAAATTATAAGTGAAAATATATATACTTACCTATCTATTAGTAAATTACATGACATTTATTTTTAATTATTTGTGGGAGATATAGTTTTTCAATATAATTCTTCAGAGTAAGTTAACTATTAATGTTAAATTTTATCATCCATTAAATTTGGTAATTAGAAGTGTTGTCATGAGATAAATATTACAATGTAAATCTTGTTTCCCTTATTATTACTTAAAAAGAGATATATATTTGAGAAAAATACATGTATAAAAACAGATTAAAATATTAAAAATATATGTTTATGAAAAAAGAGTTTGATGATAATTATCTCATTTTTATTGATTATATGACTTGTGACACATAAAAGAACAAGGGGAGAGGTAAATTTTTGTTTTACTCTTAGAATGAGAAGAGTGAGTTACCCTCACTCTAATACCCATGTTTAAAATATATCATGCATTGTACATTAGAAATTATACTTATCATCCATCCTATAATTAATATCACCTTTAATACCTACAAAACCTTGATCTATAGAAAATTTTACTACAATTCCTAAAGAGTAGCTAAATTTATTCTATTGGTAGAGAACATGGGGTCTCAAAAAGTATAGAGTGGACTACATACACTCTGGGAATGAGGAAAACTCAATTTCAAATTCTATTTGAGTGATTCGGGAGAATTTCATGAGAGGTTGGTAAGTTGTGGAATGGAATAGAGTACAAGGTTAAGGTACATAGTTATAGTAAGTGAGGAAAGGAAATTTTCTTATATAATAGGTGTCCTAAACTTCAATAATGGTCAAAATGGTTAGTTCATGCATCATTTCTTTATTTATTTGAATGTGGTTGTGTAAAATGTTTTCTTGAATTCTTTAATAATTTTTCATGAGTACATTAAGAATAGTGGGGAAGTAATTAAAACCAATTTTTTCATTAATATTTTAAATATTTAGTGTAAATAAACCCTATAAATATTAGAAATCCTTATAATACAATTAATTTTATTAAATTTTGTAAATTTTGGTGTTTTAATGAAAATTAGTCTAAAATTAAGATTTAAATAATTTTATTATATTTCTATATAATTTTCTTTGAATAAAACTAAATTTTGTTATTTTGAATATTTTAATGTGAATTTAAGTATCCAAATTACAATAATTGGAGAAAATCACAGTAATGTAAGAGTAAAATAACCTTCAAACAAGCTATTTGATAATAAACCAACTCCTAAAAAATTTATTTATGGATAAAGGGGAATGTTTTCGATATTTATGACTAACTGATGAACTTTTTTAGATATATAAGAATAACAGTTCATCATGTATGAATAACTGGAGAAGTTAATATGATTTATTACAATAAATATAGAATAATAAAGTCTATGTAAGAATAAAATTGTAATTATTTCAGAATAAAAACCTATTTCTTATTGCTATATATAAAAACATTTAGTGGTAGTGGATACATAAGAGTATATCATTAGGGGAAGTTGTTTTTTCAATGTAATTATCTATGAACAGGGTATCACCAACCATGGCTTGGTTTTTTACTGGTGTAGATGAGTCATATTTTATAGAATCTATAAGACATAGCCTATGACTGAACCTCTTAATATAACATCATCTTGTCATTATCTGAATTACAATATCTTTAATTTTGGTATAGTAACAAAATCTATAGATTGTAATATCTTCTGTGATATGAATTTTTATTGACCATGATATAATAATTTCCAAATACTACCATGAGATACTACATAAGAATCAACTATAGAGAGTGTTATCTTATACTGCAGTTTGAGCTACTCACTTCCATGATCCCCGGATTACATGAAAAATCATATAATTACAAAAAAATTGGATTGGTATAACAACGATGTATTTAAGGAACACTTGTGATGTCATGAAGGCCATGAGATCAATCTATTTTACCCAATATAGTCATTAATTATTTTCATATTATAAATAAATCCCACAGTCTATTTTCCTAACCAAATAAAGATTATATATGGAATCTATCTTAGAAAAAACACCAACAAAAGAGCATTGGTTGTTCAAGGTGAAGAATCAAAGAATACAGAAGATTTTTGGAGGCATCCACACGTGTGCATCTAAGAAAAAGAAACTATACACATTGATGAATCCATTTTATAAATAATATAACCCTAAAAATCTATTAAAAAATTCTATTTCCCATTTATAAAGTATTCTTAACCTATCCCCTCAGCCTTATTTTTATTTGTTTAAGTATTTTTACTTTTCTATTTATGTTTTATATAGTGAATTAGTTTTTCATTTTAATATAATAATTTTTTTCGGCGTTATCCTTACATTAGAGTGATCTCATTCCCCTATTCATTATGTATGGAAAACTAAAATTCACCTAAGGGATAATGTTGTCAGTTTTCAAGCATTTGGAATACCTTTTTCATATCTTGATTTCACACTAAGAATTCATGAAGGTTTGGTGATGTGGTTGGGGAAAATAACTCTTAAAACATATTCTTTTTTCATTTTCCTCCACATTTTGAAAAATTATCAAGGTCTTCCCTCTATCTCCCTGATAGTATATTTTAAAATTCTCTTCATGGTTTTGAACAGTTATGGTTACACAACAATGAGGTGAGTGGGGAATTCTTAAAGTTGAGGATTACTTCATTATATAATCCATGTAATTGGTAGTTTTGTATTTTTATTAGAGGTATCTGGTGAATTATAAATTATCACACAAATATCAAGGGGAAATTTTATTGTATGATGGAAGTGATAACATTTATTGTGAGTGAGGTAAATCATTAGGAGACAATAATATTATTTATTGATATTTTCCCAAGGGTTGGTTATTTTTTTACTGACTAATTTGTTTCCTTCTACATTTTCATTAGATTTTTTGTTTCTTCATCCTTAAAATACATTTAAATTATTTTATTGCTTTTGATTTATTTTAAAAATCCCAAAAACATAAAAAAGTGAAAACATATAAGGATGGAGAGTGTTTATTGAGGATAATATCTATATAACCCTTGTTGGATATGATTTTATACCTTGGGATTAAGATTATTTTGATAAGGAATTCATGAAATTTCCAATACATTTACTGTCCACTTCTTAAATATATACTTGTTGATACTGAAGAATAACATCTCATAATATAGATGGAATTGAAATCATTCCAAAAATGATTCCCAAGCTTCATGATCAACCCATATGGATATAATATGGCTTTAGTTCCTAGGGAATGTGGTTGTGGACCATTTTCTATGATCAGATTTGTTAATCCACACACATTCTTGTTTATAGAATTGAAACTTTTCATATATCTATACAATTTATTAATTTCATAATTTAAGTAGAAAATATATACTTTTTATAATCATGATTTTTCATATCATCCATGTCTCCCCCAATAAATATATATGAGTAGAACATATCCATGGTATACTACCATCTTGGTTAACCTAGAGTATTTTAAATATTTCCAAGGTATGGATTCAAGGATAAATATAATATAATGTTTTTTGTAGTATTATAACATGGAGATTCATTTTATATGATTTTTGATAGGTTTTATGACATAGTATATCATTATATATGATATTTTGTTGTAAATATATTCAAAAAAGTAATAATAAATGATATATCCAAGTCATAATCAGCAATATCATTCTCATCCTCACATACATATCTTGTTTTTCATTTTAAAACTTTATTTATCACTTTTTATGACATATCATTTGATCATTATTTCTTCAAGATTATTATCTTAATTATAATTGATTCTCTTCTTGGTTTACTTCTTTACATTCAACTCTATAAGCTTTATTATTGACTCATTTTTAACAATGACAGATCATTTTTTTCATGTATAGTATCATTTTTTGTATTGAATAACCAAATATAAGATTTCATGGTCACCATGAGTCTTACACATAGAAAAAATCGAAATTATTAAATTTATCTTTTATGAATGCTTTTATTGAACTGAATGTTCAACCAGGTATAATATTTTACTAGAATTTTTCAATCATTGAAAATAATATATGAAAAGAAAAAAACATGGAAATTACATTTTAGTTATTCCAAATAGAATCTGATTTTTTTATATAATTAAAAAAATAAAGTTTATATTCACATCTATAAAATATATAAAATCATTAATTATTGAAAAATACATTATTATGCATATTATGGGGGGTTTAATATTATGAAAAACAACAAACAATATGTATATTTTAAAATCAATAAATTATCACACATTTAAAATTTCAGTTTTCTTAAAAATATCATTAATAAATACAACTGAAAATATTTAACTAATAATATTGAAATATTCAAGTCATGGTGACTAAACTCCGCTACTATTTAATCTAATTAATATATCATGCTTTCTACATGTATATAGTTATCTAAATTATCTTATATTTCTTTTCAATATGTTAATTTTTTATCATTATTCATTTAAAATCGTGGGATAACTTGATAAAATTAAATTTTATCATCAATCAAGATTTATTTTTTTATATTTATTCTCACCCCTTAAGTATATGAATTTAAAATATATCTATATATCTATTGTTATATTAAAAATCTACAATAATCATGTGTAATTTTAACAATGGTAGTTATAAGGTTTAAGAGTTGATAGGTAATGACGTAAAAAAACAAGGATTCTTGATTATCTTCATGTACAGTGAATGGTATATAATTTAAATCAATTAAAACGTTTCTTCCTCATTTCCCCTAAAAATGTATCACCCAACACATCCCCTTCCATATTTGTCTAAACATTTTATAATTAATTTCAATGAAAAATAATTCATGACTATTCAATTATTATAAATCACTTTTTATATATATTAAATTATTATTTTATTATTTTACAAAACAAATTCCCTTGAATAAGAAGAATCATGGAATATTAAGGTAAAGAAACTTGAAACCCATTCTGTTGATAACCAAGAATAACTCCACACACTCTCCACATCAATGTGTACTAAATAATAGAGAATTTTGTGAACTATAACATCTCATCCCATTGCAACACCAGACGTATGATTTTGTATGAACTGTTTTAAATTCATTTCCAACCATGTTTGTTTTTACGTTTTGCAATTCTTAGAGGTGTTGGAAAGAGACTTGGGGTACTGTTTTAAAAGTTGGAACTAGAATCAGGATAATATTAGTGTTTAAGTGGATCATAAAAACCTAACATAGAGGGGTTTAATTAGGATTCGAGATTTTTAATAATAAATTATTTTGATAAGGGAGATTAAATTTTACTGTAATTGATAATCATTTAGTAACAGAGAGTGCTTTTGACGTGATGTCATGGTCAATTGGGTCATTATGCCATGATGTAGGTGGTGATGTCACATCATTCCCCAATACCCAAGTATACTATTATTAATCATTATTAAATATAATGAAATATTTAATCATGGGTCACATGGAAACAAGGTAATGGTTTTCTTGGGTATTATTCAGGTAACCTATTGATGGGGCGTTTTATCATGAGACAATTAGTCACATCACAATTCATCCTAATGTAGTTTTCAACATACCCCAGGTAGGGGTTTTGCACTGTTACAAGGGGTTCATAACAAAAAATCCACTATTTAGTTATTTTAATAGTAAGGGGTTCAAAAAGATAACCCTATGGTTCTTGGGTTTCATCCAATCGATAAATATAAGTGTGATTTTCTCTATTTCTCCCTCTTCCCCCTCCGTTTGTTCCATCGATATGAAAATATTTGGGGTGGATTCTTATACGAATTATGTTTATATATATTTCTTATAATCCTATTTTTCATCCTCCCCTTTCCTCCAATTTAGTGTGTCTTGGGTTAGGGTTTTGTTGTTGATTACTCAAAATCAAGGTTGAATCTATTTGAAACAATGACACTTTATTGTGGATTGTTTATAGAAGACCTCAAAATAATGGACACACACTGTTAACTATTATATCACAAAATGTAATCCTCTAAACTGTTATATTTTTTGGTGTTTTATCATATTGTTACATAATTTTTTAATGCTTCAATGTAGAGAGTTGGGGAATCAGTCTGCAGTGGACTTAGGGGTGTTTTAGGAGGAAAACACACCTTGTTACTCAAGGATATAGTGAGAATACATCACCCGGTGAGTATTAAATTATTTACTCATAAATATAATGTGTTTAATTAGTTGTATACATCAATTATAAGTAAATTTAATTAATTTTTATCCTCTTGGATGTTTTAGTGGATCTTGGATGATGGTTGTGTTTGATGATTGCTTGGTCAAGGTTAGAGCGAGTATACTTATGGAGATAACTATGGTTTATGTTAAGAAGCATGTAATGTTACATTTTAAATATTTTTTCATATATTTTATTGGATGTAAAATTATTTTATTGGATTTTAGTATCATGATTGGGAAACATGATTGGTTTCACCACTAAAAAGGTGAGGATATAGTGTTTAATTAGACTCTTAGAAGGACTTGGATTTTATAGATTGATAATTAGCGAAAAATAGAGACATATTCAATATTAGAGGCCTGGTTAAAATGATATTGAACAAGTGGGGTATCCATTCCTGGGATACTTCTCTCATGAATATAGAATTTCATGTAGTTTTACGTACTTCTCACCTAAAGTCGAGGATGGGGGACAACCAATTTGATTTTTATAAAATAGGTCGTGTGAGATATGATCTTGAGATTGTATGTGAGAATGACATGGCATGGAACCAAGTATCATTTCCTTATCTATTGAGTGATGAGTTGGGATATCAAGATCATGTTTGGACCATCTTACCTTGTGTATTGATAATGTGATCATTTATGGATATAATTCCTTTTGAAGTGGATAAATACCTACTAAATGAAACAGTGAGGTGTTCACTAGTCCCTAGATTATGTTTTGATCATTGTATGAGATTCATGATTGTTCCTTGGGGATAAAATATCACAAGTTTTTTTGGATAATTGATGATTTATCCCATGTGATAATAATGTTTTCTAATGTATTTAGTTATACTCTACTATAAATTTGGCCTATGACCATGATTATATAGTCATCAGAAGAAATTACAGTGACTATAGGTCTCATATCTGCATTGTTATATAGATCCCATGGTCATGAGGTAATGGTATAAATTCCAATACCAAGGTTATTCCTACCTTTTTCTATATCCCATGTTGGGGATGTTGACATGGCTAGGGAAAGGGGATATAAGAGCATAAGAGAATGTGGAAAGGGTCTATTTCCATGCGAAATGGGTTCCCATAGTTGTTGTCCAAAGGATAGTAGCCAAAAAAATTGTTTATTGTTTTTTTCATCCTAGATAGAATTAAAAGCATGGTAATTCAAGATTTTAGTTTATTTTCACTATTATGGAATCCTACCTATACATGTGGGAATGCAGAAAATGGTATAGAATTCTATGAACATGGCCAAGTGCATGTGGGTGTTTCTCTAGAGTGTATAGTTCCATTATCATGGGTCATAGTAACCTTGGATGTAGGTCCTCAAGGTATCCATGTTAACCACTAGATCACATATTTTAAATATATAATACTTTTAAATATACACTAATATTGTTATTAATTAATTTATAATGTTTACATATATAAAAACACACACAATAATATAAATATATCAGTAAAGTTTGTGTTGGTGAGGTGTTATAAAGGGTACCCTATTAATCTTAAGGTTGAAGTATCAAAAAATATGAGGATTATATAGTGTTTATATCTAATGAAATAGTCCTAATACATGGTGGTATATTATATTATTTAACTAGGGTCATTAAACCATATGCATTGTTTATTGTATGGCACTCTGATAGATCCACGAGAATTGTATCCTTGTTTTATGCCTAGAGTGATAAATCGTGAGGTTAATCACATGGAAATAGTTCAAATGGGCTATGTTCCTATATTAATAACCTATGAACATAGGTATTGGGGATACCTCTATTTCATGGCCCATTGTAGAATGCATTTTTTTAATTTTGATGGTATGTCCCTTGTGACATGGGTAGTTGTATGAAATATGATGTAAATCCATAGGATTCCAAAATTGATATAATTATACTTGGTGTATTTCATCATAGACCTGAGTGTCCTAATTAGAATTTGGGTTAGTGGGATTGCTGCCTAGGGTGGTTACTCATTCACTAAGGGAATTATATGTGTAGATATTACTATATGCATATTGATTGGTCAATCACATGAATTACTTAACTTATAGAGATGCCTATAGTGATAAATCATGAGGTTAATCCCATGGAAATAGTTCAAATGGGCTATGTTCCTATATTAATAACCTATTAACATAGGTATTGGGGATACCTCTATTTCATGGCCCATTGTAGTATGCTTTTTTTTATAATTTTGATGGCATGGCCCTTGTGACATGGGTAGTTGTATGAAATATGATGTAAATACATAGGATTAAAAAATTGATATAATTATACATGGTGTATTAAATCATAGACCTGAGTGTCCTAATTAGAATTTGGGTTAGTGGGATTGCTTCCTAGGGTGGTTACTCATTCACTAAGGGAATTATATGTGTAGATATTCCTATGTGCATAGTGATTGGTCATTCACTTGAATTACTTATCTTATAGAGATGTATCATTCACCTTGCATGTGTTTGGTGATAGATATCATGAAAAATGATGTATTAATTATCAATGGTTTAACATCCCATATTTTGGTATAGGACAAAATTTCTCAGGTATTTTAAAATTTTCATTTAGTAGAAAGTACAAATTCTATATCGAGCTTCACAATTAAATTCTGAGAGTTGAAAACATAAAAATGATTCTTTCAGATGGTGTTTAAATATTGAGAAGTGTCTCATATTTATAGATGAGTTTTTATGGAAATGGGACATGAAATATTCGTTTAGTAGCGATAGCCTTAGGCGCACTGTTTTCACTAACCATGTGACTTAACCATGTTTCATTTTTTGTTAAGGGACGCAGTTTTTTTAAACTGTGTGACATGCACCAAAAAATTGTGTGACCCTAAAATGGAAATGAATGGGTTTTCAAATCACACACCAAAGGTCACACATTCATGAAAATACTCTTTAATAAATTTCATAGGGGGATCACTAGGCTTAAGATTGATTTCCCAAACCATGTTTCAAGTCATGTGACGGTGGGGTCACATTGAATGGTGGAACTTCAGGGATAGCACACTATTATTCGAACAACATGGCCAAACAATGTGGCTCATTAATGTTAATGGAAATGACCACATTCCCCTAAATACCTTATCTTTTCCTCAATATTTATTCTCCATCTATCCTGAATAACAGGATCCACCTAGTAGATCCTCCTTCCTCGCACATAGGCATTGAGAGACCTCCTCTATCCATCCTTAAAATCTATCATTGTCGGTTTCATTTCATCATCCTTATTAATTCTATCCTTCAAATTCTATATTTTATCAAGTTATCTATATGTATTGGATGGTATTTCAATGTGATATCATATTCCCTATTTGTAGGATTTTTTTGAATATATTGATTTCTCTCATTCCATCACAAATCAAATCCCAATAATATCTAATTAATTATTCTTAAGAATGTGGTAGGTGGTTTATATGCTTTTCCATTAATGTCTCATTATTTATAAAATGTGCCATTAAACGGAATGTTGAAATTTTCATGCATTGATTATCAATCATATAACTACATAAATTATGTTTTTTGGTCATGAACTGGACCCTTGTTACTCCCATTGACATTTTTGTAGGGTGTCTAACACATTTTGGATCACCCATTTAGTTTTATCTTATTATTTAACCTCATTAGATACCTTTTTTATGACAAAAAGTCCACCGAGGAATGGTCATTTTAAATCCTATGATGGGAATTGATTAAAGGATAATGAAAGAATTAACATAATTTCAATAGGTAATGTATACTTAATTGGACCATGCAAAACGATGATGTATTCTGTTAGGTTAAAAATGGAATTTAATGATATGTGAGACTCACATGATTAAATTTCTTTATCCATGAAAATTATTCCCTTTACACTAATTAAGCTTGATTTCCTTGGTTTGAACCACCCCTTAGGGTGTCTGGTGTTAAATGTTTTATTATAACCATGTTTTCTTATGTAATAAAACACCCACTAAAGGTGTGTTTTCTTATCTCTCTATAATGAATGGTATCATGATGCTTTTTAATTGGAATGGATAATTCTCATGGCCCTTGCATGCTTATTAAAATACTTGACAACTACTCATTCCTTGTAATCAAACCACTCTTCAGGTGTTTCAAGCTTTCCACTTGAAAGTGGAATCCATATATTAATTAAGTAAATAGTCAAATGGTTTGGAATAAATTATAAGTGGTTTAGATGACCCACTTTACTTTTGATCACTTATTATTGTATACCTTGAGCGATACATGGATTCTGTTGTGGAATGTTATGGACAAGATCATATGTTACTTTGAATGAATGTTTATTAATTGTTTAGATATTTTTCATGTGATACTAAAATCATTTTCTTGTAATTATTTGACATGATGGTCCATTTTATTAGAAATGGTGTCCCTCTGTAATTTATTGAGATTAACAGACATGGTGTTCCTTAATAATTAACATGACATTCCATGTTAAATTATTGATATTATTTTATTGTCATTCCACTATAATTACTGAAATTAGAGGACCTGGTTCCCCTTAATTTTTTTAAGAAATCATTCCCTTACCAGTATTTGTTTCATATCATTAGACATAATGCTCAATGTTCCCTTGTTATATATGTTTAGATTGATTCCCTTTATTAACTGTGAAATATTTTTTGATTATACCTATACATATACATCAATGGTTATAAAAATTATGTCCAAACTAAAACTCGTATATATATCTATAATTGTGTGTGTGTGGGTGTGTCTGTGTGTGTGTGTGTGATATCCCCCGTTAAAACTTTCTAGCTTAGGTGGAAGCAGGTAATGTTGTCTCGTTGACCCTTGATGAGATGTCTTCAAAATGAGTTATGATTACTATAATATTTTACCTTGATATACCTGCACAAAACCTTATTTTATATTCATACACTTGATTACATTAAATACCATTAATGGTTGTCTACTAATTTTTACTCACACTATGTTCGGTCCATCATTGGGCACCCGAACAGATCTCATGGTTGAAATTTAGGATCTTAGATTCCTCTTTTGGATGTTATTTCATATGGATGAAAACATGACATGGGGCTAGGGGACGATAATTTTATAGGATTCATGTTGTTCAGAGTAGATTACTCTAGAGGGGGGTCAATTTAGTATCTAAAAAACAATTATATTACAAAATTGTTTCTTTAAACACATCCCCCCAACTAAA
The DNA here is from genome assembly GCA_963277665.1 of Viscum album. Lineage (NCBI taxonomy): Eukaryota > Viridiplantae > Streptophyta > Magnoliopsida > Santalales > Viscaceae > Viscum > Viscum album. Next base: position 870,214,135 of record OY728161.1, on the reverse strand, counting down.
AATAATACAACCTTTGTAATAAAGCTAATATGATTATAATAGTTTGATTGTTGAACTAACATCTCAGAAGATTCATTAATTCTCAGTAATCTCTATGTGAGTTATTGATATAATTTTTGAGGTTATTATAATAAGAAAAAATAGGTAAAACTTATATCCAATACTAACAATAAAAGTAATATCTATTGATTTCTGAAATACACAGTAAAATATAGAAAAAATAAATTAAAATACGTAGGGGATAAAACAAATGGTTTAGTATCAAGATGAGTCCTAATCCACTCCACATGGTGATCAACTTTCACCAAGAGGTTTATATTAATAAACTTGATCCACACCCTGGATCAGGGTAAAAAATAGTGCACAGGACTATCCAGGTCACATTACCTCTTCAACTATTCATCATGGGTGTAAAATTCCATGTCACACAAGGTCATCTTCCACACTTATCTATTTGAGAAAAAATATTTAAGAAGTGATGAGAGGATGGATATCTTGTATCATTCATTTTAATACAAGAGATTGTCTCTGTTTCTAATACAGACATTCACACACTACTCGAGAGCTAAAAAATGTTCACAAAAGAGAAAACCTGATGAGAAAGGGTTAGAAGTAATCTTAGTGTTATTCAATACACCTTTGGGATTCTAGGATGAAGCGGATGCAGGTGTTGAGTCTTCTTGTGAAAAACAGAGTATCACAAGTTTGGTACTCTGGTTTTTGGTTATATCTAGCCAATGTTCTTCTTGGAGTTGGTACAATGAAGATGATTTTGATTATGTTCTATGGTAGTCAATCCTTTTCAATCCAGAGTACTTCATATGTTTTTCATTTTTATCTTATTGCAGGTATCACTTCCTTTTTTTTAAACGCTTTCCCCTCATTGGTATTTATATTTATATTTACTTCCCCTCTTATCTTCATTTTTAATTGCTATTTCACACGTTGAAATAGACAGGATGCATGAATACTACACCTCATACCTCATATTGTCTAGTGACATGTCTACAAAGAATCATTAATTGTGCCAGTTCCTTTAAATGACTCAAAAATTACCATTATAAATTATATTGAAAATTAAAAAAGATTAAAGAACAGTGTCACAATTAGTCTTAAGACAGTACCATTTGGAAACGGTGTCACCAATAAATAGTTTCTTCTTCTTTTCCTTTGAGCAGTGTTATAATCATGATTCTACGGCTTCACTGAGATTAGGAACCGATAGAACATATGCATTGTTAAGATCACGATGTCTAGTCCTTTTCCAACTTTTGAACGTTGTCTTGGTGATGGTATCAAGGAACCGATGTCACAGACTTTATGATATCTAAAACAGGTTACCGTCTTAGGGTCACGGTGTATGGGTCATGGTGTTTGGGTCACGGTGTCTGGGTCACAGTGTCTAGGTCATTGTGTCTGGTCATGGTGTCTGGTCATGGTGTCTGGTCATGGTGTCTGGTCATGGTGTCTGGTCATGGTGTTTGGGTTGTAGTGTCTGGGAATTTGCCAGAAAACCAAAACTGATGGCAGAGTCATTACTTCTTAGACTTATCCAAATATCTATAAATAGTCTTAAGTATTAATATTCAAAAAAATTAATTCGACTTAATCATTCATAGAATAAATCTTTAGAGAATAAGTTTAAACATAGTTTATAATAATCATAACATGATTTAAGAAATCAGGATCTTGTGAAAGTTATTTTAAAGAATATGGAAACCAACTATCTATACATATTATTTGAGATATATTGAGACAATATTAACATGATGAGTGATCGTTAAATCATGATTAAAATATGAGGATTCCAGAAATCTCCCTCTTTTGATGATCACAAGTTATATGAATTATATTTCGGTGCATAATGTGATTTCTATTCCTTAGTGTGTGTTTCCCCCTTTTGGGATTATCAAAAAGATTACAAGAAAAAAGAGAAAAGAGGGAAAGGAAATAGGATATAAGATAACAATAGGGAACATTTAATTAGATAGAAAGATATTTGTGATTAAAAGTTGTAGGAAAATGTAAAAAAACAACCCTATCAAGATGCAGTTTTCACTTTTATTTCGCACCAGCTATCTTCTTTTTTCCCTTTGTAGCAGCATCAGAAGGATCCACATGAGCAGATGTTGAGGTTTAAGAATGGAGATGTCCAATTGTCAGAGAAGGAAGATGGAGCACTTCAAAAATAGAAGGTTCCAAAGTTGGTTCGGTGTAAAACTGAGGCATGGTTTAGTCAGGTATAATAGTTTTAATCTGTATTAGAGCCTGAGATACAGACATCGAGGCACAAGTAAAGCCAGTGGATGGGGAGGCAGTGAAACCATTCCACAAAGGTGCAGCTGAAGAAGTCAAAATGAGAGTGTTTTTCACATTAATACAAGGATTCACCAATTTAATGAAGTAAATAATTATCTCACCACCATACTGGATAGATTTCTCGAAATCATCTTTATTATCCATGAACATGTCCAAGAGAGGAGTGAAATATTTGAGCTTTTGGACTTCAGTCATGAAGGATTGAGTGAAAGGAGGTATTTCCAGATTCTCAATAAGATATTTTAAATGATTGGTCATGTCATGCATAGATTAGATCCTATTAAAGTAGAAATCCACTTTCATAGTAATTTCATCCTACACATTATTTGAAATCATGGAATGAATCCTCACTAAATCAAGTACTATGTCACTATTCTTGATAGTTGTAGATAAAATCTCTATTTCAAATCCATTTAACACTAATTTAAGTTCCTCCTTAAGAATAGTTGAAAGTAGATCATTTTCAAAGGGTTGAGGTGATTTTCTCGATGTAGTAGAGACAGTAATAGCTAAGGTGAGGGACTTGAGCAGATTGAGAACTTTCTATAGACATCTCTTGTACCCATCAGTCAGTTTGTTGAGACCAACAACAATCTCATGAATCGCATTGAATATATGGATATTTATCTCAACCACTTTGTTAAATATTTAATTCAATGATGGTTTAATGAGAGTGGAAACTTACTATGGAATTTGATCACTAGCATCCTCAACAAGATGAAAAAAAGAAGCTTGTCCTGTCTGCACCTCTTTTTTGCATATTATCAACCATATCTCAATGAGAATTCACCTCATCACTCAATTTATGGTTTTCAATTATAACATCCTGTATTTAATGACTCGTTTTTGGTTGAATTTTCCATATGATTTTCTCTAACCGCAGAGAATCATCTCTTTAACTATGATTTTTCACAGAAGCAAGCTACGTGTTCATGATCTTTTCAAATCCAACTAATAAATTGTCTTTTAAGGCTTTCAGGTCACTGTGATTCATAGAAGGAGAAGGTTTTAGATAAGGTTTGGGAATAAGAACTGAGACCAGCTCAGGTTCCATTGCAGATATTACTTCTAAAGTAGAACACGATTTCAATTAAATCACATTTGATAGGTCTATGCCATAAACTAAGTCCTCCTAGGCATTATTTGTATCAACGTATCTAGGAAACTTATACCAGGTATCCATAGGGATTTGATTAATAGAATTAGGAAATTCAATACCTTCTAGACTGGGGTGTTTCTCCCCCGCAAAAGTGCATCTGTCATAGGACTAAGAGGTTCAGTTCCTTGATCAGTTTCTAAAATTTCATCTCTTATAGCCTCACCCATTTCATCTATAGCTAGCTGGAAGGATTGTTCCATTCATTCCTCAGTGGATAAGATAGGTTCGCAATTATCTAGTTCTATTAAAGGTTCCTCAAAAATAGAATCTTCTTCATTGGAAAGCTGTTCTTCTAGATTCTCCTTAGGAACAAAATTTTCTTTTACACTAATAGTATAATCTTTTCTAGAATACCAATCTTCTTTTAGATCAAAAATTATTTCAGCAATAGGTGCTTCCTTCTTATCTATGTTGTGTAGTACATGTAGAAAACTGTCTTCCTTACCCAAAGAAATTTCCTTCCATAGCTCCAACAACTTTCTCCTCTTCTTCATCAAAATAATAATCCACAACTTCATCTCATTCTAAACTAGGATCAGATATGTTCTCTTGTCTTGAAGGATTCTCAAAATGATTAAACATTTCATATATCCTTTCATTATCCTCCACCCAACACATTTTCCAAGGATTCTAACTTATTTTCATGATTTTTCTTATAACCATTGAGATACAGAACTCATGGCTTTTTAGGACTCCTTCATTTGGTCCAACCATTCTTTTTCATATAGTATTAGAGAGATCAACATTGAATGGAACAATGAGGTATACTTTGAATTTTTCTTAATAAAATCACGCATGTAAAGTATACAAAACTTACCTAGATTGATCTTATTTCCATTTTTTTGGAGTTTTATGAAGAATGAATATTGATATTTTAAGGTACAAAATCTCATTTCCTTAGACTAATCAGATTATGAATGAACTTAAATAGAAACCTCAATTCACCATTCAAATATGCTACAATTTTTATTCTTTTTTTTATTTCCAGTAAATCCTCCTAGAGCCTCTTCTAAGATAAATAATATCACCTAGAGTTGGAGGACCTCTCTGGTATTCCTAAACAAATTCCTTCATGAGGTATCCCTAGGCAGGCATCTAATAACCTTACGGAAAATGTACATCTTTGTCCATTAATCCATCTTCTTACAAAAAAATCATATTCTGTATCGAATAAGAACTGGAGAAAGTGATAAAAATGAGAAACATGTTTTAGATAAATTGACCTTGTATCTTTTGTGAACCAATTCATCCATCCCCTCTCTTTCCGTACTTTCAAGAGTAAAGACATACTTGTCAGTAACCACCTAGGAAAGATGTCATTTTTTGGTACTACCATTCTATCTACAACATTCGGGTTCAGTGGTCCTTTGAGAGCTACCTCTAGTGATCTTTTTTTACTTTATTCTATGATCTTCTCTTTTCAAGTGTTGATTATTATAGGCACTTCATCCTGGGAATTATTCAATGGTTCTAAAGTGATATAAATTACTGAAAGACTTATAGTTTAAGAGAAAGATTATGATTTTGGGAGAAGATATCTCGAGTGAAGAGAAGAGTGAAAGATATTTGGATTTTACCATATAGGGATTTCAAGCGTCGCAAATTCATCATTGTAGGATATAAACAACAAAATAATTAATATAATGATACTGTTAATAAAATACAAATAAAATGCAGAAGTGTCATTACGGTGAGACCAGAACAAATTTTCACAGTGATACTAGAAGAGATTGTCACAGTGTAACCAGAACAAAATTTCACAGTGTTATATTTATAGTGTGACTACACATAGTGTGACCATTTTATCCAAGATAGTAATTTCAAGACAGTAACTGAGAGACAGTAGTTGTGATACCGTAAACCAGAAACAGCAACTTTAAGACAGTAACCAAGAGACATTAATTCTAAAATAGTGAATTGTGAAACTGAAAATCATGAAATAGTTTGTTGTGAAATATTAAGTTGTTAAATAGTATGTTTTGAAGAAGTATGTTTTAGAGAAATATTTTTTGAAGTAGTATGTTTTGAAGTAGTAAGTTTTCAAGCAGTATGTTTTAAAGTAGTACGTTTTGAAGCAGTAATTTTTGAAGTAGTATGTTTTGAAACAGTTCAATTTCTATTGAGATTCATCATACCTAATTCATGTATGATATAGTATATTATTTCATAATTTAATGGCTATGTGAATATATCAGTAAGCTGATATTCAGTTCCATGGAATTTAATGGTGATATCAATTTTTTGATAATGTTCTCTCAGAAAGTGATGTCTTACATCAATATTTTTTGTTTTGGAATGTGACATAGGATTCATTGAAATGCTAATAGCATTGTATTTTCACAATTTATGTGTACATGCGTGAATTGATATCTAAAATCCAATATTGTGTGTTTCATCCACAATGTTTATGCACAACAACTACCAGCAACTATATATTCTGTTTAGACAATATATAATGCAACAGAGTATTGTTTCTGACTATCCCATGATACTAAGAACTTGTCTAAAAGGTTACATGTTTCAATTTTTATTTTTCTATCTAACTTATAACCATCTAAATCAGAATCATAATAGAAAAATAACACAAATTATTATCTTCTAGGGTAGAAAAGTCCCAAATTTTGTGTGTGTTTGAGGAATTTGAAAATCCTTTTAACAAAAGTAATTGATATTCTTTACTGTTTTCATGAAAATGGGCGCACATAAATAAACTAAAAATGATTTTAGTTTGACTTGTAGTTAATTAGAGTAAGCTCCCAATCATTCCTCTATAAGTGGATTGATCAACAGATTTTCTCTCTTCATCAAGATCCAACTTACAGATAGTACTCATTTGAGTATCACTACTTTTAGTGTTATCAATTCCAAAACGTTTTATAATATCTTTAATATATTTTACTTGATATAAAATAATACAATATTTATTTTGAAACATTTTAAATATACGAAATAATTTTAGTTCACCCGTTAAACTCATTTCAAATTCATTTTACATCATTTTAGAAAACTCAATACATAAAGTATTTCTTTGAAGATCTAAAAATATTTTCTTCCACATAACTTTGAACTTCTAAAACATCATTAGAAATTAATTTTATAAAAATAGTAGGAACAGATATACCTTTTTTAAAACCTTTGGAAATTTAAAAAGTACTCAGTCTATCATTCCAAGATCTTGGAGCTTGATTTAAACCATACAAATATTTTGAGAATTTAAAAACATGATTTGGAAAGTTGGGATTTGTTAAACTAGGGGGTTGTTCAACAAAAATATCCTCGTCTATATACACATTTATGAATTCAATTTTGACATCCTTTTTATATATTATGACATTCAGATGTGTAGCCTAAGAATGCATGATTGTGATGGCTTCAAGTATATCTAATGGTACAAAGGTCTTCTCATAGTTAATTCCTTCTTCTTGACTATAAACATGTGAAACTAATCTAGCCTTGTTTATAACTATGACACCAACTTCATCTACCTTATTTCTAAACACCCACTTAGTTCCTATAGTGAAAATGTTTTTTGGTCTATCTACAAGTTTCAAAACTTTGTTCCTTTCAAATAGATTAAGTTATTCATGAATATCCATCACCCAAAATTCATCATTTATATAATTATTATTGTTTTTTGGTTCATGTTCTGACAATAATACTTTATGTTCAACCTGATTTCTAAGAGAATGTCTAGTTTGAGTACTTATATATATATATCATGCAATTGCATCTAAAGGATGGTTCTTAAGGGTTATAATAGCTCTATAAAAAGAGGGGATTGTTATTTACAATTCTTCAATAGGTTCAAGATCAATATGACTTGAATCTGGAGAATTCACTGAAGTGTATGTTTATATAGATTCCTTTACAGGATGGTCATAAGCTTTAGCATTGATGTCCCAATTTGACATATCGTCCTCAATATTCTCTAGAGAGGTCTTAGGATCATGTGGATATGTCTCTTCAAACATGACATAGACATATTCTTCCACACATTTAGTTCTTCCGCTAACCACTCTATAGGATTTACTAGAGATTGAGTATCCTATAATGACTCCTTCATCACTCTTGGATGATATTTTTTGAATATTTTCTCTAGTTTTAATGATATATACATTACAACCAAAGACATTGAAGTAGTTTACTTTTGGGTTTCTATTTTTCCATAACTCATATAGAGTTCTTTTAAGAATAGGTCTACTCAATACTATATTAATAATATTGAAGGCTATATTTAAAACATCATTCCAAAAGCAAATAGGTGATTCATATTCACTAAGCATGGTTCTAGATATTTCATGTAAGGTCCTATTTCTTCTTTCTAAAACACTATTTTGTTGAGGCATTCTGGGGGAAGAGAAAATATGACTTTAGCCATTTTGTGAGCAAAAGGATTCAAATTCTTGATTTTCAAACTTGCGGACATGATCATTTCATAGAGATTTAATTCTAATTCCACTAATGTTTTCTATAGTTTTCTTCATATTTTGTGAAATGAGAGAAGGGTTCACATTTTTGAGCCAAAAAAATGTCCAAGTATATCTAGAAAATTCATCTATAAAACATAAACATAGTTCTTCCTATATAAACTAGATACTCTAAATCATTGAAAAAATCCATGTAAACCAAATCGAGAGTTTAAAAAGTTGTATCTTTTTTATTTGGTATGAAATAAAATTTTTCTTTGCTTTCCCTTTTGACAAGGATTACACACTTTATCATCTGGAAACTCTAGTTTGGGTATATCTTTGAATAAAAATTTTCTAGTTATCTTTCTTGGGTAGTGAATATTATAGTGTACTAGTCTTCTATGCCATATCCAAGATTCATTGTAAAGTACACTTTAACATGAAGCATTTTGATTAACATGGTGTATGGTTGGGTTGGATCACACCTGAATCCAACTAGACCCTCAGCACTGAACATCTAATAGCGCATAGACCATGCATCTGGTTTACGTGAATCTATTACGTTGGAACCCTTGTGACATGATGAATCATTGGGTTACTTCTTTCTGAGACTTTGTGATGGTTGAAATACACTAATGGCTTGTGGAGAGGTTCTTCCATGCACACTACGTATGGAAACCTACAACTGGCTAAGAACTGAAGACTGTTGACCTTATCAACTCAGAGTGACTCGATGGCCTAGGGTACGCGATGGGGAGGAGTACCTCAACAGGCCACGGTGGGGAACGACCATGGTACGTGATGGAGAGGAGTACCTCAACAGGCCACTGTGGTGGAGCGGCTCTGTGTGACCTGGTAGACCCATGTTACGTGATGGGAAAGATTACCTCAGTAGTCCATGGTTAGTGGGAAGTGCCTCTGTGTGAGGTGACATACTCACTGTACTTGATATAGAAGGATTTCTCCAGAAGTTGAGTTGTTCGATGTTGTGATTGGGAATGTTACTTGTTCCAAGGCTTATAGAATCTGTCGCTAGTTATTATCACTCATAGTGATCATGTGTGGGTTAGCATCATAATATTTTTTATTTGAGTTGAATACCTAGTTTGAGTTGAGCCTATATTTGAACTAAGTCTTTTACCTTCGTGTATTATCATCATCGTGTTACTTGTGTGGTAATTATACCTTCACGGTGTTACCATTGTGGTATACCTCCCTCATGTATGATATGATCATGTCATGATAACTTAGGTATATGTATGGTCATATTCTTATGTAGAGTTGATTTCTTGCTTTGTGTATTTTCCTTTGCAGAACTTTAGGAGACCTACAGGGTCTCGAGGTCCCTACTGAGTATCGTTATACTCACCGATGCACGAGATTCACCTGCACCTTGTCGTGTCCTGTGCAGACGGCGTACTGCATTGATCAAGGATAAGGGAGACAAGACTGGATGGTTCTTGGAGGTGAAACATTTGGTGTGATGCAACATTGGGACTACTGATCGTGGGTTGTACATACCCTTCAGGTAGGATCCGGGGTGGACCATTTGATGTGACGTGACGCATGGACTACTGGTCGTGGGTTGTACCTACCCTTCAGGTAGGATTTATAGTGGACGATCTAATAGCTTCTTTTCCCTTTATTTAGTTTTATTGTTACTTTCAGTTGTAGTTTTACTTTCAGTTGTAGTTGTACTTTCAGTTTTAGTTGTACTTTCAGTTGTACTCATACTTTCAGTTGGGCTTGTATTCCGACCACTTTTACATTCAACACTCCGTTTTACTACAGTAGTTTACTTCACAGTTGCTTCTTATTGTGTTCTCAGACCGTGTGTCTGTATATGTTTAAAGGAACCCCCTTACCATTCTATTAAATATTCCTTTTGGTGCTAATCGCCACCCCATGGCCTATGGAATGCAGGCTTGGGGTAGTCACGACACGAGTCTCGGGGGACGGGTTGTGACAAAGTGGTATCGGAGGAGTTCGGTTCTATCGAAGAACTATGACTCTGATATTTTCTGTGTTTAAATAGTTTTAAGTGTTATGATGGTGGTTTTCAGTTTGGGGGATCCAGTGTTGGGATGGTGGCCGATGTATCCATACACCAGGACCCCGAATTCTGATTTCCGACTCAGTGCAAGAAAACACTGATTGCATGTGTATTTTATATGTTTTTATTATGATTTAATTGAGTTATGTCACTAGGTATAACCTAATTTATGTGGCACACCTGTTCCTTATTAGGATGCTTCCACATAGACAGCCATCTAGGACTCCCGATAGATTACATGATGATGGTCCATCCAGCGATGAGGCCTCGGTGTAGGGACCTCTTACGGTGTTAACACCTTCGAGTGGTGCACCAGTAGCACCACCACTCATTGGGAAGAAGATGTACCCGTCCCCACCGGAAGACATTGCATGTTGACTGCGTGTGGTGCACGAGATTCAGTGACATAGGCTCTGAGGTTTCTAGGTGAGACAGATTCCCAGGTAGCTAAGGGCTTGCAAGAGGTTGTGGCTAGAGTTTTCTGCCAATTTGGGACACCAGCTTATCAGATGGTGATCCTAGTTGCTAGTACTTATTAGTGCGTGACCATGAGGATATTCCACATGGTGATGAGGCTTCGGTACATGGACTGTTTCCCAAGATGGTTCCATCGGGTACTGTTCCAGCTATATCACTTATCGTTGGACAGCAGTTACAACTGGGGATACCAGTAGAGGACAGATTTGGCTTAGTAACTTACACGTGTTTCAAAATCAGATACCCCTCAGGTTCCGAGGCAACCCAACTCAATGGTGAATAATAAATGCCTTGAGGAGGTAGATGAGAGTTCAATAGATATTCTACAGATTTGGAAGGATGATATGTCGGTATCTATGTATTCATCGAGGTGTACCAACCATCCCAAGTATTCAATGAATACAGTACGACCAGTGATTTAGGGCTCTGACCTCCGAGCGAGCTATTTTTAGGGACATCCGAGGTAGAACTATTACTATATGCATTATTACATATGTTATGGTGCTAGAGAGAACCTTTGTGGCTGAATGTTCTTTGGATGAGCGAATGCAGCCAGTGAATGTTAGCAGTGCGACAGCAGGAAACTAATCTGTAGGGCTGTAGACATGGAAACATATCTAGGAGAGTAGCATGAGGTGGTGTACATTTCGACATGTTACAACCAACCACCTTTTTGGTCCCCACCAGGCTCAGGGATCTGGAGGATAGGGGAAGGGAGTAGCTGCATGTGGTCAATGAGTGTGACCCAAGGGCTCTAAGAAAGATTTGAGGTATGGTTTGTGTCTTCTACTAGTTTTCGTATTAATATACATAGTTACCAATAATTACTTCATTTCATAAATCTTGTCAAAGACCTAGAGTTTCCAGTTAAACCATTGACTTTACCCTCGCATCTGGAGATACCATTCGGAGGAGGTTCGATAATAAAACATACGCATATGGTGTGATCTGACCCTTGAGGTGAGAAATTTAGTGGGAACCTCTTTTTGGAAATACTAGAAAAATAGGATACATCCATGGATCTATAGACATATTTTTAAAATTGTGGCTATAGGTGGCTACGACCACAGTTATGTGGCCTATAGCCACAGTTTTAAAACTATGGCTATAGGTTATTTTTTCATGCCCTATAGCCACATTTTAAAAATCTGGGGCTATATCCTGCACCAATGGCCATGTTTACATGGTCAACAACCACGGTTTTGAAAACTGTGGCTATAGGTCTTTTTTTCGATAGGCTATTGCCACGATTTTGAAAACTGTAGCTATAGGTCTCCCACCCTTGTGAGGGAGAAAAAACCTCCCACCAACAAATGGAGGGAAGAACTATAGACAATATTTCATAGGATATTTCAACGGTTTTTAATAATTTTTATAAAAATATATATAGATATATACACAAAAACCATAGTGGTGTAGTGGTTAGGGAGCTGAAACATGAAGGGAAGGTACTGGGATCAAATCCGGCTATGTACACATTATTTTTAGGCTGTTGCCACAGTTTTCTTGGGCTATAGCCATAGTTAAAACCATGGAAATAGGCCACCTATAACCACAATTAAACCCATGGAAATAGATCATAACCTACTGCCATGGTGATAGCACCCAGAGTTGTGAAAACCTGTGGATGAAGCCTAAGGCCACGATTTTGGGCCCTATTTCCATGGTTTTGAACTGTGGAAATAGCCTTTTTTTTCTAGTTGTGTGGCTATGTTGAGGCCTTACGACATTAGTTTGGGTATGGACTGGACATCTACAGTTCATACTCAAATTGGTTGTATTAGGAAAAAATGTTGAGGTCTATCTACAACATTGGAATGGGGTTTTCCTTGGTCTACGAAGATGGAAACCCAAGGAGCACATGGTAAACTCGTGAATAAGAGAGTGAAGCTGATCACTCTTGAGTCGGTGAGCCTTACCCTCATGGAAGCATGATTTTTGAGTTTTTAGTTCTCAATAGAAGTGGTAGAGTGTGGGGACAACTATTCAAAATATGTTTCAAGGATTACCTCTCTGAAGGGAGAGTGACTTCTTCTTTGGATGGGTACTACCAGAGTTTTAAACCAGACTTATCTTGTGTGGAGGCACCCTTTTCAACTTTTACAAAGATGGGGGAGCCTTTCCTATGGACCGTGAAGAGTCATCAAAGCTTCCAGAATCTGAGATAGAGACTGACAAGCAGAACTATGCTACTAATGACCTCGAGTTAGCAGTAGTGTTCTTTGCACTGAAGTTGTAGTGAACTACTTGATAGATGAACATTTTACAGTCTACTCAGATCACAAGTGTCTTAGGTATATCTTCTCTTAGAAGGACCTAAACATAAGATAGTGGTGATGTCTAGAGTTCTTCTAGGACTATGACCTTGAGATAGTCGATACTCCTGGGAAGGAGAACATGGTAGCAGACACTTCCTGCATGAGGTATGGTCTACAACTGCAGAGTGAGGCGTTAGATGAGCTAGTCGTGCTGCAGATATACTTTTTAGATAAAGACGGAGCAACTTACCTTCAGTCTATGATTATCACTCCCGCTATTCCTCAGAAAATTTGGGAGGCACATCTTGAGACATTGACTAAGATGCCCAACATGGTTAGATATCCTCAGGACGGTCTCCAGAAGGATTTTCGAAAGGTGGGGAGCACGTCATCCTCTTTAGAGGGCGCGCCAAGGTATCAATGATGCTTTGAGAGGAGGTGTTGAAAGATATACATACATCCCCATTAGCGGTACATCCTCGAGTGGTGAAGTTGTACCAGGACTTCCGGTGTCAGTACTAGGGTCCAATAATGAAATAAGTAGTGGAAGAGTTTGTATCACGATATCTTAATTGTTATCATGTGAGGACTACACAGAGCCATTAGAAGTATTATGCCGACAGAAGATAGAGAACTCTACAGTTCTAGGATGGGGACCACATTTTCATTCGAGTCTCTCCTCGATAGGGACTACATATATTTGGATGAGGCGGTCTGTTATCACTCTGGTTTATCGGAACATTTTTGATACCTTGAAGTATAATTGAGGTGGCATGCCACTTGGAACTTCCACTATAGTTGGAGAAGGTTCATGATTTCATCCACGTATCCCATCTAAGGAGATACGAGCATGATCCATTTCATGTTATCGACTAAGGTGATTTTAACTTTGATGATGGGGTGACATTTATGGAGTTCCCGGTGGAGATTGATGATTGAGGGGACCAAGTACTTTGTGGGTGATCAATACCACTGGTACACATTTTCTGGTAGCACATGAACCTCCAAGAGTGCACATGGGAGACGGAGACTCAGATTCGAGCTCAGTACACCTGTTTGTTTCTTTAGACTGTGTTTTGGATTTTGAAGACGAAAATCCCTAAGGTGGGCAGAATGTAATGTCCTAGAATTTCCATATATTTTTTTAATTATATTGAATTATTTCAATACCGAGAAATCTAACGGCCTGTGATTCAGAGGAGCAGAGTTCCCAGAATGATCAGTTGATGTTTTGTTAAATTTTAAATAATGTGCATAAGCAGTTTTCTAGAAAAAGTTGAATTACTCTTAAATGGTTGCCCAGATCAGAAATCTAAGGGCACCGTTGCCCTCAGGATGGCAGGTTTACCCAAGCGCGACTTAATTATAGTCGGTGGGGGCCTCTTATGAGAAAACCTGAAAATGACATAATAGTAAATAAAATTATTAAATAAAATTATTTTTTTCAAATGATTATAAATCACGAATGGTAACACAGATTGAAAATCACATACACCATGGAACTCAAGAGGGTAGGGTTTCCTTAGGCTGATACTAACATTGGATGGCATGGGCCACCAGTGAAAGATAGTTTTTGGTCATAAATAAAATAATTAAGTGACAATTATTTTATTATAAAATCCATAACTTCTAAATGGTCACTTGGAATGGAAATATTAGGGTACCGTTGACTTCTTTGAGGTGTGTTCTCTTTAGTGGGAGCCTAACCTCAACCAGCACGGGTCGAGGGTAAATTTAATTAATTTGTTGAACATTCTTTCAGGTACGTTTAGTAAACGATTGAGCTTGATTTTCTAAAATTTGAACTGTTTCTCAGAATAAAAATCGCAGGGCATCGTTAAATCCACAACGTCAGGATTCACTTATGAAAATCTTCACTTTGACTGCAGTTGGTCCATAGAAAAATTTGTGTTTTGTGGCTTTTTAAATGAAATGAAATGAAATAATTTTATTATTTTATTTCATATCCTACTACATAAAAGTAAAGGGGTGGTTCAAATGATATTTCAAGCCAATAAGTTCATTGACCTTCCAACCCTAAGTAATGATGTCGTTGAGGAATTAAAAAACGTCCTAATTGATAAGCCCTAATAAATTATAAAGTCATTATATACCCTCCCATTCTCCTATATATATGGAGCTTTTGGAGGGGTATCAACATAGATTCTCCAAGAAATAATGTTCAGAAGGATCATCGTGATGCTAAAACCTTAGAGGATAGAGTCGAACCCAGAAGGAGGTGACAGACAACACCGAACCATAAATCAAAGGATGACGTACGAGTGGTGTTGTGGGGAACCGGTTGCGGGAATGTAGAACATGATCCACCTTGAAGCTACTGATGCTCTCCAACGGGTTATGGGGTTGGTGTTTTATTAGTTTAAGTTTCCTTAAATGATTCCCTATTCCCTGTTCTTGAAAATTATATGAAGAACATTGGTCAACTAACCAATGGGATTACTAATGAATCATTCATTTTGCGGGAGGTTGTTACGGGGTATCCTTGTGGGGTTTTGTATTTTGTTTAATATAAAAAATTGTTAAACCCATTTTTTCCTTCCTTCAATCACGACCTAACATGCAGGGTGTGGGCCTAATGGACTCAGTCCGAACCCTCCACAACTTTGTTACCCTTGCCCCTTACGTGGAAGACCACCGGTGTGGTGACACCAACCAGCTATGAAAGAGGTGACACGCCAATGCACGCTACTAGAGGAGGTCACGACACAATGCTGCGGCATACATTAGAGAGGCCGGCACTGCCCTGCCATGGAGGAGGTGAGGCATGGTGTCGTGCACCACCGGTGTGAAATGGGGCCATGGCTCGTCAGCCGCAGCAGGCGGAGAAGGCAGTTGGCTTATCACTTGGCCGCAGAAGTGGAGGGCGGTGTGTCGTCGTGTTCCATCATGCACTACTGGGGAAAAAGAGACTGCAGCCAAAGCCATGATCGAGGAGGCATAACACGCTCCTCCGGTGGGTTTTTGTGGCGATCGGGCAACACCCATGTTTCCGCCACCGCTTTAAAGGTCAAATGACCATTTTTCTTTCATGATCTCGGGGGAGTGGCTCCCTGGAGCTGCCTAGATGAAGCTCTGTGAGCCGCACCCTTCATGGTCAGACCACCCTCCAGCAAGCCACAACCAGCGGGTTGGGCCCCCTACCCAGCGAGCTACCACCCTACGGTCTGGGTCACACACCACTGGTTGGGTCGTGCCCCGCCACGGGCAGGGCCCCACCATTGAGAGACCCTACCTATATGGGTCGGGCCACCCTTGTGGGCCACCCCTTTTTGCAGGCCAGCCGGACCTTGGCTTAGCAAGCCGTGTCTGCCGTGGTCTAGCCCAAACTGGGTTGGGTAAGGTTTGTCTGACCAGGTCGGACCGAACTTGGGCCCTAAAACACTTGAAGGGCCTTATCTTGAGAACCGAACGTCTGTTTGATGAACCGTATGATATGTTGGGATCCTTATAGTGATACCATAAATTTGACTTACTCCATAAGATTTTTAGAGAAACTTGAAGTACGTCCGAGTCGGATCACACCTGAATCGAACTGAGCCCCTGTCATTGAAATGCCAATAACCCATAGAACGGGCATCCGGTTGACACGCCATCTATTTCGTTAGAACTTTTGTGACACACCGGATCATTAGGATGCTTCACTGTGAGACTTTGTTCTAGTTGAAATATGACTGATGGACCGGGAAGTGGTTCTCCCAACCGCACTACTTGCGGAACCCTGTGACTGGCTGAGACCTAACGATTGTTGTCCTTTTCGACTTGGAGTGACTCGCCGACCCATCGTAGGTGACGGGAGGAGTACCTTAGCAGACCACAGTGTGAAGCAGCCATGGTATGTGATGGAGAGGAGTACCTCAGCAGTTCAAGGTTATCGGGAAGCGCATTTGTGTGACGCGACATGCCCACTGTACTCAATAGTTGAGGAGTTCTCTGGTAGCCGAGGTGTTCGACGTTGTGAATGGGAACGTTACTTGTTCCTAGGCCTAGAGAATATGTTGCTGGATATCAGCATCCATAGTGATCCTGTGTGGGTCAGACTCATAATCATGTTTCTCTAATTTGTATACCTAGTTTGATCTGAGACTCTATTTGAACTAAGTCTTTTACCTTCATGTTACTATCTTTGTGGTGTAACTTGTGTGGTACTTCTACCTTTGTGGTGTTACCTTTGTGGTATACCTCCCTCATGTATAAGATGAGAATATATTGATAACATAGTTATATTTATGGGAATATACCTATGTAGAGTTTAGGTCTTACATTGTGGCTTTTCCTTTGTGGAACTTTAGAAGACCTATAGGGTCTTTGGGTCCCTAATGAGTAACATTATACTCACCTGTGCACGAGCATCACCCGCACCTTGTTGTGTCTTGTACCGATGATGTAAAACATTGATCATGGCTATGGGATCCAGGACTGGAAGGTGCTCGAAGGATGAAAATTTTTTGTGATGCGACGTAGGGACTACGGATCGTGAGCTATATCTACCCTTCAGGTTGGATATGAGGTGGACCATTTAATGTGATGCGAAGCAGGGAGTAATGATCATGAAATTTACCTACTATTTATGTAGGGTCCATGGTTGATGATAGAAGAGATTCTTTTCACAGTATTTAGTTGTATTGTTTTCTTTAGTTGTATTTTTAATTTCAGTTGTACTCGTACTTTCACTTGGGATTGTATTCCTGCCCCTTTTACTTTCAACATTCCTTTTTTACTACAGAAGTTTACTTCACAGTTTCTTCTTGTTGTGTTCTCAGACCATGTGTTTGTGCTGATTTAAAGGAAACACCTTCCCAATTTAGAGAATACACCTTTCGGTGCTAGTCGCCAGCCCCTGGCCTATAGAAGGCAAGCTTTGGATAGTCATAGCATGGGCCCCAATGGACGGGTTGTGACAGCTACACCTGTGATCCATCACCAACAATGACGCATGAATACACATACACACACATGGGATTAGTTATTAAACATTGTCCTATGACCACATAGACACACACAAAAATGTGTTTAACCCTTGACTATTGATTGAAGACATCAATCCAATAAAAATGGTTCTACAAGGGTCATTGGAAATTTGTCCAATTACATATGGAATGGTTCCATAAATTAATTAAGTCTCATAACTCATCAATTAACAAAGAATTACTGATATTAATAACACACAATGATAACCAATTTCATTCTCCCACGGTGGAGAACCTCATACCACATACCAATAAATGTGTATAAATAGAAAATGGTATAGTACATGAGACCACCTACGTCAAGGTTTTTGGTGTAAACGCCAAGGTTCATCAAGAAAAACTCATTTTAAACATTCTCATTTATCAATTGGATCAATCCAATTTCCATGTATTCCTAGAAAAAATTACTTTTTTTTCAAAAAAATATAAAATCAACAAAATAAAAAATAATTTTAGCACCCCTTGATAATTCCTAAATTATAGATTTTATCTAAGGCATGAGATAACTATTTCTTTCTTAATGGATTGTAATAATTCAACATGCGATAGAATTATCTATATAGAGTAATCTAAGATAGGAATGATAATTGTTCACTATAATTTTATGATATTTCTTGGACAATTCAATTTTTATAAATCTTATAGTTTTTTCAGAATGACTTTTATGCTTAATTTGCAGACCAATTTTTAAAGGGATTTTATGGAATCCTTCCCTAGTTTTTATCCATTTCATACACATTTTCGTAATAGGGGGATATTTTACCATTAATGGAAATTAGAATAAGAACTTGGTTTTTTCCATGAATCTTCCACTAAACCTATATAAGGGAAATCAATACTTCCTGAATCAAGAGAAAAACTAAAATAGAAGGAAATAAGGGTTAAAGTATTTTATAAAAAACCCTCAGTATTGTACTTCACAGTATTTGGAATCCCCAAAATTAAAACATGATTTAATTCATTCTTCATGTCGTTATTGAAATTAGAGTTATGAACATTAGTAAAAATAGGGAATATGAATCTCAACTAATTGAAGGGAATAATTCCATAATTTTAGGAATTTGAAATAGTCAAAAATGAGGCACAAGGTCAATATAAGATAGAAGAATAAAAAAAATGAATGAAAAACTCATTTTATTCATAAATGGAGTTATATAAAGGTGACATGTTTTCCCATTTTATAGATTTTATGTTTTTCATGAAGATAGAGGTTTATCCTTACACATCCTTAGTAAACTTTGTGTTACCCATACAAAACCCTTATAATTTAGGTGTAACCCTTTTATAGAGTAGGAACTACACTTATGAAACTTCAGTTTCCCTTTTGTAAAGCCTCGGTTACCCTTAATTATTTATTCTTCACCCTAACTTAATTTTATTTTTCCATTACATAACCTTTAGAAAATCAAGGCTACCATTACACGGCCAAGAATTACCCTTACACTGGAAGTTGGTTTCTCGGATGACCCTTACGCAATTATTTGTTACACATACAAGGTTCATAGAATTATATTTTTACTATTACATAGTGGCTAAAGTACCCATAAAATCTAATATAATAAGGTATTTACCCTTAAAAAACTCCCCAAAAATATCCTTTTGTAAGGGTAGAGTGCACTTTCCCCAATGTAGGCCTTATTCCAAGTGTATTAGTAAAAATAAAGTTATTAATTATTGAATTTTCATATAATGGGAATATAAAATATAAAAAACATAGTAATAAAAACTATTAGTTTTAAAATAATAACACTATAATAACTTATTTTACCAGATATATATCTCTAATAGTCTTTCTCGAACAACTTCGGCCACTGAGCTTGTATATCGTACTTTTCTCCCATGTATCATCCTAGATCCATCAGTGGTGCCAAAGGATATGAACAAGTGTTACCATATTACCATAAATAATTATCACTATAATCTATAATCCAAACCAGATTATTCTCATAAGTTCCATTGGGCACTTCAACATCCTTAAAAACTATAACCTGCATAGGATCAGGCAAGCACCTCTGATGCTGAGAAACATGGAACACAACATGCATGTATTGATAACTATGAGGAATGTTCATATGGTAAACCAATTTCCAAACCCTTTTTTTATTTTGAAGGGTTTTAAGAAGCATAGTTCTAGTTTCCATTACTTTTATTAACCATATTTCCCCAACTGAGGTGACATTGACAAGAAAATCGGGTCACCTAAAGAGAACACCAAAGGTAATCTCTACCAAACTGTATACAATCACTGCCTATTATATATGGTCACCAACTTATTCTTAATCAAATACACTATCTATGATATTCCCTACACTATACTAGTACTAACACCAAAATTTATGTGTAAACTGACATCATATGATTTTTTATAGTAAGTTAAATAACAGCTTGCACAAGTCACAAGGCTCACAATCATGCATCAATACACCCATGATAGTAATTTTTCTCAGATTGAAATGATTTTTCCACTAATTCTAATTATGAAATTTTAATTCCTTCAATTCTTATATCAAAAATAATAATCTTACATTCATCTCATAACCAGATACTCTCTTGTCTACAACACTCTGGTGTTTGGTGTCACTATAATCATCCAACGTTTAGTATTACCTAAACTATGGCCCTTCCAAAATATTAATGATTTCACACATGAATATATCAATGGTCCAAACTATAAAATTGTCCTTATTTTCACCTTGAAACACTTACAATGGTCAAACCAACCCCTAACTATTCCACAACTAAACAAAATGACTAAACATGTTCATCTATTGAACTGATTTCCAAGAAAAATACCACGCAATGCACATTCATGGGTTTCTCAAAACACAGTTTAATGTATCCAATGATACATCTCAAACATTGTAACATTCTACAGCAGCCTAAAAATAAGTTACAACACCTAAACAAAATGGTTCTCATCCCCTAACATAAATCAATACTTTGAAAACTAGAATCTCCTTCAATGAAAAAATCTCATTGACCACACAATGGTACCCTGTTACACTATCGATGTCATCTCCCACCACAGAGACAACGCCATAAGAATTAACTAATGCACTATCACACCCATTGAGTTTATTTCCTTATTTACTAGTGTCTAATATTATTGGTGACATTGACCCGAATTCATTAATGATCTAGAATAACTATCCCCTTTTATTTTATCCACAATATCGTGAAAATCCTCGATGATCAGATCACCACCCTACATCCTATGGTTCAGCAAAACCAATAATAACCATTAGATCCATTATCAAACATTAGGTATATCTAGTAAGGATGAAAAACATAACTCGTTACCCCAAATAGGGTTATTCTTTCTTGATTCACCGACTTCCAAAATAGAATCACTATCCTTTATCATTTTCCATACACCACAAGGTGTCTCTCCACTAGACCAATAATTCACAACACTTATTATTAGAAGGGAAGAAACTTTGCTATCGAGTTTCACTCCACCCCCCCCCTGGTCTCACAGGTGTCAGCTAGAGCTATTGAGAATTCACTCATGTTTGACCCTCATTGGCCTAACTATCTATGATATTCACTCATTGTCTAATGAGTCTTTCACTTGAAACTAATAGGATGGTAAATACAATATCCTACCCTTGATACAATAGAAATTTAACTGGTCCTAAAACCCAAACATGTTTCATGAGTACTAGAACTCAGGATGATCATACTCTTAAGTTCCAAGACAACTTATAAGACTTACTTTAGGATTTTAAATGGTTACTCACATGCATAAGACATTTTCATCAATGTAATCCACCAATATGTAATTAACCGTTACTATCCCATCAAAAGGACTATCCTTACCTAGGTTACATTCTATTGGTATGAGGGACCGACCTACTAATAATCATAGTCACATTTATTGTAGAGGGTTTTTAATGACTTGTTTCAACACGGGTTGTAAAAAATCGAGAGAGATTTTATATTTTTTTAGAAATTCTTTTAGGGGAAAACAAATTTTTCTTATGATAGGATGTTGAATTATTTTTTTAGCCACTTAAATGGTCCTAGAATAGGGTGTTTACCCTAGAAAATTAATTTGGTGGTAACTTGATTAATTTAGATTTCATAGAATATTTAATATTTAATATTTGATAAATTAAATATTAATTTATTCAACCATGTTTTTTTGGAGATATATTTAAAATAGAGAATTATGTTGACATTGTTTCAATGTGTTTGAGTGCATAATGAGGGTTTTTTCTTATGTGATGTATAATTGTAATGTGGGTGCCAAGGTAGAGTCGGTACATCTATTATTCTTCTTTTTTATTCCTTTTCATTTTTATTTTGTTGTTTTCAATGTATTCCATTTTTCTTCTCATTTATTCCCCCACATGATCTTCTATCACCTAATCAATACAGGTAGAGGGAGATAACATGTGGAGGTATGAGGATATAGCTCCAAGGGAGAACGTTTGGAGGTAGATTTAGTGTCATAAGGTTTTTGGTGCACATCCCATTTGAAGTTATGGAGGTTTCTATAATGAGGTAAGACCATTTTAATTTTTGTTTCATAAAATCAAAATAGTATAGATTTTTTTATTTTTTAAATATTTTTGTGGATTATTGGAGACCCCTTTGCGGTTGATTTGTGGACTATTTAGTCAATTAAGATGTTTTAAGGAGATCACAAGGGATTTCTATTCAAGAAACCAGTTTACATGGAATATAGTTTAGCGAACACACATCATGTATTATATATTTCTATAAAGGTGCAGAGGAATAAGTTCCATAACATTTTTTATCAAGACCTTACATGTAGCAGACACTATAGGTGTGGCTACGGGCATGTTCAATCACAACAAGTTAGGGAACAGGTCCATGTAGGGAATACGATCAAAACCCAAAAAAGGTACATATATAGTTTTCATGTATGGGAGTTAGCTAGACCCTATATTGAGGTACATGGAAAAGTACATGGATAGAAACTCCATGTGGTGTACTAAGATTGTCAAAGGAAATTACGACATATATTTTGTATTGGTATAGGCTGAGTGGGATTCAGAACATGGCTAGGGAGGGCCTTTCGGTGTACGTGTCATGTACCTGAATTTCATGCCATATACTATTCATTACTTTGTGATTTTTTCCGATTCATAATGCAAGAGGTTGGATTGGACTTCTGAGTAGCCATTTTAAAATATTATTCACATATATCTTGATGGAAGAATCCTTTCAATGTTTAAACTCCATTTTTATGGTTTTTTGGACTAAGATTTTTTAGTGGGAGAATATCTTTTTATTTTGAATTAAAAATACTCTTTTGGATTGAGTTTTGTGATGAAAGACCCAAGCGAGTGTCATAATTTCATTATTTGTATTATATTTTCAATTACATGTTGTTTTTGTTCAAGGTTACTACACACAAATCCCAAAAGGATGGATAAATCTTTATCTTGAAGTACATAATGTATTATCCCAAGATATCAGGACCATTTTCTCAATATTTGAGTTGTTGAGGTTTGGATCTTATGTCTGAGGATCTTAGATTTTTTTCCTTCAACATGGATTAACATAATGGGGTATTATTTGTGGTTGGGTTCCATTGGGATTTGGATATGGTTCTGAGATAACCATTTGGATTTCCATATGAAAGAGATAAAACTGAGGGAGGAGTTTTTTTTCAAGTAGTTCATTTGTTTTTTGCTTGTAATGTGGATATCCATGGCGTTTTTCTTATATTTATTAGGACTTATAGTGTATCCTAGTTTATGGTTGTTCATAAAGACTATTGATAATTTATTTTTAGTTTTACACATAATTTTTTATTCCATTTTGGGAACATTTTTTATTTACGATCATTTAAAGCCTATTACCATGGTTTCATAATTTTTAAATGTTTTTTCCAGAATATAGGACACAGGGTGAGATTCTACCTTACATGGAAACCGAAAGAAGAACCTTCTTTGATCAATGAATGTTTAAACAATAATGATCTGGGAAAATATAGACTTTGTGACTCAATTGAAAACTATAAACCAAATTGTTGAAAGGTTGGAGTATTTTATAAAATACCCCACCATTCCAGTTCACAGTTTAGGGAAACCAAAATATTAAATCATCATTTAATTCATTAATCAAATGAATCTAGAATGTGGAGTGATTAAAATATTAAAAATAGATATTATAATCCTCAAATGAGTCAACGGATTAATTACAAAATTATAGGATTTCAAAATAGTCATGAACACAACGTTGGGTCGATCTCAGGAAGTAGAAATAAAAACAGAAAGGAAAAAATGTTTTCTTTAAAAAGGTTGTTGTGTAAGGGTAACTTGGTTTTACACTTATTCATCTCTTATGATTAATTTAAGAGTCTATGGTTACCCACAAAACCCATGTAAAACTATGGATTTCCTTTATTTAACCCTTAAATATTTAGGTTTTACCCTTACAAAACATAGAAACTACCCTTACAAAGCTCCTGTTACCATTACATGAAACCCTACTTACCCTTATATATTGGTAGGTTACCCATAATATGCTATGGTTTACACTTATGTAACCATTAGAAAATCAAGGTAAACATTATGTATAAAATACATACCCTTTTCCAAGCATAGCATTTCTCATTTGGCCCTTATTCAACAATAGGATGCACTTATGCAATGTAAATAATTCTTATTTTACTCATAAAATGTGTCTCAACTACCCATACACAAGTAATATAAAAAAGGGAGTTGGCCTTAAACAACTCCCCAAATATCTCCCCTCATAAGGGTAGAGTTCACTAACCCTTATGTGGACCCCATTTTATGATTAAGGGTAAAAATATATTTATAATCATTGAATTTTCACATGAAGGGCTTAAAAAATATAAAAAAAGATGGTTTTGAAGAAAATTTATAAATTGTGAATATCACAATATGATACAAACTATATATTTTATAAAAATTTTACAAATATAGGAGGTAATAATTAAAAGATTTATGATTGGAGACTAGGGTTTTGTTTTTATGTAATGTATTATATGAGTTTATATATAAATAACATGTATAAAATAAGTACTTCAAGGTTGGATGAATTTGAGTAAAAAAAGTGTATTTTTAATATCATTTTGTGATTTGGAGAAGATCTTGTAAACATTTTTTTAATAAATTATTTGATTATTTTTTATACATATGTTTTATGATTTATCCAACTCTAAAACATTTAAAAAGGGAGTCTATGATATAGTCATTTTTATCTGGGATAAAGCGTGGATCCTAGAATATTAAGGAATATGATTTCACCATATTTGGTAAAGTATTATTTTTATTAAAATTTACAAACACATAAAATACAAAATATGAAATGGAAATACTAGTTTATTTTTTATGTGTTCTTAAAAAAAGTACGATGAGTTATTTCATAAACACAATGTTGTTTTGTTTATCTTATCTTTGTATCTGAAAAATGATCTACTTTTTAAGAGACTTTTGGGAGTATGTTTGGACTTGAGATGTTTAATGCTAAAAAATAAAATATTGTTCCACTAAAATTTTAATGTTAATTTCCCTTGATATAATAAAATGATTACGATATGATACTAATGAAAAATTTTAAAAATAATATTAGTTACCATATAAAAGGGAACCTCACTCAATATCCTAAATTTTCTATAATGTGATGTAAAAATTATATTTGAACCTATATATTTCTAGGAAAAGGTTCTATAAAAAATTATTTATGGATGATGAGGATTCACTTATAAATTTTAGAATTAGAAAATGGTTGTTACTAAAATTATAAATTTAGATATTTTAGAGATAAAGAGTTTGAAAAAGTTTAAGAAGTTGGACATTAGAAATATGATTCATAAGTTATGCGATTATCTAAACTGAATTAATTCATAAATGTTACTCACTAAAGACTATAGTGGTAGTTTTTTTATAAGATTTCATTATATCATGATACAAATTATATATGGTTTATTAACTTAACAAATCCACAAAAAAATTAAACATACGGATAGTCTGGAAGTCTGTCATATATGATGTGATAGACATGTTCTTATATACGGTTTTATTATGTAATCTTAATTTTTTTTAAAATATAAAATATATTATACAAAAAAGGAAATCTCTAGTTTATTTTTACATTATAGATTGAATGAATAGTAATGATAATTAACCTATATAAATATGAATTTAAATTAACCTTATCCAAATTTCATCATGAATTATTATAGGTTCTGGTAAATTATTATGGTGATAATGTGTATAATTCTAGAATCAGGATACAAAATATCCTCATGAAGAAATTTTTTTTTTCAGATGACCTAATAAGTATACCACATGAGTATCATACACTATGTATTTGGTATATTAGGGTTTAATTGTTCATATATAGAGTCCCCACTACCTGAATATGGGATTATACCTAGAATGTGTGCCAACATACATTGATAAAATTCATATACATTCCTTTTGTCTTTATAAATACCCCAAACCTAGTTTCTTAGAGTCATTGGTTAATTTTTTACATTGGTACTAGATATAAGAAACTACCATTCAAAGTATAGGATAGTTAATTAGTTTTTAAATCCCTTATACATACTTTAATATCACATTATATTTAAAAACATAAAATACATCATAGTATTTTCTTAGATAACACCATTATTACCTTTATAATATCCCGAAAAATCATTCAAAATACACTTCCTAACATCTTAGAGTAAGGAAAAAAATTGATTGGTGAGATCATAAGCTTAGTAAGGGTATGCCACTATAATAAAATCAGCACACAGTGGCAGTATTATTTAATGTGGTGGTGGTTTAAACCGTCGCTAAATGAATCTATGATGGTTTCATAAAACCGCCACTAAATTAGGTGTCAGCATCCAACACAAGATAGTTTAATAAATTTATTTGTTGTTTCTAGAAATTTTAACAGTAAACATATTGTGTGGTAGTGTTGGTGGTTTTAGTGGTGGTTTAACTTGACAAAACAATTATCGTATTTTGTGGTGGTGAAGACCGACGCAATAGATTTCCCATTTTTTACATTAAAATCGCCACTAAAACCACCATAACTACTTCTAAAAACTAATGCACATTTATTTATTAGTAATTTAACCACTACTTATTAAAAAATATCAAACTATAAGATTAATTTAAACCAAATCTAAATATGGACCATTTTTTTGCGTTAGTTTAAATCACCATTAAATATAGATTTATAAATAAAAAATGCAGCAGATTCTGCAGCCCCAGTACTAGTACCTTAAAAACCCATGTGTGTATAACATATAACTGAATTATCTAAATCATCTAATAATTTTAAATAGTCATCGATCTAACAATGTTTCATAAAAATCTATATATCTAGAACATATAAAAGAATAATCTAAACCATAGCATCTCAACCACCTAACAATGTTTTAGAGATCTAAATCTAAGACTTTAAACTCTATAGAAACAATGTCTGAGATGTAACCCTTCAAACTACATAGAATGAACCTATGATGTATAATAATTTAAACTACCTATCCTAACATTTACCATCTTGGACAATTTTGTAATGAACATGATATTTTATCCCTTTCCTAATAGGACTTTCTATTAAAATGATGGTCATCCACCACACTGATTTAAAATACTTAATATGGTTGGATTCTTAGTTTCATGGGATGGAATGAGTTGCCAAAATATCATATCTCAGTCCCATACCAATCAATGTCCACCCAAAGGTATTTACCCTTGATAATGGGGTAGGATCTCTCTTATATATAGGCTCACTCAACATGATCAAGCACATAGCGGAGTAGATTCCAAAGCATTGGAACATTCCCAAAAAAACAAAATGTTCACCTCTACACTTTAGGTCTCATTCAATTTGGATCAAAATCATCCTATATGTCTTATTATCCCCTATAGTGATGGTGTGTGGCCAAAATTGAATCTCCTACCATCTACGGAACACACCTCAAAAGATCTCTTATGATAAGTGATCATTTACATGTTTCAAATGTGGTTAATGGTCGAACCAACATTTGTGGGGGCCCTAATTTTTGTTAATGGTTGGGGCTAAAGCCTCATTTTTTTATTAAAGAAAATATCCCTTTTTGAATGGGTAGAGAGATACCCATTACATAGCCTGAAGGCCCAAGGCCATGTGTCCTGAATACTAGGCTCAAAATACCATTTTTTTGGGCCCATACTTGAATGTAACGGTTGTGGGGCTTGTGTCTCCCACCTGAATAAAATGAATCTAATAAAAAACCTAACATTGAGTCTAAAATACTAATATAAAAATCCTAACATAACTCAAATGAGACAATTAAATATCTACATCATTCATATGGAACATAGTTTACTTCATACTCATACAACTACATAATCCACCAATTCTAGACACACTACCAAACTAAATCATCAAGCCATATAAAATTTCAATTCATTTATAAAAAAATGATAAATCATAAAAATGTTAGTTTATGAAAATGTTTGGTGACCACTCTATGCCACACATGATACATGACAAAAAAACATACCCTGTATTTCTATATTTGTCTGATAAATCAACCATACCACTAATCATTGTCTGATGATAAACACTGCTTGTTGCCCTATCCCCCTTCATCTTTACTTCCTAATACCAGCACATGTAATACAATTATATTTAAAATTAAAAAATGTTGTTTATTCATATTTAAACTTAAAAAAATAAATGTTTGCATATTATTAGGTCCATAAGGCTAGATACCCTAAGAGGGTGGGGGAGTGAATCGAGGTATGACAAATTAAAACAACAGCCCCTTTTGATCTTGTTTTTTTGTTAGACAAAACACTCTTCTCTCTATCCTTCCCATTGTAGAGTATGAATGAATCTTAATGAATGAACATGACATAGAAATTTTACATGGTTCACCCTCATAGGGCTACGTCCAAGGAGCATACACCGGTGATGTGTTGATATACCAAATCCACTATAAGCGCACTACTGTTTACAAGTTTGAAGAGGACTCACTGTCCCTTCTGGTCTACAACCACTCACAATTTGGGAACTTACTGCTCTCCCAACTAAATTGATCTCACTAATTCTTCAGAATACCCACTCACATATTATAGGCATATTGGTCTCTTCATTATCAAGAATGAATGCATCATTCTCTTTATGTAAATGATCTGTTGACATCCAAATTTCACCCATAGAAGAATCACACTTTGAACCTGAGATACCATGAAATCTTCCAACATTCACGTAACTCAATAATGACTGGCGTGCTTCTCTAAGCCTATAACACTTCTCTATGATTTGGTGCACTTCTACAAGCGTGGAAAATAGGTTTCACCAAACCACTTGTGCGACACTCCCTTAGCCAACTCAGAACATGGGTGACTCACACCCTTTTATGCCCAAACCAATATAGGTGAACACCTTTGAATTGGTGAGAAACTTCTGAATAACATTAAATTTGTGCGACCAAACCACCACTTGCACGCCCAAACCACCCACGTTACTAGAGATATAATTTTATTTACGTTTTGAACCCCATAAAAAATGAAGATGTTATCCCTCAATTTATAGTCATTCTAGAAACCCCGAGTGTCGGTGTGAAACTATCCTCTCGGTGCACAGGTCCAACCACTCGATCCTCTATTGTCCTAGTCACATGTGTGCCTAAACCAATAATTGGGTTCCCCTCTTTCCATTGACATATATTGATGTTCTTATCATGAAAAACATATGGTACGGCTGTTTCAAAGCTTCCAATATAGCAATTCCACCTTGTATCTGCTATTTTTGTACCACCTTCAGATCATCCATTACATTGTCGAGGTTCTTTTGTCAATCATGGATAGCCAACAACAACTCTTGAACTCGAGAAATCAATTTGTAAACCCCCTTTTTCAACAAATTGGACATCGTGGTATACTTTTTAAACAAACAAAACATGGAGGCCCACCTTATCAATAGACACAAACACCTCAAAAATGATTCAATGATGTCATGAGGGATTTTTTTCCAACAATATCAACCATTGGTTTGGTTGAAAACTCTTTCTCGTAAAAATTATCTACACATTAATACATCATTAATGTTTCTTCCAATCTCTACCACCATTCACCTATTTTGATTGAGATAGCGATCAAGGATTTACTTAACAAATACTATAATCCCACATGAGTAATGATCAACATGAGAAAAAAGAGTAAATGAATACCACGTAAATGAATAACATCATTTCTAACAACAACCATTGACACCAAACTGATACCAATTTCCAAACTGATACCAATTTAAAAACTGATACAAATTTTTGATCATTGGAAACCTTGAAACACTATTCCATCGTCATTTTTCTAATTTTATCAAGATCTTCAGTTGTCGTGATATATAATCTTTGATCAATAACTTCTAGAATTGTAATATTTAAAACATTTTCCAATTTCATTTCTCTCCCCCTATCTCACTGTTCTACCTATCAGCTTCTCTTCATGTCTTGGACTAATACATTCTCTCCCTTACTTAGCCATAGTTTCCACCCCTTGAGGAGTCACTATTTCTATCCCTTTGTAAAAGAACCCAAATGATACTCCTTTTTTGTGTGAGGCACTGGAAAGAATATAAAATAGCATTTTAGAACAAAAACACACCATACATCGAGGAGAGGGGGCCACATCCACACTTTTTCAAGTGCAGGGAGTCGACTGAACTACAAATGCTCGTCAATGCCTCTCAAAAGCATCCTTGGGTAAGGAATTCATCAGAATGTCTACATCCTTTAGTTCTTTAGGAAAATAGTACAACATCACGATTCCCTGCTCAACCGTCTCCTTGATAAAACGATACTTTATTTCAATGTAATTTTTCATTGAATGATGGATGAGATTTTTTATGAGATTTATAGCACATGAGTTATCACACTGGATTCCAATCGGAGACTTCACTTTAAATCCCATATAATAAATATGATACTTCAACAATAATAAATAAGTGCATGCTTTAGTGGCAGAAATATAATCAGCTTCTGTGATGATCAATGAAATGAAATCTTTCTTATTTCATAGCTAAGAAATACACAATCCACAAAGATAAAAATCACCTCCTGACGTTGATTTCCTATCATCTGCTGAACCAGCCCAATTAGCATTAGTATATCACCATAACTCTTTCTGATATTTTTACTATATATCAAGCTGAAATATACTATTCCATTAATATACCGAAGTATTATTTTCACTGAAAACATGTGACATTCCTTGGGATTTATTTCATATCATTTTTCTCGGCATGTGGTGAAAACAATATCAGGTCTCGTCGCTGTTAGGTACAGTAAACTCCCAATAATCTGTGTGTATTCTGTGATATTAATTGCCTTGACATTATCATCTTATGATAATATCATCTAGGTAGCAACTAGAGTCTTTATATCCTTGGAATTTTACATTCCAAATCTTCTCACAACCTTCTTGGATTATTTGGATTGAGAAATGAATGTTCCATTACTTCCTTGTGTCACCTTTAAACCAAGGAAAAATGTTATCTCACCAATCATAGACATTTCAAACTCATGTTTCATGAATTTGGAATAATATATGCACTGTGATTTATCAGACCCAACAAATATTATTTCATCAACATAAACCTGGACCATCATCCTTTTATTACATGTTTTGACGAAATAGAGACTGTAATCAACTCCACCATGCTGGAAAACAAGCTTCTTCAAATACTAATCCAGCCTTGAGTACCATGCTCTTGGTGCTTGTTTCAGGCAATATAATGCCTTATTTAGAAGAAAAAACATGTTCCTCATCCTCATGAAAGACAAAACCATCTAGCTACCTGATATACACTTATTCATCCAGAAACCCATTCAAGAATGTAGATTTGATATCCATCTAGAACACATTGAACTTATATTTCACAACAATGGCTAGGAATAATCTTATTTTGTCCAGCCTTCCAACCAGTGATAATGTCCCATCGACATCAATTCCCACAATGAAGGAGTATCCTTTGCATACTAGTCATGCTTTGTTTCAAATCATTGTTCCATATTTATTCATCTTGTTCTGAAAGAACTATTTTAGTCCCGATGACATTCTTATCAGCTGGACGTGAAATAATCCCCTATGTCTGGTTCCTCTCAATCTGATCTAGCTCTTCATTTATAGCCTGAACCTAGTTTTCTTCTTGATCTGCATTAGTAAAGAATTTAGGCTCTACCTAAGATATGAAATATTTATGCTACAGTGATTTCAATCTTCTTGTCTGAACTGAAGCTGATTGATCACCAATGAAATTTTTCATATCAATTTTTACTCGATTCATTTTCTCCTGTGCATATACAGATTTTTCTTCTTCGTGAACATTGTTAGTATCTTCTTCTGAATAAGCATCATCAAATTTTGCTCCTCCTTCATTGCTTTCCTCCTCATCACTTTCATCAGAATTTTTTCACATTTATATTGAATTTTCTCATCATTTTCCACAATAGTGATGCCATTTCCCTCAACTACATTTCCCATCCTTTTATTAAAGCATTTATATGATTTTATTTTTCCTTAGTAGCTGAGGAATATTTCCACATATCCACGTGACTCAAATTTTCTTTGTTTTTCTCTGTTTATTATAATGAAATTACTCCCAAAGATTCAAAAGTACTTCACTGTTAGCTTTATCCCATACCACATTTCAAATAGAGTCTTTCATTCCTTCAAACACAATAGATCCCTGTTAGAAATGTAGAATGATGTCTATACTTCTTGCTTCCAAAATTTTTCTAGTAGGTCTTTTTCTATAAGAATTGTTATGGCCATGTTGTTTATGATCTGATTTCTCCTTTCAACTACTCTATTCTATTGGGGGGTCTTACTGAAGAAACATGATCCCTTATCCCGTGTTTCTTGAGATAGTATTCCACATGAATAATTTTTAATTTCATACCATTATCATTATGAATATTCATAATTTTATATCCAAGAATCTTTTCACACTCCCTCTGGTACTGTTTTAAGCAGAGGAACACATCAGAATTATGCGCAATAACAAATACCCATGTCATTATCCTATAGTCTTCAATGAAAATAATGAAGTACCACTTTTCATCAATTTCTCTTACTATGATACGCCCAGAAACATCAGCATGAACCTATTCAAGCACTCTTGTGGACTTCTTTTCCTTTTCAATATACGTCTTTCGGATAAGCATCCCTCGTTGGATTGCATCATATGGGTGAGTACGATTACATGAAATCTTAGATAGGTCTCTTATGGAATCACACTTTACTATATCTTCCAGGGAATGTTGGCATAGATGACCAAGTCATTTAGGCCATAGCTTGTTTTCTTCCTCTCTTGAAATAAAGCACAAATCTTCTTCTCCACTTACCTAATAGAGATTTCAGTTTTTTCTTTTTCTATATAGAACCATTAGCATGTCTCTTCCTTATACGAGGCACATATTCTTATTAAACCTTATAGAATGTACTGAGTCACATAGTTGAATGACACTAAGAAAATTGTGACTGAGGACTTCTACTAATAATACATAAGCACATCTCATCTCATTTTCCCGAAACCTATCCTTTCTTAAGCAAATAATTTTCATGCCTTTCATCATTTCCAAACATGACAACTCTTTCTTAGCCATATTTTATGCTTGTAACAAGATCATTATTACCTGTCATCTGAAATGTGAAAGTGATATCAAGGATCCACATGCCAGAATAGTATGATGCTTTAAGTACAATTTCTTCCACTTCTACCTTCTCATGGTTTTTCTTCTTGGTCCATATTATTTCCTTCACACTAGGCATAGATTAAGATTTCTTATCATTCTCAGAGTGTGATGGATCAGCTTCATCTTGCAAAGCTGAAAATATATTTTGCATTTTCAACTCACCTATTGGTTCATTGATCTGATCCTTGCGAACATTTTGATTCCTATTTGGCACATCCCTCTGTATGGTTGATGTACAGTATCTAGTCATGTGCCAAAATCCTCCGAACAAAAAACAGTGTCCTTCGAAACTAGTTCTGGATAACTATTCTTTGTTTGTCTATGACCTTGTTTTATGTGACCTTTGATATCTCTTGGTAATGGAACATTTATACTATGAATGTCCCATCTTTCCACAATAATAACATCTAATATAAGGTTCATTCCTTCATTTCACTTATGCTCTGCTATTTTCCCCTTGGGATCTCTGAATATCATGATTCTTCTTTGTGCCCAAATCAACCTTCAATCTCAGAATTGGTGCTTATGGTCTGACATCAATTTTCACACCTTTTTGTTTTCAATCAATCCCTTCATCGGCCATAGAATCTGAACATAATTGATGATTCCTTTCTTCTAAACCACTATGCTCTACTTTTAGCTTCTCGGTTTTTCGAGGGATCTGCTTTCTTGATGTCCAAGTAGGCGTCAATAGTTTTTCAT
Source organism: Viscum album (assembly GCA_963277665.1). Taxonomy (NCBI): domain Eukaryota; kingdom Viridiplantae; phylum Streptophyta; class Magnoliopsida; order Santalales; family Viscaceae; genus Viscum; species Viscum album. Next base: position 870,180,076 of record OY728161.1, on the reverse strand, counting down.
AATCCTTAACATTTTTTCGGAGACTAACAAATTCTCCTTTAAGTTCTTCAATACTCTTGATTTGATCTTTTCTTGTGTTATTCATCCCATTGATCTACCTTTTTTGTTCTTCATCCTCGAGTTTATATTTATCAACCATTTCTGAGCTCTCTGGCCTAGACGACTTAATGTTTTCAATTCCATTCATCAGCTCAATCTTATCTTCATACTTTTGTTTCATGTAGAGTTTGGCATCTTGTACCGCCTTGTGGATTGATTGGCTTTTGATCTCCAAACATTTATCTCTTCAAGATTTGCTTCTAATTCAACTTCTATGTCAAATAATCCATCAATTTATTCTTCTTCATCATCATTTTCAGTTTATTCCTTTTTCTGAGAGATACCGACAACTGCCACCACATCATTCTATCCTCGATATGTGCAGTTCTCTATCTGTCTAACATCTTCTTCCTCAGACACATCTGAACAACTACATTCTTTTGAGAGAAGATCCTTTTTCTTAATGAAATTTCTCTTGAATTGTTTCTTGCCCTTCACATAGGCTGAATTCTTCTTCATGGGAATTTCAATTTCATCCTCCTCTTCTTCTTGAAACTTCTTGGGGATCCTTGCGGCTAGGTGACCAACATTTCCACATCTAAATCAAGAATGTGGAAGTTTCTCTTTCAACATTCCTTTTCATATTTGATGGTTTGAGGAATGGAATGACATCCCATCATCTGTCTCTTCTTCTTCTTAAGAATATTCAATGGTGAGATTTTTCATGGCCTTGAATTCCTCCTCATTGGATTTCCCCTTTTCCATAGTATCATTTTCATCATTTTTCATTTCATATGTAACTAGGGTATTGTGCAGGTTATCAAATTTTTTCTCTTTCGGGTCTTTATCTTCAAAAATTAAAAATTTCGGATTGAACCAATGTTGATGTTTCCTCAAGATAAACTTTACTATCTTTATGTCTTCAATAGCTTCTCCAAGACCTCGCATGTCTTCCACTACAACATTTACCCTGTAAAAGAATGCATCAATATAATCATTTTGGTTCATTATCATATCTATATACGTGTTCAACAACCCTTGAATCTTTTCCTCTTTGACCTTTGAATCTCCTTCATATATGTTCAATATATTTTCCCACATATCATGTGATGTTTTTCATGAAATCACCTTCATTTAGATTTAACTACATAGGGATCCCCCTAAAGCATTAATTCCTTTGGCGTCAGCATCTAATTCTCTTCGCTCGGCTTCTGATAATGCACCACTGTTAATATCAGCAGTTATTCTATGCAATGCTATTGTGAACACATCCATTCCCAATGATCGAAAATAGTATTGCATCTGATTCTTATATAGCTGAAAATTTTTCCAGTCAAAGATCGAAATCCCTTTGATATTGATAACCTCCATTTGAGAGAGAAACACTGATATAAACCGTTGCCTCTAACAACAATTGTTAGTTCCACAAGTCTAGATACCCTGAGGCTCTCTCTTTCCCATTATAGAGTATGAATGAATCCAAAAGCATACAGAGAACACAACAATTTTACTTAGTTCAACCTCACTAGGAAATTTACAAGGACCATGCACTAGCGATGCGCCGATGTACCAAATCCACTATAAGCACACTGCTATTTACCAGTTTTAAGAGAACTCACTGTCCCATCTGGTTTACAACCACTCAGAATTAGAGAACTCACTTCTCTCTCAACTTAAGTGAGATCACTGCTTCATCATAAGATCCACTCATAGTTTATCGACCTGTAAGTCTCTTTATTATTAAAAATGATTGCATATTGCCTTATCTGTAGAAGTCCTGTTGACTTCCAACATTCTCCCACAGATGAATCACACTTTTCATCAGAGGTACAATGAAATCTTCCAACTTTTGCACAGCTCAAGAATGACTAGCCTGCTTCTCTAAGCCTAGAGCACTTCTCTATGATTGGGTACACTTCTCCAAGTTTGGGGTGTAGGTTTCCCCAAACCACTTATACAACACTCCCTTCACCAACTCAAAATATGGGAGACTCACACCCTTTTACACCCAAACCAATATTGGTGTGAAAATATCAATTGGTGTGCAACTTCTAAATAACTTTATACATGAACGACAAAATCACCACTTGCATGCCCAAACCACCTGCTTAACTAAAGCTATAATTTTTTCTATGTGTTTAACTTCATCAAAAATGAGGATGGGTAGCCCTCTATTTATAGGAATTTTGGACACCCTATGTTTTGGTGTGCAACTATCCTCTCGGCGCAAAAGTCCAGCCATCCAAGACTCTATATCCCTTGTCACATGCATGCCCAAACCAAACCATGGTTGCCCCTCTTTCCATTTCCATATTTTGATGTACTGATATTTAAAAAAATATGGTGAGAAAGTTTCCATGTTTCCAATACACAGGAACAAAAGTCCCTTTTCGAAAAACACTTTTATCCGTTTGTTGATTTTGAGGCCCAAAAATTTGGAAAACGCTGTAAAAAGGCGCCACCTGGTATCTACTATTTTTATACAACCTCTACATCATCCATTACATTGTCAAGGTTCTTCTCTCAGTCATGGATAGCCATAAATATCTCTTGAACCTGATAAATCACCATGTAACCCCCTTTGTCAACAAATTGGTCATCGTGGCATGCTTTGTCAAGAAACACAACACGGAGGCCCAATTTGTCAACAAAAAAAATCACCACAAAAATGATTCAACGATAACTTGAGGGATTTTATCCCAATATAGAATAAATGATTTTTATGTTGTGTTATTTACCTACTAACCACCCATATATTATACAATATCACTAGGGACAGATCTAGTCGTCTTCTATTATAAATAAACCAATGCTTTCTGTAAATAAGAAATCTAACCCCATATTCATAAATTGTCTTTTTCATAGAAACATAATCTCTCTAACCGTACTGACTAAAACTATGAGTACATAAAGATTCAATCCTTGATGGCCAGCTAAATTCCTGTAATTATAAGGGTCCCAAACCCATCTCGCACACTCAACCATGATTCTCCGTCCCATGCACTTTACCAGCTCGGTCATCCTAGGAGACTGAGTAGGACTGAGCGGGATTGGCATCCCATAGTTCTTTAATGTTTACCTATAAATCAAATATTGGTCATTTTATAAGAAATATATATTAAAATAGGTATATCTAATAAAAAGTTATTACAATGAAAAATGAATTCATTCCCCAAATTCTTTGGAATAATCACTAACAAAACTCCAATAATTTTTTTATGAATATCTAACCACACTTCTGTTCAGGATTCATGGATCCCAAAACTCTTTGAGAGAATTAAACAAAGATAAATAAATAATTTGACATGTTAAAATTATAATATTATCTTATAAGAATTTAAAATAATAAAAATATAACAACAGTCGATCGACTTCTAGAAAAATTGTTTGACCTCGTAGTGTGAGGGATGATTTTATTTTCTTGGCTCTATGCATTCTTCCTTGAAAGATCATGAAATGAATAAAATATAATTTAATAGTAATGAATGAAATCCCATATATATTTTATATACATGTAAAAATGTAAAATGTGATTAACATAATAATATATATTTAAATACCGTGTTCTTCTCATCATGATGTCGGTCAATAAAAACTTTCCATTGCTCTCTATGTACCCCATTGGGTACCTTCTCAAAAATATATTGGTTACTCAATGAAGTATCATTAACATTTCCCCATAATCTCCATTTAACGTATTATAATTTCTTGCCAAGATTTTTCAATGACCACTTTAATGCTAGTACATCATCAGCCGTAAAGTGAAAGAATATTTGTACACAGAAATTAATTTATAGAATATTAAAATTTAATAACATACTGACATTCAATTACACCATAATGTCATAAAATTACCATTTTTTTTGAATAAAAAACTTCTTTTTTCCTAAATAAATACATATGCCTCCAATCATCATATGTAATCAGAAGGGAAACTGGCTCTATAGCTAGCTGACCGAGAATCTGAAAAATTAATCCAATTGTGTCATCCGTAGGGACACCATAGAATCAAATGGGACAACTATCTTTAGTTTGTTAAGATTTAATACATATGAACTTTTCAAATTTCTCTATATAGTTGAATAATTTCCATCTTTTAGAAAAAAACATTTATTATAAAAAAAGATAAATTAATTTATTCATATTAAAATTTGTACCTATAAAAGTAACAGTCCAATATCTTCATTAATAACTAATAGTGGAGCCCTACTCCCTCCCTATTGAGGTTGTTTAATGAGAAGGTATCAACTATGCTATTTATGTGATGCTCATAGAGGTAGTGAAAGATGTTGTTGGGGGTAAATATATGGAGTATCAGATGTTTTAGGGAGGGAGACAGATGGATCTTCATCTGTTGGTGTGGTCAATGAAACATTATAATTCTTCCTCCATGGTATTTTGGCCATTTAATCAAAGAAAATTAAATTCAACACATATATTTCAAAAAAAATATTTAAAAAAAGAAATTATAACAATTTAACAGCACTAAAAAACAAAATATACATAACAATGATAAATAATGAATCATTTTAAATAATTTTTTCTATTTCCTTTTTACTATAACTGGTTGTATAGAATTCTCTTGAGGATTCCATCGAAATATTTTTTGTATTTATAAAATATAAAAAAATGAAATTTAATGTTTTATAGGTCTAAAAAGAAGCATCAAAGAATGTTGTGTTCAACATGTTGATATATAGTTGAAATTTACTAAAAAAGACATGACACCCATGGTAACTTTTGAAATAGTTGATAGGAGGAGTATTAAATAAAAATGGAAAAATACAAAAGGACTATGCCCATGGTGTGAAGAAATTATAATTCCTAACAGTAATCTAGGATATATAGTGAATATGTAGACGTTTGAGTGTTTCAAGCTTCAGTGGGGGATTTGAGAGTTTTTCGGTGGCTATTCCACCAAGGGAAGTGATATCTATAATTGATTAAATAATACAAAAGTTTTATTGGATTATGGAATAAGTTTTTTTAGAAATGTTATGAACCAGAGTAAGTTACATAAAGGGCATCTAATGGGTTATCTTTTATTAATATACTAATTAGTGTATGACCATATGAATTATATAGGATAATATATGGATGTAGATATAGAATCTTGAAACTCTTTGAGAGATAATATTAGGTTGTGGGGCTAGGTCTAATGGCCCGTGATAAGTCATTGATCTTAGTGTATCTATGTCGGTGGTTAATATTAGAGAATAGTCAGTGTATTTGGGTGTGCTTAGTGTAACTAGGTAATTGTAATTGGGGAAATAGTCTCTCCTGAGTGTGGGGATCTTGAGGGAGTGATTAGAAATCATAATCTAAGTAATAATTCATAGTGAAAGGTCATGTATGAAATAGATAGTGTAGAAAGTGTTATGAATTTTAGGAACTCTATAGATTTTGGTTAGTTTATATATCGACTTGGTTCTTGGTAAGTGATTGGAAGGGGTACAAGAATCCATTTATATCATGACAGTTAAACCCCCATGAGGGTCATAAAGAGTGGTATAATCATACGGTCAAGTTTCTATGTAAGTGAGGAATAACGAAATGAGATTATTATGGATTCTATGTAGTATATGTTTATGTTTGAGAAGAAGCTGAGTACTGGAGACATAAAAATCATAGTGTAGAGTTACATATCCATGTTTCTTATCTTTTCTTGAGTTATATATATGTTTATCTATGGTATAGACCACATGTTAGTGTGTTTTAGCGCATAGGGTATGTAAAATATTAAGATTCTCTCCTCACACCACTTTCAATAATTCCCGATATATATGTATATTTCTGTGGGACATTCCATATACTAATATGGTTTTTCTTGTGTGGGAGGTTAGAAATTGATATGCACTCCTCAAACTACTTCTGATATTTATTGGTGGACAAAAGATTTGTCCATGGGACCCTACCTAGAGATAATGGTCATGATATGAATTGGTTATGGTTTTATACCTTGTGATGGAATGATTTTGGGTGTAAAAATGATATTAATTATCTACACTCACAAGACAGATCATCAAAATAATGTATATTTTCTAGATTCATAATATTGATCATGAAAGAAACACATATTAGCTACATTCACAATATTAATCTTGAAAATTATACAGATTAGTTACGCTCACAAGATTTAGTGTGAACACAGTGAAGATTAGCTACTTTCCCAGGATTGATCATGAATAAGATATAGATCAGCTGCCTTCACAATTTTATGAATACCTTGGCAGATGAATATTTCATAATTATATATTATATGTTTCTGCTATGGTCTATAGAATATTTTATTATATCAGGCTTCCAAAATCATGTTCCATAGTACATGTTTTTATTTTGAGATTACACTCCATTTCATTATTACTTTTGAAAAAAATATTATTAATACATGTTTTTAAAAAAAATATTTCATTAATTTTTAGGTTTTCCCTCATTCTTACAATCTAACACTTGACTAAATGTTGATATGTTTTTCCTTACTGAGCATTTATGATTTACCTATTAATTATGTTTCCCATATCTCATGGATCCTCAGAGACCTTGTGAGTTCCTCCATGGTTATGTTCTGGATTTATTTCACTTATAAAATAGTTATCAACTTTTATGACAAATAACATGTCATAATGAAAATAATTTTTGTTTATAAAATTATTTGTACAATTATCATCACCATGAGATTTTATTCCATTAAAAATTTTCATAAAATAATTTGATAATTTGATAATGTATTAGTAATAATATGAGCTAAAACATTAAAACTCTTTTCTATACCTTTCAATTCTAAGGTCCTTTACATTTTTTGGGACTTTATGTGTGACTTCAAGAAATTTTCATAATTCATTGGTAGTTTTTCATATGAAAACTTCATTAAATTAATTCTTATCAAAAAATAAATGATAAATATTCAAAACTTCTCTATCAGAATCAAAATATGTTATATCATCAAGAGTCTATTTTTCCTCCACTTCTTTTGCAGGCATGTTACCATACATGAAATATTTCCAAACACTATATCTAATGATTCTATAAAATATAATAATTTGATAATTCCAATAACTATTTTTATTTCAAACAAATAATATATCATGACCCATTTAGTATTCTTTAGATGCCCCATGGGTGACATTGGTAGGTTTTATCCTTTTTTATTATTCCGTAATATTGGTTAAGGTTTATAATCTATGTTAGGATCTGATAAAAAATTGACTTAAATGTACAGAACGTATGGAGGAAGAAATTAATTTTAAAAATTAAATATAACATAAATATATGAGTTATAATAATAGATAACTATGGATAAAAGTATAATATTGAGAATACAAACCATATTGTTTAATGATATTCAAATATATACAATCTTTCTGAACAGAATAATTAATTTGTGATAAGAACAATTAATATCTTCATTTTTGATTATTTACATATTCTCATGATTGTTTTATTCCATTATAGATATTTTATATTTAATAGATATATTGGATCTCAAATATAGCCACTAGAGTCCAAAAAATCAAGAGTGTTTATGTAACACCCCCACCATAAGTTACCCATTTTGGGTGGGTTACTTATTATATGATATTAAAAATATATGATTTTTCATTCCCAGGATCAAGGATACGAATTTCCAAAGAGACTACATAAATGGAAATTACATTACAATAAGACATTTTATATCAATTGAGTTCAAATCATTATTCATTAATACTATCTATACAACCAATCATACATTGTACTCAAATTCATTTCATGGTGAATTGGGAAAAATGTAATGGGTGAACTAAAATTCTTAATAATGGATAATGTACAATGTACGCTAACATGGAATAATAATTGCCTAATAAATATACTTCTAATAGATGAAAAATTATTCCACATCAAAGAATACAAAAGCATTACATAATCTATTACTAAAAACAACATAAATAATTTCATGGAAATTATTAAATGATCAAAATAGTGATTAAAATGACTGGAATAAATGATGTCAAACATCATAAAAAAAAATATGTTCTTATAAAAAACATTATATATAAAGAGGTAAAGTTTTATAAAATTTAACATATTCTTGTTTTCTCATGAGAACTACCAATTCACTATAGAGATATATAATTTCATGCCCCATATTTCATATGAAATTACAATTTATTCCATAATATATGAATGGATAATAAGTGATACATGGAATAATGAGAATGATTGAATAACTTATAAATGCATAAAATAATTTCTCAATCAATTATATCCTATATTATTTTCTCATATATATAAAACGATTTTATTTTCATGGTAACAACATTCCCAATTCATTGAATTAATAAGTATGTCTATGTGAATTATCTTAAAACTTATTTAAGATAATTAGGAACCCATAATGTGAGAATAAGTACACTTATCACATATATAATATGAAATTTTAGTTATTGGGTACTTATAATGATTAAAATGATTAATGTACTTAAGAAATCAAATAATGATATTTTCAATGGTTGGTGAAAAAAGAAATTATTTATTAATCCATTCTAAAACTGGGATTAAGTAATTACACATATTAGATATATATTGGGGATATAATATTTTATTTAATAGAAACCTCTAGGTTTGTAAAATTTGATCAAAAAAGGTGCACTGATACCAAAATCAACTTTAATCTACAAAAATATTGATTAAGGAAGCCCAATATACGACTCAATAATACCTACATAGAAAAGATCCCCTATAAAAAATAATGTATCCACAATACAATAATATATGGTGTGTGTTGGGATTTTTTTATAAAAAAATAAATATACAATTCCATAACTATATAATGGATTTCAGCATTTCAATGACTTATGGATAATATACAATCGGAGTTTAATATGGTTTCACAAGAATATAATATAATAAATACCTAAATTATAATAATATAATTAAAATATTCGAAACAATATCTTGGAAATTGTAATGGATACTATATTGTAAATATAAACAGGAATGGACTGAACATAAAAAAGGATTTTATGTTCATAATAACAACATTCCCCAGTCATTTAATTAATAATGAAATTATTGTACGGGAATACAAAATGATGGGTTTATAACTCGCCGATTTGATATGGAAGAAAAATTGGATGAAAATAGATACTTGAGGAGGGGTCTCTACGGTTGGGGAATAAGATAAAATTACTCCTAGGGCTCTCTATGGGGAGAAATCGAATGTGGGTGTCATTTAAGTGATCCGCAATGAGGTGAGTAACAACAATTAATGACGATGAGCAGTGATAGGATGTGATGGGCGGCGACGGGATGCGATGAGGCAAGGGCTTTGAGGATTCGATGTGGTGGGGGTTGGGGTTTTTTTGGGAGTGTGAATGTTTCAGTTTTGTAAATATATTTTAATTATTAAAAGAGGTTTATATAAAATAGTTGCAAAATTATTTTAAAAAATAGCGGTGGTTCACTAAACTGCTACTAAACACTCAGTTTGGTATAGCGTGTGTACAATGAATGATAATAAGGAATGAATAGTAAGTAAAGAATACATGATGATAAAATAATGACATATAAACAATCAAATGAGCTATAAACTTATGAATGGAAATCATAACCACTGATATAATCACATGGATACAAAAAAATAACTTCATAATGCTGTAATGCATTATTCTGTACATCTGAAACTTACTATCGAGGTCTCGTACTAAGATATCTCATATAAATGGGTAAGTTGTTAGCCAAATACCCAATCTATTTTGTCTCATTAGTCCTAAATAGGAATTGATATGATATGTAATTTTCCCCCTCCAACCACTTAATAATTTCAATGCATTCATCATATGAATAAACACCATAACTTAATCAACATGCCTTCAAAGTCAATAAAAATCTTTATTGGAAGAAATAACCTATGTAATATCAATATATTCCACATTCAGACTAATCATAAAACACATAAATAAATATGGTGTATGGTATAATTATATTTTATCCTCATTATAATATGAAACAAAGGATATAAATATAGTTAAAAATAAGATCAAAATATCAATAAAAACTTTCTTGAGGAAAATACAAGTTTCACTTTAAAATTGATTATTTTAAGACTCAATAATTTACAAATATTAAGGAACATATTTTATAGAGAATAAAAATTTTACAATTTTAAATGAATCTTAAAATTAATGATTTTTAATGATGGTGTGAAATTAATTTCATAATGTATGATTTAAAAAAACTTTTCTGTCACACTTTTGAAAAAACGTATAAACTATCGCATTCAGAGAATAAAAAAATTCCTTTTACAAAGAATTATAATAATTCAAACATGTCTAAAAAATTATAATAAAAATTTTAATAATGTTAAAATTATTATTTTATACATTTTAAGTAAAATATTTTCAAGGAAGAATAAGATTCTTGATTGAGTAAAAAACAATGTATTTTTTCCTTTAAAACATTCTTTTTGTATATAGAGTACTTAAAGAGTGAAAATGAAAGGGAGAGTTTTAATTTATATAATTAACAAGAGGAGAAGAAAAATTATTGGTTTTAAAATATAATTGTCAAATAATTCATTGAATCTATAACATAAACATAAAAAATCTAGAATATTGATGAGATTGTGAAATAATATCCTACCTCAGGTCTAACTTCCTCCAAACGTATTCGAAGCTCATATATAATAAATTTATATCATTATACATACATTCTATAAAAATACTCATTTATATCATACAATATATAATTTACATATAACTATTTTTCATCTGTTTATTAACTATTCTTTATTAAAATCACTGTTTTGGGAAATATCTTCTTCATTTTACATGTTTGTTTTGGTTTGGTAGTATCAGTCCTTGTACATTGATCATGGATAAATATTCTCCATAATATTAATAATGATATAAATAAAATATATATTCATTATATATGTATTTATATAAATCTATAAAATTTATAATATAAGAAAATAAATTACATCATTCAAAGAGACTATAGGTCGTACCTACGCATGAACGTTATTTTCATTTTTCAAAAGATGGGAAAAAGATGGTTAACTTTAAGTCACCTGTAAATATTAATTATTATATCATATATATTTTCATTAAATATCTCTTTATTATAATCATTTATAAAATATAATTAATAACATATCATATCACTTTGTGGTGGTGATAGTCCACACAAACGCATGAGAGTCTTTATCATCTTCATTCAAATTGGAAGGTAATATGTAGGAGTAATATTATAATTATAAATGTGTAATAATTTAATAAATATCATATATATATATACATATATATATTAAAAAATAATTATATCTATTCATTAGACGTGGTGATGGAAAAAAATTACATTAGACTGTGAGGGGGTACTCCACCGTTCACATGATCGATAGTTTCATTTCCCATTCGATGGAAGAGAATATGGATATTGTTCATTACATTAACATAATAAAATATAAGTATATATAATATACTGGTGTTCTTTTTTCATCATGTTTTATTAATATTTAAAGTATTAAAAATAAGAAATAAAATGAAAATGCATGGTCAAGAATTATATCTCTTCTTTGGATAACCTCTTTAGGTTTATATGTAAAAACTTCCTACGAAGGTTTTTGGTCAAACAAAGGATTAGAGTTCATTTTTAGAGATATATGTAATGGATTTGAAAAATTACACTCTATACCGAAAGGAACTTTATGTGTGTATAAGAAATAAGAGGGTGTGTCCATTTATAAGTAGGGGAGAGGACCCTCTAGTAATTTTTGAAAATAATGAAATAATATAATGTCCTATTAACACCCAATTGATCCAAAATAAACTATTAATGAACCTTAGATGTGATAAGTTCTTAATATTTCCATATAATATAAATTATAAAAATTATTAGGTTATTTTAACACTTATTTATTTGTTTAACACCCAGTAAACATGTTTTAACCTTAACTACAGTAACATATTTTTAATATATTAATCATTTATTATTAACGAAATTTATGTTGACCTTATTATATAATATAACTTATTCTGAATAGAAATATTAAAACAACTTTGTCAAATTTAATTTATATAAGTGGTATTATTTAATTTAAAATTAAAACAACAATCATGACGAAAAAGATTGTTTTCCAAAGAAAAAGTTATATTAAGTATAAGATGTTTTTTATCAGAATTCAACATAAACTTGATTCAAATGACAAAATTTGGATCAATAATAATATAATTGAACTAATTTTACAGTTAAAGTTATTTTAAAACGTATTTAAACTAGGTAAATGATTTAAATACAAATATAATGTTTAGTAAAATTTTTTATTTTTAACTATTCATCGAGAAATTAATATTTTAAAAAAAAATTAAAAAAATAACCCTAGGATAATTATTAAATGTTGATTATAAAAATTAATTTCATTTAAAAAAATAATTTCATTCAATATTTAATATATATATATATATATATCATTAAAATAATTCTCCAATAGTGATTCATTTAACATATTTAGTTAAAAACACATTATGTGTATAAAAATACTTTTTTAGAAAAGTGTTTATTTTACTTTCAATTTTATTTTTCATTTATAATAAATTAATATCTTCTTAATTTATTTTATAAATGTTTAAACAATATGTTTATAATAATTTGGTTATTATTATTCAAACCCTTCAATCCAATGAATAGGTGTAAACTATCACATTAAATAATAATATTTTAATTCTATGTCACGATTTGTTTAAACTCGGTGTTATGTGTCACATAAGCTATCAAAGAATTTCATATTATTTGAAAAAAATATTTCATAAAATTTCAAGGTGCCACATTCACCCCCTGTAAAACTAATTTCACCATAATAATTCTATCACTCAGATACATCAAACTGTGGATATCTCTGACATATCATATCCAAAGGTTCCCAAGTGGCTTCTTAAAATTATTGTATTGACTACAGACCCTTGACTAGGTGAGAGGTTTGGTTTCATAGAAATTTTTATATATTATCTAAAATCTCAACCAATTATTCCCAATAATAAATATATTTTTCCAATGGTATGAACAATAATTTTAGTACATATGAAGGATCAAGTGTTTACTTTGTCTAGTGAGATACTTATAAAACATCATGAACATTAGATAGATTCATTGTATGTGCTTGTTAATAAGATATTATTCTGATATAGTTAATAATCTTTAGTGGGATAATATACCTAGCACTCAATTTTCCATTCTTCCAAAATCTCATAATCTTCTCCCATAGAGAAATTCACAGAAAACACTATCACTAACTTCGAACTCCAGATTTCATTTATTATTATCTACATAACATTTATGTTTAATTTGTGTTAACTTATATGTTGTTGAATGGATCTAACCTCCTGTAATAGTTTTTGATAGGTCATGTCCCAATAGATCTCATTCTCATGTAATAATTCATAATGATATATTTCAATAGTTCTTTCAATATAGGGATTCATAAGAAGTCATTTGAATGCTCGAGTGAAAGTTATTGTTCTACGAGAACTCAACTAGAAGAAGGTGTTGATTCCAAAAACCATTAAATTTAAGAGAATAATGTATCAAAAAAGTCTCTAGGTTTTCAATTTTTATCTTAGAATGACCATATTTATGAGGATAATAAATAGTGCTGGTACATAACTCCATATCCAGTCTGATGAATAGCTTTCCCGAACATCAAGGTAATCCTTCGATCTCGATCAGATATAATTGAATATGGTAACACATTCAACCTTACCACTTCGTTAATTTATATTTTGGAAATATAATCAAGAGATAAATCTCCCCAAATTACATTGAAGTGTGTTGAATTTGTAAAGTTGTTGAAAACAACCCAAATAACATAATATCCTTTAGATTTGGGGGGTGGGGTGATTGATGACAAAATATTGGTTGAACTTTTTCCATTTTGATTATGGCATGGGAAATGGTTATAAAAACACCTTTATATATCTATCTCTCAACCATAACTTGTTGATATATCAGGGAATGAGATACATACTCAGTAATATATCACATTATGTGTTCCCACCAGAAATAAAATTTTATTTTTCTATACATCTTTATAATTCCATGATAAATTAAAATGATGAACTATGAACCCCATATAATAGCTCAATCCTAAAATCTGTTGTGGATGGAACAAATACATGGTTCCTAAACATTATCATTCAATGAAAATAAAGGATGAACTTGTAAACATTTCACACCTTCTTCGGTAACTCCATGTATTCTTTATGGGCCTCTAAAATATTCACTTGAATAGATGTTGAACACTCATTTACAAAAGATATAATTTATACCCTTCCATAAATAATTTATTATCCATTATTTTTAAATCAAGAAATATTGGATCTATTTTATCATCCTCATCGAGAATCTAGCAAGATATTTTTGAGTTAGAGAATATGACACCTTTTTAGCCTTCCCAAGGTATTACTATATTATGAAATAATAATCTATAATCAACTACAACCATATTCTTTGTTTCATATTAAACACCTTATATTTAAATATAAACTTGAAAACTTATTGATTAGTATATATATAACTCCTTCCACCATACAGATAATACCACTATATCATTAATAAAAAAAATTCATAGATAATTCCAAATCATGATTTGGGTAATTGTTCTCAATAACCATCAATTATCATGAGGCATATGATATAACCATGTCATTCTGAATGGGGAAGTATCCCACTCCCTTGTTAGATGAATTCACATAGATTAAAACCATTCCCCACTGCAGGGTATAGTACGGAAAGGTTCAATCACTAACCATATATTCAATTCCATAAAATTTATTAATATTCATTTTCCCAAAGTAAATATTCTCCATTATATTTTAACTTGTTCAGTGTATTTTAAATTCATCATAAATTTTTAACCAAGAGTTGTTAATTCATAGCAACACCGAGAAAACTATGGATCTCAATCACTATGATTAGTTTGGGAAGATACTTAATAACATATATCTTTGTAGGATTGAGTGATATACCCTCACATGAGATTATATGACCCATGAATGAAACTTTATGAATCCAGAATTCACACTTTGTAAATTTTTTATATGAATCCTTCTTCTTGAGGGTCTTTAACACAAATTTAAAATTTTATTCATTCTCTTCCTTTATCATTGGATATATAATTATATAATTAATAAATACTACCACAAACTGATAATTGTAATATCTAAAGCCATTATTCATTAAAACCATTATTGTTGTAGGATAATTGGTAATTCCAAATGGAATTACTATAAATTCATAATGGACATACCTCATAAGGATGGATTATTTGGGTATATACTTCTTATTTATCCTTAGCTAATGACAACCTTATCAAAGAACAATTTTGAAAAAATATGTAGATCTTTATAGTTAATCAATTTGGCCATCAATATGGTGTAGAGAACACTTTTTCTTGAAATATATCTTTTTAAGTTCCTAATTTTCATTGCAAAGACACATTGACTCATCCTTCCTCTTAACAAAATGAACATGAGTACCCCATAGAGAGTCACTAGGATGAATTAATTCCATATCTTAATTCTATTGGAGTTTCTTCTCTAATTAATTTTAACTCAATCAGAGCTATTCTACATGGAGTCTTTGAAATTTCTATATCACCGTTTATGACCACTATTGAAACATAAACATCATAAATTCAGGTAAGACTCTGAAATTCATTAGGAAACACATTATCATAATCCTCAAAAATATGAACATTATCAACTTTTAGTTTCACACAAACCATTTGAGATAAATACTCCTGATTAATATTCATCAATACCCATATAATGGAAGTAATTTCCAATTGGAGTTCAGTTTCATCATCACACATATAGATGATTGATGTTTGATTAAAAATAACTAAGTTAACTTCCATCACATGATAGTTGATATAGGTTCTATACTTGTAGATCCTACATTTATAAAAAACTACATAAAATTAAACTAGAGGATAAATAATATTATTTTTATGAAAAACAACCCCCCAACTTCTAATGTATATGAGTTATAGACTAGAGATATGGCCATCCCACCATTGTGAATTTTCACCTGTAACTAAAAATCTACTTGTTAAGGTAGTGATGTGATACCCATAAATAATTCATATATAATAGAGTGGGTAAAAGAAAAAAAAAATAAAACATTAACAATCCTAGAGTGGATGATAAGGGTAAATTTCACCATATCATGGGGAAAATCCACATCATCTATAGTAATTACATAAGATTCACCTTATCTTGTTGTCTTATTTTGTGGTAATTTGACTTAACACTTAAGTAATTGGTTGGAATAGTTTCACATCTCCTAATATAGATAAATCAATGTTCTTTAGTTCCCTCTCCCTTACACTTTCATTCATTAGCATGATGGCCTCTTTCTTCACACATGAAGGAAAACCCTTTTTAAGCTTATACTAAGGTGTTTCCTTCCACAGGTATCTCATTTTAGAAAATTCCCCTTTCACTTCTTCCCCTTAACAAATTTTCTCTATTATCTTTTTCTTATCTTACATCCCCTTAAATCTATAATACATGGAGTATTATTTCTTGATCGTGATAGAACATGATACTATAACATCATATGAAATGAATGTTAGGGAGACTAGTTACCTTTAACAGACTAGATTAATCCCATTAAGGTAGTGGTCAATATTTCTCTTTAGAATATGTATGTAGTCTGAAAAATTCCTTTATAGCCATGAAAATTCAATTCATAAGTAGTAACATTTTCCTATTCCTTTTGTCTTAGAATCAATAATTTTCTCTCCATACAGTCACATTGTTTTTGAGGAAAATTTTTTCTATGAAAATTTCCTTAAAAACATTCTATTCTATGATCTTTATTTACTCCTTGTCATTCGTGTTTTGAATCAATGATCATCATTGATACGAATCTCCTAATAGACATTAAACTACCATAAAAACATTCTCCATTTAATTAATTTCGAAAATAATAAATATTCTATCAAAGGATAACCTCCATTTCATAGTTGTAAGTGAATTTGTAGTCCCTTTAAATTATAGAAGTTTATGTAGTCCCATAGGATATTGTTGGCCCCTCCCTGGTTTTAAGGGTTTTAATAATCCCAAATCATGTCAAATCATATCAAATCATTTAAATAATGTTTATTTAAGTTTAAATATGTTTAATTATTGTTATCTATGATCAAATATGTATTTAATACATTTTGGGTATATTCGTGTTGTAAGACAGTAAAAACAAAAAAATGGTTAAGTATGATTCACTAACACAGCCAATTTAACTAATACACCGAGAAAAGGAATGTCTCGCTGACAGATCAAATGGGATACCAACATAAGTATTGTCTCATCGATAGTAAAAGTTTACTCACCAATTAATGACTTTCTAATACTATAAATGAGACACCGACAGAAGGAATGACTCACTGACAGGACAAAATCAGTCACCAATGCATTGAGTCACCGATGCATGGAGAAAATGACATAATGGCTCACTGAAATAATGAGTCACTGATACCAACAGAAGGGCTCAAATAGAAGGTGTCACTGATATACTGAATCACTGACAAATGAGTCACCGATAGACTATTTGACTTATCTATTATTTAAAATCCACTATAATGGTCATATTTGAGTGTTTTAATGATAATTGTTAAATTAATTATTTTTTCAGACAATATTAAAAGAGATGTAAAAAGTATGAGGTACACAACCTACCCCAATCGTGCTTATTGTTGGGCTGTAGTATATAAGAAGAAATAATGTTATCTAAAGAACAGAGAGAAGTAAATATATAGTAGATGACTCACACAGGTACCCACACTGAACATTCAAACAAAAGGAAGAATAAAACATGCGTCATTCTCTAATTCATGTGGACTAAACCAAAATGAGAGATTACTATGCACAAAAATTCCAACACCTATGCACCCAAAAAAACAGAACTGTAGGAGTAAAACCTTATCTTCCTAGAAAATAGAACACAATGCTCAAAATACATTATGTTTCAATGTATATTTCTGGAAGAGTACTCATAATTCACATCTACTACATCTAAAGAGTACAGAGTTTCATTTCACAACTCACAGATCCTTCTAAACTCTATCAATTTATTTCAAACTCTGTTGCATGCATTTTTACTTCATTTCAAGAAGTGTGTGCTTATATCTATTAAACAAACACTATCTCATGCACTGAACTAAATGATAAAATATATTCTCCCACAAACACCTTTTTACACCTATTATATCCCACTTAGAACTATGGTATAATTCATGTATAAACTGGATGTTTTCATTCACTCGTAGAACTGTGGTAGAGGTCGTGTGATATGGGAAGTTTGTATATTGTTGTGTAAACACCGATCCAGGGTTTGAGTCAAATATTAATATATATATTTCATAGTGTATGGTGATCAACAATTGGAGAGGAAAAAGTATCTTATTGATACTAAACCTATTTTTTTAATAAAATGTGTTTTGAAATTTAGTTTACTCTATTTTAATTCATACTTCAGAAAAATAAGTTTCACAATGATAGTTAGTCTTTGATAGTATTTATAACTTTTTTGGTTTAGTAAATTGGATTCAAAAGTTATTTAAATCTTTCAAGTTGATATAATTGAAATGTAATCAATATCTTCATAAATTTATTGAATAGTTTAACTATTATAAATTTAATACTCAGATTAAATGGTATGTTTTTTCATTGATTTGGGGGATTCTTTTAAATAATGTTTTTAACAAAAAAATTTATATGTACTAAATTCAACATGTCTTTAGTGTCCTACATTTAAAAAATATTGTTTTTAGTGGTTGTTTAAAAAAATCAAATCTTTTCAACTGTGTATTTAGTTGTATTTAAAATATCTCTAAATTTCTATTACATCAAAAAAAATTAGATTTTTAAATTATAGTATATATCTTTCATTTTGGATAATAGATAGGAAGATTTTTCTACCTAAATACCTCACATCATAATTGGAAGAAATTATTCATGGCGGAAAATAAAGATGAAAATGCACATATAAAGCATAGGGTTTGATATTTAAATTGTATTAGAAGATAAATATGACATACTAGATGATCTGAGAACTACATGGAGTGATTCCATAAAAAATACTTACAATAATAATTATAAATCCATGAATTCCTTGATTTGTGATTTAGGTGATGAAGAATTTAAGAGAATATCTTAATGTAAATCAGCCTATAAAATTTAATATTCCTTAGAAGTTTCACACGAAGGAACCACTAATGTTAAAGAAATGAGACTTAATAACTATAATATTAAATATGATAACTTTATGAAGAATCTTGATGAACCCATTCCAGATATTTATATAATGCTCAATGAGATAGTCGACATAATGAGCTCTCATGGGAAACGAGTGGGTACTGAATAATAAATCATGCAGATAAATAGATGTCTATAAAAAATATGGAGAGGAAATTCATTTTCAATTATAGAATATGATGATATTTGTAAGTTTACGGCTAAGGAACAAATAGGAAATATGGTGATGTATAAGTAAGAATTAAAAGTAAAAAAATAAGGGTAGATGAACCAAATATAATTTCAGGGGATTTCAAAACCACTACATCTGAAAATAATGAAAAGTAAATGATTCAAACTTATTATGACAATACAAGTGATAAAGATTCTCTATCAGACAGTGATGAGGAAATTGATTAGTTGTCCATAAGGTTTAAAAACATTTATAGAAGGACTAAATTCTTCAAGAATCCCACCAACAAAGGTTAGTATTTTAATAATGGAAATGTGAAAAACTATTGTAAAAGGAATTATAACTCAAATGAAATTGTGTGTTATGAATTTAAGAGAAGAGGGCATTTGAAGGTTGACTATCCTAAGTTAAAATAAAAAAAAATAAATATGTGGATAAGGAAAAAAGTTAGAATAAGGAATTGAGGGCCACATGGAGTGCTTATGAAGATAGAAAAAGAGAATGAGAATCATCACATGATTAGAATGTTGACAAGGATAACATTTGTTTAATAACAAAACATTTGAGTAACCCTTGAGTCTCTTGTAAAAAATTCTTATTATTCTAGAGATGCATGTAATTCTAAAAATATGAATAATGAGAAAATGTTTGAATATTTCCAAATTCACGAAGATACATGAATTGAGTTAAAGGATAAATTTAAATATTTAAAGATACAACATGATATTACCCTTAATATTAAATCTTATATTACTATAGAATAGGAAAATAATGCTTAATTTCTTAAAGAAGCCAATGAGCTAAAATTCACTAATGAGAAATTGAATAAGGATTTATACAATTTTAAAAATGGAAAAGATATATTTGATCAAATTATTTATAAAAAAGTTTCACCCAAATACAATAGTGGTATTGGATTTTAACCTAGTAAAATAATTTTTTTAACAACCAATTTTGTATCTAAATCTAGAAAATATTGTTATATTTATAGTTCTAGAAAAAAATTTACATGTTCCATAACAAAAATATCTTCTACTTTTTTATATTTTTCTAGACGAAATAAATTTTTTTATAATAATTTACAAACTGTGTATAGGAAACCCATGAAACAATTTTGTGTTCCCAAATCACTCATTACTAAAGTTACTGGACACAAACAAATTGGGGTACCAAAATCTTTTCTCTTATAATATATTTTTGTAGGATTTATGTTTAAAGAGATCATGTGGAAGTCTTTGGTACTTGGTTTGTGGATTTTTAAGACACATTAAATGATATTATTCATGATTCAATTATTTGATAATGATTGATGGTGGTCATGTCACTTTTGGTGATAATGCTAAATGCAAAATAATTGGCCTTGCCCATATTGGAAACTCTAATTCACTTATCATTTCGAAAGAATTTTTTTAATGTATTAAATTACATCTTGCATAGGATATCTCAATTATGTAATGATGGTTTTAATGTTAAATTGGAAAATGATGCATGAAATGTCTTTAATTCTCAAAATGAGTTTGTATTTACTGCCTTTAGAAATGAAAATGTGTATGTTTTAAACTTAAATTACTTAGTGTCTCAAAAAATTTCATGCTTAAGTGCATTTCAAAAAGATTCTTGTCTCAGGAATATGATATCAGTACATTGTAATGCTCATTCTCTTAGAAATCTTACTAGGAATGAACTTTTTAAGAATCTCCCTAAACATGAGTTTCTAAATGACAATGTTTGTAATCCTTGTCAAAAGGTTAAATGGAATAAAATATATTTCAAGACAATGAATTAAGCTTCAACTTATCAACCAGTTGAGTTGGTTCATAAGGATTTTTTTGGATCATCTAGAGTTTCTAGTCTAAATGGGAAGAACTATATCTATGTTCTTGTAGATTATTTGTATAGATATACTTGGACCTCTTTCTTAGGTCAAAAACGTGAAGCTTGATATTATTTTATCAAGTATTCTAGAATAGTAGAAAACCTAAGTGGTATTAGAATTAAATCCTTAAAATGTGACCATGTACATGAGATTGGAAACCAACAGTTTTAATATTTTATCTCACAAAATGTATATAGTCTTAAATTCTCTAGTCCTTGGACACCTCATCAAAATGGAGTTGTAGAAAGAAGTAATATAAACATACTAGAGCTATCCCAAACTATGCTTAATGAATATGAATTAACCATTTATTTTTTACCAAAGTTGTCAGTACATCTTGTTATAATATTAATAGAGTCTTAACCAGAAAAATTATTAATAAGACCCCCTACGAGCTATGGAATAGTAGGAAACCCAAATGTAGTTACATAAATTTTTTTGGTTGAAAAGTCTATTTCCTTAATAAAAAGTACAATCTTGACCAATTATCACCCAAAAGTAATGAAGGAATGTTTTTAGACTAGTTAATCTCTATTAAATCCAATAGTGTGTTTAATAAAAGAACTAAATGTGTTGAAGAATCTGTACATCTCAAATTACATGAAAGAGTCCCACATGGACCCAAGACCTCTCTTGAAAATATTCAGAATAATCTATCCAATTTTTATATAAATGTTAAATCTTTTGACCCTGCTATTAGGAAACCTATTAAATATTCTACTTAAGGAAATTCTCCAAAATATAGTCATGATTAACCTAAACCTACTGATGAACGTCAAATAACTAGCCCTTATTTTTATAGATCTATTATAACCCTTAAGAACAATCATTTTGATTTTGTAGTTGGAGACCTACATAAAAGGATATAGACAAGAGATTCTATGAGAAACCAAGTTGAACATAAATCCTTTTTGTCACATCTATAACCTAAAAGAATTAATGATGAAACCAATGATAAATATAGGGTAATTTATATGCAAGAATAATTGAATGATTTCAAAGAAATAATGAATGGAAACTTGTAGAAAGACCTAAAGACGCTTTGAGCATATGAACTAATTGGGTGTTTCAAAATAAAGTAGATAAAAATGGTCATATTGTAAGAAATAAATAATGATAGCTTGCACAAGATTGTAGTTAAGAAGATGGGATTGACTATAAGGAAAAAAATTTACCCATTTCTAGACTATAAGCTATTAGAATCTTTCTTGCATATGCAACACATCTAAATTTCAAACTTTATAAAATTGATGTCAAGAGTTCATTCCTAAATTGGTATATAGTGGGTGATGTTTCTATTGAACAAACCCTTGGTTTTACAAACCCTCATTTTCCAAATCCTGTTTTTAAATTAACAAAAGCATTATATGGTTTATTGAAAGCTCCCAGAGCTCGTTATGATAGACTAATAATTTATCTATTTCCAAAGGTTTTAAAAAATTTAGATCTAGTCCTACCCCTTTTATAAAACTAATTTATAAATATATTTTAGTTAATAAAATTTATGTTAATGATATATTATCCAATATTCTTAAAAGAAATTATGTGTTGATTTTTCAAAAAAGATGCAGAGTGAATTTGAAATGAGTTTAATGGGGGAACTCAAATTGTTTAATGGATTTAAAATCATTCAAAATAAAGAAGGTGTTATTTCAAATCAGAGTAAATATATTAATTTATTTTAAAAAGTTTTGTATTTGATAGTAAAAAAAGTAGTTATACTCCAATGAGTACCACCTATAAGTTACATCTTGATAAAAATGGAAAATCAGTTTATCAAAGAACATATGTAGAAATGATTGGGAGTTTATATTACATAATCGCTAGTAGTGATGACTTTATGTTTTGTGTGTGTTTGTGTTCCCATTTTCATGCTAACCCTAAATATTCCCATCTGAATGTTGTTAAAAGAATTTTTAAATACCTCAAATATACAACCAACATATGATTGTTATATCCTTGAGGACAACCTTATGATTTACTGAGGTATTCTAATGATGATTTTGGTCATTTTCAGTTAGATACAAAGAGAACCTCTAGAGCATGTCACTTTTTGGTAAATTCTCTAGTTTTATGGTGTTGTAAGAAGATAAACTTTGTTCCATTATCTACTAATGAAGTTGAATACATAGCAACTGGTTGTTGTTATGATCAGATATTCTAGATGATACACACATTACTAGACTATGGATATCAATTTAGAAATTTCCCAATAAACTATGATAATACAAGTGCTTTTGACATCTTTAAGAATCCTCTTCCTCATTATAGAAAAAATAATATTGATGTAATACATCACCTTTTTAGAGATCATTATAAAAAAAAGTGATATAACACTATTGATTATTGGCACTGATCATCAGATTTCTAAAATATTAAAAAACTCATTAGACTATAAAATAATGAATTATATCAAACATGAATTAAGGATGATTAGTTTATAAGGACCGTATGTAGATAAAACATTGAGAAAAATGATTGTAGGTATCATGATAATATTGTTATGCCGACACTGATAGTGACATGATGACATCGATAGTGTCATGCTGATACGATCATGCCGACACTGATAATTTCATACCAATATTGTCAGGAAGACACCGATAGTTTCATGACGATACTATCTCACTGAAACTGATGGTTTCATGTCAATATATTCATGCCAACATTGATAGATCCTTTTGTTTTATGTGTTATAGGTTTTAACCAAAATGATGATGTTTTATTTATTTCATTAAACCCAGTTCCTGAATTTTATAATTAATTCCTAAATGATATAAATTATATTTGATCCAATATACTACTCAAACTTTCCTTTAACCTTTACACTCTCTTGTCGTTACTTCTTACCCTCAACCTTTCACTTTTGAACCTTCAACTGAACCATCCTAAATGGAAAGGAATAAGTGTGCACTCGAAGCATGATCTAGAGAAAAGTTGTAACCTTGTAAGAAGTATAAGGGGGAATCTAGTAAGTCTAAGCCTCTCAATCTTGGACATTCCAATCATTTAGTAACACCAAAGAAGGAATTTTTTGTAGAATGGTTTTTAGAGTGTATGTCTCTCCTATTAAAGGTACTAAAAACCCCAGTTTGGCTGGACTAGTTTTTAAATAATGAGAGGCCTTATTACCCGATGATTGTCCATGAGTTCTAAATAAATGTTGATTTTTCTTGGAAGGCAGTGAGGTATGTTGGATTAAATGTGAATTTAAAGGAAGGATAATTTATTTTTCTTCTAGAAATTAGGAATAATACCTAAAGGTTCTACATGAAGAAATAATTGTTGAATATCTTGGAAGTAATCCACTTAAAACTGACATCTTATGCGACGAGACTACTATGAAAGAGATAAATAGGAATGAGGATCAAAAGGAGGACTATTGCTACTAATATATATGGAGTGAGTAGGCTTTTGTTCAAGTATATTCATAAATTTCTTTGTTCTAGGAAAGGGTTCTTTTTATCTTTAAAGTACCAAGATATATACTTTTTATATTTATTGAAGAAAGGGAATATGGTGAATCTATGTAGATACCTTATAGTGTATATCAGTTATATGGTTATGCACAACTATAAGAACAATTCCATATTCTACCAAAGTATGATCTTATCCATGCTGCAAGTGAAAGGATGTGTGGATGAATGTGACGAAACTGTTTGAGCTTGTTGTGAAATTTTCATGAATAAGGATATATGCAAGAGGATGAAAATCCACTATAACCCATGGAAGAAGGAATCGGTTGGTGATGAGGAACTGTTTAATAAAAAATTCAACCCATTGGATCATCCTGTAAGGGTGAGAGATTTAGTGGATCCTAGTCTAAGAATAGAAGAAGACGAGCCTATTTATTCTGAGGAAGAAGAGGTTTTTCCTCCAGATACAGATCAAGGATCTCTTGTTGATGATATAAGTTACTATGATACATCTGAAGATGAAAAACGTATATCTTGTGAAACTCATAATCCACCTATGGGATTATGTTTTGATGACCCAAATCTTGGTATGAAGTGAGGATTATGAGATAAAATATAGTGGTTCTGTAGAGGATTCCGAAGTAGAAGAGGAAATAGAAAAAGAAAAAGAAGAGGATGTGATGAACCAGCTCAAGTCGAACCTAAACCAGTCACCCGAGTCAGCCCATGACAAGGCCCATGACAAGGCCCAAGAGGAATTCCTGATCCTCTTGGGATGGAAACATGTTCCAAGGGAATCAACAGAGTGATGATGGGAATTATTTTTCAAAATATAAATAAACCAAAGAAGCGGAAAAAAAATAAAGCAGCCCAAAAATAAATAACTAAACCAAACAACTAAGCAAGAACTGAAAAAACAAAATTAACTAGACCTAATGACCACTAAACTCCACGTGGCCCCACGGGTCACTCTCTGATCCCAACACTCAAAATCTCCCATGAAAATTGAGATCACACTAAAAACTGCACCTGAGAATAAAAACAAGAATGAAGTATAGGTATGAGTATTAAAACTCTGTAGGTGTCTCCAAGTAATCTATTCCCAAATTCATTTCCTTTAAACAAAAGAATCATTAATTTCAGGATTGAAGTACAATATAAAAAAGTAAGTCTTTCTTCATGTGACTAAAAAGAAATGTATGAGTCATCAACCTTATTCTTTTCTCAAAACCCAAATCAATATTTTAGTGAGAAATTATCATTTTCAAAGAGAAAGTGATGTTTACATTTTCAATCCGAACAAAGATAATAAAACAATTTTCTTTGAAATTTTTTTTCATAAGCCACATTAAAACAACACATCACTTTCTAGTAAGAAAACAATACACATGAAAATGCTATAGTAGTTTCACTATAAGGGAATCAGAATGAATTTATACAAAAATTAACACACTCAACACTCAAGAACTAAGAAAGAGTAGACGTAGGTGAACCGAGGAGTTCAAAAATAATTCATAAGACACTAATATATGAGAACTCATCCTCGTTGACATGTCACACATGATGAAGTCAAAACTCTCAAAATGATCAGCCATCCTTTCTCTAGCAGGCTGAGGGAGAATCCCATAGCATTGAGCCCAAACATATCTTCCTAATATGGGCTACTGGTCAGTACCATAACCTACTAGTGTATTAATAATTCTCATAATATTCTCTCAATAGGAGAGGTTCCTATGTCTCATGTATTTAGAAACGGGGTGGGCATTCCAATGCCAGCTGAGCATCCAATCAAAGTATTTATAATAATAATGCACAACAGGCAACACCCTGAGTCAACCCAAGGAATATGTCCCTCACCTTTCTACCATTGATCATAGGGGAGTCCCACACAACATACCCCATAATATATAACTCTACTAAAGAGAGGGAAGCACATCCAAGGAGAGTTTGATGGTGATAACAAACATTAAAAAAGTTCCAACCGAGCCTCACATGGTTTTTTCCTCATGCCAAACCATTTATTAATGAATTTTATGAACACCATTTTGGAAACCAAGAACGCACTTGGAAATCCACTTGAGAAACCCAATTCACGACTTTAAATTTGAAGCACGTTTATAAGGGCCAAAGCGGCATTTCTAGAACACTAATAAGTGCATTTAACAAAATAGTTTCATGAATTTTGAATACACAGAGGGTGTTAATTTATTGCACAATCAGAAATTATTCTAAAAACAATAAGTTTCTCACTAACATAAAATGAAGGTGTGAAATGAATGAAACCAATATTTCTTTAATTTAAAGGAAAATTCATAGGCAAACTTACATCAAAAGGGAATATACCAGGATGAACAACTAAGCACCTGATGCCTTTAATGAAGATCTCCCCACAATTTATCACACATTAACCCTTATATATATTTACCCATTAATCCAATACACATATTCCCCATGCCATGAAGGAATATGTGTAAGGAGGATTTATATATATAGGTATACATACCTATGTATGTGTGTACAACCCTTCGAGAAGATCCCAAACAATCTAATTATCCCAAAAGAGAATATATGATTACAAAATACTCTAAATAAAACAAAAACAATAAAAATGGGTGGAGGAAATCTACAAAATCCATGGGCCAATCCCCTTTATAAAACCAAACATATCCCAAGATCATTTTAAAAACATGACTTTCACCATTCAAAATCATCTACAACTGATATTGAAAAATACAAATCATGTTCACATGTCAAAGATTTCATTTTCCTTCAAAAAATAATTCCAAAATCAATTGTAACTTATGTTACCTTAAAACAACGTTCACGCCCACCAAACAACCCTCAATAAATTCTCATGAAATGCCACACCAAGACACTCACAAAAAATATATCCCAGTTTTGATACAAAACCCGAACCCAATACACGAGCACATCAATCCCTTCAAAAATGTATTTCACATCACTCAAAAAATATAATAATACATTTACACATTTTATAAAAACCCTTTCTAGAAGAATAAAAAGATTCTCCACCTAAAGTACACAAACATTCCCAATAAATTCCATGGAAAGCCCCTTTTTAATAATTATACAAATCTAAATTTCATACGTAAAAATAAACGACAAGGCATACTTACCAACACTACTCCTCTCTTCATGAAAAACTCATTTCATACAAATACGCACCCTATGTGCCTCTGAAAATATAAATTTTACTATTCAAACAAGGCATAAAATAATTTTCATGAAACATTACAACACATAGCCATTTGATTTTTTAAAACACATTTCTAACTCACAAACATGTTAAAACATTACTAATTCACACTTCACACTTCCCAAATAATATTTATAACATGGTAAAATTAACTAAATAATTAATAGGGTCAAATAAATCAACCTCAAGTGATGGCGAATGAACTGGAATGGACCTAAATGCTTCACCTTTGGTGGCAGATGCTGAAACTCGTATGAGGAAGACCCTCAAGACCCGTCACACAACCTATAAATGGATGAAAACACAAAAACCCAACCAACCCCGACCTAGGGTTTGGCTAGAAAATGTGAGGCTACAGAAAAAGGGAAAATCAGCCAAAAGTAGAGGAGAGGTGGAGTGATGACCTTACCTGGAAATCCGAGGGAGTGTCTTTGGAGAGGGAAGGTTCGCTAGAATGAGCATGACCGGTGGCACACTACGCGTAGGAGGCACAGAGGGGGGCCGACATCCCACGACCAGAGGGGTGGGAGTTCGGCTGTGTCACAAGGTGGGGGGGTTTGATTAGGTTTTCAATTTTTTAGTTAATTTTATTTTAATTATAATTCAATATATTTAATTAAAAAAAAATAGGAAAACCCATAAATCAATAAAATTTAATTTAAACTCGTGAATAAATAAAATAACCATGAATTTCAGGTCATGGTGTTACAATTCTCCCCACAATGACACTTTCTACCCCCATAATTTCCAAGGTGACTCAGATGATCAAAACCAATGCAAATATAATTTACAACCAAGGATAAACCTGAAAACTCAATGACCAAAGAACCAACAATTGATTTTGTTCAAAGTCTAAAACAATGAACTCTCAAAAAAACTACGAGACCATCCTCAAAAGAAGTAACGCAGGACCCCAGAACTTGAACAAACAAAAAAGAGATTACAAAGAAAAGGCTCACTATTTTATAAAGACAACCCAACAAGGAACACCCCAAAATCTAACACAAAACCCATCTAAGAAACTAGTTGTGGACTATTCAGGATATCTTCATGCATCCATTACATGACCCACTATTCAAGTCAACCAACAACTATAATTGGGGTCTGGCGGATTGGAAACAATAAATTAATCCATCAAGAACACATGGATGTCGGGTTCATCACGATTTCATCCCAGGGTGGTCTCCCCACCATATTAGGATTCAATGGAAACATTCATTTCACAAGCTAGAATAACTCTTGAATCATAACTAAGGACAGAAAAACCCAAAGAAACAAAACATGGGACAATAAAAACCATCTTTCTACATCAGCAACATTAAAAAATCTACAAAGACATTCCCATTAAAACAACGTTTTAGAAGGAAATGTCGTATCACTATTCACACCCAAAAGAAGAAAACACAATAACTTGCATTAAATACAAAAAAAGGGAATTTGCAACAAAATAAAAGATTCTGATTGAGATTGTGCCAATGCTACATTCATCCAACTGAGCTAAAAGATTCTCCAAGGGAGTGGATCTAGCCCCATGTCACTTCCTGGCACTGCCCTTGAAAAACATTTGCAATTGACAAAAATTGACATAATTACTACAGATCTTTGGTGCTTCAAGACATGAAAACTTCTTATGCCCAAGCATCACACACTGAAAACACCACCATTACATGCTCTTGGATAAATCTAGGGAGGTGAAAAACAATAGCCTTTTTGTTCCTCTTATCAAATGTCCAGATGCTACTATACCGCCTTCCACTTGAATAGCCCACCTCACAAATTCCTCATAATCATCAGGGAATAATGGAACCGTTTGGAGGAATTCTGATCAGAGACCCCTCTCAAAGAATCAGGCTTTCTAAAATTCATCACCAGTAATGTTTTGGAGATACGAAACCAACTCAGCGAAGCTCTTAGCACACTCCAACACCATTAAATTTCACATCTCGATACCGTACAACCTAGAACCCATCGGTATCTTCATGTCATCAGGGAAATCTTATTGGATGAACAGGACTTTAAAGAATTCCCAAGAGTAATTTTTCTATTGTTCTTACTGAAGAACAGATTTACACCATTTCTAACCTATGCCTTCCAATATGAATGTGGTAATCTCCAATTTGAGAGGTTAAGGAGATTCAAGCTAAACAAAGATCTCCTCGATATTTCGCAGCCATTCCTCAACTTTCCCTGGTTCTAGCTGCCCAAGGAAATGAAGTGGTATCGACTCTCAAATCCTCTAAATGAACTCTTGATATTGAGATCCACCATGATCTATATCCAAAATGGAAGAACCAGAGGTATAAGGCACAACTTGATCAACTCGATGGCTTGTGGTGAAAGAACTACCTATAGATTCTTCTCCAAATCCCTTAAAACTCAGTGGGGATGAAACCTAAAAACTGGGAGCATGAAACCAATTAAAAACATACCATAAGTCAAAATTCCACATATCCTTTTCAAATCAATTACCCAAAAACAAAAAATGATTTCAATCACACTTCAAAGACACCAAATCCATAGTCCAAAAAGAAAAAACCCAAAAACAAAAAGGCAACATCACACACTCACACCTTTTCAGGACATTTAAATCCCCCTTTTTGGAGAACATTTTCAGAAAACAAAACAAGACATACGAACCAATAACCCACTATTGGTATTCCATTTATCCTCACATAAATACACTCTTGGGATAGCTCATGCACTCACCCATACAGACCAATAACCATCCAATCACCACATACATATATCATGATACATATATGTGAGCACTAATAGGAATACCAAGAGTCGGATAATAAACATTATCACTTTCAGAACAACTTTTAAAATACCTCAAATAATTTTAATACTACACATAATCATCAAATAGAAACATTTTGAAATTCAATATTCACCTTCCAATTACACATTACACAAATCCTTTCGAAAAACTCAAGAACATTTTACGAAAGAACCCCCATTTTCAAACAAACCATTTCACTCTAAAAAAATTGAATGTTTTGGTTTTGTAAATCCCATTTTTTCCATCCAATAATAATTTTTACAAACCAAACATCATTTGAAAATCTAATCAAGACACCCCAAAACCATCCAAACCAACATTAAGTACAATCAAAAGAAACCCACCAATCAATAGGTCAAACATCTCAAAATCAAAAATGGATTCAAAATAATATATAAAGGGAAACTTGTGTTTATCGGTGACATTTCCATATCGTTGGTGTACATATTATTATCAATCCACCATCACAGAGAGTCTATCGAGACCACGTCCTTTGATCCTCCTGGATAGCCAGAACCTGCAAGCTTACCGAGACAATTGTACTGACTATCATTTAATTTCCCTAAATACTGAGCATCCCACGAGATTAAAATAAAATAAGAAAACCCTACTTCAAATGGTATCTCAAGGTTTGTCCCAGAATGTGTAGGCCAGACACTCCCAATAACCTACACCCCAAGCTCCGACAGTCATGATCTATCTACATTGACGATCCAAATAACAAAGGGCACTTTGAAAGCAAGGTCCTATAAAGAACTTACCCCTTTGATACAATTTTATCACGAACCAAAACGGGTCGACCCTGAACCGGTCACCCGAGTCGGTTCGTGAAAAGGCCTGAGAGGTGTTCATGATCCTCCCAGGCTGGAAACAAGAACAAAGGGAATCAATAGAGTGAAAATGGGAATGATTTCACCCAATATAAATAAACAGAAGTAGTGGAAAAAAATAAAGCATACCAAAAATAAATAACTGAATTAAAAACTATAAAAGAACTGAGAAACAAAACTATCCAGACCTGATGAACACTAAACTCCACATGTCCCCGTAGGTCACTCTCTGATCCCAAGACTCAACATCTCGTATGGAGATTGAGATCAAACTAAAACATACACCGGATACTAAAAATATGAATGAGGTATATGCATGAGTATTAAAACTCTGTAGGTGTTCCCAGTTAATCTATTCCCAGATGCATTTCCTTTAAAAAAATTAATCGTCAATTTTAGGTTTTAACTAAAATACATAAAAGTATGGCTTTCTAGATGTTACTCAAAAGCAATGTACGTTTCATTTCCCTTATTCATTTCTCAAAATCCAAGTCAACATTTTAGTGATACATTATCATTTTCAATGGGAAATTGATGTTTACATTTTCAATTCGCACAAACAAAATAAAACACATTTCATTGAAAAAAAAATTACATAAGCCACATTAAAACTACACATCACTTACCTATAAGAAAACATTGCAAATAAAAATTCTACATTAGTTTCACTACAAGGGAAATGGAATTAATTTATACATACAATTAACACAATCAACACTCAAACAATAAGAATGTGTAGAAATAGGTGACCCAAGAGATCATGAATAATTCAGAATACACCAATACATGAAACCTCATCCTTGATGACATGTCACATGCGATGAAATCAAAAAGATCAAAACTCTCATCCATACTTTCTCAGGAATGCTGAGGGAAAATCCCATAACAATGAACCCCAACATATCTGCCTACTATGGGACACTAGTCAGTACAATAACCTACTAGTGTGCAAATCATTCTCAAAATATTCACTCAATATGCCAGGTTCCTATGACTCATGTATTTAGAAAGGGGTGGGCATATCGATGCCAACTGAGAATCCAATCACAGTATATATAATAATAAAGCACAACCGGAAACACCCCGAGTCACCCTAAGGAATATATCCCTCTCCTTTCTACCATTATTCATAGGGGTGTCCTATACAGCAGACCCAAATAATATACAAATCAACTAAAGAGAGGGGACCACATCCAAGGATAGTCTTATAGAGATAACTAACATTAAAAAAGTGAAAACTGGGCCCCACACATTTTTTTCCTCATGCCAAACCAATTCTTAAAGAATCACAAGCACACCATTTTGGAAACCAATAAAGAATTTGAAAACCCATTTAAGAAACCTAATTCACCACTTTAAATCTGAATAACATTTATAAGGGCCGAAGGGGCATTTCTAGACTACTAATAAGCGCATTTCATAAAATAGTTTCATGAAATTCGAATACACAGAGGGTATTATTTTATTTCACATTAAGCAATTATTCAAAAAACCATAAGTTTGTAACTAATATAAAATGAATGCGAAAAATTAATGAAACCAAAAGTTATTTAATTTAAATGAAAATTCATAGGTTAAACTACTTCAAAAGGGAGAAGTCTAGGATGAATAAGTCATCACTCGATGCCTTTGACGAATACTGCCCCACAATTGTATACGCATTCACCCTTATATATATAACCATTAATCAAATACACATATTCCCCGTGCCACGAGGTAATCTGTGCATGGAGGATTTATATATATACGTATACATACCGATGTATGTGTGTACAACCCTTCGATAAGACCCTAAACAATCTATCTAACCCAAAAGAGAATCAAATAATACCAAAAACTCAAAATAAAACTGAAACATTAAAAAAGGGTGGAGGAAATCAACCAAAGCCAAGGGCCAAGCCCCTTTGTATAACCTTACAATAACCAATATCATTTTAAAAACATGACTTTCACCATTCAAAACCATCTACAATTGATATTGAAAAATACAAATAATGTTCACATGTCAAATATTTAATTTTCCTTCAAAAAATCATTCTAAAATCATCCCCACCTTAAGTGCACTTAAAAAAAGGTTTTCACACACAAAACAACCATCCGAACATTCTCATGAAATGCCACACCCAGAAACCCACGGAAAACAAAACCTATTTCTGATACAATACCCAAACCCAATAAACGATCACGCCAAACCCTTCAAAAATGTATTTCGCATCACTCAATCAATATAATAATCTATTAGCAAAATTTATAAAAACCCCTTCAAGAAGAAAAACAATATTTTACACCTAAAGTACACACACTTTCAAAACCAATTCCCCAGATATCCCATTTTTTATAATTAAAAAAATATATAATTTATACATAAATGAACATGACATGGAATACATGAAAACACTACTCTACTCTTAATTAAAAACTCATTTCAAACAAATACACACCCCAAGTTCCATTGAAAATATAAATATCACTTTGAAAACAAGGCATAAAATTATTTTCAAGAAACATTATAACACAATATGCAAAACATATAGCCATTTGTTTTCCAAAAACCCATTTCTAACTCATAAACATGTTAAAACATTACAAATTCCCACTTTTCACTGCCCAAATAATATTTAGAACACATTAAAATTAACTAAATAAATAATAGGGTAAAAGAAATCAACCTCAAACGATAGTGAATGAATCGAAATGGACCGAAACGCTTCACCTTCAGCAGTGGATGCCAAAACTCACATGAGGAAGAACCACAAGACCCGTCGCACACCCTATAAATGGAAAAAACACCAAAACTGGATCAACCCAGGACTAGGGTTTGACTAGAACATGTGAGGATACAAAAAAGGGGAAATCGGCTAGAAGCAGAGGATAGGGGGATAAACGACCTTACATGGAGAGTCAAGGGAGAGGTCATGGAGAGGGAAGGTTCATACGAAGGAGCATGGATGGTGGAGCTCTTTGGGTAAGAGGCATAGAGGGGGGTCAGCATCACACGACCAGAGGAGGGGGGGTGGCCACATCGTGAGGTAGGGGGAGGGGGTTAGATTAGGTTACCATTTTTTATTTAATTAATTCTATTTTACTACTAATTCAATGGATTTAATTAAAAAAACTATAAAATGAAAAAAACAATAAAATTTAATTTAAAATAAAGAATAAATAAAATAACTGTGAATGTAGGGTCAGGGTGTGATAGAGGAATAAAGAGAAAGTGGATCAGGTAGTGAAGAAGAAGAAAATGGAAGTGGCTCTGGCAGTATAGAGGAGGGTAAAGGAAATAATGGAAATGATGGATAGGATGAAAGAAGTGGGAGTGATAGTGATTTAGATTATCTTGGTGATGACCAAGATGCTAATGTAGATATGGTTGTAACTATGAATCTGAATCCCGTTTTAGATCATTTTTGTTCTTAAGTAGTTGATAATACGGAAGTGAAAGTGGTTGAAGTTGAAAAATAAGTGCAAGCTCGAATAATTTCAGCGCCTCTATTGGTTTATTCTAGAAGAGGATCTCATACTAAGGGTAAGAAACATGTTAGAAGCGATCCAATTGAAAGGTATATTCAAGATGGAAGAGCTCAAACTAAGGTGGGAGCATCATACTGGAAGAGTGAAACTTGAAACTATCACCCATTTTAATTGATGATGTTATGTCTGAATTGGTAAGTAATCCTAGATATGTATATCTTGGTTTGGACTATGAAGATTCAGATGATGATGTGTTTTTTCATGTTCCAAGAGAATTATTATCTCAGATCCATTAATGTGACTATGTCACTAAAGAATATTTTGACTTTTCTAAAGAAGTAGTTTTCTTGGCTATTAGGGAATCTATTCACATTCATGTTGTGTCCCTGCCCACTCCATGTGATGAGGTAAAATATTCATAGTCTTGGATTGAAGAGATGAGACAATCTATGTACACTGCTGTTGCTCCAGTTCAGGATGTTTTTGCGAGTGATACCAATATAGAAAAATATTTAGAAAAGGATAAAGGTGATATTCAACCAGACTTAATTTCATTGACTAAAATGATTTTTGAGAACAATACCATGCATGGGAATGAAATGATAAAACTGGTTTCTACCATAAATAGGTTAACCTCTAAGTATAAAGGATGTTTGGATATAGTTCTTAATTCTCTTAAGGAACACACCTCATCTCCTGTTATTCCTTTTACCTCTTCTCATCCTTTTTAATATATTGATAGTGAAATGGTCCGATATATTATTCAAAAAGAGATTCAACCATTTTTTGGGGCTTCTGGTATGTAAACCCATGAAAAAATGGAGAGGAACATTGATTGTGTACATGATATGGTTAGATATATACCATAGAATCATCTAATACTCATGAAAACCTTACAAAGAGGATTAATTCCAATTTCAGATCCATTTACACCAAGAATCATCTTACCAACCACCTTAAATATTTTTTAGAGAATATGAATTTTCCTCTAGTAACTAAAGATTTTAAGGAGTAATTTCAAAAATTAAAGGATGTCACACCTCTTCTTGACATGTTTGTGGAGAACCAATACTATTTTAAGAAGGCCACGCAATATAGAGGGGATATAATAACAAATTTCATAATTCTATTGAAACCTTTTCTCCATGTTCAGAGTGAATCCATAGTGGTTCTAGCTTCTACACCTCTCAGACCACCTCTGACCTTTTAAGCCTCTCATAGTACATATTTTCCACCTCAGCCTCAGTCCATGATAGTCTCTTAGGCTTTGATATCATTACATAGTTGATTCATCCTCAGGCCTCAACAAAACCTACCCTTGATCATTCTATTTCGGAAGCCATTATACTTCCTCCCTTAAGAATTCATTCAGACCCTACCATATCATAGGCACCATCCACTAAACCTACTATTAATCCTTATAAAAATATAAGGGACCCACTCGATCATTAGGAGTAGTGTGGGACACACTTTGATAGGGATAATTGACTATATTGTACATTTGATTGTGTATTAAATTCACTATTCTTTAAATTATTTCGACATGTTTTTCCTTTGTCTTTCTTGATTTAAATTCATTCCTCTCTTAAATATTTTTTATAATCCCAAAAGTGGGGTAAAATCAAGGAATCATTATTATTCTTTTTTACATCTCATTAAGATAAATGTGGAGAAAAGATAATGGGGTAGAAACTAAGGTATTATTTATTTTACATATAAACATTATCTTTTTTTTTTAGAAATTTATATTTTTAAGAAAATCAGTAATGGGAGATAGTATGTGGAATGATTATATTAATCATAAAATAATTTTACTTGATAATTCCCTGATTTTAATCATCTAAAAGGGGAAAATTGTTGGCCCACAACAGATTGTTGGACCCTCTCTAGTTTTAATGGTTTTAATAATAAAAAATCAGGTCCAATAATGTCCAATAATTTCAATAATGTTTATATATGTTTCAATATATTATGTTATTATTAACAATGATCAACTATGTATTTAACACATTCTATAAATATGCATGATGTAAGACAGTTAAAATAGAAAAACTGGATAAGTATGAGTCACTAACACTAACAGTTAAACTGAGACACCAAATGAAGGAATGTCT
Source organism: Viscum album (assembly GCA_963277665.1). Taxonomy (NCBI): domain Eukaryota; kingdom Viridiplantae; phylum Streptophyta; class Magnoliopsida; order Santalales; family Viscaceae; genus Viscum; species Viscum album. The sequence goes on along the minus strand of OY728161.1, from coordinate 870,142,873 downwards.
CACCAACAAAAGTAATTGTCTCGCCGGTATTTCAAATGAGACACCAAAAGATTAAATGTCTCACTAATGGTACAAACTGACACGCTGATAGATGACTCACCGACATCACAAATAAGAAACTGCTAGAAGGAATGACTCACCAATAGAACAAAATGATTCACTGATGCATTGAGTCCCGACGCATGGAGATACCCATAGAATGACTCATTAACAAAATGAGTCATTGGTACTAATAGAAGGACTTACCGATAGAAGGACTCACTAACAAAATGAATCATTGAATGAGGATTCACCGATAGACTGTTTAACTTTTATTTTATTTAAAATTATCTCTAATGGTAATATTTGAGTGTTTTAATATTTCTGATTAAATTAATAATTTTTTCCAAAAAATATTAGTTGGGATGTCCTAATTACATGGCACACAACCTAAAACAATCATGCTTTTTTGTCATGCTGCATAATATAAAAGAAAAAATCAAACAATCTTAAGAACTGAGAGACATAGACATACAATAGAGGACTTTTACGATCACCCATATAGAACCTGTGAAAAAAGGAAGAATAACACATGAATTATATAATTTTTATTGATTAAATACAAATTATATCTTTTTGTACACCAAACACCCAACGCCTATGCACCAAAAAAAATAGAACATAGAGAGTAGAACTTCATCTTCCCAGAAACCAGAACTCAAAGCTACAATGACACACTATTTTAGTGTTTTTTATAGAACAGGAATCATACGTCCCATATTCTACATTCAAAGAGTCCAGATATGCATTTTAAAACTCATAGAGCCTTCTAAACTCTCTCTTTTTTCTACTTTGTTTGTGAATTTTTGCAACATTTTGAGCAGTGTGTGCATCTGTCAATAAAACCCACACGGTCTTATTCAATAAAATGATTGATAAAATATATCCTCCAATAAAAATCTTTTTACACCTATAATATTCCTTGGAGAACTCTAGTAGTGGTCCAGTTTGACCAATATATTTTAGCTCCCATCTAAAATTGTTGTAGAGGACTTGTGACCTGAACAGTTTTTATAATTTTGTATAAAACCTAGTCTAGGTTGTGGATCAAAGCATTATATATATATTTCATAGGGGTAAGTGATCACAGTGGATAGTAATAAGTCTTATCATGATACTAAACCTCTTATTTTAATCCATTGTATTTTCAAATTTTGTTTACTCTATTTTAACTCATATTTCTGAAAACTATGTATCACATTGAGATTTAGTATGGGATATTATTTATAACTATTTTGTTTTAGTAAATTTGTTTCAAAAGTTATTTCAATCTTTCAGGATTATATAACTAAGAAGTAATCAGTCTCTTTACAGATTAATTGAATATTAAAACTATTATAAATTTACTACTTTTATAAATTGGCATATTTTGTTTTTTATTTGGGGGATTCTTGGAATAATTTTTTTTAACATATATGTTTATAGGAACCCAATTCATACCCCTATTGAGTGCCCTACTCTGAAAAACATTTTATAATTCATAAAATGGTCTACAATTGTTACACTACATTCTATATCAATAGTATTCTCTATACAAGTAAAGATATTGGTCATAACCTCAGTCAGCTACCCCAAAATAGTATTAATTCTCTCGTCTCTAGATCCAGTACCAACTCCAGCTTCATTTTTTTTCTAATGAGGTAAGTTTTTACATGGATTATATGAATTGACATGGAATACATTATTTCTTATAGGAACCACATTTAGACAATGAAATTCACTATATTAGACCATAACATTATGAATCATAATTTATAATTTAAAAATTGTTGAAATAGCTAATATTAGTTGAAACTTTTTCCATAGCTAATCTCATATTCATAAAAAAAAATTCATTTGGAGAATATAAAATCAAAAAAGTATTTTCAAATTCTTCATAATTGTTTGTAAAAAAATATTAATTAACCCAAGCATATCGCCTATGAGTGTGAAACTTGGTTTTCAGTAAGGATACACTCATTGTCCACCAAAATGGTGGCCAAGATATACTCAAACCAAATAATTTTAGCATTATTACCCCTAGATTCATATATTACAATCCACATCCACATATATAATCTATATCTAGATTTATTTCTTTGAAAATCACATAATATATACCTTACAAAAACATTAGAATGTTATAACGTATGTAGACATATATTTAAAGTCGATCATAGGGTTATATTTCCAAATAAATTCTTTCATAAATCCAGTACCATAGGATTCCACTATTCTTTCTTTGATACGAATTATAAATACACTAACCCTAGTATCCCATAGTTGGTGTTTAAATTCATTTATTGGTGAAATATTCAAGAAATTTCATCCCAAAGGAATAGATAGTTTTGTAGTTTTATAAAACCGTATACATACACAAATCTAAAATTACATTTAAAAACTCAAAATAGATCATATTATTTTCAATGTGGAAATGATTATTACCTTTAACATATCCCTTAAGATCTTATATAATACACTATCTAACATCCTAGGGAAATAAAACATAAAAAATGGGTGATCTATGATTCTTCGTCAGGGTATGTCTACAATGAAAACTTATAAGGCATGTATACTAAAATAATAATAAATGATGACCAAATACTTTCATGTAAATAATAATTTTAGACATAATATATTACATGGATATCATGAATATTCACATAAAAACATGTAAATTAAAAATTGTTCTCATAATGATGTAATTCACAATGTCAGATATCTGAAATTTATCATTAAGGCCTCATACCATGAAAAATTACATAAGTGGGTCAGGCATCAGCCAAATACCCAATCTAGTTTGTCTCATGAGACAAACTAATGCATCTAGGGGATATATAATTTTGGTACCCACCTATCACTTAATAATTACAATTAATTCATCATATGAATAAATAACATAACATAGTCAACATGACATGAATACATTTAACATCCTTCATTGGAAGAACTGGCAATAGAATATCAATATATTTTCCAGTTGAACTATTTATAAAAAATATAGATAAATATGTTTCATGGTATCATTATAGTATATCATTATCATTAAATTCAATTAAATATTGTGACATTGATAAAAATGCTGTTAAAAGTTCACGTGAAGTTTTCTTGAGGAAAATACCCTTTTCACATTGACATCGCATATTAAAAGTCTAAAATATTTCACTAATATTAGGGGAAAATTTTCACTAAAAGTAACCGTTTAAAATTGTAAATTACAATTAAAATTGATGAGTGTCCATGGTAGTGGAAAATTTAATTCGTTCCATATAAGTTAAAAAACATTACTCTATCACTTTTGTAAAAAGGTTAATAACTACCTCATTTGGAAAATGGAGATAATATTTCTTTTAAACCATTTTTTAAAAAGTAAAAAATTAGAAAAATGTATTTAATAAATCATTATATAATGTTTAAAACATTATTTTATACATTTTTTTGGAAAATATGTACATGGAATTAAATGATTCCCATCTGAGAAGAAAAATAATGTCAGTTTTACTTGAAAACATTATTTTAATATCTTGAGTACTTAAAGAAAAATTAAAGGAAAACAAATAATTCATATAAATAACCATAAGATAAGAAAATATATTATGGTTAAAATATAAATATATAATAATTCCCTAGTTTGAGACATAAACATAAAATATAATTAATAGTGATGATATTATGAAATAAACCCTTAACATAGGTTTAACATCCATTATACATGTTTAAACTCTAATTTAATAAATATATATTTATTATATATATATTCTAGAACCACGATGCTAACATCACTTGGACTCTTGGCCATTGTTGCAAAAAATACATATATCCTATAAGAACATAATAATTAGAAAAGAGATAAATTAATTACTTCATTCCTTTTTGTTATTTACTTCCATTAAATAAATTATTCTCCATTAATTAACCATTAACATTACTACACATTATGTTACATTAATCATCAGAGTAAATTCCACTCCCTCTAGGTATAATCCCAACCGAGTCCATGGTTTTTCAAGATTGACATTTTTCAGAATTTTCACTCTAATAGAAAGAAACTTAAGTGTAAATAATTATTTATTTATTATTAGAATCACAAAATAAACTAGGTACAATAGGAAAAGTATCATAAGATTCCACTAGGAGAAAACATTCCATTAAACACATCCAAGTTCCTCAAGTAGTAGGGAAAGGAATGTAGATAAATAAACCAACCCAACCATCATCTATTAAACGGATTTATAATTGAGTATCCCATATATCAACATCAAAAAAATAGGTTATCCCAACATTAACCCATTCCCTCATATATAGTTTCATTACCAACAACCACATTCTTGTCCCTAATGAATCTCACCATCAAAATCATAATTTGTTTCCACGTCATTTAGTCCACCACCCCCCACATCACATCATACATACCAACCTCATCCATCCTATGATTATATCAAATTCGAGCCTCCCTTCAACATATCACTTCATATAGAGAAACTCACATCCATATCACATCAAAAAAATAGAATGAAATAAACAATCATATCCAACAGGTTAATCTTGGCCCTAAAACAAAGCATTCAACCATTGCACACAAACAATATATCATAGCCTCAAATTCATGGTACAAAGCATCAAAAATCATATGGAAAAAATTAAGGCCAATAAATGATCTTTGTAAAACATATGGTTCTTATTCCATCGTTAATTTAATTGATTCATTAATCACAGGTTCCAACTATAGGAAACCAATGGAATCTAGCTATAAAAAGCTATTAAAAATAAAACATTCTTTTAGTATTAATAAAATTTTCATTGGAATAATTTTTCTTATTATCTTCAAAAATAATTGTCCTGATTCAAATTCTTTATCAATTCCATTAACAAATGTAATATCGCATTTAATTAAGAATACACAATGTATCGATTTGATTATCACCAAATTACAAGAAATTCTTGATTCAAACATTCCACTTTTTTAATTTTTATTATTCCAAATAATTATTAATTAGTTTCATATTTATGTTCTTTACCATTTTCCATCGTCAATAACAAGCTAATACAATGAATAATAAGATATTTTCATATGCATGAAATAGATATCACACTATCTACTAAATCAAAAGGAAAATAGTTATCACGATATAATATAAATCAAAATTAGAACGCTAAAAAATCTTAATTATTCTAAATAAATCATCATTAGGTTAATTCCATTACCAAAAAAAGGGATTAACAATGTTTAATTTACTATTTCACTTAAATAAATTGATGAATCAAAAAATCACCTATCTCGAAGGCATTAATTTTTACTGCACAAGAACAAAAAACATTTTGGATCTCGATCACCTCTTTGGAAAAAAGATTCATCTCTCAAAAGATTCCATGACCCAATCACACCAACAAACAAATACGAAAAACACTATTAAAACATGGATATTTTCCTCTATCATATTGAAAAAATCATAAGGAACTATATGAAAATATCCTAATAGAAGAGGAGTAATGTACCTTAGATCACCATAGATCATTGGCAAAAGGACAGGGATTGGTCCTCTTAAGGAATCCAATACACCAACAGGAAGGGTGGATGGCATCCGGTAAATTGAGATAATTCATAGTGTTTGAAGAAATCCCAATCCACTAAAACATTTATATGAGAGTTTCAATGAGTATATACATGGGGCATATCCCGTTAATGTCACCTAAATGTAGAGAATTATATCTCTCCAAAACATGCATCACCTCAAATGATTTAATCCTGATAATTTATATTTTATGTAACACACTATGAACTAGTATTACACAAGTTTTAAACAATGAATACAGGACATAAAACATTGAAACATTTTTTATTCTCCCGAATTATAGAGTTTTTAGCTGAACCCCTCTAGACTCACTCCAAACCTCCTCTAATCACTAAGAGCTTTAAAAACATGCATTGTGTTAGACTACACAAATATGATCCATTACATTGGATACCTATAAAAAATTATCATCCTTGAGAATCCATAACCAAACCCAAAGAGGGTAAAATAGGGTATTACTTAATAGAAACCTTGTGAGATACCTCTAATGGATCACCCAATCACAGGATCTCAACCACCTCATCAAATAAACAATGAAAAGCCACACAATAATAACAACTAGTTCATAAACAATATCTCATGGGATATATCTCTCAAACAAGAGTAAATCCACAATAAGAAATAGTAGGAAACCATCTCATAAAACAGAGAGGACAACTTCCACAAAATGAACCAAATTAAAACAGAAGAGCTAAAACTCAAACAACACGAGGTAATGAGTGAGAATCTATGAATCAGATTCCTAGACACTCTCCTCTATGCCATTGTGCCTCCGCAATACTTGAACCAATGAAATAGAAAACATGTGTAACACCTTCTCATGGTAGTCTGGGATCTCCACTAGCCACTACATGATGTATGCATCCTCATAAATATCTCTCTCTCTCCAATCAATGAAATGATTTTTTTCATAAATATGATTACAGATTTGTTACATGTAAAAAAACATAGTGTATCTTAATCATATTTATGGAAGTCTCTATCTAAAATATCATAGCTCTAACACAACCAAACACGTTGAGAGGCCCAAAAATGGGGATAAATATTGCTCCCACAACAAAACATTTACTTCCCACAATGAGGAGTATCATTTAGGGACACATGACCTCCAATTTAGAACTCTAGAGGTCTATTCCTATGATCAACATCGGATTTATGACGATCATGTACATATTCCATCCTCTCATGAATTAACTAAACCATCTATTTTTTATTTTTTAACTAGTCTTAGAAAGATAACTGTTTTCTATCTGACCACAGTCCATTACAACAAAGAACGAAAAGGTCTTTCGTACAATTCTTCAAATGGTTCCATACCAATGTTGGAGTGAACAAAATTATTTTAGGAAAATATTACCAAGGGTAGGTGCATCATCAGTGAACCTCCAAAATCTAGTACATAAGAGCATAACATGTCTTCAAGAGACTATATGGAATTCTTTTTCTGACCATCCATCTATGAATGAACAATAGTGCTAAGTAATAAATAATAGCATAAATCATACTAGATAACTCTCCACACCCCAGAGTTAAAATGATGATCCCGATTAGATATGTCCATCTTCAAGGCTCAACGGAGTTAAAACACCTCCTCCATTTTCTTCCTCACAAAACATCCACTAATATGAAATCCCCAATCACTATATTGTGGTATGATTTCATCAACTAATCCACTATCACCCATAGAGTATCATAGCCTCCCCACTCTTGAGGTAAAACGGTAATAATGCGCATTGATATTTCCTACCACATAAAATTTAGAACATCTAATAGCTAGATAAAACCCCTAAGAAAATGGTTCCCATCCTTCACCTCCTTATAGGAAAATCACTAAGAAATAAACTCTATAACTATATGCCTAATCCCAGGACACCAAACCAGACCTATCAAAGCATGGTAAATCATTGTGGTTTTGGGATGTACTGACAAATTTGAGCTATGTAAATCCTAGATAACCATCCCATGCATAACCGAATGAATGGAAATACTTCCCTAAAACAACACCTTTTGATTTCCATCCTAAAACCAACCATCATGGGCATCATAAAAAATAATCCAATACCTCTATACATTCACATAAGAATCCACTATATGGAACTCCCACCCCAACTATATCAAATAAGATTTCACTGTCATCTAGAAAATAAAACCTCTTCATCCACCCCCTCCCCAATATCTTGATGCATTGTTGAGAGTTTTTTAACTACTCTCTAGGAATCTATAGATTCACGGATGGCTTCACTATGTAACTTACTTATTAGTTCATTGTTTAATGAATTTCTATTTTCCGGCTTATAAAAAATATCAAGGACATAATCATATAATAATTTCATTTATCGATGCTGGTTCAAGTTCAATTCATCTGGGGAGAATACATACCTCAAGCTCTTATAGTGGTAAAAACCATAAAATGATTTCTAATGAATAAATGTCACCACAACATCAAAGAAAACAAAATTATAACCAACTAAAGATCATTTTTGGAATTTTTACACTCATGGGGATGTAACATACAAGACCTGTAACAAAAAACTGATACCTACTACATGAAAACCCAACTCAGGAAAAGATGAAAAGCATCACAGAAAACCTTAATCTAAACTCCCTCCACTAAAAATAAATTATTGGATCCCTAACCAACTTATTCATTAGGTATTAAAAAGATATATGACATCATAATTCCGTAAGAATTCATAATCCTTCTCAATCATGTCTATCAAAGGAGTTGCAACCTGAGAGAAATTGGATATTAAACTCCTATAATATCCTACATAACCAAGGAAACTATGCACCTATGCCACTATCTTAGGCACATCCAAAGAAACAAACACCTCTTTATTCGAACTAAACAAAAATAATCCCTATTGGTATACAACATTACTTAGTAAATAGACTTCAATATCCTACAACACACACTTAAACAACATTTTTAATATCTACACATGGAAATGAACTCCCATGATGGCATGTAGATACTCTACATGCTCAACCTTGAACAAATATTAACACTAATTTCATCAATTAAAACCACCACGAGCTTATCTAGGAACTCTTTGGACACTGAATTCATTAACTGCATGAACATGTCTGGAGTAGTAATCACACGGAACAACATCATAATGAACTCACAATTCCCATGAGAACAAAGGAAATTTGTATTCTAAATGTACTCATCATTCACCATCATATCATGACATCCTGAATAAAAATCGATCTTCTAAGACCAAATTTTTTCCTTCAACTGATCAAATAAATAATCAATTGATGGAAGTTGATAGTGTTTCGTCACTATCACTCTATTTTACAAGATGAAAACCAATAAAAATCCACAAACTATAATTGGCATTCTCCATGAACAAAACTAGTGCACCCTAAGGTTAAATAGCGGGACAAACAAAAACCCCTTAAAAATATATTATCATGCTATACTCATAACACTCTGATCTAAAAAGGTTCCACCCTATATGGAGATATCGAGATATGAGACATTGTTAGTTTTAGCTTCATCCAAAACTCGATCTCTCATTGAGGGGGTTACTATACAGTCAACTATAGAAAGACATCAGGGTGATCTTCTATAGACCTATGAAACACCAACTACTAAACCCCTAAAAATTTCAATATCAACTCAACAATAAATGATGATATAGACAAAAGACATATATGACCCATTTGAGGGTTTCTCTCACCAAAAAACATAGTTTCTTCTCCATCAGCGTCATAGAAGGAAACATTCTAGTGAAATAATTCCATGATAGAAAATACATAATATAAATGATCCATATTGATGATGATTTTATATGTATGTATCAATAACTATATAAAATCTCCCCAATATCCATTCTTCCTAGAACTGCCTCATAGTATCTTCAGACTTCATACATGTCATCTCGACCTCCAACTAGCGAAGCCAATTCCAAGGGTTATAGAAGCCTCTCTACCTCAACTCCCAAACTATGGATAGGTGTTGGTGATATAAAAGAGTGTGTTCCTCCTAAATAAAAAAAACATGCAACCATGTAGAAAACAAGAAAACGGTACCTCGAATAATGTATGAATCAATAGAAAATGGAAAATCCAAAGTGTGAAGTTGACCATGATACTCTCCACTACCTCTATAATGCTACTGAAGACCACCACTAGGACCATAATCTTCTCTATAAAGATGAGGATAATCTCATGTTTGTACTCCTCCAACCCTATCTCACCTCTAATGATCCTAGAATAAAGCACCATAAATCTTCAACCTAAAGTTAAACTACATTAATAGAAGAGTATGAAGTGAAACCCCTGACCCAAACTGACTATTTTGAAAGGTTAGTAAATCTCACCATTGATTAAATCATCCTTCATAAGAAGAACATGTGTCTGATCCTATGGAAAATTAATGAGAGATACCATTCCTAGAGTAATGAGATGGTGAGGGTTGGGAGAAACCCATGACTAACCAAAAAATCTTCTATCATAATAAATTGGAACCTCAAAATAAAAATCTACTTGATGAGGAATCCTGATGATTCCCCTCTCATGATGATCTGTTTTTAGCCAATGTCCTTTTGATAACCTCTAATATCTCCCACAAATATAGATATGTCTTGAAAAATAATGGGGGAACCAAAAAATGGATCTCCGGACACAAAGAGGTGTAGAAATTCCTCACCCATGCATCCTCATATAGAAACAGTTCTGATTCATTTAAATGAAGGGACCTAAAATGCATCCCAATAACTGAATTTCTAGAATTCCCCATTAGAAGGGTAAGAAGCCCCCGACGATTTGAGGCCTCTGCAATAAAATAAATGAACTCTTCCCAAAACTGGTCTTATAAATTCTTCGATGATGATGTCAACTCCACAAGATCCCTAAGGAATAAGAACAACCACTACATCACTACTCCATATAGCATTGTCACAGCTAATCTAATCCGGTGCTCCCTCCAAGAACAGATGGAACTGAAATCTATCTCAAACTTCACCAACCAGTCTTCTATGACTGAATCTAAAATAGAGCATTCATATTTTCATAGAATCTGGTGATGAAACTCTTAGAGTTTCCCCTTCCATGTATTATCATCATCATTATCCACTCTAGGGTGATCTATAAGAAAATCCTTCTAAACATCTTCATCATGAACATGATAAGGACGTCGAATTGGAACCATTCTTGTAAAAATAAACAATTATTAAATCTTTTAAACCAAAAATATAGAATACATAACATTAATAAAATATTTATTTTATTATCCTACTAATATTTTAACATATACCAAGGTCTACCCTTATATAATCTAGGTGAAAATAAAAACAATGCATGATCCTTTTATATGTCTCTACCCTATAACTAGTATCACTTCATTTATTATGATAATTAAACTTAAGGGCCCCCACACCATGTCAAAGGGGCCCTAAATATACATCTCATAGCTAGTCTCCATGGTTTACACTAATTATTAAACATAACTGACATTTTTCCCTACAAAATGATGCAATCTCACTAATTCTTAACTCTAAACTTCATCCAACCCATCAACCTCAACATTTGATACCACAATGTCATGACCCCCCCCCCCCATGTTTACCATTAATAGGGAAACAATGAGGGAAGGGAGATGGTGATGGCCTGACTCCGACCTCTAGTAGGCACAAGGTTGGTTACTGCCATTGATGGTATAATAAGCATACTTATGGGTGGAATTACCCTCTAATAGATCATTTAGAAGTGAGAGATAAGACATATACCCCAATAAAAACTTGTTCAGACATATATATATATATATATAATCCATGTGAAAACTTGTAATCCCCTACAATACTACAATAACTATAAAGAAAACTATAAGTACATAAAATCTAAATAACTCCATTCCCATGAAGCCCAAACTACTCCAGAAAAACCAAGAGCTAGTGATATCTACACTAATCTTCAACCTTCTCTATATGACTGGAAAATAAAATTATGTATATTTAGGGAGAGCATAATTGTATACTCAATAGGATCCTTCCCAAATCCTCTCATGTGTATGATAAATAAATCCTTCAAAATCATAGTGAAGTATAATAAAAATAACTCACCACCTAAAAAAGTAAACTAAGTTCCCAGCCTCACCATGGATAGCTCTTACCATGTATATATTAAAAGATATCAAATAAAATAATAATTAAATGTCAATGGTACCCCACTCTTGCTTCTTCATCAGTTTCCCAATATTTCCCAACATTTCACATCCTAAGAATTATCTCCAATAAATAATTCATCCCAAAGACACATGGGTATGGAATCATAGAATTCACTTCATGCATCACATCATCACTTAATCCAATCCGCATATCTATATAGTAACAATGTATGTTATGGGATCCATCATTACATTTATGACATGTATCATGAATAATGTATTATAGATCAAGCCACTACATCCCATACACTGAGTAAGTACCTCAATCCTTCACAACCTATACACATCATACTAATAATTATCTTTTGAATTCAATATCAAGAGAGAAATGAGTTTGAAATAACCCCAATATATCAAAACCCTCGGTAAAAATATATGGGAAAACTAGCTTCCATTCATACATGCAGAAATAACATCCAAGAGAGGAGATTTGGGTAATTGGGGTAATCATCCATCCATTATTCAAATGATATGTTTGGTAAACACCCTCATAGAGTCCATTGGGTGTTAGTAACCCTAACGGACATGGGTGGGGAAGCTTATAAAATCTCAAAATATACCATATATAATATATTTCATAACCACAATATGGAAATAACCTTGTCTAAGAAAAAATTTTATATAACATATCTCAGACTCCCATCTTCCACTATTAATACCTGATATCTTAAAAGCACACCAGCTTTTTAAAAAGAGATAAATTAATTACTTCTTTCATTTTTATCATTTTTTTTGTTAATTAATTTATTATCCATTTATTCACCATTAACATTATTCCACATTATATTACATTAATAATTATAGTAATGTTCAAGCCATTCGATCCTAATACCTACCTGGTCTAGAGTTTGTTAAGATTAATATATTTTAACTTTTTTAAATCTGAAAACACCAAAACAATGGGTTCAGAATAAATAAATCGTTATTAGCGTTTTTCTATAAAAAATACTCCTACGGAAACTGGACAAATATTCCAACAAGAAGAGAAGTAACATCCCTAGTAAATAAAGACCATGAAATTTTTCATATTTATAAATATTTGTGAATTAAATATTAATTTTACTTTAAAGGGGATGCAATTTACTATGGTGTACCCGATATGCAATAATGGGTTTCTTTGAAATCTTACATTGCACACTAATAATATAATATTATCATTTCAAATGGTAGTTATAGACTAGAAATTGTATTGGTGGGAATGAACATAACTAACTAAAATATGATTATAAATGTTTGTTAATTTTTTTTAAATTTATTTAGAGGCATAAAATATGAAAATAATTCAATTTTAACCATAAATACTCTAATATTCACTAAAAGGTCGATTTGCTTTCTTTGGATGGAGAAACCTCATTAAATCTAGTTTTCGTCACTTTTATACATTAAATTTTACCAAATAAAATTATTATTTAGAATTGGGACACCTAAATTTACATTGGGTTATTTTTTTTATTTTTCTGATAAAATTCATTTTTTTTAATGAACAGTGAAAACTACTGTATTTTAATTCAAATATATTTTTTAATCTAATTTATTTATATGGATAGATTATATTATTAATTGTGTTTAAATTGAAATTAGATTATATTTTAACAATTTAATTCAATAGTGGCCATTTGAATTAATTTCACTTTGAAATTGGACATAAACAAGTGTCAATCTTTTTTATAGATATTGTTTCTTAAAAACATGCTATTTGTTTTGACAATGGTAATTAATTTTAAATTAATAAATGAAACTTATAAGTTTTTAATTTTGTAAAATAGGCATCATTTTTGAATTTGGAACATCAAATATATCTTTGGATTAATTTTGGAATTTTTCTGAAAAACATCAATTTTTGATGAATAGTGAAACCACGTAGTAGTAGTCAAAAAACTGCCTTTTTAATTTTAATGTAACTGTATGACTTCTGTAAATTTAATTTAAAAAATACAACATACATGATTGTTATTATTAAGTAATATTTGGTTCAATAAGATGAAAATAATTTTTGGTGAATAGTAACTTTTGACTTTTATTTACCGAGGTTTAAGGTAAATATGGAAATTCAAGGTAAAAATAATGTTATAATAATAATAAATTACTATAAAACTTGTCTTAACATTATTGTATGAGTCATGGAATACCATGTTCATCCTTGGGTCTATTTTTGGGACCCATGGAGCTACGTAAGAGTGATAATGACACTTTAAATTGATTAATTTAATGTAAAGACAAAAATGACATAAACCATTATCTTTTATTAAATTAATTTTTATATTAGGTTATATAAGTTATCTTTTTTACTATAAATATTAATTGGTAAGATAAAAATATTTCCAACATCATTGTATTTTTTATAATTTTTAGACAAAAAATAAATTAAATTATTCTAGAAACAATAATAATGCATTATTTACCTCATTAATAAATGATTTTAATAAAAAAGATTATATATATTAAAATAACATTCCAAACCTGTACAATTGTTATTGGATGAATTTATTTCTACCATGAGTCATCTTATCTTCTACTTTAATTAGTTTTGGACCTTTAGAAACTAAATATAATTATATAATAAAATAATATTTTCACACTTTCCTAAAGAGCCGCTCCTCCCCCTTATAAAAATCCCTCAATTATAACTCATTCCTCAAACCTCTAAATCCCCTTTTCTAGACCAAAACACGACCATATAATCTCTCAAGATCCCTCTCTTCCATTTAAAAGACTTTCCTTAGGAATAAGTAACTTAAAATAGTCCTTTTGGTTCAAACCAAATGGAGTTACCCAAATTAAAGGTAATACTTTCCCTTAACTTCTTTTATTTTATTTTACTTCTCCAACCCCTAAAATATTTTTATTTATTTCTTTAATAACAACACTAGTATCATAAATATAATATGTTGTTTTAATCAAAAGTATTCTAAATACACTTACACACATATCCATCTAATGGGTGAATAACATATTGTTTCTGTGGATGGAAAACTAACGCCTCACGAAGCGATGGTTGTTCAATTATCTCCTACTGCCTCTCATGGTGGCCATTAAGATTGAACTATATTTAAATATGATGTTTATTATGATTAGGTTTTCTTTATTCATCTTTCTTTTTCTTTTATAGAATGTCTTTATGGTTTCCATTATGGGTAAATACAATAACTTCATTTGAGGAAGTGCGTACAATCGCCCCCTCAAAGTGATATGACTCGTTAATTCCATATGTGGGAGGTATAAAGGATGAAGTTAAGGATATTATATATGATATTAAAAATTAATTATAATATAACTATGTATCATTATGTTTTAATTCCATTAAAATATGAAATATAAATGAATGTCCCATTTATGAGTACGTATAACTTACCGTCTCCATGAACGGTGCATTTCAATTCTTACCTCTAAATGTTATATAATATTATAAATACATATATATAATGGATATATAGGATATATAGGATATCTAAATCATAATTATAATTCTGGAGATAGTGGAATATTGACCACAAGGACATCTTTTAATTATAAGAACTCCATTTTTGACTCATGTACCAAATATCGACCAAATGACCATTATTAACATAAATGATTTCATAATGTTTATAGAATAGTAATAATTGATATAAAAATAGTAATAAACTAAAAAAAGGTTCTTAAAAAATTAGAAATTATCTTAAGTTTATTATTCAGGAATAACAAGGAACAAACAAGCCAAGTCTGACACAAGGTAAGAGGTTTCTTATCACACTTTTAATTATATGAGATTTCCATTGTTCACCACTAATTTATTACATGTGATGTACTGTGTAATTCCATTTGATATATATTATCATGATCCTCCTTATATTCATTTTATTATGTGAATAATTTGATGGCTATTAAAATTTGGTCATACAACTCGATTGATTACAACGTGGTAACGGATTTTCATGTCACTTTTTATTCTCATGAGATTCATGCTACATTTTCCACTATTTCCTTTTGTGTAGAATATTTACTTCCCAAGATTGTATTCATTATGTAATATACTTCAATGTATGTGTATTTACATCTTCATTTTATGATCCTTCTTTCATGGGTTGTATGTTTCATAAGTTACCATGTTAGTAAGTGAATATTTTAACCCAATTATCATTCCTTGGGTTAATCTTATAATTCTTAATTATGTCATTCTATGATTATGTGTGGAATAACTATTTTTTTATTTATGTTTTAATTTCCACTCCACATTGTGTGGATATACCTTTTTATACACATAATCACTCCATTGATTAATTCTCATGTCATCGATACGAACTTGATAGGAGTAATTTTAACTCAATTTCCATTCATTGAGTTAAACATCCAAGTCATTGGTTTTGTCTTAAAAACAACATGAGTGAATTTACTATGATTGATTTAAACAAAATATCCAATTATATTGAATTTATTTATATTTTTCACACATTATTATGTAATTTATTTATCCTTAATCTAAGGATATAGTTTTTAAATGGGATTTTGTCTCAATTTACATTCCATTGAGACTTCATTGTTGTTGTGCACCAATTCACTTTTATATGGTGTATATATTGTCCTTTGGCATATTATATCATGAATAACTTTATTCTCATGATATTATAAAGTTATGATTAAATTTTATTCCTCAATTATTTGTATTCAAGTGTCCCTCATTTAGTTAAAAACTCTTTGTTGGTTTACATTTCTTACTGGGTAATCAAAGACTATTTAACACATCATAAGTTTGTGATTTTCTTGGGGTTAACTTTCTCTTAATCATATTTTCTATCACTCTATATTAGATCTTGATGGTTTATTTTCTCTTCCATAGCCATGTTTTCTTACATGGAATCATATTATGGGTTATCTCGGGTGACCTTTGTACTTCCCTTTCTTTCTTTTAAAGTGATAGTTTTACTGACTCGTTTTCGATGAGGGACATTCAATTAAGATTCCAAGCCCAGTTTTAAAATTGTGAGGTTGAAATTCTCAAAAGTGGGGAAGGATGTAACATCCCGGGTAAATAAAGAACATGTCATTATTCATAGTTATTAATATTTTTGTATTAAATATTAATTTTACTTTAAAGGAGACACTATGTTCTATGGCGTACCTGATACGCAGCAATGAGTTTCTTTGAAATCTTACGTTGCACACTAACAATATAATATTATTATTTTAAATGGTATTTAATTCCTAGTCGTTTTATTAGAGGGAATGAAAATAACTAACTAAAATATGATTATACATGTTTGTTAACTATTTTTACATTTATTTGGAGGCGTAAAATAATAAAAGAATTTGATTTTAACCATAAATACTCTAATATTCACTAAAAGGTCGATTTTCTTTCTTTTGATGGAAAACCCTCCTTAAATATGGTTTTTGTCACTTTTATACGTTATATTTCACCAAATAAAATTCTACTTTTCAATCGGGACACCAAAATTTACATTGGGTAATTTTTTGATATTTTTCTGATAAAATTCAATTTTTTAATGAATAGTGAAAATTATTGTATTTTAATTCCAATCTTCTTTTTAATTTAATTTATTTATATGGATAGATTATATTTTTTATCAATTTTAAAGTGTAACTAGATTATATTTTTAACATTTAATCTAATATTTGTTATTGAAATTAATTTCACTTTGAAATTCGACATAAACAAGTGTCAATATTTTGATAGATATTGTTTCTTAAAAGCACTCTATTTGTTTTGACAATGAGAATTAATTTTAAATTAATAAATGAAAAATCTATTATTTGAATTTTTTAAAATAGTTATAATTTTTTAATTTGGAATAGAAAATATAACTTAGGCTGAATTTGTTGTATTATTTTGAAAGACTTCAATTTTTGATGAATAGTGACACCACTTAGTAGTCGTTAAAAACTGATTTTTTTCATTTGAAGGAAATTTTACCACTTATGTGAATTGATTTTTGAAAATATGACATAAATGGTTGTTATTATTATGTAAAATTTGATTTAATAAGATGAAAAATAATTTTTGAAAAAGAGTATCTTTTGATTTTTATTTACCGCGGTTAAAGATAAATAGGGTAATTTAAGGTAAAAATAATGTTATAATAATATAAAATTACATTATCATTTGTCTTAAACATAATGGATGAGTCATGTCTAACCATGGAAATCCTTGGGTCCATTCTGGGACCCCATGGAGACACTTAATAGTGATAATGACACTTTATATTAATTAATTTAAAGTGAAGACAAAAATAATGAAAACAAATACCTTTTAGTAAATTAATTTTTACATAGGATTATATAATATATTTTTTTGAATATATATATTAAATGGGAATGAACCATATTTTCCTACATCATGGTATATGTTTATAATTTTTTGACATCGAAGAAATTAAATTATTTATGACACAGTAATGATGCAGTATTTAACCCATTAATAAATTTTTTAAATAAATTAGATTATAAATATTAAAATAACATCCAAAACATTCCCAATAATTATTGGATAAATTTATTTCGACCATGAGTCATCTTATCTTCAACATAAATTTTTTTTAACCTTTAGAATCTGAATATCATTATATAATAAAATAATATTTCACACTTTCTTAAAAAGCCTATCCTCCCCCTTTTAAAATTACCTCACTTCGAACTCATTCCTCACACTACTCAATCCCTTTGGATCGTCCAAAACCTACCCAAATAATCTCTCAATATTTCAATCTTTCACTTAGAAGCCATACCTTAGGAAAAAGTCACTTCAAGAAGTCTTTTTAGTTCAAACCAAGGGGAGTTACACAAATTAAAGGTAACACATTCTCTTTACTTATTTTCTTTTATTTTACTTCTCTAGCCCCTAAAATATTTTTAGTAATTTCTTTTATAAAAACAATATTAACATCAATATACTAGGATGTTATTATGAGAAGGATTCATACTAAACTTACACACACCACCGTCTAATGGGTAAAGAACATACTGTTTCTATGGATGGAAAACTAACACCTCACGAAGCGACGATTGTTCAATTATCTCATACCACATCACATGGTGGCCATTAATATGGAACATTATTTATATATGATATATATTATGTTCATGATTTCTTCTTTATTTTTCATTTATATCATACCTTTATGGTTTCCATTACGGGTCAACGTTATAATATTATTTGAGGAAGGGCGGATTACCGCCCCTCGAAGTGATATACTCTTTAATGCCATGTGTGGGATGTATAAAAGATTAATTTAATGATATTATATATATGATATTATAAATTAATTATAATATAACTATATATAATTATGTTTTAATTCCCTTAAAATATGAAATAGAAATTAAAGTAGCGTTCATGTGTACGTTAGGCTTAACGTCTCCATGAACGGTGCATTTCATTTCTTACCTCTAAATGTTATATAATATTATAAATACATACATACACATATATATATATATATATAAGATTCATATGATACATATGATATATATTATATCTAAATCATGGATAAAATTCTGTAGATAATGTACTATTGACCTCAAGGAAAACTTGTAATTATAAGAAGACCATTTTTGACTCAAGTACCAAATATCAACAAAATGACCATTATTAACTTAAATGATTTCATCATGTTTATAACATGTTAATAAGTGATATAAAAATAATAATAAACCTGAAAAATTTATTAAACATGTATAAATTAACTTTTTTTCATTATTCAGGAAGAACAAGTAACCAACAAGTCAAGTCGGACACTTGGTAAGGGGTTTCTTATCTCACTTTTAATTCCATGAGATTTCCATTGTTCGCCACTAATTTATTTCAAGTGGTGTATTTTTTACTAAAATTTGAAATATATTATTATGATACTATTAATATTCATGTTATTATGTGAATATTTTGGTGGTTATTAGGTTTTTTTCATAGGAATAGATTGATTACAACGTGGTAAGGGATTTTCATCTCACGTTTTATTCCCATGAGATTCATGTTATAATTGCCACTATTTCCTTTTGAGTGGTTTATGTAATGCCCAATATTGTATTAATTGTATAATATAATTCAATTTATGTGTATTTATATCTTAATTTTATGATCCTTTTTCATGGATTGTATGTTTCGTAAGTTACCAAATCGGTAAGTGAATATTTTAACCCAATTTCCATTCCTTGGGCTAATCTTCTAATTCATAATTATGTCATGCTATGATTATGTGTGGAATCAGTATTTATTATTTAATGTTGTAATTTACACTCCACATTGTTTGGATATACTTTTTATACACATAATTACTCTGTTTATAAATTCTCAAGTCATCGATATTAACTTGATAAGAGTATTTTGAACTCAACTTCCATTCATTTAGTTAAACATCCAAGTCATTGGTTTTGTCTTAAAAAGACATTGTGTGAGTTTTATATGATTATTTTACACTTAATTTCCTATTATATTGAGTGTATTTATATTTTTTACACATTACTATGTAATTTATTTATCATTAATCTATCGATATATTTTTTATAAGGGATTTCATCTCAATTTACATTCCATTGAGACTTTATTGTTGTTATGCACCAATTCACTTATAAATGGTGTATATACAGTACTTTGGCATATTATATCATGAATACCTTTATTATCATAATATTATAATGTTCTGATTAAATTTCATTCCTCAATTACTTGTATTCAAGCGTCTCTCATTTTGTTAAAAACACTTTAACTAAAATATCATTTTAAATGTTTTAAAGATTTATTCTTCTAAATATTTCTTATTAATGTCCATGTTTTCAAAATGTTTTTTAGGATTTATTTTTATGGACATTAATGTTTTAAAATGATAATTTTTTTAAATATTCAAAGTGGAATGGTGAACATTGATTCAAAAATATCTTTATTAAATTTTTAAAATGGTTTTGAAAATAGTTTGATAAAACATTTTCAAATTCTATATCCTCATTTGGTATAATTTGATTGGAATGTATAAATGTTTTCTTTCCTATATTCTTATGTTATGTTTTATGATTATGTTTATTGGGAATTGTTAACATATATGGGTGGTTCTGTGATAAACATAGGGCTAGTGAGCCCAAGATAGCTCTCCAATGCATTGGGTTACATGACGGAGGTAAACATGAATGATTCTCCTAAGAGATTTAGGGAAAGTGTTGTGATGGTAATTCCAAATGAGACTCCCTATATAGTTGTGATAGCTATAGTGTAAGTATTATTTGGAAGCCTCAAGTTACCATTATGATTTATGATTACTATGTGTTATTCATAAATATTGTGATTTCGGAAGTTATGTTATGATTGAAAATTATGGTTTCATTGATTTGAATTTTTTGATGGGTTAATGTTTTCCTTCCTTATTTTATAAACTTACTGAGTTTTTTATACTCATACCATGTTTTTGAAATTGTTTTGAGAGGTTATAAAGAAGGGTAAGAGAAAGGATGTTTTCAAGAAGATTTCTATCAAGAAAAGAACCCTTGTTTTATTTAATGAGTTTTGTTCTTTTGAAAAATCGGTTATAGTATAAGTGTATACTTTGTAATATTCAAGTTAATATGTAATAGTTATTGCCTAATTCTCTAAAACTCTAGTCTTGAAAATATCCTCATTGTGAATTCTTGACTTATCTCAAGATTAAGTACTGTTTAAGGAAAGCTCCTTATAGTTGGTATCAAAGGTTGGTTTAGAAAATTTTAGGGATTTCGAGATTTTTCTACACATGGTTTGTCCCTATGTCTATTATTTTGTTAAATTGTTGTTTTATAGATTATTCAGTTCAAGGATAGTAAATTAAAAATGCATGGAGGAGTATTTAAAATGAGATTCCTATCACTTCCTGATGACTTTCTTGCAATAATTATAGAAAAGTTATATTTGGATGATTGTGAAACATTTTCTAGCATACAACTCACTTGCAAGAATTTGTTTGAGATGTAAAACACCTCCAATATACCTCGTTATCATCATGGATAATGGTTTTTATTTAAACCAATACTGTTTTTACAATATTTTTATATTTTCAAGAAAGGTAAATATTATGAAGGCATTTTAAAATATTTTACCTTATCAGAAGATTTTGAACCATATTATGATTTTGAAAAATGTACAGAAGAAGGAGACCCTTGAACAATGTATTTATATTTGATTTTACAATATAGGCACTCAACACTTTCCTATGGTATTTTAAAGGGACCATTAATTGATATTTTCAACTCAAATTCAGTCTGACATTTTTATAGAAATCATGTTTTATCAGATGTTTTGAAATTATATGTCATACATGAATATTTTCCAAAACTGTTTTTTTGTGAACACCCATATGACCCATGTTGTACAATGTGTATTTGGATGAAGGAAGAAAAGGATTATGAATTATCTATAAATCATTTTTTCAATGCATGGACCTTCTACCTACGTGAACAAGATGCCGATGAAACCAAGTGGACAACACGATCAAGGTATGATGTTCATTTATTTTGGGTAATGTTTTATTTTATCATATGGTGGTGAGATAAGAAACAATATATATAAGATGTCAAGAATTAATATGTTAAGATCATAATGAATTAGGATGAAGATGAGAGGTATAGGAAACCATTGATGTTAAAACAGGTAAGGGTTATTTTTTAGTTTTATAAAAAGGACAACATGTAGATCATGTGACTACCCATCGTGTTAGAAAAAGTAGTGAGAATCACTCACACAACCAAAGTGCAATTGGGATTTATCTCCTACCACTAGACTACATTCATTACATGGTTAGTATTCCTTATTCTTTTTTACATAAATTATTTTATTGATCAAGAATAATTTGATTTTGGATCTTATGTTTTATCAAATGGATATCCTTAGTATAAGAAAATGATTTGCTGATTAAGTGATGAAAGTGATTTTGGAAAATGTTATCTCTTTTCGGAACACTATATGCTTGAGAAAAATAGAATACTATGGGATTAAATTTGTGGAGTAATTTTTGAAATTTTATTTGGGATGAATATTAATTTTTATTGTGGACATATAGAGATTTGGGTTATTTATGTAAATAATAAACCTATCATAGAGAATATGTGATTTGGTTTATTTTCTTAAGTAGGAGACTTTAAGAGTAGTCTATGTTTTTGGGTTAAATGTTAATATTTACTATGGAAGACTATATGATTAAATCATTCTGAGTTTTGGGTTTCAATCTTAGTATGTATTACTTTAAATAATTTTAAGGACAATTGTGTATTGAATGGTATTTCTTGAACTTTGGGTACTTTTTGTATAATTTTAAAGATTAATAGTATTATTTATTTTTATATAGGATTATCCTTTCGGGGATTCTATGTTCTCATAATAACCATTTTGGTTTTAGTTGATGTCTAAAGACAAGAAAAATTTATAGTTCTTCTTTTGTGGATTATGTGATTCTCTAGAAGATGATTCTTGTGCTTTTGATGTGACCATGTCTTTTTGAATGCTCATTATTTGGAGAAAAGATTATTTTTTGGTAAAAACATATTAAAGGATGAAACTCTACTTGAAGGTAAGTATATTTCCTTATGTTCTTATTCTATGAAGTAAATTAATTCCTCAAAATTAATAAAAGTAATGTAAAACTAAAATGTTGTTGGTTTACCTTTCCTACTGGGTAATAAAAGACTGTTTAACACATTATAAGTTTGTGATTTTCTGGTTGTTAACTTTCTCCATACCATGTTTTCTATCACTCTCCATCAGAACTTGATGGGGTTTTTCTCTTCCATATCCATGTTTTCATACATGGAATCATCATATGGGTTATCTCAGGTGACCTTTGTACTTCTCTTTCTTTATTTTAATGTGATAGTCTTACTAACTTCTTTCCGATGTGGTACTTTCAATGAAGATTTGAAGCCTAGTTTTAAAATTGAAAGGATGAAATTCCCAAAAGGGGGGAAGGATGTAACATCCCTAGTAAATAAAGAACATGGAATTTTTTATATTTATTAATATTGTGAATTAAATATTAATTTCACTTTAAAGGGCACGCTATGTTCGATGGCGTACCCGATACGCAACAATCGATTTCTTTGAAATCTTACATTGCACACTAACAATATAATATAATTATTTTAAATTGTAGTTAACACCTAGATGATGTATTTGAGGTAATGAAAATAACTAACTAAAATGTGATTATACATGTTTTTTAAATGTTTTTACATTTATTTAGAGGCTTAAAATAAGAAAAGAATCTGATTTTATCCATAAATACTATAATATTCACCAAAAAGTCATTTTTATCCCTTTTGATAGTGAACCCAAATTAAATCTAGTTTTTGTCACTTTTATACATTCTATTTGACCAAATAAATTTTTTCTTTAGAATCGGGGCACCAAAATTTACTTTTGGAAATTGTTTGGTATTTTCAGATAAAATTCATTTTTTTAATGAATAGTGAAAAATACATTATTTTAATTCAAATCTTTTTTTTAATATAATTTATTTATATGGTTAGATTATATTTTTTATTTCTTTTAAAATTTAATTAGATTATATTTTTAACATTTAATCTATTAGTGTTTATTGGAATTAATTTCACTTTGAAATTGGACATAAACAAGTGTCAATATATTGATAAATATTGTTTCTTAAAAACACGCTATTTGTTTTAACAATGGGAATTTAATTTTAAATAAATAAATTAAAATCCTATGGTTTGAATTTTGTAAAATAGATAGATTTTTTTAATTCAGAATACCAAATATATCTTAGTCTAATTTTTTTTTTCCTTGAAAAAAAATCCAGTTTTGATGAATACTTAAACCACTTAGTAGTAGTTAAATAAACTGACTTTTTCATTTAAATGAAATTTTACCAATTTTGTGAATTTATTTTCGAATATTGGACATATAGGGTTGTTATTATTAATTAAATTTTGGTTTCATAAGATGAAAATAATTTATGGTGAATAGTAAATTTTGATTTTTATTTACCACGGATAAAGGTAAATAGGATAATTCAAGGTAAAAAGAATGTTATGATAATAAAAATTTACAATAACATTTGTATTAACCTTATTGGATGAGTCAGGTCCAAAAATGGGCATCCTTGGGTTGAATTTTGGACCCCTTGGAGCCACTTAAGAGTGATAATGACACTTTAGATTAATTAATTTAAAGTGAAGACAAAAATAACAAAAAAATATCATTTAGAAAATAATTTTTTACATAGTGTTATATAAGTTATCTTTCTGAATATATATAATCATTGTAAAGGTAATATGATTTCCTACATCGTGGTATTTTTTTATAATTTTTAGACATCAAATAAATTAAATTGTTTATGACACAATAATCATGCAGTATTCACCTCATTAATAAATGATTTAAATGAATAAGATTATAAATATTAAAATATAATCCAAAACCAATCTAATTGTTATTGGATAAATTTATTTCGTTCATGATTCATCTTTTTGTTGAAAATAATTTTTTTGGATCTTTAGAAACTGAATATCATTATATAATAAAATAATACTTTCACAAATTCTTAAAAAGCCCATCCACCCCTTATAAAATTCCCTCACTTATAACTCATATATCATACCCCGAAATCCCATTGTCTCATCCAACCCCAGAAAAAATAATCTCTCAAGATTCCTATCTTTCACTTAGTAGCCTTACCTTAGGCAGAAGTCACTTCAAGAAGTCTTTTTGGTTCAAACCAAAGGGGGTTACCCAAATTAAAGATAACACTTTCTATTTACATATTTTCTTTTATTTTACTTATCAAGCCCCTATACTCTTTTTATTACTTTATTTTATAAAAAAACTTGTATACTAAATATACTAAGATGTTTTTATGAGAATTATTTTAACTACACTTACACACACCTCCATCTAATGGGTGAAGAACATATTGTTTCTGTTGATGGAAATCTAATGCCTCATGAAGCAATGATTATTCCATTATCTCATAGAACCTCTCATGATGTCCATTAATATGGAAATATATTTATATATGATATATATTAGGTTTTTGATTTATTTATTCTTCTTTATTTTTCATTTATAGCATACCTTTATGGTTTCCATTATGGGTAAACGCGATAATTTCATGTTAGAAAGGGAGGACTACCACCCCCGCAAAGTTATAGGACTCGTTAATTACATATGTGGGATGTATAAAGGATGAATTTAATAATATTATATATGATATTATATTTTAATTATAATATACCTATGTATAATTATGTTTTAATTCTATTAAAATATGAAATAAAATGAAAGTAGTGTTCATGCGTACGTACGGCTTACCATCTCAATGAACGATGCATTTAATTTATTATATCTAAATTTTATATAATATTATATATACATATATATACTGGATATATATGATATATATGATATCTAAATAATTAATATAATTTTGTTGATATTGGAGTATTGACCACAAGGACAACTTGTAATTATAAGAAGTCCATTTTTGACTCAAGTACTAAATATCAACCAAACGACCATTATTAACATAAATGATTTCATAATGTATATAACATGGTAATAAGTGATATAAAAAAGAATAATAAACCTGAAAATTGTTCTTAAACAATTATAAATTAAATTTATTTTATTATTCAGGAATAACAAGGAACCAATAAGTCAAGTCATACATAAGGTAAGGGGTTTCTTGTTTCACTTTTAATTCTTTGAGATTTCCATTATTCGCCACTAATTTATTTCTTGTGGTGTATTGTTTACATCTATTTGAAATATATTATCCTGATCCTATTTATATTCATTTTATTATGTGAAACATTCAGTGGTTATTATGTTTTTCCATATAACTCGATTGACTACAATGTGGTAAGGGATTTTCATCTCACTTTTTATTCCCATGAGATTCATGCTATATTTTCCACTATTTAATTTTGTGTAGTTTATTTACTGCTCAAGATTGTATTCATTGTGTAATATAATTCAATGTATGGGTATCTACATCATCATTTTATGATCCTTCTTTCATGGGTTGTATGTTTCGCAAGTTACCAAATCAGTAAGAGAATATTTAAACCCAATTTCTATTCCTTGGGTTAATCTTCTAATTCATAATTATGACATGATATGATTATGTGTGGAATTACTATTTATTTCTTAATGATAAAATTCCCACTCCACTTTGTGTGGATATAATTTTGATACAAATAATCACTCTTTTGATAAATTCTCAAGTCATCGATATGAACTTGATAAGTGTACTTTTAACTCAATTTACATTAATTGAGTTAAACATCCAAGTCATTGGTTTTGTCTTAAAAAGAAGATGTGTGAATTTCATATGATTTATTTACATTGAATATCCAATTATATGCAGTGTATTTATTTTTTCACACTTTATTATGTAATTGATTTATCCTTCATTTAAGAATATAGTTTTTATAAGGGATTTTATCTAAATTTACATTCCATTGAGACTTCATTGTTGTTATGCACCAATTCACTTTTATATAGTGTATCTATTGCCCTCTGGTATATTATATCATGAATCCCTTTATTCTCCTTGTAACGACCCAAAATTTTGAATTAATTTTGTTTCCTAATTGTTTGTGTTATTTTATTTTATAGTCAACAAAAACTATTTCATTTAATAAAATGAGTATAATTAAAATGAAACTGTTGGGTTTCGATAGTTATATGACGGTTGGAAACTAAATGTTGCGATTATTGTCTATAAATACAAGTGATCGTGGTTAATTAATATCGGAATAAGATTTTATGGCCTCATCCAGTAGTCTCGGTCCGATCGAAGCCCATCTGATAGAACATGGTAAGGAGGTAGCACCATTGGGCTTTGCTCTGGTCAAAACCCAAGCTGAACTTCATCGTGTGAAACTGAAACAGAATCTCCTTTGCGGGAAGTTAAAGATGATATAAATCACCACTTGGGAAATGTTGGCTGAGCCACCCCAAGATTCTCTCACCTTAGCACACCTTACACTTAGATCCTATGATGGTGTTATAAGGGTTTATGTAACGAGACCTTAGATGCCTTATGTAATCCTTTGATAAATAAAAATTGTGATTTTTTCTTATCGTGAAGTTTGTGAATTTTCAAAAGTCCGGATAAATATTGTATGCATATTATTGATGAATTTTGGAAAAAAGGATATTTTAAAAATATATATGTAAACCTCAAATAACTAATAATCTGTAATGATTTTCCAAAAATGGTCTTCAACAAATGTGTTCAATAAGAAATTTAGTGTCTAATAAAATCAACATAATAATTGGTGAATAGTGATTTATTAATAGTGATTTTACACTTAGGATTAGTAATGTGACTAAATGGAGTTCATTTTTGAATTCAGAGCATCGATATTATGTTGAGGTAATTTTTGGGGATTTTTTCCAAAAAAATGGATTTTCAGGGAATGGTGTTTTTTATTTTTTTAAAATTAAAAATATTTATAAATTTTTTTTTATAAAATGGAGTTCATTTTTGAATTCAGAGCATTGGTATTATGTTAAGATAACTTTTTGGGATTTTTTTTAAAATGTTGAATTTTTGGTGAATAGTAAATTTTTAGGTTAGAGTTTCAGGTGTTTAATGACATATTTAATTATGTATTAAGTATGTAATCAATATGTTCGACTTATTAATAGTAAGATAAGGTATGAGGTGTCTCAAGTGGCCAATACCATGGGCAAAAACAATGGGAAAACCCATGGTTTTTACAATACCACCAATGAGGTGTCCCTTGGCAATTAATGCCTTGCCCCCTCACTTACCCTATAAATACCAAGACATTCTCTCATCCATTGGATTCCAGAATCCACCTCAACGAATTTCTGGTCTCCTTACCTACCAAGCAGACCTCCCATGGTTCCCTAAAGCCTCACAGGGTCCCAAAATTCATGATTTCGAATTTACTCTTTAAGGTAAGTGATCCTACCTCTCCCTATCTTTTCATGTATTATCCTTTATGTCATTTATTTTAAGCTCAATGTTCTTATGTTAGGGATGTTATTTTATATTAAAACTTCTTCCCTTTTTATTTTCATATTAGGAGAGACCCCCTCTTTCTATCATCAATTCATTTTAAGAATGTTTAAGTGGTGATGTTAGGCTACCGAATTTTTGTAAGGGATTTTTTCACCTTTCTCATTTTCAAGTTTTATTTTCATGTCAAGTCTCTAAAGTTCTTTTTTATTATTTTGGGGTATGATATTTATATCCATAATACTTTTATTTTATGTTAATATTATGAGATACCCTATTCGATCTCATCAATTCATTTTTTTATGTTTTAAGTGACGCTGTTAGGCTGCTGACTTTTAATAAGAGAAATCTTATTTTGGTCTTCCTTTCAAGTTCTTCATTGCATATGGTATATATTTCAATCTTCATTACCATGTTCTTAAATCCATTATATTATGTTCCCCTACTTTTTTATGGATCATTTATGATTTCGTGGCCCATGTCCCCTCTCTTTTCAATGTTTTCTAAAACCCTGTAACATTTCCATTATGCTGTTGAATTTTCATCTCAAAATGTCTTTCTCTTTTCCTCAAATTCTTTTATTTTTTTAAGTGAATACTCAAATATCCTTCTTTACAGGGTTATTCACATATATATCAAAATTTTCAATTTTAATATTGGGATTTACATACATGAAACTTTCTTTCCTTTTCCGTGGGTTTAAAGTGACATAAAGATCATGTCTTTAAAGTAGTTTTTTAAAACATTATGATTATGAAATGAAACCCGTTTCTTTTATGATATATGGGTTATTTATGAAATTTTTGATGATGATATATGTGGCTCATATGATAATAAATGAAAATTAAGGGTGTGCCCTGATAGTGCTCCAATGCATTGGGTAAAGACTTAATCTCAAGAGATGACCATTTTAACGATACATTGCTGAATAACCTTGGTAAATTTTTTGATGACACCTTGGGGATGGACCTTGGTGATAAGGAAATGATTTTCAATGTAAAATGTTTTAGCCACATATTCACATTTTGAAACGTGTTATTTTTATTATCATATTCCTCATGATCTCTTTCCCATTCCTTAAAGTTATTTATCATGGATTTATTGATCTATCTCAGTTCACATGTAAAATGTTTCCCTTGTTTCCCTTAATGGGCCTTCTTCTCACACTTTCCTTTGATGTATGCTCCCAGGTTATGTGATGTTGTAATGAACATAGGATAAAAAAATTAAGAAGACTTTCAAGTGTTTAAGAAGAATGTTTTATGTCATCATATATTAATTTCCTCGTTTTCAAGACAATAAACCATAAAGATCCTAGATTTTGTATAATGTAATGAAAGATTATGTGATAAAAAGTCGGGATTTCATAGTTGGTATCAAAGGATGGTTTAGTTATTTATGAAAATTAGGATATAAAAACATTAGAATGAACCCTTTATATAATTTTAAATATTGGAAATCTTCCTGAAATTTTAGTGAGTATTTCGTAAGTGGTTTATCAAGAAAATACATCAATGTCCAGATACGAGCAGGTAGAGGTGGCTCTGGCACAGATGTACATAGGGGTAAAACTGGAAAACACCACTTTAAGCTAGACTCGAATATGAATTGGTACACGACAATGGGCCTTGCTGCACTCTTGGTTATGACACTCCAGAGGGATATGTTTGGTTAATTGCAATATTTTTATGAATAATTATGAAGGAATTATAGAAACATGTAATTTTCTAAGAATGATGTTTTAAGACATAAAATCCATTTTAGCTAAAATAATCGTAAATGAAATAAGTTTCTCAAAAATGATTTATTCATTTAGAAAATGACCCCATCATCTCAAAATACATTGCCGTATTTCCTGAGGAGTTACTAAAACTCCCCTAGAAAGAGAGGTAGAGTTCTCCATTGAACTCATACATGGATCTCATCCGATGTCAAAGACCCCCTATAGGATGGAAAATGTGGAACTAGGTGAATTTAAGAAACAACTCCATGATCTTTTGGAGAATGGGTTTATCTGACCAAGTGTTTCTCCTTAGGGATCACCAGTTCTCTTTGTGAAGAAGAAGGATGGATCGATGCTGCTATGCATTGATTATAGATAAATGAATGGGATCACAGTGAAGAAAAAATTCTCTCTTCCTAGAATTTAGGACTTATTTGACCAACTTTGTGGGACTCAATTATTCTCTAAGATTGATCTTCTTTCTGGTTATCATCAATTGAATATGATGAATGATGATATTCCAAAAACTTTTTTCCAATCAAGATATGTACATTATGAGTTTGTTGTTATGCCCTTCGGACTGAATAATTCACCTTATATTTTTATGTATCAAGAATAAGTTGATTTTGGAAACTTATGTTTTGTCAAATAGATATCTTTTGTATAAGAAAATGATTTGGTGATTAAATGATAAAGGTTATTTTGGACGATGTTTTCTCTTTTAGAGTACTATTTCCCTAAGGGAAATAAAATACTATAAGATTTAAATTGAGGAGGAAGGGTTGAATTGTTTTTGTAAGAATTTATGAATTTATTGTGGACATGTGGCGATTTGGGTTATTTTTGGAAAATGATGAACCTAGCATAGAGAATATTTGAATATGTTAATTAAACTTTAGTATGAGAATTAAATAGTAGTCGATGTTATTTAAAGATAAATGTTGTAGAAGAATATGTGATTAAATACTTCTGAGTTTTGGTTTCCAATATTAGTTTGGATTATTCTAAAGAATTTTAAGGATGGTGTGTATTGAATGGTCTTTCTAGATCTTTGGGTACTTTTGTTGAATTTTTGAGATTAAAAGTCATATTTATTTTTATAAAGGATTTTCCTTTTTTGGGATTATATGATCTTTTACTAACCATTTTGGTTTTGGTTAAAGTCTAAAGACATGGAAAATATATAGTTCATCTTTTGTGGATTATGTGATTCTCTTGAAGTTGATCTTAGCGCTCTTAATACGATTAATTCATCCAAAAGTCTTATATTTTAGAGAAAAAATGATCTTCTGTTAAAAATATATTAAAAGATGAAAGTCAAAATGAAAAGTAAGTATGTTTCCTTATGTTTTAGTTAAGCCCATAAATAAATTCCTCAATGAAAAGTAACTTAAAACAAAAACATTGTCTCTTAACATTTCCTACCAGGGAATCAAATAACGATTGACCCATCACAAGTTTGTGATTTTCTGGTGGTTATCTTTCTCCTAGACATGTTTTCTATCACTCTTCATCGGAACGTGATGGTTTTTTTTCTCCTCTATATCCATGTTCTCATGGAATCCTAGTATATGTTAACTCGGGTGACCTTTGTACTTCCATTTCTTTCTTTTAAAGTAATTGTTTTACTGACTTTTGTTCGGATGTGGGACATTCAATGAAATTTCCAAGCCCAATTTTAGAAATTGTGAGGAAACAATTTCTTAAGGGGGGAATAATGTAATGACCCAAAATTTTGAATAAATTTTGTTTCCTAATTTTGTGTTTTATTTTATTTTGTACTCAACAAAACTATTTCATTTAAAAAAATGAGTATAATTAATATGAGATCGTTGGGTTTCAACTATTATATGACCGTTGGAAACTAAATGATGCAATTAGTATCTATAAATAAAAGTGATATTGATTAGTAAATATAGAAAGAATATTCGATGGCCTCATCCAGTAGTCTCGGGCTGATCGAAGCCCATCTGACAGAACTTTGGAAGGAGGTAGCACCATTGGGATTTGCTCTCGACCAAACCCAAGATGAACTTCATCATGTGAAACTAGAACGGAATAACCTTCGCAATAATTCCAAGCTGATAGAAATCACCGCTCAGTAAATGTTGGATGATCCACCCCAAGATTCTCTCACATTAGCACACCTTACATTTAGATCCTATGCGGGTGTTATAAGGGGCTATGTAACGAGACCTCAGATGCCTTATATAATCCTTTGATAAATAAAAATTGTGATTTATTCTAATGGTGACGTTTGTGAATTTTCAAATATCCGGATAAATATAGTATTCGTATTATTGATGAATTTTGGAGAAAAGGATATTTTAAAAATATTTATTTAACCCTCAAATAACTAATAATGTGTAATAATTTTAAAAAAATGGTCTTCTACAAATGTGTTCCATAAGAAATTTAGAATCTAATAAGATCAACATAATTTTTGGTTAATAGTAATTTATGAATTGTGATTTTATGATTAGGCTTAGTAATGTGACCAAATGGAGTTCATTTTTTAATTCAGAGCATCGATATTATGTTAAGGTAATTTTTGGGGATTTTTTCTGAAAAATATGAATTTTCAGTGGAGTGTTTTTTATTTTTTTAAAAAAATTATTTATAAAAATATTTTTATAAAATGGAGTTCATTTTTGAATTCAGACCATCGATATTATGTTAAGGTAATTTTTTGGAATTTTTTTGAAAATGTTGAATTTTCAGTGAATAGTGAATTTTCAGTTTTGAGTTTCGGGTGTTTAATGACATCATTAATGATGTATTAAGTATGTAATAAATATGGTCAACTTATTAATAGTAATACATGGTATGAGTTGTCCGATGTAGACAATACCATGGTCAAGAACATGGTTTTTTCAATACCACCAATGAGGTGTCCCTTGGCCATTAATGCCTTGTCCCCTCACTTACCCTATAAATACCAAGCCATTCTCTCATACTTTTGATTCTAAAATCACACTCAAAGAATTTATGGTCTCCTTACCTCCCCAGGATACCTCCCATGGTTCCCTAAAGCCTCCCTAGGTCCCAAACTTCAATATTTCAAATTTACTCTTCAAGGAAAGGGATCCTACCCATCTCTTTCTTTTCATGTATTCTCCTTTATGTCATTATTTTTAAACTCAATGTTCTTATATTGGGGATGTTCTTATATATTCATCCTATTGTCCTTTTAATGTTAATATGATGATACCCCCCACCTCTTTCTCTCATCAATTCATTTTAAGAATTTTTATGTGGTGCCATTAGGCAGCCGAATTTTTATAATGGATTCTTTCACCCTTCTCATTTTCATGTTCTATTATCATGTCGAGTATTTCAGGATACTTTTTGTTATGTTAAGGTATGATCACTATATCCATCATAATGTTATTTTATTTTAATATTATGAGAGTCCCTATTTGATCTCATCAATTCATTTTTTTATGTTTTAACTGCCATCGTTAGGCTGCTGAATTTTCAGAAGAGAAATCTTATTTTTGTCTTCATTTCATGTTCTATATTCCATATGTTATATCATTAAAATTTCATTAACATGTTCTTAAATCCATTATATTCTGTTCCCCTTCTTTTTTATGGATCATTTATGAGTGGGTGACCCATGTCCCTTCTCTTTTCAATGTTTTATAAAACCCTTTAACATAGCTGTTATGCTGTAGAATTTTCGTCTAAAAATGTATTTCTCTTTTTCTCAAATTATTTTATTTTATTAAGTGAATACTCAAAGATATTTCTTCTACAGGGGTATTCACATATATACCCAAATTTTCTATTTTATTTCTACTATTTACATACATGAAACCAGCTATCCTTTTCCATGGGTTTAAAGTGACATAAAGATCATGTCTTTAAAGAGGTTTTTTAAAAAAATTATGATTATGAAATGAAACCCATTTCTTTTATTCTATATGGGTTATTTATGAAATTTTTGATGATGATATATGTGGATAACATGATAATAAATGAAAAGTAAGGGTGCACCCTGATAGCACTCCAGTGCATTGGGTAATGACTTAATCTCTAGAGATGAACATTTCAACGATACCGTGGTGAATAACCTTGGTAAATTTTTTAATGAAACCTTGGGGATGGACCATGGTGATACAAAAATTATTTTCTATGTCAAATTTTTTATCCACATATTCATGTTATGAAACATGTTTTTTTTATTATGTTATTCCTCATGATCTCTTTCTCATTCGTTAATGTTATTTATCATGGCTTTATTAATGTATCTCAAGTTCACATGTAAAATGTTTCCCTTGATTCCCTAACTGGGCCTTATGCTCTCCCTTTCCTTTGATGTAGGCTCCCAAGTTATGAGATTCTGTAATGAAATTAGGATGAACAAATGAATAATCCTTTCTAGTGTTTAAGAATAATGTTTTATGTCGTCATGTATTATGTTCCTGGTTTCCAAGACACTAAACCTTAAAGATCCACGGTTCTGTATATTGTTATGAAAGATTATGTGATAAAATGGTGGGATGTCATACTCCTGATATTATAATGTTCTGATTTAATTTTATTCCTCAATTAATTGTATTCAAGTGTCTCTCATTTTATTATAAACTCTTTAATGAAAATATCATTTTAAATGTTTTAATGATTTATTCTTCTAAATATTTCTCATTAATGTCCATGTTTTCAAAATGATTTTTAGGATTTATTTTTATGGGAATTAATGTTTTCAAATGATAATTTATTTAAAATCTTCATAGTGGTATGAGACACTTTGATTCCAAAATCTTGTTATTAAATGTTGTAAATGGTTTGATATATAATTGTTTATTTCAATATCATGATTTGATATAATGTGATTGGTATGTGTAAATGTTATATTTCTTATATGCTTGTGTTATGTGTTATGATTATGGTTATTGAGCATTGTTTACCTAAATGGGTGGTTTTCGATAAACCTAGGGCGGTTGATCCCGAGATAGCTCTCCAATGCATTTGGTAACACGACGGAGGTAAACGTGAATATTTCTCTGAATAAATTTAGGAAATATATTGTGATGGGTATTCAAAATGTGACTCCCTCTGTAGTTGTGATAGCTACAATGTAAGTATGATATTGACGCCTCATGTTACCGTTACGATTTATGATTACTATGTGATATTCATAAATATTATGATTTTAGAAGGTATGTTATAAATAAAAATTATGGATTCATTTATTTGTATTTTTTGATGGGTGAATGTTTCTTTTCCTTATTTTATAACCCTAATTGAGTTTTTTATTTTCATCCCATGTTTTTTAAATGTTTTTCACTATTTATAAGGATGGGTAAGAGAAAGGAAGTATTCCAGAAGATTTGTATCAAGAAATGTCCTCTTGTTTTATTTAAGGAGTTTTATTGTTGTGAAATAATGGTTATAGTATAAGTGTAAAATTTGTTATATTCAAGTTAAAATGTAATCATTATGGACTAATACTCGAAATATCTAAACCAGAAAGGATCCGAAATGAAAATTCTTGACTTAACTCAAGATTAAGTAATGTTTAAGGCCAGGTTCTTTATAGGAAACATCCAACCCACCAAATCTAGTTGCCTCATGTAGTGGGTAATGTAATAAAGATAAAAATATGAAACTAATCCAACATACATTAAACATATTCAAAAGTTAACATACCTACTCTCCACAACACATCAATGATTAATCATGCCTTTAACATCTCCTATAATCTTTAGTGACATACATGAAACACACATGCACATTCCAATGTGTCTCCCCATCACAGGAATCAAATTCCACCATATCATTTGGTCCTTCTCATCCCACAACACATCAACCATCCTTGTATCATCCATCCCATTTTCATATCACATTCTGGCCTCTGACCCCCAAATAACATCATATAAGGAAGCTAAAATATATAGCACATCACAAAAACATCCTGAAAAAAAACATTACAAAACAATAAAATCTATACACTAAAAAAGGAATCTATCCTTCACACAGAAATGATCTATTACAGCTTCAATCTCAAAAAACTCAGGATTCATAAAAAAATAGGTAATTTATGCCTTATAAATAATTATTATCATAGAATCAGTTCATTATCAATCATGAATTTTATTGATTAATTAATCCCAACTTCAAACAATGTAAAACCTATAAAATCAATCTATAATAATCTATTTGAAGTTAAACATGCTTTTAGCATTATAACCATTCTCAATGTCATGCCTTTTAGTATTATCATCAAAAAAACATTATCATGCTTCCCATTATTTATCAATTCAATTATAACTTGTAAGATCACATTTAATTAAGCATGTGAAATTAATCAATTTGATTATAATAAAATTACCAAAAATTCCTAATACAAACATGCCTCTTCATTAATTATTCATAAGATAATTAATTATCAATTAATAATGTATTTACATTAATTGTTAGTTTCCATCATTAACACCATGTTAG
Organism: Viscum album; assembly: GCA_963277665.1. Lineage (NCBI taxonomy): Eukaryota > Viridiplantae > Streptophyta > Magnoliopsida > Santalales > Viscaceae > Viscum > Viscum album. Next base: position 870,105,976 of record OY728161.1, on the reverse strand, counting down.
TCCTTACCATAAAAATACATACTAACAATAATAACATATATATCAGGCTTTCAAGAAAATCAAGAGGCAAACTACTATCATGATATAAAGAACATCAACAAAATTGCACTAACTAATTCTTTATTAATATAGTTAAATCATTATTATGTTAATTTCATTTCCATCAAAATGGAAAAACCATGCTAAATTTATGATTTAACATAAATAAATAAAAGAATAAATGAATCCCCTACCTCAAAGTCATTAATGTTGTTCACATGATAACAGACCCATGTTGTTGATCTTGATTACAGCACCCGCAAAAACCTGAATCCCTTTAAGTACATCATGGTTCCAACTAACCAAAAAACTATTAAAACTATATTATAAACATGGATATGATACTCCATTTCATGGAAATAATATATAGGTGGAACCATATTGACATTCCATAATCGTAGTGGTATAACGTACCTCATATCACCACAGACCAAAGATGGAAGGCCAAGGATTCATCCTCCTGATAAGGAATCCAAAATTATTAAACAAAGGGTCACTAGTCACCATGAAATTAAGATAATCCAAGTGTTTGAGGAAAACATGAGCCTTTACATCATTTATAGTCATAATGCATTGGGGATTTAAATGGTGTACAACCCTTTCACATTGTGTAAATTTTGGGCTTCAGGTCTCATAAATAATTGTGTGGCCTTGATGAATTTAATCATGATTATCTTCATATATTGTAAAAAATCATGATCCAGACTTAATAAATACATGAACTATAAATACTTTATTTGAAACACTTTCATTCGATTTATTCTTTCTTCATTCATCGTTTAGCAGCCGAACCCCTTCAGACTCATTCTAGACCTCCGCTAGAAACCATGAGATTTGAAAAAACATAAGGGTTAGAATACATTTATCAAGGATATTACAATATAGATTATTTATGTAAATATTTAAATAAATATATTGAAAATTTATATGAAAAAGGAATAATAATAAACTCATTGGTTATATAAATGATTGGAATAAAGAAAAAATCATTTAATTGTATGAAGATTTATTTTCCATAAAACTTTTTTTATATGTGAAATGTGTTTTTATCATAATAATTTAAATAAATAGTTATTTCTTTCTTTATTTAATAATATGTATATATTATATATGAAATAAAATATTTTCACATTCATTTAATTTTTGTAATTTGGAAATGAATGTGAGTAAGGCCATTTTATGATTCCAAAATACGTTTCATAGAAATCTGGGTTTTATTGCATTTTGTATGTGAATATTAAAATTAATTTTTGACAGTTTAAGAAATTTTATTTTCAAAAAATTATATATTTTTTTATCCTAATATCGAAATTATTTTAAAGTGAAATTTTTATATTTTTCTAAAAATATTATTTTTTTAGTTAATATTGAAAACATACCGCTCTTATATAAAACATTATTTTACACTCAAGTGTTTACGAAGTCTCACATTATTTTGAACTGATTTTAGAAATACATTATATTATTTTTATTAAAATATTAAATAAATTTATTTATAATAAATATTAAACATTATTTCTATATAAAAACATGTTTACCCATAAAAAGGAATTTTCTGGGAAATAATTTTTCATCACATTTTGTGGATTTTTTTATAAATTAATTTATAACTCTTATAGAAATTGAATATGATAAAATTAAATAAATAATTTAAATCATAATTTAAAAAAATTGAGGACCCATTCATTTTTTGTCATTATAAATATTAATTGTGGAAAAAATCAATTATCATGTTAAGGGATAAAATGGGATAAAATGATTAAAATAATCCTAAACAGTTTAAAATTACATAATTTTTTTAAATGATATTATATTGTCATATTTTGACCATATATCATTTAATTTTAAATTATGATTCATCTTGTATCAATTTTTCTTGAATAAGACATTAATATATCTTTACATTTTAAAAAACACGAAGTGCGTCCTCTCCATCACATACAAAATGACACAATCTCTTCTCTATATTTGACACATAAATAGCCTCTTATATAATCCAATAACATAACAAATAATTCACTATATTAATGAAATTATTCCTATAAACCATTGTCTTCTCCTAATACGAATATTTTAAGGATTAAGTTTTAAGACAAACGAGGTCTCTCAAAGTATAGGTATAAAGCTTAACTGAGCCCCTTAAATTTTATTTCTACTTCCAAATTTTATTAACCTATTATATCCAAAAAAACATGATTAATATAGTTTAATAAATACACTGATATTTTGTTATAATTATTTGACAACCATTTCCCACTTCCATTCCATGAAATTAGAAAGAAAAGCATCACTCGTAAGGACATGTGGGCTACCGCCTCCTTATGGTAATATGATTCATTTTCCATCACTACCACACATCGATATTTATAATGATGTATTGAATGAATATATATGATATTTATGAAATAATTATTATTTTATAATGATATAGTATTATTTACCATTCTTTCTTTCTTTTTTAGAATATTAAAAATACATTGATGTATACTTACAAACTATTGTCTCCATGAATAATGTAACTCATTTTTCTATATCTACATTTTATGAACAGTTATAAATATGTATATAATGAATATATATGATATTTATATCATTATTATTATTATATTTGTGATTTTACTGTGATCAAGACTCAAGTACAAGAACTATCAAACCAAAACATATGTGAAAAACAAAATAGTTAGCACATGGAAACAGATATTTAAATAAAGTACTAATAAAAGGGTGTTCAAATGTTATAAGTAGATTATATAATAGTTTATATATATGTATATGTTTTTATTATATAGTTATAATATATTTAATTTTATCATATACTATTTCATATTTATTTGAAATCAATTCATATTTCATGTGTGGGTGTATGTTATAACATCATTTCTTTTCAAGATTTTCTATGCTAAACTTCAGTCGAGGGAAATTTAATATAAATTTACATATAAAATCGATGTATTATATTATGATAAGGTTATTATAGGAATTTTAATGTATTAATTTCTTTTTTATTTCTTTCTTATAAAAAATGATCAGGAAATTTCTTTAAAATTAAAAGTCAACCATATTTCTTCTTTGGTCGATGAAATTTTTCTTTTGCATACATAATCATAAATTTTTTATGAAAGTTTTTACCTATACTGGAAATATTTTTAAAAGGTATTTTTTACTAGCTTGTAATTTATTTTAAAAAATAACTAAGGAATATATCAAAAAATATTAAAAATAGGTCTTTGTTAACTTCTTAAAAATTGGTCTTTTTTATCTTCTTGGAATTTTTAGTTAAAATCTAATCATTAGAAAATAATATTTTCTCATTATTTGAAATAAATATTTGAATAATATTTTAAAGGTATTTTCCATCTATGTAATATTTCTTTAAAGAATATTATGATTTACTTCCATTGATATAGACTTTATTACTTCTGTGGATTGTTTATTATTATGAAGATAATATGTTTATGAAACCCTTCTATTTTAAACAGTTTATGAAATAATGATATTATAAATATTTTATGATATTGTTAAACACATATGTATGGTTTTTATTATGTGATGGGTGTTCCTGGAATTATATAACCCTCGAATTAATTATACAGTTACTTATATATCATGATATAATTAGAATAAAAATAGTTGTTTTTCTCAATACACTATGGAAAATATGTAGGGATGTCTAATCCACTATGATATGGGAAACTTGTGGAAATACCTAATTCGCTATGGTATGATAGTATTGTTAGTTATCATTGACATGTGTTACTATTTATATTCATATTATGATTCCTTAATATTATAAAAAATGTATATTTTTGTGATTTGAACTCATTACCCAGTATTTCATTTATGGTGATTCCCCAATCGTGTGACCTACTAAAAATTTATAAAATGACACATGATTATGATCTATTTTTTATTGGGTATTATTTTCAGTTTATAATTACATGTTTTCATTCCGTTACGCTTATGATATTCTTATGTATGATTATTAATTGATATCTCCAATGATTACCCTTATAGAGTCTCTGAGTTTAGGAACAATTATGTTTAGTTTTTTCTCATTTCATAAAGAGGGTTACTGATTTTGATGGCTCAAGATGTGTACCTTATCCAAAGAAAAATATTTGAGTATGATGAGTCAAGAAGGATACCTAGCACATGTACAGACATCCTTTGATACCATTAAATTAAAATCCTTGAGTTTTAATAAATACCCCAACCTTATTAGCTTAGATTCATTGGATAATTTATTAAATTGTTACTAGATACAAGTGACCACGACCCAAAGGAAAATATATTTTAGTAGTCTTGAAAAATCATATACATACATTAATGTCACATTAAATATAAAAACTACAAATGAATCATAGTATTTTCTTTGATGACACCATTATTCTCTTTATAATATTCCTACCAAAAAATATAAATACACTTCTTAACATCTTGGGGAAGGGATACATAAGAAATGGGTGAGCTTTGAAGCTCAGTAAGGATGTTTGTACAACGAATACTAATAAATAATCAATAATATATAAAGAATATATGTTGACAAAATAATGACATATAAATAATTACATGAGTTATAAACATATCAATGGATATCATAACCATTAAGATAATCACATTGATATTAGAAACTAATTTCATAATTATGGAATGCATAATTTCATACATCTGAAACATACCATCAAGGCCTCGTGCTAAGACATCTTATATAAATGGGTTAGGTGTCGACAAAATACAAAATCTAGTTTGTCTCATGATTCCTCTCAAAGAATATATAGGCTATATAATTGTTCCCAACCCAGCACTTAATAATTTAAATGAATTCATCATATGTGTAGACAACATAACATAATCAATATGTCTTCAAAGTCTATAACGATCTATTTTTGAAGAAATAACTTATGGAATTTCAACACTTTTCCCAATCAAATGGATCATAAACCACATAAATAAATATGTTGGATGGTATCATTATATCATATCCTCATATAATATTCAGGTAAAGTATGTAAATATAGAGATAAATAACTTCAAAGTATCAATAGAAAATTTATTGATGAAAATACACTTTTCACTTTGAAATCAATTTTTTAAAGTCTCCAATAAATTCCATGTTTCAAGGAAGTTATTTTCTAGGGAAGGAAATTTTTAAAAAATTTAAAATAATCGTCAAATTAATGAGTTTTCATGATGGTGTAAACTTCTGATCATGACATATGATTTATAAAAATATTCCTTTCACACTTTTATAAAAATGTAAAAAATTATCGCGTTCCAAAAATTTAAAAAAAATTCCTTTTAATTTTTTTAAAAAAAATTAAAAATGGGTAATTTTTTTAATAAATCATTTATTAAAGTTAAAATAATTCTTTTATATGTTTTATGTAAAATATGGTCAGGGAAAAAAAGGTTTCCTGGCGGAGTAGAAAAACAAAGAATTTTTTCCTTTAAAACATTATTTATTTATATTGAGTACTTAAAGAGATATAATGAATGGGAGACTTTTAATTTATAGAAATTTCTATAGGTGAAGAAAATATATTGGGTTTAAAATAAAAATATCAAATAATTCATTGAATCTACAACTTAAACATAAACAATCCTGAATATCGATGAGATTGTGAAATAATATCTTACCTTAGGTCTGACTTCCTCCAATAACATTCAAACCTCATGTATAATAAATGTATATATTTTTAACATATATAATAGAATAATAATATATATATATCATACCATATTTAATTGACATATATCCATTTATCACCCATTTATTAACAATTCTTTATTAAAATCACAATTATGGGTAATATCTTCCTTGTTTTACATGTTTGTTTTTTTTGGTAGTTTCGGTACCTGTACTTTGATCATTGTTAAATAATCTCAAAAATGTAAATAATTATATAAATATCATATATTTTCATTAAATATTTATTAATATAAATCTATAAAGGTTGTAATATAAATATATAAATTACACTATTCAAGGAGATTGTAATTCGTACGTACGCATGAACATTGTTTTCATTTCTCTACATATGAAAAAAAGATAGTAAAATGATAATTCACTTGTACAAAAAAAATTCTAACATATATATTCATTAAATATGTACTTATTGTAATCAATGAAAATCTATAATGAAAAAAATATCATATCACTTTGTGGTGGCGGTAGTCCACACATACGCTTGAAAGACATTATCATCTTCGAACAAATTGGAAGGTAACAAGGAAGGTGTTATAATATAATTATAGGTGTATAATTATTTAATAAATATCATATATATATACATGTATATATTAAATAAATTATTATATCTAGTCATTAGAGGTAGTGATGGAAAATAAATTTCATCAGTTCATGAGTGGGTAGTCCACTGTGAACTTCATCGACGATTTCATTTCCCGTTTGATGGAAGAAGAAGTTGATATGGGTCATTCCATTAACATAATAAAATATAATTATATATATAATATACAGGTTTTCTTATTTAAACGTATTTTATTAATATTTTAATGAGTAATAAGATGAAATAAAATGAAAACACATGGTTAAGAATTATACCACTTCTTTAGATAACCTCTTTAGGTTTATACCTAAAACCATACAAGGAAGGTTTTCTGATCAAATAAGGGATTATAGTTCTTGTATAGAGATTCATGGAAAGGATTTGGATAGGTATTCTCTAAGCCAAATGGATATTTGTGTGTGTATAAGAGATAATTGGGTGTGTCCATTTATAGGTAGGGGAGAGGGGGAAAGTTGGAATTTTCAAAATGAATCAAATAACATAAAGTCATATTCACACAAAATTGCTCCAAAAAGGTCTATTACTGAACCTTAGATGTGATAAGTTCAAATTGTTACCAAATAATATAAATTAGAAAATTTATTAGCCCATTTTAACACTTATATTTTTTGTTTAACACATGGGAAACATGTTTTATCCTTAACTTTGGTAACATATTTTTACTATCTTAATCATTCACTATAAAAAACAAAATGACCTTATTATATAATGTTGATTATTCTGATTAAAAAAATAAATCAATTTTATCAAATTATATTTAAATAAGTGTTATAATTTAATGTAATATTAAACCCACAACCATGACGAAAAACTCATTTTCCAAAGAAAAAGTAATCTTAAGTATAAAATGTTTTTTATCAGAATTTCATCATAAAATTGATTCAAATAACCAAAAATGGATTAATTATAATATAATTTAAAATATTTTACTTTTAAAAATATTTTAAAACAAAATTTAACTTTGTTAATGATTTAAATAAAAATATAATATTTATTATAAATTATTATTTTGTCACAATTCATTGAAATTTTAATATTTTTAGAATACTAAAAAACCCTAAGATAATTATTAAATGTTTATTTTAAAAATTAATTTCATTTTACCAAATAATTTTATTGAATATTGAATATGTATATATATATATATTTTTAAAATCATTCCTCAATAGTGATTAATTTAATTTATTATGATAAAGAACACATTATGTGTATAAAAGAAGTTTTTTGGAATAAAAAATTATGTTACTTTAAAAATATTCTTATTCTCATTTATAATCAATTGATAGACATTGAATTTATTTTATAAATGTGCAAAAAATAATTTTATAGTAATTTAGTTATTAATATTAATAAAATTCAATCCAATGGTTAAGAGATAACTATTACATTAAATGATAATATTTTAATAGTATGTTACGGTTTTTTTAAACTTAGTGTTATACGTAACACAAGATATCGAAGAATTTAAAATTATTTGAAAAAAATATATTTCATCACATCATAGGGAGTCATATTCTTCCCCCCCTTAAAACCAATTTCACCATAAGAATTATTTACATATGAAACATTCCATTGTGGATACCTCTGACTCATCATATCCTGAGGTTCCCAAGTTTCTTCCTCAAATAAGTGGTTTCACTATAAACCTTTGACCAAGTGAGTGGTCTTTTTTCCTAGAACATTTTATATATTCTCTAGAATATTAACCAATTATTCCCTATAATAAATATATTTCTCTAATGGTATTAACACTATGTTTAGTAAATGTGAAAAATCATGTGTGTACTTCTACTAGAGTGATACTTGGATCACATCATGAACATGAGATAGATTCAGTGGATGTGCCAATTGAGAAGCTATTATTCTGATATAGTGAATAATATTGAAGTGTATAGTATACCTAGGGATAATATTTCCTTTCTTCTATAATCTCATAACATTCATCCATGGTAAAATTCATAGAAACACATACTCACTACCTTTAAACTCTAGATTGTCTGGATTATTTTTTTCATTATGTTAATGTTGAATTTGTGTTGCCTTATAATATTTTGAATGCCTCTACCCTCCTCTACTATTTTTTCAGATAGATCCGGTCCCAACATATTTCATTCTCTAATTATATTCCATCATGATATATTTCAATAGTTATTTCTATATTTGGATTTATAAGGAGCCATATGAATTCTTCAGGGAAAGTTATTGTTCTATGGAAACTAAACAAAAGGAATGTGTTGATCCCAACCTCCATTGAATTTCAGAGAACATTATCTCAAATTATTCTTTAGGTTTTGAACTATTCTCTTAGAATGTCCATATTTATGAGGATGATAAACAGTGTTGACACATAACTTCATATCCATAGACTTCTAAACAGTTTGACAAAACATCCACGTAAACCTTACATCTCGATCAGATATAATAGAATATGGTAATACATTTTACCTTACCACTTCTGTAATAAATATTTTTAAAATATGATCAATAGTTAAATCTTATCTAATTGAAATGAAGTGTATTGAATTCATAGGTCTACTAACAATAACCCCCAATAACATTATATCCTATATATTTTTTGGCAGTGTTCGATGAAAAAATCCATGGTGATATTTTCCCAATTCAATTATGGAATGATAAATCGTTATCAAACCCCCCTTATATTTCTGTCTCTCAACCGCAACTTCATCTCATTTCAAGAAATTAGATGCATACTCAGCAATATATCACTTTATGTTGTCCCACTGGAAATAATATTTTAGATCTCTATACATCATTATAATTCTACGGTGAATAAGGAATGATGAACTATGAAATAGCTCCATCATCAAATCTATTATGGATAGAAGACATGCATGGTTCCTAAACATTATCATTCTATGAAATCATACATATTTCATATCTTCTTTAGTATCTCCACATATTCATTATATTCCACTCAAATCTTCACTCGTAGAGATGTTGAACACTCCTTTGTGAAAGATAATATTTCTACACTTCCTTTAATATTTTATGATCCATTATTTGTAAATACAAAAATATTTGATATTTTTTATCATCCTCATAGACAATCTAGACTGATGTTTTTGACTCAGAGCATGTGGCACTTTTTTATCCTTCCCAAGGTAGTAATGTATTGAGAAATCATAATCAATGATTAACTACTACCATATTCTTTGGTGCATATTAAACACTTTATATGTAAATATAATAATCAAATATTTATGATTAGTATATATATCCCTCATTCTGCCATACAGATAATTCATCCATATCTTTAATGTTAAAATTATCATAACTAACTCCAAATCATGATTTGGGTAATTTTTCTCAATAACCATTGATTATTTTGAAGCATAAGATATCAGCATATCATTCTCAATGAGGATGAATATCACTTACTTCTTAGATGGATTTATAAATATTAAAAAAATTCTACATTGTAGGGTTTTGTATTCAATGGTTCATTCACTAACCATATAGTCAATTTGTAAAATATTTCCTCATAATCATTTGTCTAAAGAAACTTGGCTCTATTATATGTTAAATTTTTTAGTGTATTTGATATTCGTGAAAACTTTTCAAAAAAGTGTCGATAATATATATACATACCAAGAAAAATATAGATCTCAATAATAACGGTTGGTCTGGTAAAACATTTAATAACATCTATCTTAGAAGGATCGAATGATATACACTCACTAGGGATTATATGACCCATGAATGAAACTTTTTTGAATCCAAAATCCACACTTGGTAAATTTGGAATATGAATTCTCCTTCCTCAGGTTCCTAACCACAATTCTCAAATGTTATTCATTCTCTTCCTTACTATTTGAAAATATAATAAAATCATCTATAAATACTACAAAAAATTGATCATGTTAATATCTAAAGACACTATTCATAAAATCAATGAAGATTGTAGGACAATTAGTAAGTGAAAATTTAATTTCTATAAATTCATAATGACCATACCTCATATAGAAGGCTTCCTTGGATATATACTTCTTATTGATCCTTAGAAAATGATAACCATATCAAAGATCTATTTTGTAAAAATATATAGATAATTATATTCAATCAATTAGATCATTGATATGTGGTAGATGATAATTTTTCTTAAAAGTGATCTCTTTTAAGTTATTAATAGTCAATGCAAAGACACATTGACTCATCCTTCTTCTTAACAAAACGAATAGGTTCAGCCTATGTAGAATCACTAAGATGAATGAATTCCATTTCTTAATTGTCTTGGAGTTTATTTTATAATTACTGTAACTCAATGAGGTCCATTATACATAGTGTCTTAGAAATATTCAAAGCACCATGTTTGGACATTATTGTAAAATCAACTTCATAAATTCGGGTAAGGCTCTAAAATTCCTTAAAAACATTAGTATAATACAAAACAATAGGAACAATATCAATTTTTAGTTTCTCGGCATATATTTTAGATACATAGCCCTGATAAATATCCATCAATACCCAAATAGTGGATGTAATTTACAATGGATGTTCAGGTTCATCCTCACACATATAGATTATTTATGTTTGATTAAAAATAAAAAAGCTAACTTCCATTACTTGATAGTTGATATAGACTCTATACTGGTAGATCCAATTTATTCCAAAAATTACATCAAATTAAACTATATGAAGAAGGACAATATTTTTAGGAATAATAACCCCCACCAAAATTCTATGAAATATGAGTTATAGACTTGAGATGCAGTCATCCTACCATTAAGAGTTTCCACTTCTAACTCAACATCTACCTGTAAATGTGGTGATGTGATACCCATAAAAAATTATTTATATATAAAAGAGTGGGAATAACAAGAATAAAATAAAATATTTCCAATCATGGAGTGGAAAATAAGTGTAACTTTCACCATAGTGTTGGGAACATCCACATTGGTTGAAGTAATTTCATATTATATAACTTATCCCTTTGTCTACTTTATTGTTAATTTTCCTTGAAACTTGGAGAATTGGTTGGAATAGTTTCTAAAATCATTATAGTTAAATCACTGTACTTCAGTTCCCTCTCTCTTACACTTGAATTCATGAGAATTATGGCCTATTTATTCACACGTGAAGGAAAAAACTTTTAATTTTAAGCTTATACCAAGGTGTTTTCTTCCACAAGTATCTCATGTTAGAAGATTCCCCTTTCTCTTCTTCCCTTAAACAATTTTTTCTCGTTTTTACTTTTCTTATCTTACTTCCCATTAAATCCATAATACATGGAGACTTATTTCCCTATCATGATAGTGCCTGATACTTTAACCTCATATGAAATGAATTTTAGAGAAAATATTTTACTTTGAATGATTGGATAAATTCCATTAAATAAATTTTCAAAATTTCTATTTAGAATATGTATGTAGTCTGCAACATGCCTTTCGAACCATGTAAATTTCACTTCATAATTAGAACATTTTTCCTCTTCCTTTTGTATTAGAATTATAAATTTTCTCTCCATACTCACTCATTGTTCATGAGAAAATTATTTTCCCATGAAAATTTCCTTAAATTCATTCTAATATATTCTCTTTATTTACTCCCCATCCTTAGTGTTATGAATCAATGACCACTGTAACAACCCAAACACTCATCAATAAAAAGTATTATTGATATAATTAAATGTATTATTATGTAAAATTATTATATAATATATGAAATTCTTTGTATTTTCATTTTTGAATTTTAAAATACCATTAATAATTCTATCCATTCCTAATATAGTCGTTATACAGTAATCACGTGATTAGTATAAATAAAGGGCTTTAACAAATATAATTTACTCATACAAAGAAAGTGATTTCTTCATCTAGTTTAATTTATCCACACAAATCACATTTGTCGGATCTCGGAATGTAGGTTGAATCACTGGGATTCTCTCTTCAAAAATCCCAAGATGAGCTTCAACATGTTAAGCTTGAACAGAACAGCCTATGGGAGAAGTGAAAGTAGATAGAGATTACCACTCGAGCGATGTTACCTAATCCATCCCAAGAGTCAATAACCATTGCACACCTTACCCATCGGTCTTATGTGGGTGTTATATGGGTTTATTTAATGATACCCTAGTACTATTATTATGTACGTTATTTTGTTATAGAAAATTTACATTCATTTTATTATTGTTACTTTGTAAATAGTTTTTTAAAACAAACAAAAATTACTTAATTAAGAAATATATCTTAATTAACTAATAGATGTTTGAATTATATAATATTTTATTTAAATATTATTACTAAATTACTTTTTATATAATATAAATGACCGTATAATTATTATGAATATGATTGTAACTTTTATTATGGTTTGAAATCTATTTTTGTAAAAACCTAGAAAATTTCAATAAATTTCAGTTTTTATTTTAAAATTAAAAACTCAAATATTTAGAAAATGATTTAGATAAAATGATTTCTTTTAATTAGGAATTCAAAATTATCCAAAGGTGATTTTTTCATAATTTTCTGAGATAGTTGAATTTTTGGGTAAATATTAAATATCGTTTAAATATATAATGTGTTTTATGACATCATGGTCACACAACAGTGATGCACTGAAATACTATAAACATTATGTTCATAAAATATTTGTTTTACCATTAAATAATGTTATTTTAGGTTTTTTTTTATTTATTTTACAATGCATTAGTGGACCCTTTAAGACTTCTAAAATATTTTAACTTCTTAAATTTATTTTCTTGAGAGTGTGACTCACCTACACATAATAAAACCTATTAATTTAATAAATTCTTCCATTTAATTGTAAAATAATTTTTTCCACTACCCTTTGGAAAAAACATGGGAAAAACCATGGTTTGGATTGTGTTTTTGAACAGTTTAATGTGTGGAGTCTCAAACCTAAATAATAAATAATTTCCTCTCCTTTCCTATCTAAACCCACCAATCTCCCACTTCATCTTCACTCTATGCCTTTTGAGTTCATCCAACCTATGAACTCCTATCTCTATAATCCACCCAGGGTGCCCCAAACCTCCCAAGAAGCCTCTCTCAATCTCCTTCCAAGCCTTTGGGATCACACTTCCAATTAAGGGATTTCATCCACTCTAATTTTTGTCCAAGTTTATTTATTTTTCTATACCCTTTTATTTAGAATTAAAAATGTTGGGGGTATTATTTTACACCTCCCCCATACTGGACTCTTTATGTTTGAATGATTAGAGACCCCTTTTGTCTCTCATTAATGCCTCTCACGTGCACCCGTTACCATGTTGAAATTTCATAAAGAATTTATCTCTCCTCATTTACATTCAAGAAAATATTTTGTATTGTGAATCCAAATTCCATTTATTAAATAGGTACATGTATCTATATGACCCCATTACTATAAATTGCATGTACATATAATGAAACACACTTTTCCCTTTCTTCAACCATTTTTATGATGCCTTATGTCAAGTCATTATGCTACCGAAGTTACACCGCCATTTTCCAAGCCAAAATCATTGTGTAGTGAATACCATACACATTTCTCTATCTAAGGTATTAACCTTTATGCATATTTACATATTTATGGATGGGTTTCTTGTATGAAATCTAATTTTGTTTACCTAGGAATAAATTATGATATTAAATGAATCTATGTTGTACGATATTGTGTAACATTTATGAATGAAATGATATGTGTATGAATGGTCCACCCTGATAGCGCTTCAATGCATTGGTTAAAGATTAGTATCATGATACGTCAAGATAAAGGAGGGTTTACTCATTCTAATTCAAGTTCAATGAGTTTTTACTCATGCTTCATGTTAAATGAGCCATGTTTCATGCTAGTACCATGTTAAGTGTTGTTTCCACATTTCCATTTTGTGATCATCATGCTTTATCACGCCTTTATGTTCATTTTTCTTTTATGATCCTTTGATATTCCTATTTCCTAACATGCATTGTATTCATCATGTGGTGAATTTTTTACTCCCTTACTGGGCTTTATATGTCACCCTTTTCTTATGCATGACTTCAGGTTATCCCATGTAATGAAAAGTATGAGGGCCTTTAGTGGTCATATAAAGGATGTTTTCAATAATGATGTTGTGTTTCATGTTTAAAGTTGTTATGTAATGTTCCTAATCCCAAAAGACACTAGACCACTTGATATTATATGTCTTATCAAATCGATATTTTATGTAATAAATCATGTTAAAGTGTGTAATAAAGAGTAGGTTTGTTATAGTTGGTATCAAAGGATATATTTAGTTATTTTTCGATTAGGATAATAAAGCCCTAGTAAAGACATAGAGAAAAAATAAGTATAATAAAAACATCTCAAGATTTTTGTGAGTATTTTTTAAATGGTTTATCAGGAAAATACATCTCTGACTAGATACAAGTGTCTAGAGGTGGTTCTTGCACAGATGTACCTTGGAGTGAAAACTCTAACAAGGAGTTTTAGCCTTGAACCAGGGTATCCTAGTATACGACAATGATCCTTTATGCACTCTTGGTTATGACACTCCCAGGGGATATACTTTGGTAAATTCAAAAGATTAGTATGAACCATTGTTAAGGGAATATAAAAAATTCCCCGATGAATATATGTTAAAAAGTAGATCATGGATTACATAGATTGAAGCCTATATATTAATAAGTTAAGGAAATAAAAGTTATTTCTTATTCATCCATTTTTTTCCTTGGATTACATTTTATGTGTTACCACTAACTTTCATTTTATTCCAGCTAATGGCTAGTAAAAGGAGCACTCGAGATAACCACATATATAAAGTTCAACTATAATGACTGTTCTAATGAGATACCCAATCTAATGGGAGTAGGAATCGTGAACATTGTCATGATACTCTCTCAGTTAACTCAAGACTTGAATAGAAACATGGGTCAAGAGGAAAGTTCAACCCACCCCCCCCCCCTAAGAAAGAACAAGTCACAATCATATGCATCATGGTACAAAGGCCTCCTACTTTTAATGGATCATATGATCCCTCAATTTCTGAACAATTGATCTACTCCGGTGAAAATATATTCTCCATCCTAAAATTTTCCAAATAAGAGAATTTTCTTCAGAATGATTATCCTATGGAGGGTGAATTCAGTCAATGGTAGA
Organism: Viscum album; assembly: GCA_963277665.1. Taxonomy (NCBI): domain Eukaryota; kingdom Viridiplantae; phylum Streptophyta; class Magnoliopsida; order Santalales; family Viscaceae; genus Viscum; species Viscum album. The sequence continues at coordinate 870,090,527 of OY728161.1, read as the reverse complement.
CATTGTTCAAAAATACAATGCCTGAGGAGGAGATCGAGGCATTGGAATTTAAGGATTTCTGGAAAAAAATTGACAAATATTTTCCTCACACCCACCAACATAAGATGGAAAGGGACTTCCTTTCCCTCATGCAAAAAGATGAAGAATCCATTAGAGTATAAAAGGAAAACATCATAAGTCTGACACGATATGCCTCTGTCTTTTTTGTTACCACCAAATACAATGTTGGCCACTTCTTTGGTGGGATGAACCCTAGCCTACGAAATGATCTGGTAATCCGTGACTTTGATAGCTATGAGGAAAATGTCTGATGTTCCCTTAAAGTAGAAATGTTGAATGGTGAATCCTTGGGGTATCATGGGGATAATAAGTGTAAGGTGGAATTCAATTTTAGATTTCTGGTTGATAAATCCAATGGTACTAAGAATATCTAGCATCCCACTTTCCCATGGTGAAAAAAATATCTCCAGGTATTTATTTAAGGGGATGAAGAAAATATTTAGGTGTAGAAGATAAGGTCACCTCACCGTTAATTACCAAAATGAAAAAACTACGGCTACGACAGGGGAGAGTAACACTCTATTCCACTCTCAGTTTGTTGTTCATTGCTTCAACTACAACGAACCCGGTCACCTTGCAAATAAATTCCCTAAGACAAGGGTTTTCAGAGGCAACCAACAACCTCCAAGGGAACAAGGACGATATTTTTCCATCATTACCGCCAAAGTGAACCATGAAAATGAAGTGTTTATAGGTAAGTTATTTATTAATTTATGAATAGTTAATGTACATTTTGATTTTTTTTCTATGCATTATTTTGTATCCCAAAAGCTTGGTAGAACAATCCCAACACCACAAAAAATCATGTAAGTAAAGATTTCAGTGAGTATGTCAAATGGGTAAATCATTGCATCCCATGAATTTAAATCCTCCCCTATCATAATTTGTGGATTTAAATTCCCAAAAAAACTTCTTCATACTCCCCTTGGTGTAATTTGATTCAATTACTGACATCGATTGGATTTACTTATATATATTTAACATAAATAAATGTGAGAGGGAAATCACTCTCTATATGGAGAATCGACCCCTGATTTTATAAAAGTGCAAGTAAGATGATGAATCCTATTTGGAACCATCTTCTCAAGAGTGGACATTACTTCCCTATGAGCATGCATATCTAGCTCAGATGCTTGAGTCTAAGGAATCAACCATCCTTGAATACATACCTATTGTGAGTGAAATCATGGAATTGTTTCTTGAGGAATTTACTGGTCTTACTCCTAGAATATATGTTGAAATATAAATTGACCTTATACATGGAGTGTTGTCAATATCCAAAACTTTGTATATAATGGATATTTTGGAGCTTGAGGATCTAAAGAAACAACTACAAGAGAATCTGGATAAAGGGTTTATATGCCCAAGTGCTTCACCATGGGGTGCACCAGTCATCTTTATTAAGAAGAAGGATGGGCCAATGTGTCGTTACATCGATTATCATGATCTTAATAAAATCATGATAACGAATAAGTTTCATCTTCCATAAATTGGCGACTTTTTCAATTAGCTACGTGGACCACAATACTTATCCAAGGTGAATATATGGTCGGGTTATTATCATGTAAGGATGATGAAAGAAGATATACCCAAGACTATTTTTCATACAAGATACCTGCACTATTAATTCATAGTAATGCATTTAAAACTCACTAATGATCCATAAATATTCATGGACTTGATGAATAGAGTCTATAGAGATTACCTTGACAAATATTTGTCAGTATTTATAGATGATATTATAATATACTCGAAAACCAAGGAGGATCATGAGAAATATGTAAGAGCCATATAGGAGATCTTGCGAAAGGAGATGCTCTATGCCATGTAAATAGATTGTGAGTTATGGTTGAAGGAGGTATCATTCTTGGGTCATATAATCACAAGAAATGGGATATCTGTGGATCCCTAGAAGAAAACTACAATAGAGGGATGGTTGAGGCCAACACTGGAAGTTGATATTCGTAGCTTCTTGGGGATAGCTGGATATTATCACTGATTTTTGAGAAATTTATCATGATTGTCAAACCCTCTTACCAAGATAACAAGGAAGTGAGTCATGTTTTTTTGGAGTTATGAATGTGAAGAGAGATACAGGGAGTTGAAAAGGAGGCTTATCACTGTGCATGTTCTCACATTACACACAAGTGGAGAAATATTTGTGGTATTTAGTGATTCATCGAAGAAGGGCATGGTTTGTGTGTTGATGAAAAATAAAAAAGATATTTTTTATGCTTCAAGGAAATTCATATTTCATGAGAAAAAATATCCAACACAAGATCTAGAGTGTTCTGTAGTAATCTTCACTTTGAGAATTTGTTGGAATTACCTATTATGGGAGAAGTGTGAAATATATACGGACCACAAATTCCTCAAGTATATATTCACACAGAAAGATTTGAATATGCACCAATGAAGATGGTTACATCTGATCAAATAATATGACTGCTCAATCCATTACTACCTTGGGAAAGGGAACAAGGTGGTGGATGATCTAAGTAGAAAGTTCCCATAAATTCTATCATTGATGAGAATTGAAAAGGATCCAATCATCTTAGATTTGATGAAGATGGACATGATAATCATAAATAAGGGAACATCATCTTTAATATCACAATGTTATAAATAAAAAAAGTCACATATGTCTAGGAAAGTATCCAAACAAGTCACAATGTTGTAAATATAGTACTAAACCAAAGTAATAATGAAAACAAGTAAACTCCTGAAAAATTGCAAGCCACATCTTGGTCACATTCTCTCCAACTCCACATAAATCAAGTACCTCAGGAAGAAGGTAATTTTATCTTATCTATACCTAAACCATATAATCTTTTTGGGCCTAAACTCATGACCCAAATAAGGTGTGAGACGAATCGCAATAAGATACCACTAACAGATCTGTGCATAACTATTAGTGAATATATATAGTAGGAAATATTCAAAATAAAGCGATAAATAAGGAAGTACATAAAATTATAAAATCATACAATTTCTAATTACATTAATTTACATTTATTAATTATCCAAACCATTGAATAATGGAATCTTGGTTTCTATTATATGCTTTGTATCCCATGGGTAATAGGAAAACAGATGTCTCAGAAGACCATCTAACAATCAAGTAATACCAAGTATAATATTTTTATTTGGATTTAAAGACTCGTTACAATCAAAAAAAATCTATCACAATAAACCATATGGGAAAGCTCTCATAGTCTAGCCCCTCTGCTTATACATATCATAAATTAAATGAATATATCATGAACATCTTGGGATGCTCACATAGTCTAACCCCTTTGGTCTCATGGACAAAGACTCTCGGAGGAATCACTCACCGTCAATTCCTCATGTGGTCTTGAAAAGATAAACTACAGACTCTCTTAGAAATAACTCACTATCAATTCCCCATGTAGTCTCATAATGGTATTCTATAGACACTCTAAGTTAGAACTCACCATGAATCCCCCCTATGGTCTCGCTATGTAAACATAACAGACGGTCTTGGGGATCCCTCAATGTCAATTCCGCATATGGTCTCACGACACTAGGTTCTAACAACCCTGTGTAACACAATCATGTAAAAATGATATCTACCAGACCAAAATAGTCTCAATTACTTCAAGGAAAAATAGCTATGATGCTTAATATATGCATTTAACATGCATCAATTAAGAAATCAATTACAACCTAACATGCAAGGGAAGGAACAAGGTCATCCTCATTGTCATCCTAGACTAAATATTCATAAACATTCAACCGGGAAGATGCACCCATGGGGTGTCCCCAAAAAAGGAAATTTAGCCTAACATATCAACGAAAACCATTAATATATCAATCAATCTAAGGAAGATAATAACAGGGTTAAATTCTATAAAACAAAATACTCGAATCAAGGGTAATCGACACTTAGTCATATATCACTCGAAGATAACCCATGAAAGACAACAAACCACCTACCTCGATGTTTTACAATGATCACTCATGAACGTTAGCCCTTGCATCATCCTGGAACGTTGTAGATCTACAAAAAGTTCAAAAAACGTTCAACCTTGAATAAACCATGATAGATAAGGAATTAGGAATGAAATATCAAGAATAAAGAAGAACTAACCAGTGGGAATCCAATGCACTATTCAGAATTCTAATTAGAGCTTGGATAGAGAAAGGGTGGCTCAGACTTTGATCATCACTCTCGGTCTCCCCGGGATGAAACAAGGTTTGAAGAAGATCTTTCTAGAGATTAGACGCGACCCCATTATGATTAATCAAATAAAAAGAAATGTACATGGCATTTTCATTTCATGTAAACGCCATGTACATGCCTCAACCAGCCCCCACTTTAGGCATTCCACATGTCCATGTACTCAGCCATTACATGTCTCATACATTGCTACATGTGCAACAGGGTACACTGTGTGTACTCAAGAGTACACAGTGTGTAGTTATAAATCTTCTAAATTCTTTTGTTTTCCGCAAAACACATGGAATTAAGATCCACACTAGAAAAGAAGACGTGGGTTCTTACAAACATCCCCCCTTAAAGAAATTTGTTCCCAAATTTCCCTTCCAATGGTGGGGATGAAAAAAAACATCAAACAACTCTGGCCACTGTGATCACATGTCGGCCTCCCTCTCCCATGTCTCATCTTATACCTGCATGTGCTGCCATAGCACCCATACCAGAGGAACATACATGCCACGAAGAACCTTCTTACTATGATAAAAATTCCTTATAGTGTGCTCTTTGAAGGATTCATCTACCTCGAACCCAACCTCCTTATGTTGAAAAATGTGAGACGAGACAGAAAAGTAATGTTGTAGCTGAAAAACATGAAAGAAGTCATGCATTGCATGGTACATATAAGGTAACTACAACCGATAGGCAACTGGCCCGACTCTCCCCAAAACCACAATCAGCCCGACGTATCTTAGTGAAAGATTCTCATGTCTCATAATCCTCCTCTGTCCCAACCTCAGTGTGACACATAAGAAAACCTGATATCCAACCTCAAACTCCAGAGGTCATCTTGGTCAATCAGAATAAGATTTCTTGTGAGACTGTGAAGTAGCCATCTTCTTTGAAAACTACTCCACCTGCTCAGTGGTCTTCTATACAAGACAAGTTCCAAACATAGATGTCTCTCTTACCTCTATCCAATATAGGGATGATCATCATGGATAACCATATAAAGCCTCATAAGATTCCATATAAATCATCACATGAAAATTGTTATTGTAGGAAAATTCCACAAGGGGCATGTGTTTCTCAAGAACCCTCAAAATCTAGGGTGTGTGCTCAACACATGTCCTCTAACACCTGAATCCTGCACTCACATAGGCCATCAGTTTGGGGATGGTAAGATAAACTCATAAGTACCTGTGTACCCAAATCCCTCTTTAATCCCTGTCAGACACGAGTAGTAAAACAGGCATCCATTTCTGAAATGATAGAGTGGGTAACCCCATAAAACTATTCAATCTCTCATATGTACAACTTTTTAAGATCATCAACGCTGAAGGTATCCTTGATCAGTAAAAAGTGTGCAGCCTTTTTAAGTCTTTCAATGATAACTAAAACTACATTATTCCCACAAGGTGACATCAGTAAACCTATCACTAAATCCATCATGACATCATTCCACTTCCACTTGTGAATGGGTAACTATTTAAGAACCCATTCTGATTGCTGGTTCCCTTCCATCACATGATGATAGGTGGAGCATCTCATTACAAAACCAAAAACATCCCTCTTCATAAATGGCCACAAATACAGATGATGTAGATATCAATAAATTCTGGTGACACCAGGATGAACTTCCCAATCTGAAGAATGAAAATCCTACAAAATCTCATTGAGAATGTTTGTTGACACCCACATGCACCCATGAAAATTAAAGATCTCATCCCCACCTATGATCCATCCATGAGTAGGGTCCTCTCCTGACACACTCTTTTGTAGGTCTAGGCCTTTGGGATCTAATAGTTGTCACTTTCTCACCCAATTCATTAGAGTATAGGTAACCGCTACAATAGAAAGAAATGTTTTCCCCTATCCTTCATATACCTCTAAATGAATCTTAGAGAATAGATCCATAAGCTTCCATTAACGGTTGGCCTCTTGAACATAATGTATCTGAGTCCTCTGGCTCAATGCATAATTCAATGATTTGTCTTTACTTGGTGTGTAGGAAAGCTCAAATTCAAAATACTAAAGGTACTAAACCCACATTTTTTGTCTCCAAATTTATATCACATTGAGTAAATATATAATTGAGACTTTTGTGGTCAGTTTAAATCACAGAATTATCTCCCAAAAGAAAATCTATCCAACAAAACAAAGCATGCACAACTAAAACTATCATGAGATCGTGTGTTAGGTAATTTCTCTCATGTGGCCTCAACTACCGATACTCATACATGATGACTCCTTCCACCTGCATAATCATTGCACCCAGCCTGATACATGATATGTCATAGTGAACGATATAACTCTCTCCTAGCTCTGGAAATACCTGTACTATAATTTCTTGGAATTTCTGTATAATTTATATTAGTTATTTTTTATTATTTCAAGACCTCTCATTTGGATGGTGCATGATTCTAGGGCATGGAGTTCCCAGAATGATCACTCAAAAAATGTAAAGTTTAAAATAGCCTGCGTGAGTGGTTTTCCTAAAAGACTGGAATAACTCTTAAACAGGGGCCTGGATAAAAATTCCAAGGGCACCATTGCATTCAGGATGGCAGGTTTACCCTAGGCACCACATAAGTTTAGTCTATATAGGCCTCCAGTGGGAAAACTTGAAAATGGAATAACCGTAAATAAAATTATTACATAAAATTATTTTATTTTTCAAATGCTTATAAGTCACGAATGGTGACTCAGATTAATAATCTAACACTAACGCTAGACTAGTGAGGGTATGCTTTCCTTAAGCAGACTCTAACATTGGCCGGTGCAAGCCAACAGTTGAAGTTAGTTTTTGGTCGTAAGTAAAATAATTAAGTAACAATTATTTTATTGTTAAAATCCATAACATAAAAACATTAACTCAAGTTGAAAATCTGATAGTATAGTTGAGTTCATTGGGACATGTTCCTCTTAGGCAGAGCCTAACCATGACTAGCACGGGTGGAGGGTGAATGTTATCAATGTATTTTACTTTTTTAAGGTTCCTTCAATAAATGTGTGAGCAACATTATCTATCATTTGAACTGGTACTCAAATTAAAAACTTGAGGGCACTATTGAATTTGCTACACAGGGATTCGCTTAAGGGAGGCCTCACTTTGACCATTGTAGGTCGAGTGAAAAATTTAATTTTGCAGACTTTTGAAAGATTAATAAAATAACATGTTATTTTATTTTATTTCTTTTTCATTTCTCCAACGGATGAATAGTGGTGGCGGGGCCAACAACATGTCAAGCCATTAATGACTTGAATCTCCCTTGTTTGTAACCGCAGTGTTGGGAATTTGGTAGGTTCATTAATTACATGATCCACATTAATACTTCATACATGACACACTCTTTCTCTTCTCTTATTTATATAGATCTCAGGTAGGGGTGTTTCATGTCATCACCAACTGATGAAGCTCTAGAAAAATACCACAACACCAACCACATGGAGGAAGAGACCAGATTCATTGATCGGTGATGAACACCAAAGAATCACAAACCGATGACAATGACGAAAGAGGTTCCATCCATCATCGCCAGAGGACCTCTTATCCAGATAGGGGGTTTATTTTAAAGTTTCATTTGATGATTTAAATTTCTCTCGTTCTTGTTATCATGTAACGTGGAGGGCATAGGCCAATAAAAAAATCCCATACCTTTTTCCACAACGTTTTTGATGTGAACTCCGGGGAAGAATTTTCAAATCGATAGAAACACAAAATAGCGGGTCACTTTATGAAAGTGGTATTCCAGAAGACCCATAGGAACAAATGACATCAAAAAACAGACCATCAGAGCGTGTCAGGTGACCCATGAAAGAATCCTCATGCATGATAAGTTGGCAGCGGCCGATGGTGGCCGGAGCAGACCTGAGAAAACTGGTCATGGGCAGTTGAAGGCAGCACGTTACAGCGTGCCATGGTGGAAAAGGGAAGATAGACCATTGGAAGTGGAGTGCAGCATGCGAAGGCACGCCCGTGGAAGTCATGGGTGGTGAAAGGCAGTGAGCGATGGTTTGTCGGGGCCACCTTCAGGCAGACCGAGCCACCATGGGGCGTCAAAGTGGCCCGGACTCACCCAACGGGCAAACACGAGTGGTATGATCCCCACCCGACGGGATGGTCCAACCACAGCCCAGGCCCATGGGAAAGCCGGGATAGCCTTGACAGTGTGGACAAAATGAATCAGGCCGACCCCAAGTGGGCTAGACCTGAGAGGGTTCAGGTAGACCCCGGGGCCTGTTGTGTCGGGCCTGTCTGACCGTGTCAGACCAGGCCCAAACCCAACCAGTACTTGAATAAATAAACCCTCATAACTGAAAAACCAAGATCCTGTTAGACAGGCCTTCACCGAAGTAGGGACCCCTATTTGGAAGCAGGCCCTTTAGAATATTCTAACGGGCCCGACCCAGTTGGGCTGGACTGAGTTGTGATCACCCCTGTTTCAAAGAAAGGGAGTAACTAACAGATCGGGCGCCTGATCGACATGTCTTCTGTGTCATAAGGACCCATATAGAAAGGTTGTCCTTTAGAGATACTCGAAGCAAGTTTTAACGGAGTTTGACATGAAACCAGGGTTGGGTCAGACTTGAATCCAACGAGGCCCTTTTTACAAAAGTGATTGTATCTCACAAATAGGGCGTCTGATCGATGTGTCATCTATCACATTGGAATCCCTATGACGGGGTGGTCCTTTGGGATACATCATTGTATATCTTAGTTTATTTTGAGGTACGAAGGATGTCTTGAGGAGAAGATCCTCCCAGAATCAAGCATTCTTAGTACAGGAATCTAGTGGCTAGCTATAACATGATGAAAAAAAATCGATCCTATGTGGGTTATCATCTATTGAAAATGTTTGGGTAAGTTATTAGCAATCCTTTTTTGGTTAGTATCAATTGATCCTATGTGGGTCAGCACCTAGCAATCTTGTGTGGGTTAGCATCTATCGATCTTATGTGGGTCTGCAGTAGAGCCTCTCGATAGAATAAGATGATCTAGTTTTAAGACTAATTATTTGTACTTTTGTACTTAAGTTATATACCTGGTGTGATCTGAGTCATTTACCTTCATGTTTTTACCTATGTGGTGTTACCTTTGTGTTAGTTTCACCTTATTTGTGTTACATTTGTTGTAGTTTTACCTTCGTGGTGTTACCTTTGTTATACTTTTACCTTTGTGGTGTGACCTTTGTGCTATTACATTTGTGGTATTCTTCCCTCATGGATCAGTTGTGAAAATGGCCTAAAAGTTAGACCATTATGTTTCCTCATGTATGAGATGAGTATATTTTGATAATATAGAAATATGTAAGGGCATATACCTAAGTAGAGTTGATGACTACTGATTCGTATTTTGTGATTGAGGGCTTGCTTTGTGGTTTCTCTTTTGTAGAACTCTGGAAAACCTTCCGGGATCATGCGGTCCATACTGAGTATTTTTATACTCACCCCTATACAAGTTATTCCCACACCATGTTGTGTCATGTGTAGATGACATACAACGTTGATCGAGGATGATGGAACCAGGACTGGACAGTGCTGAGAGGTGGACCATTTGACATGACTTGGTGTAGTTAATTCTGATAGTGAGCTATACCTACCCATCAGGTAGGATCCTTGGTGGATGTACCTGGAGCTATTTTCACTTTCAGTTGTACTTTTACATTCCAGTTGGGCTTTTATTCCCCCCTTTACATTCAGTAAAATTTTTCCTATATCAGTTTACTTTGTGGTAGATTCTTTTTGTGTTCTTGGATTGTGTGTTTGTACAAGTTCGAAAGAAATTCCTTCTCGTTATAGGGATATTCCTTTCTAGTGCTAGTCACCATCCACTAGCCTATGGAAGGCCGAATTGGGGTAGTCACAACACGGGCCTCCGGGGACGGGTCATGAAAAAGTGGCATCAGAGGATTCAGCTCTACTGATGAACTTGGACTTTGATCATTTCAATGGTGAAATTGTGTTAAATTTTTTGACTGTGGTTTTTAGTTCAAGGATTCTAGTGTTGGTGCAGCGCCCGACATATCCATACACCAGGACCATAAAATATAATTTCTCACTCGGTGCAGAAAAACACTGATTGCCTGTGTTTTGGAAATGTGTTTCTATGGTTTATTTGGAGTCGGCTCACCATGTATAACATAATAACCATGGTGCACATGTTCCTTATTTGGATGTTTCCATGAAGAAAACCATCTAGGAATCCTAATAGAGTACACGATGACGGCTCACTGAGCATCCCTTAGTGGATCAACATTCATGTGACCATGATTGGATCTTCACCAAGTGATCCTGTGTGGATCATCACTGAGTGATCCTATGTGTATCAGCATTAGATTCTACTAGTGGACCATGCATGCCAACTTAGAGCATTTCATGAGTTTCAATAGTATAGTCCTCCGATGTTTTGAGGTGAGACATATCCTTAGGTAGTTGAGGACTGGATGGAGGTTGTGGCTAGCGTTTTTCACCTAGTTGGAACACCAGCAGACCAAATGGTGATCCTAGCTACTAGTCTTTATCAGTTTGTGACAACAAGTATGGTCCACATGGTGATGAAGATTAGGTACATGGATTGTTTCCTGAGATGGTACCTTCCTGTAGTGTGCCAAGTATATCACTACTCGTTGGTCAGTAGTGAAAAATGGTGGTATCGGTAGAGGACAGATGTAGGCTTAGTGCCTTTCACGTGTTTCAGCATCAGATACCCCTCAGGTTCTCAGGTGAGCCTGACTCACACATAGCTGAGGGATGGCTTGAGGAGGTGGTCGAGTTTCCATCTAGCCGGAGAACCATTCGATCTAATAGTAGTCTTGGTAGAGATCCTTCAATGTGGCTCATCAGGATGATGACATGGTTTATATTACCGCTGATCTGGTGAATATGTGACTTTTCTGTGGAAAATATTGAGAAACTTCTTTAGATAATAGAGTATTTTTTCATAAAAATATAAATGGTGAGTGTTCCCTAGAGATTATAAAACTTCGGGAGGATGACAGATCGGTGGTTGTGTATTCCTCGAGGCCTACCGACCATCTCAGCTACTCGATGAATACATTACGTTCAGTGGTCCATGGCCCAGACCTCTGATTGAGTTGTGCTTAGGGACATCTTCACCAACAATTTTTTTCTATGCATTCCTACTTATGTTTGTGTTCTAGAGAGAACATTTGTTGTTGAATGTACTTTGGCTGAGCAGATACAGCCAGTGAATGTTAGAAGTGGGATAGTAAGAAACTGACAATTTTATTAGAGACTTGGGCGTGTAAAATGTTTTGGGAAGATGAAGAGATAGGGGCATATGAATCTGCAGGGCAGCAGACGTGGAAGGAAGCTATGAGAGAAGAATGAGGTGGTATACATATTAAACATGTTACAACCCCCACCCCAATATAGTCCCCACTAGGCTCATGGAGCTATAGGACAGGGGAATAGAGTAGCTTCATGAGGTCAAGGAGTGTGACCTAAGGGATCAAGGAATAATTTGAGGTATGGTATGTGTCTACTACTAGATTCTGTATTAATAGAAATTGGTACCAATCATTCTTTCATGCCATGAATCATTTCCTAGACACAGAGTTTCCAGTTAAACTAATGATTTAACCCTTACATCATGAGATACCTTTGGGAGGAGACTCGATAATCATACATATGCGGACGGTGTGATCTAACCATTGAGGTGAGAGTTTTGGTTGTAACCTCTTGGTGGCAGTGTCGAGGCCTTATGAAGTTAGTTTGGGGATGGAGTGGGTATCCATAGTTCATACTCAGAATAAATATTTTAGGGAAAAATTATATAGTATATCTACAATTGTGGAATGGGGTTTTCCTTGGTCAATGAAAAAGGAAACCCAGACATCACAGGATAAACACATACATAGGAGGGTGCAGCTGATCACTCTTGAGTCTTCCAGACTTACCCTCGTGGGAGTAGGATATTTGAGTTTTTAGTTCTTAATAGTAGTGGGAGAGTGTGGGAACATCTTTTCAAAATATTTTTCTTGTATTACCTCCCTAAAGGGATAGGTACATCCGCTATGGAAGGATACTACCAGATATTTGTACCTGACTTCTCCGGGGTAGCATCACCCTTGTCAGTTTTGATGATGAAGGGGGAGCCTTTCCTGTAGACAGAGAACTTTCAGGTGATCATTCAGAAGCTGAGAAAGAGACGAACAAGTTCCCCCATATTGAGTATACCATGAGAGGGCGTTGGGTATTTAGTCTACTGTGATGGATCAAAAACCACACTAGGTTTTTTATTGATACAAGAGAAGGAAGTGACCTCTTAAGTCTCACAATAGTTTAGACAGAATGAGATGAACTACATTACCCCAGACCCATAGTTAGCAGCAGTGTTCTTTGCGGTAAAGAGGTGGGGACACTACTAGATAGGTGAAAAGTTTACTGTTTACTCTATTCACAGGAGTCTCAGGTACACCTTCTCACAAAAGGACCTGAATCTGAGACAATAAAGATGTCTAGAGTTCCTCCCAGACTATGACTTGGAGATAGTTTATACTCCTAGGAAGGGGAACTTTGTAGCAGATGCACTCAGAAGGAGGTCTAGTCTACAACTGCTGAGTGAGGTGTAAGAGAATCTATTTGCACTACGGACATCTTTCATGGATAAAGATATAGTAGCTTGCCTTTTTTCTATGACTATCACTCCCCCAATTATTCAGTGAGTTTGGGAGGCATAGTATGGGGACGTTGATAGCGAGACCCAACGTGCTCAGATATCCTCAAGATGGTCTCCTGAAGGATTTTCTGAAGGTGGGGATCACTTAATTCTCTTCCATAGATGCACCATGGTACCAGTGATGCTTCAGGAGTAAGTTTTGAGGGAGTTCCCTATATACCCTTTAACAGTACATCCTGGAATGTCGAAGATGTACCAGGACCTCCAGTGTTTGTACTGGTGGCCAGGGATGAAGAATAAGTGGCAGAGTTTCTATCACGATGCCTCTCTTATTAACAAGTGAAGACTTCATAGAGACAACAAATGTCTCTTGCGGATAGGAGATAGATACCCTTTTATTTTGAGGAGGGAGACCAAGTCTTCCTACAGGTCTCACCCCGACGAGGATTTTGAAGCTTTGGTCGGGGCGGAAAACTGTCTCCAAGGTTCATCGGACCATTCATGATTCTCAACAGAGTGGGAGAAGTGGCATATCATTTATCTATTCCCCCAAATATGCATTGGGTGCATAATTTTTCCATGTGTCGCAGTTGAGGAGATGCGGGCATGATCAATCGCACATTATCGATTAGAGCGAGCTTGACTTTGACAATGTGGAGAATTTTACGGAGTTCCCGTTGGAGATAAAGGATCGAAATGACTGAGTACTTTGTGGATGTTTGATCCCTCTGGTGCAATTTTGTTGGCATCACGAGAACCTCCAGAGAGCACATGGGATCCGGAGGCTCAAATTCATGCTCAGAACCCTCATTTTTATTATTTTCCTTTGTTTTGAATTCTGGCAATATAAATCCCTAAGGTGGGGAGAATTTAATGTCTCGGAATTTATGTATAATTTTTTTAAAATTATATAGAATTATTTCGAGACTGCGAAATCTGATGGCGCATGATTCCGAGGCCCGGAGTGCCCAGAATTATCTGTCGAAAAATGATATGTTCAAAATAGCGTGTATGAGTGGTTTTCATGAAAAAGTGGAATAAAATTTAAATGGGTGACCTAATCAGAAATCCAAGGCCACTATTGTGTTCATGATGGTAGGTTTACCATAGGTGTGACTTATGTTTAGTCAGTGCAAGCCTCATTTGAGAAAACCTAAAAATGGCATAACTATAAATAAAATAATTAAATAAATTTATTTTATTTTTCAAATGCTTATAACTCACAAACGGTTACTTGAATTATAAATCTGAGAGCACCACTAAACTTCTGAAGGTTTGAATTATTTAGGAATACCCTAACATTAGCCGACACGGGCCAACTATGGAAGTTAGTTTTTGGCCGTAAATAAAATAATTAAGAAATAATAATTTTATTGTTTACATCCATATAATCTAAATGGTTAATCAGATAGGAAATATGAGATTAATTTTGAGTGTATTGGGGAGTTCCCCCCTTCGGCAGATCCCAACATCGACTGGCGTAGGTCGAGGGTGAATGTTAATAATCTATTAATCTTTTTAAGGTACGTTCAGAAAATGTTCGGGTAACGTACTATATCATTTAAAGAGATGCTTGGATTAAAAATATGAGGGCACCGTTGAATTCTAAGTGATGGGATTCTCTTAAGAGAAGTATCAAATTGAACGTAGTTGGTCGGGTGAAAAAGTTAATTTTGCTGACTTTTGAAAGATTATTAAAAAAATATGTTATTTTATTTTATTTTTTTTTCTTTTCTCCAGTGTACAGGCGGTGGTGGTGGGACCGATGACATGTCAATCCATTAATGACTTGACTATCGATTGTTTATAACCACAACATTTTGAATTTGGGAGGTTCATTAATTAAATGAAACACATTAATTTTCTTGCTTATATATAGCTCGGGGAGAGGATATGGAACTACTTCACCATGTGATGAAGCTCTTAAAAGATACCACGTTTCCAGCCACATGGAGGATGATACATGATTCAATGAGTTGTGATGAACGCCACTAAATTACAAACCAACGACAAAGACGAAGGTGGTTCTGTCGATCTTCATAAGCGGATGTCTTATCCTGGTAGGGGGATTAATTTTAAGTTGACATTGATGAATTAAATTTTCATCCCACATGTTATCATGTAATGTGGGGGGCATGGACCAACGTACATGGATCAGACCCTCCACCACTTTGTTCTTGATGTGAACGTTGTGGAATGATTTCCAACTCGACGACAACACGAAATAGCAAGCCACGCTATGACGGTGTTATCCTGTAAGAGTCGTAGGAATAGATGACATCAAAAGTGGACCACCAAAATTCATTCGGTGACCCGCAGAAGAAACTACTGGCATTCCATGTCGGTGATGGTCGGTAGTGGCTGGAGGAGACCCACAACAGCTAGCCGCAAGCAATGGAAGGTAGCGCACGACGGCACGTCGGGGCAGCCAAGGGCTGCCGGCCTGACTTGGTAGTGTGGGACAAAGGTGGTGCCTGTAGGCACCACCAGTAGAAGCAGCCACAACTAGTAGGTCATGGCAGGAAGGTGTGGTGCAGCCCACGCTGCGCTGCATTGGCGAAACCCAGTCAACCAAACAGATGACCATTGAATGTAGTGGGGAATCGCCCCCCCCCCCCCCCGGGCCGTAGAATGGCCCCATAAGCATAGGTCCAGCAAGACGCAATGGTCCACCTTCGGGAGGACTGAGCCCGTGAAGGGTGGCCAAGTGGGCCAGACCCTCCAGTGGATCGGGCTGAACCCGAGACCCAGTCGGACATCGTGGGTGGGTCAATCCCCACCTGACAAGTTAGGCCTACCGTGGCTTGGGCCCGAAAATAAGTCGGTATGACCCTGACGGGATGGACCCAGTGAATCAGGATGTCCCCCAGTGGGCCAGACCTAAGCAGGGTCAGGTAGACCCCAGGGCCTATTGCATCGGGCCGGTCTGACCGAGTCGGACCGAGCCCAAACACAACTGATACCTGAATTTAGAAACACATGTAACTCACAAACTGAGTGTCTGTTAGACACACTATCAGTGGAATTGGGACCCATTATGGGAAGCATTCCCTTTTGAATATTCTAGTAGGCCCAACTGAGCTGGGCCAAACTGATGTTTGATCACCCCCCTTTCATAGAAAGGGGTGTAACTAACAGACTGGGCGTCTGGTCGATGCACTGTCTGTGGAATAAGTACCCTTGTAGCAAGGCAGTTCTATGGAGATACTCTAATTGAGTTTTTATAGTGTTTGATGTGAGACCTTCGTTGGATCATACATGAATCCAGCCGGTCCCTTTTTACCAAAGTGCCCATATCTCACAGACCGGGCGTCCGATCAATGTGTCGTCTATCACATTGGGAACCCTATAACAGGCTGGTCCTTTAGGATACATATTCATGGTACTTTTTGGTGGTTGAGGTATGATTGATGGCTTGAGGATAAGATACTCCAAGAATTATGTGTGCTTAGTATGAGAATCTATTGGTTGGTCGTAACGACAAAGAAGAACATCGATCATATGTGGGTCAACATTTATCGATCATGTATGCGTCAGTGCTTAGAGATCTCGAGTGGGTCAGTATCTATCGATCCTGTTTAGATTAGTGTCATGTGATCCTTTGTAGGTCAGCCTCAATAGGTCCTATGTGGTTCTGTAGTAGATCCTCTCGATAGAATAAGATGATCTAGTTTTACGACTAATCATATGTACTTATGTACTTAAGTTATGTACCTGGTGTGAGACGAGTATTTTACCATGGTTGTGTTACCTTTATTTTACTTTTACCTTAGTTTTTTTTGCCTTCTTTGTGTTACTTTGGTTTAATTTTTAACTTCGTGGTGTTACCTTTGTGGTGATACCTTTGTGGTACATTTACCTTCATGGTGTTACCTTCGTTGTGTTACATTTTTTATATTCTTCCCTCATGGATCAGTAGTGAAAATGGATTTAAAGTTAGAGCCTTATGTTTCCTCATGTATGAGATGAGTATATTTTGATAACTTAGGTATATTTATGGTCATATACCTAAGTAGAGTTGATGACTACTGCTTCATGCTTTGTGATTTAGGACTCGCTTTTTTGTTTTTTCTTTGTGGAACTCTAGGAGACCTTTAATGGTTTCAGGGTCCCTACTGAGTATTGTTATACTCACCCATGCATGAGCTATGCCTGCACCTTGTTATGTCGTGTGTAGATGATTAACATCCTTGATTGAGGATGAGGGATCCAGGACTGGATGATGCTTATAGGTGGACCATTTGACGTGATGTGACGCAGTGACAACTCATCATGAGTTGTACCTACCCTTTAGGTAGGATCCTTGGTGGATGTTCTAGGAGCAGTTTTCTATTTTAGTTGTAATTGTACTTTACGGTTAATCTTGTATTCTGGATCCTTTACAATCAGTAAACTTTTTACAACAGCAGTTTACTTCGTGGTTGCTTCTTGTTTTGTTCCTATATTGTGTGTTTGTATAGGTTCAAAGGAAATTCCCTCCCGTTATAGGGATATGCCTTTCTGGTGCTAGTTGCAATCCCCTGGAATATTGAAGGTGGGCTTGGGGTAGTCATAGAATAGGCCCTAGGAGATGGTTCATGACGTGTATTTGTGTTGAATTCCACCTCCCTTTCATCTCCTCAAAGTCTAACTAACAAGAATCTGTCCACGAGTACATTGCACCCTTCTTAGTAAGGACCATCAGTGGTGCTGCTAAGCATGAAAATCCATGTATAAAGCATATGTAATATCCCGAAACCCCCCGAAAACTCTATAAATCAATTAAGTTCTTAGGATTATACCATGACACTACTTCTCTCACTTTATCTGGGTCTACTGATACTCATGTCTCTGAGATAACATGACCAAAGAAGTGAATCTTGTCCATCCAAAAGCAGAATTTAATGATTTTGGAATATAACTAATGCCCTCTCAGTTTACTCAAGATAATCTCAAGATTGGTGGAATTTTCATCTCGAGTGTGAGAGTACCCCAAGATATCGTCCATAAAGACTACAACCAAAGAATACATGTAAGGATAGAACACTAAGTTCATCAGTGCCATGAAAACTACAGGCACATTCGTTAGACCGAACGACATAACTACATACTTGGGTAGACCATTCCTGCTCTGAAAGGCTATAAGAGTTATAAATAATGGTCTAACGTGAATTTGATGATAACTAAATCTTAATTGATTCTTAGAGAAAAATGGGGCTCCTCAAAGCTGATCAAAGAGATAATAAATCCACGGAAAGGGATATCGGTTCCTTATCATTAACTAGTTCAGCTTCCAATAATACACACAACGTCTGAGGGTATTGTTCACCTTCTTCCCAAACAGGATTGAATAACCCCATGGAGAAATGCTGGGTTGGATGAATCCCTCTTCATGGAACTCCTATAACTGATTCTTGAGTACCTGTAATCCTGACACAGAAATTCGATAACGAGGAATGGACATCGTTTCCACTCCTGAAAAAATCTCAATAGAGAAATATACCTCTCACTATAGAGTAAACCCAACAATTATTCTAGAAAGACATCACTAAAATGATCCACCACTAGAGGAAAGTCCATCTATAAAGTCCCCTAGTCATCCAGACATAAAATAGAAATTTAGGCTATAATTCCTCCCAACCCAGGATGCTCAAGTTTCATTCTACTCACCTAAATAACACATTCACCCTTGTGTAGAAAAGGAACACCTTCTGGTGAAGTGAAACTCACCCTACGAATATAGTAGTCAACAAAGGCTTGGAATGAGAACAACCAGTCCATCCAAAGAATTAAATCTAAGTTTATCATTCCTTTAACATAGAGGTCCCATAAGAAGTGACTCCCACCAACCTCAAGAGGTTACTCCTTGCACTAACGTACACTAGCCTCCATAAGCCCCAACAGAGTGTATAGCATAATAGCATCCAAAAAAGTAAACAGAAAATACCCAAGGATCTTCACAATATCAACGTATATGAATTTATTGGAATCCACTGTATCAAAAAGAAAAGAATCTAAAATCGAGGAGACTAGAATCGTACCTCTAACAATGCAGTTTCCAGGATCCTACTTCTACTAGGTCTGCTCTGCTGAAAAATTATAACATGTACCATGGCCCTGTGACCCTACCTGACTTCCCTGAGTGGGTCCACCCAAAAATTGCTGAAAACTAGATAACTGGCTACATTGACCACAAAGTCCTCCTTGTCCTGAAAGGACAAAAGAACTCCAGTTCCCTGACTGATGATAAACTCTTGGTCTTACTCTTAAACATGGAGTCATAGTAGAACCCTTATCACTAGGTAATAATGAGAAAAATAGATAGAAACACTAAATATAGCCCATCTTTGCGGAAGTTCAGAACTCAACTGGGTCTCTTGGGAAATTTGGTTTCATATGGCCACTCTTCTCACACTGGTATCATACCACCTGGATTCTTGAAGGAGTATCTCTTCAACTCATATATTTGTCTGTAGACTCCTAGTGGTGATTTCTACTATTAGTCAAAGGAATACCATCTTTGGATGCCTAAATACCTTGTCTCACAGCTCCAAACTACCTAATATTACGCTCAGTGATCAGCACCTCGTTTACTGTAAAAGATATGTAATTTAACCTGAATATGTTCACATGGGATCAGATGTCAATAACGAGACCATCCTCAATCATCCTGGACATAAATAAATTATCACACCCAGATTGGGTGTGAAGTGTTGCTACTCTGTGAAATAAGAAGAATACTCCATGACTGAAATAGTACCATGTTCCAGACCCATGAACTCTTAGCATTAGTCATCCATCAAGGTCTCCAAGTTGAAATAGTCATAGAAGGTCCCTTGTAAATAATCCCAATCCATAACTCATTATTTTCCCACCTATGAAATCATATCCCACCATCTCTTGGAATATTCTCAAAGCATGTAGGTTGTGAGCTTCCCCCTCCTCTCAATATGTGTCTCGAGATTCTTAAAGATAGACAACATGGATTATAACCTTGAATCTAGAGCCTGAGGAACTCCATCCCCTAGGAAAGTGGGAGAATCTACTACTGAAAATCCCATGTCAACTCTTCCATAGACAGAGCAGGATGAAATTCTCCCTAGAACGTCTGCATAAACGTCATGATGCCTTCTCAAAACAATGCCTCAACACCTCTATATAGTATAATAGCTGGTGCCAAGACAAGCACGAACAGAGGATCTACTGGTACTCCCTAATATACCATTATCGGTGTCTGATCATAGCACTATATCTGTCATACAAATGAAGGATGTCTTAGTGTAATTACATTGCGAGGTCAAGCACACACTATATTTTAATATTATTGAGGACGAAAACATAGAAGTGAAATAAAGGAACAAGATAATAGAACATTAATGTTTATCAAAACAGGGTTACACAACGTGTATATCCTCCACATGGCATGTTCCCTCATGTTTCAACATGGGCATGTACCTCTACCCAGCATGGTCGTGTAACACCCATACACACAACGCGTTCATTTTATGACACGGCATGTACTAGATTTTTCCCTCCTTCTTGATATCTTCTACATAGCTAAACCACACTGTTTTCTCCTAGGTAACACTACACGATATTTTGAACCTTATAAAAAGCGTGTTCTACACAAGCCTTAACCACCCATGTCATTAGTCACATGGGCCGAGACACGGTCGACTTCCACATGGCGTGTTCAAGCTAGACAAGACGTGTAATTCTAAAAAAACATCCACCCATGCCATTAGTCCCATGGCCAGATAAATGGGCTCTAAAACACAATATGTACTCCAAGTACACGACATGTTCTACAAAATATTTACCAACCGATGTCTCTGTTCACACAGTCAGTCACACAGTTACAAAATCTAAACTGTGTGTACACACAGTACACAGTGTGTACTTGAGAAAAAAATTTCTTATTGAACAGAAGAAAACTTGGTGTGTGTTCATAACATCACACATCATGTTGTCTCGGGTTCTTTACGATACGCCTCTGAAAATTCTACAAAACCCTTAAAACATTAAATTTTTTCCATGGAATGACAATTTATGACTCATATGAGCCCATACTCCCACAAATCGATGTTTGGAATCCTTATTCACACCATACAAGAAAAAATTAAATTAATGTTCATAAATAATCCCCCAAATTATAATCCAAGAGATCTAATAACACATTGGGAACCAAATTTTGGCATCTCTCCAAATGATACTTTACATATCACCAATACCCTATCATATAATAGGTATTCTAGAAATGCATCTATCACAACAACATGATTTTGTAGCAAAACATCAATCACAACAACATCCAATCAGTAATGCATCCTAAATTTCATGGAAAAAATGCATGACATGTGATCTATAGTGAGTACCTATAAGATGTATGAGATAGAATACCCTCATCTCATTGGGTTGAAACAAAAATATGACCTCACTAAAATAAACGATAACAACACAATACATGTGAATCACCCAACAGTGAAATCAAATCAACTTTAACAATTGAAAAACTAGAAAAATAGCAATATTCGAGGAAACATAGATTTTCCCTATACACAGGTTAGATAATCCTAAGAACATCTTATTAAAAATGACCTAATACTTCTTATCCCTTTCTATAGGCTCCAAATATTTATACACTTATAAAAGAACTCATTTGATAGAACTTTATAATGTCCCAAATCTAGGTTCCACCCAAAGGTTCCATGTACCCAGTGGGTCACATACCCTCAAGCGCATTTCCCAAAACACTAGAGGCTCACAACTAGTAGTGAGGGCCTTGGGTGTGATAATGGTAAAACTATTACCCCATTGGTAGATTAACACAGCAGAAACAATTATTAAATGAAAACAAAAGCCTTAATACCATACAATAGAAGTAAACAGTGGAAGAAGAATAATAAGTAAACAATTAGAGTGAAAATATAAATGATGCATTCCACATATGTCTAGGAAAGTATCCAAACAAGTCAAAATTCTATAAGTAAAGTACTAAACCAAAGTAAAAAAGAAAACATGTAAAATCCGGCAGCATCGTAAGCCTTAACTTGGTCCATTTATCTCTCTCTCCGCATTAATCAAGTAACTGTTGAAGAAGGGTGTTCTCCCTTATCTATACTTTCAAACATATAATATGTTTGGGACAAAAAACATAAACTAAATAGGGTTTCAGAATAATCCCAATAGAAATCCACCAAAATATCTGTGCCAAACTATCAGGGAATACATATAGCACACAATATGGAAAATGAAGTAATAAACATAGAAGTACTCAAAAGTAAACAATCGTAAAGTTTCCAATTAAATTCATTTTAATTAATTAATTCTCCAAACCTTTGAATAATATAATTCCATGATCTATCCTAATCTCGGTATCCCCTTAGTAATAGAAAAATGGATGTCTTAGAAGACCCTCTAACAATAAAGTAAGACTGAGTCCAAGCTTGTGTTTTGGCTTGGAAGACCCATCCCAATCAAACAATAATTCCCAAGAAACCCTCTGGGAAATACCTCACATTTAACCCATCTAGTTCAAAATATCACAAATTAAATAGAGATATCATGACCCTCTAAGGAAGCTCACAAAGTCTAACTCATTTGGTCTCAGGAAGAAACACTCTCTGAGGAATCACTAACTATCAATTCCCCATGTTGTACTTTAGTGATAAACTATAGACTCTATAAGAAAGCATTCAATGTCAATTCACCTTGTAGTCTCATAATTGTATACTATAGACACTCTGAGGGAGAACTCACCATCAATTCCTCAAATTGTCTCACAATGTAAACATAACAGAAACTCTAGGGAAGACCTCAATGTTAATTCCCCCAATGGTCTCACTACACCAGGTTCTCATAGACTTGTGTAATACAATCTTGCACAAATGATATCCAGCAGCCCAAAGTAATCTCAAATACTACATAGATAAGTAGATACAATCCATAACACATACATTTAACATGAATCAATTTAGAAATCAATCCCAACCTAACAAGAAGCACAAGGAACATGGTCTGCCACTTAGGAAACCTAGACCAAATGGTCATAAACATTCCAAACAGAAGACTCACCCATGGGGTGTCCCCTAAACATGGAATTTAGCATAACATATCAACAAAAACCCTTAATAAATATATAAATCTAAGGTAGGCAATAACATGGTTCAATTACTTAACACGAAATACCCAAATCAAGGGTAATCAGAACATAGGCATATATGACTCAAATAATAACCCAGAAAGGTGACAAACCGCCTACCTAGACATTGTATAATGATCACTCATGAAATCCATCCCTCAAATAAGCCTAGAACATCGTAAATCTATAAAAATGTCAAAAAAAAATTCAACCTTGAATAAACCAAGAGAGAGAATTAATTAGGAAGAGAGGATCGAGAAGAAGTAAGAAATCACTGGTGGAATTCCAATGCACCCGCTGGAGTTCGAATCAGGACTTGGATGGAGAAATGGTGGCTCGAACATTGATCATCACTCTTGGTTTCTCCTAGATGAAATGAGGTTATAAGAAGAATGTTCTAGATATTATACATGACAACATTCCAATTAATGAAATAAAAAGAAAATTGCATGGGGTGTTTATTTAATGTACATGTCGTGTACATGACTCAACCGACCCCCACTTTAGGTGGTCCAAACGGCCATGTACCTGACCTTTACATGGCCACTAAACGACTACATGTGACAACCGGTTACACAGAGTGTACTCAGTAGTACACATCATGTAGATAGGAAAATTTTAAATTCTTTCTTTTTCCTCAAAAATACCCAAAATCAAGATCCATAACTAAAAATAAAATTTGGGTTCTTACACTTCTCACTTTAATTACTTTCCCAAATGAGGAATATTTTATATAAGGATATCTACCAATTCTTAGTTATAAGTAAATTTGTTGTCCCTTTGAATTATAGTGGTTTTTAATGAATAAAATTCTCTATCCTTGTTACACTACATTCTAGATCAATAGGATGCTCCAAACAGGAAAGGATATTACTTATAACCCGGGTCAGCTACCCCAAAATAGTATTAATTTTCATAGCTCTAACTATAGAACCAACTCCAGCATCATTATCTTTCTCGTGTGGGAAATTATACATGGATTATGAGAATTGATTTCTTTCCATTAACTTTGATATGTGCCATTTATAGGATACTAAATTTACTAGATTAGATCATAACATTATGAATCAAAATGTATAATTTTAAAACTAGTGAAATACTAAACATTAGTTAAAATGTTTTTTTCTAGCTAATATAATAGTCATAAAATTTATTTAATTATGAAAGATCTAAATCATAATAATATTTTCAAATCATTCATAATTTTTTGTAAAAAAATTTGAATTATCCCAAGAATATTCCCCATGCATGTAAAACTAGTTGTGAAGTAAGGATACACTCATTTGCACCAAAATGGTGGCTAAGATATACTCAAGCCAAATTTTATTAGGGTTATTACCCCTATATGCATATATTAAAATAAAACATCCACTTATAGTATCTATATAGGTATTTATTTATATGGAAATAACATAATATCTTCCTTACCAAAACATTATGATGTTATCTTGTACTTAGACTTAACTTTAATGTTATCCATAGGGTTATATCTCATAATAAAGGATTTCATAAATCTAGTTCCCAAGTATTCCACTAAATATTATTTGATACCAACTATGAATACACACACCCAAGTATCCCATAGTTTGTGTATACGTTTCAATATTAGTACTAGATTCAAGTGATTTCATCCCAAAGGACCAGATAGTTTAGTAGTCTTAGAAAACAATAAACGTACACAAATCCCACATTACATTTAAAATCTAAAAATACCACATAGTATATTTTATTTTAACACTATTATAATGTTTAACGCATCCCTTTATAGTTTACATAATACACAATTTGACATCTTGGGGAAAGTAATCATACGGAAGGGGTGAGCTCAGATGCTCAGTAAGGGTATGTGTACAATGAATGAAAATAAGGAAAGAATAATATGTAAAAAAATAAATGATGATCAAATAATTTGATATAAAAAATTATATGAACTATAAAATTTTCTATGGATATCAAAAATATTCAAATAAACACATGGAAATTAAAAATTGATTTCATAATGATGTAATGCAAAATGTTGGGCATCTGAAATTTATCATTGAGTCCTCATTCCATAACATCTTACATAAATGGGAAAGGAATCAACTAAATACCCAATCTAGTTTGTCTCTAAGACATACTAATTAATAAAGGGGATATATAATTTTTGTCCCCACCTATCACATAATAATTATAATTAATTCATTATATGAATAAACAACATAACATCACCAACATGAATTTAATATAAATAACTATCTTCATTTGAGGAACTAGTAATGGAATATCAATATATTTTCTAGTCAAACTATTTATTAAAAATACATATAAATGTGGTGTATGGTATCATTATATTATATCCTTATCATAAAATTCAGTAATGTGTTATGACATGGATAAAAATACCTTTAAAAGTTCACTTGAAATATTCTTGGGGAAATTACCATTTTCTTATTGAAATCACTTATTTAAAGTATAAAATATTTATCTAATAATAAGGAAACCATTTTCTCTAGAAGTAACCCTGTAAAAATTTAAGTTTCACTTAAAATTATTGATTGGTCATGAAGTGGGAAATTTCATTCATTTCATATAGGATAAAAAACATTCCTATTTCACTTTTGTAAAAAGGTCAACAACACCTCATTAGGAAAATGACAATAATATTACTATTAATCCATTTTTATTAAAGTAAAACGTGAGAAAAATTTATTTAATAAATCATTACATAATGTTTAAAACATTCCTTTATACATTTTACAAAAACTAAGTACATGGAATAAATTCAATCATTGCTGAGTAGAAAAATAATGTCAGTTTTATTTGAAAAAATTATTTTAGTATCTCGAGTACATAGTGAAAAATGAAAGGAGAACATATAATTATTATAAATAACCATAGAATAAGATAATATATTGGGGTTAAATGAAAAACATATAATAATTCTACAATCAGAAACTTAAACATAAAAAAACTTAATATTGATGATATTGTGAAATAAAACCTTAACTCAGGTATAACTTCCACTATACATGTTTGAACATCCGATATAATAAATATCTATTTATTATAAATATATTCTATAACCATGCGGAAAAAAGCACTTGGAATCTAGGCCACTACAGCTACTAACACCATATATCCTATAAACACACAAGCGTTTAAGAAGAGATACATTAATTACTTCATTTATTTTTGTCATTTCATTCCATTAAATAAATTATTATCTATTAATTAACCATTCAAAATATTACACATTAAGTTACATTAATCATCAGAGTAAATTCCATTCCCTCTGGGCATAATCCCAACCGAGTCCACAATTTTACAAGATTGACATCTTTTTAGAATTCTATTTCTAATAGAACTAACCTCAAGGGTTAAGAATTATTTATTTCTTAATAGAAAAAATCTATAAAATAGTTAAACAATGAAAACTATCCTATTATTCCACTAGGAGAAAACATGCCACCAAACACATATAAGTTCCTTGAGTAGTGGGGAAATTAATATAGATAATCTACTAACAAAAACATTAGTTATTAAATAGGTATAGAAGTGCATATCCAATCTCTAAAAATCTCATAAATAGGTTATCCCAACATTGACCCCTTTCATAATATCCAGTTTAGTCACCAACAACCACATGCATATCCCTAATGAATCTCTCCATTATAAGCATCAACATTTTCCACATCATCTATGCCTCCACACCCCATATCACATAATCCATCCCAGCCTCATCCATCCTTTGATTACAACACATTTGATCCTCCCATACATATATCAAATCGTATAGAGAATATCACATCCATATCACATAAAAAATAGCACAAAATAAACACGAATACCCAACAAGGGAATCTAGTCCCTAAAAAAAGAATCCAACCATCACACACAAATAATATCTCATGGCCCCAAACACAAGGTACTCAGCATCAAATGAAGATGGGAAAATTAGGACAAATAAATGATCTTTATCAAACATATGGTTTTTATTACATCTTAAATTTAAATGTTCCATTAATCACATGTTCCAACTACATGCAACCAATGGAATCCAACTATTACTTTCTATCAAAAGATAAACATTCTGGGGGCATTAATACCATTTCATTATAATTCCTTTTATAATTCTCTTCAACAAGCATTATAATTCTTTCCAGTATTTATCAATTCCATTAACACATGTAAGATCCCATTTTATTAAGCATGCACAATGCTTCAATTTTATTGTAATAAAATTACAAGAAACAACTAATTCAAACATCATACTTCTTTAATTATTATGAATCTAATAAATTATCTACTAATTTCATATTCATAATATTTACCACATTCCATCATCAATAACATGATAATACATAGTATAAAAATACATGATGACATGCACAACATAGATATCACACTATCTACCACATCAAGAGGCAAACCATTATCACAAAACAAAGTGATTCGACGTGAGATCACTAACCAATTCAAGATTATTAAAATTAAATAATTATTAGTTTCATTATATTTCCACACAAAGGGATGAACCATGTATTATTTACTATTTCACTTAAATAAATAGAAGAATAAAAAATACCCTACCTTGAAGGAATCAATTTTCTTCGCATAAGAATTAAAAACATTTTGGATCTTGATCACCTCTCTGGGAAAAAGTTTCAACCCTTAAATGATTCCATGACACTCTCACCAATAAATAAATAATAAAAACTCTATTAAAAAAATTTATATTATCTTATATCACATTAAAAATAAACAAGAGGAACCATATGGAAGAACCATAATAGAAGAGGTATAATGTACCTTAGATCACCACATATCGTAGGCAAAAGGATAGGGATTGGTCCTATTCAGAAGGAGTTCAATATTCTTAAGGGTAGGGTCACTGACCTCCTAGAAATTGAGATAATTAATAGGGTTTGATAAAAACCCATTCTGATACAACATTTATAGGATCATTTTATAGTGGATTTACATGGATTGAAACCCTTTCATTTCATGTAAATGTTAGGATTTATATCTTTACAAAATATTCATCACCTCAAATGATTTAATCTTGATAATTTATATTTTATGTTGCACTCTGTGAACTAGTATTACACAAGTCGGGAACTATGAATAAATGACATGAAACACTTACACACTTCGAATTCTCCCAAATTCTAGATTTTTAGTAGAACCCCTCCAGACTCACCTATGACCTCATCTGAGCACCATGAGCTTCAGAAATATGTGATGGGTTAGAATACACTAATATGATCCCTTACATTATGTACCCCTAAAAATTTATCATCCTTGATAATCCAAAATCAAACCCAAAGAGGAATAAAAAATGGGTTTTCAAAATAAAAACACTAAGATATACCTCTTATAGACCTCACAAGCACAGGAGATCAACCACATCATCGAATAAACTGTGAAAAATCACACAAATATAATAAGTAGTTCATAATAACTCTCTCATCGGATATATGACATTGTAATTCAACAAGAATTACTAATCATTTTAGGTCAAGTCTATCAAAATAATCGTAACTAGAGAGAAATTTTATATGAACCTCCTATAATACCCTATAAGACCAAGTAAACTCTACACCTCTCCCATTGTCTAAGGATATTTCCATGAAACAAACACCGCTTTATTCTATGTATCAGAAAATACTCCCTATTGTGATACAACATATCCCAAGAAATAATCTTCAAAATCCAAGAAATTACAATTTAAAAACTTTTCTAATATCTTCTCCTCAAGATGAACTCCCATGATAGTATGCATTTAATTTACATGATTCTCCTTAAATTATGAGTACACAAGGATTTAATCAATTAAAACCACCAAGAAAATATATAGTAACTCTATAAACATTGAATTCGTAAACCCCATGAAAATGGATGGAACATTCATCACACCAACAATCATAATAATGAACTCATAATGCCCATGAAAACAAAGGAAAGTAGTATTATAAATATCCACCTCCTTCACCAACATCTAATGATATCTTGACAGAAAATCCATCTTCAAAGACCAACTTTATTCCCTCAGTTGATCAAATAAATCAATAAACCATGGAATTAGATAGTGGTTATTAATTGTATATTGGTTTAAGAGATGATGATCCATAAAAATACAAAAACTAAAATCAGCATTCTTCATGAACAGAACTGGTACAACCCAATGATATATAGTTGGTCATTCAAAAACTACATAAAAATAGATCACCAAGATATACTCATAATACCCAAAACTCAAAAGGTTCCATCCTATATAGAGACATTGAGATAGGATACATGCTTGGTTATAGCTTCATCCCAAACTCAATCTCTCATTGAAGGGGTGACAATACAATCTACCTTAAAAAAATATCCGGGTACTTTTTCGTAACCCTATGAAACACCGACTGGTCAACCCCTAACAAACTCAACATCAACTAGACCATCAAGGTTGAGATGGATGGAACCCACCTATGACCCATGTGAGGGTCTCTCTCACCAAAAAACATCATTGCCACTCCATCAGCATCATAAAAAGAAAACCATCCATAAGAAGATATCCATGATAGCCCACACATAATATAACTGATCCTTATTGATGATTATTTCATATGAATGTATCAATAAATATAGAAAATATCTTGAATATCACTGCTCCCCAGCACTAGCTCATTATATCTACATAGTTCATACTAGTCACCTCGACCTCCAACTATCATAGCCAATTCCAGGGGTGCAATAAGACTATCTACCTCAAGTCCCAAACTATGCATAATGGTAGGGGATATAAAAGAGTGTGTTTCTCCTAAATCAAAAAATATGTACCCATGTAGAAAACAAAAAAGGGTATCTCAGATAATACCCGCCTCATCATGAAATGGATGAAGGTGAACATGGCCTTCTATACATCCTTTATAAACCTACTAAGGACCAACTCCATGACCATGAACTTCTATATAAGGATATA
The DNA here is from genome assembly GCA_963277665.1 of Viscum album. Taxonomy (NCBI): domain Eukaryota; kingdom Viridiplantae; phylum Streptophyta; class Magnoliopsida; order Santalales; family Viscaceae; genus Viscum; species Viscum album. Next base: position 870,060,577 of record OY728161.1, on the reverse strand, counting down.
GAGAATCTTAGTGTTGTACTCTTCCAACCCTATCTCCCCTCTTCTGATCCCAAACAAAAGCATCGTACTAAATATACCAAATATGAAACTGCATCAAGGGTAGAATCTAAAGCGAAACACCTAATAAAAAATGAATATTTAGAAAGGTTGGGAAATATCACCATTGATAACCTCATACTCCCTAAGAATAATATGTGTCTGATCCCTTGGAGATGTAATGAGTGCTACCATTCCTAGAGTAATGAGATGGTGAGGGTTGGGTGAAACCCCCAACTATCTGAAAACTCTTCTATCCTAATAAATGGGAACCCCAGAGAAAAATTCTACTTCACAATGAATCCTGATTATTCCCCTCTCATGACAATATATTTCTATCTAACGTCCTTTCAATAACCTCTACTCTCTCAAACACCTAGAGATACATCTTCAATATAAATGGTGTGACCTAACATTGGATCACTATACACAAATCCTCCTCAAAATGTCTCACCTTGGTGTCCTCATCTGGAAATAGTTTTGACGCATTTTCATGATGGATCCAAAAATAGATCCCTAACTCTAAATTTCTATAACTCTCCTTATAAAGGGTAAGAATCTCCATGAAATTGGGGACCTCTATAGTAAAATAAAAGAATTCTTCTAAAAAAATCCTCTTAGAAATTCTCCCATGATGTTGCCAACTCCAAGTGATTTCTAATTAATAAGAACCAGCACTACATCACTAGTCCATACAACATCGCCACAGCTAAACTAACCAAGCGCTTCCTCCGAGAATGGATGGAACTGAAATATATCTCAAACTTTTCCAACCAGTCTTCTATGACAGAATCTAAAAGAGATCACATATACATTTGTAGACTCTGGTGATGAAACTCTCCAAGTGGACTCTTCTAAGTATTATCATCATCATCCACCACTATGTGGTGATCTATAAAAACATCTTTCTAAAAATCCTCAGCATGAACCTGATGAGGATGTCAACTTAGAACCATTCCTATAAAAATAAAAAATTATTAAATCTCCTAAACCAAGAATAAAAAATACATAACATTAATTAACTTTTTTTTCATTATGTTAATTTGTTAACCTATCCCATGGTCAACATATTTCAAACAATGGCGCATAGGAAAATTAAGCATAATTCTTTCATAGGTATCCACCCTATAACTAGTGTCACTTAATTGATTAGGATCATTAAACTGAAGGGACCCCACATCATGTCAAATGGTCCCTAAATACTTATCTCTTAGCTAGTATCCCATGTTTACACTACTTACTAAACTTAACTAACATGGTTTCCCTACCAAACCATGAAATCTATCCTATTATTAACTGCAAACATTATCCAATCCCCCAAACATAACATTTTATACCACTCTATCATGACCCCCTCCCCCTAAAGGTACCACTCCTAGAGAGCCAATGAGGGAAGGGAGATGGTGATGGCCCAACTCCCACCTCGAGTAGGCACTTGATTGGTGACTATCATTGAGGGTATAATAATAATACTTATGGGAGATATTACCCTCTAATATATCATATGGAATAGAGAGATAATAAATATACACCATTCAATACCTTTTCAGGCATATATATATATATATAAAGAAAACCCAAGTGTAAATATCCAATACCATATAATAATATAATAATTGAATGGTGAACTATAACCTTCAATAGGTAAAGAATGAAGTGGCCATGAAGCCCAAAATACTCCATAAAAACCAAGAGATAGTAATATCTAGCCCGATCATCGACCTTCTCTGTTTGAACAGAAAAAAATTTTATATATTTTGGGAGAGAATAATAGTATTTTAAGTGGAATCCTCCCTAGAGCTTCTCATGGATAAGATAAATATAAAATTCAAAATTATAGTGAATAACAGAAAACATAACTCATCACAAAACTAGATAATGGGCTATTTCCATGGTTCTAAACTATGAAAATAGGGCCCAAAACCATGGTTGAAGGCTATGGCCACGGTTTTTACCATCCTTGGGTGCTATCCTCATGGAAATAGGTTCTGACCTATGGCCACAGTTTTAACCATTGAAGTAGGTGTCCTATTGCCACAGTTTTGAAAACCATGGCAGTAGATGACTATGTTGTCAACTATGGTAGTTGACCTATGGCCATGGTTTTAACCATGGAAATAGCTGGCCTATTTCCATAGTTTTAACAATGGATATAGCCCTAGAAATTGTGACAATATCCTAAAAATAATTTGGGCCTAGATGTATTTTATCCCAAAACCTTACCATTACATTTTAGTTCCCAAATAACTACGCCACAAAGGATTTGTGTGTATATATATTTATATAATATGTTATAAATATTATTAAAAACCAAGGCAATATCCTGAAAACCAAGGAAATAGTTCTTCTCGCAATTTTTTTTCGGGAAATATTTTTTCCCACACAAGGGAAGGAGACCAATAGCCACGATTTTCAAAACTATGACAATAGCCCATCGAATAAAAGGTCCATAGCCACCATTTTGGAAACTGTGGCTATAAGCCATGAAAAGAAGACCTATAGACATGGTTTTAAAATTGTTTCGATAGGACACATATCTATAGTTGTATCCACTTATAGACATTATTTTTAAATCGTGGCTATAGGTATATGGTTGTATCCTGTTTTTCTAGTAGTGTCACCTACACAGTTATACTAAGTTCCTTGCCTCACCATAGAAAACTCTTACCATGTATATATTACACGAGATCATATAAAATGATAATGAAATTTCATGGATACGCCACTCTCACTTCTCCATTAGTACTATATTCTTCCCAAATTGTTTACATCCCATGGCATCTCTCCCCAAAATAATTCCTCCCAAAGACACATGGGAAACAAATCACTACAAAAACCTCATGCATCCCATCATGGAACTATCCAATCCACATATCCATATAGTAAAAAAGTATTTTATATGATCTATCATATCATGTATGACATGTATCATGCATAAGGTGTTATAGATCAAGACAATATATCCCAAACACAATGTAAGTACCTCAATTGTTCACAACCTATACACACAATACCAACAATAATATTTTGGATACTACATCAAGAGAAAAATTTGAGTGAAATTACCACAATCCCTAAAAGTCCTCTACAAAATTATATGGGAAAACTAACTTCCTTTCATACATGAACAAGTAACTACCAATATAATAGAGTGGGATCATATTGGGTAATCATCCATCCATCCTGCCATTGAGATATTGGGGAAAAATATCCTCCCAGAGACCATTGGGTGTTAGCCACCCTAACAGACTAGGGTGGGGCAGCATATAAAATTACAAAAAATATAATATATAATATATCTCATAAACAAACTATGGGAATGATCTCGTCTTAGAATAAGCTTCATCTAACATCGATCGGACTCCCAATTTCCACCATTTAGAGCAGATATCTTAAAATCACGAAAACATTTAAAAAGATATAAATTAATTACATCTTTCCTTTTTATAATTTTCTTTTGTTAGATAATTTATCATCCATTTATTAACTATTAACATTATTACACATTAAATTACATTAACAATTATATTAAATCTCCTAATGTTCGAGCATAATAATGACCAAGTCCACAATTTATTAAGATTAAATTAGTATCATCATTTGAAATCCAACACCACCAACACTGTGGGTTAAAAATTATAAATTATTTATTAGCATTATTACATAAAAAATACTCTAGAAAAAAGATACTAATATACAAAAAATAGGAATCATTCAACCAATCACATCTAGTTGCCTCAAGTAGTAGGGAACGGAATGAAAATAAAAATAAAAAACATGGCCATCAAGCATTAAACAGATTTAAAAGTGAACATCCAACCTCTATGCATCACATCAATGTGTAATCCCAACCTTAACTTGTTCCATAATCTATGGTGATATCCATAAAATACACATGCATATCCTCACGTGTCACTCCATCCCAGGAATCAACTTCTACCACATCATCTGGTCTTGATCATCAAACAACACATCAATCATCCCAAAATCATCCATCACATGCTCATATCACATTTGGGATCCCCACCCCATATGACATCGTATAGTGAAACTAAAATCTGGAACACATCACAAAAACATCAGGAAAAACAATCATAGTAAATATCAAAATCTATAGCCTAAAAAAGGTATCCAGCCTTCACACATAGATGATCTTTCATAGCTTCAGTCTCAAGGAACTCATAGTTCATAATAAAATAGAACATTAATGCCTTATAATACATCTTTATCCCACAAGTGGTTCTTACTCCATCATCAATTTTCCAGATTCATTAATCCCTACTTCCAACAATGGGGAACCTATGATATTAATCATTAACAATCTATCCAAAGTTAAACATGCTTTTAGTATTAAAACAATTATCAATGTCATGCCTTTTATTATTATCATCAAAAAACCATTACCATGCTTCACATTATTTGTCCATTTCATTATAACATGTAAGATCACAATAAATTATGTATGTGAAATTCATCAATTTGATTATCATAAAAATAGAAGAAACACCATTTAAAAACCTACATCTTCATTAATTATTCTTTAAGACAATTAATTCTCAAGTAATTATAGATTTACATTATTTAGTAGTTTCCAAAAAGAACACCATGTTAATCCATATCTTAATAAGACATTCTATTAATAATAGAATATATATCAAGCTATCTAGAAAATCAATAGGCAAACCACTATCATGGTATAAAAAACAACATGCGATCACTAAGTGATTAATTTTTAATCTAGTTAATTCATTATAAGGTCAGTTAAATTTCCATCCAAAGGGATAAACCATGCTCAATTTAAGATTTTAAATAAATAAATTATAATAATCAATGTATCATTTACCTCAAAGGTGTTATTATTCTTCGCATGATAAGAGATCAATGATGTTTATCCTGATCACCTCAGCCACAAGAATGTCAATCCCTCCAAGGACATCATGGAAAAACCTAACCAAAAAAACCAAAAAAATCTATTATAAATATGGATATGATCCTCAATTACATGGAAATCAGAAATAGTATCCACCATATTGAGGTAATATAAAGAGAATAGGTATAACATACCTCGGATCACCACATGCTAAAAATGGAAGCCTAAGGATTGATCCTCCCTAGAGGTAATCAAAAATTTCTGAAGAAATGGTCAATAGTCACCTGAAAATTAAGAGATTCCATGTTCTTTGAGTAAAACTATATCACATACATCATTTATAGACATTCTTCATAGGTGATTTAAATGGTGTGAAACCCTTTTACATTGTGTAAATTTCGAGCTTCAGATCTCATCCAAAATTGTGTGGCCTCGACAGATTTAATCATGATTATTTACTTGTATTATAACACCTCATGAACTAGACTTAAAAATCCATGAACTAGAAAGAATATATTTTAAACACTTTTAATCCATTTATTCTTCCTTCATCCAACATTTACCAGCTAAACCCCTATAGACTCATTCCAGACCTCCTCTGATAACCATGAGAGTTTAATACACAAAAGGGTTCGACTATGTGGATCCATAACTTTATAATATAGATTAGTTTAAAAAAATTAATTAAATATATTAATTATTTATATAAAAATTTAATAATAATCAATGAATTAATAAAAAATAATTTAATGGTAAAAATATTTATTTTCCATAAAACCTTTTTTATGTGTGAAATGTGTTTCTTTCATAATAAATTAAATTAATAATAATTTATTTATTATATTAGTAATATATATATATTTTATATTTAATAAAATATTTTAACATTCATTTAATTTTTTTGATTAAAAAATGAAGGATGCTAAGGTCATTTTATGATTCAAAAATACATTTTCTATGAAACTGGTTTTTATTAATTTTTTGTGTGAATATTATAATTAATTTATCATATTTTTAAAAATTATATTTTATAAAAAAGAAAAGTTTTGGTAATCATAATATAAAAATTATATTACGTTGAAATTTTATAAATTTATGAATGGTTTATTTTTTCAGTGAATATTTAAAAATTGGGGCTTTTATATGAAACATTATTTCTCGTTCATGTATTTACAAAGTCTCTATTTATTTTTAATTGATTTTAGATTTTTATTAGTTAATTTTGATTAAAAAATGCAATAAATGTTATTATAATAAATATTAAACATGATTTATATATAAAACAATTTTACACTTAAAAAGGAATTTTATGGGAAACTATTTTTCATCACATTTTGTGGATTTGTTGTTTAAATAATTTCTTCCTCCTATAGAAATTGAATTTGAAAAAATTAAATAAATTATTTAAATCCTAATTTTTTAAAAAAAATTCTGACACTTTCAGGTTTGGTTATTATGAAGAGTAATTTTGGAAATAATTTAATTATCATGGTAAGAGTTAAAAGGGGTTCAAATGATAAAACTAAACATATACATGTTAAAATTAAATAAATTCTTTTTTGAGTTATATTATACTGTCATATGTTCACATTATTTCCTTTAATTTTAAAATATAACTCATTTTGGATCCATTTGTTTTGAATAATACATTAATAAATTTTAATATTTTAAAAAACGCCAAGTGTTTCCTCTCCCTCATATACAAAAGGAAATTATTTATTCTCTATTATTCACACATCAGGAGCCTCTTATATAATCAAATACCATAAAAAATAATTTACAATATTATTTAAATTATTACTAGAACTCATAGACTTCTCTAAATACCATTATTTTTAGGATTAAGTTATAAGATGAAGGAGGTCTCTCAAATTAGAGATATTAAACATATCTGAGCTATATAAATTTTATTTCTACTTCCACTATTTACAAACTCATTATATACATTAAAAATTGATTATAATAGTTTAATAAATACACTAAGATTTTATTATGATTATTTCATAACCAATTCCCACTTTCTTTCCAACAAATTGGAAATGAAAGTATCGCTCGTACGAACATGTGGGATACAACCTTCACATTGTAATAGGATTTTTTTTCCATCACCCCCACACATGGCTATTTATAATATTGTCTTTTAGGAATATATATGATATATATGATAAACTTATTATTTTATAATGATAAAATATTATTTACCATTCATTCTTTTTTTTATAGAAGATAAGAATAGTATTAATGTATACTTACATAATACAGTCTCCATGACCAGTGTAATTCATTTTTCTATGTATACCTTTGAGGTAAGGGTGTATGTTACACTCTCATCACTTTTCAGGATTGTCTATGATAAAATTTGGTTGAGGTAAATTTTATCTATCTTAACCTTTAAAACCCATGTATTATCTTCTGATCTGGTTAGTCTAAGAATTTTAAATTATTAATTCAATTTTATCTCTTTCTTACTAAAAATAATCAATAATTTTTAAAAAAAAATAAAATTCGACCATATTTCTTCTTTGGTCAATGATATTTTTCTACAATATACGAAATCTTAAAAATGGTTTTAGGAATGTTTTTTACTACACATAAAATATTTTTAAAAGGTATTCTTCACTACCTTTTACATTATTTAAATAAATAATATGGAAAATTTAAAAAAAATTACGAACAAGTCTTTTCCTAGTTTTTATAAATGTGTGAAATTTATGTTCTATTTTATCATATATGAAATGAAAAAAATTTACCTCCATCATAAATATTATTTTATTAGAATATTCCTCTATAAGTTACATAGTTATTTTCAAAGAAAATTATTTTATCAATGTTATAGTAATATTTAGTTAAAATTTAATCAATAGAAAATAATATTTTCTCATGATTTGATACAATCATTTTAATAATATTTAAAGAATATTTTTCATCTATATCATCACCCTTTAAGGAATATTATGATTTACTTCAATTTATATAATCTATACTCTTTATATCGATGGTTTGTTATTACAATGATGAGATGTTTATAAAACAATTCTATTTTACACAGGTTATACTATATTGATATTGTGAATGTTTTATGATCTTATGGAACAAAAATGTATTTTTTTATTCTGTGATGGGTGTTCTTGGAATTTTGTATCCATCTAATGAATTATAAAAATACTTATATATCATGATATAATTACAAGAAAATATTTTCTTTTCACAATCCACTAAGGAGAATAGGTCGGGATATCTAATCCGCTATGATATGTGAAACATGTTGATATACTTAATTTGTTATGGTATGATGGTCTTATTAGTAAATGATGACATAAAATATTATTCTTATTCCTTTGATTAGTCCGCAATATTATGAAATTTTGTTATTTTTTTGATTTGACCTCATTACTTAGAATTTATTTTTTGATGATTCCCAAATCTTGGGACATACTAAAAATTTATGGAATGAATTGTTATTATGATATATTAATTATTGGGTATGATTTTCAATTGATAATAACATTTTCTCGTTACCTTATGCTTATTATATGATTATATATGTTTATTGATTGATATCTCTAGTGTTTACCCATACAGAATGTCTGAGCCCACCCACTATTATATTTAATTTTTCGCATGTTATGAGGAAGGATACTGAGTATGATGAGTCAAGAAGAGTACCTTAGGTAAAGAAAGATGATTCATATGGTGATGATTTTACTTAAAAAATATTTTTATGTATCTACTCTCTAAGTACACAGAACATAGCAGTTCTCAAGCATATGTATTTGGGAGATAAATTGAATATTCATCTAAAAGATTTTATATCTATGTATGAGAATTATTGGGTCACTATACAAAAAATCATCTAAACATGAAATTATTATAACTAGGTTTAATAATTTATTTCATAAAGCCTATTTACAATCCTCTTATTACTAAGTGTACACCAAATTGAAAAATACCAATATAATTATTATTATTTCCTTCATGGGAACAAAACTCATGGATAATATTAATATCATTTCTTAAAAATCTAGTTAATATTTAGTTAAGTTATATTAATTATATCATTACCACTAGACCCTTAACTCATTCTTCCAGACCTCATCATTATTTATCAAACCTTGAATTATGAAGATTTATTAAAATACATTAATATTATATAACTATTTGGTCAAAAAAAATTATATTTAGTAACTCATGAAATAATATTTATATAATACTTAACTCAGGTATATATTCTCTAAAATAACTTGTGACTAAATATATATAATAAATATAACATGAATAATATTTTTTATTTAGAAATTGATTATAATAATTGTTCTAATATTGAATTCCAATAGAATTTAACTAGGTCCTATATATACTTAGTATGTGGCCATCTAGCCCACTTTTACAGTTTCATTATTCTATCTTGTATAAATTCAATGATTATGATCTAAAAACATGCGAAGTAACTCGTTATTAAAAATGATAATATAAAAATGACACCAACCACAGATGAATTATTACTATGAAATGTAATCTATTTGAGTCAATATATCTTAATGAAGGCTTCTTTATTTCTTTCATCGCCCTTTATACTTGATATATCTTTCTTTTAATTTAATCAAATAAACTTGTTGATAAATTCACTAAATCCATATAGTAAATGGGATATTTTCATTCCAATAAAAAGTACGAGATACCTAATTTAATTAAATTTTAATGGAAAAAAATTCTTAACTTATATATTAATTTCATATAACTTATGACACACCCAAAATATCTTATCTTACAGTGAAATTTTTTTATAATGGTTATCATGAACACATCTAAGTGTGTGATAGGTGATTTACATTAATAGAAATATGATGTATATAGACCAATAATCAGGATTTTATATGGTAACATCCAATGAAACATATAACATATAGAATTGTAATGATTGGATTCATCCACATAAACTCTTTTATTTCCTATTACCAGGTAAAACCTTTATAAGAAAAAGTCTTAATTTATTATGATCCCACTACACCTGATATCCTACATCATCTATATACCATCAAATAGATTTTATCTATTTATAAAAAATATGTCTAGAATATCATCATATCACATCAAGGTGATCATCATAGTTAGGAACTATTATGGCCTTTCAATGTGTTAGATACTCTATGCAAGTTATAAAATTAATAACAATCAAAATAACACTCATCATGTGATAATATATTTATTAATATTCATGACCATAAATGCAAAGATAATTAAATGAACAAATTATCTCATTACAGTGATGATGAATATCATATTTACATATACATTATTCTATATTTCATTGTTTCTAATCCTAGTGAATGTTTATTTGAGGTTAATTATAACTTTTTTAGTTTTTAGTAATAAGTAGAGATTAGTTATAAAAATGGACTAATTATTTATTTTTAAGTATTTTAAGTTAGTTTTTTATTTCAATTTGAACCATTTTACACTAATATTAATTAGTAAATTTATTTTTAGTCTTGAAATCTTGATGGGGTAAATTTAATACAACTGTACCAAGATCCAAATCTAAAAATTTGAGGCCCAAATGAAAATCATAATTAAAATCTCAAAATTTGTACTTATTTTGGATGAAATTTAATATGGGGACTATATCTCATATATGGAAAACTGAAAGGTGCTGATATTTTCTAGGTAGACACAAAAGGTGTAGGTGAAAAAAATAATTAACTATGAAAGTTTTTGATCTATCCCCCAATATGAATAAAAATTCATAGGTATTTTTATATTGTAATTAATAAAGTCATGTATCGAAAAAATAATTCTGACTAAAACTATTATTACTTCACCCCAAAGAATCTAAATAAAATGAAATTTTGATTATGAAGGTACGTGATAGAGAGGAGTGACTTTTGAGTTTTCTTATTTCAATTATTAAGCCATTTTTTATTCTTATCAGGTTCAAACATTTATAGTATAATTTTTTAATCCCAAATAATCCCCTCTCTTGGGTATAGATTTGTAACTTCATTTACTTTCTGTAGAGTTAATATTAATTTAGTATCGAAGTAATGATTTTATTTTTTAGTATATTTATACATTTATAATACATATTATCTTTCACATTATCTCTTCTTTCCTAATTTCTTTTAGATTTCTCTATTGTGTTTCCCCCACTGTACTTCTCTTAGCTTCATGGTTGGGAGGGAAAACCACTACTTTGTATTCGAGGGGAGGAGTAATGATTTCTTGAGTTTTTTTATTTTTTATTTTAATATTTCATTTTTTAAAATAGATTATTTTTTCATTATCCAGCCTTTTATTTTATACTATCTCCTTCCCTTTTTCATCATTAATAATCTGATTTTTAATTATAATCCATCATATAGCGGAGTGGATTTTTTGTGATTAAGTGAGGTAGATTTTCCATATATAGTGTTCTTGGTGTATGATAATAAAAATTCAAAAACGAAAGTGTTGAGGTTTTTGTATTGATCTCATTATAATATAATATCAATAATTATACTTTTAATGAATATGTGTAGTATCCATATAAAGCCCAAAGGATAACAATAACATTCCTCTTGCTAATATATTTAATTTTTATTTCTTATTTTTCTTTAAATTTTTAATATTTATATTTATATAATCTACATAATATATCCCCCCCATTATATTAGTAAATTTTTTTATAATATTTTAATTGATAAATATGGATAATAGTATAATAGTGTTGTGTATATGGACTCCTTTTCAAATTTACTATGGATGTGAACTATATTTTATTCCTAGGTTAATAAAAATATTGACATGAGATTCATGAAAAATATATACTATCAATTTGGTGCAACTTATGGGGAGACCAAGAGCTTCAACAATCATTTTTTAAAAGTCAAAAAACTAATAATTTCAAAAACTAAAAAACATAATTACATATCTTTTATTTCATACCTCAATATAGAATCTTTTAGTGATTTTTTATAAATTTTCCATGATGATTATGTGTACATAAGTGATAATATTTTAAGATTCATGTTGAGAAAATTTACAAAAGATATAATAATTGAATATGAAATTGAAAAATCTTCCCAATTCCATTCACTTTATCAAAGCATTGAGGTTGGAACAACAAGTAGAATAATCCAAAGAAGTGAATTTTTTTCCACAAAATTTAAAAGTTATAGAATTTGAGGAGGAATTGATAGAGATTCAAGATGATCTATTCAGCCTCTTTCTACCATTTAATGAGGAGGATCCTGAATAATAAATTCTAGCTGATATAGTTGTGGTAGATCAGCATTAATTAGAATAATATTAGTCATATTTTTTTTAAAGTAGAAAATTTGAGTTATCTTATCGGATTTAAAAATTAAAAAAAATTCACATCAATTACTCTTTATTTAGTTTTAAAAACACAAAAACAAAGTTGTGGATTTTACTGAAAATATTTACGATATTAAATATCTACCTCCATTTTTGATAAACAAAATACAAATGGAACTCATGAAAGAAGAAGAATTTTATGAAATAATCTAAGTAGGTAATAATTTATTTAATTAAATTTCATCTAATTTTATTGATAATAAATTGACCACTAAATCCTAAGGTTTTTAAATATCTTATTTGGCCAAAATTTATTTTTCCCTAGAAGATGGATATAATTAAAAATATACTACTTCTGAGACCAAATTTATAGTTCAATTTCTTATGGAGATAAACTTCCATATTTATTTACTTGAAAGATGACATTTTTATATTTATTTTACTTGGTTTAATTCACTAGAAATTGAAATTATCCCTAAAATTCATCTTTCAAAAATAAAAAATGTAGTATCTTAGAATGAGTTGTTTTTTGATGAGGTTAATGAAGTGGTTGAGGTTGTGTCAAAATAAAAAGAGGAGGACCCATCCATTTTATTTCCCTCACTATACAAGGTGTAATATTTTAAAATGGGGATATAACATATACACTCTATCCATAGGTTACTTTGTAACCAGTTTAAAAGAATTCACATTGAAAGGAAAATGGTTTGGTGATTGATGATTAAGAAAAATAATCCACCTTTATATTATGGATAATATTTTCTAACTTCTTTAATAAAGATATTAAAAACCTAAAACCTACTTATGGGGTCTAAATAAACTTCTATAAAAATTATTTTCCTTTTTTTCTTTTTTTCTTTTTTTTCAATGAATTTATTTGGATTGGATTTGTTTTATCATATCATAATTGGCATTATCTAGGAGACTAACTCAAAGGAAGTTCTTCTAAAAAGTCAGGTTTTATTTATCTTTTATACATAATTTGATACAACCTAATTTTATTATTTATAAAGAGATGACAAATAATATTAGAATTAGAAATATTGTATCATAATTTTAATTTTTGGGTGTGGTATAAATCTATTTATTTTTTTCATGTTTTTTTTTCTAATTTTTCGTTTTCAGTGACTTTTTATGATAGAAATTTTACTCATAAATGTACTCATACATAATGAAACTTTTCAAGTTAGTTTTTAAGAATTCACTAATGTTTAAGATTTTGAAATTATTTTATTTTGATTGTGTTTTTCAATATCTATAATGATTTTTTTGGAAGTGGGAAAAGGATTTCAAATTGAATAAAAGATAGTGGGATTATAATTGTAACGTGATGAAACTGAAATTTTGAACTCTTTATTGTGTAATTTTTCCATCATGAAAAAAGAAACTCTATTTTTATTAGATTAAAATAATTATTGTATACATTTTATCCATCAGTTGTAATATCATAATCCAACAATTTTAGGTCATAATGAGACTCACAATTTGGGAACAATGTTTATGAACATGATGGATAAATTTTAATATGGAGCCTATACCCCAAAATTTTCCAAACAAGGGAAGATAACGTTTTTAATTTAGATATAGAATACATTGGGGAAGACTTAGATAACAGTGAAATATTGATATTTATCCTCTTTTATGGATATAAATTCACGGGAAATCAGTAAAATAGAATTAAAATATTCTCACAAATATAAACATTTTTCTATGTAAAACTAATACAATGTCTTCTACACAATTCTACAAAATATAATTTTATTCGATTTCATTATAATGAAACAGAGGAATAATTTTATACTTTACCACATTCCAATATTAATCCATTTATTAGTTCTAATGTGTTCTATATTTTGGTGGAAAATTTATATACATTAAACCATCCTCTCCTTTTATTATAAATTTGTATCTATATTCCATTTTAATAGATTTAGTAATTTTTGAGTTTCTGAGTTGAGGTTTTTTATTTTAGTATATTTCGACATTTCTAATATATTGGTTTTATATTTATCTCTTCTTTATCATTTTCAATTTTTTCTCTACTGTTTTTTCACCATAATTATCTTAACTCTATAGTTATGTAGAAATAAACCTCATTATTTTATTAGGGGGGAATTTTTTATTTTTTGACTTAAATATCTTTTAATGAATTAATGTTATTTTATTTTAATATTTGCATATTTATTAAATTTACTAGGTTCCTAATTATACCCTTCTCCCTATTAATTTTTTCTTCCTCTTGATAATCATTTACACTCTCATTCTTTATAATAATGCAACTTACAATGGAGTGGAATTATGGGGATGAAGTGGGGGATATTATCCTAAATCAATAGTTTTTTGGGGTATAATAATCATAATTCAAATAAGATGGTGTGTATTTATAGTTGTTCATCTCATTATGGAATAGAATATCAATAACTTTACTTTCAAAGAATGATGATAGAATCTTTTTTAACCCTTGGGGATGACAAAAACATTGTTATTGCAAAACTATTTTCAATATTTTCCTTATTGTTTTATTTATTTTTAGATATTTATATTTTTATCATATAAAATTTATATAAAACCACCATAATTATATTATTTTATATTTGTCTAGTATATTTTAATTTATAAATAGTATAAATAGAATAATATTGTTATATAAGTGGCATCCCTATGATATCAAGATTTTGCGTGAAATATATAGAGTTTCTATGTATATAAAAATATTTAGTTAGGATTAATGAAAATTATCGATATCTATTTTTTGATGTTTTTGAGGAGTTTTTGATCATTCAAAATATTTTTTAATAAAATAAAAAAATGTACTAATTTTTTAAAAACAATGAAAAATCATCACGTATTCATTATTTCAATAGTCGAGAGGGATTATTTTAGTGATTTTAAATATCCCTGGAATTATAATGATGTGTCTACAAGGGAAGAATATGTTAAGATTCAAGTTGATAAAAACATAAAAAATATGGAAGAATTGATAAAAAAACTTAATAGAATTAAAATTGAATTCATGAAATAAAATTGTTGAGGTTAGAAAATAACATTTAAAATATTAATAAGTGAATCTTATTCCACCAAATTTCATATCTTAAGAACATGATTATCCCTTGATTGAGATACTTTATGATCAATTCATCCTCTCTTTTCCATTTCTTGTGGAGGTTCTTGAAGAAGATATTCTATCTGATGTAGTTTTGAATGATTAGCTTGAAATGAAAGAATACAAATCAAATTTTATAAAATAAGAAAAGGTAATAAATTATATCATAATTGAAAATAAAAACTCATCACATATATGCTTCCTTATTTTTTGGAAGAATACCCCATTTATGTTTTGGAATCTCAAGGGATATTGACTACCAACCTCCAACTCTAAAAAACTAACTCCAAGAGGCACTAGATAATGAAAAATAATTATAAGTCTATCCAATACATGGATATAATCCCTTCTTATGTTAATTTATATCTAATAATATTAAAACATAATTGATAATTAAATCCCATTATTTTTCAACTTTATACATATCAATCACTTTTATCGCCCTTAACGATGATGATAAATAATAATTTTAAAGTCTTTCTTGAGAAACATTATAATTTTGAAAAGTAAAACTGAAGAAACCTACCAAAAGTAAGTTTATATACTTCTATTTAAACTAGATTGAAATGGGTAATTGGAATCCCACGTAAAGGTCTAAGTGATTTTTTCATTGAAAAAAAATAAAACAAAAGAAAAAACAAAAAATGAAGTTCCTAATTTTTTTAAAGGAATGGAATTAGTTGAGGTGAATATTGAAAAAAAATATGAAAAGTAAAGGGATTCTACCATATTTTAAAAATAAACTTCAACTCCTATATGACAATATCATTATTTTTAATAAAACACCACTCAAGTTTTTTAATTTAAATAAAACATGGGGGATATTTAACACTAGCAATCAACTTTGATAAACCAACTCTATAAGGAACCATGCATATAAAAAGAAATATAAGATGATATAATCTAGGGGATAATCCTTTCCTGAATTTATTATTCCTACTTTTATCAAAAATAAGTTTATAATTACACCCCAAAAATATTAAATTTCAGATTCAACCAATACTTTTATTAACCTAGAGGATGGCGATAAAGAAAAATATTCCCCTACTGATATTGAGTTTCTTGTGTAATTGTTAGAAGATATCAACTTCCATGCTGATTTAATTTAATGGAAATATTTGTATGTTTATTACTCTTGGTTAAATTCACTTAAAATTAAAACTCATGTTAAAATTACCATTTTTAAATTTCTAGATACATCAACTCTAACCTATTAGGACCTAGATGATGTTTATGAATTGGATGAGGTTGTCACCATAGTAAAATCATAGGAACCATTAATTTTTAATCACCCCACCATAATTTATAGACTACATTACAATGTTTATAAAATAATTTCACTCTATAAATGGGTTCATCAACAAATAGAGTTAATGGATTCAGATTTAAAGGAAACTTGTGTGGTGTTTCATGACCGAGACATTCATCCCCCTTTGGATTGCTGATAAAATTTTGAAACTATCTATCTCAGAGTAGTAAAAACCTCACACCCACTTTGGGGTTTAAGTCATGTTTTACCGCTCTTCATTATCTATTATCTTTATTTTAATTTATTTTTATTTCAATAAATTGCTCATATTTTTTCTTACTATATTAGGTAGGAAGCAACAATTTCATATAGATTAACTCAAATTGTTTACTACCAATAAGCCATGTTATACTATTATTTTATATTTAATTTTTTACTTCAAAATTTAATTATTCATAAAAATATGATAAAACCATTTTTTAATAAGAAATGGTGTCACTAAATATTAATTTTTAGGTAGTGGTACCAATCAATTTAGGTTTTGATGTTTTTTTCTGTTTAATTTCTTATGTGCTTTTTAGTTTTGAAATCCAAGGATTAAATGTTGTCCTGCCTATTGAAAATTTTCATTCTAGATTTGAGGATGTCATAGATCATGAACTTTTATTTCTTATATGATTGTTGGGTGAGATTTATATTTCATTAAAATAATTTTTGGTTTTATAACTAAGAATTTTTTAAATGGATGAAAATATATTGTAATCATAAGTATAACATGAGGAAACTGTAATTTTCAAATATTTCATGAGTAACCATACAATTGTGAAAAATAAAACATCCAAGATAAAAAAAATTAAATTCATGTAATTCATTTAAGACTATATTAAATGGTCAATTTTTATTCCACATAATTTTTTAATATATTTCACCGTTGAAAAATAATGATAAAATTTAAAGCAAAGCTAAAAAATGTAGTGAATAGTTTTTAAAAAAGTAATGGATTTAGGTTATGGAAATATTGAATTTCATAAGAATAAAGGGTAATTAACTTATAAGAATTTAATTTGGGTTGTACATGGAAGTGGGAAATGTAGCTTTGGTTTAAGAAACTTCGTGAGAAGAAATTTATTATAGTGTGACATGTTAAAATGTTAATTCCACTAAACATCATTATATTCACAATTATAAAACATTGAAATGTTCTTAAATTTAAGTGATTTAGTGGATAATACTCATATTTTAGGCATGATATTTTCAATATTTAATAAAACTTTGATTCCTTCTTTTCATTTTTTTTATTTGAACCTTGGTAGGGTAATTATTATTTTTAGTAAATATCATAATTTTTTTCAGAAGTGTAACAGTTAAAGATAAATGTATATGATTGATGAAGATAATATCTCCACATATTTTATTCTATATTTCAATGTTTTTGATCCCCCCAAATGTTTATATTAAGGGTAATTGTCAAATTTTTAGGTTTTATTTAATGATTGATCTTAATTTTTAAAATAGCCAAATTATTTATTTTTAATTATTTTTAATCAACATTGTATCTAATCTAAAAAAACATGCTAATTCAAAATTTGTAATTAATTTTTTAGCCTTATAGAATTTAAGTGATATAATTCATCTAATTTGAACATGAGACGATTTCAACATTTTTTGTCGAAAAGAATCTCACAATTTAAATATAAAAATATGGTCACATAGTGGAAGACCTTATTTATGGATCCCTTATATCACAAATGGATAAAACATGATCCATAATTTTGAAGGTAGATATATAAGACTTAGTGAACAACTTTATTAACTATATAATTTATATATTAAACCTCTTTCACAGGAAAAAAGGCACTGGAAATCGACACATTGGAATACAAATAGTCTCCATGTTAAAATAATTTCTTGAATTAAGCATTTAATAATATCTCCTTTACGAGTTAAAATAAGAATAAATTATTAAGGTTAACATACAATAACGATATGAGACACATTATAGTATAATACATTCCTCTTTTAATACATTTTTTAGGAAAAACATATTCCCACTTTTATTTGATAATTTTTTGAGTCGAAATTCTCCCTTTCAATTCTTATAAATGTGTATCTTCATTTCCTTTCAAAGGAATTAGTAATTTTTTTATCCAACTAGGGGTTTGGTTATTATGGTACCTTTATACATTTCTAATACATAATATATTTCTCATTTTAATTCATTCCAAATTTTTCATTTTTTTATCTATTATTTTTCCTCCATTGCACTTATCTTAACTCCATGTTTGTGGAGAAAAACCCCTCACTATTATTCATGGGGTGTGTGGTGATTTTTTCAAAATAATTTACTTTAATTAATTACTTTAATTTTATTTTAATATTTTATTAGTGTTTGGATTTATTATAGTGTTCCTTCTCCCTATTTTCCTTTACATTGTTTTCTTTCTCTTATTCATCATTTATACTCTCCATTTTCATTCTAATGTTGTATGTAATGGATTATAATTGTGTAGGTAAAGTCTTTTATATTTACCTATATGTAGTGTCCTCAATGTAGGGTGATCACAATTCAACCAATATAGAATTAATTGATAGTTATTGATTATAACATTGAATATAATATCCAGAATTATATATTTATATAATGATGTTAACAACTATGTGAACCCACGAGGATGAAAACTACATTATAATTTCTCACATAATTTTGTTTTATTTCTTATTTTTCCTGAAATTATATCTATTTATATTTATACTTATATCATCTATATTTTATAAACCCTTCCCCACCCCATATTATATTATTATATATTTTTTTAGTATATTTTAATTTATAAATAATGATAATATATGAATAGTGTTATTTAAGTATCCTATTTATGAGAACGACCTTGGGTGTGCAATATATTGTATTACTAGGTAAATAAAAATACATAGTTGAGATTCAGGAAAAATACCACCTGTTAATTTACCACTATTTTTTGGGGGACTAAGAGCTTTCACATGTTTTTTTTATAACATACAAAAAAATAAAATATTTCTAAAACTTTATAAATAATCATGGTAAATATTTTATTTCATAAGTTATGATGACTTGTATAAGTGATTTTTCAAATGATTTACATGATATTGGGATGTATAGTTGGGTATATTATTGAATATTCAAGGAAAGAAAAATTTTATAAATATTTAACATTTGAGTATGGTATTGAATAATCATTCCAATTATATTCACAGAAACAAATAATTGAGGTTTTAAATACAACATGAATAATATGAAGAAGTGAAGATAGTTCCACCTACATAAATAATTTAAGAACTTGATGAGGACATGGGACAGATACTTGAACATCCATTCAACTTCTCTCAATCATTTGTTGAGGAGATTCCCGGAGAACATATTCCTGATGATGTATCATTGGGAGATCAACATGACATGAAAGAATATTATTGAGATTTGGTAGAATATAAAATGGTAATTGGTTCTCCATTATTTGAAAATGAAAAATATTCTCCTCTTTACTACTCTATTTCATTTTAAGAAGAAACCACAAAAGTGGTGTAGTTTTATGAAAATTTATGTATCCTAATTACATATCTCCAAATCCAAGAGAATAAATCAGAGATTCACCAAGAGAATTAGATGAATTTAAAATCATGAAAATATTAAGAGATTATCATTTATTGAATTTATTTTCATCTAATTTTTTTGAAACTCAATTGAGAATTACATCATTATATTTTGAAATTTAATATTCATCCCACACATTCATTAACTATGAGGATAATGATAAATAATAATATTTCCTAGTTGATACCAAGTTGTTTTGGTATTTTTTAAGAGATCGACTTTCATGATGCTTTTCTTGATGGGGAACATTCCTATATTGATTATCCTTTCTTTAATTCACTTAAAATTTAAATTCTAATTGAATTTACCTATCCTAAAATTATATATGTAGCATAGTCAAATGACAAAGATAAGGATGTACTTAATGAAGTGGTTTAGGATAAGGTTTAGGTTAAAGTAAAAGAGTATGATCCACCCATTTTCTTTCCATCGTCATACGAGTCTTACTGAACTAAAATAGGGATATATGATTTTCATTGTATATGTGTTTTCATATTAGAATACTGTAAATGGATACACATTGGATGGAAAATAATTTGGTTGATTATGATATTATAAACTGAACCACATTCATATTTGGGATAATATTTTGTAACTCACTAACTAGGGGATGTAAAAAACCTAAAATTCACTTGGGAGTCAACAACAAGTAAAATACATCCTCTTCCCTATTTATATTTATTTTCATTTTGATAAAATTATAATGTTTCATTATTTTTTAGGTATTAATTATAAGTAAATACAAGATTAACTAATTTTTTTCCAATAATTCAAGTTGTAATTTTCTTCAAAACATAATTATTTTACAACCAAATTTTATTTTCCTTAAAAATATGATGAAATAATTTTTAAATAAAAAATGGTGAAGTAAAAATTTTAGTGTGGGGGTGTGGTACCAATATGTTTATTTTAGTGTATTTTTTTATGATTTTTAATTTTCATTTTGTTTTTTAGGTTAGAAATATGAGATTTATATGTTGTCCCTCCTAATGAAAAAATGCCATGACATTTTTTTTCATTTAATTGATTTTTTAACTTATATGTTTCCTATGTGATAATAGAATTATAATATTAGTAAATATATAATTTTGAACCCTTTATTGAGTAAATTTCTCATTTTGAAAAATAATACATTTGGGATCTAACCAAAAGTACATTGAATAAATCCTTTGAAATTAGATTGAAATGTGTAGTATTAATCCCATATAATGTTATTATATATTTAAGTATTGAAAAAAATGAAAAAAAATACATAGTTTATAACTATCAAAGTTAAATGGATTTAATTAAGGTAAATATTCAACATATGAAGAATGGGGGTGAAATTGAATTATAAGAATATTGTTTGGGTTGCATCAAGGATGTGGGAAATAGATATTTGATTTTAGAATCATGTGAAAGGGAAATTTATGATAGATCCACCTATAAAAATGTTAATTACATTAAATTATATTATAAACTCAAGTAGGTTAGTGTATATAAGTTGTAGACGAGACATTATATTCTAAATAATGAATAAATGTTTTGTTATTTTTTTTCTATTTGTACATTTCAACCTGGGAAGAATATTTATTTTTGTTAGTAAACTTCCTTGGAATTACAATAAGTAAAATGTTTACATATAGTGGATTTATAAATCTCATATTATCAAATAATTTTTTTTATTTTAGTGTTTTTAATCCAAAAAAATTCATTTAAATTTAATTGATAAATTTTCATATTAATTAAAAATTCATATTAATTGTGACAATATCCTACTTATTTATTATTATGTATTTTAAATTTTTTATGTATTTTAGCCAAAAATATTTCTAAATTAATCTAATTTGGGAATATATTTTTAAGAATTAAAGGAATTAGGGGATACATTTTATTCAATTAATATAGGATCTAAATCCAATAATTTTATGCCTACATATAGATCATAATTTGGGCTGAGAAATATGTGCAAATATTGGAGGAATATTATTGTGGAGACCGTGCCTCAAAAATTGATACACCAAACAAGATAAAACAATTTAGGTCGATAAAGAAGACTCTTCAAAAAAGATTCACTAATTGTGTATTCTTTAGATTCATCCTTCTTCATAAACATAAATTCATGGGAATTTGGTACATTGGAATTCAAAAAGTCTATAGTATATTAAATATTTTTAGAGTAAAACTATCATGAAATATCCTACTCATGTCAAAATAAGATAAAATTGTTTGGATTCATGTGAAACACATAAAATACAACATTATAGTTCACAATTATCCAAGATTAATTCATTCATTAGGTAGAATATAGGCTATCTTTTAGAGGGAAATTTTTGGGATCCAAAACTAGCCCCTCTCATCCTTATAAATTTGTATCTCCAATTCCTTTCAAATAATTAATCCATTTTTGGCTATCCAATTAAGATATTTTTCATTTTAATAAATTTTTAATTTTTTATATATTATTTTTAATTTTATCTATTATTTATTAATCTTATATTTTTTCTCCGTAGTGTTTCCCCGATGATACTTCTCTTAGCTCCATGGTTTTTTATAATTAACTGTCATTTTTTTTTCAGGGTTGGAAGTTGTGATTTTTTAGATTTTTGTGATTTAAGGAATTATTGTGTTTTTATGCTAATATTTCACCAGTTTTTATATTTATTAGGGTTTTTATTCTATCTTTGGTCCCTAATACTATTTTCCTCCCCCTTTTCATCATTTATAATATACTTTATCATTATTATGTTGTGTCTAGTAGACTATAATTTGTAGTGACTAAGTGAGGGATTTAATCCAAAAAACAGAATTATTAGTGTCATATGATAAAAATTATAACAAGTGGATGTTCAATGATAGGTGTTTATCTCATCATTTAATATAATATCAAGTGTTATACCATTAAATAATTAGTATAACATCACAATAAACCACTAAAAACAACAAAAATATTATTCTTGTTAAGTTATTTTCATTTTATTTCCTAATTTGAATAAATTTTTAAATATTTAGATTCATATCTTCTACATTGTATACCCCCACTTCCACATTATATTAATGTATATTATGTTTTTATGGTTTAATTTATAAGCTGTGAAAATATAAGAATAGTTTTTTATAAGTGGCCTCCTTGTGAGTTAGACCCTGGGTGTTTACAATATTACATCCATAGGTAAAAAAAATATTGAGTTACGATTAAAAATATACCTAATGTAAAATTGGAAAAATTTATGTAGATTTTTTGTACTTACACACACAGATGCTCTTAATGATACAAAAATATTAATAAATTTCAAAAAATTATAAAGTGTATTATTAAATATATATTATTCCATAGACCAAGATAGATTATTTTTGTGATTCTTCATATTATTGAAATTATGTTAATGCTTCTAGTGGGGATGAATAGTTTAATATTCAATATGAGCATAATTTTTAAAATATATAACAATTTATTGTGAAATTAATAAATATTTCTAATTTCATTCATGGAATTAAATGTAACACCCCAAGCTTCCACGATATGCTTCCCTTTTAATAATACAGTAGCGTGTCTTGTACGCAACTTCGAGTTCTAATACACACACCACAGCCAATCAAACTAGCCGTTTTGAATAGTAATACCCACTTTTTGAAATTTTATAAATTTTATCTTTCAAACTAAACTTTGTTTTTGGATTTAGAATATCAAAATTAGCCTAGGGTGAAATTTTGGTATTTTTCTGAAAACTGTAAATTTTTAATGAATAGTGAAAAAACACTGAGTTATAGTTTAAAAACTAATTTTTATTTAAATAATTATTTATTTAAATTTAATTAAGGTCAAAATAGATACATAATACCTATATAAGTTCAATGTAATTCATTGGAGTTATTTTAGAATAATTTTAGATATATAAAAATTTTATTGAAATTTTCACCATCTTTTACCCACCTCCTATGAGAATTTGGAAATTCACATAAACCATAAATTTACCGCATGTATGAGTGGAATTTCGAAAATCTGAGAGACATGGTTAATATCAAGGAGTAAAATGTGGTTCAATGAGATGAAAATAATTTTTGGTGAATAGTAACTTTTTACTTTTATTTACCACGGTTAAAAGTAAAAAGGGTAATTAAGGGTAAAAATTATTTTAATATTACCCTAAAACAGGTCCTAATTCTATTGGACAAGTGTATCTCTACCAAAAACAACATTAGGAATAAAATATTATCATTTGGGTCCACCTGTAAGAGATTAAGAGATTAATTATTATTTAATTCAAAGAAGAGTAAAAAGAGATAAAATCAATGTTTAATAACTAAAACAATTTTAATATAGGGTTATATATAAGATAAATTCGATTGTAAATATTAATTAGAAAGTTGAAAATATTTCCTAAATAATGGTATTTTATTTATAATTTTTAGACATTAAATAAGTTAATTTATTTATGACACAATGGTGATGCAGTAATTACCTAATTAATGAAATATTAAAATAATTGATATTATAAATATCAAAATAAATGTAATTTGAGACTTTTGATGAATTCCACTAATTTTAGAGGTTAATATGGAATATTATAATTGGTTATATACATTTTTTTCGAAGTAATAATTCTGTTATGATATTATCGAAAACAAAATACCCAATAGTGTCAAAATTGACATAAAAGAGTTTTTAAAACAAATATTAATTTATTAATTTATATTCTATTCCTAAAAATCTAAGGTTAGGACAAAGGAATTTTATCATGATATTTGTATCATTAATGGACCACTTGGGTGTCTATTGGATGTATATAGTAAGTTTATTAACTATATAATATAAAAATACAAAGTGACACAGTAAATGTCAAACTAATTAACTAAGAGTTAAAACTAAATGATAAGGTTTATATAGTGTCCCAAAACTGTCTAAAACCTATTGGTTGAGTGGTTTTCAACCCATAACCACCTTAAAATTTAAATAATCTACTTTGAATCCATTAGAAACCGAATATTAATTTATTATAAAATAATATTTCTAGCTTTTTCAAAGGTGCCCCTCACCCCTCTTATAATAGGGCACTCCCCCTTCTAACTAATTCACATATTCAAAGCCTTTTGGCTCGACCAACCCCTGCCCAAATACTCTCTAAGCTTCCCTCCATTCGACCTAGAGGCCTTATTTTGATAACAAAGCCAACCTAAGGAGCCCTTTGGATCAAATAAAATGGAAGAACCTGATTAAGAGGTAATGTTTTCACCACCCTCTTTCAAGTTCATTTATTCTTAAACTTGTTCTTTCTTTGTTATTCCCATTATAATATAACAAATCTTGTATCTTATATATACTGTGATGTTTTTATAAATATGTTAAAACCATATTCAGTATTCTATCCATCCTTTTAATGACATGTCACTATACATGTGTGCGTACGGCTTACCGTCTCCAAGTCGTAGTGTAATTGTTATTCAATAAATTATTATTTTAATGGGTATAATAAGGATGTGAAATTCATATAAATAATAAATATAACATTATAACGATTCTGTATATATGATATACCATCCAATTATAAATTATTTTAATATCAAAAAAATTATATTGTTGCTCATGCATAAGTACGGACTACCGTCTCCACGAACGTGATGAGATTCATTCCCCATCGTATCCAGTCAAGACTAATTCTCATTTAATGATTAAAAATAATGTTTAAGGACTTGATATCATTCTGGATATGAATAAGATACAACCTATCCATAATAAACACGACTTACGTAACAAAACATATAAAAGAAAACGAGTAAGTTAACACTCGAAACAAAGATAATACTAAGATATTATTAACATATCAATGTTAAAAGATCATAGATGATATCATATTAATTTTTATGATTCTTGTATATTTTAATAACAATTATTTAACTACTATACATTAGGTTAACCTACCCTAAACCAAGGAAGAGTACAAAGTAAGGATTTATTTCATAGTCTCTACATTATCCGAGGTTGTTTATACGTAATTATCTATTGGGACCTCTTTATCATCCACATCCATGTTTCTTAAAAATGTATTTCAATTCATTATTAATATTTTAACGACTATGGGATAAATTCATTTATACCCTTGTTTACTTTTATAAGAAGTTTATAAAGGAATATTTCTGTAATTTTCCAAACAAGGTCCTTTTTAACCTTTTCGACAGAATTAAGGTAATAATGTCTTTTTAACTTATATGGTGGGTGTTGCTACTTTCCACCATTATAAAATCATCGAAGCTTCCCTTACAAGATTATAAGAATATTTTCAAATTAAATGTTTTATTTTATAATTATTTGACTTTTAAATGATTTCAAAAAAAATAGATATTTCTCTCAAATAGTTTTGATTTCATCTATGTCAACATCCTTTGATGGATTTTAAGCTTATTTGAAGTTGATTTATAATGATACAAAACTTCCATATTGTATTGAAGGTTTTGTGATATTTTTGACTATGGATTTGTGATTTTTATACCATTCATGGTTTATAGAGAAAGTATTGAAATTTTGAATGATAGTTTTAATACAAATGTTTATGTTATGTTTAAACCTGTTCATATGAGGAATTCATTGGACTTAATAAGTGACGGGTGGAGCCTGCAATAGCTCCTCGATGAATCGGTAAGTCTCATGAGACAAACTAGTGTATTGGAACAAGGCCTTGACAAAATCTTATTTCAAGTCTTGGCACGAGGCCTTGGCTATGTGGTTATAATAGTCTGGCATTATGCATTCCCTCATTATGAAAGTGGTTTTTGATATTTCATGCGATTATTCGACTAGTAGAATATCCATGTGAATAAGTAAATGGAATTATTTAATTATATTTTTTCCATATTATACTGAAGTTCAAGTTTAAAAGGCTTTTCTTTTAGTTATACATTGCCTTAATTGTTTATGCTTAATTATAAAAGTTTCAACTATATTGTTATACTTACTAAGAATCTGATCTCACCCCTTTCAATGTTTTATTTTTACCAAGATGTGAAGAAGTAATTTATGAATGACCTACATGAATAGTATGAAGGGAAAATGAAGACAAGATGTTGTTTTATTTTTTTTTACTTAATGATGTAATGTAAAACTTTATGAATATGTCTTGTGATTCAAGGCTACTAAACTAATCGGTCTTTCGAGACTTGATCTTTCGTGATCATGTCAATGTTATGTAATAATGTGTTGACTCTGGGTAACTGGGGTCGGGGCGTTATAGTTGGTATCAGAGGAAGTTTAGTATAAACCATGTAAGCTAGATTTAGTTAAACTCTGATTAGAGCACATAGACCTAAGATGGAATTTGAGGATTAGTATTGAAAATTTCTTAGAATTTTGGCATTATAGAGATTTTGTGATTTTTTTGAGCAATACATCCATGTCTGGATACGAACTGGTAGAGGCGGCTCTAGCACAGATGTACCTAGGGGTAAATCCCAAAAACACGGCTTTGAGCTAGACTCAAAGTGGAATTGGTGCATTACAACGAGCCTTGTTGCACTCTTGGTTACGACACTCTCGAGGGATATGCTTAGGATAATTCTCATTTTCTTTACAATCCATTACGAAGGGTTTATGAGTATATACTTCCTCAAAGAAAACATTTTTTTATGATTATGGATTATATCCATAAATAGATCAATTTATATTAACTGTTTATCAAGTATAAAAATATGTATTTTGATTCATAAACTGATCTAGTTTATGCCATTGTTTAGAAATGGAACCTAGTGGAAGAAATGGAAACTGTATCAATGCATTCACTCCATGTAGGGATTTCCCTCTTGCTCAAGATAATTATAGTGGAGCTGGTGATGCAACTGGTGCTGATCATATTATCACCATACTGGGACAACTCACTCAGGTTATGAATAATAACCTTACCTGTATAGAGCACCCGGATCCACAGCGTGGAGGATCGATGTCAGATCGCTTCATGAGGAAAAAACCACCAACATTCAATGGGATTACAAACCCATTGGTAGCTGAGAAATGGATAAGTTCCCTAGAGAAAATATTTCAGGCTTTGGGAAGTAGTGAAACGGAGAAAGTTATCATGGCAGTTTGCCGCCTCACTGGAGATGCTGATAAATGGTGGTCATTTATTAAAAATAATAAGGAAGATGATGAAGTATCAAATATGGAATGGAGGGAGTTCAAAGATCTGTTTTAGAGAAATACTTTCCTCCTGACCATCGAGCAGATATGGAAAGGAAATTTCTGATTTTGAGACAAAATAAAGATGAGAATGTTGCAAAGTATGAGGATAACTGTACAAGGTTATCAAGGTATGCTGGAGATTATATATGTAACCCAATAAGTAAGATTGATCATTTCTTTGATGGGTTAAAACCATTTCTTCGTCGAGCATTAGTGTCACAATCCTTCCCATCATATGAAGATATTGTCTCATGTGCTATCAAGACAGAAAAACAATTCTCTATGTCTTATGAATTTAAAGAAAAGAAAGAGAAGAAGAGATCTGTTGATCACTCTAGGAATGGAAATAAGGGGAAGAAGGGAAAATTTGAATATCCATCCTGTAGTAAATATGGGAAGAAACACCCTGGTAATTGCTTGAAGGGAATGAGAGTCTGTTACAAGTGTGGTGAAAAAGGCCACCAAACTCGTGATTGTAAGGGGAAGAAAGAAGCTACTGATGTTCAATGCTACAACCGAAGAGAGATAGGACATTATGAAAATGAATTTCATAAGCATCAGAGGAGCTTACCTCAGAAAAGGCCAAGGGATCACGTCCAAGCTTATGTTATCACTACTGCTGAGGTAGAAGCTCCGAAAGACATAGTGGCAGGTAATTTAATAGTTTCCTCATGTTTTGCAAATGCATTATTTGATTATAGATGATCTCATTGTTTCATATTTTCCCAGGTTGATTTGAAAATTAGATATTTTTCAATTTTATTTAACAACGGAGTTGTCAGTTAAAACTCTTAAGGGAATTATCATTGAAACAATGTTTTGTGAATCAGTCCCCATTAGAGCACATAAATGTTCTTTACCTGCTGATCTCATCATCATACCCATGAATAAATTTGATATAATCCTTGGTATGGATTGTATTTCAGACCATGATGCGAAAATTTATTGTAAGAAGAAGGAGGTTACGATTTTTGATGATGATGATAAGGAACACCTTTTCTTTAGCCCAGAATATTCACTACCTAATTCTTATCTAGATCCACCCCCAATAGCTCAACTACATTCAATTATAGGGGAGGAAGAGAATGAAATGACTGTGGGTGAGGAAAGGAATGTTCAAATAGAGGATTCACCTATTGTGAAAAAATATGTTGATGTATTTCACGATGATTTACCTGGACATCCTCTAGAACAAGAAGTTGAGTTTTCCATTGATTTAATTGCTAGATCAAGGCCTATATCGAAAATCCCTTATAGAATGGACACTGTGGAATTAGTTGAGCTAAATAAAAAACTAGAGGAATTGAGTAATAAGGGATTTATTCGCCCTAGTGGTTCTCCATGGGGAGCCCCTGTTCTTTTTGTTAAAAACAAATATGGATATATGAGGTTATGTATCGACTACAGGGAAATCAATGCTATAACAATAAAGAGCAAGTATCCCCTACCTCACATTGATGATTTATTTGACCAACTGCATAGATCTCAATACTTTTCAAAGATTGACCTTCGATCTAGATACCATTAGTTTTGTGTGAAAAAGGAAGACATTCTGAAGACAGCATTTTGAACCAGGTATGGGCATTATGAGTTTACAGTAATGCCTTTTGGATTGACTAATTCACCCTCAGTATTCATGGATCTAATGAATAGAGTTTTCAATGAATATCTAGATTATTTTGTGATGGTATTTATTGATGATATCTTGGTGTACTCCAAAAGCTAAGAAGATCATGAAAATCACTTGCGCATTATCCTGAAGACTCTGAGAAGACATGAATTATATGGGAAGTTTAGTAAGTGTGAATTCTGGCTTTAGGAGATTTCTTTTCTTGGCCATATTATCTCTAAAGATGGAATCTATGTTGATCCTTATAAGACCAAGGCAATCCCATAATGTCTTGCACCAACGATTATAACTGAGGTATGTAGTTTTATTGGTTTAGTAGGTTATTATTGACATTTCTTCCAGAAATTTTCCCGATTGGCTAACCCATTAATGAAGCTCACACGTAAAGGGGTTAAATTTTTTTGGAAAAAAGAGTGTGAAGAATGTTTTGAAGAGCTGAAGATAAGATTAGTCAAGGCTCTTATATTGACTCTACCATCAGGGAATAATGGGTTCGTTATTTATAGTGATGCATCAATGAAAGTGTTTTTCGATATTGCATGTGATTATTCGACTAGTAGAATATCGATGTGAATAAGTAAATTGAATTATTTCATTTTATTTTTTCCATTTTATGCTGAAGTTCAAGTTTAAAAGGCTTTTTTTAGTTATACGTTGCCTTAATTGTTTATGCTTATTTATGAAAGTTTCTGCTATATTGTAATACTTACTACGCATCTGAGATCACCCCTTTCAATGTTTTATTTTTACCAAGATGTGAAGAAGTAATATATGAATGACCTATATGAATAGTATGAAGGGAAAATGAAGACAAGATGTTGTTGTAGTTTTTTTTACTTAATGATGTAATTTAAATCTCTATGAATATATCTTGTGATTCCAAGGTTACTAATCTAATCAGTCTTTCGAAACCTGTTCTTTTGTGATCATGTCAATGTTATGTAATAATGTGCTGACTCTAGGTAACTAGGGCCGGGGCGTTATAGTTGGTATTAGAGGAAGTTTAGTATAAACCATGGAAGCTAGATTTTGGTAAACTCCGATTAGATCACATAGACCCAAGATGTATTTTGAGGATTAGAATTGAAGAATTTCCTAGAATTTTGGCATTATAGAGATTTTGTGAGTTTTTTGAGAAATACATCCCTGTCTGGATACGAACAGGTAGAGGCGGCTCTGGCATAGATGTACCTAGGGGTAAAACCCAAAAACACGGCTTTGAGCTAGACTCGAATGGGAATTGGTGCACGACAACGAGCCTTGTTGCACTCTTGGTTATGACACTCTCGAGGGATATGCTTAGGATAATTCTCATTTTCATTACAATCCATTACGAAGGGCTTATGAGTATATACTTCCTCAAAAAAACATTTTTTTATGATTATGGATTATATCCATAAATATTTCAATTTATCATAAGTGTTTATCAAGTATGGAAATATGTATTTTGATTCATAAACTGATCTATTTTATGCCATTATTTAGAAATGGATCCTAGTGGAAGAAATGGAAACTGTATCAATGCATTCACTCCATGTAGGTATTTCCCTCATGCTCAAGATAATTATAGTGGAGCTGGGGATGCAACTGGTGCTGATCAGATTATCACCATACTGGGACAACTCACTCAGGTTATGAATAATAACCTTACCTGTATGGAGCACCAAGATCCACAGTGTGGAGGATCGATGTCAGATCGCTTCATGAGGAAACAACCACAAAAATTCAATGGTAGTACAAACCCATTGGTAGTTGAGCAATGGATAAGTTCCCTAGAGAAAATATTTTAGTCTTTGGGAAGTAGTGAAAGGGAGAAAGTTATCATGGCAGTTTACCGCCTCACTGGAGATGCTGATAAATGGTGGTCATTTATTAAAAACACGAAGGAAGATGATGAAGTGTCAAATATGGAATGGAGGGAGTTCAAAGATCTGTTTTTAGAAAAATACTTTCCTTGTGACCATCGAGCAGATATGGAAAGGAATTTTCTGATTTTGAGACAAAATAAAAACGAGAATGTCGCAAAGTATGAGGATAACTTTACAAGGTTATCAAGGTATGCTGAAGATTATATATATAACCCTATAAGTAAGATTGAACATTTCTTTGATGGGTTAAAACCATTTCTTCGTCGATCATTAGTGTCGCAATCCTTCTCATCGTATGAAGATATTGTCTCATGTGATATCAAGACAGAAAAAGAATTCTCTAGGTCTTATGACTTTAAAGAAAATCAAGAGAAGAAGAGATATGTTGATCACTCTAGGAATGGAAATAAGGGGAATAAGGGAAAATTTGAATATCCATCCTGTAGTAAATATGGGAAGAAACAGCCTGGTAATTTCTTGAAGTGAGTGAGAGTCTGTTACAAGTGTGGTGAAAAAGGCCACCAAACTCGTGATTGTAAGGGGAAGAAAGAAGCTACTGATGTTCAATGCTAAAACTGCAGAGAGATGGGACATTATGAAAAAGAATGTCATAAGCATCAGAGGAGCTTACCTCAAAAAGGACAAGAGATCAAGGACAAGCTTATGTTATCACTATTGCTGAGGTAGAAGCTCCAAAAGACGTGGTGGCAGGTAATTTAATGGTTTAATCATGTTTTTCAAATGCATTATTTGATTCTAGATGATCTTCTTGTTTCATATTTTCCCATTTTTCTATGAAAATTAGATATTTCCAATTTGATTTAACAAGGGAGTTGTCAGTCAAAACTCTTAAGGGAAGTATCATTGCAACAAAGTTTTGTGAATCAATCCCCATTAGAGAACATAAATGTTCTTTATCTACTGATCTCATCATCATAACCATGACTAAATTTGATATAATCCATGGTATGTATTGGATTTCGGACCATGATGTGAAAATTTATTGTAAGAAAAAGGAGGTTACGGTTTTTGATGATGATGATAAGGAACACCTTATCTTTAGCCCAGAATCGTCATCGCCTAATTCTTATCTAGATCCACCCCCAATAGCTCAACTAAATTCCATTATTGGGGAGGAAGAGAATGAAATGACTATGGGTGAGGAAATGAATGTTCAAATAGAGGATGCACCTATTGTGAAAAAATATGTTGATGTATTTCAGGATGATTTACCTGGACATCCTCTAGAATGAGAAGTTGAGTTTTCCATTGATTTAATTCCTAGATCAAGGCCTATATCAAAAACCCCATATAGAATGGCCACTGTGGAATTAGTTGAACTAAAGAAAAAACTAGAGGAATTGAGTAATAAGGGATTTATTCACCCTAGTGTTTCTCCATGGGGAGCCCCTATTCTTTTTGTTAAAAATAAAGATGTATCTATAAGGTTATGTATCGTCTATAGGGAAATCAATGCTATAATAATAAAGAACAAGTATCCCCTACCTCGCATTGATGATTTATTTGACCAACTGTATAGATCTCAATACTTTTCAAAGATTGAACTTCGATCTGGATACCATCCGTTGTGTGTGAAGAAGGAAGACATTCCAAAGACATCATTTCGAACCAGGTACGGGCATTATGAGTTTACAGTAATGCCTTTTGGATTGACTAATTCACCCTCAGTATTCATGGATCTAATGAATAGTGTTTTCAAAGAATATCTAGATTATTTTGGGGTGGTATTTATTGATGATATCTTGGTATACTCCAAAAGCTAAGAACATCATTAAAATCACTTGCGCATTATCCTGAAGACTCTGAGAAGACATGAATTATATGGGAAGTTTAGTAAGTTTGAATTCTGGCTTTAGGAGATTTATTTTCTTGGCCATATTGTCCCTAAAGATGGAATCTATGTTGATCCTTATAAGGCCAAGGCAATCCCATAATATCCTGAACCAACGAGTATAACTGAGGTATGTAGTTTTATTGGTTTAGTAGGTTATTATCGACGTTTGGTCTAGAACTTTTCCCGATTGGCTAACCCATTAACGAAGCTCACACGTAAAGGGGTTAAATTTGTTTGGACAAAAGAGTGTGAAGAATGTTTTGAAGAACTGAAGAGAAGATTAGTCAAGGCTCCTATATTGACTCTACCATTGGGGAATGATGGGTTCGTTATTTATTGTGATGCATCAATGAAAGTGGTTTTTGATATTGCATGTGATTATTCAACTAGTAGAATATCCATGTGAATAAGTAAATTGAATTATTTCATTTTATTTTTTCCATATTATGCTGAAGTTCAAGTTTAAAAGGCTTTTGTTTTAGTTTTACATTGCCTTAATTGTTTATGCTTATTTATGAAAGTTTCTTCTATATTGTAATACTTACTAATAATCTGAGCTCACCCCTTTCAATGTTTTATTTTTACCAAGATGTGAAGAAGTAATTTATGAATGACATATATGAATAGTATGAAGGGAAAATGAAGACAAGATGTTGTTGTAGTTTTTTTTACTTAATGATGTAAGGTAAAACTTTATGAATATACCTTGTGATTCCAAGGTTACTAAACTAATTGGTCTTTAGAGACTTGATCTTTTGTGATCATGTCAATGTTATGTAATAATGTGTTGACTCTGGGTAACTAGGGTCGGGGCGTTATAGTTGGTATCAGAGGAAGTTTAGTA
Source organism: Viscum album (assembly GCA_963277665.1). Taxonomy (NCBI): domain Eukaryota; kingdom Viridiplantae; phylum Streptophyta; class Magnoliopsida; order Santalales; family Viscaceae; genus Viscum; species Viscum album. The sequence continues at coordinate 870,026,055 of OY728161.1, read as the reverse complement.
TAAACCATGGAAGCTAGATCTAGGTAAACTCTGATTAGAGCACATAGACCTAAGATGGAATTTAAGGATTAGTATTGAAGAATTTCCTAGAATTTTGGCATTATAGAAATTTTGTGAGTTTTTCGAGAAATACATCCATGTCTAGATACGAACAGGTAGAGGCGGCTCTGGCACAGATGTACCTAGGGGTAAAACCCAAAAAAAAACTGTTTTGAGCTAGACTCGAATGGGAATTGGTGCACGACAATGGGCCTTGTTGCACTCTTGGCCATGACACTCCTGAAGGATATGCTTAGGATAATTCTCATTTTCTTTACAATCCATTACGAAGGGTTTATGAGTATATAATTTCTCAAAGAAAAACTTTGTTTATGATTATGTATTATATCCATAAATGGTTAAATTTATCTTAAGTGTTTATCAAGTATGGAAATATGGATTTTGATTCATAAACTGGTCTATTTTATGCCATTATTTAGAAATGGCACCTAGTGGAAGATATGGAAACTGTATCAATGCATGCACTCCATGTAGGGATTTCCCTCCTGGTCAAGATAATTATAGTGGAGCTGGTGATGCAACTGGTGCTAATCAGATTATCACCATACTGGGACAACTCACTCAGGTTATGAATAATAACATTACCCGTATGGAGCACCCGGATCCACAGCATGGAGGATCGATGTCAGATCGCTTCATGAGGAAATAACCACCAACATTCAATGGGAGTACAAATCCATTGGTAGATGAGTAATGGATAAGTTCCCTAGAGAAAATATTTCAAGCTTTGGGGAGTAGTGAAAGGGAGAATGTTATCATGGCAGTTTACCGCCTCACTAGAGATGCTAATCAATGGTGTTCATTTATTAAAAACACGAAGGAATATGATGAGGTATCAAACCTGGAATGGAGGGAGTTCAAATATCTGTTTTTAGAAAAATACTTTCCTCATGACCATCGAGCAGATATGGAATGGCAATTTCTGATTTCGAGAAAAAAGAACGATGAGAATGTCGCAAAGTATGAGGCTAACATTACAAGGTTAGAAAGTTATGCAGGAGATTATATACGTAAACCAATAAGTAAGATTTATCATTTCTTTGATGGGTTAAAACCATTTCTTCGTCGAGCATTAGTGTCGCAATCCTTCTCATCATATGAAGATTCTTTCTCATGTGCTATGAAGACAGAAAAATAATTCTCTAAGTCTTATGACTTTAAAGAAATGCAAGAGAAGAAGAGATCTGTTGATCACTCTAGGAATGGAAATAAGGGGAAGAAGGGAAAAGTTGAATATCCATCCTGTAGTAAATATGGGAAGAAACACCCTGGTAATTGCTTGACGGGAAAGAGAGTTTGTTACTAGTGTGGTGAAAAAGGCCATCAAGCTCATGATTGCAAGGGGAAGAGAGAAGCTACTGATGTTCAATGCTACAACTGTAGAGAGATGGGACATTATGAAAATGAATGTCCTATGCATCAGAGGATCTTACCTCAGAAAAGGACAGGGTATCAAGGCCAAGCTTATGTTATCACTACTGCTGAGGTAGAAGCTCTGAAAGACGTGATGGCAGGTAATTTAATTGTTTCCTCATGTTTTGCAAATGCATTATTTGATTCTAGATGATCGCATTGTTTCATATTTTCATAGTTTTCTAAGAAAATTAGATATTTCCAATTTTATTTAACAAGGGAGTTGTCAGTCAAAAATCTTAAGGGAAGTATCATTGCAACAATGTTTTGTGAATCAGTCCCCATTAGAGCACATAAATGTTCTTTATCTGCTGATCTTATCATCATACCTATGACTGAATTTGATATAATCCTTGGTATGGATTGGATTTCGGACCATGATGCAAAAATTTATTGTAAGAAGAAGGAGGTTATGATTTTTTATGATGATGATAAGGAACACATTATCATTAGCACAGAATCGCCACCGCCTAATTCTTATCTAGATCCACCCCCAGTAGCTCAACTAAATTCAATTATTGGGGAGGAAGAGAATGAAATGATTGTGGGTGAGGAAAGGAATATTAAAATAGAGGATGCACCTATTGTGAAAAAAATATGTTGACGTATTTCAGGATGATTTACATGGACATCCTCTAGAATGAGAAGTTGAGTTTTCCATTGATCTAATTCCTAGATCAAGGCCTATATCGAAAACCCCTTATAGAATGGCCACTGTGAAATTAGTTGAACTAAAGAAAGAACTAGAAGAATTGAGTAATAAGGGATTTATTCACCCTAGTGTTTCTCCAGGGGGAGCCCCTGTTCTTTTTGTTAAAAAGAAAGATGGATCTATGAGGTTATATATTGACTACATGGAAATCAATGCTATAATAATAAAGAACAAGTATCCCCTACCTCGCATTGATGATTTTTTTGATGAACTGCATAGATCTCAATACTTTTCAAAGATTGACCTTCGATCTGGATACCATCAGTTGTGTGTGAAAAAGGAATACATTCTGAAGACAGCATTTCGAACCAGGTACGGGTATTATGAGTTTACAGTAATGCCTTTTCGATTGACTAATTCACCCTCAGTATTCATGGATCTAATGAATAGGGTTTTCAAAGCATATCTAGATGATTTTGTGGTGGTATTTATTGATGATATCTTGGTATACTCCAATAGCTAAAAATATCATGAAAATCACTTGCGCATTATCCTGAAGACTCTGAGAAGACATGAATTATATGGGAAGTTTAGTAAGTGTGAATTCTAGATTTAGGAGATTTATTTTCTTGGCGATATTGTCTCTAAAGATGGAATCTATGTTGATCCTTATAATACCAAGGAAATCCCATAATGGCTTGCACCAATGATTATAACTGAGTTATGTAGTTTTATTGGTTTAGTATGTTATTATCGACGTTTCGTCCAGAAATTTTCCCGATTGGATAACCCATTAACGATGCTCACAAGTAAAGGCGTTAAATTTGTTTGGAAAAAATATTGTGAAGATTTTTTTGAAGAACTGAAGAGAATATTAGTCAAGGATCCAATATTGACTCTACCATCGGGGAATGATGGGTTCGTTATTTATAGTGATGCATCAATGGAAGTGGTTTTTGATATTGCATGTGATTATTCGACTAGTAGAATATCCATGTGAATAAGTAAATTGAATTATTTCATTTTATTTTTTCCATATTATGCTGAAGTTCAAGTTTAAAAGGCTTTTTTTTAGTTATGCATTGCCTTAATTGTTTATGCTTATTTATGAAAGTTTATTCTACATTGTTATCCTTACTACGCATTTGAGCTCACCCCTTTCAATTTTTTATTTTTACCAAGATGTGAAGAAGTAATTTATGAATGACCTACATGAATAGTATGAAGGAAAAATGAAGACAAGATGCTGTTGAAGTTTTTTTCCTAATGATGTAATTTAAAACATTATGAATATATTTTTTGATTCCAAAGTTACTAAACTAATCGGTCTTTCAAGACTTGATCTTTTGTGATCATGTCAATGTTATGTAATAATGTGTTGACTCTGGGTAACTCGGGTCGGGGCGTTATAGTTGGTATTAGAGGAAGTTTAGTATAAACCATGGAAGCTAGATTTAGGTAAACTCCGATTAGATCACATAGACCTAAGATGTAATTTGAGAATTAGTATGGAAGAATTTACTAGAATTTTGGCATTATATAGATTTTGTGTGTTTTTCGAGTAATACATCCCTTTCTGGATACGAACAGCTAGAGGCGGCTCTGGCACAGATGTACCTAGGGGTAAAACCCAAAAACACTGCTTTGAGCTAGACTCGAATGGGAATTGGTGCACAACAACGAGCCTTGTTGCACTCTAGGTTATGACACTCCTGAAGGATATGCTTAGGATAATTCTCATTTTCTTTACAATCCATTACGAAGGGTTTATGAGTATATACTTCCTCAAAGAAAAACTTTTTTTATTATTATGGATTATATCTATAAAGGGTTCAATTTATCTTAAGTGTTTATCAAGTATGGAAATATGTATTTTGATTCATAAACTGATCTATTTTTTTCCATTATTTAGAAATGGAACCTAGTGGAAGAAATAGAAACTGTATCAATGCATGCACTCCTTGTAGGGATTTCCCTCCTACTCAAGATAATTATAGTGGTGCTGGTGATGCAACTGGTGCTGATCAGATTATCACCATACTGGGACAACTCACTCAGGTTATTAATAATAACCATACCCGTATGGGGCACCCGGATCCACAGCGTGGAGGATCGATGTCAGATCGCTTCATGAGGAAATAAACACCAACATTCAATGGGGGTAAAAATCCATTGGTAGATGAGTAATGGATAAGTTCCCTAGAGAAAATATTTCAGTCTTTGGGGAGTAGTGAAAGGGAGAAAGTTATCATGGCAGTTTACCACCTCACTAGAGATGCTGATCAATGGTGGGAATTTATTAAAAACATGAAGAAATATGATGAAGTATAAAACATGGAATGGAGGGAGTTCAAAGATCTTTTTTTAGAAAAATACTTTCCTCGTGACCATCGAGCAGATATGGAAAGGCAATTTCTGATTTCGAGACAAAAGAATGATGAGAATGTCGCAATGTATGAGGCTAACTTTACAAGGTTAGAAAGGTATGCTGGAGATTATATACGTAACCCAATAAGTAAGATTGATCATTTCTTTGATGGGTTAAAACCATTTCTTCTTCGAGCATTATTGTCGCAATCATTCTCATCGTATGAAGATATTTTATCAAGTGCTATGAAGACAGAAAAAGAATTCGCCAAGTCTTATGACTTTAAAGCAATGCAAGAGAAGAAGAGATCTACTGATCACTCTAGGAATGGAAATAAGGGGAAGAAGGGAAAAGTTGAATATCCATCCTGTAGTAGATATGGGAAGAAACACCCTGGTAATTTCTTGAAGGGAATGGGATTCTGTTACAAATGTGGTGAAAAAGGCCACCAAGCTCGTGATTACAAGGGGAAGAAATAAGCTACTAATGTTCAATGATAAAACTGTAGAGAGATGGGACATTATGAAAAAGAATGTCCTAAGAATAAAAGGATCTTACCTCAGAAAAGGCCAAGGGATCAAGTCCAAGATTATGTTATCACTACTGCTAAGGTAGAAGCTCCGAAAGACGTGGTGGCAGGTAATTTAATGGTTTCCTCATGTTTTAAAAATGAATTATTTGATTCTAGATGATCGTATTGTTTCATATTTTCCTAGTTTTCTAAGGAAATTAGATATTTCCAATTTGATTTTACAAGGGATTTGTCTATCAAAACTCTTAAGGGAAGTATCATTGCAACAAAGTTTTGTGAATCAGTCCCCATTAGAGCACATAAATGTTCTTCATCTGCTGATCTCATCATCATACCCATGAATGAATTTGATATAATCCTTGGTATGGATTGGATTTCTGACCATGATGTAGAAATTTATTGTAAGAAGAAGGAGGTTACGATTTTTGATGATGATGATAAGGAACACATTACCTTTAGCACAGAATCTCCACCGCCTAATTCTTATCTAGATCCACCCCCAGTAGCTCAACTAAATTCAATTATTGGGGAGGAAGAGAATGAAATGATTGTGGTTGAGTAAAGTAATATTCAAATAGAGGATGCACCTATTGGGAAAAAATATGTTGATGTATTTCAGGATGATTTACCTGGACATCCTCTAGAACAAGAAGTTGAGTTTTCCATTGATTTAATTCTTAGATCAAGGCCTATATCGAAAACCCCTTATAGAATCGCCACTGTGGAATTAGTTGAACTAAAGAAAAAACTAGAGGAATTTAGTAATAAGGGATTTATTCGCGCTAGTTTTTCTCTATGGGGAGCCCCTGTTCTTTTTGTTAAAAAGAAAGACGGATCTATGAGGTTATGTATTGACTACATGGAAATCAATGCTATAATAATAAAGAACAAGTATCCCCTACCTCGCATTGATGATTTATTTGACCAAATGCATAGATCTCAATACTTTTCAAAGATTGACCTTCGATCTAGATACCATCAGTTGTGTGTGAAGAAGGAAGACATTCTGAAGACAGCATTTCGAACCAGGTACGGGCATTATGAGTTTACAGTAATGCATTTTGGATTGACTAATTCACTCTCAGTATTCATGAATCTAATGAATAGAGTTTTCAAAGAATATCTAGATTCTTTTGTGGTGGTATTTATTGATGATATCTTGGTATACTCAAAAATCTAAGAAGATCATGAAAATCACTTGCGCATTATCCTGAAGACTCTGAGAAGACATGAATTATATGGGAAGTTCAGTAAGTGTGAATTCTGGATTTAGGAGATTTCTTTTCTTGGCCATATTGTCTCTAAAGATGGAATCTATGTTGATCCTTATAAGACCAAGGCAATCCCATAATGGCCTGCACCAATGAGTATAACTGAGGTATGTAGTTTTATTGGTTTAGTAGGTTATTATCGACGTTTCGTCCAGAACTTTTCTCGATTGGCTAACCCATTAACGAGGATCACACGTAAATGGGTTAATTTTTTTTGAAAAAAGAGTGTGTAGAATGTTTTGAAGAACTGAAGAGAAGATTAGTCAAGGCTCCTATATTGACTCTACCATCGGGGAATGATGGGTTCGTTATTTATAGTGATGCATCAATGAAAGGACTTGGTTGTTACTTTTTTGCAGAATGTTAGGGTTATTGCCTATGCATCCTGACAGCTAAAAATTCATGAGAAAAACTACCCTACTCATGATCTTTAGTTAGCTGCTGTAATATTTACATTAAAGATATGGAGACATTATCTCTATGGTAAAAATGTTAGATTTATATTGATCACAAGAGTTTGAAGTATATTTTCTCATAGAGAGAACTCAACATGAGGAAAAGGATATTGCTTGAACTACTCAAGGATTATGATTGCACGATACACTACCACCCGGTGATGGAAAATAAGGTGGAAGATGATTTGAGACGACAAGAACATGGAGTTTTGAACATGATGAGAATTCAAAAGGGATCCTATTTTTATAGATCTAGTGAAGATGGATATGGGAATTGCCATTTAGGGTGAAACATCTATAATTTTTCAAATGGATTCCAAAATATCTTTACTAGAAAGGATAAAGAGTTCTCAGAATGGTGATGAAGAGTATCAAAAGAAGATTAAAGCTGTGAATGATGGAAGATTGAAAGACTTTGTGTATGAAGATGGACTTTTGAAATTTGGGAAGAGACTTTGTGTTCCCGATATACCTGATCTGAAAATGGAATTGTTAGATGATGCTCATAGCTCCAATTTCTCTATACACCCTCGGAGCACCAAAATGTATAGAGATTTGAGGGAACATTTTTGGTGGGACAACATGAAGAGGGAGATTGCTGATTTTGTGTCAAGATGTATGGTTTGTCAACAAGTGAAAGCGGGAAGGCAACAACCTGGAGGAGTCATGCAACCTCTTCCCATACTAGAGTGGAAATGAGATAATATCACGATGGACTTTGTCATGGGACTACAAAAGACTCCTAGAAGGAACGATGCAATATGGGTTATTATTGATCATCTTACCAAGTCAGCACATTTTCATGCTATAAGAGAAGATCTACCACTGGAATGTCTAGCAAGACTATATATTAATGAAGTTGTGAGACTTCATAGAGTACCCCTATTGATTGTTTCTGATCGTGATCCCCGTTTTACTTCAAGATTCTGGAAGAGTCTTCAGAAGGCCTTGGATATTGAACTTAATTTGAGCATTGCCTACCACCCTCAAACAAATGATCAATCAGAATGGACTATTCAAACCATAGAAGACATGTTGAGATCCTGCTCGCTTGACTTTCAGGGTATGTGGGATCAATATTTACCTATGGTAGAATTTTCCTATAACAATAGCTTCCATTAGAGAATTCAAATGGCACCATATGAAGTGTTATACGAAAAGATATGTCACACACCAACCTATTGGGATGAATTTGGTGAAAGAAAACTTGTAAGCCCAGAACTAGTGGAGGAAACAATGGAGAAAGTGAAGGTAATCCCAAACCACATCAAAGAAGCTCAAAGTAGGTAGAAGAGTTATGCTGACAACCAAAGAAAGGATTTGGAATTTCAGGTAGGAGATCATGTTTTCTTGAAGGTATCTCCATGGAAGGGAGTTATACGTTTCGGCAAGAAAATTAAATTGAGTCCAAGGTTTATCCGGCCTTTCGAAATTCTAGAGAGAATTGGGGCTGTAGTTTACCATTTGGAAATGCCGCCAAGTCTCTCCAAAGATCATGATGTGTTCCATGAATCACTATTGAGGATATACATGCCTGACCCAACACATGTACTCGCCTATGAGGAATTAAAACTGGAACCCGATCTGTCTTATTGTGAAGAGCTCATCAGGATTCCTGATACGAGAGAACAAGTACTGAGAAACTGGAAGACTCATCTGGTAATAGTTTTGTGGAGAAACCATAAGATGGAAGAGGTAACGTGGGAAAACGGGGAACATATGATGAAGAACCACCCAAGTCTTTTCATGCGGTAGTATTATAGAAATTTCGGGGATGAAATTATTTGAAGGAGTGGAAAATATAACACCCCAAGCTTCCACGGTACTCTTCCCTTTGAATAAAATAGTAGCGTGTGTTATATGCACCTTTGAGTTCTAACACACACACCGCGACCAATCAAACTAGCCGTTATGAACAGTAATACCCACTTTTGGAAATTTTATAAATTTTATCTTTCAAAATAGACTTTGTTTTTGGATTTAGAATATCGAAATTAGCCTACAGTGAAATTTTTGTATTTTTCTAAAAACATTAAATTTTTAATGAATAGTAAAAAAACACTGAGTTATAGTTTAAACCAGAATTTTTATTTAAATAATTATTTATTCAAATTTAATTAAGGTCAAAATAGATACATAATACCTATATACGTTCAATGTAATTCATTGGTGTTAGTTTAGAATAATTTTAGATATATAAAAATTTTATTGAACCTTTCACCGTCTTTTTCCCACCTCCTAGGATAATTTGGAAATTCACATAAAACATAATTTTACCACTTCTGTGAGTGGAATTTCGAAAATCAAAGAGACACGGTTAATTTCAAGGAGTAAAATGTGGTTCAATGAGATGAAAATAATATTTGGAGAATAGTAACTTTTTACTTTTATTTACCAAAGTTAAAAGTAATAGGGTAATTAAGGGTAAAAAATGATATTAATATTACCCTAACACATGTCCTAATTCTATTGGACAAGTGTATCTTGACCAAAAATAACCTTAGAATTAAATATTATCATTTATTTCCACTTGGATTATATTAGGACATTAATTATTATTTAATTCAAAGAACAGTTAAAAGATTTAAAATCAAAGTTTAATAACTGAAACATTTTTAATATATGGTTATACATAAGATAAATTCTATTGTAAATTTTAATTAGAAAGATAAAAATATTTCATACGTAATGGTTTTTGATTTATAATTTTTAGACATTAAATAATTTAATTTATTTATGACACAATGGTGATGCAGAAATTACCTAATTAATGAAATATTAAAATAATTGATATTATAAGAATCAAAATTAATGTAATTTGAGAATTTTTATGAATTCCACTGATTTTAGAGGTTAATATGACATATTATTATTGGTTATATTAATTTTTTTTGAAGTAATAATGCTGTTATGATATTATCAAAAACAAAATACCCAATAGTGTCAAAATTGACAAAAAAGAGTTTTTAAAACAAATATTATATTATTAATTTATATTCTATTCCTAAAAATCTAAGGTTCAGACAAAGGAATTTTATCATGATAGGTTTATCATTAATTGACCACTTGGGGGTCTCTTGGATGTATATAGTATGTTTATTAACTATATAATATAAAAATACAAAGTGACACGGCAAATGTCAAACTAATTAACTAAGAGTTAAAACTAAACGATAAGGTTAATATAGTGAACCAAAATTGTCTAAAACATATTGGTTGAGTGGTTTTCAACCCATACCCACCTTAACCTTTAAATAATCCACTTTTAAGCTATTAGAAACCGAATATTAATTTTTTATAAAATAATACTTCTAGCTTTTCCAAAGGTGCCCCAAACCCCTCTTATAAAAGGGCACTCCCCCTTCTAACTAATTCACACATTCAAAGCCTTTTGGCTCGGCCAACCCCTACCCAAATACTCTCTACGCTTCCCTCAAATAGACATAGAGGCATTATTTTGATCATAAAGCCATCCTATGGAGCCCTTTTGATCAAATCAAATGGAAGAACCCGATTAAGAGGTAATGTTTTCACCACCCTCTTTCAAGTTCCTTTGTTCTTCAACTTCTTCTTTATTTGTTATTCCCAATCTAAAATAATAGCTCTTGTATCTTATATATACTGTGATGTTATTATAAATATGCTAAAACCATATTCATTATTCTATCCATCCTTTGAATGACATGTCACCATACATGCGTAGCTACGGCTTACCGTCTCCACGTCCTGGTGTAATTGTTATTCAATAAATTATTATTTGAATGGGTATAATAAGGATTTGAAATTAATATAAATAATAAATATAACATGATAATTATTCTGTATATATTATATACCATCCAATTATATATTATTTTAATATCAAAAGTATGATATTGTTGCTCGTGCGTACGTACGGACTATCGTCTCCACAAATGCAGTGAGATTCATTCCCCATCGTATCCAGTCAAGATTAATTCTCATTTAATGATTAAAAATAATGTTTAAGGACTTGATATCATTCTGGATATGAATAAGATACAACCTATCCATAACAAACATGACTTATGTAACAAAACATATAAACGAAAACGAGTAAGTTAACACCCAAAACAATGATAATACTAAGATATTATTATCAAGTCAATGTTAAAAGATCGTCGATGATATCCTATTAATGTTTATGATTATTGTATAATTTAATAACAATTATTTAACCTCTAAAAAGTAGGTTAACCTACCCTCAACTACGGAAAAGTACAAATTAAGGATTTATTTCACAATCTCTACATAATCCAAGGTTGTTTATATGTAATTATCTATTGGGATCTCTTTATCATCCACATCCATGTTTCTTAAAAATGTAGTTCAAATCATTATTAATATTTTAAAGACTATGGGATAAATTCATTTATACCCTTTTTAAATTTTATAAGAAGTTTATAAAGGAATCTTTCTATCGTTTTCCAAACAAGGTCCTTTTTAACCTTTTCGACAGAATTAAGGTAAGAATGTCTTTTTAACTTATACAGTGGGTGTGGCTACTTTCTACCGTAATAAAATCATCGAAGCTTCCCTTACAAGCTTATATGAATATTTTCAAAGTAAATGTTTTATTTTATAATTATTTGACTTTTAAATGATTTAAAAAAAGAAGAGATATTTCTCTCAAATAATTTTGATTTCATCTATGTCAACATCCTTTGATGGATTTTAAGCTTATTTGAAGTTGATTTATTATGATACGAAACTTCCATATTGTATTGAATGTTTTGTGATATGTTTGAATGTGGATGTTTTATTTGTATACCATTCATGGTTTATAGAGAAAGTATTTAAATTTCGAATGCTAGTTTTAATACAAATGTTTATGTTATGTTTAAACGTGTTCGTATGAGGAATTCATTGGACTTAATAAGTGACGGGTGGAGCATGATATAGCTCATCGATGCATCGGTAAGTCTCTTGAGAAAAACTAGTGTATTGGCACAAGGCCTTGACAAAATCTTATTTCTAGTCTTTGCACGAGGCCTTGGCTATGTGGTTATGATAGTCTGGCATTATGCATTCCCTCATTATGAAAGTGGTTTTTGATATTGCATGTGATTATTCGACTAGTAGAATATCCATGTGAATAAGTAAATTGAATTATTTCATTTTATTTTTTCCATATTATGTTGAAGTTCAAGTTTAAGGCTTTTGTTTTAGTTATACATTGCCTTAATTGTTTATGCTTATTTATGAAAGTTTCTGCTATATTGTTATCCTTACTATACATATGAGTTCACCCCTTTCAATGTTTTGTTTTTACCAAGTTGTGAAGAAGTAATTTATGAATTACCTATATGAATAGTATGAAGGGAAAATGAAGACAAGATGTTGTTTTAGTTTTTTTACTTAATGGTGTAATTTAAAACTTTATGAATATATCTTGTGATTCCAAGGTTACTAAACTAATCGGTCTTTCGAGACTTGATATTTTGTGATCATGTCAATGTTATGTAATAATGCGCCAACTCTGGGTAACTAGGGTTGGGGAGTTATAGTTGGTATCAGAGGAAGTTTAGTATAAACCACGGAAGCTAGATTTAGGTAAACTCCGATTAGAGCATATAGACCTAGGATGGAATTTGAGGATTAGTATTGACGAATTTCCTAGAATTTTGGCATTATAGAGATTTTGTGAGTTTTTCGAGCAATACATCCCTTTCTGGATACGAACAGCTAGAGGCGGCTCTGGCACAGATGTACCTAGGGGTAAAACCCAAAAAAACTGCTTTGAGCTAGACTCGAATGGGAATTGGTGAATGACAACGAGCCTTGTTGCACTCATGGTTATGAAACTCCTGAAGTATATGCTTAGGATAATTCTCATTTTCTTTACAATCCATTACGAAGGTTTTATGAGTATATACCTCCTCAAAGAAAACATTTTTTTATGATTATGGATTATATCCATAAATGGTTCAATTTATCTTAAGTGTTTATCAAGTATAGTAATATGTATTGTGATTCATAAACTGATCTATTTTATGCCATTATTTAGAAATGGCACCTAGAGGAAAAAATGGAAATTGTATCAATGCATGCACTCCATGTAGGGATTTCCCTCCTGCTCAAGATAATTATAGTGGAGCTGGTGACGCAACTGGTGCTGATCAGATTATCACCATACTGGGACAACTCACTCAGGTTATGAATAATAACCTTACCCTTATGGAGCACCCGGATCCACAGCGTGGAGGATCGATGTCAGATCGATTCATGAGGAAATAACCACCAAAATTCAATGGGATTACAAATCCATTGGTATATGAGCAATGGAAAAGTTCCCTAGAGAAAATATTCCAGGCTTTGGTGAGTAGTGAAAGGGAGAAAGTTATCATGGCAGTTTACCACGTCACTGGAGATGTTGATCAGTGGTGGTCATTTATTAAAAACACGAAGGAAGATGGTGAAGTATCAAACATGGAATGGAGGGACTTCAAAGATCTTTTTTTAGAGAAATACTTTCCTCATGACCATCGAGAAGATATGGAAAGGCAATTTTTGATTTCGAGACAAAAGAACGATGAGAATGTCTCAATGTATGAGGCTAACTTTACGAGGTTAGCAAGGTATGCTGAAGATTATATATATAACCCAATATGTAAGATTGATCATTTCATTGATGGGTTAAACCCATTTCTTCGTCGAGAATTAGTGTCGCAATCCTTCTCATCGGATGAAGATATTTTCTCTTGTGCTATGAAGACAGAAAAAGAATTTTCTAAGTCTTATGACTTTAAAGCCATGCAAGAGAAGAAGAGATCTGATGATCACTCTAGGAATGGAAATAAGGGGAAGAAGGGAAAAGTATAATATCCATACTGTAGTAAATATGGGATGAAACACCCTGGTAATTGCTTGAAGGGAATGAGAGTCTGTTACAAATGTGGTGAAAAAGGCCACCAAGCTCGTGATTGCAAGGGGAAGAAAGAAGCTACTGATGTTCAATGCTACAACTGTAGAGAGATGGGAAATTATGCAAATGAATTTCCTAAGCAACAGAGGAGCTTACCTCAGAAAAGGCCAAGGGATCAAGGCCAAGCTTATGTTATCACTACTGATGAGGTAGAAGCTCCAAAAGACATGGTGGCAGGTAATTTAATGGTTTCCTCATGTTTTCCAAATGCATTATTTGATTCTAGATGATCGCATTGTTTCATTTTTCCTAGTTTTCTAAGAAAATTAGATATTTCCAATTTGATTTAACAAGGGAGTTGTCAGTCAAAACTCTTAAGGGAAGTATCATTGCAATAATGTTTTGTGAATCAGTCCCCATTAGAGCACATAAATGTTCTTTATCTGCTGATCTCATCATCATACCAATGACTTAATTTGATATAATCCTTGTAATATATTGGATTTTGGACCATGATGCAAAAATTTATTTTATGAAGAAGGAGGTTATGATTTTATATGATGATGATAAGGAACACATTATCTTTATCACAGAATCGCCACCGCCTAATTATTATCTAGATCCACCCATAGTAGCTCAACTAAATTCAATTATTGGGGAGGAGGAGAATGAAATGATTGTGGGTGAGGAAAGGAATATTCAAATAGAGGATGAACCTATTGTGAAAAAATATGTTGATGTATTTCAGGATGATTTACCTGGACATCCTCTAGAGCGAGAAGATGAGTTTTCCATTGATTTAATTCCTAGATCAAGGCCTATATCGAAAACCCCTTATAGAATGGACACTATGGAATTAGTTGAACTAATGAAAAAACTATAGGAATTGAGTAATAAGGGATTTATTCGCCCTAGTGTTTCTCCATGGGTAGCCCCTATTCTTTTAGTTAAAAAGAAAGATGGATCTATGAGGTTATGTATCAACTATAGGAAATCAATGCTATAATAATAAATAACATGTATCCCCTACCTTGCATTGATGATTTATTTGACCAACTGCATGGATATTAATACTTTTCAAAGATTGACCTTCGATATGGATACCATCAGTTGTGTGTGAATAAGTTATACATTCCAAAGACAGCATTTCAAACTAGGTACGGGCATTACAAGTTTACAGTAATGCCTTTTGGATTGACTAATTTACCCTCAATATTCATGGATCTAATGAATAGAGTTTTCAAAGAATATCTAGCTGATTTTGTGGTGGTATTTATTGATGATATCTTTGAATACTCTAAAAGCTAAAAAGATCATGAAAATCACTTGTGCATTATCTTGAAGACTATGAGAAGACATGAATTATATAGGAAGTTTAGTAAGTGTGAATTCTGGCTTCAGGAGATTTCTTTTCTTGGCCATATTGTCTCTAAAGATGGAATCTCTGTTGATCCTTCTAAGACCAAGGAAATCCCAGAATGTCCTGCACCAACGATTATAACTGAGGTATGCAGTTTTATTGGTTTAGTAGGTTATTATCGACGTTTCGTTCAGAAATTTTCCCGATTGGATAACCCATTAACGAAGATCACACTTAAAGGGGTTAAATTTGTTTGGAAAAAAGAGTGTGAAGAATGTTTTGAAGAACTGAAGAGAAGATTAGTCAAGGCTCATATATTAACTCTACCATCGGGGAATGATGGGTTCATTATTTATAGTGATGCATCAATGAATGGACTTTGTTGTTTACTTTTGCAGAATGATAGGGTTATTTCCTATGCACCATGACAGCTAAAAATTCATGAGCAAAACTACCCTACTAATTATCTTGAGTTAGCTGCTGTAATCTTTACTTTTAAGATATGGAGACATTATCTCTATGGTGAAAAATGTGAGATTTATACTGATCACAAGAGTTTGATGTATATTTTCTCATAGAAAAAACTCAACATGAGGCAAAGGAGATGGCTTGAACTACTTAAGGATTATTATTTCACGATACACTACCACTCAGGGAAGGAAAATAAGGTGGCAGATGATTTGAGTAGAAAATATCATGGATTTTTGAACATGATGATAATTGAAAGGGATCCTATTTTCATAGATCTACTGAAGATGGATATGGGAATTTTCATTGAAGGTGAAACATCGATAATTTTTCAAATGGTTTCCAAACTATCTTTACTAGAAAGGATAAAGAGTTCTAAGAACGGTGATGAAGAGTTTCAAAAGAAGATTAAAGCTGTGAATGATGGAAGATTGAAAGACTTTGTGTATGAAGATGGAATTTTGAAATTTGGGAAGAGACTTTGTGTCCCCGTTATACCTGATCTGAAAAGGGAATTGTTAGATGATGCTCATAGCTCCAGTTTCTCTATACACCCTCGGAGCAACAAAATGTATAGAGATTTGAAGGGACATTTTTTGTGGAACAACAAGAAGAGGGAGATTGCTGATTTTGTGTCAAGATGTATGGTTTGTCAACAAGTGAAAGCGGGAAGGAAACAGCCTGGAGGATTTATGAAACCTCTTCCCATACCAGAGTGGAAATGAGGTAATATCACGATGGACATTTTCATGGGACTACCAATGACTCCTAGAAGGAACGATGAAATATGGGTTATTGTTGATCGTCTTACCAATTCAGAAAATTTTCATGCTATAAGAGAAGATCTACCACTAGAATGTCTAGTAAGACTATATATTAATGATGTTGTGAGACTTCATGGAGTACCTCTATTGATTGTTTCTGATCGTGATCCCCATTTTACTTCAAGATTCTGGAAGTGTCTTTAGAATGCCTTAGATATTGAACTTTATTTGAGAACTTCCTACCACCCTCAAACAAATGAACAATCAGAACGGACTATTCAAACCTTAGAAGACATTTTGAGATCCTGCTCACTTGACTTTCTGGGTATGTGGGATCAATATTTACCTCTCCTAGAATTTTTCTATAATAATAGCTTCCATTCGAGAATTCAAATTGCACCATATGAAGCGTTATATGAAAAGAGATCTCTCACACCAACCTGTTGGGATGACGTTGGTGAAAGAAAAGTTGTAGGCCCAGAACTGGTGGAGGAAACAATAGAGAAAGTGAAGGTAATCCAAAACCACATCAAAGAAGCTCAAAGTAGGCAGAAGATTTATGCTGACAACCAAAGGAAAGATTTGGAATTTCAAGTAGGAGATCATGTTTTCTTGATGGTATCTCCATGGAAGGGAGTTATACTTTTCGACAAGAAAGGTAAATTGAGTCCCAGGTTTATCCGACCTTTCGAAATTCTAGAGCGAATTGGGGTTGTAGCTTACCGTTTGGAAATGCCGCCAAGTCTCTCCAAAGTTTATAATGTGTTCCACATTTCACTATTGAGGAAATACATGCCTAAACCAACACATGTACTCATCTATATATAATTCGAACTGGAACCTGATCTGTCTTATTGCGAAGAGCCTGTCAGGATTCCTGATACGAGGGGACAAGTACTGAGAAACCGGACGACTCATCTGGTAAAAGTTTTGTGGAGAAACCATAAGATGGATAAGGTAACGTGGGAACCCAAGGAACTTATGATGAAGAACCACCCCAATCTTTTCATGTGGTAGTATTCTAGAAATTTTAGGGACGAAATTTTTTGAAGGAGGGGAAAATATAACACACCAAGCTTCCATGGTACTCTTCCCTTTGAATAATACAGTAGCGTGTGTTGTACGCAACTTCGAGTTCTAACACACACACCGCAACCAATCAAACTAGCTGTTATGAATAGTAATACCCCCTTTTTAAAATTTTATAAATTTATCTTTCAAAATAGAATTCGTTTTTGGATTCGGAATATCAAAATTAGCCTATGATGAAATTTTGTTATTTTTCTAAAAACATTAAATTTTTAATGAATAGTGAAAAAACACTGAGTTATAGTTTAAACACGAATTTTTATTTAAATAATTATTTATTTAAATTTAATTATGGTCTAAATAGATACATAATACCTATATAAGTTCAATTTAATTCATTGGAGTTAGTTTAGAATAATTTTAGATATATAAAAATTTTATTGAACTTTTCACCGTCTTTTACCCAACTCCAAGGAGAATTTGGAAATCCACATAAAACTTAATTTTACCTCTTCTGTGAGTGGAATTTCAAAAATCCGAGAGACACGGTTAATATCAAAGTGTAAAATGTGGTTCATTGAGATGAAAATAATTTTTTGGGAATAGTAACTTTTTACTTTTATTTACCACGGTTAAAAGTAAATAGGGTAATTAAGGGTAAAAATGATATTAATATTAAGCTAACACATGTCCTAATTCTATTAGACAAGTGTATCTCATCCAAAAACAACCTTAGGAATTAAATATTATCATTTAGGTCCACTTGGATTAGATTAGGACATTAATTATTATTTAATTCAAAGAAGAGTTAAAAGAGTTAAAATCAATGTTTAATAACTAAAACATTTTTAATATAGGGTTATACATAAGATAAATTCTATTGTAAATTTTAATTAGAAAGATAAAGAGATTTCATACGTAATGGTATTTTATTTATAATTTTTAGAAATTAAATAATTTAATTTATTTATGACACAATGGTGATGCAGTAATTACCTAATTAATGAAATATTAAAATAATTAATATTATAAATATCAAAATAAATGTAATTTGAGAATTTTTATGAATTCAACTAATTTTATAGGTTAATATGAAATATTATTATTTTTTATATAAATTGTTTTCTAATTAATAATGATGTTATGAAATTATCAAAAAAAAATACCCAATAGTGTCAAAATTGACATAAAAGAGTTTTTAAAACAAATATTATATTATTAATTTATATTCTATTTCTAAAAATCTAAGGATCGGCCAAAGGACTTGTATCATGATAGGTGTATCATTAATGGACCACTTGGGGGTCTCTTGGATGTATATAGTAAGTTTATTAACTATATAATATAAAAATACAAATTGACATGGTAAATGTCAAACTAAATAACTAAGAGTTGAAACAAAAAAGATAAGGTTAATATAGTGACCCAACCCTATCTAAAACCTATTTTTTGAGTGTTGTTTAACCCATAACCACATTAACCTTTAAATAATTTCCTTTTGAGCCATTAGAAACAGAATATGAATTTATTATAGAATAATATTTCTAGCTTTTCCAAAGATGCCCCTCACCCCTCTTATAAAAGGGCACTCCCCCTTCTCACTAATTCACACATTCAAAGACTTTTGTCTCGGCCAACCCCTGCACAAATACTCTCTCAACTTCCCTCACTTCGACCTAGAGGCCTTAGTTTGATCATAAAGACAACTTAAGGATCCCTTTTGATCAAATAAAAAGGAAGAACTCGATTAAGAGATAATGTTTTCACCACCCTCTTTCAAATTCCTTTTTCTTCAACTTCTTCTTTATTTGTTATTCCCATTATAAAATAATAACTCAAGTATGTTATATATACAGTGATTTTATTATAAATATGGTACAACCATCTTCAATATTCTATCCATCCTTTGAATGACATGTCACTATACATGCATACGTATGGCTTACCATCTCCACATCGTGGTGTAATTGTTATTCAATAAATTATTATTTGGATGGGTATAATAATGATGTGTAATTCATGTAAATAATAAATATAAAATGATAATGATTATTTATATATGATATAACATCCAATTATATATTATTTTCATATCAAAAGAATGATATTGTCGCTCGCGTGTACGTACGGACTACTGTCTCCACGAAAGCGATGAGATTCATTCCCCATTGTATCCATTCAAAAATAATTCTCATTTAATAATTAAAAATAATTTTTACAGACTTGATATCATTATGTATATAAATAAGATACAACCTATCCATAACAAACATGACTTACGTAACAAAACATATAAAAGAAAATGAGTAAGTTAACACTCGAAACAACGATAATACTAAGATATTATTAACAAATTAATGTTAAAAGATCATATATGATATCATATTAATGTTTATGATTCTTGTATAATTTAATAACAATTATTTGACCATTATACATGATTTTAACCTACCCTATACCAAAAAAGTACAAGGTAATGATTTATTTCACAATCTCTTCATTATCCGAGGTTGTTTATACGTAATTATCTACTGGGACCTCTTTATCATCCACATCCATGTTTCTTAAAAATATATTTAAATCATTATATCTATTTTAATTACTATGGGATAATATAATTTATATAATTGTTGAATTTTATAGGAATTTTATAAAGGAATATTTCTGTCGTTTTCCAAACAAGATCGTTTTTAACCATTTCGACAGAATTAAAGTAAGAATGTCTTTTTAACTTATACAGAGGGTGCGGCTATTTTATGCCATTATAAAATCGACGAAGCTTCCCTTACAAGCTTATAAGAATATTTTCAATGTAAATGTTTTATTTTATAATTATGTGACTTTTAAATGATTTAAAAAAGAGATATTTCTCTCAATTAGTTTTGATTTCATCTATGTCAGCATCCTTTGATGGATTTTAAGCTTATTTAAAGTTGATTTATTATGATAAAAAACATCCATATTGTATTGAAGGTTTTGTGATATGTTTGACTATGGATGTGTTATTTTTATACCATTCATGGTTTATGGAGAAAGTATTGACATTTCTTATGCTAGTTTTAATATGAATGTTTATGTTCTGTTATACCTGTTCATATGAGGAATGAATTGGACTTAATAAGTGATGGGTGGAGACCACTATAGCTCCTCGATGCATCGGTAGGTCTCATGAGACAAACTATTGTCTTGTAACAAGGCCTTGACAAAATCTTATTTGTAGTCTTGGCATTAGCCCTTGGCTATGTGGTTATGATAGTCTGGCATTATGCATTCCATCATTATGAAAGTGTTTTTGGATGTTGCATGTGATTATTCTACTAGTAGAATATCCATGTGAATAAGTAAATGGAATTATTTAATTTTAATTTTGCCATATTATGCTGAAGGTAATGTTTAAAAGGCGTTTGATTTAGTTATACATTGACTTAATTGTATATGATTATTTATGAAAGTTTCTGCTATATTGTTATCCTTACTGAGCATCTGAGCTCACCCCTTTCAATGTTTCATTTTTCCCAGGATGTGAAGAAGTAATTTATGAATGACCTCCAGGAATAGTATGAGGGGATATGAAGACAATATGTTGTGGTATTTTTTTTACTTAATGATATAATGTAAAACTTTATGAATATATATAGTGATTCCAAAGCTACTAAACTAATCGCCCTTTCAAGACTTGATCTTTTGTGATCAAGCCAATGTTATGTAATAATGCACCGACTCTGGGTAACTGGGGTCGGGGCGTTACATCAAATCAATCAGGTTGGAATTACAAAAATTTCGAACTAAATAACTAAATCATGTCCTACCCACTATCACAGTTTAAGAACTTGAGGAGACCTTGTGACAGATACTTGACGATCCATTAAAATTCTCTCAACAATTTCTTAAGAAGGTTCCAAAAGAAAACATGATAGTTTATATAGTTATTGGAGATCAACATAACATATATGAATATTCATTAGGTTTTATAGAATAAAAAATGTTATGTGATTCCCTAATTTTTGAAAAATTAAAAATAGATCATCTCTAACTGTCTATTTATTTGAATAAATAAACCAGTCAAGTGGGAGAATTTGATGAAAATTTAAATTATATGGACTACACACCTGCAACTCTGAAAAACCAACTCCATTCCACATTGATAATAAAAGAATAATTGTAAGTCAAGCCAATATAGAAATTTAATCCTTTCTTGAATTTATTATTATCTTAATTTATGTAAACTAAATTGAGAATTACTTTCCACTATTTTTATGTTTCAGATTCATCAAAATCATTGATTTCTCTAGAGTATCATGATAAATAATTATATTCCACATTGTATACCAAGTTTTTAGTGGTCTTTGAAGAATATATTAACTTACATGATTCTTCACATGAAGTGGGTGATTTTCAAATTGATTACTATTGATTTTAGGAACAAAAAATTTAAATTATCATTAAATTTACCTTATAGATTCCTATTATTTAATTGAGTAGGCCCTTGAAGAAGTTAACAAATTTTCCAAGGTTGTGGATAAAGAAAAATAGGATGACCCATGTATTTTTTTACCCCTCCATATGAGTTATATTGTATTAAAATGGGTATACAACAGATATACTATATCTATGGGTGCATGTATAACAAGTGTGAATAGATACATATTGAAAAGAAAAAAAAAATTTATGATTAAGAAACCTCATCCACCTTTAGATTGAGGATAAAATTTTCTAATTTTCCAACTAGGGGAATTAAAAACCTATCACCCACTTGGGGGGTATATACCAAGTTCTATACCTATTATTTATCATTTATCTTTCATCTTATTAATATATATTTCAGTTAAAAAATTATTTTTATTCTTTCTTTTTTTTGTTTTAATGTGGTGGTATCTTGGTTATTAACTCAAAGATTTTTTTTCCAATAATTTAGGTTGTAATGTTAACTTACCCTTAATTTATTATCTCACTGTTTGATTTTTATGCAATGATAATTAATAAAATTTTGAAAAAAAATCAGTGGTACTGATAGTTAAAGTGTACGGGAGTGGTACCAATCTATTTAGATTTTCATGTTTCTTTTCATATTTTAAATTTTTGTGAGCCTTTTAGATTTGGAATTTGATCTTTAAATGTTTTATTTCCCATTAAAAACATTAATTCCAATTTTTATGATTTCATTGATTTTGAAGTTATTAAACTTATATGTTTTTTGAGTATTTTTTAAATTTATTTCATGGGAATATTTTTTTTTTGAACTAATTTCAAGTTTTAAAATGTAAAAACATTTAGTGTAATTAGACTTATAACATGAGAAAAGATATATTTAAAACTATTTCTTGAGTAAATTTTCCATTGTAAAAAATAAAACCTCAAGGATCCAAAAAAATTACATTTATATAATTAGTTATACAATATATAAAAAATCAAATTGGGATATCATGCGAAAATTTGATAATTTCAGCACTAAAAATTTTCAAAAAAAAAAAATTAAAAATACCAAATAAAAGTATAGTGCATAATTTTCCAAAAGGAATGTATTTTATTGTGGGTATATACTGAGCTCTAGATGAATATGGTTAAATTGAAATATAATAATATCCATTGGGTTTTATCATGGAATTTTTAAATATATCATTGGTTTAAGATTCATGGGATAAAATAATTTATGACAGTTCCACCTATAAAAATGTTAATTTCAAAAAATTCTATTATATTCAATGATCTAGAATATAAAAATTTATTAAATTGAAGTGGGGAAATGTATAACACTTATAGATTATGAATTATATTTTAAATAGTGAATAAATATTTTATTTTCCTCTTTTTTTATTTGTGTACTTGAACCCAGGTGGGATAAAAAAATAAGTAAATTTCATTTGATTGACAAAGAGTGTAATGGTTAAGTGTGGGGGATTAATGATGCTCATATTTTCACACTTTTATTCTTAATTTAAATGTTTTTAATCCTAAAAATTGGTTATTTCATGGGTAACTATGACATTTTTAGGTTTTATTAATAAATTTACCTCAATTATAAAAATGTCCTAATTATTGATTTTAAAGTATTTTAATTTTTTTCTAGAACTATTTCTAAAACAATTTAAATTATAATTTTTTTAGAATTATAAGATTGATAATATTTATTTCATACAACTAAACTAGGAGCTGAGTCCAAAAATTTTAGGCCTAAATAAACCTCACAATTCAATCACCATAATCTGTGTATAAATTGGATGGATTTTAATATGGATCCCATATCACAAAAATGGATGAAAAAAAGAGACATAATATTTTAAAATTATACTAAAAATACTCTTTAGAAAATTAATTTATCCATTATGGAATTTTTATATTCAACATCCTTCATAGACATATATTCAAGGGGATTTAGCACATTAAAATTTGAATAGTCTCTAAGATGGAGAAATTTTTCAGAGTAAATATTTCATAACATTTTTTAAACACATACAAACAAGGTAAAATTATTAAGGTGATCATGAAAGACATAGATGAATGAATTTTGTTTTTAACACATTCAAAAATTCATCCATTTATTTGGACGAACATGCACTGAATTTCAATATAAAATTTTTAGAGTGAATATTATCCCCTCTCAGGCATATAAATTTTTATATCATTTTACTTTCAAATGAGTGTGTCATTTTTGAGTATCCAAGTAATGATTTTCTTATTTTAATATATTTTTACATTTATAATACATATTATTTCTCTATTTTTCCCTACTTTCAGTTTTCTCTCTTTTCTTTATCTATTGTGTTTCCCACA
Source organism: Viscum album (assembly GCA_963277665.1). Lineage (NCBI taxonomy): Eukaryota > Viridiplantae > Streptophyta > Magnoliopsida > Santalales > Viscaceae > Viscum > Viscum album. The sequence continues at coordinate 870,002,029 of OY728161.1, read as the reverse complement.
CTGTACTTGTCTTTACTCCATTGTTGGGGAAATCTTACCCCCATTTTGGGTGGGGGTGTCATGATGTTTTTGGTTTAATGTTATTTAGAGAATTATTGTAACTTCATTTTAATATTTTAGAATTGGTTGAATTGATTAGGCTATGTGTTCTCCCCCATTTCCCTATTACCATTTTCTTACACATGTTTATCATTTATACTCTACTTTTTCATTATAATATTGAATATAGTGGAGTATTATTACGGTGATGAAGTTATGGAGATTGTATTATATGCAGAGTTATTAGTGTACGATAATCTTGATTAAAACAAGAGGTTATTAATTTATAGGTATTGATCTTATCATTGAATAGAATATCTAGAATAATAATTATAAAGAATGAGGATAACATCTTTGTGAATCCCCTGAGAAGATAACAGCATTATTCTTAGAAACATATTCTCTTTGTATTTATAATCGTTTATGGATTTTTATATATTTATATTTATATCATCTAAATTTTATAAACCCACCATTATATTATTATATATTATTTTAGTATATTTTTATTTATAAATAGAGATAATAGAATAATCAGGTTATGTATATACCTTTTTATGAGATCAATCAGGGGTGTGCACAATATTTCATTCTATGATAAATAATAATATGGAGTATAAGCTCATAAAAATTCCTTAATTTTTATTTGGTGTCATTATTGTGTAGTTTATGAGCTTTCACACAATACATTTCATAAAAAAAATTAAATTCAAAAAATTCAAAAACTAAATTTTTTTTGCATCATTTAATATATTTAATTTCACAAGTCAAGATGGATTGTTTTAGTGTTTCATTATTTTCCTGCAATGATGTTGATGTGTGTAACAACCCATGTATTTATAGAATAATAATTTTTCATTTCTATTAATATTTTTGAATGAGATATTATTTTTACATTAAAGGGGATGCATTGTCTGATAACCTTCTCAACACGCAATGATAGGTTTCTTTTAAATATTGCATTGCACACAAAATTGAGTTATACTAAAAAATAATATATTATTATTATTTTTTTAAATGGTATTTAATTCCTAGATTTTGTATTGAAGGAAATGAATTGAAATAACTACAGTATTACTATACATGTTTGTTGAATGTATTTATATTTTTCTGATAAATTTTAGAGGCTTAAAATAAGAACGAATCTGATTTTAAGCATGAAATACTATAATATTTTTAAAAGGTCATTTTACCACCTTTTGATGAAGAACACTTTTTAAATATAGTTCATGTTAAATTTGTATGTTCTATATGAAAAAAATAAACATCTTCAATAGAATCTGGAAATCAAAATTTACATTTGATCAATTTTTGGTAATTTTCTAATAATGTTCATTTTTATTAATGAATAGTGAAAATCTTGCTTTTAAGTCAAAACTACATTTTCATCTAATTTATTTATATATAATATTATATATTAAATTGTTCTTAAAGTGTAATTGGGTTATATTTTAATCATTTTATCTAATTTTTTTCATTTTTAGTAATTTCACCTCGAAATAGGGCATAATCACAAGGCAATATTTTGGTAGTTTTTACTTCATTAAAACGAGCATTTTGAATTGGACAACAGAAATTAATTTTAAATTAATTTCAGCAAATTTTTTGTTTTGAATTTGGAAAAATGTATTAAATATTTGGAATCAGGATGTGTAAATTTTATAAATATGTACCTTATATATTTAGATATTATTAATAGTAACTTTGGTAATTATTTTATTTACCATGGTTACAGGTTAAATTTGGTAAATAAGGGTAAAAATAATATTATAATAATATTAAACAACCCTGACACATATACTAATACTATTTTGTGAGATATTTGTGACCATGTGCTTACTTGGCTTGATTTTGGGACCCCATGGATCCACTTAAATGTAAAAATGAAATTTTATAAGAATTAATTTAAAGTAATGAAAAATATAAGACAACCATGCCTTTTTTACTAAAAGAATTTTTATATGGGGTTATTTAAGTGATATATTTGACTATGAAAATTCCTGATTAATTTAAAAATATTTATTAAATTATGGTATTATATTTATTGTTTTTAGACATCAAATAAATAAATATATTTATGGCACAATGATAATGTAGTGATTACCTTATTAATGAGAGATTTAAATAACTGAGATTATAAATATTAAAATAAATTTATTTTGAAACATTAAATTTCATCCACAAATTTTTTGGATGGTTATGACTTGTTATCATTTCATTAATGTAGTTTTTTCAGAATGAATCAAACTTTTATGGATTTTTTAAAAAGTCATGATATGAATAACATAAAAATTAACATAAATAAGTTTTAAAAAAAAGTATTTTATTAAATGATATAATAGTCCTAAAAATATAATGTTTTTCCAAATTACTTAGATAATGTTCAAAACTTCATTAATGAACAACTTTAGGTTTTATTGGCAGTTTATATTGACTATATTAACCATATAGTATGAATTTACAAGAAGACATGGTAAGTGTTAAATTTAGATAACTAAGGGTTAAAACTAAAATATAAGGATAAATTTTTGACCTATAGTTGTATAAAATATATTGTTTGAGAGGTTTTGACCCACCAGAATCATTCCTTTTAAATTATTTATTTTGGGACAATTTGGAATATAAAATAATTTTATAATAAAATAATACTTTGAAGCGTTCCTGAAGTGCCCCACCTCCCTCTTATAAAAGGGTATCACCCCTACTGATCTAATCACACCTATTAAGACATATGAATCTTACAAATTTAGACCAAACAAGATCCCAACATCCCTCATTTCCTTATATACATCTTACCTTGGGCAGAAGGCAATTCAAGAAAGCCTTTAAGCTGAAACCAAAATGACTTACCCGATTTAGAGGTAATGTCTTCTCTCAAGTTATTTTCTTTTATTTTCCTTATCCACCCACAATTATCCTATTATTCTTTGATTACATAAACAAAAAAATATCCTCAATTAACTAGGGTTTTTTTATGATAAATATTCGAACTATACATACACACACCTTCATCTAATAGATACGAACATATTGTTTCTGTGTACAATGAACTACTACCTCATGAAATGATGATTGTTTGATTTTCCTCTACCACCTCTCATGGTTTCCATTATGACGGAATTGTATTTATATATGATATATATTATATTTATATTTTTTCTATTCTCCTGTATTTTTTATTTACAAATAACCCTTTATGCTTTTCAGGATGTGTAAATACGATAATTTCATTTGAGGATGTGCGGACTGCCGCCCCCTCAAAGTGAAATGACTCGTTCATTCCATACATGGAATTTATAAAGGATATATATAATGAAATAATGTAACATATATACAATATTACATTATTTGAGAATTATAATATACTTATATGTCATTTAGTTTTCATTCCATTAAATATGAAAAAGAAATGAAAATATCATTCATGCATACGTACAGATTATGGTCTCTATTAATGGTGCATTTAATTTATTATCTCCAAATGTTATGTACAATTATATGTACATATATATAATGGATATATATCTATATGATATTTAAATCATGAATAACATTTTTTTAGATAATGATATTTTGACCACATGGACAATATGTAATTATAACAAGTTCATTTTTTGAATCAAGTATCAAATATCAACAAAATGACCGATGTTAACTTAAAAAATTATTTAATGCTTATAATTTGGTAATAACTGATATAAAAAAAAATACACTTGAAAAATGTTCTTAATCTAGTATAAATTAACCTAAGTTTATTATTCAGAAATATAAATAACAAACAAGACAAGTTGGACTCATGGTAAGGGACATCATCTCAATATCATTTCAATGAAGAATACTTTGATTTATAAATGAAATTATTTTATATGGTTTATAAAACCCTTTTAATTTTTATTTTATTATAAGGGAATATTGTTTCTATAATGATTTTTATTAAATGAAAAAAAAAAGTTTCTTTTTAATGTACGCGGTGACAATGTCCTTTCTACCGCTATGAGCATTATTTGATATTTGTCTTCCTTAACAATACGTAATGTTTTTAAAAGGAAGATAAATACCATATTACTTTTTTACATATATTTCTATTGAAATTTTTTTTGAGAAAGCATTTATTTTGTCAATATCTTAAAATTATATGTTGTGATTGCAATGTGGAAATTTTATATTTCATTTATGCTTGTTTTATGTGTAATTAATATGTTATAGTTCTTGGAAATTGTTTATGTATATGAGTTGTTCCATGATAAAACAAGGGTGGGTGATCCCGAGATAGCTCACCAATTCATTGGGTAATGTGATGGAGGAAAACATTAATGTTTCTCCTAAGAGACTTATTGAAGATACTGTGATGGGTATTCTAAATGCAACTCCCTGTGTAGTTGTGAAATCTACAATGTAATTATGTTATCGATGCCATAAGTTACCTTTATGATTTTTATTTCTATGATTTATTCCTAAATCTTATAATTTCAAGAGATATGTTAAAGATATTATGCTTTTTGGTCGAAAAGTATTATTTCATTTATTTGTATGTATTGATGGACTAATGTTTTTATTCCTTATTTTATAACCCTTACTAACATTTTTATGCTCATCCCAGGTTTTTGAAATGTTTTTCAAAGAGTATATGTAATGGTAAGATAAAGGATGAATTCAAGATGATTTATATCAAGAAAATAATTCTTGTTTTATTTAAGGAGTTTTATTTTTTTGAAAAAGAATTGGATAGAGAAGGAGTGTCTACTTTGTAATTTTTGAGATGTAATGTAATAGTTATGGCCTAATTAGAAAAAACACTAAACCTAAAAAGATACTCAATGTAAATACTTTACTTTACTCATCATTATGCATTGTTTAATTTTGGGGACATATAGTTGGTATCAGGGGTCGGTTTAGAAAATATTAGGAGTTGGGATATTCTTAAATTAACATCCATAAATTATTTTATGGAAATATTGAAATGAAATAGCATGTAAATATTACCATGTTATTTTGACAAAGATATTTCTGTGTTCAGAATGGTTTTACCTAGTAGAAATATGGCACTTATAATGGGAATACATCAAGAGGGAAAAAACCTTCCAAATTAGTAACCTGATATGGTTGGAATTGGAACTGAACAGTTTGTTTGGTGATGGAACATTTGACTAAGGCCATAAATGGTGGTGGTATCCATTCATGATATCATCCATATCAATAACATAGAAACATGTTAGTAGTGGATAATTTCATGATGAAACATCCCAAATCATTCAAAGGATCATCTTATCTTGTGCTAGCTGAAGGGTGGATTAAAGCATGGGAAATGATATTCTATATCATGGGGTGTTCAAAACATAAAAAGGTAAGTAATTCTATTTAATGTTTTGATGGTAAAGTCGATTATTGGTGGTTGATGTTTAAAAATATTAGGTATAGTGAGGAGATTTATACTCTTTATTGGGATGTATTCAATGTTATGTTTCATGAGAAATATTTTCCTAAGGTGGTTCAACATAGGATGGAAAAACAATTCTTGGAATTGGGGCAGGAGGATGACTTAGTTCTTTCTTATGAAGAAAAATTCACTTAACTATCAAGGTATGCTCCAAATTTCATCCAATATATTAATAGTAAAATAAATTTCTTTACTCATTATTAAAGACAATGTATTGAAGGGAATTAGCTTCTCAGGATTTCAAAAGTTTTGAAAAAAATTTTTGATGTGTAGAGAAGGTGGAAATGGATTTTTTTGATGATCAAGTGTTTTTTGAAAAAAAAACAGAATAAGAGGTCGAGGTGGAAGAAAAAGGGAATAACTCTTCAAAAAATTATGATGATAAGAAACTTAAGTTGATAGTTTTTGAAAATTTTGGTAAAACTAACACTGGGAGTGCCTTTTGAATTCGGGTAAGTGCTTCTGATGTTGTAAAATTGTACATAAGGCCTATAATTACACTGAAAAAGATCAGGGTAATGCTAATAAAAAACTCATTTATAGTCATTAAAATGATTTATGTCGAATGAAATGGATCATTATCCAAATGAGTTCCCAAGAAAGAACTCAAATAAAGGATGGCAGTCAGACTACAAGCAGAAAGTGGTGGTAAAATTCTTTTCAACTACTTTAGAAGATGTTGGGCCATCAAATAAAGTAGTATCAATTACATTATTTGTTTATTCAGATTATTCCAATGTGTTATTTTATTTTGAGTACACACATTCTTTCATTTCTTAGAAATTTTCTAATAAATTGGGAATTCCATCTCAAGATATGAATCATGAAGATGTGGTAAAAATACCTGGAGGAAAATTTTTGGCAAAAACAAATTATAAGAAACTTCTTGTACTTGTGTGTGGAATGATTCTACCTGAAAAACTTATTGTTTTACCTCTGGCAGTGTTTGATGTTATTTTGTGTATGAATTGTCTTTATGTTTATCATGCTATGATTAACTGTAGAGATAAAGCAGTTTCTTTTTAGAAAGAATTTTAGTCTATGTAGAAGAATGAACCCTTACTTTTGATAACATATTAGAAAGATGAGAAACTAGTAAAATATGGAAATGAATTTTACCTTTCACGTATTTTAGAAAAAAAATGAAATGTTCATATTAATGACATTCTAGTGGTAAATGAGTATCTTTATGTTTTGTTAACTAGTTTCCTAGTATAATACATGAAAGGGAAGTTGAATTTACTATTTACTTAGTTCTTGATGCTAAGAAAATTTCAAAACCCCCTTATCGAATGGATCAAATTGATCTTTTAGTGTTAAAGAAGAAATTTATCAAGTTATTAGATTAAAGTTCCATTTGACCTAGAACATAACCATGGGGTGGTTCTATCAAGTTTGTTAAAAAGAAAGATGGTTCAATGAGACATTTCATGGATTATAGAGCCTTGAATAACATAACTATTTAGAAAGTGTATCATTTTCCCCATATCGATGATTTGTTTGATCAGCTCTAGGGAGATCAGTATTTTTCAAAGATTGAATTGAGGTAAAGGTACCATCAGTTGAAAGTAAAGGAAGAAGATATTCTAAGTACCGTGTTTCGTACTAGATATGTACATTATAAATTTTTTGTCATGCCTTTTGGTTTAGCCAATGCACCTGCTGTATTCATGGATCTTTTGAATATAATTTTCTCTGAGTTCTTGGATAAGTTTGTGGTTGGGTTTATTGATGATATTTTTCTCTATTATAAAAGTAATGAGGAGTATTAAAGTCATTTATGGGTTTTCTTATAAACCTTAAAAGAAAATAAATTTTATTGGAAATTCAGCAAGTGTGATTTTTTGTTACAAAAAATTTCATTCCTTGGTCACATTGTTTCTAAAGATGGCATTACTATTGATCCTACTAAAACAATAGTTGTTGAAGAATGGACAATACCTACACATATATATAGTATTTTTTGTTTTCATGGTTTAGTAGGTTATTACCATTGTTTTGTTGAAAATGTTTCATTGTTATTTAGCATGCTGATTAAGATAAATCGAAAAGGTGTTATGTTAATCTAGAAAAAATAATGCGATGAATGTTTTTAGGAGTTGAAAAGAAGATTGGTGAATGTTGTAGTTTTGAAACTTCTTTCCAAAAATGGTGAATTTGTTATCTATATTGATGATTTGTTGAAAGGACTTGGTTGTTTCTTTATGAATAATTATCAGCTAATTGATTTTTCTTCATGTCAGTTGAAACCTCATGAGGTAAATTACCCTACGCATGATTTTCAATTAGATGGCATTGTTTTTGCATTAAAAATTTGGGAGCATCATTTTAATGCCATAAAGTGTGAAATATATATTGATCACAAAATTTTGAACTATTTATTTACATAGAAAAAATTAATCATGAGATAGAGAAGAATGCTAGATTTAATCAAGGACTATTATTGCACGATTCATTACCATCCAGGAAAAGAAAATATGGTAGTTGACGCTTCGAGTCATAAAAGTAATTCTTCATTATCCATGTTTCATTTGGAAAATGACTCTTTGATTAATGATTATGTGAAAATTTCTGTGGAAGATGTTAGTGAAGAAAATTCTTATGTTTTGTTTCAGGTTTTAGTACAATCGTCTATAGCAAACTGAATAAAGAAACTGTAAAAAAAAGATTGTGAGTTGTATAAAAACGTATAATTGGTTCATAAGTGTAATTTACCTGAATTTAACATTGATAAAGACTGTGTTTTATGGTTTGTAAAGATGTTATATATTCCTTGTGATTCATAGTTGAAGAAAGAGTTGTTAAGTGAAGCTAATAGTTCACTATTTTCAGTTCATCCAGGTTGTACTAAATTGTACAAATACCATCGAGATTATTACTAGTGGGATGGAATGAATATAGATATTGTTTATTTTACAATGAATTGTTTAACTTGTCAATAGTTTAAATCAGAACAACAGTTTTTGAAAGGGATTATTCAGTCTTTTCTAATGCTAGAGTGGCAATGGGAAAATGTGTCCATGGATTTTGTAGTGGGATTGACAAATACTTATCAACGTAATAATGCAATATGGGTTATCATTATAGATTGACTAAATCTTCTCATTTTCTTCCTATTCTAGATACCCTGTCTCTAGATCAAATTTTTTTATTGTATATTAAAGAGACAGTCAGGTTACATGGAGTTCCCTCTCCATTGTATTTGATCATGATATGAGGTTCACTTCTAACTTTTGTAAGGGCCTTTAGAAGTCATTGGGAACTGAATTAAATTTTAGTATGGTTTTTTTATCCATAATCAAATGGGCAGTTAGAATGAACAATTCAGAAATTAGAAGATATGCTACGTACTTGTTCAATGGATAACCAGAGAATTTGGGACCAACAACTTTATTTGGTTGTGTTATCTTATAATAAGAGTTTTCATTCATGTATACAGATGGAACCATTTGAGGAATTATAATGAAATCAATGTCGAACTCAATCTTTTTGGGATGAAGTAGGTGAAAAGAAGTAGATGGGACCAGAATTGGTAGCAGAGATGGCAGAAAAAGTTCAGTTGATTCAGAAGCACCTAAGAATATTTAAAAGAAGGAAAAAAGAGTTATGCGGATAACCAGAGGAAATGATCTTTCTTTTGAGGTAGGTGATCATGTATTTCTCAAAGTATCTCCTTGGAAAAGTGTGATGTGTTTTGGTAAGAAAGAAAAGATGAGTCTGAGGTTCATTAGACCCTATGAAATATTTGAGAAAGTTGGATCATTTTTTGACATAGTGGATTTAACTTTATGTTTATCTCAGGTGGATAATGTTTTTCATGTTTCAATTTTGAGAATGTATAAGCTGGATCCATATCATGTTTTGAGTATAGAGTTTGTTTCGTTGGATGAGAATCTTTCTTATGAGGAACAACCAGTCGAGATTTTTGACCGTAGAGAGAAAGTGTTGCAGAATAAGGTAATTCATATGGTAAAGGTTTTGTGGAAAACCCATATGGTTAAAGAGGCAATAGGGGAATCAAAAAAATTTATGATGCATAAATACCCCCACTTATTTGATAAGTGAATTGAATTGTGAGGATGCAATTCCTAAAAGGGAGGAGGGATGTAAAAACCCATGGATTTATAGAATAATACCTTTTTATTTCTATTAATATTTATGAATAAGATGTCATTTTTACATTAAAGGTAATTTTCTTCTGATATCATATTCAACACGCAATAATGGGATTCTTTGAAATCAAAAGTTGCACACTACTTTGAGTTATAGTGAAAAATAATATATTATTATTATTATTTTAAATGGAAGTTAACGCCTAACTATTGTATTGTAAGGAATGAAAATAACTAACTAAAATATGATTATACATATTTTTTAAATGTCCTTACATTTATATGATAAATTTTAGATGCTTAAAATAAGAACGAATCTGATTTTAAGCACGAAATATTCTAATATTTTCAAAAGGTCGTTTTACCGCCTTTTGATGGAGAAACTTTTTTAAATCTAGTTTTTGTCACATTTATATGTTATATTGCACAAAATAATCTTCTTCTATAGAATTAGGACATTAAAATGTACTTTGGATAAATTTTTGATAATTTTCTAATAATGTTCATTTTTTAATGAATAGTGAAAATTCTGTATTTTAAGTAAAAAATTATGTTTCATCTAATTTAATTATATAGATAGATTGTAATTTCAATTAGTTTTAATGTGTAATTGGATTATATTTTTATCATTTAACATAATTTTGGTTATTTTAAGTAATTTTACTTTGAAATTGGACATAAACAAATGTCAACATTTTGGTAGTTTTCACATCTTAAAAAAATGCTTTTTGGTTTTGACAATTGGAATTAATTTCAAATTAATTTACACAAAATATGTGTTTTGAATTAGAAAATTTTGATTCCATATTTTTAATTTGTAGGACCAAATTGTGTAAATAGGTACCTTTTATTTTTAGACATTATGAATAGTTACTTGAGTAATTATTTTATTTACCATGGTTAAAGGGTAAATCTGGTAAATAAGGGTAAAACAAATCTTATAATATTATTCAGCTAAGCTAACACATGTAATAATTCTATTTTATGATATATGTATGACCATGGGAATCCTTGGGTCGATTTTGATACCCCATTGAGCCACTTTGATGTGAAAAATGACATTTTATAAAAATTAATTTACACTAAAGAAAAATATAACAAAAACATGTCTTTTTTACTAAAACATATTTTATATGGATTTATATAAGTTATATCTTTTACTATAAATATTAATTACAAATATAAAATTCCTTTTCACATTATGGTATTTTATTTATAATTTTTATACCTCAAATAAATAAATATATTTATGACACAATGATGACGTAGTGATGAGATTATTAATGAAAGATTTAAATAAATGAGATTATAAATATTAAAATAAATTTATTTTGAAACTTTTTATGCCATATAAAAAGATTATGTATGATTATGACTTTTTATCATTGAATTAATGATCTTTTCTTAAAATAATAAATTTTTTATGGATTTTTTTAAAAAAGTCATGATATGAATAGTATAAAAATTCACAAAAATAGGTTTTTTTAAATAAATTCTATTTTATTAAATGATATATTAGTCCTAAAACTCTATTATTCGTCTTAATGAATAATATAATGTTTAAAATTTCATTGATGAACCACTTGAGGCTCTTTTTTCAATTTATAGTAACTATATTAACCTTATAGTATGAATATACAAGAAGACATGGTAAGACTTAAATTAGTTTACTAATGGTTTAAGATAAATGATAATGGTAAATTTGTGACCTATATTTTTATATAACCTATATTTTGATAGTTTTAGACCCCAAATCATCTTATCTTTTAAATAAATTACTTTTGTGAAATTTCAAAACCATAAATCATTTTATAATAAAATATTACATCAAAAAAATTCTAAAGTGCCCCTCCTCCATCTAATAAAAGGGCATCACCCCTAACCTTTTAATCACACCTATTAAGACACTTGGATCATCCAAATTTTTCCCAAATAATCTCCCAATATCCTTCCTTTCATCCTATAATCCTTACCTTTGGTAGAAGGCAATTAAAGAAATCATTTAAACTCAAATCAAAAGGAGTTATCCGATTTAGAGGTAACGTCATCTCTCAAGTTCTTTTCTTTTATTTTCCTTATCCACTAATTATGATATTCTTATTATTTTATTACCTAACAACACCATTATACTCAATATACTAGGATATTTTTATGATATGCATTTGAACTGCACTTACACACACCTTAATCTAATGGATACAAATATATTGTTTCTGTGAAGGATGAACTAATGCCTCATGAAACAATGATTATTCGACTTTTCCATACCACCTCTTGTGGTGGACATTATGATAAAAATGTATTAATATATGATATATATTATATTTATATTGACCCTATGATTTTGTAATTTTTATTTACAAACATACCTTAATTCTTTTCAGGATGTGTAATTACTATAATTTCAAATGAGGAAGTGCGGACTACCGCCCCATCAAAGTGATATGACTCGTTCACACCATACATGGAATGTATAAAATATGGATTTAATAAACATATATAAAACTTATTAAATATGATTTTAGATTGTAATTATAATATATATATATGTATCATTTTGTTTTCATTCTATTAAATATGAAAAAGAAATGAATGTAGCATTCATGCATACATACATCTTACCGTCTCCATGAACGATGCATTTCATTTCTTTTCTCAAAATTTTATGTAATATTATATATATATATATATATATATATAATGGATATATATAATATTTAAATCATGAATATCGTTATAGAGATAATTAACTTTTCACCACATGGACAATTGGTAATTATAACAAGTTCATTTTTGACTCAAGTACTGAATATCGAAAAAATGGTCGATATTAAATTAAATATTTTGTAATGTTTATAATGTAGTTATAAGTGATATAAAAGGAATAAGAAACCTGAAAATTGTTTTGAAAATTTTCAAAACTAGCATAAGATTATTATTTAGGAATATAGAGAATGAACAAGACAAGTCAGACTCAAGGTAATGGACTTCATCTCAATATCCTTTCATTGAGGCGTATTTTGATTTATACAAGAAATTATTTTATACAATGTATAAACCAATTTTAATTTTAATTTAAATCTATTTGAATATTTTTTCAACAAATATTTTTATTAAATGAAAAAAATAATGTTTCTTTTTAATGTACATGGTGACAATGACATTTCTACCGCCACTAGCGTTACTTGATATTTGGATTCCTTAACAAGCCATAAATTTCTAAAAAAAAGATAAATACCATATGCCTTTTTTACGTATTTTGGTATAGAAAATATTTTTGAGAAAGCACTGATTATTTAAATATCATTAAATGATATATTATGATTGCAATCTGGAAATTTTATCTTTCCTTTATTGTTTTTTTGTGTTATGAATATGTTGTGCTTCTTGTGAATTGTTTATGTATAGAGGTGGTTCCATGATAAACCAAGGGTGGGTGAGCTTGAGATTACTCTCTGATGCATTGGGTAACATGAATTAGGGAAACGTTGTTGTTTATACTAAGTGATTTAGGGAATATATTGTGATGTGTATTCCAAACGTAACTCCCTATGTAGATGTGACAGATACAATGTAAGTATGCTAGGGATGACACAAGTTACCTTTATGATTTATGATTTCTATGTGTTATTGATAAATATTATTATTTCATGAGGTATGTTAAAGAGCGTATTTTTTATGATTGAAATGTATTATTTCATTGTTTTTTATGTATTGAATGACTAATGTTTTCTTTCATTATTTAATAACTCTTAGTAAGAATTTTATGCTCATCCAAAGTTTCTAAAATGTTTTTTACAGGGTATAAGGAAGTTTAAGATAATGGAAGAATTCAAGAAAATTTATACCAGGAAAATAATTCTTGTTTTATTTAAGGTTATTTATTTTAAAAAAATGGATAGAGAATGAGTGTCTACTTTTTAATTTGTGGTATGTAATGTAATCGTCATGGCCTAACATCTTAAACTCTAAACCTAAAAAATCCTAAATTTAAATTATTTACGTAACTCATGATTGTGTAATATTTAAGGTTAGGGCATTCTAATGTGTTCATAAGGGATGAGAATAAAAATATTAAAGTTGATACTAATTTTCAAAAGATGCAATAATTGATATAGAAATTGAATAACCATTCAAATTATATTAATAGAACCAATGTTGTGAGATCATGCCTTTTTTTAGGTATATCCCACATTGAATTTTTCATTTGAGATTTTGTGTCAATGTAATATTCAGAAAATGGGATCCTTTGTTGGTAAAAATGACTAAACTTTTTGGGTATGTATGTTTTATTGAATTAATAGAGTTCGGGTATAAATGTAGTAAATGGGTTTCTGATGGTCATACATGCTTTGGATGGATTTGAATGTAGTTTGGGTTCTTTCTATTAGAAACAGGATGAAGGCTATTAGTAAAGAAATTACATGACATGTAATGATAATATGGGATGTGTAATTGTTTCTAGAAAAAATCTATGATTCTGGCTCATGATGTGAAATGGATACGCACCATGTAATTTTCTGAGAGGGTTAAAAATCACTTGATACGAAAAGTTCTTTTGGTGTATTGAGATTAAAAGAATACAATATGTGTAAATGTATTACACACTATGTATTTACCATGAGAAATGGTTCTATGTGTGTCATGCATTTAACTTTTTCTCATTCTCCCAGGAAACATTCTTCCCTTATCCCTATGGTGGTTTCCAGGAAATTTTGGAGTTCCTATCATGATTCTAAATGTCTTGATCATGCATCTGATCTCGGTTAAGTAGTTTTGGTTTGGTTTTCCCTTCTATCCATTTGTTCTCAAGTCATTATGGTGAAATATCTTTATTTTGATCCTTGATGGTTTTGATCTTGGTTATTAAGGATCTAGGATCCATATTGTGATCATTTTTTCCTTTGTTCCAATTAATGGATCCTATTAGAAGCATTGTCTGATCATAAGTTAAACATAAGGGGTATAAACCATAACCGTATAGTCTACTAATTGAAAAGTATGTTAAATATTGCATCTATTATAACATGACTTGCACCATAATTTAATTAAATGAATAATGTAATTTTTCTTTGGAACACCTTTGTATCCAATTGTTGGGACCTTGATTTTGGATACCTATTGGGTGAGCAGACCCTTGATTAATATCAATTATCTAATGGTTCAAAGAGTTTTTTTCAAGACATGATAACTTAGGTAATTTATTCATATATAATTCCTTGGTAATGTCTTATAACATATTGATATGACTATTGATTGTTTGAGACATAAACGAATGGGTAATTGAAAGAGAGATGGTAATTTTCAAAATAATCCATTGAGATATATGATGTGATACTGTGATATCCATGCAATTTTGACTTGTAATATTATCATGATGTAATGATTATATTAAGAGATATAGGCTTAGTCCCATGCTATTATGCTTATATTGGGAAGGCTAGGCCTCATCCCATGTTTTAATGTTTATATTCAGCAGGCTAGGCCCAGTTCCATGTTGTAGTGCTTATATTGAGTCGGGTAGGGTCATTCCCATTCTATAATGACTATATTGAGTAGGATCAGACCAGTCCATATTGTAATTATAATATTGTGTAGGATCTACCCATTCCTATGCTGAAATTATTATATACCACATCTAAACACAAATTTTTCAATTTAAACCATGGTTATATGGTTTTTGGTTGGCATGGTGGTGAGACATTCTCAAAGACACTCTAGCATGGGGATAAGGTAGGTTTTTTTTACCATGGTTATATGGTTATTCATTGGTATTGTTGTTATACATACCAATATATATTCCTGAAGGGTTCCAAAGATAGTTAACTAATATATTTTATTAATTGATTAATTAATACACTTATTTATCACATTTTTTCATACACATATTATAAGACTTGTTATATTTTGACATGGAGGACTTGAGCTACTTAGTTATACTCACACCCTATTCAGAACACAATTTGATACTCAAGTAGATTACATGGATGCATGCTTGGACAATAAAAGGGACCTTTATGTAGATTTTGTTACATGTTGGATGGGTTGATGTTTGGAGATGGGATCCACATGGGGTTTGGGACTAGGTACTTTTGAGTCTTTATTATATTTTGTTAGTATTTTATTTTTATTACATCTAATATGACATTTAGTTATATTTCATCCTATTATTAAATGATTCATTACTATTGGTATATTGGTTTCAACTTTATTTACCAGTCTTACCATATGGTTTCTTATTTACTATTACCCTAATTATATTGTTTATTTTTGTTGCTATGTAACTTAATATTCGGGGATATAGTCTCTCCACTATACAAATCAAATCCCCGCTGCTAGTCAGCATCATATGGGGGTTTGGGTGGCATTCTTGACATCAAGTAACCAACCCTTTTTATCCACATGAGAGAGTTATGGATCAAGGGATGTTATAATGTTTTATTAGAGTAACAAGTGTTTCATTTATGTTTCATTACTATTTAATAAAGTTATAAAGGATACTATGATGTTTCGGGACATGGTAATGAGATTGCGCATGGGAGTGGTTAACCCATGTATGGGGGAAAATCCGATTACCCAGGGAGGGAATCTATGTTAATATTCATATCTAATTATAGTTTATGTTATTTCACCATGGTTGATTCAAGTGTTATGTGATGTTATTATTTCTTGATGTTATTATTTCTTGATATTTATACTCATGGCCAGGTATGGCATGAGTTGTATACTCATGCATCATGATAGGAACATATGGATATATATTGACATGCATTGTTGTGATAGGGATATATTTATTGCATGTGACATATACATTCATGTTTGAAATATGACATAACATACATGTTATATCTATGAAATGAAACATTTTTTTTAAAATGAAATGAAACAAATGGAAGAATATATAATTATAAAACACTTGTAATCCTTGTTAGAGAGACCTGTAGTAGTGGTTTCCTATTTTTTCACCTATTGAGGTTGACCTTATTGTTATATCTAGTGTTCTAATAATATATTTTCTTGTAGATAAAATCAATCCTCATCAATTATTTTGGAAGGAATTCAAGATAAAGCTCATGATACATTTCTATCCGGAGATGTTGAGGTATGAGAATTCTCATTAGTTCATGCACACAATATAATTGGGAATGTAAGTGCTATATTGTATTTAGTGCAATGCTTTGAACCATATTTATCTTCTAATGTGATCTATCAGGTGAGATGTTTTCAGGATGGTCTTTACTATGAGATCAGGTAGCGGGTGAATGTGTTCTACCAGAGTGGACTTACAAATTTGATGAATCATCCACTTATCATAGAAGGTAAATTGAGAGGGGACCTAAGTAGAATACGTTCTATTTCAATAAGGCTAACTAGAAGCACTTATTCTGGGGTCAAGAATCACAACAATGACCAATTTTTCCAAGACAATATTGGTCAGAGTATTCAGGGTTGTGGGAATCTATCTGAGGACTGTGGTCCATTACAGTTTTTTCGGTGTGGAAGATTGTGATACAAACAACATCAGTGTCTATATACCTTTTGGGAATGTTGATCTTGCATCAGGATGGGCCACCTATAGAGGTTTTTAGGGGCATGTAGTAGTAAATAAGTGGCATGGGATCAGGACAGGTACAAGAGTCATAGAAGGACTCACATACTCCTTAGTAGGTTGGTATTTTAAGTTATATAGTATGTTAGGGGAACGGTTGTGGATGTGATACCCCTACATATAAATAGTAGTAATAGGTTGAGGGAATAGATCATGGAAGTCATATTGGATCCTAGGGTACATGGGCTAGTAAGTTGTACATTAGGAAGACCACTCTAGGTAGTGTGGATGCAGTTCCGTCTACTATCAGAGGTACAATTCTTATATCATCGACTCTTGATTGTCTTTTCATTGACACATGAGAAACACCTCACTTTTAATTAGAAATTTTTTAATGGTTTGGTCTTATATGTGGAATAATTGGATGGTTCTTTGACCACTGACAAATCATTGGGAGTGTTATCTAAGAATATCAAATTTTGTAAGGAATTATCTCCAAATATTGGTGGTTACCATTTCTTTTGGAAATTGTTTATGTTCAGAATTATAGGAATTTCTTTGATTCTTGGTATGGATTGGATAGTTATATACTAGTCCCATATCAACTATTACCAGAAGAGAGTTACATTTGAATATTTATAAGTATGAATCTATTCTCACTAGATTGAGTGGGATCTTTAAGATAGTCATGAGAGACAAATTCACTGCAGACTGTATTAATCACAACATAGATATCTGGTATTTCACTAGATGATGGTGGAATGCAACATGATTATTTTCCTCCAGTAATAGAATTTTATTTAGTATAGTCACCCTACTTATTAATATTTCTTACTACCTGAGTGATTGATCAAGTTCATGATCGAGTAAGAATCGTGAGTAGAGTTAATTTTTATCCCATCATATAGAATATAACTAATAGAGATTGAAGAGTTGATATTTCAGTATGAATATCTATAAGCTACGGGTTTCATATGTCCTAGAATGTCTCTATGGGTCCCTCCAGTTCTTTTCTCTAAGAAGGATGATGGAATGTTTTTCTTATGTGTTGATTATTGGCGATTAAACAAGATAACGATAAAAAAATGGTATCCCCTTATGCATATTGATTATCTCATGGATAATTTGAGAGGTTCTAAGATATTATCCATGATTGATTTTAGAGTATTATACCACCATTTGGGAGTGATACCATCAGATAGACCTCATACTTCATTTAAAAGTAGGTACATATTTATTGAGTTCATTATAATGCCTTTTAGTTTGACCAATGCTCTAGTGGTATTCATGGACATAATGAATTGGATCTTTAATCCTTTTTTAAACTAGTTTTTGTTTGTTTTTTACTGATATTATGATAATACTAGTCTAAAATAAATAATTCCAAACATATTAAAATCATCATGAGTGCATTAATAGAGCATTGGCATTGCACCAAACTAACCAAATATAGTTTTTTGATTGAAGGAGTATATTTCCAAGTCCATGTAATCTCAGATAAAAGATTATCAATGGAACCATGAAAGCTTCAGTAATGGTATCTTGGGGGGAAACCCCAGAATATATTCATGATTTGGATATTTCTTGTTTCATCAGGTTATTATCGACACTCTATCATGAAATTCTTCCATATGGATGCAGTGATGTTAGAACATACCATGAAGTGAGTGAATTTTCTATTGTCAGACACTTGTAAAAGATATATTTTTATGATGAAATTTAGGATGACCTTGTGAACTATCCTAAATTTTCCTATATTGTTTAAAGCATATATCATTTACTGTGATACATCAGGAGTTAGAATCAGTGTAATTTAAATCTAGGAGGTTCGAGTGGTTTCTTATTGTAATGACCCAGACCCAAATAGCCACCAGAACAATGCTAAACAGATCGGGTGTTAATACCTTAGGTGCACCTCCCCAAACTACAAAGGCTATCGACTAGTAGTGAGGGTCTTACAGGTATAGTGGGGAGGCTATACCCTCTCGTAGGATAAAAATAATGGTAATGGTCCAAGTATAATAATAATAAAGATGTGGTGGAATAAACAACTCATCAGACTCGAACCAAAGCCTTAGAATGGAAGCACATTCAATAAAAATAAACAGCATAAGAAAAAAATATGAACAACTGCAACAGAAATAAACACAACAGTATACTGATCACTTGTAACTACTAGTGAACGAAAAAACATGCATCCAAAAAAGGTCATACATATCTAAATATTAAGGTAGCCAATGGCTAACCAACTATCGCTACAAACTAGAATACTGATATAGGAAAGTATCCAAAACATAGTAAACTCCAGTTGGGAAAGATGGTTATTTTAAGGTTAAATGTAATATTTTTTATATTTTCATGATAAATTGGGATTGATTGTGAAAATATCTTAATTATTTATCTCCATCTAAAACTATGGGCCCTTAAGGGGCACACTCAACTAGGGTTTCCCCCTGTCGCCACCTCTCTTTCCTCCGCCTAGGGTCGATTTTGGATTATCCTTAGTGCTTCTTAGTGGAGATCTCAATGTAGTTCCTTCTTCAGTGGCGGATTCATCTTTGTGTGATCAGACGTCTTGGATTTCCATTCCGTTTGTTTTCCTATTTCACACCCTTCGCTTCCTTCACTTGCAGGGGATTCTCTGGCAGCACGATGATATTCATCGGTCAAGTTTCAGCTATGATCTCTAAGGGTTTCTATCTCGAGTGATAGATGAGGGTGTGTGGGGTGGCTCATGGTGGTCTCCACGGTGGTTGTCAAGGCAGCGGCAGGTTGCAGTTCTAGCTTGCAGCGTGACTTATTCCAGAATCGGTGGCCTCTATCTTCTATGTTTCAGTTGGAGCAGGGATGAGTTTCAATGGGAATCTTCTCGCTCATGACATCGGTGAAGTATTTAGGAAGGTTTCTATTTGGTCGACATCTTGGATGCTTCAGTTTTCGATGTAATTTTAGGATCCTATGATGTCGGTGACATTCTAGAGGTCATCATTTATCTCTCTATTTGGATTCGACATGAAGTTTTGGTGCTACCCAACTTGCATTCCTCTTGGACCTACTTCATATGGGGTTCAGAGAAGAAAGCCTCCACTGTTGCATGCCATTTGTATTTGGAAGATGAGAGGGTATGGCAATGCCATCGGTTCCGGGATCGTGCATTCTTGCACAGGATATCTTGCCAAATGGTCAGGCTTTGGTAAAGGTTTTTTATCATGGTGTAATTGCTGGGGAGGGGCAGGTACTGTAGTTTGTTATTGATTTTTCTCTGTTAACTCTTTATGTGGTTGTAATGTTGGTTCTTTTGGTTTCTCAAATTTTCCTCAAAAGTGTTTTGATTATAAAAAAAGTTAATTTTTAGTAAATTATTTATCTTCTATTTTTTGAAATATTTTTTCTTTATTTTGTATAGTTAATTTTATAATCTAATCCATATTTTTTTCATAGTGTATTAATAAGTAAAATTTCATCTAACATAATCTCACTTTCACTCGATTCAACTACTAATAACTTTTAGTCTACTAGCTTTCATATAATATTCATGAATCTTATAAGAAAAGGACTTTGTCAATTTGTCTTCCATGTTCTCCTCTAGAAAAACTCTACTTATTATGACCTCACCCCATTGAGTAAAATCCATTAATAAGTGATAATTTTTAAGTGTATATTCCTTCATTGAGGTGACAATTACTCCTTATTAAGGGACACTGTTGGAGTATTATCACAATATAATTTGGTAGTGTCTTTAATATTAGGCACCCAATAAAGATCCTAGGTATATTTGTGTATCAAAATATATAAATTAGTTGTATAAGACACCAAAATATACTCAGACCCATCTATAGAATCATAAAACACTACTTTATTTAAGCTCTTCCATATTTATCTCTTTTGTTGATGGAGAAGATATATCTTCACTGTAATTCCATATCTTTATTATTTGTCTAGAAACTAACATATATATATCCCATGATGATGAGGTATGTGTATCCTCCATTATCTATGAACTATTCCTTGGTATTCCTCATATTCTTTATCATGGTATTTATTTCCATCTAATGGAATCATCACAGTTCTTCTTCATATATTCCAATCATGCTTGAGTTATAAGAAACATCAAGCCTGGTACATACCATATCATACATAACTGATCCTATAACTGATGAATAGAGAATTATGGTCATCCTATATCGCTCGTCCTATTTCTGAAGTAAAATTTTCTTATATATATTTATACTACGTGACAGAAGAAATATTACCCATTAGAATTGTTCTATAATTAATGTTTTGTGTATCCGACCAATTTATATACCCTGAAGATGTCCAAGAAGCATCCATGGTCTATCACAAATTATCTTGACACTGCTGTAAAATTTTCCTTTAACAACGCTATAAATAGCCTTTCTCTGCACAAGAAAAGTGCAAATAACTTGAGGAATGTTAAAATCCCAGGACTCTTATCTACAATGAAAAAAGAACAGATAAAGTGTCCATTTATCGATGCTAAAAAATCATGGATAGAGATCCCTTTTATCAGTTCTTTAATTTAGTACTGCTAAAGGATTACTTTATCAATGATTTTATAATAACTGTTAAACGCCTTTATGAAAGCTCCTTGAACCACTAAAAGAGGTACATATTTCAGTGTGTTGTTACAACACACTAGAGCACCAGAAACAAATATAATTTCAACAAAAATATTCCGAATAAAAATTTTAAATAAAAAAAAAATTACAACAAAAATTGCAAAAAAACTCTATTTTTTATACATTTCAAACATTAGTTTATATAATTACATAAATACTAATTATTACATACATTCAAAAACATCAATTTTATGTTGTTTTTTAATACTGAACCGAATCATTCTATTAAAAAAACCACCCCCTAGTCAAGAAAAATAACACACCTATATAAGAAAACCATTCTTATGTTAGTAATAAAATAAACAAACTCTACACGGAATAATTAAAACAAAATAAACATCCTATTATCTAGTTTTTTAGTAAAATCGAGAAATTATATAATCACATTACCTTTACATATTTCTAAAGGGTTTCCTTCATTATAGTTTGTTATTATGAGGGATTGGTAACATCATCATGTGTAGAGGACCTTATCTCCATGAGTTGTCAAACATAAAATTTAAATTATTTTAATATTATAGAGAAAATATAATATTATGAGGAAAATAAAATATATTAAAAAACACAGACATTCTCATTGAACTCTCTTTATTTTTTTAAATGTTTCATGGATTTGGTTCCTATTTCAAGAATCTAAATCCTTTATTTGTGGTCCCCTCTCATGTACAAGACATTTTCTTCCTTGGGACCATCATGAACTGATTGTGATGTCCCAATGAAAGGGTCGTCCTTGATTGGATTTAAATCTGACTCAACATTTTTTTTAATCGCTAGTAATACAATCGACCAATTATTATTTTGTATATCCGAGACATAAAATACTTTCACTTCTTTTGATTCCATTATGAATGGCTTATCTTTTTCCACTTCTACATTTATATTCACCTTCACAAATACCATTTCATCAACATTCACTCCATTGATATTTTTAACCCATTTTCAATGGAATATAGGTACATGAAATGTTGTATAATATAACTCATATATTTACTTGACAATTCCAAAACATGACATATTTTCATAATTTTTTTTATATCCTTGGAACAAAATATGGGCATTGCTTTAGCCATAAGCATAACACCGCTATTTTACATCATACTAAAGTCAACATGTTCTTTGGTATAGATTGTATAACCATTTATTATAGACCTAGTGTAGAGACTCATACTTGAAATACATAGATATTACATTACTTTTGCATAATACTTAATACATAAAAAAAGACACAAAAGGACCATAATAGTTTAGTGTCTTTGGAAACTTGGAACATAATCTTCTAATCATGGTGAAAGATCTTCAACTTCTCCCATAAATATGTTCCCCTTTTGTTTTCTTACCTAAAACATTTCTTTATATCCTGGGGAAAAGAAAACATAAAAAGGGTGAGATCAAATGCTCAGTAAGGGTAAACATGTATAACATGAAAACAATCTATAAATATTTGAATGCAAAAACTTGAACATAAAATCTAAACATCAAGATCCTGAGAAAAGACATAAATCTTGGTTGTACGTAAGGAATATATCATAAAGTGGCATCAATCATGATAAAATAGCATGGGAATAAAACATGTCTTTGTGGAAAACCATTAAGCACTTGATATGATTTCCATAGTAGCCAAGGAATTGAGGCCAATGCCATCTTAGTGGACAATGTCCCTCTCTGAATCGAGTTCACTCCTCATTCTAGTCCTGTATCACTGAACCAAATTAACTTATGGTTATAGACATGTCTATCTCATTAGATATAAATATTTACCCAATACATTATATGGAGGTATAGGTCCCACCCATCATATAATTAAATCATTCTTACTTGTGCCACAAAATAAATATAAATCATTCATCATAACCCAATAAATAAAATGGGTTTCATAAACATCATCCCATCATAAAAACAAATGGATATCATTTCATCATAAAAAATAAAACAATATAGATAATGGAGACATTATACTTGAAACATAAACATACTAAATAATGTCATCTTATATGGGAAATAGTTTTGATAAAACACTTGAAATGAGTTCTTGAGGAAAATATCCTTTCTTATTCAAAATCATTTTCTTTTCACAAAATGCCTTGCAATTTTAAAATACAAGGATTTTGTTGAAAATAGTCATGAAATATTATAGAGTAATCTTCATGAAAATAAGTTGTTCTGAAACCGTAAAAATATGTTCATGCCGTATAAGTTAAAAAAATTCTCCTTATGCTTTTAACGAAAGAGTCAAAAAGTGCCACGTTTAGTAAACAAAATAAAGATTCCTTCAGTAACACAAAGTAAAATTCAAAGAGGGGTAAAAATGAATTTAAAAATAAATGGAATAATATAAAAAACTTTATAAAAAAACATTTTTATGGACATGGATGAAAAATGTAACCCTATTAAATACTTACGTATAAGCAATCTCGGATGAAAATGAGATTGCCAAATTATCCCTTACCTTATGTCCGATATGCTTCGTATATATCCGAACCTCCTGTATAATGATTTAAATAATGTCATTGAATTATTACAGAATCATATTAATTGTTATGATATCGTATATGGTTCACTTATGAATTTATATTACCCTTTCTTTTGTAAATTCCATGTTAAAGCAGCGTTTTGGGTAAAATCGTTTCATTTATCGTACGTGTTTCGATTTGTTGTTCTTGCTATTATTACTCATATCCTGATTTAATTAATTCCAGAATGTAAAACATTATTTATATATAATATATACTCATTATATATATATATATATATATGATATATTGATAAATGGAATGAAATACACTGTTCATGGAGACAGTAGGCCGTACGTATGCATGAACGCTGTTTTCATTTCCTTATTGAATTGAATGGAATTAAGTAAATGAAACATATATGTACATAAATATAGTATCATTATTATGTAATTTATATCATTATTATTTATTGCATATATAATTTATAATCATAATTGAATGTTTAATCATGGAAAATGAATCACATCACGTTCGTGGAGACGGTAGTCCGTACGTACGCACGAGCGATGATATTGTTCCCATAATTATTGAATAGAACTGGAGTGAATTATATAATATCTCAGAATCAGTATGTTGTTATAATAACCATATATAGTTATTCTTTACACCATTATACCCATCCATGTAAGGTGGTTGTGGAAAAACTAATTACACTACGGCATGGAGACGGTATTCCGTACGTACGCATGCGCGGTGATTTATTTTTCCACAGGATGGTGAGAAGGTGAAATGGGTTTGTTTCATATTTATAATATTATATCATTATATTATTGATATTTATTTAATTACTTTACAATGAAAAAACTAAAGAATAAGATGATGAAGAAGAAAGAAACTTGAAAGAATCGGTAGAAGAGATTTCCTCTTCTTTGATGTGCCTCCTTTAAACTTCCTCTTAAGGGACTAGAGTTGGTCTTTTGAGAAGACCAGAACCTCAAGAATATTACTAGAGAAGTTTATAAGAGTAATGGGCAGGTTTTTTCTAAGCGTGAAGGCTCAATGTTGTTTAAAGAGAAGAGGGAGGAGGTTCCCTTTTATAGGGGAGGAGCGGGGAACTTTTGGAAACCTCTAAAATATTAATTTATAATAAACCTAAAACCCACTTATAAACATCAAAGTTACTAAAATTATGATATTAGATGATATAGGGTTGTAATCTCATCAACCAATTAAATTTATACATGTTTTTATTTTATTTCAACCCTTATCATTTTGATTTATCCTTATTTAATCTATTTAATTTTATTTGTGGTAATAATGTTATAAAATTTATATGGTTATAAATACTTACTTATGTGTTCTTAATTATACATAATTTTATATTTTATGACATTTTAGATCATATAAATTTTAATTTGTAATTTTTAAAATATTTTAGTGATTTTTAAACAATTTAATAATATAAAATATCATTAGTGTCAATTTTGACACAATTATTTATTTGAATTTAAATAATATCAACACAGAAGATATGTTTGAAAAAAATATTTAATAGATTTATAAAATGTCATATTTATCTAGAAAATTCTTGGATCACATTTAATAGTTAATATAATATTTAGTTTAATATTTTTAAAACCATTTATTTGATATTTCAATCAATAAAATAATTTCAACATCACTATTGTGTCACCTTTAATGATAATTATTTAATCCCTAAAAATTATAAATAAATTCAAATGATGTAGATAATTTTATTATCTTTCTTTATACTATTCAGGTTCAATGTTTCATGAATTTTATCACTAAATTAAAATTATTATACTTATAATATTTAAGAGAGTGACATGTTATCACTTTCTTTTGTTTTAATAATAATTAAATTATTTTCATGGTCAAAATTCCATAAAATGAATCTGATCCAACACATAGGTGATATAGGCCAACTTTTAGTCATCCAATATAATTTTTTCATTTGTTAGGGTAATTTTATAATCTTAGGTTTACCCTTAATTACCCGATTTATCTTTAACTAAAGTAAATAAAAATTATCGTCGTTACTATTCATAATATCAAAAAAATAAAATTTACCTATTAACATAAGTTCGACCCACTGAATTATAATATGGAATCCATTTTTCAAAATATAAATCAAATAAGTTGGAGTAATTAATTTAAAATTAATCTCGTTGTTAAGAAAACGGGTTTTAAAATTTAAAACATTGCCAAAGATTGAAATTGTTTTACCAATGAATTGAATATAAAATTTATGGTAATTACTTATATTATATTAAATGGTAAAAATATATTATATTTATACTTTAAAACCATTCAATATTATAATTTAACCATATAAATTATTACAATGACAAAGTAGTTTTTAATTAAAATATAGTGTGTTTTTACTATTCACAAAAATATGAAAGTTATCAGAATAATATGAAAATTTATCCAAAGTAAATTTTTATATCCTGATTCCAAAGAAAATTTGTATTTTGTCAAATTGAACTTATAAACCTATCAAAAAGTATATTTAATGTGGGTGCGCTATCAAAAGACTGCAAAACTGCATTTTTTTAAAATACTTATTTTACCCAAAAAATTTATTTTGTTCACATACCATGTTTTAGAAACTGCGTAAGATGAATATTACTGTTATAAAATTCAAAATGTTGTTAATACTATTCATAACGGCTAGTTCATAATATTATAATAATATATCATTGTTTAGTGAAACCCGGTATTGCGTACTACACACGCTATCGAGGAAGGTCGTGATTGTGTGTAATGCAAGCCAAGTCAGAGATGCGTGTAGTGAAAGATCCCTTTGGTGTTGTGTATACACTACAACACATATGTTGTTTAGAGGCGGTTGTTTTGCAGCGGTTCTTAGAACCGCTGCTAAACCTGTTTTAAAAAAGGTTTCACGGCAATTTATAATAAACCGCCGCGAAACCCTAGTTTTTTTTACAGTCGGCCCTTCCCCCCTCCCCAACCCTCCTCACATTTCCCCCGGCCCCCCGCTTCCCCCGCGACCCCGACCCCCCGCGACCCCGGCCCCCCATGACCCCAGCGACCCCGCGACCCCGGCGACCCCGTGACCTCGGCGACCCCAACCCCCCCCCCCCCCCCCTCCGACGACCCCGGCGACCCCGCGACCCCGGTGACGCTGCTTCCCTGGCGACCTATACGAAACCCTAAGGTTGGTTTTTTTAAATTCAAACTTAATTTGAGTTAGTGTAATCCCATAAATTGAAACATTACTAGGTGTTATTAGTTCCAATACTTATTTAAGGATAGTTAATCATTTCCTTGAGATTCTCCATTAAATGAGAGCATGAGAGTTATTCGTTGGCCTCATATTCTATAGATTGTAACTAAATGATAGACAATTTTTACTAGTGATCTTTTCAAGAGTGATAACATAATAGTATCTATGGTTTTAGGCCTTACCAGGTGCCATACTGATTCCATTAGCACCTCAAGAACATCAAAAACCTTGCAATGTGACTATAAGGTGTTTTAGATGTGAGGTGTCATTCAAGTGTCATTTTTCATGAGTAGGATGTTATTTTATAAAATGGAACTTAGGTTTTATGGGTGTTCATATGGTGTTTTGACCCATTTTAGGGGTGTTATATTCACATAATTCTTCATTTTAGTTGGTTATAAATTCCTAAAGCATGATCATGAACCTAATAGGTATTATAGAAATTCATTATCTTTTGTAATGAAAGGCGAGGTATGTCATCAGTTGGATTATAATTAGTACAGAAAAATGAAACTCTAGGCTATATTTTTATAGATAATTGGATATAAGGATGTATAAGGATGATGTGAATATGGATATTATTGAAGAATTTTTCATTTCATTGGTAAATCATAGGGATGATGCATCGATAAACTTGTTTCCCATTGATTTATTTAATGGTAAAATGATCCATACAAGTATGGTTGAAATTATTAAATCATTGAGCTATTAAATTTTTATCATATGTTATCTCCAAGTTATAGAGAATTTGAATTTAAAGGAAATATGATTCAACCTAATGTTAGGGAAGATTTTATAAAATCATCTACTGTCGTAAAACGATGAGTCAATTTAGTTTCGGATTTTATTCTATATGTTATGGTGAACATGTACATGCCTTAGGAGGAGGGTCACACATATGTATGATGGTGAATCTTATCAAGCATGCATCCAAGTGGTTGGTTACATATCTTTTTGAAATCTTTACACCATGTTTTCATGTTTTATGACCTAGGTTTTCATTGTTATAAATATTATAATTTTATGCTCATGCACTCTGATTATGTCATCATATTCATATAGTATTTTATACTCACTAATAATATTTTATTTTTAATGAAAATTTTTACCTTTTATGAGAATTTTAGATCAACCTTATTATGATTTATTTTCCACAGATCCCCCTGGCTGGACAGCCCCCCTACTGAAGCCCACCCCCTGGATGGACATCCCCCTAGATCCCCCCCCCATGGCTGGACAACCCCCCCTGCTGGAGCCCTTCCCCCTGGCTGGACAGCCCCCAGCCCCCCTAGCTGGACAACCCCCCCATCTCCCCCCTTGCTGGACATCCCCCAACCCCCCGGATGGATATCCCACCAGCCCCCCCCCCCCTGGATGGACAACCCCCCCTGACTGGACAGCCCCCCATCTCCCACTAGCTAGACAACACCCCCCTGCCAGAGCCCCTCCCCCTTGGCTAGACAGCCCCCCGGACTAGACAACCCCCGGACTAGACAGCCCCCCAGCCCCCCCCCCCCCCCCCGACTGGACAACCCCACCCCCATAGCTGGAAAACCCCCTGTTGGAGCCCCGAACACACATACAATCATAATCAGCACATCATTCATGTCAATACAAAGCATCCCCCATAGGGTCAAAATCCATAACTATAAAATATAACAAATGAGTCTCACAGAGGACTCACACATTCATTAAACTTGATGTTTAAATTTAGACTTTAAATGTTCCAAGAATGAATGTAATGAAATATATCGACTCAAATAAATCATTAATGTGGTGTTCATAGATTTGACCCTAGAGTAATGGTAGTTTAATCATTTCTTAAGTAGTTTCCTTGAAATGGGATTACGATCATTACCTGTAGGCCTATTTTTCTATTGCTTGGACCGAAATGATAAGACCTTAAGCCTAGGGAAATTTTAGGCATTACCCCCTTATAGGGGTCGATGCTGTATTTTTATATAATGGGCTTTCCAAAGGTAGGTAATTCCATTATAACTTAAAATCTGTGATAAATTTTTATAAGGAGTTTCAGACATGAGGTGCATTTCAGGTTCAATTTGGTCTTAATTATAACACATAGTTTCTAAAATGACACCTAGGTAGGATAGGTGGTCATGAAAAATTTTTACCCTTTTTTCAGGAATGTTCATCATGTAACGACTAGTTTCTATCGGATTGAAATTCCTAGGTAATTTTAAACCATATATAAGGTTTTTTGACCATTCTTCTTCACTGTTATCAGTGTTGGATGACTCAAGGGGTCGTTAGCATGATTTATAGTCATAAAATATAGTACAACTCTACACAGGTATTTCTTATGGACCATTGAATACCAATATTCGTAGGTCTGATAATACAATGGATAGTATAAAGTATTTTCCATTTTGATTTTGAAAGATCAGGGCACTATATGTTGATACATGTGGTAACCGTCACGTTTCAAAAATTGATTATGAAACCATATGTATTCAGTGGAAATAGTCCAATCAATGATCATCTATGATTTAATATCCACTTATCTATGATGTTGAGATACCTAGGTGTTAATAAAAAATCTATGTTATTCCAAATCTCTGGATGATTTCATAAAAATGATCAAGTGATTTGATATGCTAATCTGTTATTATTGGATTATATAATTTAGGTCATAGAACATGTTGATATAACTTAGAGGAGTGTCATATGTACATTCAAATTTGAATCTAATCTAGAATGACTTTTAGAATATAGTTTTTATCTCTTCAATATAATGATGGTTAAAGTGTGTTGGACACATCCAAAATCTGCGTTCAATGATCTGTGTAGAGTGTTCCATAGTATGTGATCCATTTTCAACAAATGATGACTAGGAAAATTCTATGGTGTGAAGTGTTATTCCATGTAGGTTAGTGTGTCCTTCTAAGTATAAGGAATACAACTGGGGAGGACCATTTGATATTTGGTTGATGTTTATTTTGAATTACCATGAGGGGTGTATACATTAGAAATGTGTCAGTTCTTGCAATGTAATACACTGATCGAATGATTGGTTATTCATGCCACCTATTTAGATATCATTAGTTAGTGATGCACTTAAATGGTTATGCATGAGAAATAAAAATACACATCTTATGGTAAACCCATCATATTCAGGTAGTGATGATTATTATGTGGGAGCAGTGGATCTCTTCTAATGAGGTCAAACTATTGTTGTTTTATTATCCTTCCCTTTGTGTAGTTTGACATAATTGGTTTGAAATCCATTATAAAACCAAAAAAGTTATGTTATAGAATTATAAATTCAATAAAAACGTTACTAACCACTTTAAACAATTTTAAATGGCCACATGGGCATTTTCATAAGCACTTGTCATGTGGGTTCCTTCAAATGAGAGGGATGAAAGGGAGAACGAGTTTGTTTGAGAGGGGGGGTCAATGGACTATTTTTATTTTGGAAGGTATGAATTTCCTTAGGCTTGAGTCTGGGATCATTCCTTTGAGTGGTGACTAGGGTTACACATATATGGTTGATAGTGTTTTAGGTTTGGTTTTATTTTTGGGGATGTTTAGGTTTCATCCTATCCAGCCTTTTTATTATATTGGTTATCATATTCTATAATGTACTCAATTAATTTATATTTATTTTATGTGATGGTATGGTTAATGAGCTTTTTATTATTATTACTGCATTTTAATTTATCTAGATGTTTCATTGCTATTGAAACTATCTATTTTGAGCATGGGCATCTGATATAAAGATGGGTGATACTGGATTTTCCATTTGGAATATGTGATGTCACTACAACAAAACTATTGTTTAGTAGCGGTTGTTTAGTGGCGGTTCTTTTCATATATTTATTGATTTTTTTTAATTTTATTTTATGAAATTCCTTGTTTTTTGTGTAGGCACATTGTGATATACATGGATAAAAGCTGGATCACATTACCGAGGAACACATCTCAGTATGTTAAGGGTTTGAATGAGTTTTTAGAGTTTGCAATTTCTAATCGATCCGTTGAAGGGAGATTAAAATGTCCATGTCCTAAATGTAAATTTAGAACATGGTTGAAGAGAGATGAGGTTTATGAACATTTAATAATGAATCAATTCCCTGCTCAATATTTGTGTTGGATTTGGAATGGAGAATCGAACGTTATAGAATGATTGAGCACTGATGTTAATCCGTAGAATGAGGTCCCAAGTTCGTAGAAAATGGAAAATGAAATGCAAAACCTAAAAAATGATGCATTCGACACTGCAAGCCACCACTATTAGCATCAAAACATATCAGAACAACCAGAAGAGGGTATTACAAATCGCAACGTGAAAAGTGATGTTTTTGAGAGTGTAACACAGGAAGATCATGATTGTCACATATCATTAGATCCACCTATTGATTCTATGGAGCCAAATGTAAGAGGAAACTTCCCTGATGAAAATGTGTTTCATGATTTAGTTGATGATGAAAATCAATAGTTGTATAGTTGGTGTTTGAAATATTCAAAGCTTTCATTTCTGCAGAAGTTGTACCATATCAAATGTCTATGTGGAATTACAAATAAGTCAATGTCCATGACATTGGAAATGATTCATGATGCATTTTCTAAAGCTAAAATCTCATAATATTTTTATGATATGAAAAAAGTTTTTTACAAGCTTGGTCGGAATTATACAAAAATACACGCGTGTCCCAATGATTGTATGATTTATTGGGGAGAGGATTCAAGTAGACAGAATTGAAAGAAATGTTCTTCTTCTATATGTTAGGTAAAGGGTTATGTTGGAAGTCTGAATGAACATAATTTCATGGAGAAGAAGAAAAGGATCACACCTGTAAAGGTTTTGCGTTACTTTCCTTTGAAGCCTCGATTGCAAAGATTATTCATGTCATCGAAAACCGCCGAACACATGAAGTGGAATTCTGTAGATAAAAACAATGATGGGTTAATGAGACATCCACGAGATTCCCAATCGTGGAAGACATTTGATTCATTACATCTCGATTTCTCAGCTGATCCTAGGAAATTTTGATTGGGATTGGCTGCCGATGGATTCAACCCATTTGGGACTTTGAGTGCCAATTATAGCATTTGGCCAGTTGTTTTGATCCCTTATAATCTGCCTCCGTGGATGTGTATGCAACAAACATCTTTTATCCTTTCGATGATTATTATTGGAAAACAAATGCCTGGAAATGATATTGATGTATACATGCAACCTTTGATTGACGAATTGCAGGAGTTATGGAGAAACGGTGTTGAGACATTTGATACTTCTTCTAAAACAATGTTCAAAATGCATGCTACTTTAATGTGGACCATTAATAACGTCCCTAGGCTAGGGAATTTATCTGGTCGGAACACTTACATGGGTTTGGCTTGTCCCGTTTGTAACTTTGATTTTGAGACCAAACGGCTACCTCACAGTAGAAAATGGTGCTTCTTGTGTCATCGAAGATTTCTTGATGCATCTCATAGATTTCGGCTGAACAGATCAAAATTTAATGGTTTCATTGATCTTAGACCACCTCCAAAGTTGTTAAATAGTTTTGAAATATTGAAATAGCTTGAAAATGTTGAATCAGAATTTCAGAAGGTTCGTCATTTGAATGATAGCAGAAAACGGGTCCGAAGTGCATCGTCAAGCGAAACCAGAACGCAACAATGGAAGAAAAAATGTATATTCATCAAACTTCCATATTGGGGATTTAATTTGTTGCACCATAATCTTGATGTGATGAATATTGAGAAGAATTTCTGTGAAAATTTGATTTTCACATTTCTTAATGAGAATGGAAAGTCGAAAGATCATCTCAATGCTCGTAAAGACTTACAAGAAATGAACATAAAACGCGAACTCTGGCCAGATGAGAATGAAATGTATCCTCCGGAAATTTTTGCAATGAAAAATAGGGATAAAGATACATTCCTTCGAATGTTAAAGAATTTTAAGGTATCTTATGGATATTCAAGTAACATCTCGAGGTGTATTCACTTGAAGAATCGTATGTTACATGGATTGAAAAGCCATGATCCACATATTTTGTTACAACAGTTACTACCATTGGCACTGCGTACATTATTACCTGAAAAAATTACTGTTGTTATTCTCCAGTTCTGCACATTTTTCAGAAAACTATGTTAGAAATCTCTACATCCATTTCAGCTAGAAAACCACCAAGAAAGGTTTGTATTGACCCTTTGTGCAATAGAGATGATCTTTCATCCTTCCTTTTTTCCTGTAATGATGCATTTAACTGTGCATTTGGTTGAGGAAGCTAAATTAGGAGGCCCCGTTCATTATTGATGGATGTATCCAATTGAGAGGTACTTAATTTATATGTTTTCCATTTATGTAAACAATTTTTGGTACTTAATTAAATGCATAATTATGTTTATTTTATTTCACAGATATCTTGGGCATTTGAAATCAAACGTGAGAAATAGAGCTAAACTAGAAAGCTCAATTGCTGAAGGCTATGTGGCTGAGGAGTGTATTACCGTTTGGTTTTGATACTTGGATGATATTGAGACAAGATTTAATCAAGTTGGACATGTTGACGACACATCTACTCAATCTCAAATACATCAGAAATCCAAAATATTTCATGTTATTGTCCGATCTGTTGGGAGGACTTAAAATGTGACACTGACTGAATTAGAATTATTACAGGCACATAGATATGTGCTGCTGAATAGTGAAATTGCAGATCCATTTATTGAAGATTTGAGGATACAAACAAAGAGACGAATGAGAGGCCGAACACGAAATGAGAAAGATATAACGAAATCTGTTATTAAAGAGCTTGTAGAATGGTTTGCACGACGTGTAAGTTCAAAAATATTGCAATAAATACGAATATTAGTTTGAGACATACATTTTGTAAATCTAATATTGTATATTTCTTTTTTCAGATCTTGAATAATTATACTCGAGCAGAGGTGTCAGAAGATTTTAATTTTCTTGTTGGAGGTCCTCTAAATAAAGTTAGAAAGTTTGACGCTTATAATGAGAATGACTTTAGATTTCGTACAGTCGATCGAGAAGTGGGTTTGAGAACACAGAATAATGGTATATTTACATTTGCTGAAGTGGAATACTATGGAAAGCTACATGATATTATTGAATTAAACTACCACGATTATTTTTCGGTTGTTTTATTCAAATGAAAATGGGTTGATATTATCAGAGGTGTTAAAAAATATTCCTTGCAATTTACTTCTGTGAACTTCTCTCGCTTGATGGAAGATCGTGACTGTGAATAGCATGATCCATATATCTTAGCATCGCAAGAAAAAATGGTATATTATGTCAATGATGTTTTCGATGAAGGGTGGAGTGTAGTTTCTCATGTAATACAAAAATATTTGTATGATATGGGTGATGAAGTGGAAAATTTGACCTCTGAGATTGAATTTAATCAGCAACATGAAGCAGAATTATTTGTCTATCATGATATTGAAAATATTAGTCTATCAAGGAAGAATGAAGTGGATGAAGCAATGGACCAGGGAACTGACATGATTGTAGGATAAAATGATTGTATATACAATTATTTATTTATTCAGAAACCACTTGTTTCATTTCTGCAGTCATTCATTATCATTGTTATATATATTTTTCTGTTAGTACTCCATCTATTATCATTTTTATTTTATTTTTTCTGCATAATTTTTTTGAAATATATATTTGTAACATAATTTTATTTGATTAAATGATAGGAATGCCAAGAAAGAAGCGGTACATTATTTCATCCAGTTCAGCGACATATGACGATCCATCTAGCTCCCTCCCCATGACATCTGAGGCACCAGCTGCCGACACCCATGCCCCATCTCCCCCTACATCATCACTAACACCATCTTTGGATGTCCCAATAGAGGGTGAGTCATCTACTCCCCCTTCAGAAGCCTCAGCAATGGGGCAGCGACACGCCCCTCCCAGTTCATCCCGGTCATACTGGAGTGTCACTGTCATAGGTACAAATTTTAATTAAATAAATTTATTGCATTTTGTTTATTCTAATTGTTTTCTCATTGAAGATGAAAAAAATGTAACCATGGAGAAAAAAATAAAAAGATCAGATGTTTGGAATATTAATGGTTAGAAGATTGTTTTTCCATTTGATTCTTACGGGGTCCCTACGGATGATGTCGCGGGGTTACATGACCAGATTTTAGGCCAGCTGGCAGCATCACCCATTTACCTTCCCATTTCATATGACGATTGGAGACATATGCCTCCAAGCTGGAAAAATGAAGTGTTTTATTCTCAAATCAAGGTAAATTTATTACATTATGTTTTAATTGAATGTCATGTTACTAATATGTTCAATATGAATTTATGTATACAGATGTTCTTCCACTTTACCGTTTCTGATGTGATAGCACGGAAGTTGGCGTTGAAAAATCTAGGTAAGAATTGGAAAGATTTTAAATGGAGATTATGGTGTGATGTCAATGATGCTTCGTTGACCACGCTGCAAATGTAATAGAATCTACCCAGTGGGGTACCAAAAGAGCAGTGGAAAGTGTTTGTTGACAGGCATCAGGATCAGAAGCGGATGGTATTGAAATATATATATTATTATATTATCCTCATTTTACATTTATACATGTATATTAATAGGACATGACATTCAATAAATCTTTCCTTAAATTTCATTTTATTTATTTTTTGACCTCTGAAGACAGAATGCGTCAAACCCGGCGAATCAAGTCATCCCGCACACTGCGGGCTCAAAAAGTTTTTCTCGAAGCCGAACGACATTGGTAATATTTTAATTAGTTTAAATATTTATAAATATTATCTATTTAATATATTGAATTGTTGATTTATCTTTGATTAATGCAGTCACAGATTTTAGGCCATGAAGCATCCAAAACTGAAGTATGGTTGGATGTTCACAAGAAATCAGATGAATGTTTTGTTAATGAGCCTGCTAAAAAAGTTGGGGTATGAAGTCAATTTTTTATCCTAATAACTTATTATCAATTTTTACTGTGTTAATATATATTGATATTTGATTTATAGGTCAAAATTAAAGAACTATGGGATTCCAATCCTGCGCATTCCTACTATGTCTCCCAGGATAACCCGGTTGCTAAAGTCCTTGGGAAGGATCATCATGGGAGAGTGCACGGGATGGGTTTGGGACCCGTGCCATCTGAGGTTTTTATCAAGCCACCGGGGATAGCTGCTACATATACTCTTGACTTTAGTCAGCCCATACCCGGAGATGCTACGAAATAGATTGTTTCTTTACAAAACTTACTTAACCAGAAGGGGGATCAGATATCTGCATTGCAGAAAGAGTTGACTGAAATACGTTAGCAGATGAGAAGATATGCCCCCGGTGGGAGTGCATTGATTGGTGGTATGCAGGTAAATCATAGAGAATCAAAATCATTTAGTTTTCTAACTTTCATTGGTTTTATATTTTAATATAAATATGCAACCGTATTTAATTTTCAATATAATGTTATTATAAGTGACAACACAAAGTGGAAATGAAGGTGGAGAGGGTGACGATTCATCATCAGACCCTGAGTAGTTGTATTATTGATGTGTAAAATTGAAACAGTTGGTTTGTAGATGTAAAATTTGTGGCACATAGTTGCCACCACACATTTTCATGTCCTAAAATTTCCATGATTTCTCAGTTTTCCTTTTATGCATTTTATTGATTTCTGCTGTTTCTTTTTATGTCTTGATTTCTAAAGCGTGGTATAAAACATTCCATTTAGGCCTGTGTTTGAATTGGTAGTCGAGATTTTGAATGATTAGGAGTTAAACCCATTGTTGATGTGTTGAAAAAATTGGGTCGTTTCATAGTGATCAAGGGGATAGTGTTGTGGACACTTTGGTGAGGTAGAATATTTCTAAACATATCTTCTATCTTTAGGAATAAATTGTTTGACTATCCTACTAAGAACTTTTCTAAGGGTCCTATATTATTATTTTTATATGTGTTTGGTTATGACTACTTTATTACTTATGGTTATGAGGAATGGGAACATGTGGGAACACTCTTTAAAGAAGAACAAACTAAATAAAGATAGTAAACTAGTTAAGAGTAAATTAGATGGAAAATGTGAGTCACTTGTACTTTATGGATTTTCATGATATTACTATGCATTGAATCTTATTTATTGATAATTGATGATATGGATTAATTCTTATTTTTATCATTTAAGAAACTCTCGACCATTATAAAAAGATAATTTTTTAAAGATGGTAGTAAAAAAAATTTGGAAAATATAATATAATAATTTATATTACTATTGATCATTGAGGTTTAATATTGTACTTTTTGTTATCTAGACTTCATGTGATTTGGGGTGAACATTTTTGGGTTTAATTGGTGAGGCTAAGAATGGATTTTTAGTGTGTATTTCTCTAATGCATCATGGTACCTATCCCTAAGAATATTATTCTCATCTATCTCACTTCACCTAGAAACAACGGTCTCAATACCTTAAATGGAATTCTTGAAGTTCTTTGACTCTTTTTTTTAAAAAGGTTCTTATTCATGAAGGTATCCACATGAATGGTCTAGGTATCATGAAGATTCTCTCATGGAATTAGAAGTCATGTAAGAGTAATGTATCACAAGCCCCAAGGATAAAACTATTATCAATGTGTAAAATTCATGTCATATTTGAAATGATAGGTACAATGAATCATACATGAAAGGTTAGTATCCCCCTCAAAACCCCTCTGCCTATTTATAGGCCTAGGTTAGATAAGAGTTTCATGAGCAGGAGGCCCATATTTCCAGTTTTTAGCAGTTTCTCTCCTTCATTAACTCTCATTATGAGGGTGAAATTATTTGACATCAAATAACTCTCCCATTACAGGATATACTATGGAATAAATTTAAATATTGAGGTAAATACATGAAAAAAATGGATCGAAATCAACATAAGTATTCATGAAGGACTAAACCTTTACACACAAAATGGTTCTTCATGATGGTATATAAGGCA
Organism: Viscum album; assembly: GCA_963277665.1. NCBI lineage: Eukaryota > Viridiplantae > Streptophyta > Magnoliopsida > Santalales > Viscaceae > Viscum > Viscum album. The sequence continues at coordinate 869,963,557 of OY728161.1, read as the reverse complement.
TCATAAAAGATGACACACATAAATGATGACAACCATTTCACAATGTATGTCTACTCATGAAGGTCTCCATAATTCATGAAACATACTTCATTGGTGGTAACATTCATTAAAAGTATCTTATCACCTCAAAATCACATATAAATACCTAACATCATTTGACATTTAATGGAGTTAAAACATTGAAGTTTGTTTAGAAGATCTAAAATTTTTAAACTTAAACCATCATGAGGAAAACAGATGATTGACCACTATATATAGTTATCTTTCATGAAGAACCACCCTTGAGCTCTTGAAACTAAACACCATGGTTTTGATAACTCTCACAATGGTTGATGATATTTGTGATATTGGTAAAACCCCTTACACTTCTTATGGTTTTGTGGGACAATTGTCATTCACGAAACATGTCCTATAGGAACTAAGGCATTACCCCAAGGCTGGGGAACCCAGTTTCACAAATCTATAACCTTCATGAAATAGCTAAACATTAAAAAACCCTTTCACTTCATGTAACTATCCATATTCATGAAAATCACATAACATTTCCAAACTTGATTCCTCCTTTCATCAAACCCGTCATCATTAATGTTGATTTATAAATTGTCTTATACCATTCAAATTTCGTTCATTCTTGGCCAAATCTTCCACATGACTAGTATCATCAACCCTCATTTCTGGTTTGATTTGTTTTTCAGGTCAGTGGTGCAGTAGAAATAGAAAATATATTTTTTTGTTTCTGGGCAGTTTTTAGCAGCGGTTTAAACTGCCACAAAATCATAATTGGCGTCGGTTTAAACCGCCGCTAAATAGTCGCATCGGCTGCCTCATCCCTCTACGGTTCCGATGGATTTAGCGGCAGTTTTATGGTGGTTGGATTTTAGTTTATTCGTGGCGGTAATAACCGCCGCGAATAAAGGGATACCGACGGCTCGTAAAACCGCTGCTAAATTAAGAAAAACCTCCGCGAAATGAGATAGCTACGATGCATTCCTCAAACTTCCGCGAAATGCAAATAACCGACGCTAATAGATTGTCGACGCCTTATTTTGTGGCAGTTTTTAAAAACCGCCGCCAAACGGTTTAGCAGTGGTTTTAACCGCCGCTAAACGGCGGTTCTGCTATAGTGATAACATAATCAAAACTTATTTCATTTGTACATTATACAAAATCTATACATAATGTTGTGTAAAATAATTTCTCCAAAACGAACATGAAATTGTGTGTAACACGAGCCAAAAATAGTGTTCAGTATACTGCAAGCTAATACGGTGTTGCGTATAGTACAAGCTAACATTTGTGTAGTGTACAACACAAGACATCAATGAAATTAAAAGAATATTTTTCATAAAATCTCGGGGTGTTACATTTTATCCCCTTAAAATGATTTTTCCCTCAAAATTTGTTGTGGTTATAAATCGTTTACTACTTGAAAGTTTCTTTCATAGAAACCCACATCGTAAAAAGGAACACTAAAACTTAATTTTAAAGAGTGAAGAATGAAACATAACAGTTTCCCAAATTAACTCATCATTGGGTTTCCACATAGGAGAACATAGGTGAAAATATGGATATGGAAGAGATACCTAACCATCCAGTTCTGATGGAGAGTGGTAGAGAACATGGCTATAAAAAATCCAAAAATCACAAAGCCATAAATTTGTGATGATCTAAGGTACCATCTGATTCATGAGATATGAGAGCACTAGGACAACATTTTTGGTTTTCAAGATCATTTCCCTAATGTTGAAGAATTTTTGAATTAAAATAAATACTTACTTGATTTTGGTACAATCTCATCGTTGTTATTGGCTTGAACAATTTCCACTTCATCTCGTAAATAAATGAAGTGGAATTTGTCATTCGTGAAGTGTTAGCAGATCATGAGATAGAATGACAGGTCATTCCATCTGTCTCAAACAAAAGGTTAGCAAAATTTATTATACGTATGTGCATCTATAGTGAGATTAATCATATATAGTTCCTATATATCATGCCACATAGAAAATTAAAACTAATTTCTACTAACCAGGGACTTCCTGTAGGCCAGTGGTAGGTGATAAAGGCCTGTCGCACTTTGGTTGTGGGTTCGATTCCCGCATCCTTGTCCGACGCGACGGGTTGTCACCCATCCAACGGGTTGTCCTTTTTAGAAAACTATACTATTATAACATTCCAAAAATAAAATCAACAATTTCTAGCCTTAAACAATACTATCTGATGTCCAACTTAATGCATTCCAACCTTTAGGCTTATCGGAAATACTTATGTCCAATATCATAGTATAAAGAAGATGACTACTAGGAAGGTCATCTACCAAGCATGGGAATACCGTCATTTATCCCCCATAAGATATATCTTGTTGTAGGTCACATTCCAAACACGTGAATACCTTAATCCTGTTTTCTCTTGCAACATGAATTACTATAGAACCATAGTGAAAACATGAATGCTGTCAAAAGGTGACTCTTTCCACATACCAAAATCCCAAAATTTCTATATACTCGAACCATGATATCACTTTGTTCTTATATCAGTCATGAGCTCATTAATACTATAGAAAATATTAATTTCGTTTTATCACTTCATTATGCAAATATCATCTAATTTACAAAATATTTGCATTACTTTTCATGGTTACCGGTACCATATAATTATTGAAAACCATAATAAACCATTACATAGATATTCCAATATTCCACAGTACTATAAATTAGATTCCACATTATTATTTTGGAATCCCGTTACATAAACACATAATCATTCCATTACATCGGTGCCCTAATCAACATTTCCAATAGTGATCGCATATGACTTTCCTTTGTCCTTTGCCTTAAGAGGTTGCTCACATCGATCATCATTAACCCTTGGATTAGGCAATTGATTAGAATAATGTCTCATTTCCTTGCACTTGAATCATTGATGTGTTGGTGGAGCCTTCTCTGTAGTCTTTTCTCTATTCATGTAATTAGAAACCTTTTCCCCATTACATCGGCACTTAGTTGCTTGATGACCTTCTTTTCCACACTTGAAACATTTTCTAGTACCTTTTAGACAATCTCCACCATGCTTCTTTCCTCACTTTGAGCACAAAGAAACATTCACCTTATTTTCACCAATGTTCGGAGGTTTTTTCTTGAACTCCATCTTTCGTTTCTAGTCAAAACTATGAGATGGAAATGTTACACCAACTTCCAGTAATACCTTGATAGCACAACACACAATTCCATCATAGCTACTGATGTCTCTTATCGCTAATGCCTATCGAAGTCTTGGTTTTAATCCACTGAAGAACTGATCAACTTTACTTTCAAGTTGGATGATAAAGCCAGATGCATTCCTTGCAAGCCATGTATAATTTTCCTTGTATATACCAACAGATTCATCATCCTTTTTATTAAGCTCAAGGAACTTTTTTTCCATATTTGTTCGAAGAATACGAGGGAAGTACTTACTGAAAAAACATGTTCTTGAACTCATCTCATTCCATGGATTCAATTTCATCTTGGGGCCTTGTATTCATAATTAGGGTCCACCACTGGTCTGCTTCACCTTCTAAACGGTAAATAGCTCAAATTACTTTTTCATGTTCTGAACAGCAAAGTATGGAAAATATCTTTTCAATTGTACTGATCCATTGTTCAGCAACAAGTGGATCAGAATACCCATTGAAAGAAGGTGGACATTTCCTCATGAAGGACTCAATAGAATATTGTTCCCTTATATGATCATTTGGAAATCCAGAATGATTCATAGCTTGTGTAAGTATAGAAATAAGATTTTTCACTCCATATCCCATCACATTTGGTTATTCAGGAGGAAAATCATTGCATTTTCCATTACATTTATCAACACGATTCCTTCGGGTTCCATCCATCGTCTAAAACCCAAAAAACAGTGTGAGAGAAAAAAATCATGCAAGTAAAACAACATTGTAAAGGGGGAGTACCTTCAATATATAAAATAATAGGTTTAATTCTAATATCATTACCACAATTCTTGTATTATAACCTATACTTATTCTTAACCTTAGGGACATCCCTAGACAAACCTTAGAAATATCTATAGGGATCTCACTAAAGTTCTCGCACCCTAGTTTCCAAAGGTTCACTAAAAATCCCTCTGATACCAACTGTAGAGAACCGTACTTGATGTACATAGACATTACATTAATTTTGTGGAATACTTAATACATAACAAAAATAGACACCAAAGTACCGTAATAGTTTAGTGTCTTTGGAAACAGGGAACATAATCTTCTAATCATGGTGAAAGATATTCAACATCTCTCATAAAGATCTTCCCCTTTGGTTTTATTACCTAAAACCATTCTTTATATCCTGGGGAAAAGAAAACCTAAAAAGGGTGAGCTCAAATTCTCATTAAGGGTAAACATAGAGAACATAAAACAATCCATAATCACTTGAATTCAAAAACATGAACATAAAATCTAAACATCAAAATCTTGAGAAAAGACATAAATATTGGAAGTACATAAGGCATATATCATAAAGGAACATAAATAATGATAAAATAGCATAGGAATAAAACATGTGTTTGTGGAAAACCATTAATCACATGATATTATTTCTATAGTAGCCAAGCCATTATTGCAAATTCCATCTTAGTGGGAAAATTCCCTTTCTGAATCGAGTTCAATTCTCATTCTAGTCTTGTATTACTAAACCGGATTAAATTACCAATCCATCAATGTCTATCCCATGAGATATAAATCATTACCCAATTCATTGGAGGGAGATATAGGTCCCACCCATCTCATAATGAATTCATTTCTACATGTACCACAAAATAAACATAAATCATTCATCATAACCCAAAGAATAAAATGGGTTTCATAAACATCATCCCATCATAAAAACAAGTGGATATCATTTCATCATAAAAAATAAAACCATTTATATAATAGAGACATTATACTTTAAACATAAACATACTAAATAATGTCATCTTTGATGGGAAATAATTTTGATAAAACACAAGAAATGAGTTCTTGAGGAAAATATCCTTTCTTCTTCAAAATAATTTTCTTTTCACAAAATTCCATGCAATTTTAGATGAAAAGGATTTTGTTGAAAATAGTCATGAAATATTGTAGAGTAAGCTTCATGAAAATAAGGCGGTATGAAACTATAAAAATCCATTCATGCCGTATAAGTTAAAAAAACATTCTCCTTGTACTTTTAACGGAAAAGTAAAAAAGTACCACGTATGGTAAACAAAATAAAGATTCCTTCCATAAAACAAAGTAAAAGTCATAGAGGGGTAAAAATGATTTTAAACATACATGGAAGAATATAAAACACATTATAAAAAAACATTTTTAGGGACATGGATGAAAAATATAACCTCAGAAAATACTTACGTATAAGCAATCTCAGATAAAAATGAGATTGCAAAATTATCCCTTACCTTATGTCAGATATGCTTCCTATGTATCTGAACCTCCTGTATAATGATTTAAATAATTCCATTGAATTATTACAGAATCATATTTATTGTTATGATATCATATATGGTTCACTTATAACTTTATATTACCCGTTCTTTTGTAAATTCCATGTTAAAGCAGCGTTTTGGGTAAACTCGTTTCATTTATCGTACGTGTTTCGATTTGTTGTTCTTGATATTATTACTCATATCCGGATTTATTTAAATCCATAATTTAAAACGTTATTTATATATAATATATACTCAGTATTTAAATATATATGATAGATTGATAAATGGAATGAAATACACCGTTCATGGAGATGGTAGGCCGCACCTATGCATGAACGCTGTATTCGTTTCCTTATTGAATTGAATTGAATTAAGTAAATGAAACATATATGTACATAAATATAGTATCATTATTATGTAATATCTTTCATGATAATTTATTACAGATATACTTTATAATCATACTTTAATGGTTAATCAATTAAAATGAATCTCATCGCGTTAGTGGCGACGATAGTCCGTTCGTACGGACGAGCGATGATATCGTTCCTATAATTATTTAATAGAATTAGAGTGGCTGATATAATATCTCAGAATCATTATGATGTTATAATAACCATATATAGTTATTCTTTACACCATTATACCCATCCAAGTAAGGTGGTGGTGGAAAAACTAATTACACCACGGCGTGGAGACGGTATTCTGTACGTACGCACGTGCGGTGATTTCGTTTTCTGTAGGATGGATAGAAGATGAAATGGGGTTGTTTAATATTTATAATATTAAATCAGTATATTAGTCATACTTATTTTATTATATTAAAATTAAACAACTAAAGAATAAGAAGTTGAAGTTGAAAGAAACTTGAAAGAATCGGTAGAAGAGATGACCTCTTCCTCGACGTGCCTCCTTTAAAATTCCTCTTAATGGACTAGAGTTGGTCTTTCGAGAAGACCAGAACCTCAATAATATTAATATGGTAGTTGAGAATAGTAATGGTCTGGGGTTGTCGGAGCATGAAGGCTCAATGTTGTGTAAAGAGAAGAGGGAGGAGGTTCCCTTTTATAAGGGAGGAAAGGGGCACTTTTGGAAACTTCTAAAATATTAATTTATAATAAACCTAAACCCCACATAAAAACTTCCAAAAGTGACTAAAATTTGTATTTTAGATATGATAGGGTTTTAATCTCATCACCCAATTAAATTTATACATGTTTTGATTTTATTTTAAACCTTATCATTTTGATTTATCCTTATTTAATCTATTTAATTTTATTTCTGGTAATAATGTTATATAATTTATATGGTTATAAATACTTACTTTTGTGTTCTTAATTATACATAATTTGAAATTTTATGACATTTTAGATCATATAGAATTTAATTTTTAATTTTTAAAATATTTTTTTAATTTTTAAACAATTTAATAATATTAAATATAAATAGTGTCAATTTTGACAGAATTAACTTATTTGAATTTAAATAATATCCACGCAGAAGATATGATAAAAACAAAATATTTAATAGATTCATAACATGTCATATTTATCAATAAAATTAGTGTGGAACATTAAATAGTTTATATAATATTTATTTTAATATTTTTAAACCCATTTATTTGATATTTTAATCAATAAAATAATTTCAACATCACTATTGTGTCACCTTTAATGATAATTATTTAATCCCTAAAAATTTTAAATAAATTTACATGATGTAGATAATTTTATTATATTTTTGGAGACTAATAATGTTCGATGTTTCATAAAGTTTATCACTAAATTAAAAGTATTATACTTATAATATTTAAGAGAGTGACATGATGTCACTTTCTTTGGTTTTAATAATAATTAAATTATATTCATGGTCAAAATTCCATAAAATTAATAAAATCCGACACTTAGGTGATATGGATCTACTTTTAGTCATACAATAGAATTTTGGCATGTGTTAGAGTAATTTTATAATCCTAGGTTTACCCTTAATTACCCGATTTATCTTTAACTGAAGTAAATAAAAATTATCGTAGTTACTATTCATAATATCAAAAAAATAAAAGTAACCTATTAACATAATTTGTAACCATTGAAGTCAAATATGGAATCCATTTTTCAAAATTCTTTACATATAAGTTGCAGTAATTAATTTAAAATTAATCCCATTGTTAAGAAAACGCGTTTTAAAAGTTAAAACATTGCCAAAGATTGAAATGTTTTTACCTATGAATTAAATATAAAATTAATTTCAATGACTTATATTATATTAATTGGTAAGAAATATATTATATTTATACTTTAAAACCATTCAATATTATAATTTAACCATTGTTCCGCACGGATTTCGGGGATGACCTCGTGGACGGGAGATTCAAACGTTTCGATCGGTTTCTAGCGGGTTTGTTCGTAGAACTGGAAACATCCAATGATTCCACATCCGTTTGTACCTACTTTCCAAAGGTAGGTGCTCATTAGCTTGTGGACTGATGAGGCTTAGGAATTTGCATTGGTCAAGAGGATGGGAGGTCGGACTCATCACACCTTTTTGAGGGGAATTATTGTCTACTCCGGGACTCTCTTTATAGATTTAAGTTATGTTCGTGAATCCTTATTACATTACCAAGTATAAAATGTGCTTTCCTTTAGTTTTAACAATCAATGATTAAATATGCAAGAAATTTAGAGAATCTTTTATATGTATTCGGGGTTCTTCATCAATAGAGAATCATCTATATCTGTTTAGAGATTCTTGGTCAATGGTATCCTTCAAAACATTTATATAAAAGTCTCTTGGTCATTATAATGACCAGGATGGTTTTAAAGCCACTCAGGGGGGCACTTGAAGTTTATCGTCATTCAGAAGGACAGGGATTATTTCAAAGTTGGGATCGAACCCATAAATGCGCTACCTACGTATCCTTTGTTTTGGAAAAGGAATCAGAACCCACGTAGTTCGAGTAAGGGTATGATGTTTATGATTGATGGCTCAAAGAAGAATGTCATAATTACTTTTACACTCTAAGCTCACGTGAGTCATGCTCGGTGTGAGAAACAAGAGGTATTGGTAAAAATTAGACAATTGTGCCATGAAATATGCAATCATAAGAAATTCTTTGGGGCTTATGTATGTACGACTGCCCAAATAGATGAAGGTTTAGGATTTACGTTTAGAGAGAAAATCCAGGAACATGGTCCATAAAGGTATATGTGATTTATGGAGATTTGAATACTCTAATCTTGGGGCTTACTCCTAAGGATGATGCCCATGTTAGGAGGGGACTAATTATTGGGTTTTACTCCTGAAAAGGAAACCCAAATCAAGGGTAAATTAGGACTCGTTAAGAGAAATTAAGGGACTTGGGGCTTACTCCTGAAAGGGATGCCCAAGTTAGGGGACTTGGGGCTTACTCCTGAAAAGGAATCCCAAGATTATAACTGAGTCTTATTCCAAAAAAGGAGACCCAAGTTAGGGATTAAGATTTGGGGCTTACTCCTAAAAAGGATTCCCAAATTAAGGGACTCGGGGCTTACTCCTGAGGAGGATGCCCAAAGTTTGGGAACTTTAAGATTTTGGGACTTAATCTTAAGGAGGATGCCCAAAATTTAAGGAATTATAACTGGGGATTATTCCTAAAAAAGGAGACCCAAGTTAAGGATTCTCTCATCTTAAAGGATGAGGATGAATGAATGAACTCTACATATTTAGTGACATAAGGATATTTAAATCACTATGTTTTGAGAGATATTTCACTGAATTCCTTTTAGATAAGGAAGTCAAATCAAGAAATCATGCCATAAATGGCTTTGAAGAGTGTCTTAAAGACTGAATCTTGAAAAGGAAAGGTGTGATGGCTTAAGAGGGGTAAAATGGGCAAGATGGGCAACCAAAAAAGGTAGGGGTGCTCAAGTCTTTAAAGGCGCGCAAGTCTTCCGTGGGCGCGCAAGTATTGGTCGCGCACGTATACCTGCGCGACATGTGGGGTACTTGCGCGATTTTCAACCAACATTAGCATACTTGAGCGACTCTTTATTAATCACTTTAGAATCCTCTTGAGGTTCTTCCAGAAAAGGGACGCGCAAGTTATATTGAAGGAAATAAGTCGGCGCGCAAGTGTTGATAAGTTTTAACACTTAGGCCTTCCTTCTTCTCTTTAGATCTTCCGTTCTAGGTATGAAATTACCTTAGATGTGTTCCGGAAGCTTTGAGAAGAGACTTGGGCGTCGGGAGCTTCAATCCGAGTTTCTGAAAAAAGATCCTCCCGAATGGGGGGCCCACAGGGCCTATTTATAGGCAAAAGAAGGCCCTGGGCGGTTACCACTTAGGTCGCACAAGTCACTTGCGCGACCAAGAGCGTCGCGCAAGTGGACTTGCGCCACAGTGATATAACCTGCGCGGTGAAGTTGCTTTTGATCCTTTAATCCTGCCTTTGTCGATTTTTGATGTTTTCTTCAAAGGATGAATCACTTTGAGCTCAGATATTCCCTTTTCCGATCTTAGATTCTGTGACGAAAGGAACGTCAACAAAAGTCCCCCCTCAGAGTTGGATCCGGAGAGAAATGAGGATTTGACTCTAAGGAAATCGAATCCTATCCAATGGAAAGGGGGGGGCGCAAGTCTTCAACGCACAGAGGGCAGCGCACAAGTTTGCGTCGCGCAGGCCTTAAGCGCTCTGGGTATGGCGCGCGGATAGGCTTCCTGGCCTATAAATACATGGCCTCACCTCCGTACAAGAATCCGGATTTCTGGACTTCATACCTTCGAGCTCTCGCCGAGCAAGTATTCCTCGCCGCGCAAGTTGCTCTGTTTTTTCTAGTGTTTTCCTTGATGTCGCACTACTGTAAAGGTAATAGGGCTTGCACGGTTTATACTTGCGTGTCAAAAACTAGCGCGGCACACAAATACTTGCGCGTCATTTTTTAGACTTGCGCGACTTAATGCCTTAGCCATTTTTTTCAAAATTTCTTTCACAAATTTTATGAAAAATAAACCTATTTAAGAGTTAGTTTATTCATCTTTTGTGCAGATTCAGTGGTTCCCAAGGGAATTGGAACGGCTAATGAACTGGCTAACAAGTGGATTGATGACATGATGAACATCATTAGCCATGATTACTATGATATCTGCAACAGCACTCTCCCAGATTTGGCTAAGTACTTGAAGAAATATCTTCTTAATTTCCCACAGAGCATCTACATGTCTCTATGTGGTCATGGTCACTTGCAAGGAGTCAATGTTCCAAATGCAAACAACTATACACCTGAAATGCAGCTGCGCTGCTACTACTTCATTTCGGTTATGCTGTGCATTAAGAGCAACAACAATGGTGTGAACTTTCAAATTCTCCTTCCATGCCATTTCCTTGCAGATATGAAAATGGAAAATCCATGGGCTGAAATGTTTTCCACTACCAGTTGGTGGAGAGAAGACAAACATGGTATTAGAGCAATATCTGAAAAGAGTACTCTCTCTAAATGGCTCTTTACTTCCAATGCTCCATTCTCAAATCCATGTATCCATCTTCCAAGTCTCTTGGACAGAAACAGAGTCACTGTTTGATCAGTAGAAAATTTTCTCAAACCGTACTCAAGAACATCCTCTTACAATTGTTCCATGAAGATCTGGTATCACTGCATCTCTTTTTGTATCCAGTTGAATGAATGAATTCCAGGTGGTTGCTGATGAAGCTCGGGATGCCGTAAATCAAATGAAGTGTTATGTTGAAAGCCTCTTGTAATTCTTGAAAAAGAGAAGAGACTCCAGTCTGTGGATGTCCTTCTAACTCTTGTGTATCAATGAAAAAAATACATTCACATCAATCATTTGTACCTACATTCTTTCACTACCTTCTTCAAATTTACTTAAGCCAATGGTCTTAGTAAGCATAGTTTGATTTTTACTAGGATTATTACAAATAACCCTACAAACTTTGAATCTCTTAATTGCTCAATATTACCTAAATCATACAAAAATGTATATTTAGTGAGCTAAAACTTGACTTTTATTCAAAGTTCCTTTGTCTTTTGTGGGCAGTTTAAAGTCATGCATGCCGGACATAAAGGGGATAATGTTTAAGGTCGAAATAGCTTTGACCAAAATGGATTAAAATTAATTCAATTCCTTGAAAATTTATCTGAAAACATATTACCATACTCAAGTATGAGAGAAAATATATAAACTATGGCTTAATAATATTTGAATCTGAGTAATGATATGAAAAAGAGATAAAAGGCATTAGAAGAAGTAGTTTCCAAGAATGAAGTTACTATTATTTAACAAAACCCGTTAGGGGGTTGAAATATGCAGGGCCACCTAAGGGCATTGGCTGCATGGTTAAATTAATAGCATCTTTCGGCTGACAAGTCTGTTATGTGGACTGTTTATGCAAGGCCACCTATGGGCACGTGCTGCATAGTCAGGCAAAAGAACTCCCAGAAATTTACTTTCCTAGTGCTAAAATCCAGTGAAAGTTTATGGAGATTCAAATTTTCTAAAGTATAGAGTTTGTTGTATGGAAAGAGGTACTTGAATATAGAGAAGATATTTCTGAACAAGAATATCGAAGAAATGGATGAATATCACTCCTACGAAGGTCTGACTCAAACGTAGGGAAGAAGAATAAACCATATACTTGAATATTTTCAGATCATGAAAAAGGATATGGGACAAATATGTTAAGGATGGCTATTTTTTTCTTTTGGGGATCCCTACATACTGTTGTTTAAGACAAATAAGGACAAAAGAGGCATTCTTCCCAATAATGAAATTACTATTATTTAACAAAACCCGTTAAGGGGTTGAAATATGCAGGGCCACCTAAGGGCATTGGCTGCATGGTCAAATAAATATCATCTTTCGGCTGACAAGTCTGTTATGTGGACTGTTTATGCAAGGCCACCTATGGGCACGTGCTGCATAGTCAGGCAAAATAATTCTCAGAAGTTTGACATTTTTGTGATTAGAATTCATGAAAAGGGTTATGAAGATCTGAAAATATTTGAGGTTAGGATTATAACACATAAAGATGGGTATTGTCCAATGTATATAGAGATACATAGGTCAAAAAACCATAATCATGTTGTGGCTGGGTCCTGAATTGAAATTTTGGACTTCACTACGTATCTCATAAGAATGAGAATCAAGCCATACGTAGTTCTTGAAATGCAGTTTAACGTCGTGCAGGACGAAAGTATGAGTGATCTTAGTTTAGGGTCATAGAATTCGGACCATAATAATGAATACACAGTGTGTGTTTTCATGAGGACTTTTCAGCCAAGGGACTGAAAGTGAAATTTGGGGTTAGGCCCAAAAGAGTTGGGACTGGATTCGAGGGATACTCGAATGTTCCTACGTATCCCATTGGGATGGGAATCAAGTCCACGTAGTTCTAGAACTACCCTTTGTACAAATTTGGTTCGTACATGTGAAGGGTGAAAGGGGACTTTAGTGCAATGATGGTTTAACCTAAGATAAAAAGTTTAGGCATTACCATGTATGCATGTAGTCTTTTGAAAAATGAAAACCATGATTGAAAAATCAATGTCAATAATAATTCTCTCTCAAGTGAGGAAATCAAAGAATATTGTAGTTTATTGTTGTACCGGACAAAAGTGTTGCATAGTTTAACGTCATATAACAAGGAAGAAAGTGAATCAATGTAAAGATATTGATTCTAGGTGCGGTTTCACGAATCAACATCATATGAGATGGTGGTGAACCGATGTGAAGAGATTGTTTTTGGGCTTGAACCCTGGGAGGTTGCCTACATACACAGCCTGGAGGGCAAGGATCAAAGTCTGTGTAGTTCAATTAAAGAATGAATTAATGATCAAGTTGTTCTTGGGGACAATGATCTAATAAAAAATGTTGCTGGGACTTACACATGGTTAGGGGCCCAAAGAGAGTGTTATGGTTGAGGTTTGCTCTAAGCTCACGTGAGTCATACTCGGTGTGAGAAACAAGAGGTAACAACAACCATAACGATGCACAGTTTAATGTCATGTAGGACATATCCAGGGACTATGCAGTTTAAACTCTTGCAGTTAGGACTATTGGTGCTGCACAGTTTAGTGTCATGTAGCAGGGACAAAATAACAGTTTAATGTCATGTAGGACATATCAAGGATTTTCTGTACAGTTTAGCGTCATGTAGTTATGACGATGGGGACAATACAGTTTAACGTCATATTGGACGAAAGGGGGATTGTGCAGTTTAATGTCATGCAGTAAGGACAAAAGAGTGTACCATTTTAATGTCATGTCGGACGAAAGTGCGAATAGTTTAAGGTCATATTCATGGACCGTGAATGGTGCAGTTTAATGTCATGCTAGACCTTTGAGATTATATAGTTTAACGTCTTTCCAGACGTAAGGGACTTTTATACAGTTTAGCGTCATGTAGTTAGGACGTCACAGTTTAACGTCTTGCTGGACGTAAGGGATTTGCAAATAGTTTATGGTCATATACATGGACCAGGGATGATGCAGTTTAAGGTCATGCTGGACGGTTTAGGGAACTTTTTCACTGTTTACCGTCGCGTGGGACGAAGTTGCAGTTTAAAGTCATACCAGACCATTGTTGTATAGTTTAACGTCATATAGAAAGGACGAACTGGTGCTGTACAGTTTAAAGTCATGTATCTAGGGCTAAGGTGAACCAATATGAGGATATCAGTTCTGGGGACTTTTTACAGTTTATCGTCATGCTGGACGTTGGAAGTGCCACACAGTTTAATGTCATGTTTCTAGGACATAATATAGTTTAACACAATACAGTTTAGTGTCATGTAGGACATAATAGTAACCAATGTGACAGTTTAACGTCATGTTGGATGATAAGGGAACTGACACAGTTTAACGTCATGCTGGATGATGAAAGTGCCACACAGTTTAATGTCATGTTGCTAGGACACAATATAGTTTAATGTCATCTCAGAAAAAATATAGTTTAATTTCATCTCGGACAAATAAGGAACTTCTGTACAGTTTAATGTCATGTAGATAGGACAATAATACAGTTTAATGTCATGTAGGACATAATACAATTTAGTGTCATGTAGGACAAAATACTGTTTAGTGTCATGTAGGACATAATACAGTTTAGTGTCATGTAGGACAATAATATGAACCAATGTGACTGTTTTGGCTCTGGGAACAATATTTTGTGTTTATACAAAATACTTCTTCAGAAATCTGGCATTAGTTGGAGTCGTGATGTGTTCTCCATCCATTGAGATTAGAGAATATGCTCCATTGGAGTAGACCTTATGTATTGAATAAGGTCCTTCCCATTTTGGTTCAAGCTTGGGAGGCTTCATTCCTGGTATCATTGGTGCTCTGAGAACCAATACCAATTCTCCCTGAATGAATGAACGAAGATGAACTTTTTTGTTAAAATCTCGTGCTATTCGATTCTGATAGATTTCCATGTGGTGCAAAGTGCACAATCTTTTCTCATCTAACTGTTCCAATTCATTCAACCGCTTTTGGGATTTCTCATCTGTAGATAACTGATCACAAATGGCTATTCTGAGTGAGGGCAATTGAACTTCAATTGGCAAGACTGCTTCTGTTCCATATACCAATGAATATGGATTTGACCGCGTTGCATTGCGAGTGGTAGTCCGATAAGCCCATAAAGCATGAAAGAGTTTATCAGGCCATGACCTCTTATCTTTATCCACCATCTTTTGCATTATATTTGAAAGAGTCTTGTTGAAGGATTCTATCTGGCCATTAGCCACCGCATGATATCGAGATGAATGGTTGGACTTAATGTTGTATTCTTGATACAATTTCTTTACCTCAGAAGAACAGATGTTGGTGTCGTTGTCCGTCAATATGGTATGAGGGACACCAAATCTAGTAATGATGTTAGACTTGATGAAGCTAACAATGCATTTAGAACTGACTTCTTTGAGAGGTACTGCCTCTGCCCACTTGGAAAAGAAATCAATACCAGTAAGAATGTACTTAAACTGCTTGGTCGTAGCTGAAGGGTAAGGTCCCACCACATCCATTCCCCATGTGGAAAATGGCCATGAGTATTTACCTGTATGAAGAAACTCTGGAGGTTGATGAATGAAGTTGGCATATACATGGCATGAATGACACTTCTTTGTGAAATTAACACAATCTTGTATCACTGAAGGCCAAAAGTATCCAAGCCTTCGAATTTGATCAGACAGTCTATGTCCAGACTGGTGGGCACCACAGACTCCTGCATGCACTTCTTTCATGACAGCCATTGTCTCTTCACCATCAATGCATCTGAAGAGAACTCCATCAAAACCACATTTGTAGAGAAATTTCTCGAGGTGGTTTGGGCTATCATAAAGAGTAAAATTGACCACATGTCGCCGGATTTGTTCTTTCTCGGATTTATCAGGTGGAAGTGTTCCATTTTGAAGGTATTCCCTGATAGGTGACATCCATCCTGTAGTATGACCATACGGTTCAGGAATGGGACTAATTTCATTAATTTCCTCTATTCTGACTTGAACATAAGGTGAAATTTCACGACAGTGGGCAATACAGATGGTTGTCTCATCCCGATTTGGATCTGCTAAAGTTGTGGCTATATTAGCCAGTGCATCAGCTGGAGCATTTTGTGATCTTGGGACATAAGAAAATGTCGGTTCTGAAGGGAATTCCAACATTAACTCTCTGACGTAATCATACAAAGGGATTAATTCTTCTTTTCTGATGGCATAGTCCCCATTGACTTGTTTGATTACCAGTTCTGAATCACCTTTCACCTTTAAGTGATTCACTTGTGCTTGAAGCGCTAATTCCATGCCTATAATGAGAGCTTGGTATTCAGCTTCATTATTGGTACCACCTTCCCACAACAAAAAGGAATAAGGTAACACTGCCTTATCTGGAGAAATGATCACAATTCCTAAACCAACATTGTTGAATTTTGGATTTTCCATTTTCATCCCTGTTGGACTTCTAGAAGCACCATCAAAATACATTTCCCATGTTTGAGGACTCTCTTGAATAGAGAAAACTTCCTCATCAGGGAGTTCGTTATCTGAATACGTGTCTTCTACTGAAGGATGTTCAGCCAGGAAATCAGCCAGAGCTTGGCCCTTAATTGCCTTTTGAGACACATACTGAATGTCGAACTGCTGTAGAATAACCACCCACCTTGCCAGACGTCCTGTAAGCATTGGACGACTAAGGATGAGTTTGAGCGGATTATTACGAGATACCAATTGGACCTCGTGATGTTGCAGGTACTGTCTCAGTTTATGAACTGCAAATATTAATGCTAGGCAGCACTTTTCAATACTTGAATACCGGGTTTCTGCTTCAAGCATAGTTCTACTGAGATAGTAGAGACTATTTTCATTCCCAACATCATTCTTTTGAGCAAGAAAGGCACCCAATGATCGCTCTAAAGCTGTCACATAGAGGATAAGAGGTCTACCCTCAACAGGTGGTATGAGTATTGGTGGACTCAAGAGGTATTTCTTGAGAACATCAAATGATTCTTGACATTCTTCAGTCCACTGGTAAGTGTCTCCTTTCTTCAATAATTTGGTAAAGGGTAAACTTTTGCCTGCCAAATTGGCGATGAAACGCCGAATATAGGCCAAGTGTCCTTGAAGTCCTCTTAATTCTTTCAAATTCTGAGGAGGTGGCATACCAAGGATTGATTTGGTCTTCTCAGGATCGACTTCAATAACACGATGGCATACAACAAAGCCGAGGAATCTTCCTGAGGTTACCCCAAAATCACATTTTAAGGGGTTCATCTTCAAATTATGTTATCGAAGCTTGTGGAATATGACTTCCAAATCAGCCAAGTGATTAGAACGTTGTTTGGATTTAACCACCAAATCATCTACATAGAATTCAACAAACTTCCCTAAAAGTGGTTTGAAGATACGATGCATGGCACGTTGATATGTTGCACCTGCATTCTTTAAACCAAAGGGCATCACCCGGTAACAAAACACACCTTGAGGAGCTCTGAAGTCTGTATATTCCTCATCTTCTAGGGCCATTCGGATCTGATTATATCCGGAATATCCATCCATGAAAGAAAGTACTTCATAGCCAGCCGTCGCATCAATTAAGAGTTCTGTAATCGGAACTGGGAAATCATCTTTAGGACAATACCGATTAAGATCTCTGAAATCGATGCAAACCCTAATTTGTCCGTTCTTATTCTTTACAGGGACAATAATAGCCAACCACTTGGGATATTGAACTTCTCTGACGAAGTTGGAATTGATCAGCTTATCCACTTCAGCTTCAATTTTGGAAGCATAGGTTGGGTGTGTTCTTCTCGCGGCTTGCTTAAAACCTCGATGTTCTTTTGGTAAACCCAAATGATGAGTAGAAACATCAGGATCAAGCCCAGGAATTTCTGTATAATTCCAAGAAAAAATATCTTTATTTTTCTTTAGAAAAGAAATATACATCTCTTTCTCTTCAAGGGTCATGGCCGCACTAATTAAAGTGGGGCGTGGATCTTTCTTTGTACCCATATTTACTTCTCTGAGTTCATCCACAGTGGTAGAGATACCCTCTTCAAATGCTGGGGGAGCATCTCTAAGATCTTCCTCTTCCTCTTCATTATGTGTTATTTCTTCCATTTCTACTTGCAAAGTAGATGAAAAAACGAAATTCTCATGATCATAAGAGATGTCAAAATTTTCACATTTTGAAGAAGAAGCTTCCATTTCCGACCCTATTGATGATAAAGGGTTTTCTTTGGGAAATAAAGAGGAGATGATGGATTGAGTATCGACATCATTATTCACCTCTGGTGTTTATATAACTTCTTCTGGCCTGATTAGCGAAGTATAGACTTTTTGGACTTCAGTAGATGAAATGAAAACATCACCACTTATGCTTTCATCACTGCTTGGTAGGTTACCAATTTCTCCCATGTTGTCTGGCTCGATCGCCGTAATTGACATTATGGATCTTTCCATAAGAGTATTTTGATTTGGGCCTATTTTGTCAATTTGACTGATAGGTAACACATAATCTGTACTCACATGTGAAAATGGATTTATTGGAATTTTCTCCAAACCATATGGAGCATTAACTTTTGTAATTTCCTTCATTGTAGATTTTTCTCTTCCCTTCATGTGATAAAATTCCGCCTCAATGTATTGAGACTCACATGTCTTGAACGGGGCCTTATCACCATACAATGTTCCAACTTGACCATCGAAACAGTATTTGAGACATTGATGGTATGATGAAGGAATAGCTTCATGTTAATGTAGCCAGGGTCTTCCAAGCAAGATATTGAAAGCTGAGTCTTGATCAACAATCATGAAATCTGAATTGGATACAAGATCTCCAAACTGAGTTCTGAGTGTAACTTCTCCCAGTGGTTCTTGTTCATTTTTATCATATCCTTGTAACATCATGGTAGAAGGAGATAAATCATATTCCGTGAGGCCCAATCGGCGAAGTGTACGAATGGGCATGAGGTTGACTCATGAACCATTGTCAATGAAAACTCTTCGAACATCTACACCATTGACTTTTCCAGATAAGTACAAAGGTTTTACGTGCCCATGAACAACATCATCTTCATCTTTATCAGTAAAAGATATCACTGCATGGCATTCTGCAGGATTATTCTCCATGTGATAGATTTCAGCTACAGCAATTTCAGCTTCAAACTCCTGAGGAATTGACAAAGCTTCGATGAGTGCTTCCCGAAGATCTTTTGACAGGTTCAAATCATCCAAAATTGATAACTTGGCTGGTA
Source organism: Viscum album (assembly GCA_963277665.1). Taxonomy (NCBI): domain Eukaryota; kingdom Viridiplantae; phylum Streptophyta; class Magnoliopsida; order Santalales; family Viscaceae; genus Viscum; species Viscum album. The sequence continues at coordinate 869,944,359 of OY728161.1, read as the reverse complement.
CTTGGGCCAAGTGTTTCAATATATCATACTTTTGATATAGAGGACTGCGTTTTCCAATAGGAATATGCGGTTTAGCAGGTACCTTGGAAGCAGATGCTTTGGAAGCTGATGCATCTTGTATTGAAGTTGGAAACATCCTTGGTTTTGGAAGATTAGACTAATTAGATCCATTTACTTGCTGAGATAAAGAAGATGGAACCTTTAATTGGTCTTCCAAAATAACTGTGCCAAAACTGAGTTGGCCATTGGCAGAAGAACATGCTTGTTCTTTTTGAGCTCGCTAAAGGGCTCTACCACGAGTTTCTGCTGCATATACAGTGCTAGAAGGGGTAAAATTAGAGTAGTGGTTTCAGAAAGATCCACGTCTTCCCATGTTTCCTGAACCTCTAGAACCTCCTCGGATTCCCTTATTTGATACAGGGAATTCAGGCTCATCAAGAATGATATATGGATCTGTTAATTGAATCATATTAACAGAACCAAAGATTAACTCTTCGTCTGATAAAGAATCTGCCTGGTTAGCCTGTTTAGGCTGTGCCGTTTGATGGGGCAGTGCCCGTTGCTTTGAAGTAGATGGCATGAAATCTGCCAGAGTCAAAGACAATTTAGGCTTTGATACATACTCATCTTCTCCTGATTCATCTTTCTTCTTTGAATTGCGCTTCCCTTTTGAGGATTTGTCTTTTGATGGAGGCTTTACTGCAGCTTTTGTAGGAGACACAATTGGCTTATTAAATTGTGTTCGCAAAATGGAATGGGTCCGATTGATTGTCTTTCTGACCATCCAATCATCATATTTTTTCGCAGTTTTGCTTTTGACTTCCTGCCACTCGCCTCCTTCCTCTGGATCTGTAGCGATAATACACGCTACATGAGCTGAAGAACCCTTCAATTTGACTTGTCCCAAGTCAACCATCTTTTGCAGGAGGTCTTTAAAAACAAAACACTCCTGGATGGGATGACCCAACATTTGATGAAAGGGACAATAATTGGGATGATCTTCATCTCCTTCCTTGTTTGGCCTCTTGGGCACTGGTAATTGAACCAAATTATTTTCCAGAGCTAAAATGAAGTAACCAGGAACTTGGTCACTTCGGAAAGAGTATGTTTTACTCTTCAAATCCTCAAATTGTTTTCGTCGTTGATCTCTTTGATCATTTGGATGAAACAGCCTTTGTTGTTGGCGTTCAGGAGGTGGAGCCCTTCGAGAAGATGAAGGTTTTGAAGTAGAAATAGGTACAGGTGCTTGTTTAAGCATAACTGTAGCAGTTTCCTCTTTACCCATTCTCCTTCCTGGAGATGATGGAATTATACGAGATTTAACCTTAGCCTGTATAAGGGAATCTTCAATCTGATGAGCAATTGAAGTAAGGTCTCGAAACCCTCCTGTGTATTTCACAGGGATCAATGGTGTGCGTAATTCTTCATGCAAATTTGCCACACAGATTGGCAATAGTTCCTCCTGAGGGAGTGCTAAACTCAGGGAATACGTTAATCCCTTCCAACGAGCAATGAAATCAGAGACTCTTTCATTCTCCCTTTGCTTGAAGTTTGTACGATTGAAAACTGTCATTTTTGGCAAAGTTGAGCTGAACTGAAGAAGGAATTTTTGACGAAGATCCTTCCATCCGATGATTGACCGGGATTGCAAGCTTGTATACAAGACAAAATCTTGTCCTTGCAAGGTTCGCACGAAGCATCTGAGTTTCACTGCTTCTTGCTGCTCTGGAGTTCCCATCATAGGATCACAACAAGACACGTAATGCGTCAAATGTTGTTCGGGGTCGCCTGATCCATTGAAAGTAGGGAAACAGGGTTTCCAAAACTGGATGGAGGAGAAATTGAATCTACCCATTCAGGGTAAACTTTCTTTTCAGGTTGAACTTGCGCCCGTTTCCCTTCAATAGTTTCTAACCGAGCTGTTAATGACTCAATAGTAGTTATTAGCTTTTGAGAAACATCAGGTTGAACTTGGGTTTGGGTAGGTGCAATGAATGGAGCTCGGACAGACGTGGTGGTTGGTGCTGCAACTGATGGTAGTTCTGCCAACCGTTGTTGCGTTTGACCTGTAGGATTAGACCTTTGAGGGTGTACTGATAAAGGAGGATATTCCTGATCCATCTCAGTAGTTACAACAAATTCCTTCGGCTGTCAGACTTCAGCATTCTTAAGAAGAAGACTACTCTGAAATAGTTCTACATTCAACCTTCTTAATTCTTTCATTTCTTCCTCCTGTTGTGCAAACCTTTGCTCTAATGAGAGAAATTGACCTCCTTCAGAGGAAGGGTGAGAAGTAACCTGATTCTTTCCTTTCCCCTTATTGGATCCTTTTCGGAGAGGGGGAAGTGGGTTACTTGGAGGAATACCCAGATTTTGGGTAAGCCTTTGATTACGTGTGCACACACCTTCTTCATTTAGGTCTGTGTGCGCAACTTCTTGAGCAGGAACCTCTTCGTCTGATCCCTCTGATTGAGCCTCATCTGGTGAATCAGCAGCAACGGCATTGATGACATTAATGGATGCATATTGCATGGAATCCTTTCTATCAGCATTTCTGTGATATTGTCTTCTTCCATGTCCTTGATGAGACATGGAATTCCGTTGACTTGATCTCTCAGGAACTTCTTGGAGAACCGTCACTTAAAGAGAATCTCCTGATAGCTTGGCTCTTCGTTCCTCTTGAGGCTTATTCCCTAATCGAGAGAATACTGACTTTCTCTAAGGGAGGAATTGAGGATTTGAAAAAGTCCCCAGTCCGGTGGACTGGGGATGTTCCTGATGCTTCCGCTCAACTCCTCGAATCTCATTTGTTGACTCTGAGGGTTGGGTTAGAGAAGTCCCCAGTCTGACAAGCTGGGGTGTCTCTTGAAATGCTATGTCTGAGATCTTCTTAAAATCTCTCTTGATCTTGCGAATCTTAGTTCGGAAATTAGCTGGATGCATTAACCTGTATCCACTTTTATCACCGGGTTCAACAGACCGTTGGATGATTTCCGAAACTTCTGTCATTTGATGACGTGTTTGCTCCAGATGAGAGGCTTGTGGAATATTCTCTCCATCTTGATGTAGGACCAATTCAACAACTTGTTCTCTATATACATGATTTTGAGAGGAACTAGTTGAATCCTGTTCTTGAGAAAGCTTTTTATTATGAACAAAGCCCATTGACTGTGGCCGGCCATGGGCAATAACATTGCATGAAACCATTTTCGGCGGGCTTTGCTGACTGGAAGGCACTGTGAAATGTAGTGCTCCGTGAACGCCCCATCCTCTGATATGAACACCAGATGGAGCATTGGAAATTAACTGACGCAATTTTCTTAGTGTGCCAAGGCATGAACGTTGAAGGGTTCTCTGTTGCTTTTCAGCCTTCGGATACCGAGAGACTGATAGAGATGCCAAATCAATCTGACGTTGTAGCCCTTCTATTATCTTTAGATGATTTTCATATTCATCATAAGATAATACCTTCTTCTTTAATTGACAAAGAGTTTTCCATAAGTTGAAACGAATATCATGGATTCCATCATCCGTCAACATCTTTGTAATGTCGTACTGGGAGTCAGCCAAAGGCCAAAACTTGACTGGTACTTCACCTTTTGCCAGTTTTTTCCTCATGTTCAGCATTTCCTCTTTATCATTAAATGAAAATTCTTCTATCTGTTTTGACCAGAGTTGGAGTTTCCTTGTTGCTTCATCGGATTCAACAAGATTGGTAGAGAGATCATTAATCAAACTAGAAAATTCATGACTTAAGGGTGGTTCGGAGAATGACCTACACCCTGGGCTATCTTCTGATTGAGAAAGTATTTCACTTGTTAGAAATAAAGAATCAGACATGAATGGTTTCACATTTGCAAGTGCCTCAAGATAAGAGGGCTTTCTCGGCACTACATTATCCACTGGAGTATTTTACAGGCAATGTGAATCACAACTGCGGAGAGGACTTTCGCAGCGAAGTTCATCATCATGGGGAGGAACACCATAATGGGTTACAACAAAAGATGAAATCTCTTGCTCCTTGGTCTTCTGACCACACAGAGGGTTCCTGTGGCTCTCATCTGAAGAAGAAACATCAAGATTGACTGAACTTTCATGAAGCAAGATTTCATGAGGAAGTGTCTGTTGAAGACCTTCAAAATTAATGTTCCCGTTATTGGGAACTGAGGGAGTAGAATCTTGAATTCCGACAGATAAATGTCTGAGGGCTTCAAGAACTCCAGCATCGAGCAAGGCCTTGTGGCAGATTAGCCTTTGATCTCCTGACTGTGCTGGGCAGATCATTTTCTTATATGCCTTCTTACTCACTTTAGAAACCACTTGTTGACAAAAGTGGTTACTCTGAGAAGGTGTATGTGCCTGATCAGGAAAGATGGTCAGGTTAGGCTGACGATCTCCACTCAAATCAGGTCTATGTGCCTGACTTGGTTGTCCGTATGATATGGGGGAGTATGCCCCATAACCCTCTTGGACTGGAATAGATGTGTGTGTCTGTTCCGGAGTGAATCGTTGATGTGTCACTCCACTGCTAGGGATAGATTTATGTGTCTGTCCCTGAGATGATGCTGAAGCTGTTATGATATCCTGGCAAGAATCCAGAATATGCGCAGGAATTTGCTTCTGCTCTTTCACCATTGACAAAATATGTTTGGTGACTTCAGCCGCCGGAACGGGGATATACGTCCATTCCGGGCTTGGAGTAGGTGTATGTGCCTGCTCCTGTCCTCCTTTTCCTGTCAGTGAATCCTGACAATACTCAAGTGTGGAGGCAGAGAGTTGAGTCTGCCTCCTGTTTGTCGTCGGGGCTTTCCGACTGACTTCTCCGTGCGCTACCAAGTGAGACTGTTGGTAGGATTGATTAGTATTAGCAGGTGTATGTGCCTGATGATTACACTTCGCCAAACGCGGTTGACGAGATCCATCATATGTAGTCAGACGAGCCTGCTGACTAACTGGTGATGTATAAGCAGGTGTATGTTCCTGCCTATAGTACTCTGCCGGAATTGCCTGGCGGGATTGGCGTGATGCTGCCAGACGAGTCTGCTGGACAGCGGAATTAAAACGGGCATGTGTGTGTGCCTGCTCGTTGATTTCCACCAAGTTAGGTTGGTGGACTGCTCCGGAGATGGAAGGGATGAAAACCTGCCCATTGTTAACCGGATTCCGTCTTTGGCGGTTCATCTTTCCTGCTCGGGTTCGAGGAACCTGAGCTGAATGCCTGGATTCGGTACCCTCATCATGTTGAGGGCGCACTACCGCACGAGTCTGGCGGCGATTGTTGATGGGAGCCCTTGAGAAGGACTCTTTTATTTTTGAATTAAGGTCCTGTGGGACCTGCTCATTCACTTCCTCAGAGTAAGGGAGTGAATGGAAATTGTGTTCCGGGGATAACGACCCGAAACGGTTGGAGACGGTAGTCAGCACCGCCTGCTTCTTGATCACTGGTCGCTGTTGTCCAGACGACCAGGTAGAGTTGTTAACTTGGAGGGCTTGACGAGTGGCCTCCAGAGTTGGGATAGTACCATTGTGACGGTACTCCTTAACCAGTGCATTAGAAACCCAGTGTTGAAGATGCTGAGTTGGTGATGTCATCCTTAGAGCGGACGACGTTCCAGCAGGAGTGGCAACATTGGTTTTCACAGCAGCAGACCTCGCAGTAGAGGTGTTTACAGCAGCAGTATTCACAGGGGTGAATTTAAGGAAATCCATTTTGCAGAAGATCTTGAGAAAAGAGTGCTTGTTCCATATAACAGACATAATCAAGATGAATCAGGCCACTGCATCTTTTGGATGAGCACATGTCAATGATTGCTTTGTTGGCCCAAGGGGCCTAACAAAAAAGAAGAACATCACTTTAACTTGGTTAAGGATTCACTTCGGGTTCACCATTTTTTGTTCCGCACGGATTTCGGGGATGACCTCCTGGACGGGAGATTCAAATGTTCCGATCGGTTTCTAGCGGGTTTGTTCGTAGAACCGGAAACATCCAATGATTCCACATCCGTTTGGACCTACTTTCCAAAGGTAGGTGCTCATTAGCTTGTGGACTGATGAGGCTTGGGAATTTTCATTGGTCGAGAGGATGGGAGGTCGGACTCATCACACCTTTTTGAGGGGAATTATTGTCTACTCCGGGACTCTCTTTATAGATTTAAGTTATGTTCGTGAATCCTTATTACATTACCAAGTATAAAATGTTCTTTCCTTTAGTTTTAACAATCATTGATTAAATATGCAAGAAATTTAGAGAATCTTTTATATGTACTCGAGGTTCTTCATCAATAGAGAATCATCTATATCTGTTTAGAGATTCTTGGTCAATGGTATCCTTCAAAACATTTATATAAAAGACTCTTGGTCATTACGATGACCAGGCTGGTTTTAAAGCCACTCAGTGGGGCACTTGATGTTTATCGTCATTCAGAAGGACATGGATTATTTCAAAGTTGGGATCAAACCGATAAATGGGCTACCTACGTATCCTTGGTTTTGGAAAAGGAATCAGAACCCACGTAGTTCGAGTAAGGGTATGATGTTTATGATTGATGGCTCAAAGAAGAATGTCATAATTACATTTACACTCTAAGATCATGTGAGTCATGCTCGGTGTGAGAAACAAGAGGTATTGGTAAAAATTAGACAATTGTGCCATGAAAGATGCAATCATAAGAAATTGTTTGGGGCTTATGTATGTATGACTTCCCAAATAGATGAAGGTTTAGGATTTACTTTTAGAGAGAAAATCCAGGAATAGGGTCCATAAAGGTATATGTGCTTTATGGAGATTTGAATACTCTAATCCTGGGGCTTACTCCTAAGGAGGATGCCCATGTTAGGAGGGGATTTATGATTGGGTTTTACTCCTGAAAAGGAAACCCAAATCAAGGGTAAATTAGGACTGGTTAAGAGAAATTAAGGGACATGGGGCTTACTCCTGAAAAGGATGACCAAGTTAGAGGACTTGGGTCTTACTCCTGAAAAGGAAGCCCAAGATTATAACTGAATCTTATTCCTGAAAAGGAGACCCAAGTTATGGATTATGATTTGGGGATTACTCCTAAAAAGGATGCCCAAATTAATGGACTCAGGGCTTACTCCTGAGGAGGATGCCCAAAGTTTGGGAACTTTAAGAATTTGGGGATTACTCATAAGGAGGATGCCCAAAATTTAAGAAATTATAACTGGGGATTATTCCTAAAAAAGGAGACCCAAGTTAAGGATTCTCTCATCTTAAAGGATGAGGTGGAATGAATGAACTCTCCATATTTAGTGACGTAAGGATATTTAATTCACTAGGTTTTGAGAGATATTCCACCGAATTCCTTTTAGATAAGGAAGTCAAATCAAGAAATCATGCCATAAATGGCTTTGAAGTGTGTCTTGAAGACTGAATCTTGAAAAGGAAAGGTGTGATGGCTTAAGAGGGGTAAAATGGGCAAGATGGGCACCCAAAAAAGGTAGGGGAACGCAAGTCTTGAAAGGCGTGCAAGTCTTCCGTGGGCGCGCAAGTATTGGTCGCACAAGTATACCTGCGCGACATGTGGGGTACTTGCGCGATTTTCAACCAACATTAGCATACTTGAGCGACTCTTTATTAATCACTTTAGAATCCTCTTGAGGTTCTTCCAGAAAAGGGACGCGCAAGTTATATTGAAGGAAATAAGTCGGCGCGCAAGTGTTGATAAGTTTTAACACTTAGGCCTTCCTTCTCCTCTTTAGATCTTCCGTTCTAGGTAAGAAATTACCTTAGAAGTGTTCCGGAAGCTTTGAGAAGAGACTTGGGCGTCGGGAGCTTCAATACGAGTTTCTGAAAAAAGATCCTCCCGAATGGTGGGGGGGGGGGGCACAGGGCCTATTTATAGGCAAAAGAAGGCCCTGGGCGGTTACCGGGCGGTTACCACTTAGGTCGCGCAAGTCACTTGTGCGACCAAGAGCGTCGCGCAAGTGGACTTGCGCGACAGTGATATAACCTGCGCGGTGAAGTTGCTTTTGATCCTTTCTTCCTGCCTTTGTCGATTTTTGATGTTTTCTTCAATGGATGAATCACTTTGAGCTCAGATATTCCCTTTTCCGATCTTTAGATTCTGTGACGAATGGAACGTCAACAACCATATAAATTATTGTGATGAAAAAAGCTGTTTTTAAATAAAATATAGTGTGTTTTTACTATTCATTAAAATATGAATGTTATCAGAATAATATGAAAATTTATCCAAAGTAAATTTTTATATCCTGATTCCAAAGAAGAATTTTATTTTGTCAAATTGAACTTATAAACCTTTAAAAAACTAGATTTAATTTGGGTCCTCCATCAAAAGGCTGCAAAAGTGCATCATTTGAAAAATACTTAATTTACACGAAAATTTTATTTTGTTCACATACCATGTTTTAGAAAATGTTTAAGATGAATATTAATCTTTTAAAATCATAATTTAGTTAATAATATTCCTAACGGCTAGTTCATAATATTATAATAATATATCACTATTTAGTGAAACACGGTATTGTGTAATACATACGCTATCGAGAAAGGTCACGATTGTGTGTAATGCAAGCCAAGTCAATGATGCGTGTAGTGATAGCTCCCGTTGGTGTTGCATATAACATAATAAAAACTTATTTCATTTATACATTATATAAAATCTATACTTAATGTTGCGTAGAATAATTTCTCCAAAACGATCTTGAAATTGTGTGTAAAATGAGCCAAAAATAGTGTTGTGTATTCTTCTAGCTAATATGTTGTTTCCCATAGTACAAGATAACATTGGTGTAACGTACAACACAAGACATCAATGAAATTAAAAGAATATTTTTCATAAAATCTCAGGTTGTTACACCTAGTTTATATTATTATATTTTCATTTAGTCCTCTGGATATCCATTGAATTCATTTGGCAATTGAATTCGTAATTCTAGATAAATCCTTATATATTTGATCTATGAACCATCCTATAAATTATTGATTATGTGTATATGATATCCATATCTCAACTCATGATTGATTAAAATCTCTAATAATTTCTCTGTGGGATTCAATGTATGGATCAACATCTTAATTATTATGTAATATGTAAAGATGTGTTTTCTCCTTCTCTATCAATGAAATTGTAACAACATCTCTTTTGTAAATCCCTTCACCCATAAAGAGTTTGTTGTGACATGACATTGAGAGACCGGCACTTTAAACATCTGATAAGTAATTAGGACAGAATTCAATATCTTCTTTAACAATATATCATTATGAAATACCCTTCTAGATGAATTTTATTCTTGACATAACCTTTAAAAATCTTCATATACCATTGACTGGGGTACATCATTCTATAATGGACCAGACCACATAGTTGAACCTCTCTGACCATGTGAACCATCAAGTGGACCGTTATATCAAACTATTATGGTTGGAAGAACATTTTTAATTCATATAATGTGATTTAAATGTCATTATTCATGATGGGAAAGTTCGTTGGGTCTATAACATTACAACATATAGCTTTGAAAAAAAGTAGAACATGGTTAATTTATGTCATAAATTTTTTGGTAAAATACAATAGATTGTAACAGGCATTAAATATTGAATCAAAACAAGATAGTCATGTGATTTTTTTCCTTGTAACTTCAAATTAGTCCATGACACAACATTCTTGATATTTGAGAAGTACCCCTGTAGAAATTTTACACTCGTAAAGAAAAGGAAAATTTTAAATCTTTCTTGTATGGATAGAGTGTGAATAGATGGAGGAAGAAAAGTATTCCTTTTACCCTTCAACAGTTCCAACTCTTCTCTTATATTTATTTCAATCAAGTCCAACCTAACCATGATTTTTTCTTTCATTTTTTTAAGAAGATTTATTAATGTGTCAATAACACTATCAAATACATTGTTTTTATATATTCATGATATCAAGAAAATTTATTATATACAAAGATATAAAACATGGTATTTCAAAAAATATCTTCTTCCAACATTATTTTTTAATTTTTTTGAAAATGTCTTACTAAAATTAGTATCAATATTTTTTACATTTTTTTAGATTCGATCGCCCATTGCTGGAGATGGTGTTATACCTTATTTGATATTCCCTTTAACTGTTGTCGTCCAGGATCAGTATTTATGTCATCAATGTAAAAAAATTTGATGTAATAAAAATGAATTCTTTGAGGAATATTTTAACTAAACTAAGTATTTTCATTTTTCACTAATGGTACACCCCAATATTCCTTGAATTGTATATCCTAATAAATTTCCATAAGTGGGGAAGTTATTTATCGTTCCATAAAACATGGACCTCAATGTGAAATCTTTTATACTATGAGCATCATACATTATAACACTTGTATCCCACATCAATTTTAGATATTTGATCAATGGAGCTAAATATACATCATTATCCTTAACGGGTTCCTTTGGTCTAGATATAAGAAGATACAATATATTGTATTTTCACTTCATGAATAACCATGGTGGCAAGTCATAATTAACCAACATGACCGACCATGTACTATAAGTAATACACAATACACCAAAAGGATTTATTCCATATGTGGATAACACAAGATGAAATTTTCTTGGCTCATCTACAAATTAAAGAAACTCCTAATAAATTTTCTACCACTGAGAAGAATTTATTTGATGACGTAGTTTCCCATCTTTAATTCCTGTACATTCATGCCATTTTAACTGTCTTGGGGTTTCCTAACATCCAATGGTCTTCTAAACCATGGAATGATAGGACTATACTATATAGATATTGAAGCACGTGATTCTTTTTTCATGTATCGATCTACGCCTCACTTTGGGAATTTCTTGAGTGATTCATGGCCCTTGAGAAACAATATGAAATCATTTGGATAGGCATGTATTTTTTAGTGATCATTACCATTTAACATAACATTCATTTAGCATCATATGTTCAGAATTTTGGATTATTTCCTTCTGGTAGCATATCTTTCAGAAGACCAAGTAGTTCTATAAAGATGTTGTCACTCCATCTGTTGCCATATTTCACATTGTATAACTTCAATATTGTTGAAAATGTTGTGTATTTAGTACAACTGATATAAAATGGTTTCTTTGAATAGATATTTAACTCCTCAAACAACTTTAGACAATCAAGAAGTCCATATTCAATTTCCATTGTCAATTATTCCATGCGATCATAATCATCTTTCACAAAGGTATTCATATCAAATGATTCATAATATGTTGTATCATCCAAATCAATTCCCACTTTCGGTTTTTCCATGTGTTTATTCACAAATTTATAGATTTGATCTATTCTATGACAAATCAAATGTTCTTACAACTCTTCGGACAAATTTTTCTAGAATAACAACAACCTAAACACATACATATGAATTTAAAAGGGTCATCTACATGCTGTTTTTCAAACTTGATGAAATATTTAACTTCATCTTCATATTTATTTGTCATAAAATTAGTATGCATCCATTTTCAGTTCTTATCCATTTTATTGGGTTCATAAATAGATATTTGGAATTTCTCATTAAAAGTTAATATATAGGATATTTTTTAAATACACTCAAGATGACAGGCATGAAAAGTAAGGACAACCAAATGAGCTATATGGGAAAGTAAAAATACATGTGATTTTATATTGGATTGAATCGGTATTTTTCTATTTATCTCTTAATTATTTGGAATATATTCCCTATTTTGCAGTTAATAGAAGATTTATAAAAAAAAGTTACCAATTATACTAAGGAAGTTAGGGATATTATTCAAATAATTATTTCCATGTTAATTGTATCTCTAGTGGATTCCTCAAGTGATATTTAAATAGAACAGTAGTAGGGAACCAATGTGATCTTAATGAAAAGTATATTAATTTGAGAAATAGATTTCATGGGATAGTTAGGTAAGATCACAAGGCTAAAATAGGTTTCAATAATTGGTCCAAAGGATGAAAATTACATCAAAATATGAAAATTATTTTTAAGACATACTATGATGTTATAAATGATGATTGAAAGTAGTGATTTTTTTTTGAAATATTGAGAATGAGTTGGTTTCCCAACCAAAACCCCCTAAAATTATAAAAGAATAATACAAAGTGGATGCATGAGGTGAACTTTTCTTGCACTAGTATTGAGTTTAAAGAAAAAACATTTGAAGATGAAAACTGCAGGAAGCCACAGAAGAGGAGAACAAGCCATCATGCTTCAAAACAAAGTTGATGTAAAGAGTGATCCTTACCTTCTAACATATTTACACAAACAATTAGTAGCGGGTGCACACAAAAAAAGTTCCCTACATGTATCCTTCATCATTATGAACAAATGAGAAGTATCATTAGATATATGTATCATTGGAACAATTCTAATGAGTAAAATAACCAGTGGATTTCATGATATGGACATATATATTAAACCCTCCATATAATTTGATAATTAGAGAACACTAATTTCATGTAGTGAATGAGATGTCTTACTACATCTAAAATTTCATGTGCATGAGTGAAACAAGAGACATCATAACACCCAAAAGTAGTGTCCTATTTTTCATCGAGATTTTATTGATGAGTTGGCATAAATAAAAAATCATACATCAGTAGTCAACACAAACAACAAGCCAAAAATATTTCTGTAAACAACATATCACAAACAAATCAAAAACAATGGATCATAAAAAATAGATCATAAAAATATTGTAGAATAATAAATTTACAATGAAACAAAAAATACACAATAAAAATTGGATGTCCTACCTCACTAGGTTGAAGAAAATTAGAGATCCTCTTTGAATGTTGGACGATATGTTCTAAGGTAGTCGAGTGGTGTGATTGGACCTTCGATTCACTGCAGAGGAGTGCTAGTAGCATAAGGCTTCCACAAGAAATATCTATATCACGACGGGTTCACAAATGGTTAGGTTTTTTAAAGTAGATTGGGAAACTTTAATCATCACTAACAATTAAGTGTTGATATATATACCTTTTATCATCACTAATATTATAATTTTGTTAAATGATTCCTTTATCAGCTCTTTATTTACTGTTGAAAAATCCTAATATTTATCAGCCCAGAAAAAGTGCACATAAAGATTATTTTATCATCGCTTATTACTGAAGCGTTGTTAAAGGATTTATAATTATAAATATAAATATAAATTTTTCAATATTTATAAATACTTAAAATATATATATATAAATATAGTAAATATATTCCCTTTTAAATATATTTATTATAATTTTATCATTATTTAATTCTAATTATAGATCAATTTTTAAAAAATATTATTTAAATCATTATTTTTATTTATATAATTATAAAAATATATTTAATAAATATATATAAATATAAATATAATAATTGTATTCATTATTTAAGTAAAATTATTATAAATTTAGTAATTATTTAAATATAAATAAATATTTATTTATAATAATATAAATACTTTTAAAAAATATTTATTTATTTATTATTATAAATATATAATTTTATAAATATAGTGATTGTACATTTATAACTATTTTTATTTATAAATATATTTTTTACAAATATCTTTTTAACATTATTAATGAATATCTAATTTTGAGTGCATTTATATATATCAAAAATGAGTGAAATTAGAAAAATTAAGAATATAGGTTCACTTTAACAATATTGAAAAAATAGATATGTTGTGTGTGTGTGTGTGTATGTGTATTATATATAAAAATGCATTAATTACATTAATGTGAAATCAATATAACACACATTTGATCTATATTAAATTGAAAAATAAATCGACATTCAATTATATGTCGAGTACTATGAAATTAATCAATATTTTTAATTCATATTAATTTTTAATTATATACTAATTATTCAATAATTATATGACTATTTAATGTAAAATGCATAATTATTTTGTAATATATAAATCATATTTATATACATTAATATATAACTATATATTTAATATATATAATTTAATAACATTAATTATCATAATTATCTAATTAATAAAATGTTTAATATTTAATATTGTATAATCAATCAATTAATTTTTATTATGAATATAATTAATAAAATTTATAACAACCTCATTTTTTTATTTATTTGATTATTTCATTTAATCAACATTAAAAATGAGTTGATGAAAGAAATATTTTTCAACTCTATGCATAAAGCTCTGAATAAGTGTACCCTTTATCAGTGCTAAAACATAATTGTTGATAAAATATACCCTTTATCGATGCTAAAAATAAAGCACTAATAAAGTATACCCTTCATCAGTGCTAAAAAAGCACTAATAAAGGTTTAATTTATTAGATCTAAAATAAATGTGCTGATAATGTATATGTTATTTCTTTATCATTGATATATTTTTCATTTATCAATACTTCCTTCTAGAACTGATAAGAAACAGCGCTGTTAAATGATAGTTATGTAGTAGTGTGATAACTAAAATGTATGCTTATTTACTTAATTCATCATATAGAATCATGTGTTCAACCACATTTTAATAGATTGTAAAATTGGTATTTAATTTATAGTTAGTATTATGTTATCAATATATACAACTAGAAAAACAGTTTCACTCCCACTAAATACTTATAGACATGAGGATCACAATCATTATTTATAAAACCAATTTCCCTTATAAATTAATCAAGGTTAATGTTCCATGATCGGGATGTTTACTACAATCCTTAAATATATCTATGCAACTTACATTCCCTACTATAATCTCTGGGATTCAAAAACCGGTTTCGTTTTTTCAAATAGACATCATTTATAAGGTTTTTAATTAAGGATAGTGGTTTGGTTGTCAATTTTCTAAGTCTCATAATCACAATAAGTTACTATGGAAAGTTGAATTATTATGGATTAAAATATTTAAATTAGTTAAAATGTTTATTTATAGTTAATTTTTTTATATCTTAATCAATTCAGATACTTTCTATGTTATATAGGTACTAAATTTACCTTTTATTTCCATTTTCTTCTTAAATAACTATTTGTTACCAATGAAATTTATATCTACTACTAGATCAACGAGAACCCAAAATTGATTCTAGAAAATGGAATTCATCTTGAAACACATGGATTCTTTTTTATGTGTCTACTTATAAGTTTCTTAATTCATCCTTGTATGATATAGGATCATTATTATCGACAAATAATGATTCACCATCCTTAAGGAATGAAAACCCATATCTCTTTGGTCTCCAAACCCCTCTAGTGCTCCTATAATGTATTTATGTCTCAAGAATAGTATATTCCATCGGATCTTATAAAATTTTATTCAGGTTCAAACTCTTATGTATCTTAATCAACAAATTCAGAAAAATTTATTTCTTTAACAAACTATTCTGAATATATGTTCCATATCTAGAATGTTAGGTTGTCTATCTACCAAAATTATTTAATTTGAAGGGTTTGATAGATAATATAAATTAGTTTCATTAGGATATCCTATAATTATATACTTTGTTTCATGGGGTAAAATTTTTTTATTAAGGAAATCATTAATAAATACTTTTCAACCCCACACTCATATATGTTCCAGAATTGGTTTATTCTAATACCAAACCAGGTATAGAATATTATTTTTCTCTTTAGTTGGAACATGGTTTATTGAATACACAATACTCTACAATTTATATCCCCAAAATGAAATGAATAGTCCTTAAGAAAAAAATTTAGTGATATAAATTTTAATTCCCCTAGAAGTATGGTTCCAATATCACATTCTAGTAATCAGTTTTAATTACTGGGGACAAAAGATCCGAACCTAGATCAAAATGAATCTAATCGGGTAGAGGTATGTAAGGAGGGCCAAGAATTTTTTTTGGGTGGATTCAATCGAGGAGGAACCTAGTCTCATTTTTTGTTACAGTGAGGAGGGATATCATGGAATAGGTATTTACAATGCAAGGAGTAAAAACTGGTAGAAGGGTTCCTAAGATTCAAGAATTTGCTTCCTTTGCAATATGAAGAAGGTTTAAGGACATAAAGATTACTCATACCTTCTAAAACCAATGGAGAAGAGATCAGCCTCTAAGTTGAGGTCTAAAGAGATAATCTATGGCTACCCTCCTATTGATTATGAAACCTAAAGATGTTATCAAATTGGTAATGTGAAGATAGGAAAGACAAAGAAGGTTTTTTTGGTGGTTTATTATCATGATAACAGTGAGGTTGGACCATCATTGGTGGGTGATGTTATATAGAATCTCGGTTATAAGAAAACTCAAACTCTCAATGACAGGGATGAAGAGGATAAACGTGATAGGAGCATGAATTCAAAATTTTTGTGGGGATTGGGATATCTAGGGAATCATCCCAATGCCTATGATTTCCTATAGAATTATTGTAGAAAATTGTGTTAAATAGGTGTCTTCTCATAGAGTATAGGTTCCAGAGATCCTCTTTCATTCAAATGAAGAGATGATGGAGTAACCCTTAGAGATCAACATATTTATAGTAGATGCTCATCCAATGTTTGAAAGAACATTTTTGGTCAATTTTAATGAAGAAAAACATTCCTAGATTGAAAAATATAATAAAAGATGTATATGTGGCTTCAATGAAGGGAATAAAAGATTGGAAGAACATGTATGGGTGTGGGAGTTGATGGCCTTTCTTTTAGAGGATCTTATCATGTATAATCAAGACTTGTAGTTATCTTCTAACAAATAGAAGTTATATATAATTATTTTATCAAATTCCATTATTTTCATTTGGAATAAAAAGGCTTACCCCCTTTGAGGTTTGATGTTCCTTTTGTTTTGTGTGCTTGGTTTCCCAATTTTCCTTAAAATTACATTCATGAAATAAAACAATTTTAAATTTTGTTGATAATTATTGATCTTTATGAATAACGATTGACCTCACCATAACCAAAAAAAATTCTTCCACATTTCACTTACAACATTCTGTTATAGATTATAAGGAAGAGTGGTTTGAGACTGAATCGCATACTCATTTAGATCAAAAACCTCATTGGGGGTTTTTCTTAGTGGAAATAACCACATAATATTTCATTAAAAACTAGATTCAAACTTGACTGAAGGAATATTACCATAGTACTATAGCACTGTAGCATTGAAGGTGCTATAGAGGGTTAATATTACAATTGTAATATTTATCCAAAATGGTATTTCAGGGAGTGTATATAAGAATTCATGCCACTACGGCCTCTAATACATCTTATCCCATTAGAACATTGAATCTTCTTGTTATATAGAACAATATTTTCCTCACTAGAGAAACTTCTCATTAGTGGAATAAAAGACAGGGGAAATGATGGTCACTAGCAGAGTCTGATGAATGTTGGTAGGTTAAACTTGGTGAAATTTGATCCGTAATGATCAGTATTCTAGAGTATCCAAACAATTACTCTATATGGAGATAATATTTTTATCTAAAAATTAAACATATAGGGTAAAGTATTAGAAAAAAAGATTTAAAATAACACTAGAAGGGTAGGTTTTATTGTGGGTCTTTGGGATTTTATATAGGATTTTGTGTCAATCTAGGCCTTCTAACATTATATCCCTTTAGGATTATGTTCCTATGGGAATTTGGGATACATAAGGGTCCCTTATAAACCCAGTTAAAAAGAGTTTATATCATTAATAAATATGATTCAATGCCTTTGAGCCAGGGGATGTGAAATCTAATGAACTCTTAGATCATATATTCTTCACATCAACTAAATTTAAGTTTCTATATCTTTTTACTGATATGATTTTCTAATTCATTCTTAAACTCCTTAAATTTATCAATGGATTAAAAATTATACCTTATTAAGTAGAAACGTCCATAACAACTCAATTCATGAGTAAAAGTTCTGAAGAATGAGTATCCACATATAGCTTCAACTAGAATAGGTCCAACTATATGAAGTAATTCAACATTCTCTATAAATTCTTCACCCTCAACACAAAATGGAGGCTTGATCATATTTTCTTTTAAATAATCATAACATCTATAAATTTTTTTAGTTCAAAGGAATATAAATACCCTTTTTATTGATCTTTTTCAATCACATCACAGTTACATGACAAAGTTAGTGATGCAATATCTGGGTGTGGTATGATTCATGTGAACTTAATCATTATTGATTTCAATAACTTTTTTTTCATATTCAAGTAAATAAATACCATTATTTAGATGTTTTACACCATAAATTTTTTTTATATATTTATAAAAGTAGAATCTTTTTACCCAAATGTGAATAGAAATCCACCATATCTAAACATGACATAGATATAATGTTTTCAATAACACAATAGATATAATAAGAGTCCATTAATTATAAAATATTTCATGTTAGTAATGTAAGGTTGTATTCTCCAAAATCTAGTGCAGTCATTCTTGTATCATTGGTAGTTATAATATGTGACAAACCTCCTTTGACCTTCTTGAATCACCATGGATCATCTATTTTAATAAGATGTGAGCACTAAAAGATGCTTCCAATTACCTACTGGTATATACAGATTGATCCATTCCTAAAAACAACATGAAGCACCCACTTTATTCCTCACTACAATGAAGTTTTTCTTCCAGTGGCCCTTCTTAATACGCACAAAAAAATATATTTTTTCTTTCTCTACCTAGGGATATAACTCCACATATTAGGGTTCTATAAATAATCCATATACTTTGAAGTAATCTTACGTCCCCTTTCCTCTCCCATACTCCTTTCAGTATAAGGAATCTCAATTTTTCAGAACTCATATCCTTATCTTCTGGGTGAATTAATGTACAAATATTTGAGTGTGAAATCTCAATATTTATCATATTATAATTCAAAATAAATGTAAAGAATATTCTTGGGAGGGAAGGATGTATGAAGGCTGTGTAAAAGTCATCGAGAAGCTTAATACATAAGATATCCAAATGCACAATATTTCTAATCAACTCGACTATATGATGTTCATCAGGAAACCCATCTATAATTTTATATATAAAGAGTTCCTTGGAGATCTCATTATACTATTTTCTATCCTTTTCTTGATAAATATCATAGATCTGAGACAACATGTTATATGAATCCATATTTTGATGCAACTTTTGGAGCTTTATATACATGGATAATTACATAAACAAATGTGTATATATTGCATTATCCAAGTGTCTCGTGTATATTTAAATCTCTTTATCACTCACCTTCTGAGAAGGATCATTAGTAATAAGTTACTCCTTCAGGTAACAATTTCACTCTTATGATATTATTATTCAAAAACACATGGTCCACTATAGGAACTTACTTCTGATATGAAGATATTTTTAATCTAATATTGGTCATATTAATAATTTTATGGTCTAATTTCATTCCATTTAAAATAATAATTTTAAAAGAATGTTTTATTACATTATCCTGACTACTAAAATGTAAAGTAATAAATTTTATTTATTTGTGTTCCACTATTTTATCAAACTAAAATAACCCTCTCTATTTGATTTGAAATGTCTTATTATGTGTATATTCTAGTGGAAAGCATCCATATTTCCATTCTCATAACCTTAAACTTGTATATGAAAATTACTAAATGACATTTCGGTAGGTGGTTCCTTCTAGTGACATTAACTTACAGTTCCTTGATCCATTTAATAGATGCCCCAATGCTATTGAAATAAATATTCCCATTATAATTAATTTCAGTTTGGTTAAGTCAACTCTTTACCTTCATTATAATAATTTCCAATAATTCAAAAGGGGTCCCAACTATATAATAACTGCTAATTTTACTGTGGGTGAATATTTACTCAAATAATGAAAGCTAATGTATAAATTAATATTTCCTTTAATATATTTTTATCTTATGGAAAAATGTTATTTTTTATCCTTTTACGTGATTGTTAAAATTATGAGGATTTTATATAAGTTACTAACCACATCCTGATAATATAATTTATGTATATAATATTTATTTTATTTCATCTTGCATACTTGTTAACTTATTTATTTTAAGTGATTTTATTTAATTATCCAACAATCATAAAAAAATAACTATGTACTAAAAATGAATAAAATAAATACATGTGGAATTGTTATGATATTTTATATAGATTAGTTTGTTGAATAGAAAATAAATTAAACCTTTACTCTTGAGGAATCACTCCTTGAACATATCTTAGTTTTAGTTTCAATACTCTTCCTATAAAACTATGTATCCCTTTGGTTGGTATCACCTCATCTCCACCATGAACAGCCTCTACCCCCCTAGGATCTCGTTACTTTACAAAAGTTAACTTATACATAGATGATGGGAACCATGGTATAAGGTTATATAAATGAAACCATGGAAAGACAATCCCATCCATAATAAATAGAAGAGGGTGATTTGTAGATCATAATTTAAATTTAATAATTATTATCACAAAACCCATTCCATAATAATTAAATTAAAATAAATTCAACACCTACATAGTTCGTTCATGCTCATGATCATCCACGCATGCCACAAGTATACATTTAGAACTATGTAGAATTCATTTTAAGTTGTTCTTTATCATTCTAAATTAGTCAAGTTATTAAATTAGTTTTATTTTTAATTTAATAATTCATTTATCTTAATTATATATCCAAAAAGTCCTTGAGAGTATCATCTTCTATAATTTTAAAAAAATTAATTTAATTTTAGAATATTAAATATATAGTTCATACTAGTAAGGGAAACTGATTAAATCCTTTTATTCATTCTTAAATTATATTTCAAATTCAACACCCCAGGTATTAGGGCACCATACTGTATACCCATCATGATAGAAAGAACTTTTATTCCCATAGTGTGTTACAATTCCATGTATATTCTTTTTCTAGTGTTTTATACAAAAAATCATATAGAATACA
Organism: Viscum album; assembly: GCA_963277665.1. Taxonomy (NCBI): domain Eukaryota; kingdom Viridiplantae; phylum Streptophyta; class Magnoliopsida; order Santalales; family Viscaceae; genus Viscum; species Viscum album. Next base: position 869,923,541 of record OY728161.1, on the reverse strand, counting down.
TGTTTTGTCACTATATTATATGGTATGTAGTTTTGTGAGTCAACTAATGTAGTCAACATGTTGTTTGTGACACAAGGAACTCCATTAATATATTCATCTGGTACAATTGAATATTCCCATAAAGTAAATGATGTGTTGTAATAACCAACCATGATGCATAGATCCAAAATTACATGAAAACTATTAATTGTTCATTTAATATTCTAAAAACCCTATAGCATGGCATGTACACCATATACATGCCATGTGGTTTTGTTTAATGATCTAATTAATATTTATTTAAATTAATTTATTAACATGTTTACAACCTAGTTTATCATCTACTCTGCATGCAGGGGTATGACTTATATGGTGTGTAAAACCCACTACATTATGTGAATTAATTTTATGTTCACCTAGAAAACTTTCCAAGGGACACGATGTGAATTCTGTGTTGGAATTTATTTTTCACATGTAATGTACTCCAATTACATTCCTTGTAGTCAAAAATGGAATTTGTTTCTCATTTGGATATCATTACTCAAGGTGTATCAGTTATACGTCACATAATTTGACCATAAGGATTCAATTATTCTACTAGGGAAAACATGTGTGGAGTTACATAGTGTGTATTCCAATCACTATTGTGTAACCCTACAAACTATATTCCACCTGGCTAGCTGATAAGTAATGTGTACTGATGTAATGTATTGTTCTCCCAAATTTTGTTTCATATTTTCACTACTTATCCCAATACAGTGAACTTAGGTACATGGAGAATAATTTTTTATTACATGTTTTTTATCCATGATCCCCAACAAAAATATCTATCACTTATAAATAGGATCTTAAGGAATTGCTCCTTTTTACGAGGAATGTTCTTATTTATATGAAATAGAAACATATCTATATTTTTACATTCATATTAAATAATAGAAAATTGGTATTTAAAATATAAAAACATTATATAATTATATCGATAATTAATAAAAATTTATAAATTAATATATGACCACTTTTACACCACTTATAGGTTCTAATAAAACAATGGAAGTTTCTAGACCCTTGCCCAATAATGGATGCCATATATTTTTTAGTTAAATAACCATAAATCTATAATAGAAACCCTATTAGTTTCATAGAGATTATATTGCCATAAATAATTTATAATTAATTATTGTAAATGTGAATTACCTTTTCTTGGAATTATTTTATCATTTTCAAATTGGATGCCTAATCTTATCATATTTTCATTAAGATGGTGGTTCTGAGCACATAATCTATCTGGTTTTAATCGATATGTGCAATGGAAAAAATGTAATATATCTATATAATCTTTGGATGCTAGTGAAAATGATTATAACCTCTTCCATCATTAATCATTGATCACAACAAGAATATCTTCCATACTTAAAGGATTTTTTCAAGATCTTTCAAGGACTTCAGTGAGAGGATGAGGATCAATTATCTTGGTTATTGATAGAATTATAAATAAGTTTATCTGTAGGGTTGATAGAATTTTATAAAGAGAAAATAATGTGAAAAAAAATCCTCTGACCTAGAATTTATATAACTGTGTTTGAATACATAGGTCAAAAAATAATGTATTTGAAAAAGTCCCTAAACCATTCTCTTAATATTAATTAAACCCCACATTGAGTAATAACAAAAAAATATTATTATTATTTCCATGAAATTTGAAAAACTCAAATATTATATTAATATCTAATGAAAAATAAATTAATTGATATTTCATTAAATGATATTAAATTTATATTTCTCATCAGACTCATAAATCGTCCTATTAATCCACTTTTTCAAATATCAGAACGTGAATAATAAGTATTTTTTAAAATAAAAAATATCACTGCATTATTCATTCAATAAATTAATTAATATTGTATTCACTAATTCATGAATATGCATTTATATAATATTCAACTCACATATATATTTTCTCAAATAATTGGGGACTAGTTGGATGTCATCAAATATCCGGAATAATCACTAATTCTCATATTTAGAGATTAATATTTATTCTAATATTAAAATAAAATAGTGTTTAACTGAGTCCCTATATTCATATAGTGTGTGGATATAAAGTCCACTTTCTCAGTAGAAATAATATAACTTATATAGAATCTAAGATATTTGTCAAGAAACATATCATGGAAACCATATAGAATGAAATTAAAGATGAATGAAAACTACTTTATATGAATTTTTATTGGGTAATAAAATACCATTTTTTAAATCTAATAAAAAATGTTATGTTACTTGTTTTATCAACTCATATACTTGATATATATTTCTTTGTTTTTCTAAAAATTAACTTTTAAATTAAACCACCATGTACATGGTCTTATCTAATGGTTACATTCAGATCAGCTAACTTATGATATCTACTTCCATTAAATCAGAATGGAAAAATCCTTCCTTTACTCCATTATTAATTTCATAGAACTTCTAAAAAACCCAACATATCCTACCTCAATGTGATTATACATCAACATGGTTACCATTAACATATCTATGTTCAAAATGAATGATATAAATTAATAATGATCTCAATTATATGCATAAATACACTCTTTCTTTTATATATTAATATTCAATGATACATATATCATGTGGAATTCCTATCATAGAGTCTATTATCATAATATTATCTCTTTAAGATTACTATGTGAGAACTTCTTAAGAAGAAGTATTCATGTCTTATGTTCCCCCAACACATAATATACTACATCATCTGTGTCTTATCAAATAAATGTCATCTTTCTGTATAACATTTTTTTAGAATATTTTCACAGCACTTCGAGGTTCTCATCATAGCTGGGAACTGTTGTGAACATTTGATTTGAAAGATACTCTAATGAAATTATCAAATTAATTTTATGAAAAAAATCTCATTACATGATAATATATTTATTTATATTTATGACCATGAATATAAATGTAATTGAAGGTAAAAATTATATTGTTCTATGGAACTAACACTAACATGAATAATTTTTTTGGGAAATAGATATGTACAAGTAATTTATAAGGGGAAGCTTCACTTCCCATGTTATACTATAACACTATGATATCTCTAGACACAAATAATTTTGCGTTGGGTTAGATGTTTTTCATAGAAACCATCTATAATTTATCAATTATGAATTGAGCCACTCAACATGAAATCACCATGTTGGGAGACAACTATGAGTCTTATTTTTTGTAGTCAAGTAATAATTCCCATGCTATGAAATATCTTTTTTAATATGGGTTGTGGTCACCCACAATCTAATCACTACCTATGGATACCAAAAGATAATAAATATGATTCAAATTTAGGAAACAATATCTCATATCAGACCTCGATCTATGAACTATCATAAACCCCTTATTACGTAAAAATTATTTCATAACTCACAATAGGGATCAACATCACTATGAAGGATTAAATGAACCACTTTGATGTAAGAAATTTTGTGTGATCAATAAATTTTACATGTGGTAGCCTACATTCGTTGTATATAATAAAGAAACTCAACCTTCCATCAATATAAAAAAATGGGAAAATTCTTGAATGGATACTCCATGTGGCTGTTATCCTAGAAAAATAACCAATATCATATTGTAGGGTGGTTGCGGTAAACAATACTATTTTCACTAATAAATTATTCTTAACTAGGTCACTCGGTCTAGTTTTGGATTTTTTTGGAATATTTATTTTAAATTTCTATTTAATGTAGTTCACTTTTTATCTTGCCTATATTTTTTTATGTGTTCTCCCCTTGTTGTTGTTATCTCAAAACATCATTTGTGATGAAGGATAACTAAAATTCATCTAATAGAGAATATGAGGAGTTTTCAAGTTGTTTTTAACCCTTTTCTTATATTATTTTCACTCTAAGAATTTTAAAATTCTTAGGGGAGTTGGATAAGTGAAAATAAAGCTTCACCCTTATTATTCTTCTATTTTATTCTACTTTGTCTGAAATCATTCATTCATTCCCTCTAGAACCATGATGTTCTATGGTATAATTATTCTAATGGTTTTTGTAACAGCCCAAGATTTTATAAAAAAATATTCTCTTTAATTTTATTAATGTCTTGTATTGTACGCTACACCAAAAGGAGCTTGCACAACACGCATCCTTGTCTTACCTTGCATTACACGCAATCGCGACCTTCCTCGATAGCGTGTGTAATACGCAATACCGAGTTTCACTAAACAACGATGTGCTATTAAAATATTATTAAAACTAGCCTTTATGAATAGTAATAACCACTTTTTAAAATTCTGTAAATCTTATTTTTCAAAATGAACTTCATTCTTGGATTCGGAGTATCGATTTTAGCCTAAGGTGAAATTTTGGTACTTTTCGGATAACTTTCATATTCTGATGAATAGTGAAAATTACTAAATTATAATTAAAAACAACTTTTTTAATCGAAATAATTAATAGTGATAAATTATTAATTTGAGTGGTTTTAAATTATATTTAGAATATAGTTTTACAATTTAATACAATGTTGGTCATTGGTTGTAATTTCACATTTAAACCAGACATAATCAAGTGTCAATCTTTTGATATATATTGTTTCCTAAAAACACGCTATTTATTTTAACAGCAGGATTTAATTATAAAATTAATTAATGCAACTTCTATGTTATGAATTTGGTAAAATAGATTTCATTTTTGAATTCGGAATATGAAATATAGCTTAGGATGAAATTTTGGCATTGTTCTGAAAAACATCAATTTTTGATGAATAGTGAAACTACTAAGTGGTAGTTAAAAAAACTGAATTTTTCATAAAACTTAATTTTGCCGCTTCTGTGAATGGAATTTCGAAAATCCGAGAGACACGGTTAATATCAAGGACTAAAATGTGGTTCAATGAGATGAAAATAATGTTTTGGTGAATAGTAACTTTTTACTTTTTTTTACCGCGGTTAATAGTAAATAGGGTAACTAAGGGTAAATATGATATTACTATTACCCTAACACATGTCCAAATTCTATTGGACAAGTGTAATTCGACCAAAAACAAACTTAGGAATAAAATATGACCATTTAGGCCCACTTGGATTAGATTAGGACATTTATTATTAATTTATTTAAAGAAAGGTTAAAATAGTTAAAAATCAAAGTTTAATAAGTAAATCATTTTTAATATGGGGTTATACATAAGATATATTCGATTGTAAATATTCATTAGAAAGCTAAAAAGATTTACTACAGGATGGTATTTTATTTGTAATTTTTAGACATAAAATAATTTAATTTATTTATGACACAACGATGATGCAGTAATTATCTTATTAATGAAATATTGACATAATTGATGTTATAAACACCAAAATAAATGTAATTTGAGATTTTTTATGAATTCCACTAATTTTCTAGGTTACTATGATATATTAATGTTGATTTAATCAACATGGTTCGAACATTTAATTCTTTTATGACTTTTAAAAAAATCATATATCAAATAGTGTCAAAATTGACACAAAATAGTTTTTAAAACAAATATTATATTATTAATTCTTATTGTATTCCTAAAAATCTAAGGTTCGGCCAAATGACTTAGATAAGGATATATATATTAATAATAAACAATTTGGGGTTCGTTTGGCATGTTATAGTATGTTTATTAACCATATAGTGAAAGAAAACAAAAAGACATGGTAAACGTTAAATTATTTAACTTAGAGTTAAATCTAATTGATAAGGTTAAAATAATATCCTAAACTTGTCTAAATTCTATTGGTTGATAGGATTTCGACCCATCCCCACCTTAGCTTCGAAATAAGACCCTTTGGAACCATTATAAACCGATTTTGACTTTAATATAAAATAATATTTTGAGATATTCCTAAGGTGCCCCTCTCCTCCCTTATAAAAGGACACCTCCTCCCCCTCCTCCTCACACCAATTTGAGCACTCAAGCTAGGCCAACCCCTGCCCAAATCTCTTCTCCACTTCCATAGAAACATCCTAGTGGTGCTGGTCTTCCTCAAAGACCAATTCTAGTGCCCTAAGAGGAGGTCTCAAAGAGGCACTTCAAAGAAGAGGTAATTACCGTTACCAATTCTTTCATCTTTATTTCTTCTTCCACTTCTTCTTCTTAGGTTGTTTCATTATGAAGTAATAACATCAGTATCACTCATATACTGATATGTTATTATAAGTATGAAACAACCCTATTTCACCATCTATCCATCCTACGGAAAAAGAAATCACCGCGCGTGTGTACGTACGGAATACCGTCTCCACGCCGTGGTGTAATCTATTTTCCACCACCACCTTACATGGATGGGTATAATGGTGTAAAGAATAACTATACATAGTTATTACAACATCATATTGATTCTAATATATTGTATAATCCACTCCAATTCAATTCAATATTTATAGAAATGATATCATCGCTCGTGCGTACGTACGGACTACCGTCTCCACGACGCGATGAGATTCATTCTCCATGTTAACCATTTAAGAATGATTATAATGTATATATAAGAAATATTAATGAAATATATGACATTATAAAGCTACTGGATTTATGTATATATATACATATGTATGTCATCTACTTACTTCCATTTCAAGACAATAAGGAAAGAAAAACAGCGTTCATGCGTACGTACGGATTACCGTCTCCATGAACGGTGTTTTTCATTTTATTTATCTATCTATTATATATATATATACTGAATATATATGATATATAAATCATATTTTATATTCTGGGATTAAGTAAATCATGATATAAGTAATAATGATGTCAAGAACAACAAGTCAAAACACCTACGATAAATGAAACGATTTTACCCAAAACGCTTCTTTAACATGGAATTTACAAAAGAACGGGTAATATAATGTCATAAGTGAACCATATATCATATCATAACAATGAATATTATTCTGTAATAAGTCAATGACATTATTTAAATCATTATACAGGAGGTTCGGACACATACGAAGCAAATTGGACCTAAGGTAAGGGAAATATCACAATCTCATTTTTATCCGAGATTGTTTATTCGTAAGTATTTACTGGGGTGTATTTTATCATCCACATCCATGTTCCCTCAATATGTAATATTATTTCCATCCACCTACAATTGTTTAAATCCAATTTTACCCTTCTATGAGTTTTTAGTAAAGGATATGAAAGGAATCTTTTTTCGTTTTTCGTACGAGGTACTTTTTGACTTTTCCGACAAAAGTACGAGAAGAATGTTTTCTTTTTAACTTATACGGCATGAATGTATTTTTAAAAAATTATTTACAAGAATCTTCCTTTACAAGTTTTCAAGTTTATTTTTAATCAACTTCTTTTATTTTAAAGTTGTATGACATGTTATGAAAGGAAAAAATGTTTTTGGAGAAGAAAGGATATTTTCCTCAAGAATGGAGTTCAAGAGTTTTATCAAAATTATTTTCCATCTAAGATAATAAAGGGTTCTGTTTTTATACTTAATATTACATTGATTTGATCATGTTGTGATGGAATTATTTTTATGAATTCCTTTACCTTATATGATTTGTTTTATGATGTCATGATGTTTCAAGAATCCCATTTTTGTTACATGTGTTATACGATGATGTATGATTTATGATTATGTGGCACACATAAGAAAGGATTCATTATAAGATGGGTGGGACCTATATCTCCCTCCAATGCATTGGGTAAAGATTTTATATCTCATGAGATAGACATGGCTGGAACGGGAGGTTATTTCGGTTCAGTGATACAGGACTGAAACGAGGAGTGAACTCGGTTCAGAAAGGGACTTTGTCCACTAAGATAGTCTTGGCAATGAGTCATGACTAAGAAGAAATGATTTTCCATGATTATGTGTGCATGCCACAAAGTTTCAAGTTTCATGTTATGATTATGGTGATCTCATTTTCACTTCTATGATTTATCCCATGTTATGATATTATGATCTCTTTTGCAGGTTAAGATTTCCAAAAGCTATGTTCTTATGTATATGATGTGATTGATATTTATTTTGTTTACCCTTACTGAGCATTTGAGCTCACCCTTTTATATTTTCTTTTCCTCAGGATATAAAGAAAGGTTTTTAGGTAAAAAAAAGGGAATGATCTTTATGGGAGATATTGAAGATCTTTCACCACGATTAGAAGATTATGTTCCGAGTTTCCAAAGACACTAAACTATTACGATCCTTGTGTGTGTTTTTGTTATGTACTAAGTATTCCGCAAATGTAATGTAATGTCCATGTACGATAAGCTTCGGTTCTCTACAGTTGGTATCAGAGGAAAGGTTTAGTCAACCTTTGGAAACTAGGATGCGAAAACGTTAGTGAGATCCCTAGAGATATTTCTAAGGTATGTCTAGGGATGTCCCTAGGGATAAGTATACGTATAGGTTATAGTAATAGAATTACGCTAACGATCATAGAATTAAACCTAAGATGTTGGATATTGAAGGTACTCCCCCTTTATTATGTTGTTTTCCCTAGCATGATTTTTGCCTCTCACACAATTCTTTTTGGGTTTTAGACGATGGCTGGAACCCGAAGGAACCGTGTTGATCAATGCAATGGACAATGCAATGATTTCCCTCCTGAACAAACAAATGTTATGGGAGATGGAGTGCAAAATCTTATTGCTATACTTACACAAGCTATGAATCATTCTGGACTTCTAAATGAGCAGAGAAGGGAACAATATTCTATTGAGTCCTTCATGAGGCAACGTCCACCTTCTTTCAGTGGGACTTCCGATCCACTTGTTGCTGAACAATGGATCAGTACCACTGAAAAGATATTTTCAATTCTTCAATGTTCTGAACATGATAAAGTCATCTTAGCAGTATATCGTTTGGAAGGTGAAGCTGATCAATGGTGGAATCTTATCAAGAATACGAGGCCAGGGGATGAAATTGAGTCCATGGAATGGGACGAGTTCAAGAACTTGTTTTTCAGTACGTACTTCCCTCGTATTCTTCGAACAAAGATGGAGAAAGAGTTTCTTTAACTGAAGCAAAGGGACGATGAATCTGTTGGTACCTATGAAGCAAATTTTACAAGACTTGCAAGGTATGCTTCTGGTATTATCATCCAACCTGAAAGTAAAGTTGATCGATTTTTCAGTGGCTTAAAACCAAGTCTTCGAAGGGCATTAGCTATAAGAGACTTCAGTAGCTATGAAGAAATTGTGCGTTGTGATATCAAGGTAGAAATGGAAGTTGGTGTTACATATCCATCTCATGGTTTTGACAAGAAACGAAAGATGGAGTTCAAGGAGAAATCTCATAATAATGGTGAAAAGAAGATGAATGTTTCCTTATGCACAAAGTGTGGAAAGAAGCATGGTGGAGATTGTCTTAAAGGAACTAGAAAATGTTTTAAGTGTGGAAAAGAAGGTCATCGAGCAGCTGAGTGTCGAAGTAATGGAAAAAGGGTTTCTAATGATGTGAATAAAGCAAACACTGCAGAGAACGCACCACCAACACTTCAATGCTTCAAGTGCAAGGAAATGGGGCATTATGCTAATAATTTCCCTAATCCAAGGGTTAGTGATGATCAACATGAGCAACCACTGAAGGTAAAGGACAAAGGGAAGTCACATGCGATCACTATTGGCGATGTTGAATATGATAACGATGTGGTGGAATGATTAAGCGTTTATGTAATGGGATTCCAAAATAATGTTGTATCATTGAGTATTGCAATATTTATTGATGTGGTATTCAAAGTGATTGAGATATTTTTTTTGGAAATAAGATGATATGCGCATAATGAAGACGAGAAAATGAAATTTTTAATAGTATTCATGAGCTCATGATTGATATAAGGACTAAGTGATATCATGGTTTGAGTATATAGAATTTTGAGGATTTTGGTATGTGGAAAGTGTTAACTTTTAACTGCACTCATGTTTTCACTAAGGTATTCAAGAGAATGCACGATTAAGGACTTTGAATGTTTGGAATGTGACCAACAAGACATATCTTATGATATGTGGGGATCAACGACAGTATTAAATCTCTGGTAATCGTTGTCACTATATTATGAGAGTGGACTGCAGTATTATGTATAAGCCTAAAGATTAGACTGGATTATGTTGGACATAAGTTAGTATTGTTTAAGGATAGAAGATTTTCGATATTATTGATGGGATGTTATAGTAATGTAGTTTTAGAAAAAGGACAACCTGCAGGACGGGCGACAGCCCATCGCTTTGGACAAGGCTGTAGGAATCGAACCCACAACCGAAGTGCGACTGGCCTTTATCGCCTACCACTGACCTACAGGAAGTCCCTGTTTAGTAGAAACTAGTTTTATTATATTAAGCAGTATGATATATGAAGTATAAGTCCATTTTAGGAACCATATATGATTAATCTCACTATAGATCGACTTATGTATATAAGTTTTGCTAACCTTTTGTTTGAGACAGATGGAATGACCTGTCATTCTATCACATGATCTGCTAACACTTCACGAATAACAAATTCAACTTCATTTATTTAAGAGATGAAGTGGAAATTGTTCAAAGCATGAACAACAGTGAGATTGTACCAAAATAAAGTAAGTATTTATTCTAATTAAAATTCTCAACTTTAGGGGAAATGATCTTGAAAACCAAAAATGTTGTCCTAGTGATCTTATACCTGATGAATCAGATGGTACCTTATATCATCACAAATCTATGGATTTGTGATTACTGGCTTTTCCATAGCCATGTTCTCTACCACTCTCCATCAGAACATGATGGTTAGATTTCTCTTCCATATCCATATTTTCACCTATGTGGAAACCCAATGATTAGCTTATTTGGGTAACCGTTACGTTTCATACTTTTGTTTTTAAAGATTGGTTTTGATATTCCTTTTTATGATGTGGGTTTCTATTAAAGAAACTTTCGAATAGTAAACCATTTATAACCCCGACGAATTTCGAGGGCGAAATTCATTTTAAGGGGGGTAGAATGTAACAGCCCATGATTTTATAAAAAAATATTCTTTTTAATTTTATTAATGTCTTGTATTGTACGCTACACCAAAAGGAGCTTGCACAACACGCATCCTTGTCTTACCTTGCATTACACGCAATCGCGACCTTCCTCGATAGCGTGTGTAATACGCAATACCGAGTTTCACTAAACAACGATGTGCTATTAAAATATTATTAAAACTAGCCGTTATGAATAGTAATAACCACTTTTTAAAATTCTGTAAATCTTATTTTTCAAAATGAACTTCATTCTTGGATTCGGAGTATCGATTTTAGCCTAAGGTGAAATTTTGGTACTTTTCAGATAACTTTCATATTCTGATGAATAGTGAAAATTACTAAATTATAATTAAAAACAACTTTTTTAATCGAAATAATTAATAGTGATAAATTATTAATTTGAGTGGTTTTAAAGTATATTTAGAATATATTTTTACAATTTAATACAATGTTGGTCATTGGTTGTAATTTCACATTTAAACCAGACATAATCAAGTGTCAATCTTTTGATATATATTGTTTCCTAAAAACACGCTATTTATTTTAACAGCAGGATTTAATTATAAAATTAATTAATGCAACTTCTATGTTATGAATTTGGTAAAATAGATTTCATTTTTGAATTCGGAATATGAAATATAGCTTAGGATGAAATTTTGGCATTGTTCTGAAAAACATCAATTTTTGATGAATAGTGAAACTACTAAGTGGTAGTTAAAAAAACTGAATTTTTCATAAAACTTAATTTTTCCGCTTCTGTGAATGGAATTTCGAAAATCCGAGAGACACGGTTAATATCAAGGACTAAAATGTGGTTCAATGAGATGAAAATAATTTTTTGGTGAATAGTAACTTTTTACTTTTTTTTACCGCGGTTAATAGTAAATAGGGTAACTAAGGGTAAATATGATATTACTATTACCCTAACACATGTCCAAATTCTATTGGACAAGTGTAATTCGACCAAAAACAAACTTAGGAATAAAATATGACCATTTAGGCCCACTTGGATTAGATTAGGACATTTATTATTAATTTATTTAAAGAAAGGTTAAAATAGTTAAAATCAAAGTTTAATAAGTAAATCATTTTTAATATGGGGTTATAAATAATATATATTCGATTGTAAATATTCATTAGAAAGCTAAAAAGATTTACTACATGATGGTATTTTATTTGTAATTTTTAGACATAAAATAATTTAATTTATTTATGACACAACGATGATGCAGTAATTATCTTATTAATGAAATATTGACATAATTGATGTTATAAACACCAAAATAAATGTAATTTGAGATTTTTTATGAATTACACTAATTTTCTAGGTTATTATGATATATTAATGTTGATTTAATCAACTTGGTTCGAACATTTAATTCTGTTATGACTTTCAAAAAAATCATATATCAAATAGTGTCAAAATTGACACAAAATAGTTTTTAAAACAAATATTATATTATTAATTGTTATTGTATTCCTAAAAATCTAAGGTTCGGCCAAATGACTTAGATAAGGATATATATATTAATAATAAACAATTTGGGGTTCGTTTGGCATGTTATAGTAAGTTTATTAACCATATAGTGAAAGAAAACAAAAAGACATGGTAAACGTTAAATTATTTAACTTAGAGTTAAATCTAATTGATAAGGTTAAAATAATATCCTAAACTTGTCTAAATTCTATTGGTTGATAGGCTTTCGACCCATCCCCACCTTAGCTTCGAAATAAGACCCTTTGGAACCATTATAAACCGATTTTGACTTTAATATTAAATAATATTTTGAGATATTTTTAAGGTGCCCCTCTCCTCCCTTATAAAAGGACACCTCCTCCCCCTCCTCCTCACACCAATTTGAGCACTCAAGCTCGGCCAACCCCTGCCAAAATCTCTTCTCCACTTCCCTAGAAACATCCTAGAGGTGATGGTCTTCCTCAAAGACCAATTCTAGTGCCCTAAGAGGAGGTCTCAAAGAGGCACTTCAAAGAAGAGGTAATTACCGTTACCAATTCTTTCATCTTTATTTCTTCTTCCACTTCTTCTTCTTAGGTTGTTTCATTATGAAGTAATAACATCAGTATCACTCATATACTGATATGTTATTATAAGTATGAAACAACCCTATTTCACCATCTATCCATCCTACGGAAAAAGAAATCACCGCGCGTGCGTACGTACGGAATACCGTCTCCACGCCGTGGTGTAATCTATTTTCCACCACCACCTTACATGGATGGGTATAATGGTGTAAAGAATAACTATACATAGTTATTACAACATAATATTGATTCTAATATATTGTATAATCCACTCCAATTCAATTCAATATTTATATAAATGATATCATCGCTCGTGCGTACGTACGGACTACCGTCTCCACGACGCGATGAGATTCATTCTCCATGTTAACCATTTAAGAATGATTATAATGTATATATAAGAAATATTAATGAAATATATGACATTATAAAGCTACTGGATTTATGTATATATATACATATGTATGTCATCTACTTACTTCCATTTCAAGACAATAAGGAAAGAAAAACAGCGTTCATGCGTACGTACGGATTACCGTCTCCATGAACGGTGTTTTTCATTTTATTTATCTATCTATTATATATATATATATACTGAATATATATGATATATAAATCTTATTTTATATTCTGGAAGTAAGTAAATCATGATATAAGTAATAATGATGTCAAGAACAACAAGTCAAAACACCTACGATAAATGAAACGATTTTACCCAAAACGCTTCTTTAACATGGAATTTACAAAAGAACGGGTAATATAATGGCATAAGTGAACCATATATGATATCATAACAATGAATATGATTCATTAATAAGTCAATGACATTATTTAAATCATTATACAGGATGTTCGGACACATACGAAGCAAATTGGACCTAAGGTAAGGGAAATATCACAATCTCATTTTTATCCGAGATTGTTTATTCGTAAGTATTTACTGGGGTGTATTTTATCATCCACATCCATGTTCCCTCAATATGTAATATTATTTCCATCCACCTACAATTGTTTAAATCCAATTTTACCCTTCTATGAGTTTTTAGTAAAGGATATGAAAGGAATCTTTTTTCGTTTTTCGTACGAGGTACTTTTTGACTTTTCCGACAAAAGTACGAGAAGAATGTTTTCTTTTTAACTTATACGGCATGAATGTATTTTTAAAAAATTATTTACAAGAATCTTCCTTTACAAGTTTTCAAGTTTATTTTTAATCAACTTCTTTTATTTTAAAGTTGTATGACATGTTATGAAAGGAAAAAATGTTTTTGAAGAAGAAAGGATATTTTCCTCAAGAATGGAGTTCAAGAGTTTTATCAAAATTATTTTCCATCTAAGATAATAAAGGGTTCTGTTTTTATACTTAATATTACATTGATTTGATCATGTTGTGATGGAATTATTTTTATGAATTCCTTTACCTTATATGATTTGTTTTATGATGTCATGATGTTTCAAGAATCCCATTTTTGTTACATGTGTTATACGATGATGTATGATTTATGATTATGTGGCACACATAAGAAAGGATTCATTATAAGATGGGTGGGACCTATATCTCCCTCCAATGCATTGGGTAAAGATTTTATATCTCATGAGATAGACATGGCTGGAACGGAAGGTTATTTCGGTTCAGTGATACAGGACTGAAACGAGGAGTGAACTCGGTTCAGAAAGGGACTTTGTCCACTAAGATAGTCTTGGCAATGAGTCATGACTAACAAGAAATGATTTTCCATGATTATGTGTGCATGCCAAAAAGTTTCAAGTTTCATGTTATGATTATGGTGATCTCATTTTCACTTCTATGATTTATCCCATGTTATGATATTATGATCACTTTTGCAGGTTAAGATTTCCAAAAGCTATGTTCTTATGTATATGATGTGATTGATATTTATTTTTTTTACCCTTACTGAGAATTTGAGCTCACCCTTTTATATTTTCTTTTCCCCAGGATATAAAGAAGGGTTTTTAGGTAAAAAAAAGGGAAAGATCTTTATGGGAGATATTGAAGATCTTTCACCATGATTAGAAGATTATGTTCCGAGTTTCCAAAGACACTAAACTATTACGATCCTTGTGTGTGTTTTTGTTATGTACTAAGTATTCCGCAAATGTAATGTAATGTCCATGTACGATAAGCTTCGGGTCTCTACAGTTTTTAAAGGGTGTGGTCATACATCAAGAATGCGACATGGGGATAACCTTAGTTGAGGATTATTTCATTCACATACCCTTATAAAAGGTGAGTATGTTGTATGATTATAGATCATAGGTACATTATACATTAACAATCAAAATTAAAGTGGGTGTGTAAATGTATAGTGGGAAGTACATATTTAGTGGGAGTTGGGTAAATCTTTAAAAGGTTGTAAGATTATATATTATTATTTTCTTAAGGGTTTATTATTTCTTCATTAACAACTTATTTTCCTCTATTATTTTTATTTTCTTAAAATAATTTTTCATTTTTTCAATGGGTTTTTTTATTTTTAGAAAACAATAAAACAAAAATACATTTAAAAAAATTGAATGATAGTGATTGTTCAAAGAGGACCCTTTAAGGAAAAAGTATAGAAGTCACTATGTTATACCTTGAGATTAAAATTATATTAATAGAGACCTAAAAATTTTTCCCCTAAATAAATATTGAATCATTCACAATTAACCACACCACTCATTCACTATCTCTTCCAAATGTTATTGTATCCTTTTTTGTTTATTTATTTTCTAATTATTCTTTTAATTCTTATTTCACTTATCTCACTCAGTATAAATTTCATTTATTGACCATGCATCTGTAATGGATCTCTAATTATATTCAAGTTTCACAGATTCATAAAATCACTAAGGATATCAAAGAGTCATTACTGGTAAAAAAATCCATAAAGAACACTTCATTAAGCTACATGATCTCAAAGAATAATTAAAAATTGTCATAAAAAACTAAAAAAACATGAGGCATATAGTGATGGATGGGTTTAAGTATGATATAATAGAAATAAACCCATGCCAATTTTAAATTGAAATCTCCCTTACAAAAAATATGAAGATGAACCAATATCAAAGGAATTTAGAAAGATAAAAAAAGTTTCTAATTGTTTCACAAATATTTAATGGGGAAACATAATGAGATGGTATAGATGAAGGAGAAGTTTAACCACATGCCCCCGATTCTCTAAGAATACATATAGAAACATTCACAACAAGTAGAATAAGAAGTTGAAAAATGACTTTGTTATTTTTTCAATAAGACATTTAGGATATGGATAATACATAGTAAAATCCATCTCTCCCGCACATTACTAAAATTAATCTGGAGGCACCAAATAATAAGATATGATCGTTGTCGAACCAAATGCGGCAGTATAATTTATTTGAATCAATATTTTTTATTTTTCATTGCATGAATTTCCTACCAAGTCTATTTATTTTAATACAAAATTGCATAACCGAACCACAAAATCAGGTAGTGAAGAAAAAAAGGAATATACCATCATGGAGAGGATATTATTTTAAATTAAATAAGAATATTTCCCATTGGATGTGCATAATGAAATAAAAATACAATATTACATAAATGAGGTGGGTAATGAATATTTAGATTCATCTTATTTGAATCTTATTCAAATAGAACTATAAATTAATTTTTCATATACTATAAATATAGATTCAACACCTATGAATCCAACTCTAGATTAAGGAATGTAGACTACCAAGAATTTGATGGCCTTTGAAGAATAGATCTCGAGACCTTTGGCAATACAACCACTCCCTTAACAACACAATTTGTATCATATGTAGATTGATAGAATAATATTTTGGCAAAACCCATTTTTTATTTTCCCTTACCCACTTTACATTCCTACATTTATTCAGTTCGGGGATGTGAGGATTTTTTGGGTTCTCCACTCCCAATGTCTACTCATATACATTTTGAGTAATAAAAAGTATTTGTTCCTATTAAGGAAATATCATCCCCATTATAAGTGGGGATTATAAAAAAGTAACTACATAGATATATGTAGTAAAGTCCTAGAACTTATTAGTGGATGAACTGACATATCTCACTTTTTCATTATTCTATATCATAAATTTTTTTATTAATAAAATTATCATGTTACTTTTTACCTGAAGTATTTTTAGATCCAATGGGTAAAGTATTAACTAAATATTCATGAGGAAAATAAACATGAGTCTGTATTCTTTATTAAAAATTATTGATTACTACTTTAATCTGAGGGTATTATTCTTGGACTCAAATGATGAATCATTAGATGATTGTGGAGGGATATTAACTTTTTTTACTAAAATTCTTCTTCATGATTTTTATTTTAGTGTGTTTTAAAATATAAAAATCCCAAAAAAGATTGATTTTAAAATCCACCATGTCTTCTGAAGATATATTTCCATTTTTTAGGGACTGAAAAATTTTGAATTCTTGATTTTGAATGATTTATAATGTGATTTTTATAGTTTTTAAAGACTTAAAAAAATTGTGTATAATTGGATATCAATTTCCTTGTCTTGAAATGAGTTCCAAATACATCTATCAATTTCCCATTAGGCATTCTGAACCTTATTTGACAGGTTTTTACTTTTACCTTATTTTCATGAGAGTCTTGGTACATGTATAAAACTAAAAAATTCCTTGATTCTAATTAAAAAATATGGTATTGGGTTGTGATAAGTATGATTGAGGACATTGTTCATTGAAAATACATTATGAATCCATTTTTATGGGAACATTGAAATTTGACCCCCTCTCATTTAATCCTTAGATACCATGGAATTAATATTAGTAAATCCCCATTATAAGTGAAAATATCTCTGCCTACCAATTAATAATTAAATTTCATAATATTTATTTTTAGTAAAGTGTAAGATATATGGTGTTTTCAAGATAGTTCTTCAGATTAAGTTTACTGTTCAGGTTAAATTTTCACATGCATTAATTTTTTTTATTAAAAGTGTGGTCATGAGATAAATATTACTTTTTAAATCTTGTTTCCCTCCTAATATCATAAAATTGATATATATTTGGAAAAAACTAAAAGTATAAAAAATAGAATGAAAGTTAAAAAAATTAAATAAAAAGTAGTTAGAGGGTAATTCTATCATTTTTATTCATTATATGACTGATGACTCACTAAAGAACAAGGATAGATGTAGTTATATGTTTTACTCTTAGAAGGAGAAGAGTGAGTTACACTCACTCTAATACATAAATTTAAAATATATCATACATTGTTCTTTAGATATTATACTCTTCATTCTTCCTTTAATTTTTTTCACATTCAAAACCTACCAGCCCAAGAAACATAGAAAAATATATTAAAAGTACTCATGATTATTGAACTTGATTATGTTGGTAGATAAAATATGGTCTCAAAAACACTATATTTGAATAAATACACTCTAGGAATGATAAAAACTCATATTCAAAATCTTATTGAGTTATTTGAGATAATTTCTGAAGAATTAGGTCACTAATGGCTTAGAATATAATAAAAGGTTAGAATTAATTGCTATAGTAAGTGAGGAAATGAAAATTACTTATATAATAGGTCGTAAAAACATCAATAATGGTTATAATGGTTAGTTCTTGCTTCATTGGTTTTGTCTATTTGAATGTGGTTGGGTAATCTTTTTGATTGAATTCCTCGATAATGTGGAGTTAATAAGGTTATTTTATGAATTCTCCATTCCATAAGGTATTATGTTTTCAAAATCACAAAAACATTTTCTTAAGTACTCTTTTTTTTAATATCCAAACGATTCATTTGGTTATACTTACAGATTAGTCATTCTGTGTAGTGATTATGATTCTGGTGTATAAGTGATATCGTCTTTCTAATAACGATTATTGTGTATAAGTGATATCGTCTTTGTGATACTGATTCTGGTGTACCAGTGATACTGTCTTTGTGATACAGATTCTGGTGTATAAGTGATATCGTCTTTACGATACTGATTCTGGTGAATAAGTGATACAGTCTTTATGATACTGATTCTGGTGTATAAGTGATCCCATCTTTATGATACTGATTCCGATTTATAAGTGATTCTGTTTTATGATACTGAATCTGGTGCAAATGTGATTCTGTTTTATTATTATGAACTCGGTGCAAAAGTGATTCCGTTTAAGGATTCTGAATCCAGTGCAAAAGTGATTTTGTTTTATGATTCTGAATCTGGTGAAAAATTCATTCTGATTTAATGATTATGATTCTGGAACAAATGCGATACAGGTTTCACAATATGATTTACTTTTCCTTATGAATCTATTTTCTTGATAATTTTTTTCTTAAGAATCAGTTTCTTTGATAATGTTTGAGTTGTTTAATGTTTCATTCCAATATTATCGGATTCTAATTTTTCTTATACTTAACATTTATCTTTAACTTAACATCGGTTCTTATACTTGAAACGATGTCGTATAATATGTTACAAACTAACCATTGTATGTTTGAAACATGTCGAGGTGCCTCCAAAATGTAAGTAAAATATGAAAGTTGGAGTGAATCTGACCATTGGAATGCTTTTCCTATAAATACAAGTCCATTTGAACGAGAAATCAAATTTACTTTGACTTCAACTAGAATGAAGAGAGTGGATGAACTGGATGCATGTGAAAAAGTTGTGAAGTGATTTCTAGAGAGAGAGGCTCTTACAACTCTCGGTGCTTTGTGCAGATGTTGTGAACAACTTGTTCAGGCATGAACAACTTGTTCAGACTTGCTTTTTGCAGACTCTGATCATGATGATCATGGGATTCCGGGTTTGGAAGACAGAGGTTCTGATTTCCTTCTAAATCGACGGGTTGTGAGGATAGAAATACAGATACCAATCTTCATATTGAGGGCTTATCTGTGTTTTGGTAATACAAAAATTCTTGAAAGTATAAATCAAGGAACCTTTATCCATGATTTTTGGATACCCTTCTCTTTGGGTTAAAAGAATATTATTATTACTTTTTTTCTATTTCAAGTTATTTTATTTCCACTGTAATCTTAACTATGATAAAGATAGAAAGTATAACCTTATTATACTTTCTAATTCTGTTACTCTGATTATATTACAGATTCTATATGCTTTAAGGTAAAATCTTTCTTAAGTTTATATCTCAAGGTTGTAATGTTTAAGAAAAGTTTTCTTTAAGAGGTTTTTTATTGTTTGTTTAACTTTAAAGGTTCGAAATAAATTTTTAAAGAATACAATTCACCCCCCTCTTGTATTTGAGTATCTCATTACATATTTGATCCTAAAATTGGTATCGGATGAGGTCTATAAAATTATTATATCCACATATATGTTTAATTTATCACGTTTTTTTATTTCTTATTTGTTTTTAAACTTTTACATCTAAAAAGTTTTTTGTGGAAAGAAATTATTTTTAGTATGGCAGGCATTCATGTTGGATCTCAATATAATCTTAGTCTTATTAGACCACCAATATTCAATGGAAATTATTATGAGTACTAGAGAGATATAATGAAGACCTTTGTGATAAACATAGGTGTAGAAAACTACATTATGTTAACTAGAGATTATAAGATTCCAGATAAGGAACTTAGAACCTTTACTAATCCAGAAAAGGTGGAATACCTGCTGAACAATAAGTTATGTAATACTTTGCTTTGTTCCCTGACTAGAAATATATATATCCAAATTTAATCCTGTGAAGCTGCAAATAGTATTTGGAAGATGCTCTAAGTAACACACTTTGGAACTTCCAAAGATATCAGAACAAGAAGAGCTATGCTCAGAACTGAGTATCATGGTTTCTGATTTCCTTATCGAGAACTCGTATGTAAGGTACAATAATGATTCATGAATATTGTCAATATCTTACAATAAATGGGTGAGAAAGGTATAGATGATGAAGCTCTTGTAGATAAGATCATAGACATCATGCCTAATGAATGGGATCCAAGAGAAGTGCTATAGATGAAAATAGAAAAGCCACACAAATTTCTCTTGATGAACTGTTTGGAACCCTTCATTAACATGAAACCAGAATGAAGAGAAATGATGATAATATTATGAAGAATAATGGAAATGGAGGTGTTTCTTTTAAAACTACTTCAAATCATATGAAGTACAAGACTCTTGAGAGAGTTACACGATCTATATCTAAGAAGGTTGTTGTTAAATCGGAATCTAGTGAAAGTGAAGCTTTAGAAAATGAGTTAGACAATCTTGGTCAGAGGAAGAAAAAGATTTTTGGGTAGATAGAATTTCAATATAGAGACACGAAGAAAGATGGAAGAGATAGAAAGGATGGAGAAGTGACATGCTATAAATATAGAAGAACCAGTCATATCAGACCTGATTGTCCCTTGCTTAAGAAAAGAGACAATAAGGATATGAATTCCGAGAGAAACAAGAAGATGTTCTACAGATAAAATCACAAGAAAGTCCTAAAATCCAATGACACTTGCAGTTCCAGTTGTGGAGAATCTCCATATCACTCTTAATAATATTAATCTTCTATGAAAAATAATATTGGTCCAATAGCCCAAGCTCTGTTTCAAAATCAATGACTTTGGGCTAAGGTACGAACTGCTGAATCCTTAACCAATATGTCTCTGAGTGAAAATTTTCTAGATAGAGATTTTTCTTTCGGATGAAGAATCATCTTCATCAGATAATGATATTTATTTTCCTTCTTATGAGGAAGTTTTTATATTTTCTATGTTTCTAGAGATAAGAAATTGTAATGTTTTTATGAAACTTCAAAAGGAAAATTTTAGGGAATTTATTTTAACAAAGGAAATTTCAGATGTTACCAAAGATCGTCATAAGAAAAATTATGTTTTATAAAATATTTCTAATCAACTTGAGGAAGCTAATTCTGATAAGGATAATCGTTCTAAAGATATTAAAAATATGTTTGTTGAGAAATCTGTTTTAGAGGATAAACAAAACTCTATGTCAATTATTCCAGAGGATTAGAATTTAGTCATAAGACTAAAGTCTGAAATTTTGTTCCTTGAAGAAACATCTTTCTAATTTTACTTCTAGAAATGAAAAATTTTAAAATATGTATTCTCAGATCCGACCTCATGGTAGTAATTAGGGATTGGGTTATTCTCATGAAAAACTATTTTTAGAAAAAATTATTTTCGTCCTCCAAGAGACCCTTTTTGTACTAAATGTCAAAGTGGTGGGCACTGGAAGAAGAATTGTTCTTTAAATAATGTTCAATCTCTTGTGTTTCATAAAGCATACTTTTCTAAAAAATGTGGATACCTAAAATTTTATTATCAAACAATTATGTATCCAAGAAAGTTTGGATTCTGAAAACCTAACTTTTCATTTTCAGGTTAATGAAGTAGGTACCAACAACATATGGTACATGGATATTGGATGTTCCTGGAACATGACTGATAACAAATACTATTTCAAAAAGATTATAAATACTAAAGATGGAAAATTAACCTTTGGAGATAACTCTCAAAGAGGAATTGTTGTTATGGGTAACATTATTCTTCTTGGAAAATATTTAATTTCAAAAGTTTTATTTGTTAAAGGTATTAATCAGAACCTCATCAGTATAAGTCAATTATGTGATAAAGGATACCTTGTAAATTTTAGGAATGACAAGTGCTTTGTAAAAAATCTCAAAGATGAGTTTATTCTCTCATCCCATAGGTAAGAGAATGTATACACACTAAACATAGAAGATCTTAGAAGTCAAGATCTTCCTTGCATAAGTGAAATTGAAGATTAATCCTGGCATTAACATTGAAGAATATGACACTATAACTTAAGGAATATTAGTAAACTCTCTAAGAAATAACTTGTTAAGGATCTAACAGAACATAGGTTTTATTCTTCAAAAGTCTGTGATTCTTGTCAATATAGAAAGCAACATAAATGTGGCTTTAAATCTATAAGTGAAGTTATTACTTCTAGTGCCTTACAGTTAGTGCACATGGACTTATTTGGTCCAACACAAACTAGAAGTATTGGAGGCAAATACTATGTGTTTGTCTAAGTTGATGACTACACTAGATTTACTTGGGTCAATTTTCTCACAAAGAAATTTGAAGCTTTTTCGTAAATCAAAATTTTCAGAGATCAAGTTAAAAATGAGAAAAACCTTCCATTGATAACTATTTAAATTAACCATGGAGGAGAATTTCGACATTCTGTTTTTGAAACTTTTTGTATAAAAAAATGTATTGCTCATAACTTTTCAGCTCCAAGAACTCCTCAATAGAATGGTGTTGTCGAAAGAAGAAATCATATTCTTCAAGAGATGACCATAACCATGTTGAGTTAATATTATGTAGCTAAATATTTTTGGGATGAAGGTCTATGTATTGCTTGTTATACTATAAATCAAGTTTTAATAAAACATTTTCTTAATAAAACACTTTATGAGTTATAGACTGGCCGAAAACCAAAAGTATCTTAATTCAATGTTTTTGGTTGTAAAGTATTTATCCTTAATACCAAGGATAAATTACATAAATTTGAACCCAAATCTGATGAAGGAATTTTCTTAGGTTACTCTATTAACTCTAAGGAATTCAGAGTTTTTAAAAAAAACACCTACACCATGGACAAAATAGTACATGTTAATTTTGATGAAAATATTCCTTTTGTTTTCAAAAAACCAGAACTTATTTCTGATATATTTTATAAAACTGATCACCAACCTTTGAAAGAATACCTTTCAGATAAAGATATTCTTCAGGAAATTTTCTCTGAAACATTTACCCCTGAAGATTTTCTATCCTATGTTTATGATCAAGTCTTTCAAAACCCAAATCAGTTGTTACATAGAACTCATCCCAGGTATAATAACATTGGAAATGTCAATCAACTAGTAATAACTATAAGTTCTTTATGGATTGAAGTTGAACATGTTGATTTTCTCTCCCAACTTGAACAAAAGACTCCTGAATAAGCCTTGGGTGATGAATATTGGATAAAGGCCATGCAAGATGAACTCAACAAATTCGTAAGGAATTAGGTTTGGACTTTGTTTGAAAAACCTAAAGAAAATTTTGTTATTGGAGTAAATTGGGTTTTAAGAAATAAATGCGATAAAAATTTAGTCATTGTTAGAAATAAAGGAAGTTCAGTGGCCAATGGCTATAACCAACAAGAAGGAAAATACTATGAATAAACCTATGCTCCTGTGGTAAGAATATTATCTATTCATATTCATTTATCCTTTGTAGCATTTTTTAATTTTAAAAATTATCAAATGGATGTAAAGGGTGATTTTCTTAATGGTTTTTTACAGGAGGAAGTCTATGTAGATCAACCCCTAGCTTTGAAGATACAAAACATCCTAATCATGTTTATAAACATAACAAAACATTGTATAGACTTAAATAAGCCCTTAGATCCTATTATAATAGACTTTCATGATTTTTGCTTCAAAATAACTATGTTAAGGGAACTTTTGATCCAACCCATTCTATTATGAAAAATAATAAAGATATTTTGGTTGTCCAAATTTATGTTGATGACATCATCCTTGGATCAACTTAGAATTCCTTGATCACTTCTTTTGTGAATCTTATGAAATCTGATTTTGAGATGTGTATGATGGGTGAGTTAACCTTTTTTCTTGGTTTTCATATTTCTCAAAAACAAGAGAGAACTTACATATCTCAAAAAAAAATTATATCAAAGATATTCTTAATAAATTTAGGTATGATAATACTAAGAGTATAAGTACTCCTATTAGAACCTCTAATACTCTTGATATTGATGAAGCAGGGAAACTTGTGGATCAAACATCTTATAGAGGGATAATAAGATGTTTACTTTACATAATAGCCAGTCGACCTGACAAAATGTTCATATTATTTTTATGTTTAAGATTCCAATAAAATCCTATATAATCTCATTTAAAGGTAGTGAAAATAAGTTTTTTCTACTTAAAGGGAACGTTAGATTTGGGACTTTTTTATTCCTCTGGAAATTATTTTTAACTAAAAAAATTTTTAGGTGATGACTTTGGTGGTTGTAAAATGGATAGAAAAAGTACATCCAGAACTTTTCATTTCAAAGGAGATTTCATTAGTTTCTTGGTCATGCAGGAAAAAACATTCTATAGCACTTTCCACTGCTGAAGCTGAATATGTACCAGCTAGAAGTTGTTGTGCTCAAGTTTCGTAGACACAACACACACTCACAGACTATGGTATGAGTTTTAGTAAGACTCAAATAATGTGTGATAACACAAGTTTCATTGACCTAAGTAAAAAACTTTCACATCACTCTCATACAAAGCACGAAGATATTAGAGAATACTTTCTTAGCGATTACACACTTAAAGGAGATATTATTCTTCAATTCATTGGAATGAAAGAACAACTTGCTAATATTTTTAAAAAACCATTGTCTTCTGATAGATTTGAATACATTAAACATAATCTAGGAATGATCTCTATAAGGTAATCATTCATATCTACTTCTTGTTTAAATCATCTCCTAACAATAAACTACTCTTTATTTCAGGGGAGTACACATTTTTCCTCTTTCATTAAGATTTTTCTTCTTCTTAAAATTTTATATTTCCTTAAGATTTTTCTTCTCCTTCTTAAAATTTTTATCTATTGGTATTGGAAATTTCATTATTGGAAATTTCAGATTTTGAAATTTCAGTATTGGAAATTTCGGATTTCAAAATTCTGGTATTCGGAATTTTGGTATGGAGATCATGGAATCTAAAACATCCAAGAAAATTCTTATAATACCGATAAACTCCTTAGATTATTCTAAAAGGTAAATTTTATTACCCTTTATTTTATTATTTTATGTTTCAATTGTTTGTATTTCAAAATTTTCAATTCCAGTTTACATTACTACAAAAGATCGGAATTCAAATTTTCTATATTCATCCTCAACCGTCAGATCAGATCAGGTTATGTTTAGCAGTTGGATTATATTATGGAAGTTTAATGGTCATAGCTATGTCTATATAAGGGGTTACTTATTTATAAGAACTGCACCATCCTTACTGATCTCAGTACCGAAGTTCGGTTTCCATCAAAGTCCTCGTTCCGACTCCTTTGTCCCGTTTATCCTAAATGACTCCAGAATCTTTGGTAGATTAGATGTCGATTACCAAAGAAATAATGGATTGGTCAATCTTTAGGGAAAGGATGGTATGCCCTAACTTCTATGAAAAATATGGCTGCCTTATCTCTAAGGTGATAAGAACTAACAGATGGGAAAGTGTTTGTGTGGCTAAGGAGAAGAGTCAGGATCTGGTTTTCCCTGACCGAGTTATTCAGTTCTATAAATTTGTTACTTTCTTTCAAAAGGATGGAAAGTACTTGTTTAGGTTCAAATGTTATGATAAGACTTATATAGTTCTCTTTAATAAGGCATAAAATCATCTCAACATACTGTATGTAGGGGAAGATATTCTATGCTCTCAAAAACATCCCAAGAAGGAAGGTTCTTCTGAGAAAGTCAAGGCTTTGGATTATCTTCGTATCATCTATGTTAAGAATCTGAAGATTACGAATCTTACAACAAACCACAAGAGAGTATCTCTCTGTATGCAAGGCTTTCTTATCCCAAGAAAAGGATATAAGGACTCTCTAGAAATATGTGATATGTTTTTTTAGACTTTTTTTCAACTTAAGGAAGATTAACTTAGTTAAGTACATCTTCCTCACCATAGAGGCAACAAAAGGTGGATCCATTAGATCTGAAATTCTTATGTATCCGGCAAATATCTCTAGGATAATTGTTGTGTGTCTTCAAGAACTGAATGTCCCATTCCGATCAGTCTCAAAGCCTTTTAATATTGTGTTTCTCAATGATGACACTCTAAGGAGGATGAAGATAGAGTTTTTACATGAATCCAAAAGTTTTGAAGAAATGTTTGTTTAGAACAAGGGTGATGTTCCAGAATATTCAAAATCGATACCCAAGAAAAGGAAACATGATGAACCAGGCTTCCCAGTACCAGCTTCTGATGTCCCGGTATCAACACCTCCTCATACAAAGAAACCAAAAGCCTATTTTGATGCAACCTTTGTAAAGTGGATATAAATGGAAGCTACTAGAAAGGAAGGAGATATTTCCTTTGGTTTAAAACCTGTAGAGGATAAGACCTTGAAAATCAAGAAAGATGAAAATCTTGATAAATAAAAGACATAGTATAAGTAAAATAAGAAATACTTTGAAGTGAAAGTTTGTCAGTCATTACTTAAATCTAGAGAAAAGAAATCTCAAGAAGTACCCAAACCTCAATTTGTTCATAAAAAGCCAGTTGTCACTCTGAAAATCCAAAAATCCAATAAAGTTATATCTTTATCAGAACCTGTTTAAGAAATATAAGATCAGATAGTTCAATAAGACTATGATGATGTTTTAAGGGAAGTGGAAGACTAAATTGGAACTCCTTCGAGTTCAGTCTCTAATTTTTTATCAAAAGAACAAATCGAAGAACAAGTTTAAGACGAAGTTGAGGAAGAAGTAGAAGGTGAAGAAGAAGTGCATGTTGAAGAATAAGAACAAGTTGGAATGGAATTGGAAGAAGAAGAGAAAGAATAGTTTGATCATCAAGGTGGTGAAGAAGAAGAGTTTCAAGAGGAAGAATATGAACAAGTAGATCTTAATTTTATCCAAGTATATGATGAGAAATCTCCAGTTCAAAATCTGGTCAAAGGTAATTGTGTTTTGGTTTCCTCATCTGAAAAAGAAAATTCCTCAGAAGTCTTCCAAGAGAATAGAAAAATTAGTTCCCTTAATTAAAAGAGGATCTCAGTAAGGGAAAGTTGTTTCAGGTTCTCAATCCTCATCATTTGTTGAATATGCCTTTTTCAAGATATCTTTAAGAATGTTGGTCATCACCATTCTGATTATTAAAAATATAGATGCCTGAAGTCAAATGATGCCAGAAACTCTGAATCAAAATATGGAGTCGACCAATATGATTATGGACATGGTGATCAATCAAGAATCCGACTTTAGTAATCTTTTTATTGATTACAAAACATATATGGTGACTTTTAATAAAGTCTTTAACGGCACCAAAACCATCAATGAAGATCTATGACAGTTCGGTGACTTCATGGATTCAACAAACTGAGCTTTCAATAATTGTGAAACCGAGTTCAACAAGGTCAAGGCATCAATTTTTGAGAAATCTAGTCATCTTAAATCTATTGCTTGATCTATTAGTAGTGATATGGAAATTAGATCTGAATTAGAGAGAAAGGTGGATTCTTGAGAAGAAAGAATCTTTTCATTATAAAGGAAGAATCCGGATCATGATATCTTGTTGAAGAAGTTTGAAGAAGATCACAAGGAAGTGAAGAAACATAAAGCCTTGAAAAAGAAAATGATGTCTGAGCATAAGAAATATGGATTACTTTATTTATATTCTGATGTTTTGTTGTAATATAAACCTTATTTCTAAAATTTCCTTAAGAAGATTATTGCATATCATTCTCTTGTTTTTGAATGTATGCTTTCTTAACCATACAAGTACATCATATACTTATCCATTATTTTTTCCCCTCTTTTTGAAAATCACAAAGGGGGAGAATTTATTTAAAGGAATAATTTAATGAAGATCTCTAAGGAGGAGAATCTATTATTAGAGAGTATGGTAAGAAAGGATAATGACTAAGTAATGGAGAGTTTTCTTCTAAGAAGATATGTTTATCTAAGTGGGGGATATTTTCTTAAGAAAAAAAACCATATACATAAGATCAAGAATACAATACTTGGGAAACATAACCAAAGGGGGAGTTATTCGTATTCATCCTAAATCTTTTTCAAAGGGGAAGATGAGTTTTTTCATACTTGTGTATCTAAATAAATATATTCTTCCTTAGTAATGTTGTTTGTGATTTCTAAAAATGGGGATATTTTTGAGTCAATATGGTTATCTTATGACTTCTCCATTCCATATGGTCTTATGTTTTGATAATATAAAACACTTTTTCTTGAGTACTTTTTTTCTTTTCTTAAGATCTGAACTTGTCATTCTGTTATACTTACAGATTAGTCATTCTGTTTAGTGATTCTGATTCTAGTGTGTAAGTGATACCATCTTTGTGATACAGATTTCAGTGTATAAGTGATACCATTTTGGTGATACAGATTTTGGTGTATAAGTGATACCGTCTTTGTGATACTGATTCCGGAGTATAAGTGATATCGTCTTTATAATACCGATTCTGTTGAATAAGTGATATCATCTTTATGATACTGATTATGGTGTATATGTGATACTGTCTTTAGGATACTGATTCCATTGTATAATTGATACCATATTTATGATTCCGAATCTGGTGCAAAAGTGATTCTGTTTTATGATTTTGAATATCGTGAAAAAGTGACTCTGTTTTATGATTCAAAATATGGTGAAAAAAGTGATTTTGTTTTATGATTCCGAATCTTGTGCAAAAGTCATTTTGATTGTATGATTCTGATTTCGGTACAAATGTGATACTGGTTTCACAATCCGATTTACATTTCCTTAAGAATCTGTTTTCTTGATAATGTTTTTCTTAAGAATATTTTTCTTTGATAATGTTAGAGTTTTTTTAATGTATCATTCCAATATTATCAGATTCATAGTTTTCTTATACATAAAATTTATCATTAAATTAACATCATTTCTTATACTTGAAATGATGGCGTACGATCTGTTACAAACTAACCGTTGTATGTTTGACACGTGTCCAGGTCCCTCTGAAATTTATGGAAAATATGACTGTTGACTGTTGGGAAGCTTTTACTATAAATACAATTCCATTTGAACGAGCAGACAACTTTACTTCGAGTTCAACTAGAATGCAGAGAGTGGATGAACTTGATGCATTTGAAAAAGAAATGAAGTGATTTATAGAGAGAGAGGCTCTTACAACTCTCGGTGCTTTGTGCAGATGTCGTGAACAACTTGTTCAGGAATGAACAACTTGTTCAGAAATTCTTTGTGTAGACTCTGATCATGAAGATCATGGTATTTTGGGATTGGAAGATAGAGGTTCCAATTTCCTTCTAAATTGAGGGCCTACGGGGATATCAAGAAAGATACCGATCATCAGATTGAGGTCTTACATGGTTTTGGGTAAGATATACTTTATTGAAATTATAAATCAAGGAACCTTTATCCAAGGTTGTTGGATACCGTTCTCTTTGGGTTAAAAGAATCTTATTATTACTTGTTTTCTATTTCATGTTTTTTTATTTCTGTTGTAATCTTAACTTTGTTAAAGTTAGAAAGTATAACCTTCTTATAATTTCTAATTCTGACATTGATTATATTATAGATTATATATTCATTAAGGTAAAATATTTCTTTTAAGAAAATATTTCTTATGTTTATATCTTAAGGTTGTAAATTTTAACAAAAGGTTTCTTTAAAAGGTATTGTGAATGTTTGTTTAACTTTTTTAAACTAAACATTAAATGTTCCTAAGTAATTTTTAAAGAATACAATTCACCCCCCTCTTTTATTTGATCATCTCATTATGTATTTGATCTTAAAGACAATTGTTCAGGAATGCATTGAGAATAGTAGTAAAGTAATGAGAACCAAGTTTTTCATTATTATTATGAATATTTAGTGTAAATAAACCCTATAAATGTTTTAAATCCTAGATATACAATTATTTTTATTTAACATTGTACATTTTTGTGTTTCAATATAATTAGTCTAAAATTATGATTTAAATGATATAATTATATAATTATATTTCTATATAAATTAATATGTATGAAACTAAAATATGGTGTTTTGATGATTTTCAAGTGATGTAAAATTTCCAAATTAAATAAACTAGTGAAAACTGCAGCTATTTAAGAGTAAAATAACCTTCATATGTGCTATGTGAGAGTAAACCAACTCCTAAACATGTTATTTATGGATAAATCCAAAATTGTTTGCCTATGTGTGACTAACTAAGGAATTTATCAAGAAATATAAGAAAAACATTTCATCACATATGAATAAACAAAGAAGTGTATAGGTTTAATATGAATAAATTTAGAATTATGAAGTCTATGTAAGAATAAAATTGTAATTATGTCAAAAAAAACAATTTCCCATCATCATATATAAACAAATATTTTAGGTAGTGGCTATATAAGAGTGTATCCTAAGGGGAATCTATGTTTTCCATGTAATTATATATCACCAGGGTATCACTGACCAAGGATTGGTTTTTCACTACCGTAGATGAGTATTATTTTATAATATCTATAAGAAAGTTCATATGAATTGAACCTCTCAATATAACATCACCATGTGATTAACTGAATATGAAGATCTGTAATTCGGGTCTATGAACAATATCCATAGAGTGAAATATCTTTTTTTGATATGTTTTTTTAATGTGATCCAATCATTTCCAAATACTTCCATGAGCTACTACATAAGATTGAAATATTGGGATTGGTATCTTATACCACAGCTTGAGCTACATACATCCATTGTCCCTTGGTGACATGAATAATAAAATAATACCTCAAAATATGGATTGGGATCACAATGATGTATTGAAGCAACCCTTGTGAAGTAATAAATGTTATGGGATCAATCTAATTTACACATTAGAGTTGTGCATTCATTTAATATTATAGAGAAATTCCACCATACTCCTTCCTACCCAAATTATGAAATAACCAAATGAAGATTATTTATGGAAACTATCTAATAAAAAACACCAACAAAGGATCATTGGTTGATTTGGGTGAAGAAAAAAATAATAAAGAATATTCTTGGAGGAATCTAAATGTGTGAATCTAAGAAAAATACACTTTCCACAAAGATGTATCCCTTTAATAATGAATAAAAGCCTGAACACCTATTTAAATAATTCTATTTCCCACTTATAAATTATTCCTAACATGTCCCTTCGGCATTATTTTTTATTTGTTTAGGACTTTGTAATTTTGAATTTATTTTTAATGTAGTGTTTTTTTATTTTTAATTTCATTAATTTTTGTGTTTTTTATGTTCTCCCCCCATTATAGTTATCTCATTAGTCTATTCATTGTAGAAAGAAAACTAGGATTCACCTAAGGGATAATGTTGTGATCTTTCAAGCATTTTCTAAATCGTTTTCTTATCTTGTTTTCACTCTATGAATTTTGGATCGTTTAGGGGATGTGGTAGGTGAAAATGAATCGTCCCCCTAATTCTTATTTATTTTCCTCTAGTTTTCTGCAAACTATTCATATTGGGAAATGTCCTTTTCATACACTACTATTACATAATTTCAAAGATAAAAACATATTATTATTACACATAGAGGATCCAGAGGTTTAGTTTCTCGGTCAAACTAGGACCATACATACAAATACAACATCAAGAATAAACATTTATTTAATTTCTTCTTCTCTAGATTCTTATTGGCACTTGTCCTCTCCTTAGAACATGTAGACACTTGAGTATATACATAAAAAGGGGTGATCTAGAAGCCCAGTAAGAGGATATATAATAACAATATAGCATGGGGTGAGCATAGTCATAACATAGGAAAAAGATCATGAACATGAGAGGAGCATAAATAAAAGACATGAAATGTGGAAATGCATAAAAATGAAACATCTTGTCTTATTGGATAACTACCACACGTACTTCTGAACCAATCTAGAATCTTGTTCACACATCATTTGACATTTACTCATGAGATTCATCACTTTACCCAATGCATTGGAGCGCTGTATAATTCTGGGAACACCCGTCACATCATAACATTATCATTTATCATTCTTGCCACAATGAACATATAACATAAATTAACATAATGAACCCATGAAAAGGAATGGGTTTCATCTCATAATAACATATTCATAAGCTTTGGGTTCCCAAAATAAAGAGGGAATAACATACATGTTATAAGAACCGTTCACTTTGAGTGAGAAGTAAAAAGGGGTGTTCTTAAAAGAAGAGTTCTTTTGGATAACCTTTTGTTGAAAATTAAAACTAGTGAAAAACATGTATATCCCAAAAATGTAATGAAAATAATGAACAAATGATCTTTGAGGAGTAACCATATCAAAAATTAAGTGAAAGAGGGAGAACCCGAAGGAAGAAAATTGGGTGCGAGATTTCCCCTTGCGTTGTATCTGAATGATTCCTTCTCTTTAATGTCCTGTATAATGACAGTATATTCATTAATTAGAAATCCAGAACCATGTGTAGATTAATAGTTTTCATTCTAGTTTCATTATGTCATATTACTTTCCTTTGGATGACTTATAGAGTTTAAAAACATTGTTCGGGGATGTTCGTTTTTATGGTTTTTCTTGGGTGGTTCACTTGTATTTTTAAATTGAAGTTTGGGTAGAACATGGGTAAACATACAGAACCAATATTAAATGTTATTAATCATATTACAGGAGTTTTCATGATAAAATTATATCCATGTGGATGAATCGTTAGCTAAGAATTAAATGATGATGATTTGGGTTAATTTGATCGGTTTTTCGATCACAAATAACTTGTTTTAACTTTTCACTTAGTAATATGGCAATAGGATATTTCATGAACTTTAAATAAAAAATAATACATATATCATATCCTGGTTCATCCACAAAAATGGTTTATGTCTAGATATGAAGGTAGAAATGGAAGAATAAGGCATGTTGTTCTTGAAGGTGATAAATTAACACCTCACAAACAACGCTCTCTTTAATAAAATAAAAGGAAGAGGGAAAGGGGGTTGGATGATATAATATCCAATTAGAATAATAAAATTACATTATATGTATAGTACTGGAGTTAAAACACAATTTGGATGAAGATAGGTGGGGAGAGATCAAGAAATGAACTTGAACTTGAAAGGAAATTAAAGGAGAAGTGGGAGGGAAATTACTTCTTAAATCCCCCTCTTGAGATCCTCCTTAAGGGCCTAAGATTAGTCTTTTGATGAGACCACAAGCTCTTGGACGTGGGGTAGGGGATAGGGAAGGTTTTTGGGAAGAGTTTAGAGAATTCTTGGATCTTGAGAGCTGTGCGGAAATGAGTGTTTGAAGGGTGACTTTTATAGTGGAGGGGAGAGGGGTTTCCTTAATATAAAATTCATTAGTTTATTAATTTCCCCTAATACAAGGAATAGTGAGTCTTGGATGACCAATAATCGTAATTTTATAATGTAATCCCGAACCAAGTGGTCTTACTTCAGTAGAACATCATCGATGACTCAATTAATACATTATTTAGCATTTATTGTGAATTATCGGATTCAACTATTCGTCAAAAATTCAAGTATCTCAGAAAAATCCCAAAAATTTACCCCAACCATTTTTCGATGTGTAGAATCCAAAAATGAAGTCTATTTTTCAAAAATAATTTTTTAAATATTATTAATTTAATATTTAATTAAAATCATAATTTACTTAAAAAACAGTTTTTAAAATTAAAACTGATTTTATAGTGTTTTCAAAAATTATGTAGGGTGTTATAAACTTATCTAAAAACTATAATAAATTGATTAAATACATTTTAGGGAAATAAATATTCTTTTAAACAAATTAATTAATTATAATTATTTATTTATGACTTACAAAATTCCAAAAAGTTTACCAAGGTCAAATTGTCACTTTCTAAGATGTCTAAATTTTATTTAATTATTCATATGTAATGTTACTCTAATGTTGGATGATTTACTATTCATAAGGGTAATATTACTATTCATAAGGGTATGTTACTATTCATAAGGGTATTCACTAAAAATTATTTTTGTTTCATTAGACTCCAAAAAAACATCTTGAACATAACTGTGTATGTTGGATTTTCGAAATTCAAAACATAGAACTGACAACCTTATGTTTAAATGTCACTTATCACTTAGAAGTTCATTATGTTGTGTGTTAATTTTATTTTATGACATAATTATAATAATGTAATTTCCATTGAAAAACTTTGGGTCATTACATTCTTCCCCCCTTATGAAATTTCGCCCCCAAAATTTCACTTTACACAAATAGGTGAGGGTAATTATCCTTCATTGCCTATGTTGGTTCCCAAGTTTCTTCCTCAAACTTATGGATCCTCCACAACACTTTGACAATAAGGGTTTTCTTGTTGTTTAGAACCTTATCTCTTCGATCCAAAATCTTTACTGGATGCTCCTCATAGGAGAGATCATCTTCCAGCTGCACCACCTCCGAGTTTAGTACCTGTGAGGGGTCTGGTATGTACTTCCTCATTAGTGATACATGAAACACATCATGAACTTGAGCCATATTTGGTGTAATTTCAAGAGTATAGGCCACGGCTCCAATGCGGTCAAGGTTCTCAAAGGGGCCTATATACCCTGGGCTTAGCTTCCCTTTCTTTACTGCATTCACCCTCTTTTGTATCTCCTCATCATCCCTTTGTGCTTCCTTAATCTTCTCCTCGATGGATGGTTGCACAATTATTTGGTCAAGGTAGGATGTATCCCTTAACCTTATGATTTCCAAATCCATCCTTTTCATATCCAAGAAAATAGGGTCTTTCTCAATCTGTAGCATGGAAATAGTAGCAGGTTCTTTTCTACTTAGAGCATCAGCTACCTTGATCGCCTTTCCACAATGATAGTGAATAGAGAAATCGTAATCCTTTATTAGCTCTAACCATCTCCTTTGACGCATGTTGATCTCCTTTTGTGTGAATATATACTTTAGGCTCTTTTGGTCGGTGTATATGTCACACTTCTCACCATAAAGGTAGTGCCGCCAAATTTTCAAGGCAAAAATCATGGCTCCCAGCTCTAGATTATGCGTCGGGTAGTTCTGCTCATGGATCTTCAACGGTCATGAGGCGTAGGCTATCACATTATCATTTTTCAGGAGAATACTACCCAAGACTTTCTTTGAAGCATCACTGTATATCACAAAACTTTCTCCACTTTTCGGTAGTTTGAGTACAGGTGTAGTGATTAGCCTTCTTTTTAGCTCCTTTAAGCCTTCCTCACATTATTCCATCCAGACAAACATTACCCCTTTCCTTGTTAAATTAGGTAGTGGGCTTGACAATTGTGAGAAGTTTCTCAAAAAACGTCGGTAGTACCCAGCTAATCCAAGAAAACTACATATTTCTATGACACTAGAGGGTCTGGTCCATTCCTCAATCACCTTTGTCTTTGAATGATCCACAGAAATTCCGTCACTTGTGATCACATGTCCCAAGAACGTGACTTGATTCATCCAAAATTCACACTTACCGAACTTGACGTACAACTTATCCTTTCTGAATGTCGCCAACATAAGTCTTAGATATTCTTAATGTTCCTCCTTGATCTTGGAGTAGATGATAATATCATCGATAAACACTACCACAAATTTGTCGTGGTAATGTCTAATGACTCTATTCATCAAATCCATGAATATTGCAACGGCATTAGCAAGTCGAAAAGGCGTCACAAAAAACTCATAGTTTCCATACCTTGTACGGAAGGAAGTCTTCTGAATATCTTCCTTCTTCAGCTTTACCTGATGATATCCAGAAAGAAGATCCACCTTTGAGAAGTATTGAGCTCCTCTTAACTGATTGAACAAGTCATCAATCCTTGGGAGAGGATACTTGTTCTTTATGGTGATCTTGTTGAGTTACCAATAATCGATACACAGCCACATTGTTCCATACTTCTTCTTCACAAAGAGCAATGGTGTACCCCAAGGTGATGCACTAGGTCATATGAACCCTTTTTCCAGATTCTCTTGTAGCTTCTTCTTCAACTCCTCCAGTTTGATAGGATCCATCCTATAGGGGTACATTGAGATAGGAGTATCTCTGGGTATGATTTAAATTGAGAACTCTACCTCATGATTTGGGGGAATTCCGGGTAACTCTTCGTGAAGTACATCGCCATTTTCCATCACGATGGGAATTTCCTCAATGATGGAACTTTCCTTCGACTTAACCATTTGGGCGAGGTATGCTACTTCATAGGGAATCAACACCCACACCATTGAAGGATTTTTTAAAGGAGATTCATGATCTTCCTTACATTTGTAGAGGAGCATGGGATGGTTCGGAATATGAAAAGATATTTCCTTTTCCCTCCAGTTGATATGTGCTCTATATAATGAGAGCCAATCCATTCCCATTATAGCATCGAATTCCACCAAGGGAAGTATTACGAGATTTTCAGGAAGAATATTCCCACATACGTCAATGGGAGAAGAGTCAAACACTTGGGTTTCAATGATTGCACCACTTGGTGTTTTTATAGATATCTCTACTTCAAGGTTTTAGGGCTTCGATTCTATAGTTCTAGCAAACTTGCATGATATAAAGGAATGGGAAGAACCAGAATCAAATTATACTTTTTCCATTCATGAGTGAATAAGAATCATACCTTGTATGACTTCATTATCATGCTCCACCTCCGCAGTACTGATGGCATAAGCCTTCCCTTGTTCCTTTGGCTTTGATGTTTGCTGACATTGATTACCCTCGAGAACTCGAGGTTTAGTGCACTGGTTTTCATAGTGCCCTTGCTCCTTACTGTTGTAGCATTGAACCATGAGTGGTTCTCTCCTTTCATCAGCTACATTATCCTTCCTTTTCATTTCGTTCTGACACTCTTGAGCATAGTGTCCTTTCCACACTTGAATCATTTCCACATCCCTTTGTGGTAGTTCCCATGGTGTAACTTCCCACATTTTTGGCATGTGGGTCATTGATTTTTATTCCCACCTTTGTCACTAGATCCACTGGCGTGAAACTCCATCTTTTGTTTCCTATCCCCATTGCCATGGGACTATTCTCCAAACTCCATCTCCGCTTTGAGACCACACCGAACAACTTCTTCATAACTCCCAAAGTCTTGAATTGCAAGAGCCTTTTCAAGGTGTGGTTTTAATCCACTAAAGAATCAATCAATTTTTCTATCATTGTTGATAACAAAACCAGAAGCGTACCTTGAAAACCTTGTGAAATTTGATTCATAGGTTTGACAGATTCTCCTTCTTTTTTATTGAGCTCTATGAATTCTCTCTCCATCTTCGTGCAAAGAGTTCTTGGGAAATACATGTTAAAAAATATTATCTTAAAGTCTTCCCATTCCATCTCTTCAATTTCCTCCATTGGCATAGTGTTCTTAATCAAAGACCACCATTGATCAGCTTCTCCATCTAGATGATAAATGGCTAGAGTCACCTTCTCCATCTCAGAACAGTGAAGCATAGAAAAGATCTTCTCCATGGAGTTGACCCACTATTCTGCAACTAGTGGATTAGAAGATCCACAAAACATCGGTGGTCATTTCCGCATAAAACATTCGATAGCTAGTTTCTCCCTCTTCGGTGATGGAGGATGTTCCCCATTATTATGGTTATTATTCATAACCTGAGATAATTGGGTAAGCATCACCATGATGTTTTGAACTCCACCTCCCAAATCATTAGGGATGTCGTTCGAGGAATCGTTGCATTGGACCTCGCAAGAGTTGTTTCCCGGATTTCTCCTTGTTCCCAGAATTTTCTAAAATAGAAAAGGATAGAACCAAACTTAACTAAACAAGTCATGAATTACTTATTCATTTAAACAATTATACTAAAAACATAACATATGGTATCCCTAGGGAAATATTCTTATGTGCATATTTGTACTTAGTCTCATGGTGTAGGTCTTCTCTAGGGTTCACTAATCCTAATTCCCAAATTAACTAAACCATGCCTCTGATACCAACTATAGAGACCCGCCCATTTCTTACATTATTATTACATCATTTAAAAGATAAATAACATAATAGTATTACACATAGAGGATCCAAAGGATTAGTTTCTTGGGAAAACTAGGACCATACATAACAAATACAATATCAAGCATAAACATTTATTTAATTTCTACTTCTCTAGCTTCTTATTGGAACTTGTCCTCTCCTTAGTACATGTAGCCACCTGAGAATATACATCAAAAGGGGTGAGCTAGAAGCCCAGAAAGAGGATATATAAG
This sequence comes from Viscum album, assembly GCA_963277665.1. Classification (NCBI taxonomy): domain Eukaryota; kingdom Viridiplantae; phylum Streptophyta; class Magnoliopsida; order Santalales; family Viscaceae; genus Viscum; species Viscum album. Next base: position 869,884,628 of record OY728161.1, on the reverse strand, counting down.
AACAATATATCATGGGGTGAGCATAGTCATAACATAGGCAAAAGATCATCAACATGAGAGGGGCATAAATAAAAGACATGAAATGTGGCAATGCATAAAAATAAAACATCATGTCTTAGTGGTTAGCTACCACATATACTTATGAACCAAGCTAGAATCTTGTTCACAGATCATTTCACATTTAATCATGAGATTAATCACTTTACCCAAGGCATTGGAGCACTGTATAATTTCAGGCGCACCCATGACATTTAAACATTCAAATTGCGCTATATAATTCCGGGCGCACTCGTCACATCATAACATTATCATTTATCATGCTTTCCATAATGAAAATATACCATAAATTAACATAATGAAACCATGAAAAGGAATGGTTTTCATCTCATAATAACATATTCATGATCTTTGGGTTCCCAAAAGAAAGAGGGAATAACATACATGTTACAATAACCGTTCACTTTGAGTGAGAAGTAAAAAAGGGGTGTTCTTAAAAGAAGAGTTCTTTTGGAAAAATTTTGTAGGACATAAAGACCAGTGAAAACATGTATATCCCATAAAAGTAAATTAAATGATGAAAAAATGATCTTTGAGGAGTAACCATATCAAAAATGGAGTGAAAGAGGGAGAACCCGAAGGAAGGAAATTGGGTTCGAGATTTCCCATTAACTTGTATATAAATGCTTCCTTCTCTTTAATATCCTGTATAATGACATTATATTCATTAATTATAAATTCAGAACCATGATTAAATTAATAGGGTTCATTCTGGTTTCATTATTTCATATTATGTTCCTTTGGATGACTTATAGAGTTTAAAAACATTGTTCGGGGAAGTTCGTTTTTATGGTTTTTCTTGGGTGGTTCACTTGTATTTTTAAATTGATGTTTGGGTAGAACATGGGTAAACATACAGAACCGATATTAAATGTTATTAATAATATTACAGGAGTTTGAATGATAAAATTATATCCATGTGGATGAATCGTTAGCTATGAATTAAATGATGATTATTTGGGTTAATTTGAGCGGTTTTTCGATCACAACGAACTTGTTTTAACTTATCACTTAGTAATATGACCATAGGTTGTTTCCAGAACTTTAAATTGAACATAATACATATAAAATATCCTGGTTCAACCACAAAAATGGTTTAATGACCATATCTGAAGGTATAAATGGAAGAAGAAGGCATGTTGTTCTTGAAGGTGATAAATTAACACCTCCCGAACAACGTTCTCTTTAATAAAATAAAAGGAAGAGGGAAAGGGGGTTTGATGAAATAATATCCAATTAGAATCATAAAATTACATTATATGTATATTAATGGAGTTAAAACACAATTTTTATGAAGAGGGTGGGAAGAGATCAAGAAACGAACTTGAACTTGAAAGGAAATTAAAGGAGAAGAGGGAGGGAAATTACCTCTAGAATCCTCCTCTTGAGAACCTCCTTAAGGGCCTATGATTGGTCTTTTGATGAGATCATAAGCTCTTGGACGTGGGGGAGGGGCTCAGGAAGGAGATTGGGCAGAGTTTAGAGAAGGATTAAAGCTTGAGAGGTGTGAGGAAATGAGGGTGTGAAGGGTGGCTTTTATAGTGGAGGGGAGAGGGGTTTCCTTAATATAAAATTCATTAGTTTATTAATTTCCCCATAGACAAGGAATAGTGAGTCTTGGATGACCAATAATACTAATTTTATAATTTAATCCCGAACCAAGTGGGCTTACATCAGAAGAACATCATCGATGACTCAATTAATACATTATTTAGCATTTATTGGGAATTATCAGATTCAACTATTCATCAAAAATTCAAGTATCTCAGAAAAATACCGAAAATTTACCCCAACCATTTTTCAACCTGTAGATTCAAAAAATGAAGTCCAGTTTTCAAAAATAATTTTCTAAATATTATTAATTTACTATTTAATTAAAATCACAATTTACTTAAAAAACATTTTTTAAAATTAAAACTGATTTTATAATGCTTTCAAAAATTATGTAGGGTCTTATAAAAGTATCTACAAACTATAATAAATTGATTAAATACATTTTAAGGAAATAAATATTTTTTTAAATTAATTAATTAATTATAATTAATTATTTATGACTTACAAAATACTAAAACGTTTACCAAGGTCAAATTGTCACTTTCTAAGATGTCTAAATTTTATTTAATTATTCATAGGTAATGTTACACTAATATTGGATGATTTATTATTCATAAGGGTAATATTACTATTAATAAGGGTATGTTACTATTCATAAGGGTGGGTCTCTATTCACCAAAAATTATTTTTGTTTCATTAGACTCCAAAAATCATCTTGAACACAACCGTCTATGTCAGATTTTCGAAATTCAAAACATAGAACTAACAACCTTCTGTTTAAAGGTCACTTATCACTTAGTAGTCCATTATGTTGTGTTTTCATGTTTTTTTATGACATAATTATTAGAAGGGAATTTCCATTGAAAAATGTTGGGTCGTTACAGTTCAGGTCTTCCATCTATCACCATTATGATATATGGTAGAACCATTATGATGGATTTGAATGGTTGTGGTTACACAATAGGGATGTGAGTAGGGTATTCTCTCGGTTGGGGATTCCTTCATTATATAATCCATGTAATAGGTGGTTGTGTGGTTTTATTAGAGGTATCTGTTTAATTATACATTCAAACAATAGTATTAAATGGATGTTTTATTATATGATCAAAATTTAACTTTGATTGGGAGTGAGGTAAATCTTTAGGTGGAAAAAATATTGTTTGTTGACATTTTCCCAAGGTTTGAATCTTTCTTCACAGAAAAAAAAAATTCCTTCTTTTCTTGATTACATTTTTTTGTTTCTTTATCCTTAAAATTATTTTTAATTATTTAATTTTTTTTTATTCATTTAAAAATCCGAAAAACATAAAAAAGTGAAAAAAAATAAAATGATACTGAGTGTTTTTTGAGGCTCTTAGCTATATAACCCATGTTGTCTATGAGGTTATACCTTGGGATTAAAATTATATTGATAAGGACCTATTGAAAGTTCCACTACATCAACTATCCTCTTTTTAAATAGATAGAATTGATATTGAAGAATTACATCTCACAATATAGATGGAATTTAAATCATTCCAAAAATGATTCCAAAGATTTAAGATCACTCCATATGGATACAAGATGGATTCAGTTGCAATGGAATGAGGTTGTGGAACTTATTTCTTGATCAAATTAGTTAATTTATACACATTACTACGCATATAATAGAAAATTTACATATATCTTTCCCATTGAGAAATTTCATAATTTAGATAAAAATATATAATATTTATATTCAAGATTTTTAATATCATCCATGTGTCCGACAATCAATATATATGACTAGAACTTACCCATGGTATACCTTCATCTAGGATGACCTAGAATAATTGAAATATACTAAAATAATTGATTTAAGGATAAAATATAATATAATATTTATTTTTAAGATTATTACATGAAGAATCATTTTAGATAATTGTTTATATGTTTTATAACATAGTATATCATGATATATGATATTATCTTGTACCTATCCTCAAACATGTCACAACCAATGATATAATCAAGTAATAATCATCAATATTATCCTTTTCATCACACGCATATCTTCTAATTTATTTTACAATATTATTTTATCACTTTTTATGATATATCAATTTTTCATTGTTTCCTCCAACTTATTTTCTTCTTTACAGTCGATTATGTTCCTATTTTTCTTATTCACATTCAACTCTATAGGCTTCATGATCGATTTCTATTTTTACAAAGTCACTTATATTTTTCTCTATATATTAGAATTTTTTGTATTGACTATCCTAATACAAGATTTCATTTTATCCTTGAGTCTTCCACATAGTATTCATTGGAATTATAAAATTTATCTTTTATGAAAACTTTGGATGAACTACACAGTCAACCACGTAGTTTATTTTCCTTAAAATTTTCAATCATGAAAAACTTCATGATAAAACAAGAAAATATTCTAATTAAGTTTCATTTATTAAAAATAAAGTATAAAAGTTTTATTTTACATAATTAAAACAAAAATTAATAATCAAATTTATATTAATTTATAAAAAATATCTATAATCATTAAAATATTGTAAATACCATGTATTAAAATTTTGGTGTGTTTAATATTATTAACTAAAACAAAACATATGTATATTTTAAGTTTAATAAAATCCCACACATTTAAAAGTGAAAATAATTAACAACCCATAATCAAATATCCAAGTAAAGGTGACTAAACTATACTACCATTTAATCAATTAAATTTATCAATCTACCTATTTATATCTATTTAACTATATTATCTTCTATTTATTTTCAATATGTTTAATTTTTATTATTATTCATGTAAAATCAGGGGTTAACTTGAGAGAATATTTTTTTATAATCACTCTAGTATCATTTGTTTAGATTTATGCTCACCCCTAAAGTATATGAATTTTATCCATCTCTAAATCTATATTATTAGAGAAAATGTCTTCACTAATCATGGGTAATTTTAACAAGGTTGTTTATAAGGTATAAATGTTGATGTGTAATGATGTAAAAAACAATAATTGGTCTTGATTCTCTTAAATTACAATGCATGGTATATAATTCAAATCTAATGAAAATTTTCTTCCTCATTTCCCCTTAAAAATGTATCACCCAACACTTCCCCATTCCTTTTCTCCTAGATATCCTACAATTATGTTCAATGAAATACTATTCCTGATTCTTTGATTATTATTTATTCTATTATTTATATATTTTTAAATTATTTTTTTATTATATTTCATATATGTTTTTAATAAAATCAGAAGAATCATGAAATTTTAAGGTAAAAATAGTATGAACTATTTTTCTCATAACCAATACTAACTCCACACACTCTCCAAATAAATTTGTGCTAAGTAAAATAGAATTTAATGAAATATACACCCCCTCCCATTGCAACACCACACATATTATGTAGTATGAATTTGTGGAAATATATTTCAAACCATGTTTTTTTTAGGTTTTCGAATCTTAGAGGTGTTGGAATGGGACCTAGTGGACTATTTTGGAAGTTCTCCCTTAGCTCATGATAATATTATGTTATAAATGGATCATCATATTATAAAATATAGGGGTTTCATAGTGATGAGTGAAATTTAAGAATAAATTTTTGGATAATGATGATTAACTTTTATTATATGGGAAAATAATTTAGTAACATAGATATGTTACGACATAAAGTCTTAATCTATTGGGTCATTGTGCCATGATGGAGGTGGTTACGTCACATCATGCCCTTGGACTCAAGTGGACGAATATTTCTAGTTCTTCCTTATAATTAAGCATTTAATAATGGGATATATGGACATAGTGTAATGTTTTTCTTTGGTATTTTTAAAGTTACCCAGTGAAGGGGTGTTTCATCATGACACATGTGGTCACATTACAATGCACCTTTGGGTAGTTTTCTATATACCTCGGGTAGGGGTTCTGCAGAGTGACATAGGGGGTCATACCATAATAGCCCCAATTTAGTTTTTTAAAATATTTGGGGTTTTAAAAAGAAAAACCCAAGGTATTTGGGGTTCAACCAATCGATAAAGATAAGGGAGGTCATCTCTCTTGCTTCTTCCTCCGCCTCCATTTGTTCCATCGATCTGAAAATTTTTGGGATGGATTATTCTAAAAATAATTTTTATATATATTTATTATAATCCTATTTATTATCCTCCCCTTTCCTCAAATTTGGTTTGTGTTATGTTAGGGTTTTGTTGTCGATTACACAAAATCAAGGTGGTATTATGTTGAAACAATGAGTATTTATTGTGGATTATCTAGATGAGACCCTAAAATGATCAAAATAGATGGTTTTATATAGACTCATTAAAGGTAATTATACACACTAATATATTATTATTTTCTATCAAATTGAGATGGAATTTTTTAATGCATCAATGTCGAGTGTCGAGGATTTGGTCGGCAGTGGACTTAGGGGTGTGTTAGAAGGTTAACACACCTAATTGATTGAGGTTATGGCATGGATACATGACCCATGGAGTTTTAAATTATTTATTCATTAATATAAAGTGATTAATTATTTACATAATCAATTATAAATAAACTTTACATACTTTTGGGCCTTTTGAAAGAATTAGTGGATCATCGATGATGATAGTGTTCAATTATTTTTTGGTCTAGGTCAGAGTGAGTATTCTTTTAGAGATATCTATAGTTTAAGATAGGAAACACCTAACATAACCATTTAAATAGTTGTTAATATATTATATGGGATGTAAAAGTATTTTATTGTGTTTTAGTGTCCAGATTATGAACTGTTGGTGGTTTCCCCACATATAAGGTGAGGCTAGAGAGTTTAATTAGACTCTTAGAAAGACTTGGATTTTATAGATTGATAATAAGAGAAAAATGGATACGTATATTATGTGAGAGTATTGGTTAAAAAGGTATAAAATAGTATGGGTATCCATCCTTGAGATACTTCTCTCATGAACAAGGAGGTTCATGTATTATTACGTTCATATCACCTAGAGCCGATGCTGGGGGAAACCTATTTGATTTATATAAAAATAGTCATGTGAAATATGATCTTCATAGGGAATGTGGGAATGAAATGGGATGGAACCAAATGTAATTTCTTTATATTTTGAGTGATGAGTTGGGATATCTAGATCATGATTGGAACATCGAACCATGTGTATTAATAATGTGTTCATTGATGGCTATAATGCCTTGAGAAGTGGGAAAATACCATGAGAATGGAACTATGAGGGGTTTACTAGTCCCTAGATTATGTTGTGATCCTAATAAAAGATTTAGTAATATTCCTTAGTGATATAATCTCACAAGATAGTTGGGATAATTGATGAGATATCCCTTGTGATAAGACTTTTCTCTGATGTATTTGGTTATACACTACTATAAAATTGGCATACGACCATGAATCTATAGTCACCAGAAGTAATTTCATTGAATGTAGGTCTCATACCACCATGGGTACATAGATCCCATGGTCATGAGGTAACGGTATAAGTCATAATACTAATGTAATTCCTAGATATGGATATATCCCAAGGTGGGAATGTCTACTTGGCTAGGGAAAGGGGATATAAGTGCATGGTAGATGGTGTAAAGTGTTTATTTCCATGGTAAGTGGGTGCCCATAGTCGTTGTCCCAACACCACCTGCCAAGAGAAAAATATTTTGCGGTATTCATCATATTGGATAGATTTACCACCAAGGTAAGACAAGATCATGGTTGTTTTTATTTCCTAAAGAATCCTACTAATACATGTGGGAATTCATGTGATGGTATCGCATGTTATGACCATGGTCCAAGATTCTTGTCGGTGTTTCTCCTGACAGTATAGTCCCACAACTAGGGGTCATAGTTACCATGGATGTAAGTCCCTAGGGTAACTATGTCATCCACCAGATCACATATTGTAAATAGATTATAATTATAATTATAAACTAATATTATTATTAAGTATTTTATAAGGTTTATATATATAAACACACAATAATATGAATATACCAGTAAAGTTTGTGTTGGTGAAGTGTTAAGGAAGGTACCCTATTAACTATAACATCAAAGTATCAAAACCAGTAGGGGTTATAATTTATTTATATCTAATGAAACGGGATTATCCCATTATGGTATACAACATTATTTAACTATGGTCAGTGACCCATGTTCCTCGGTAATGGTATAGCACTGTGATAACACCGAGAGAGTTATATCCATGTCTATGCCCATGTTGATTACCTGTAAGGTTATTCCCATGGAAATAGTTCACATGGTCTCTGTTCCTATAGTAATAACTTATAACCATAGCCATTGGTCCTATATATAATTCATGACCTTGGTGGTAGTTATTTTCTTAATTTTGATGGCATGGCCCTTGTGAGATGGGTAGTTTATGGAATCCAAAGTAATTCCATGGGATTCCAAACTTGATATAATTGTACTTAGGGTATTACATCTTAGGACTGAGTGTCCTAGTGAGTATTTGGGTTACTGGGAATCATACGTAGGGAGATTACACATTCACACTAGGCACGATATGTATAGATATTCTTATGTCCATAGTGATAGGTCTTTCACTTGAATTACTTTTCTTATAGAGAAGGATCATTCACCTTGAATGTGTTTGTTTATAGATATTCTTACACATGATGTATGAATTATCAATGGTTTAACATCCCATGTTTTTGGATAGGGTAAAATTTATCAAGTATTTTGAAATTTTCATTTGTTGGATGGTCCAAATTCTATACAGAAATTCAGAATGAAATTATGAGAGTTGGAACATGTCAAACAAATTCTTTTTTATGAGTTTTATATCTTAAGAGGATTCTCAAAAGTACTGATGAGATTTTTAGGGCAATGGGATTTGAAATCTGTGTTTCGGAGAGATATCCTTAGGTTCATGATCAGCACTAATCATATATCTTTACCATACAACTTTTTTTGTTAAGGGACACAAATTTTTTAAACTGTGTGACCATAAAATGGAAATGAATAATTTTTTAAATCATTCACCCATGTTCACATGGTCAAAAAAATCCTCAAAAATAAATTGTATAGGGGGATAACATGGCTTGAGCATGATTTTACTAACTATGCACCAAGACAAGTGAGGGTAGGGTAACTTTTGATAGTGGAACTACACTGTTGGCAGATGATTATCCAAAACATGAGGCCAAACAATTTGGCTCATTAATGTGGATATAAATAGCCATTTTCCCCATGAATACTTTATCTTTTCATCCAAATTCTTCTCTATTTATCCTAAAGCATAGGATCATCCTAGGAGATCCTCATTCCCCATACCAAGGCTTTGGGAGACCTCCTTCATCCATACTTAGAATTGATCATTGACAGTTTCATTTAATCACCCTAATCTAGTCTATCATTCCTATTCCATATTTTATCAATTTATGTCATTGTCTTGGACGGTATTTTCATGTCATCTAATATTCCATATTTTATGGTTGTTTTTTATTCTCTTGATTTCTCTCATCCTATATCAAATCAAATCCCAGTAATAGATGATTAATACTTATTAATAACATGGTAGGTGGTTTATAAGACTTTCTATTAAGGTTTCATCATTTATAAAATGTTTTAATAAGTGGTATTCCCAAAATATCCATGTGTTTATTATAAATCAAATAAATTGTTAAATTAATTTCTTTTGTCACGCCCTAGACCCTAGTTATACCTATTGACATTTGGTAGGGTTATGAACTCAATTTGAATCACCCATTTGGTTTTATCTTATTATTTACCCACGTTAGATAATTATTTTATGATCTAAATTACACTGAGGGATGGTTAGGTTATATCATATTATGGGAATCAATTAAATGACAATGAATTAATTGAATTAATTTTAATAGGAAAAGTATACTTACTTAGACCATGTCAAACTGTAAAATATTAGCTTGGGATAAAATAGTAATTTAATGATATGTGTTCCCCCATGATTAAATTTAATTATCCCTTAATATAATTCCCTTGACACTAACTATGTTTGATGGCCTTGGTTCGAACCACCCCTTAGGGTGTGTGGTAGTAAATGGCTAATTTAACCATTTTTTTTTATGTAATAAAACACACTCCTAGGGTGTGTTTCCTTATCTCTTTAAAATGAATGGAATCGTGATGATTTTGAATTGGAATGGATATTTCTCATGGACCTTGTATACTTATTGAAATACATGATAACTACTCATTCCTTATAATTAACCCAACCTATAGATATTTCAATCTTTCCACATGATTATGGAATTTATATATGAATTAACAAAATAGTAAAATGGGTTGGAATGAACTATAAGTTGTTTGGACGGCCCAATTTAATTTTTTTCATTTATTATAATATACCTTGAGTGATATATGGATTTTCTTGTGGATTTATATGGAAATGATCTAAAGTTACTTTGAAGGAATTTTTATTAAGGGTTAAGTGATTTTGGAAGTGACACACAAATCATTTACTGGGAATTCATCAACATGATGTTCCCAATTAGTGTAATTGGTGGTCCTCTTTAATTAATTTAGATTATTAATGTATATGAGGTTCCTTAATATTGTACCCGTCATTCCGTGTTAAATTATTGAAATTATTTTCATGTCTTTTCCCATTAATTACTGAAAATGTAGGACCTGGTTCCTCTTACATTTTATTAAGATTTTTTTTGGCATCAGTAAATTACTAGTATTTATTTGATATCTGTGGAAATGATTCTCAATGTTCCCTTATTATAGATTTTTTTATTTTTTTCAATTTATTAACTGTGAAATATTTTATGAATATCCCTATACATAGACACCTTTGATCATACACCTTGGGTCCTTACCAAAACTCATATATATATATATGTGTGTGTGTGTGTGTGTGTGATGGCCCATGTTAACACTTTCTATCTTAGGCCGATGTAGGTAGAGTTAGCCAGGTGACCCATAGTGAACCTGGGCTCAACATGAGTTATGTTTACTAGATACTTTTACCTGGATATACCCACACACTATCTTATATTATATTAACAAGTTATATTACATTAGATACCATTGGTGATGGCTTTCTATGTTTTACTCACACCATGGTCAGTCCATCTTTGCGTACCCAGATAGATCTCATGGCTGAAATTTAGGATCTTGGATTGTCCTTTTGGATATAATATCTAATGGATGAAAACATGACATGGATATGGAATCTGATAATGGACTTATACGTTCTATAAGATTTGGATATTTTATTTATTTGTTTATTTGTTTGGTCAGACTAGCCATCTAATATGAATATACTATATGTTTTCTACCTTTTACTTTACAACATAGCATGTTCTTACATGGATATTTATTTGGAACTCTCTGGGATACCTCTTTATTAATACTTGTTCATTATTATTATCATCTATGAAATTTCATTTATTTATGTTCCCACCATGTTTATTACTGATCTAGCTGGTATAGTCACCCCATTGTTCCACCTTTAGACCCTCACTGGTAAACCGGAGCATCTTGAATATGGGTAGGTTCACTTGAGGATATGTGGTTACTGCTCAAGGCACCATTTTAGTGGCTCTTGGGTTTTGACGTCACACATAAATTGTTCTCTTTAGTGATGCTCGGTGATGTGTCCTTCACCATAGTGATTTTTTAATAGTAATTCATTTTTCTCCTCTATTATTAAAGGGTAATTCCTAATTCAATATGTGATGCCTCATTCACCAAAATTTTCGATATGTGATTCCTTATTTGGAAATGATATATCATTCACCATGTATTTGATGTGGGGGGAGAACATACACCTAGGGTAGTTCTTAGTGATACATCGTTCACCATTTTTCATGGTTGGTTTGGAGATATATCCTTTCCTAGAGATAAATCATTCACCCATCTCTATTGTTTTATGTCGATATATTGTTTCCATGGTGATGCTTCAGTCGCCATCATCATTGTGTGGTGATACATCATTTAATAGGTGATAGTTTATTCACTGGGTTGATATGTGGTGCATCACCTTCCCTAAATTATGGATGTTTATATATCATTCACCTAAGATATGAATCAATGATGTATCATTCACATTTACTATAATATTTTTGATTCATTGTTCAACCCAATATTTTGGTATAGTGATACCTCATTCCTCATAACTAATGATTTAAATATTGTTATATCATTCATTAAAGATATGAATCGGTGATGTATCATTCACCTTGGCTAGCGTATGGGTAATGTGTTGTTCACCCTTGTGTTATGATATGGATATATCTCATTCTCCTAGATTTATGACATGATTAATGATATATCATTCCCACACAAGTTGTTATTAGATTATATGAACATTTACCCATTCTATAACTGGCTGAATCCATTATGTGTTGACAATTAAAGTGACTCCTTGAGTACCCATTGGTTATACTATTGTACAAATGGAATGTTATGGATTAATTTTCATTAAAATTATGTATTCCCATATATATTATTTTTTATAATGTTTCTTATTGGTGGTAGCCTAAAAAGATTTATACTCATGAACTACACAGAAACATTGGTGCACTTGTAGACTATTGAATAGAATGTAGGTTTATGAAATGGCCTAACTATAGAAGTATGAGCATGGGATGATCAATGGGGATATAGAGATAAGTCTGAGGTGATTCTATGAATTGTGCCTATATCTCAATTTATTTTTATTTGGTTTATTTTATATACTTTATCTCATAAATCATTATTAAATCCTAAAGTGATGTATGCATGTGTAACCTATATATGTAGATTTTTTTATAGCACATGGATGTTTTTTATTTTTTGTATGTTCTTTACTATAAATCCATGCGATGTACTCTAACATAGTTCCTACTTGGGATATTTCTATTTTTTATTATTATTGTTGTGATGATTATAGAGGTTATAGTCTCCCCCAGATGATTTATCAGAATCTCCCCACTAGTAGTCTACCTCTATCATGTAGGGAGGTTCACCAAATGTCACATGAAACCACTAGTTTTATACTACCTAGGTAGTCAAGGTCGAGATGTTAAAATTTTTCATCTAATAATTGTTTTATTTGTCTGACTATTTTGGATATGGGAGATGTAGTTAGTTGAAGGATATATTCCCTAATACCCTTTTTCAAGTGATACAGTTGGGAAAATTGTATTTATTGATAATGTTGTATTTTATTTCATGAAATGAGATTTCATGTTATTGATAAATTTATTCATAAGGTATTATTAGGTGAATGTCCTAAGGTTCCTTTTCCATTAGGATTTTTGTAACTTTGAAAACTAACATAAACTCGAGTTGGTACTTGAGTATATATTTGTGCCAATTTAATAGGATATTCATTTGATGCATATCCTGAGACTATGTTTCCCTTAGCATATCATGGGATTATGATTTACATATTTCGAACATTAAATTTAAAAGTTCATGTACTATTCTATGATCATCTATCATTAATTCTTTGGAAGGTTAATGTCAATATGTTACATGAGATTTAAACAAATATGTTTCTAATATATTTAGGGAACGTACAAGTAATTTAATGGAAGAAATTCATGGATCTATGAGAAACCATATAGAATATATAAACGAGTTTAATCCCTTAAGTGATGTAAGTGCTTTTCTTATAAAAGACACTAGAAATAAATATCTTATCCTAATGTTCTTCTTTCATCCTAATCTTCTCACAAACTATTAACATATCATGAGGAGTTCAATGGGATTTACCATATCAATTTGGGTGATTCAGTGTTTTTCATGGATAAACCTTGGAAGGATGAAACCTTTGGTTCTTTCTCAGTGAACGACATCAGTCACAAAGAACATCGACATCAATAGTATAATTCAAAGTTTCAGAATCTAAATTCTTCATTTTTAGTTTAATATATTTTATTTTTCATATGAATAATGATCCCTATTCAGAGGATTATTAATTTAATTATTAAATTGATTAGTAGTTAAATTATTCTTAGAAAACATCTAGTAGAATCAAATCCTTTCCAGGTATTTAGATATGTAAAATAATTAAGAAAATAATGATTATCGATATCATATTCCCTACCATAAATCTAGTTGTAAAATATGATTTAGTATAAAACACAAGGTTTGGTACATGTCATAACCCCAATATATTGTATCTTATAATATCACTTTCTTGAGTTACAAAAATCATGTATTGTATTACTTCATGTTATTTTTCTATGTCATAATATATGATATGGTGAAAAAGAATGTACTCATACATATAAATCATAGAATATGATATGGATATCAATTGTAACATTTTACTGATAGAGCTAAAACTATTTTAATATCGTGTGGCAATTAATCACACTTTACTATTCATCCACAATCATAAAATATGACTGATGAAGAAAATTTATATTTCATTATTTTATATTATCAATTGAAATTAAAAATTTATAAATTTTTTATAATGAATGATAGGTTTAATTTTAGGAATATTTATTAAATTGTTAAATGTACACAAATTATTTATTTATAAAAATTTTATAATTAATTAATTAAATTTTTATGAAACATCTATAAAAAATTATTATCTTATACTATGAGTTAATATTAAATAATATATCTAAATTATTTATCATAATTTTTAATTTGGATATAATTTTATTATATTAAAATAATAAGTGTAATTTATACATGTTTTATAAATTAAAAAAAATAATGTAAAATATAAGGTTTTATATTTTAAAATATGAATTGTTCAAAAAATTTAACATGAAATGTCAAAATAAAAAGGGACATATTTGAAAATAATTTAAACCTTACCAAAAAATTTCTGATAAATAATATGAGGAGAGTTGTAAGTAATGGTTTTATGTGATATATATTATGTTAAAAAATTACATGGCATAAATTAAAATATAAAATGTTTATATTTATGAAATATTAAATATTAAAGTAAAATGACATATAAGGAATAATACTAAAGAGTTCATTTTGAAAATAAATATAATGTTTTTATATTTTAATATTTATATAATTTCCATAATGAATTATAAAGTGTTTATAATTTCTTATTTTTGAATTTTTTATAATTGAATATCTCTTGTTTGGAAAATAAATCAAATGTATATTTCTTTTTTTTAATTTATTCAGAATATTTATATATTTAAAATGGTAATTACAGGTGAATATTATGTATGATTTAATTTATTTGAAAAATTACTTCCTATAAATTCGTTGGTCGTTCATAACATCTTAGGTATGACAACATAATATTTAGTTTTCATCTACCTTGATCTCTTTTTTTTTGAATTTATGAGATTTTATTTATTTATTTAATATATTTTGTTCATATTAGTTTTTAGAGTTCTGATTAATTGAATTTTATCTCGAGAGAAGTCTCCATAGGAATAAAGACATTGGTTCAGACTTCCTACTATCCCAGAGGCATATGAATTTTTCGATAATGGTGGGGGTTGAAAATCTATCACTCTGGGATTTCTCATGTGAATATTATCAATATAAAATAATTTTAAACCTTTAAATGTAGATTCCATGTAAAATATATATATTATTCATTTTGATATATATATATATTCATATTTTTATATAAAGTGTTACACAATAATATGGTGTCAACATATAAATTTGGGGGATGGAATATAGATTAAAAAACTAAATTTTTAGAAGGATGAATATACTAAAAGAATTACTAATTAGATAATAAATATTAAAAATGATTATAAAATTATGAGTTTAATATGTATATACTACATTTTTTATTAATGAGACCTTAAAAGAAAACCCCTCAAATACTAATTGTAAGATTCGTTCCAAAGCATGAATTGGTCAAGACCTAGATCATTAAACTTTGTAGGATATTAGCAAGCATGGTTCCAATACATTATATTCTAAAAGAAATGATCGAAATGGATAAAATGAATTACTAGGTAACTAAATCCCACTATGATATTTCGGTTACACATATCTGGGAAACCTTAGGAAAGATTCTGGAGGAATGGTTTTGTGTTTTTTAATATAATGTATTAGACAATGTGTTGTCTTCTAAACTATCCTAGAGTAATATTTTATATGATTGAGATATTTAGCTAAATAAATATATGTGTGGATAAAGGAACTCTAAATACATCCCATCTATTAGTAAAATAAGAATATTGTCTCACTAAATGGACATGATGTATGGAGTCATCATTTTTATATGGATTAATTTTAATAAAAATTTTTATTAAATGAATATAAAACATCCCACTCAAATGATAAAACAATATGATTTATATTATGGAATCATAATCATAATAAATCATGAACTTATTTATATCTTTTTAGGATAAATAAAATCTTAATGGTAGTAACTCCCTTGACTAGTATTGGAAATTAAGAATTGTTCTCAAACAAGAAGGAAAATTCTATGTGATGGTGGAACCCCGTCCTAAAAACCCAATAGGTGAATATATTCAATAAATGGATTTAGATAATTGTGATAAGAATTATAAAGGATTCACTTGAATTATATAAACTCATGATTGTAACTATGGAAGTTAAATTGAAAAATAATATGAAACCATGGATTCATATAATATGGTAGACAGCCATTGAAGTTTCTATCAAGAGAAAGTTATGAATGAAAGGTATTAAGTGTTGAAGGTTCTTTTTTGATGAAAAATTGAAGAAGGAACCTCAATATACAATAATAAATTAAATTTTATTTTGTATTTAGATGGTTTTTATAGGGTGAGTTCACCTATTAGACTTGAAATATCCATGTAAATCATTCTGTAATCACTAATAGAAATGTTTTAATAGTTTTATTGCATTATATTATAACTGAGTTCAGTTGAAGTTTACCTATTCTCCTTAAAATATTTAGGTATCTAATAATGGATTGGTTGGTCCAAGATCAAGTTCCATGATGATAGTAAAAAGAATATGTGTTAATGTTTTTTCCAGAGAGTGAATAAAAGTGGTCATGGAAAATCCACATCATCGGTGAAACTGGATAAAAATGAGTGACAATGAAATCATTATGTCAAGATTTTCCATTAGATAAGGAAATTTATAAATTGGCTAAAACGTTTTATAAATCAATTTGGAAGTTCCACATCATGTATTATGTATAGAGAGTTTAATTCATTTATTCTAAAAGGTATATGTGTTCCATTCCAATTAAAATCATCAGGTTCGAGTCAGAATTCCATATACCCTCAAGAATGCCTCCCAAAATTCCATAGGATGACAACAAAAAGTGAGGGTCTAAGTAAATTCATGGGGAGAATATACCCTTAATAATATTATGAAATAATAATAAATAACCAAATTTGTAAAAATTATACATAATAGAAAATCAAAAAATGTGTCGGCTGATCACTCACTGGGTTTATGGATAATATAAATAAGAGAAGAAAAAAGAAAACAAGGCTCTGAAACTATATCCTCACCACATACCAATACCGTAACATATAGAAAGACATATTTCATAATGATCAAACACAATACTCATCCCAACTTATTGCTGTAATAAGTGAGGGATGCTCAGGTACACAAGTGACATTTCTGTCTGGGTAGGGTCTGAGTATAAACCGATAGGACACCACCAACATGGTCCAGTACCCCATTGGTAAATTTAGTGCATGATAATATGATAATGTCATCATAAAGTAGAAATAAAATTCATAAATATTAAAAATAGCATAATATCAAAAACAACACACAATAAATAATAACCATGTATCTAGTGGTCCTTAACTGGTGCCACAAACCCTAATATGTACCTACTGTGGTTTGATTACAGTATGGATATAGGAGGATGAGGATATTTATCACCACCTATCATGGCAAATTTCATATGAACCCAGAGTTGGTCATCACCCTACCCCTATCAACCCAATAATCCAAGTTCATCCATTAAAGAAATGATGCTTTTACCCACCCTAATGATTTTCATTATCACTAACATCGCTTTCCCCATCCTAATATGTTAATTACCAAGAACCCTACATGCCCCACCCTGACAATGTTCATAATCTTGAACATTGTACACCCACTTTGATTTTGTTCATTATCGAAGACTCTACATATCCTACCTTATTGGTAGTCCTTATCCATAAAATATGGTAAGTCCCACCCAACATGTTTGACAAAATTCGATAATTCATAAAACCCATGCATATGATTGTCCCACATCAGAATAATTTAATAGAATATAATCCCATGAATTTTATACTCCCATATCAATAGGAATACCCATGATCTGACCTGTACCAATCTACAATTCATAGTTTGTAGCCCTCATCATGTTATCATGCTTCCCCTCCAAGGGGACATCTAACAAAAACATAGAAAATTATTCATCATGATACCTAAAAAAAGTTTGACAAGAAATGAAATCCCATAATACAATGTATTATAGAAAGGAATAACATGGCATAACAATAATAGTTCTCAAGAATCTACACATACTCCCAACTATGATCATTATCAAGAATGTTCAACATGTTATGCCAACAATGTATCACATCAAGGTAAAATGGCTCTATATATAATCTACTATGAAATTTCATCATAAGTCTCAGTAGATACACTTGTGATTGGGTACCAAAAAAGTATCATGGCTACACATTCCCACACATGTGATCAGGTATCAAATATAGTCATATAGACACACAAACACACACATGTGTTCAACCCTTGACTATTGATGGAAGACATAAATTTATTGATCATGGTTCCATAAGGGTCCTTGGAACATTATACAATTACATATTGAATTGTTCACTAAATTAATTAAGTCTAAAGACTCATTGATTAGTTAATAATTTCTCTTATTCATAACTCACCATTATAATCACAATCAGTCTCCCAAGGTGGTGAACTTCATACCACATGCCAAAAAATGTGCATAAATATAAAAGTATAGAGAACATGAGACCACCTATCTCAAGGTTTTTGGTGTCAAAGTCACGGTTCATCAAGGAAACCTCATCTAAATCATTATCATGTATTAATCAGTTCAATAAAATTTCAAGGATTCCTATAACCGAATCCATTTTTTCTAAAAATAAATAAAATCACCACATTGAATAATAATTTTATCCCTCGTAGATAAATTTTAAATTATCGATTTAATCTGAGGCATCTGATAACTATTTCTTTCATAAAGTATAGTTACAATTCATCATGCGATAGAATTTTCTCTTTATATTAATCTGAGACAAGAATTATAATTAATATATATCATTTTATGATATATCAAGGAAAGTTCCATTCTGATAAATCTTATTATTTTTTCATAAATATTTTTTATGATTAATTTAAAAACCAATTTATGAATGGATTTTATAGAATCATTACCTAGTTTTTATTCTTTTCAAACACATCACCCATAATAGATGAGAGGGGATATTCTACCACTCTTGGAAGCTAGAAGAAAAACTCTGTTTGGTCCTTGAATCATTCACCAACCCTAAAGAAAGTAAATATAGACAGCCCGACTCAAGATAAAACTAAAAAAATATGGGGGAAAGTGTTTAGGAGCTTTTTAAAAAATACCCCAGTATTATACTTCATATTATTTTTAAACCGCAAAATTAAACCACCAGTTAATTCATGCATCTTGTGGATATTGAAATTAGAGTGATTAAAATCCACAAAAAATTATTACAAACCTCAATTGATTTGTGTTATTAATTCCATAATTTAAGATTTTGAAATATTCAAGAATGTGTCATTGGGTCGAGATAAGGAAGAAGAAACAAAAACATGAATGAAAAGAATATTTTCATTAAAATTGATTTTATATATGGGTAACTTGGCTTTTCCATTCTATATATTATATGTGGTGTGTAAAGGTAGAGGTGTATCCTTAAAAATACTTAGTAAACTCTAGGTTACCCATACATAACCTTTATAATTTAGGTGTTACCCTTATATGGTGTAGGATATACTTGTATGAAACTTTGGCTTCCCTTATGTGAATCCAAACTCACCCTTAAATAGTGAGTGTTTACCCTTAAAAATAGTAGTTTACCTTTACATAAAATTTAGAAAACCAAGGTTACCTTTACATGGCCAAGACATACCCTAATATAGGAAAAGGGTTCATTGGATGACTCTGATGCAACTACATGTTACACTTACGCAGCGCATAGAATTATCCTCTTATACTAACATAGCACCTCAAGTAATGTTAAACTCTTATATAAAAAAGTTTTCACCCTTACTATTCTCCCGAAAAATACCCCTAAGTAAGGGTAAAGTTCACTTACACCCTACGTAGTCTCTATTTTATGTGTAAGGGTAAAAATAAAGTTAATTATTGAATTTTCACATAATGGGATTATAAAATATAAACAAAGAGAGTTTTAATAATAATAATAATAACATCATAATATTAATATTATACCCCCTAATGACTTATTTTTTTGATAAATATCTCAAGCAATATTTCTTGTACAACTCAGACCATAAAGGTTGAACATCCTAATTTTCTCCCATGTATCATCCTAGATCAATACATGCTTCCAAAGGATCCAAACATGTGGTTCCATATTACCTTGAAAAAACTTCTAACTCTAGTTTATAATACACAATATATTCCTCTCATAAGTTTCATTGGGCTCTAACTCAATATCCTCAAAAACCACAACATGCGTATATTCAGCCATGTACCTCCGAATCTGAGAAACATGGAAGATAGAAAACATGTATCAATAACTAAGAGCAAGGTCCAGATGGTACACCACTTTCCAACCCCATTTTGTGATTTTTGAGGGTATGAAGAACCATTGTTCTAGTTTCCATTACATCTACAAAACGGAATTCCCCAACTGAGGTGACACTGATAAGAAAACCAAGTCACCTATAGCGAACTCTAAAGGTCCTCTCCTCCAAAATTCATTCAATCACTACCAATTTTTTTGTCACCAATTTATTCTTAATAAAATACAACATATTTTAGTTTTCATACACCATACTAGGCTCAACACCCTAATAGAAGTTTTAACTGACTGCAAGTGATTTTTCTCATCAAATTCAAAAATCTATTGCACCAGTCACAGGGCTCCTGATCATGTATCAATACACCAACCATTTGAATTTTTCTAATCATTAAATTATTTTTCCTCTAATTATAATTCACAAATTTTATTTCCTTATATTTTTATATTAAAAAAATAATAAAAAATTCAACTCAGAAGCATATACTCTTGGTTCTACTACGCTATGGTGTTTGGAGTCACTATGATCATCCAATGGTTAGTCTTACATAGACCATGGCCCTTCAGAAATAGAGGTCATTTTACACTTGACTAGGTTGATGTTCTACACCATAGTAGTATACTTAATTTCACTTTTAAACACTTACATTGTTCTAACCAACCCCTAAATAGTCCCAAACTGCACATAATGACTAAACATAGTCATCTATTCGACCAACTTCCATAAAAAATACCATGTAATTCACATGACTCGGTTTCTTAAAACACAGTCCAATGTATCCAATGATTCATATCAAAGTGTGTAACATTATGTAGTAGCCTTAACATATGTTACAACACCTAAAAAATGGGTCTCATACCTTAACATAAACCACTACTTCTAATCCAGTAATAATCCTCAATTATTAACTATAGTTAAAGAACAATGGTATCCTGGTCCACCATTGATGTCATCTTCCACCATAAGTACAAATCCACAAGAATTAACCATTGTACTATTAAACCCTCTGATTTTCATGCCGGATGTACTAGTTTCTAATAGTGTGGGTGACATTGAACCAAATTAATTTGTGACCTACCATCACTTCCCCTTCGATTTATCCATAGAACTAGGAACATCCTCAATGATCACCTCACCACCCTACTTCCAATTATTCAATATACCCTGAGTGTAACCATCACATGAGTTCTCATATATTAAGGATTTATATCAATGAAAAAACATATCTAATTACTCCAAATAGGTTGATTCTTTCTCAAGTTACCGACTACCAAAATCGAATCACATTACTATATAGTTTTCCACACACCACAAGTAGTCATATCAAGAAAAAAAATTATTAAAAAATCTATTCCTTATAAGGAAAAAAACCTTGCGACTGAGATTCACCACACTCCATCAATCTGATGGGTGTTAGATTAGTCTATTTAGTATCCACCCACGCTCAACCCTCATTGGACCAACTAACAAGGACATTCACTCCTCATCTGATGAGAATTTTACTTCAAACAAATATGATGGTAAATACAAGATCTTACCCTTGATAAAGCAAGTATTCAAATGGTCCTAAAACCCATACATGTATCACATGAACTATAACACATGATTCTCATACTTCTCAGGTGGCAAGACAACTTATAAGACCATCCTTTATGATTTTCACTGGTTACTCACATGAATAAGACATTTTCATCAATGGAAACCATATCGAGGTCATTAATCTTGAATATCCCTTCAAAAGGAATATCCTTAATCAGGTTACATTATACTAGTATGAGGCACCGACCTTCTAGTAACCATTGTATTGTTTATAAGGTCACAAGGTCTATATAAAACCTGTTCAAGGTTTCAAGGGAGGTTACCACTCACAGAATGTTTTCTAGTAGTGTTTTTTGTGTGTTTTTTGGTTGGTAAGTGGGGTGATGAAAATGATACTCTTATGTTGGGGAACATAATATTATTCATGGTTGGATGTATCTTATATTAGTATAGAGATGATGGAATTATATGATAATTCATTGGATAGTCATGATATTGTCGGATGCACCAGTTCTTAGAGTGAGAGCATGGTTTTCGGTTGAAAATAAATACTAGTTGGGTGGTAATCGTTTATGGTAGGGAGATTCAGATGACCTGTTTCATCATGGGTTCTATAAAATTAGTATAAATTTTAACTTTTTTTTCAAAACTGTTTCAACTCAGGTTACATGGTCGATCCTGGGCCCCTTTTCTTTTTCTTTTTCATTATTTTTCCTTTTTTAATTTTTTATTCCATTTTTATTCTCATGCATTCCACCACATGATCTTGTCTCACATTAATAATATAGTTATATGTGTTGAATAGTTGTAGTTATGAGGATTCACCACCAAGGGATCTTGTTTGGATATAGATTAGATGTTGGTAGGTGTGTGGCATAGATCCCATTTGAAGCTATGGAGGTTTCGACCAAAAGATAGATCCCTTTTAGGTTTTTTTCTAGAAATACCCATAGTATATTATGTTTTTAAATTTTAAATACTTTTATCAGTTATTAGGGTCCCCTAGGAGGTCGATCTATGGACTATTTATTCTATTTCGAGGTTTTCGAGAGATCACAAGGGATTTTATTCAAGAAACCTATTTACATGGAATGTAGATTAGAGAACACACATTGTGTATTCTACTTTTAAAGAATCATGAGGAAGAATTATTTACAAAATATTTTTGTTCAGTACATTCCATGTAGGGGAATATATGGGTTTAGATATTGACATGACCAAACAAAACATGTTTGGGCACTTGGACATGTAGGGAACACAGTCAAAACCCAAATTTGGTACACAAAGAATGGTCATGTATGAGAGTTGGATAGACCCTCTACTGGGGTACATGGCCAAGTACATGGATGTACAACCCATATGGGGTACACACCAATTACCAAGAAATCATGGCATGTATAAAGTATATGTACAGGCTGGGTGGGCTATGGAACATGCCTAGGGAGGGCCTTTAGAGATACACATCGTGCACTTAATGTGTATTCCATATAATTTTCAGTCCTTTTGTGAAATTTTCAATTTATCACACTAGAGCCGTGATTGGACTCGTGAGTTGTCATTATGAGATTTTATCCACATAGATCATGATGATATAATCCTTTCAGTTTGTAGAGTCAATCAGTATGGCCTTTTGGATAGATATATTTAGGTCAGAGGATTTATTTATGGTTTTAATTACAAATACTCTATTGTATTGGGTTTTGTGATTCCATACCTAAGAGAGGGCCATGATCTCATTTGTTGTCTTAGCTTGTGAATTCCATGTGGGGTTTTTCAATTTTCTTTCAGAAGAATCCCAGAAGGTATGATGGATTAGTCTCTCTGGGTATATATTGGATTATCCCAAGATATTAGGTCCATTTTCACAATATTTGAGTAATTGAGGTTTAGATCTTATGTATGTGGATCAAAGATGTTGTATCCTCAACATGTGTTAACTTTGTGGGTTAGAAGATATAGATGGGTTCCATTTTGATATGGATATGGGTCTGAGGGACCCATTAGGATTTTCTTTTTGGAGAGATAATAACCAGGGATGGGTTTTTTAAGTGATTTCAATTGAGTTTATCTTACAAATTTTTTCCCTTATTTTTTCTTATATTGAGAATACCTTGTAGGGTTTCCTGGTTTTGGGTTCTCCCTGAGGACTATTCATAATGAAATAAAATCTATACTCCTACTTTTGGATTCCCTTGTGGAAATATTGTTGATTAAGGGTCATTTGAAGGCTACTAAGGGCCTCTTGAGGATGTTTCATAGGCTGAGATTGGCCCTAATTTTTAGCTGAGATAAAATAATTCCTTTTTGGGTGACCTCTTTTTGTGGACTTTTGTCTATTTGAGGATAATTTGAGGGGTGTGGCCTATTATCTTGGGTGAAGTATGGGATTACCAAGTTGGATATTGATTTATGTTGTGACCCTAAGGACCACGAGGTCCCTAATTTGTGTGAGTTAAGAGGTAATCAACTCTACTATTATAAATTTTTGGATAATGGGGTCAATAGTTGGATTGACCTAATTCTTATATGGATATTGTCTTAGGGTTAAACACTATATATAGATTAACTTTGTGGATGATGGGTTTGATATTTGGATCGACCGAAATCCTAGATTTCATTTTGATGAGATTTTATTAGTGCATCAAGTTCAATTTTTTGGATGTTGTGTATGATAGTTGGATCAACTCATGTTTCAGATTCCTTTGGATGAGATTTTTGAGATATTTTTTACTCAAGACATGGTTTGAGGAGAAAACCATTAGGATATATTGAAGTAGGAATAATCCTTGATTGTTTATTTGGTTCTTGAATCCATTGAAAGGATATGGTTAAATAGTCTTTAGAGATCTATTTGGTTATTTGGATGAGTCCACCCCTCTAGTTGAGATATATTAAATGGTTGAAAATTACCAACTACATATATTGAGTGCTCTAAGATTCTTGGATGGGACCCCTAGGATAGTGTATCATTCTAAATCATGGATAGATGGAACTCCAAAGATAGTATATCTATTAGGCCCATGGATAGGGGGCCCCAGTCATCGTATGGATAATGGGGACCTCATTTAGAGACTGATTGATTCATTATGACTTTTGGAACATGAAAAGTTATCTAGGGTATGGCAAAGAGTCTTGTGCTAGTTTATATCATGCCATTGGAGTCATAGATCCTAATAGTTTAATGGGTTCTACAATTCACAACTTTATATTTAGACATCTTAGAGATCTAATGTAGACCTAGAAGATGCTCATAATGTTGTGTGGAAAGTTGAGCCACATGATATAAAGCCTCTAACATGGGCCAGAGTATGGGGTATATTTTCCTTGGGTGTCATGATAGGACCCATGATTGGATATATATTTATTTTAATTTATCCCCTTTTTATTTTATGTAGTTTTTTATTCTTTTCCAACTATTATTATTTTTTAGATATGTTGGTCTTATCACGTGTGAAAGAACATTTATATGAAAATAAATTATAGATTACCCATTAGAGTGGCCTATAAATATTTATTTCTCACCCTCTATACATAAACCTTAGTGTAAATGTATACCTTATGTATACTTTCAAATAGAGCATATTTTTTACAATGTATTGAGTAGAGGCACAATTTTCCTTGATTAAGTATGGATGATGGTGTATACATTCCAGATCAGGTAGGTTCATCTCAAGAGTCATGGAGACCTGGAATTTGGTTTGTCTCTGAGTTGAAAATAGAGCCTAATGTATTAATTTTCAGTTTATTTATTTTTGTAGTTTCTAGATAATTGGTCGAGGAATGTGTCAGAACTTGTGATGGATATCAAACTGGTGTGTCATGAAAACCTTTACTAATATAAACTCTATGTTTCTAGGGAAATGGATTTTTTTTCATTTTATATTGTTATAGTAGTGTTATTTAAAATAGTGAAATTCACTTGGGTTTTTTTATTTAGGGTTTATTATAATTTTTTCTCTTGGTGCATGGAAAAGGAGTCTAGTGTTTATGCTTCATTCTAGGGACATAAGATCCTAAAGACATATTCATGTATGTGTGTGATTTAACAGATGATGGAGGTTTATTTTTTTTAAGTGTTTATAATGAACTCTATGATTAATCTCAAATAACACCATGGTATAATTTTACTCAAATCAACCACATGTATATATTTTCCTCTGATGATAGGTAATGTGAATCTTGTGGTGAGATATTCATCAGTGACAGAGATGTAGTCCCTTCGTCAATATATGCAGGGATACCCTTATGAATCAGTGTGGGCTTTGAGTTTTATATTGGTGATGTGATGTGGGAAATTATTCATGATATATTCTTGCTTCAGGCTTTTTTTTCCTAGAGGTTTTGGTTTCCCTAATGTCCTAGTTTTGAGTTCCTTGGGAAGGAGGTGTCCTTTCCATGTGTTGTTTATCAAGTAATGTGATGGGTCCCATGTTCTTAGTATCATTAATGGATTGATTGGGTTTGGTTGTCATTATTTGATGAGGCTGTTTAGATTTTCAATCTCTAAGGAGTGGTTAGGAATGATGATTCCAAGTCTTCGAGAAATTAATTATCAGTATTTCTACCAATCATGTGGCTGGATTTAACGTGTAGGTTTAGTTAGACACTTATAGCTATTCATTGTGGTTTCCTTGCACATTGTGGTTGCACTTTTGGTTGTGCGGTGAGATCATGGTTGGATTCTTTTAGATTTGGTTCAATGCTTGGGTGGAGGGTGGTCATGTAGTTGATATGTTGTTGTGGTAAAATCCATGATTTTAAAGAGGTGTTTCAAGAATCCTCTAATTTTTTAGAACTTCCCTGTGTGAGAAGAAAGTTCAGTGGTTTTAGCCACAATTTCTTGAATTCGTTAAGAGTTATCCCTTGTGAGTGTTAATACTTTTGCAAATCCAGAATTAATTAATGAAATATTTATTGTGGAGAGTTCACCATAAGAAATTATAGGCTTTGAACCTCATATTAAACACTTTTTTGAATGTGGAGATTGTTGTTCGTGGTGAGATGATAATGAGTAGCTGTTGTTACAATTTTCATTCTGACACTCAGGTGTGAGAATTTTCTCCATGTCTATCCATTCCACGCATTAATGGATTTATTGTGGTGATTTTGGCTTTCTTTTCGGGAAATGAGGAAATGATAAGGATAATTCTCTATTTGGAGAATCATATCAATCAGAGTTGAATGTCTCTTATGTTGGGAAAATGTTTTGTGAACTATAAGACTATTTGTTTTATGGTCATGATGGTTTTAGTTGTGGAATTTATTAGAGTTAGATCATAGATATTGGTTGACCATTGAGGCTTCTCAAGGGAATAGGTATTTATGTTGGAGAGTTTTTGATGACACTCATCATCAAAAGTCATAGAAAATATGGTTAAATTGGAGATTTTTGATCCATGAAGTATGTTAAAAGGAATAATGGTAATATATCCTACGAGATGATCTGGAATAAGTTTATTAACAACATAATTGGTCCAAGATTATGGTTTTTACCCTGGTATAGATGTTTGCTGGAATGCGGAGCAATTATAATTTTTTGGAATATTTAATATTTAATATTTAAATAATTTGATATTAATTTATTTAGGCATATTTGTTTGGGGATGTATTTTAAACAGAGAATCAAGTTAAGATTAAATCTATATTATTGAGTATATGAAGGTGTGTTTTTCTTACATGAGGCATAATCCTATCATGGGAAATAGAAATGGGGTTGGGCTCATTGTATCTTTTTTTTCTTTCTTATTCCTTTTTATTTTTTCCTTTTTCATTTCCTTTCTTCCCTTGGGATTCTTAAATACTACCATGAGGGATCCTATATTACACAACCAAAATGTTGAGGGGGGGAAAATAGGGAGATGGAGGATAAGGAATAACTCTTGGATAGTATTTAGAGGTACATCCTCCATCAGTGGGAGTGTGGATGGATCTAGTGTGAACTATTGAGAATTTTCCACCCAAAAGTAAGCATGTTTTATGTTTTTACCTCCAATCCAAATATGATATTTTTTTAATATTTTTAATGAATTTTATGAGTTATTAGGAACCAATTTAAGATTTATATGAAGTCCTTTTAGGATATTTAGGTGTTTTGGGGATATTATAAGGGATTTTAATCTAGGAAACCCATTTAAATAGTGTATAATTAAGATATCTCATGCCATGTGTTCTTACTTTAAAGTGAGGCGAGAAAAAAGATGCTGCATTATGTTTGTGTTTGTTTGTGTGTGTTCAGGATGTACTTTTTAGGGTCAACATAGGGTTTGGTTAGGATGTGGATACAAATCCCATGTCAAGGCACATGGCTATGTATGACACACATCGAGAGCCAATGTGAGGCATAAGACTAGTGGTTTTATATTATATTTGGCCAGACCCTATATAGGGGTACATGGAAAAGTATGTGGATAGTCATACCATGTGGGGTACATTCCCTGTATACGGAATAAACTCCTTGGAATTAAGATATGTACATGTCGAGTAGGATATGGCACTCAGCCAGGAAGTACATTTGGAGGTACACGTTGGGTACCCAAAGTGCACATCATGTACTTTTCCTTCCATGGTGTGTTTTTCATGTTCTTCACCCTAGAGTGAAAATTGTATATGTGAGCAGTCGTTTTTGAGTTTTATGGACATATATTGTGATGTTGGAATCATTTTTACAATTAGAGTCTTTTGATATGGCATTTTGTACTAAGGGAGATTAGTGGGGGGATTTTTTTAAGGTTTTGATTTAGAATACTTCAGCAGTTTGGGTTGTGTGATTCAAGACTTGAGTAAGGGTCATGAGCTCAGTAGTTTCCATGGTTTTTAGATGATAGGTTAGTTTTTTATTTTGTTTTGGATGCATCCTATAATTTGGGATCGATTAGTATCTCTAAGGAGATCTTAGATTTTCCTTAGATATCAAGTTTAGTTGTGCAAGGTTAGATTATTTGAGGTTTAGATCTTGTGTTTGAGGATCTATTTTGGAGCCTTCAAAATGGTATAACACAATTGGATTGTAGTTATGGGAAGGATTATTTCTGATATTGAGATGGGTCTGAGGGACCCATTAGGATTTCCTTGTAGGGGAGATAGAACTTGGGTATGGGAATTTATCAGGGAGGTCATCTAAGTTTTTATTTGAAATATTATTTCCTCTATGGTTTCACATGTACAGATGATCCCTTTAATGGTTTTCTATATTTAAGGTGGTCACAAGGACCATTAAGAATGTGATTTAAGGAATTATCATTCTTTTTAGATGCCCTTGTGGTAACATTATTGAGTGATGATTATTTGAAGGCTATCAGGGACCTCTTAAAGAAGTTTCCCTTGATGATCTAGGATTGAGTTTCATGGATGAGAGAGAGGGACCCCTCATAGGGTGTACTTATCTTTCTATGGCCTTTTGGCCATTTTAGGATTATTTTATAGGAATGTATTGTGATCTTTTGTGTAGTCGGGGAATACTTAGTAGAACATATCGTTATGTTATGACCTAAGGGACTGTGGGAGACCCATGTTATGTGATCCAAGAGTTGATCAGTGCTAGTAGTTCAAATGTTTTTGATGATGGGTTATAAGGTTCAATCTACCCACATATTGGATGTCCATTATCTAAGAGCTGATTAGTGATTATATTTTAGTTTTTTTATAATGGGTTTTTTAGAAGGATCAACCCATGATTTAGTGTCCTTTTTTGAGAATTTTAATACAGTTTCTTCTCATGGTTTAGTTTTAGTATGAGACCATTGGGATATCTATGAATAGATGTACTCACCAAAATATTGTTCTGGTTCTCTACTTCATAAACTATTTGTGGTTAGATAGGATTAGGTTACCTATAGTTCATACTGATCACTCCCATCAACAAGGATGATACCCCTATAATAGTGTATTTATCAGTCCCTATGGGTGGTTGAGATCCTAGAAATAATGTATATATAATGAAAATAGATAGAGGGAACCATAAGTCTGTATACACTTTTAGGACCTTATTTGGAGCTATATTTGTTCTGTAGGACTTTAGAAACTGGAAATGTTATCTAGAGCTTGGCATATATTCTTTTCTCTTATTTGGGGCATTCCATTCGATTTCAGGATCCAAATAGTTTCATGTTGTAGTGTAGATTCTTATGGTTATTACATAGGATCTATTATTCATTCTTATTCACTTAGATGTATTGGATATTATCTGTATATAGAGATGAAATCCATAATTTCATATGGTAGGGTGATCTATGTCCTATAAATCCTCTAGAATGGTCCAAATTGGAGGTAGTTTACTATAAGTGTCAGTCCAAAACCTACAAGTGGTTGTTTTCTTTGTTTTAGTTTATCAGACTTTTATTTTATGTAGTTGTTAATTTTATGCCAGTTTTTTATTTGTTTTCTTCTATGATGGTAATATCATGAGTTCATTCACTTGTATATGACAATAGATTATTGGTTCACCATTAGGAGTGGCCTACTGAGATTATTTTCTCACCCACTATACATGAACCTTAATCTGTGTAAGTAACTTATGTTTTCCTTCAGGTGGATAATGGGCTACATGGTTGATTGGGTAGAGGCCCAATGTTTCATTATTGAGTGGGGGATCCCAAGTAGTGTCTTTGGATCAGTTTGGTGCACCTCAATAGATGTATAGACCAGGTATGTGGCTCAAATGAGAGTTTTAAATTGAGCCTCATATATTTATTTTAAGTTTTTTTATTTTTTATTTGTGTTCAGTTTAGTGAGAAACATTTTTTTTCTTATAATTCTTGTGAGTGTATATGATTGTATTTTTCATTAAATTTAGTATAATTTTTTTTGTTGTACTTTAATTATATATACACTGATTTTAATCCTTTTTAATTTTTTGGTTAATTATTATTATTATTTTACTCTAACCACAGGGTATATTTTCCCCATTGTATATTTTTCATTCTCATCGATAGTCGGAAGCCTCTAGCATTTAAGGAAGCGTGCTTCAGGACTTGTGGTGGGTTGGATCGGGTGACATGTTAGGTAAACCTAGTAATGTTCTCTATAGACATTCTTGTAACTAGAGTCTTATTTCTAAGGGAACAAGATCTTCACAAAACCCACACAAGGTTTCAATAGGGGTTAAAACTCAAAAAATGTCATCTAGAAACATCTCCAAAGACATTCCATGATGGATCTTCTCTTAGACTATCCATGTTGATAGTTTATAGATACCAATATTGTTTAAACAAATTTACACTAGGTGCTATATACATAAATCAACATAGACAATAGTTGTCACTTGAATTAATTAGACCTATCAAGAGTCTACTCACACAAGGATCTTCAATATGATATTTAATTCCTAATAATGATCAAAAATGATTATCTACCAGTTGTTCATAAGAGGACTACATCACTAACATCATCAACATCTTCCTCATCATTATTGTTATCATTATCTGCCAGGTGCACCACACTATAGTCTCGCATTCCCTCCTTTTAAAAGTAAACATGTATAGGGATTCACTAGAATGAAAATCATAAATAACTCATATTCTCATAAAAAAATTATCATTTTTATCTCAAAATGGTTCAGTCCCCCATAATCAGTACAATCACACACAAGCAACCTATATGTCATTCTAAAACTAAATTCCTAATATGATGCATGTGAAACCTCTTACCAATACAAAAAATTGTCATATATCAATGAAAAAACAACTTCAAAATCCATGTATCTCGTATGAGGTGAAAACATATAATAACAGTGAAAACCAAGAACATAAATCCCATGCTCCTATAATCTGGGATTCTCATGGATTTTTTTTCATGAAACTATATTCAATGTTTAATCAAAATCTTTTAAACATTACAATATCATCTAACTCCCAACATCCCAAGTATAGTAAAAATAAGACACATGTTCTCGGATGTCGTTTTGTAATATCATTACCCAAATCACTAGGTCCAAGATGAAATCCCACAAGACCTCAAGCACACCTCTATAAATGGTAGAGGTATTTAACTAGTTGTGATGGTATAAGTAAATTCATGGGGAGACTATATCCATAATTATAGTATGAAATAATGATAAATAACTAAGTACTAATATATTATATAGAATCAAAAATCATACAAATAAAACATCTCATCACACAACAGATCAATCACATATACAAATAAGAGAAGAATAAAAGTACAATTGGATCTAAGACTCTACCATCACGTCATCCTATTATCCCAACTTATAGAAATAAATCTAGCTTAAATATAAAACCCAGGAGAAACCCCAAACTATTCCTATAATAAGTGAGGGCTACACGAGTAACCAAGATCCTTTTCCACCAAGGAAAGGTGTGAGTAAAACATAGTAGGACACCACTAATGTGTTCCAATGCCCAATTGATAAATGTTGATTATTTAAATGTGAAAATATAATTATAAATTAAAAAAGGCATTACATGTGTATGAAACATATAATAATACCACCGAACACAAATAATAAATAACGACCATGTACTAAGTAGTTGTTCTCTTACAATGATTCCATGAACACCTGGTTGTACCTTCTTCTACTCAATTCTAGTATGGATGAATATAGATAAAGAATCATATCACCACAATTCATGATACATGCCACATGAACCTAATGATAATCAACACCCAATGTGAGTCATCCCAAGAATCCAAGTCCCTCCATTAAGGAAATGCCACACAACCCACCATGAAGTTGGTTATTATCATTAGCATTACATGTCCCAACATGATTGTGTTCATTATCAATAACATCACACACGCACCCTATTGATGGTTGTTATCCAAAACACAGCACACCCAACCCTAATGGTGGTTGTTATCCAAGAATTTGAACACAACACCTTATTGGCGATCATTATACTCGATGATGGTAAGTCCCACAAAACATGTTTTACATAATTAGATAACTAAAAAACCCATACAAGTAATTATACCACTTCATCCCATACAGATGGATCCTCTTCACATGTATGGTCTAATCCTGCATCAACTAGTATGTTCATGATCTGATCCATACCATCAAACGAGTCCTAGTTTGTATCCCTCATCATGTCATCATGCTTCCCATCAAAGTGGTTGTATAATTAAAACTAAGAAAATTGCTCATCATGATACATGAATCAAGGATCTGTAGACTATGAAATACCACAAGAAATTGTATCATAGAAAGTAAGAATAAAAAATATCTTGAATAGATCTCAATTTTCTACATGTACTCCCACCTATGACAACTATCATATAAGGTCAACATGCTTTTCCAATAAGGTATCAGATCAAGGTAAAAAGGGTGTACATATAAGAATTAATGGAATTTCTTAATAAATATTAGTATCTACACTTGTGTTCAAGCACTAACATGGTCTCATAGCTAAACACACACACATGCGATCAGAAATCAAACATGGTCCCATGACCACACACACACAGACATGTTCAAATCTTAAACATTAGTGTTTGACAATATTCCAGAACACAAGGGTCCTTTGGGGACATTGTCACTTTATCTAATTACACAAGTCATGGTTCCCATTATTAATTAATACTTAATCCTCATTAATAAACAAATCATTAAAATTATTCACAACCCATTTTGATAATCAAGTTTAGTCATCCAAGGTGGAAACCCGTATACAACATGATAATAAACATTTATAAATACTCATAAGTATAGTACATAGGACCACCTATCTCAATGTTGTAGATTCAAAATTAAAGGTTCATCATGGAATCAAATCTGAAACACATATGTGTTTCAATTGGATCAATCCACTAACCAAGGATTCCCTGAACAGATTCAAGTATTTTATTTCCAAAAATAAATAAAAATACAACCTGTGATAACAACTTTTTCCCTCATGGATAATTCCTTAATAATCAATTTAAGACAAAGTATATGATAACCGTTTCATTCCTAAATAATAATTATAATCCCTCTTAGAATAATTCACCCACTCTAGAATAATATGAGATAAGAATAATAATTATTATTCATCATTTTATGATATATCTCGGACATTATCATTTTCAAAACTCTTATATTTTTTCAAAAATCAAAGGGAATCATAATTCACAACCATATTTTAGAAATGATTTTATGTAACACTTACAAGGGTTTTATCAATTTTCAAATGTAATTATTAGAATATAAGATAGATGGTAAGATTACACCATCCCTGGAAATGAGAAGTAGAACCTGGTTTGGTCAAGGAATGTTTCAACAAACCTAAACAAGGGAAATTGGACTTTCGGGATAAAAAAACCAAAACCCAAATTCCAGAATGGTTCGAGTATTTTTCAAAAATACCCTAGCATTCTGGTTCACAGCTTTTAGAAACCCCAAAAATAAATAACCATTTAATTCATTCCACACAATGATCTTGAAATTGGAGTGATTATAATATCTAAAATATTTATTATGAACCACAAATGAGTCAACGGATTAATTTCATAATTGTATACTTTTAAAAAAATGGAATGCATCAAAGGGATGATGGTGGGAAGTAGAAATGAAATTAGGTAGGAAAAAATGTGTTTCTTAAAAAGGGTATTCAATAAGGGTAACTTGGTTTCACCCTTATGTAGTCACAACCCGTCCCCTTGGGCCCATGCTGTGACTAACCCAAGCCCGACTTCCATTGGCTAGGGGCTAGCGAACTAGCACCGAAAGGAATATTCCCTA
The DNA here is from genome assembly GCA_963277665.1 of Viscum album. Taxonomy (NCBI): domain Eukaryota; kingdom Viridiplantae; phylum Streptophyta; class Magnoliopsida; order Santalales; family Viscaceae; genus Viscum; species Viscum album. Next base: position 869,850,144 of record OY728161.1, on the reverse strand, counting down.
AAACCGGGAAGGCATTGCCTTGATATCCTATAAACACACACAGCCAATCACACAACAAGATACAAACATGAGTAAACTGAATAGTAAAAATAGTGAGTATAGTAAGAAAAAGGGACAGAATACCAGCCCAACTGTAATGTACAAGAAAACTTGAAAGTACAAGTAAAACAAGGAGGTACAAGTTAACTGGACAGCTCTTGTGTACACCTACCAAGGATCCTACCTGAACGGTAGGTACATCTCTCGAATGATCGTCTCTACGGTATGCCTTGTCTATGTCCACCTCTGAGATACCTCTAGTCCAGGTACTCTCATCCTCAGTCTGCATTGTCCATCGTCTGTACCAAACACAACAAGGTGTTGGAATATCCCATGTAGGGGTGAGTATAACAATACTCAGTAGGGACCCTGAGACCCACAAGGTCTCACAATTCCACAAAGGATAATCCTCAAAGAATGAAATCATCTGACAACCCTACTTAGGTATACTCTCATACATATACCTAAGTTATAAAATATACCAATCTCAATCATGAGGAAACACAGGGTCTAACCCAATAGCTCAAAGCTCAATTGTTTCACAAAGGAATACCACAAAGGTAAATACCACACAGGTTTGCCACAAAGAAGAATACCACCAAGTTAACAACAAAAAATAAAGTACCACACAAGTACACCACACAGAAGAATCCCACAAAGGTATCACCATGAAGGTATGGACTCAGCTCATACCAAGAATAACATAGGTATGGTAGTAAAGATGACTAGATGTAACTACTGAATCATCTTACTCTATTAAGAGGAAGACCCACGTAGGATCCTAAATCATCATCAGACCCTCATATAATCACAGTACATCGTCAGACCCACACATGATCCTAGTACGACATCAGACCAACACAGGGTCTGAGTACCTCATAAGACCCACAAAGGATCTTAGTACATCTGACCCACATAGGATCCTAGTACATAATCAGAACCACACAAGATCCTAGTACAGTAGACCCACAAAGGATCCTAGTACATCGTCAGACCCACACAGGATTCTAGTACAGTATACCCACATAGGATCCTCGTACATCGTCAGACCCACACAGAATCCTAGTACAGTATAGCCACACAGGATCCTAGTACATCATGAGAGACACACAGGATCCTAGTATAGTAGACCCATACAGGATCCTAGTACATCTTCAGACCCACACATAATCCTAGAACAGCATCAGACTCACACATGATCCTAGTACATCATCATACCCACATAGGATCATAGTACAGTAGACCCACACATGATTCAAGTAAATCTTCAGACCCACACAGGATCCTAGTACGGCATCATAACCACACAGGATCCTAGTACATCATCAGACCCACACAGTATCCTAGTACAACAGACACACATAGGATCCTAGTAAATCATCAGACCCATACAGGATCCTAGTACAGTATACCCACATAGGATCCTAGTACATCTTCATACCCACACATGATCCTAGTATAGTAGAACCACACAGATTCCTCGAGCATATCCACGTGGAATCCACAAATATAGACCCCCGGAGGATCTCTTTCTCATGTTACAGCCAAGTACAGGGTTCCCGCACTAAGCTCGCTTGATTCCATGAGGGTACGCTCCTCAAGCCACATGTTGATAATCCAACTGCCACAAAGTCCCACTGAGAATTATCCCAAAGGTCCACCATGTAATAGGGGTCTCAACACAACATATAGTTCTTCAATCGAACGCCTGGTCTGTAAGATATTGGGATTTTAGTCCCGAGGGCCCGGTTGGATTTGTGCTTGATCAAACCTGACCATACCCCAACTTTATCCAAAACTCATGTGTGGCATAACAAAAGGACCAGATCGATCCAAGGATTTCATTGCTATAGAAGTTTCATCAAATGGACGTCTGGTGCCAATGTTATGGCCAAAAGAGCGAAAATGGGTTGAAGCTGGTCCGGGTCCAGTCTAACCCGGTCGGACCGACCCTGCCCGGCCTGCAGGATCTGGCTCGGCCCACGCTAGGCAGCCCAACTTGGCCGCATGCGGAGGGGGGGGGGAGTCACGCTCCCCCTGCCTCCACTAACCGAATGGCCGAAGCCATTCGGTCGCCAACAGTGCGTGGGACCCACGGTTCTTGCTTGGTTCAACTCGGCTAGTCGTAATGGCTGGCCCATTTTCCTATCGGTGGTATGTCGTGCGCCACCACTCCTTGGATAGCTGAATGTCGGCAGGTCTCCCTTCGTCATTGTAGCACAATCCATGACCATTGCTCGCCGAGCAGCTTGGACATGTGTCGCCGCCCCGTCGTGTGGCCAGCCTCCGCTAGCGGCCACCCATGCTCCGCCATGGCCGATGGGCTACGTCCCTTCTCTAGTGGCGTGGTTGCAGCCCCACCATCCTTCATGTCGGTCATGGTGTCGATCACCATTCCCAAGCCCTACCTATGATGGTTTTCGTCCTCCTACATCGAGAAGAACACAAAAAGAACCACAAGATTCGCGGTTGGGTTGGTCCATGTTCGTTTGGCCCGTACCCACCGTGTTAGAGTGGTTGCAAGCAACTCAATGGAGGAGATTCAATGTGAGAGGAGAAATTAACAATGATCAATAGAAAAAACACACCTACCTTGAAGGTTCTGAAGGAGGAGGCGTGAGGAAGAAGGAAAAGTCATTGGAGAACGTCGGTGTATGGCGTCTCTACAAGGCACTTCCGATCTGAGCATGGGGTTGGTTCCTAGTTCTTTGATTTATGGTTCGGGGTCGCTCATCACCACCCACCGGAACCAGCTCTTTCCTCCAAGTTTCGGGCGTCGTGGCACTTTTCCAGAGCTTCTTCTCTTGGTGAAGTGATGTCAAATCCTCCCCCCAACCTCCATATAAATAGTAGAGGGGGTGGGTAACTAATGATCATGGAATTTAAGAAGATTAATTTAATAAAAACCTTTACAAATTCCAACGACGTTGTTACATAGTATTTGGAAGTCAATCCATTTAATTGGGGGTTTTTCTAGCTCGGGTGGTCCCCACCACCGAGCATTCAAAAAAGATATTATAAAAATAAAATGAAAGTTTATTTTATTTTTATTTCCATGAAAAAGAACAAAAAAATAACATTCACCCTCATCCTACTGTGGTTGAGGTGAAGGTCTCCTTAAGTTAATATCGGCACTGCAAGTTCAACGGTGACCGTGAATTTCAATTTTGAGCACCGGTTCAAAAGTTACGAAAACATGATCCCATGTTTACTTAATGTACCCAAAAAAAGCTCATAAATTCATTCCGGGAACACCAGGCCTCAGAATCACACGCCGTCAATTTTCACGAACTCGTAAAATTAACATATGATTAAAAGAAATACATGGAAATTTTGGGTATTTACATTCTCCCCACCTTAGGGCTTTATGTCACTAAAATCACCAACTCAATATAAGGAAACAAGTGGGGGTACTGAGCACGTACCTGATCCTCCCGCTCCCATGTTCTCTCCATGAGGTTCCCATACTGACAACTTACACGCACCAAAGGTATCAACTACCCACGAATGAACCGCTCCAGTCGATCCTCAATCTCCAGTGGAACCGCCGTAAATGTCGCCCTATTGTCAATGTCCAACTCACCATGGTCGATGATGTGTGATGGGTCATGCACATATCTCCTCAGCTGGGATACGTGAAAAACGTCATGCACCCTGTGCAACTAAGGTGAAAGAGCTAGGATGTAAGAAACCTCACCAACTCTACTGATGACCTATAAGGGTCTAATGATCCTCAGAGATAACTTTCCACCCCAGCCAAATCTCCGCAAACATCATCGAGGTGAGACCCATAGAAAGACATGGCCTCCATCCTCGAACTCCGTAGGTCTCTGTATCCTATCGGCATAAGAGTTCTACCTACTCTTTACAGTCTTCACCAGCTCCTGGATGATCTAAACCTTATCTTTCGTAGCACGTACCATCTCTGGTCCCACTAGTGCCGACTCCCCTAGGTTAGTCCAGCGCAAAGGCGACCTGCAAGGTTGGCCATACAATGCCTTGAAGGTTCCGAAGGAGGAGGCACAAGGAAGGAGATGAATTCATTGAAGAACGTCGATGTTCGGAATCTCCACAAGGTTATTCTGATCTAGGCTTGGGTTTGGTTCCTCATTTTTCGATTCTTGGTTTGGGGTCGCTCATCACCGCCCGCTAGAACCGGCTATGTCCTCTAAGTGTCGGGTGTCGCAACAATTTACCAGAGCTTCTTCAATTTATAAAGTCGTTCCAAATCCTTCCCCCAAGAACCATATAAATAGTATAGGGGCAGGGTAACTAATGATCGTGGAATTTAAGAATGTTCATTTAATAGGAACCTTCGTAAATTCCAACGATGTCGTTACTTAGTATTTGAAATTCAATCCATTTAATTTACGTTGGTGGAAATCGTGTTGGCATAATTTATTGGCTCAATTAAATGGGAGGAATTAATTAATGGGGATTTGAAAGGTTACCCCCCCCCCCATTAAGAGGGGTTCGGGTGGTCCCCACCACTGAAGATTTACATTGGGGGTTTTTCTAGTTTGGGTGGTCCCCACCACCGAGCATTCAAAAAGGATATTAATAAAATAAAATAAAAGTTTATTTTATTTTTATTTCCACGAAAATCCAAAAAACTAACTTTCACCATCGACCTACAGCAGTCGAGGTGAAGGTCTTCTTAAGCGAATATCGGTGCTGCGAGTTCAGCAGTGTCCTCAAATTTACATGCGAATTTTATGAGTAAAATGAATAGTAAAAAGGCCCATAATATCCATGTAATTTTTTTTAATTATACTGGAATTATATGAGTCTGCAAAAATTGACGGCACGTCATTCTGAGGCACGGTGTACGTGAAATGAATTTATGAACTTTTTTGGGTATGTTCAGTAAAGGTACGAGCTGGTTTTTGTAACTTTTGAATGGGTGCACGGAATTGAAATCCAAGGACACTGTTGAACTCATAGCACTGCTATTTTCATAAGGATACCTTCACCTTGACCGTAGTAGGTCGAGGGTGAATGTTAGTTTTTGTTCTTTTTTATGGAAAAAAAATAAAATATACTTTTATTTTATTTTTATAATCCATTTTTTGAATGATCGATGGTGGGGACCACCCGAGCTATAAAAACCCCCCAATTTAAATCTATGGCGGTGGGGACCACCCGAACCCCTCTTAATGGGGAGGGGGAACCTCTCAACTTACCATTAATTGATTCCTCTTGTTTAATTAATCCAAATTAATTAAGCTAATTAATTATGCCAACTCCATTTGCGCCAACATAAATTAAATGGATTGAGTTTCAAATACAAAGTAACAATGTCGTTGAATTTATGAAGGTTCCTATTAAATGAAACTTATTAAATTCCATGATTGTTACATACCCTCCCCCTCTCCTATTTATATGGAGCTTGGGGGAGCATTTGGCAAGACTTCACCAAGTGACGAAGCCCAAGTAAAGTGCTACGACTCCCGACACTTGGAGGATGGAGCCAGTTCCGGCGGGTGGTGACGAGCGACCCCGAACAACGAATCGAATAACAAGGAACCAAACCCATGCCTAGATTAGAAGAACATTATAGAGAAGTCGAACGCTGATGTTCTTCAACTACTTTCTCTTCTTCATCTCACCTCCTCCTTCGGAACCTACATGGTAGGGGTGTGTTTTTGATTGATCATCATTAATTTTTCCGCTCACATTGAATCACCTCCCTTGAGCCACTTGATACCACTCTAATGTAGAGGGTACTGTCCAAAAAAACAAGGCTTGACCCCTCCTCGAATCTTGTGGTTAGTTTTGTGTTCTTCGCGATGGAGGAGGATGGAAACCGTCACCGGTGGGGCTCAGGAATGGCGGCCCGCACCACGGCCGGCCGTGAAGATGGAGGCGGTGCAACTGCGCCACTAGAGAATGGTCGTGGACCATTGGTCGCAGAAGAGAAAGGTTGGTAGCCAGTGGAGGCTAGCCACACGACAGGGCGGCGGGGCACATCTGCACCTCCCGACGAGCAAGGTTCATGGCTTGTGTTGCAGCGGTGAAGGGAGTGTGGTGGCATTCGGCTGCCGCGGAGGGGTGGCGCATGACGTGCCGCCTATAGGAAAAGGGGTCGGTCATTATAGCCAGTTGAGTTGACCCGAGAGGGACCTGTGGGTCCCACATGCTGCTGTGGATGGAACGGATTCAGTCGTTCGATGAGTGTAGGTGGGGGGCACGCGACCCCCCCCCCCCCCCGCATGCGGCCAGGTCGGGCCACCCAACGCAGGACGGACCGCCAAGCGTGGGTTGGGCCACCCAGTATGGGTCAGGACACCATGAAAGGTCCGGACCACCAAGCGCGGGCCAGAACACCTTGCACGGGCCAGATCCAGCGGGCCAGGTCAGTCAGACCAGGTCAGACTAGACTCGGACCAGCTTCGAACCATTTCCGCTCTTTTGGCCAAAACATTGGCACCAGGTGTCCGTTTGACAAACCGCCTATGGCGCTGGAAACCTTGGTGTGAGATGGACCTTTTGGTATTCCCCACTTGAGTTTTGTATAATGTTGGGGTACCATCACTTTGGATTTAGAATGAATCCAACCTGACCCACTGGACTAAAAGGCCAATAACATATAGACTGGGTGTCCGATTGACGCACTGTTTGATGCATTGAGACACCTTTTACAAGCTGGACCTTTGGGATAATACTTCATGGGACTTCATGGTAGTTGTAGTGTCTATCTGTGGTTTTTTTAGCCTATCCTCCTGGAATCAAGCGAGCTTAGTGTGGGAACCCTGTAGTTGGTTGTAACATGAGAAAGGGATCCTCTGTGGGTCTATATCGAAATATTACACATGGATCCACTCTAGGAATTCATGTGGGTCTATTGTACTAGGATCCTTTATGGGTATAACGATATACTAGGATCCTGTGTGGGTATACTATACTAGTATCTTGTGTGGGTCTGACAATGTACTCATATCCTGTGTGGGTCTACTGTACTAGGATCATGTGTGGGTCTGATGATGTATTAGGATCATGTGTGTGTCTGATGTCGTACTATGATCTTGTATGGGTCTGATGATGTACAAGGATCTTGTGTGGTTCTGACGATGTACTAGGATCTGTTGTGGGTCTAATATACTAATATCATGTGTGGGTCTGACGATGTACTAGGGTCCTATGTGGGTCTACTATACTAGGATCATGTGTGGGTCTGACGATATACTAGGATCATGTGTGGGACTATTGTACTAGGATCCTGTGTAGGTCAGATGATGTACTAGTATCCTGTGTGGGTCTGATGTCATACTAGGATCCTGTGTGGGTCTAATGATGTACTACAATCCTATGTGGGTCTGATGATGATTTTGGGTCCTATGTGGGTCTACATCCTAACGGGGTAAGATAATTCAGTTGTTACATCTATTCATATTTACTACTGTACCTATGTTGTACCTGGTAGGAGCTGAGTCCTTACCTTCATGGTGATAACATTGTTGTATTCTTCTATGTGGTGTACCTATGTGGTACTTTCCTTCATGGTGTTACCTTGGTGGTATTCAGCTGTGTGGCGTACCTGTGTGGTACTTACATTCATGGTATTCATTATTTTGTGGAATAGTTGTGCTTTGGGCTTTTCAGTTGGACCCTGTGTTTCCTCATGATTGATATGGGTATATTAGATAACTAAGGTATATGTATGGGAATCTACCTAAGTTGGGTTGTAAGATTATTTCATGCTTTTTGGTTTATCCTTTGTGGAATTGTGGGACCTTGAGGGTCTAGAGGTCCCTAATGATTATCGTTATACTCACCCCTACACGGATTATTCCCACACCTTGTTTTGTTTGGTGGAGATGATGGACAATGCGGACTGAGGACGAGAGTACCTGGACTGGTGGTAACTCAGAGGTGGACTTAGACGAGGTGTACTGCAAAGATGATCATTTGAGAGTTGTACCTACTCTTCAGGTAGGATCCTCCGTGGGTGTTCACAAGATTTGTTCAGTTTACTTGTACCTCCCAGTTTGACTTGAAATTTCCAGTTTTCTCGTAATTTATAGTTGGGCTTGTATTCTTGCCCCTTTTTCTTACTGTACTCACTCTTTTTAACTATTCAGTTTACTTCTGTTCGTATCTTTTTATGTGATTGGTTGCATTTGTTTACAATATATAAAGGAAATTTCTTCCCTTTTTTAGGGAATATGCCTTTCGGTGCTACTCCACAATCCCTAGCTTATGGATGAAGGGCTTGGGGTAGTCCCGGAATGGGCCCTGAGGGACGGGTCATGACAAATTAGTATCAAAGGAGTAGGTTATACCATAGAACATTGGACTCTGATCTTGTAACAGTAATAATGTTATGTGTAGTGATTTTGGTTATCAATTTAGGGAATCTAGTGTTGGTGTGGCGTCCAACGTATCCATACACCAAGACCCTGACTTTTGATTTCTTACTCAGTGCATGAAAACACTGATTGCATGTGTGTTTTAAAAAAATTTCTCATGAAAATATTTAGTCAGCTCACTTGGTATAACTTGTTGACCATGGAACACCTGTGCCTTTTCAAGATAACTCCATGCATACAGCCAGTTAGGGTTCCAGGTCTGGTACGCACTGATAGCCCATCGAGGGATGGGGCCTCGGTGGAGGGCCCAATTCTAGTAGAGCACCGACGATACCATTACCCATTGGTCCACTAATGCCAGAAGCCCTAGCAACAGAGGGTGCCCACTACATGAGCGCATTTCATGAGTTCCAACGCCAGAGGCCACCTGGGTTTAGGGGTGAGATGGACCCACAGTCAGTTGAGGATTGGTTGGAGGCCATAGTGGGAGTCTTCCGACTGGTTGGGACACCAGCTGTTCTCATGGTGATCCTTGTCACCAGTCTTCTACAGGCAGCAGTAGGCATATGGTGGAGCTTGATGGTCCAAGTTCATGATGAGGTTACACTCCTCTAGACAGACTTTGAGAACCTTTTTCAGGCAGAGTTTTTCCCAGAAACCCTTTGTACAGTTCACATTCAAGAGCTTCTTCATCTGTAGTAGGGTAGCATGACTGTGGCTTAGTACTCAGCGAGGTTCACCGACCTCTCATGCTACTCCACTAATATGGTCCATCACTCATTATTCATGGACCGAACCTTATATCATGGATTTAAGAGATAGATCAGGGCTTCGATGATTTATCTCAGCATACCGATGCAGGAGGGGGTGTTAGAGCGAGCCCTCTTAGTGGAGAGTTTTCTTGCTGAGCAGTTACCAGTAGCGAGACCAACCACCGGATGTCATATAGAAGAGTCTTCTATGTCTGGCAGCAAGTATATGTCACAGACGTCCAAGAGTACCAGAACTACAGTTAGACGACTGCAGGATTCAGGGTCGGTTGTGCAGGGTACCGGAGACAGATCCAATCATGCGAGGAACAAGTAGTGTTTCACATGCGGTGGGAAGGGTCACATAGCTTGTGACTACCCGACCCATCATATGGATGATCGAAAGACGGTCGAGGGACCGCCTAGGAAAAGACAGAAGTTCGACCGAGGAGGTTCGTAGGGAGAAGGCGGATGTGGCAGAGGAGATGGACGTGCACCTAGAAGTGGGTGACGATTCAAGATGTTACCGCCACCACCACTAGGTGGTCCACCCCGAACACAGGGAGTAGGTGGACAGGGGAGAGCTCAGCTCTAGGCAGCTGAGGCCAATGACTATGGCACTCCAGAGATGACACAAGTTATGATCTGTGTCTACTCTACCTTAGCTGTAGTACTTATAGAAATAGGTGTCAATCATTCTTTTATTGCAATTGCCCCCTTTCAGAGCTTGGAGATTTTGACGAAACCATTGGCACGAACCTTACGGATATAGACTTCTACATGAGATTATTCAATGATTACACACTGGTGACGATACTGTGAGCTTACTCAAGGAGCTGAGGGCTTCGGGTGGGATCTCCTAGTAGCGGTATCAAAGCCTTGAGATGTCGTCTTGGGTATGGACTAGTTATCTACAATCCAGGCTCAGATTGACTTTATTAGGTGAAAAGTCTGGTGTTTCCACACGGATGGGACTAGGTTTACCTTCACCAGCGATAAGGGATCCTTTTCCTCCCAAGATGGACTTACTCGGAGGAGTGTGTAGCAGATTATTCATATGTTGGCTAGCCTGGCCCTCAGACCGGTTGATGTGGAGAGTCTGAGTTATCCTGTATTGGTGGACTAGTACATAGATGTCTTCCCTGATGATGTTCCAGATCTACCTCCTCATAGAGAGGTGGAATTTTAAATTGAATTTTACCCCAGGATGACAGCGATATCTACACCAATATATCGAATGGCTCATGTGGAGCTTAGTGAGTTGTGGGTTCAGGTGAAGGGATTAAAGGGGAAGGGGTTCGTCCAGCCAAGTGTTTCACCTTGGACATCCCTGATTTTGTTCACCAAGAAGGGGGATGGGAGGTTGAGACTTTGTGTCGACTATCGGTGCCTGAACCAGGTGACCGTGAAGAAAAAGTACCCACTTCCAAGGATTGACGACCTCTTTGATAAGCTGAAGGGAGAATGATGGTTCACAAAGATAGAACTCAGGTCAGCCTATCACCAGCTCAGTGTACAAGATGAGGATGTGCAGAAGACGACTTTTAGAAGTCGTTACGACCATTATGAGTTCTCGGTTATGCCATTCGGAATAAACAATTCTCCAGCTGTGTTCATGGGACTCATGAATAGGATCTTTCAGCCATACCTTGATCGCTTTTTAGTAGTCTTAATCAATAACATTTTGATCTACTCTGCTAATGAGGAGGAGCATGCCTATCATTTGCAGATAGTTCTGAACACACTTCGAGAGCACCCACTTTATGGTAATCTCTCGAAGTACCAGTTCTAGATATGAAAGGTTCACCTTCTAGGACATTTCATCTCAGAGGATGGGGTTGCACTTGATCTAGTGATGATTGAGGTTATACTTTCTTGGGAGCCACCCAGGTGTGTGACGGAGGTAAGGAGTTTACTGGGATTGGAAGGAAACTACTGGAGGTTTGTGCCAGGTTTCTCCAGAATTTCAGTAAATTACCAGCATTGATTAAGAATAGGAAACCCTTCGTGTAGTCATAGAGATACCAGCATAGTTTTCAGGTGCTGAGCCAGAGGCTTCCTAGTGTAACCATCTTGAGGATTCTAGAGGAGGACATTGGGTATGTAGTCTATTGCAATTCATCAGGGACCGGACTCAGATGTGTCCTAATGTAGGAGTGATCAGTTATCATGAATGGTTCTTAACAGCTAAAAAAACATGATTATAACTATACTACCCATGACCTGGAGTTATTAGTAGTGGTATTCTCCTTGAAGATGTGGTGACATTACTTGATGGGTTAATGATTTACGGTCTACTCAAATCACAAGAGTCTCAAGTATATCTTCTCTCAGAAGGATCTGAACCTGAGACAGATAAACTGTCTTGAGTTCTTCTTGGACTATTACTTCGAGATAGTCTATACTCTTGGGAAGGGGAGCGTAGTAGCAGATGCACTCAACGGAATCTCTGGTATACAACTTCTTGGTGAGGCGACGGAGTAGCTAGCCACTTTGTAGAGATCATTTGTGAATTGAGATGGAGCATTTTTATTCAGTCTCTCACCGTCACTCCCCCACTTCATTAGAAATACAGGGATATGTAGTGTGGGGACATTGACTGTGTGGCTCGAGGTTCTCAGATTTCCAAAGGACAGGCACCTGATAGATTTTATGAATGTGGGGAGCATGCCATTATTTTTAGAGGACGTACCATAGTACCAGTGTCAATTTAGGAGGATGTGTTGAGGGAGTTCCATACATCCCCTTTAGTGGTACACCGAAGAGTAGAGAAGATGTACCAGGACCTCCGACAATAGCACTGGTGGCTGGGAATGAAGAAAGCCATAGCAGAGTTTGTCTCTCGGTGCCTCATTTGTCAGCAAGTGAAGGTGGAGCATCAGGTACCAGCAGGCTTAGTTCATCCTTTAGAGGTCCCAGAGTGTAAGTGGTATGGGAAATACATGGACTTCATGACAATACTTCCACATAAATCTAGAGGTCATGATTTTATCTAGGTGATCATCAACCGACACACCAAGTTGGCCCAATTCCTACCGATTAGAGAGCAGGGTTCAGTAGAGAGCATGGGATGCCTCTATGTGCAGGATATTGTGAAGATCCATGGGGTACCCTTGATGATTGTCTCTAATCATGATACATGTTTTACTTTCTGGATATGGATGGAGTTGCAGGAGGATATCGGGACACAGCTTCGTTTGAGCACCGCCTTCCATCCTAAGACGAATGGCCAGACTGAGTGGACCACTCAGACCCACGAGGACATGTTGCATGCTTGCATCCTCAACCTCGGTCATAGCTGGGAGGATCACTTTATTTTGGTGGAATTTTCATACAACCAAAGATATCACTCCACTGTTGGGATGGAACTTTTCTAGGCATTGCACGGCCAACCTTGCAGCAGTACTATAAAAATTGGATTTATCAGCACTCAAAACAGGCTATAACAGCGCAAAAAAGTGTAGTAAAGCTTAGTGCTGATAAAGGGATCCTTTATCAGTGCTCAAAAAGCACTACTCAATGTGTTTTTTATGAGATCTTTTTAGCACTGATAAAGTATCCCTTTATCAATGCTAAAAAATCACTGATAAATTCCCTGTCTATTGTAACATAAAATTATGCTACAGCACACCCAAACAAGACCTACAAAAAATTCAGCATCTGAACAAGTATACCCATACAAACTTAACACATAATTTAAAAGGAAATTACACCAAGTATACCCATACGACATGTATACTCATACACCATTAACATATAATTTATAAGTTAATTAAATACAAAAATGTTGGTCGGAGTGGATACTCAAAAGGAGGGGGAATTGAGTTCCAATTAAAATTTCTGTTTTAAAAATTTCATCTTAAAATCCCCCAAATAAAACACAGAATTAAACTGTATTGAATTTATATCAAAGTAAAGGTTCTGTTGGGTCCTCAAGGGATTTATTATTTCCCAGTTAATCACAACAGAAGAGTTGATCAACTTTTGAAACTAACTTACTGATTTACAACTAATATAAACACTTGTGAGTTTAATTATCAAAGTGACTTTAAAACAGTTTTGGTTTTAAAGTAATTAGCAGCAGAATAAAAGAATAACTTTGAAATATATAGCACATCAGATATATCCAAGAGGTTCAGTCTCAAGCTGAGAATTATTCCTCTCAACAATTTATATAAATTTGATCCACACCCTGGATCGGGGTTCACAACAGTTAACAATTGTCCAGGTCCAAGACCTCTACCACTGTTATTCATGGGAAATAGAACAAAAGAAACCCGTTGTCCAGGTCAGACATGACCTATACCACTACTACTATGGGAAATGAAAGATGTTCAGATTTTTCTGAGGATTTACAGATCCTCCAGTTAAAGTACAGGAGACAGTGTGTGTGTTAAATACAGCAGAAAAGACACACTGCTCAAAATTTAAAATAATGAATCATAGAATAGAGATGTAGAGTTTAGAAATGGCTATAATGATTGCAGTGAAGCTTTGGACTCCTTAAGTTTTATCAGAAATGGTTCTGAGTCTTCTTCTGGTTTTTGTCTGAAAAACAGAGTGTCGTCTGCTTGGCATCCAGGTTCAGAGATAGTGAAAAATGTAGTTGATGAAGTTCTTTTATGTCGTCGTGAATGTACAGAACTCTTCTTGAGTAAGCTTGAGTGTGTATGAGGTTCTGTGTCTTCTAAAACTTTTTCATCCACCATTATTTGCACTCATATGTGTCTCGTCGTGTCACATGGGTATCATTTCACCAACAAGGACTTCTTGTATTTATGGCATGAGCTCCAGCAAAAGAAATGATTTCTTTTTGTAGGTACGAGGCACGGTTCCCTGACATCCAACAACCTTCATTAAATAAATGACAGAGCATTAAAATATTCCTAATATGATCATTGGTTAGATTAAATAAATATAAATAAATTCAAACAGCTGTTTATGACTATCGATGAGTCAAGTGATCGGTAGGTCATCAACATCAGCATCGGTGGCTAGACATCGGTGTGTCCTGATCATTGACTCAGATGATCAGCATCTGTGAGTCATCTTTAGTGACTCAAATGATCAGCATCGGTGTGACATGATTAGTGACTCATTTGATCGGCATCAGCGAGACATATTCGGTGACTCAGATGATCAGCATCTGTGTGACATGATCAGTGACTCATTTGATCAGAATCGGCGAGACATCATCGGTGACTCAGATGATCAGCATCGGTGTGTCATGATCAGTGACTCATTTGATCAGCATCGATGAGACATCTTCGGTGACTCATTTGATCAGCATTGTTGAGACATCTTCGGTGACTCAAATGATCAGCATCGGTGTGACCATCTTCCTTTGATATGGATAGGTGCGACCATTGTCCTTTGATATGGATCGGTGCGACCATTGTCCTTTGATATGGATCGGTGCGACTGTTGTCCTTTGATATGGATTGGTGCGACCATTGTCCTTTGATATGGATCGGTGTGACCGTTCACTTAATAGAACACAAAGTGTCTGTTTGATCCAGAAGACTTCCAAAATACTTGAAAATCAATAATAGAGAGATAAAAACATGATCCAACCAATATAAACAGATTCACTAATATATTGTGATTATGTATATGAGAAATCCAACCGGATTAAGTAATCGATGATTTGTGATTTTTAAAATATCAATCATAGGAAGAATTCAACAATCCTACAGATGGCTCAACAATCTCCCCCTTTTTGATAATCACAAATCTTAACCATAAATAAAAATAATATATCATCAATAATAGTGACTAGGCATAATAAGAATAAAAACACAATGAGATATAAATCTCCCCCTGAATTTATGCCTTTAAATATTTATGCAAGCATTTCCATAGAAAGGTTCTCCCCCATAGATAAAAAAATCTCCCCTTTAGAGATGCATCTCCCCCATATATATACATATTTCTCCCCCTTTGGGATAATCAAAAAGGTGGGAAAATAGATGAAGAAGAGATTAAAATAAGATAGCAGAGAGAATAAAAAGAAAAGAGAACAAAGTTTATAAGGTACATCACAGTACAAACACAACAGGGTTCACCCTATCAACAACAACGCACAACTATTTATTGGGATGTAATGGGGCTTTGCCTTTGTCAGAAAGATCAATGGTTGGTAAGTTGGAAGGCTTGGAGGCAGGTTGAACTGGGCGAATTTGAAAAGGTGGTAAGTTGACTCGGGAAGGAGGATGAGTAGATACCACAGGGATTTGCTGTGAAGCAGTAGCAGCCGGTTGAGAAGATTGCTGAGGAACTGGTCGGAGTTGAGATAGAGCTTGAGCAACGGAGATCTGATTTGGAGCAACATCAGAGGAACTGAGAGGGTCAGTAGTAGGAAGCACAATGGCGGTGGCTTGTGCATTCAGATAAGGCTTCAAAAGATTTATGAAATTCTGAATAACTTTTGCACCATACTACATAGCCTTCTCAAAATCATCCTTATTCTCCATGAATCGTTCCAAGGTAGGAGTAAAATCTTGAAACTGACGAACTTGAGTCTTGAAAGCTTGAGTGACTGGAGGTAGTTTCAGATTATCACCCAACACTTTGAAATTAGCAGTCATCTCATGCTTTGTATAAATATTTGAAAAGTAATGGTCAACCTTTTCCTTGATCTCTCTCGGATCTTTAGTGGCATCTGTTGAATAGACTGTTATCATCTTATGAATGTGATCATTGTGCTCCTTAATCTTCCTCAACAAGTCCAAATCAATAACTTGTCTAATGGTGGCCAATTAATCATGCACAATCTGCCTTAGAGCCTCTATCTCATGAGTAGTGATCTTGGTTACTTTGGTTGTACTGGCTTGAGCAACTATCTGAGTTATCTCAGCTTTCAACATTCCCAGATCAGACTTCTTAATATGTTCAATCAGATTCCTCAACACTTCCATCATAGCAGAGATGGTTGATCTAAATTTTTTTGATAAAGAAACTACGTCAGATTGTAGATCCTTCCGAATCTGATTTAGAGAGGCTATGTGCCTGCTAATAAACTCACCAGTATTGGCCAGGTATGGTCTAATAGCATTTGAGATTTGTTCTCTGACTGTATCTCTCACAGCAGCAAGCAACTCAATTTTAAACTTACCAACATCAGACTGAGAGACAGTAGAACTAGTTAGTTGAACATCTGCAGCATCAACAACATGAGAAGACCTTGCCTCAACTGGTTGGCTTTCCTTCACACCCACAGCAGATTCTGATTCTTCCTCTTCCTCTTCAGAATACTCTAAAACCAAAACAGTAAAAATAGGGTAATCATCCCAGACAGCAGCACACAAAGTATATTTTGGTTTATGATAACTTGCTATTCCACTGATTTCTAGATAATCTCTCTTGCCATTAGTATTTGTTTCTGGTACAGTTTGATGTGTTTCTGTTGGAGGTACAGCAAGACCATCCACTGGTCGGTTATCACCATCACCATCATTATCATCATCATTATCATCATCATCATCATCATCTCCCTTCCCATTTCCATTATTCATAGAAACTTCACTATCAGATACTTCAGTGTCACAAGTTTCTTCATCACCAAGAACTGGTTCTGATTCAGGTAAGGGTAATGGTGGACTGGAAGATCCAAAGTCCACTCTTCTCTTAGGGCTCACAGTATCAGGATCACTCCTATCATCAGGAGGTGACATACTTCCTTCTTCTGTTTCAGCTTCTTCCATCCCTTGTTTACCAGACTCTTCAGTGTCCTTATTCCTTTCAACATCTACTTCTTCCTCATCAGCATAATGAATTGGCTCCTCATCTAATTTTAAACTAGGGTCTCTCAAACCCTTCGGCCTCTTTCCATGATCAATGGGATTGTAGGATTCATACAACTTGTCCTCATTAGAAACCCAACATTTCATCCATGGGTTCCAGTTTATTTTCATCCTTTTATAAATATCTTTGTATACACAAAAAGCACTATCAGATTCAGCTATCTCATCAGCTTCATCAACACATTCTATATTCTTTAACATAACAGAGATCATTTTGGAATAGAACAGGGTAGTGGATTTCTTAGAAGGTTTCACCATTCCAGCTATGTGCACCATTAGATATCTACACAAATTGATCTTCTCACGAGACTTTAGTAAAAACAATAGAAAAACATCCTGGTATCTTATAGCAGAAAAATCTCCTTTCCTGGGGCAAATTTGGTGCTGAATAAACTTAAAGAGAAGTCTACATTCACCATCCAACTCTGAGGCTGTGATTCTCCATGACTCTCTGTTTCCAGTCAAAAGTTCTAAAGCTAACTCATAAGAGAAGTATTCAGTGGTTGGAGGAATATTTCCAGCATAATCCTCATACCGACCCTCATGGGGTACATCTAAACATTCAGCCCATTGTTTAGAAGAAAATGATATTTTCTTTCCTTTCACTATAGAAGACATTCTGGCAGCCTCTACACCATCTAAAGGAATATACAGATTTATATAAAACTCATGCACTAGCTTTGGGTAGTATACACGAGTGTTATCTGAGAACCAGGCTTTCCATTCTTGCGATTCTAAAACTTGTAACAACAGTAACTTACTTGTCAAAAGCCAGGCGGAACTGACTTCCTTTTCTACAGCAACAATCCGAGTTTCCAGGTTCAGATTTACTGATCTTTGAGTGTTACTACTCGACTCTCCTCGAGCACTCTTGGAAGGTACAGGACTTTCTGATCCTTTGCTTGGTCTCTTTTGCTTATCCATTTGTAGATTCTGGGGAATGAAAAAGTTAGAAGGTTCAAAGTAGAGGAGAAGAGAGGATATAATCCTTGGCGATAAATGAAAGGTCGACGGTTTGGGGAATAGAAATAGCCGCGTGTCATTTATTTCATCATTTAGGGTTTCCATAATAAAGATAAAATTAATTAATTAATTACAACATAATAAAAAGTAATAGAAAGAAAGATTAGTTTGACAGATCAGTTTTATAGATCAGTTTCACAGATCAGTTTCACAGATCGGTTTCATAGATCAGTTTCACAGATCAGTTTCACATATCAGTTTCATAGATTAGTTTCACAGATCAGTTTCAGAGATCAGTTTCACAGATCGGTTTCACAGATCAGTTTCATAGATCAGTTTCACAAATTGGTTTCACAGATCAGTTTCACATATCAGTTTCATAGATCAGTTTCACAGATCGGTTTCACAGATCAGTTTCACAGATTGGTTTCACAGATCGGTTTCATAGATCGGTTTCACATATCGGTTTCACATATCGGTTTCACGGATAGGTTTCACAGATTGGTTTCACATATCGGTTTTAGAGATCCATCATACACAATTCTTGTTTAATAAAATTCATTCTTTCAGAACATAAAGGCATTGTAAAAATATCAACTAATTGATGTTCAGAACTAATAAATTCCAGAGAAATATCACCTTTCTGATAATGATCTCTTAGAAAGTGATTTCTGACATCAATGTGCTTAGTTCTAGAGTGAGACACAGGGTTCTTAGATATGTTGATCGCACTAGTGCTGTCACAGTTAATTGAAACATGTTTAAAATCAAATCCATAGTCCAATAAAGTGTGTTTCATCCACAGAATCTGTGCACAGCAACTACCAGCAGCTATATATTCTGCTTTAGTAGTAGACAATGCAACTGAGTTCTCTTTCTTACTACACCATGATACTAGGGAATTTCCAAGTAAATGACATGTTCTAAATGTTCTTTTTTCCTATCTAACTTACATCCAGAAAAGTTAGCATCTGAATAACTAGTTAGGTCAAATGATTGTCCTTTTGGATAAAACAAACTTAAATTCACAGTATACATAAGATATTTAAAAATCCTTTTAACATCCAGTTAGTGTGATTCTTTAGGATTAGCTTGAAATCTAGCACACATACACACACTAAACATAATATCCAGTCGACTATCAGTAAGATAAATTAAACTCCCAATCATACCTCTGTAATAGGTTTGATCAACTAGTTTCCCAGTTTCATCAACATCCAATTTATAGGTAGTACTCATAGGTATATCACATTCCATAATACTATCCAAACCAAAATGTTTTAATAAATCCTTAGTATATTTACTTTTATTTAGAATAATACCATCTTTGGTTTGAAAGATTTGAAATCCAAGAAAATACTTAAGCTCTCCCATTAAGCTCATTTCAAACTCATTTTTCATAACCTTTGAAAAATCAGAACATAAAGAATTTTTAGAAGATCCAAAAATAATATCATCAACATTGATTTGTACTATTAACACATATTTTGAAATCCTTTTTATAAAAAGAGTGGGGTTAGCTATTCCTTTCGTAAATCCTTTTGAAATAAGAAAGTTTGAAAGTCTTTCATACCAAGATCTTGGAGCTTGTTTTAAACCATATAAAACTTTAGAAAGTTTAAAAACATGATTTTGAAAATGTGGATTTGAGAAACCAGGTGGTTGTTCTACAAAAACATCTTCAACAATAAAACCATTTAAAAAAGATCTTTTCACATCCATTTTATATAACTTGAAATTCAGATGTGATGCATAAGCAAGTAAGATGTTAATAGCCTCTAATCTAGCTACAGGTGCAAAGGTTTCCTCATAGTCAATTCCTTCTTCATGATTGTAACCTTGTGCAACTAGCCTAGCTTTGTTTCTAATGATGTTTCCAGATTCATCAACTTTGTTTCTAAACAACCATTTTGTGCCTATGGTTATAGTGTCCTTAGGTATTTCTACTAATTTCCAAACTTTGTTTCTTTCAAATTGATTTAGTTCTTCTTGCATAACAATTACCCAAAATTCATCATTGATAGCATCATTAATATTTTTAGGTTCTAAATGTGAAAGAAAATCTTGATGTTCAACCTGATTTCTTAGAGAATCTCTAGTCTGTGTTCCTCTATCTAAATTACCTACAACAGCATCTAAAGGATGGTTCTTTAGAATCCTAGTTGGTCTAGAAAAGGTAGGGCTGGAGATTTCAGGTTCATCTACAGGTTGAGGTTCAATAGAAACAGGTTCTTGAAAATTTCCAAAACTGGATGTTTTAACTATAGGTCCACTGTCTTTATCATTAGGTTTCAAAACAGAGAGATCATCTTCAAGATTTTCAAGAGAGGTCTTAGGTTCATGTGGATCAGTTTCATCAAATTTGATGTGAACAGATTCTTCCACACATTTGGTTCTCTTATTGAAAACTCTATAGCCTTTACTAGAAATAGAGTAACCTAGGAAAATTCCTTCATCACTCTTGGATGTAAATTTGTCGAGATTGTCTTTAGTATTAAGAATAAAGACTTTGCAGCCAAAAACTCTGAAGTAGTTAACCTTAGGTTTCCAATGGTTGCACAACTCATAAGGGGTCCTCTTAAGAACAGATCTGATCAAGAATCTATTAATAACATAACAAGATGTATTGACAGCTTCAGCCCAAAAATACACAGGTAGGTCATACTCAATAAGCATAGTCCTAGCAATTTCTTGTAGGGTTCTATTCCTCCATTCAACTACACCATTCTGATGGGGTGTCCTAGGGGTAGAAAAATTGTGACTATAGCCACTATGTGAGTAGTAAGATTCAAACTCATGATTTTCAAACTCACGACCATGATCACTTCTCAATGTTTTAATTTTAAGTCCACTAAGGTTTTCTACAGACTTGGAATATTTTACAAAGAAACAACAAGCTTCACTTTTGTGAGCTAGAAAATATACCCAAGTATATCTAGAAAAGTCATCTACAAGAACATAGACATAGTGCTTACCATTTAAACTAGAAACACTAGAAGGTCCAAATAAATCCATGTGAACCAACTCGAGAGGATGAGAAGTTGACACTTATTTCTTTGATTTAAAAGAAACTTTATGTTGTTTTCCCTTTTGACAGGGATTACAAACTTTGTCTGCTAGAAATTCATGTTTGGGTAGGTCTCTAACTAAGTTCTTCCTAGAAAGTTTTCTAAGTGAATGCACATTGAGGTGTCCTAATCTTCTGTTACAAAGCCAATACTCTTTATGAAAAGCATTTAAACAAGTAATATTTTTCTTAGCTAAAAAATTAAAATCCACAGCATAAACAATTTCATTTCTTAAAGCAGAAAACACTAAAACATTTTTAAAATTAAAAACATTGCAAGAATCATTTTCACATTTAACATAAAAATCATCATCACATAACTGAGAAATACATAACAAATTGTATTTAAGTCCATCAACAAATAAAACTTTAGAAATTAATACTGAGTCAGTGTTACCAACCTGGCCTAATCCGATGATTTTCCCTTTAGAGTTATCACCAAAGGTGACAAACCCTCCATCAACTCTAACTAAGATTTTAAATCATGAGAAGTCTCCTGACATATGACTTGAACATCCACTGTCCAAATACCAATGCTTTCTACAAGATCTCTTTAAGCAGGTTCCCTACAAAACAAATTTAGATAGGAAATGATTTTGGTACCCAGATCTTCTTGGGTCCAGACAGGTTAGCCAATAAAACATTAGGTACCCAAATTTGTCTAATGGGTCTCAAAATATTTCTAGAGTCAACATATTTTGAAAGATAAACCTTATTATATCCATAACTATGAATATAATTAGTTGAAGCATATGAAGTTTCAGAACTAGCTACATTCTGTCCATATTTAGGAATGAATTTGGTTTTGGTAATTTTCCTTTGTCCAGGTTGGTATCCTATACCAGTAGTGTATCTAGGTGATATTTTCTTACCTAGATTTTGAGTAAGAGTATCTTTACCATTTGTAAATTTTTCTAAGTCTTTCTTAAGTTGCTCATTATATAATTTCAGTTTAGTGTTTCTTTAAGCAACTGAGCATTCTTTTCCATTTCAATATCAAGATCAGATTTATGTTTAACAGTTAAAGCATATTGTTTCTTTAAACCATTGTATCTATGTTTTGGATAATTATAGGTTTCTTCTAACATATCATAGTATTCAAATAGTTCATATTTTGACATGTTTTCTGAGTCAGAATCATCTTCAGTATAATATGAATTTAAAGCAGGAGTTTCAGATGTTACCTTAGAGGTGTTTGTCATAAAACACATGTTTGCCTTATTTATGTGTTCTGTTTCAGAAATTTCAGATTCAGTGGAGCTATCCTCAGAAGCACTCCAAGTATCCTTCATGGCTTTTTTAAACTTATTTTCCTGGTATTCATACATCTTCTTGTAATTCAACTTTGGACAGTCTGCTTTTATGTGTCCATTTCTTTTGCACTCGTAGCAGACAACGTCATCTGATTTGTCAGATTTCTTCCAATCCTTTTTCCAATGTCCCTTGTTGTCATACTTACCTTTATAATTTGATTTTCTGAAAAACTTCTTCTTCCTATGAAATTTCTTAAACCTTCTAGAAATGTGATCCATCTCAGCATCACTATCTGAAGCACTTTTACTGTCTTCCCAGCTTGAACTCTCATTTATAGCTTGGAGTTTCTCCTTATCCTTGTTCTTTGAAGTTGAAGATTTGAAAGCAACTGACTTCTTTCGAGGTTCATCTTCTTCTTCTTTGTTAACCTTGAGTTCCTCTTCATACATCATCAACTTTCCAATTAGTTCCTTGACTGGCAGTTCACCGATATCACATGAATCTATAATGGAGACAGAAGTTCATCTCCATCTTTCAGGTAGACATCTCAGAATTCTCATTATTTGTTCCTTTGATGGAACATCCTTTCCCAGAGAATCCATTGTAATGAAAATTTCATTAAACCTAATATACATGTCAGAAATGGGTTCATCAGGCTTCATCTTAAAATTATCATACTTAATAGTATAAGTATTCAATCTCATTTCCTTAACATTAGTTGTTCTTTCATGAGAAACCGCTAAGGTATCCCAAATTTCATAAGCAGTTTTACAAGCAGATATTCTATTAAATTCCTCATATCCTAAATCACAGTAAAAGGCATTTATAGAATTGCAATTATTATTGTAGGTAGCCTTAGTAGCTTCATTCCAAGTAGTTCTAACAGTAGTAGGAATTTTATATTCTGATTCTATAGCAGTCCAAATATCAAAACCCATGCTCTCTAAATGAATTTTCATCTTGATTTTCCACTGAGCATAGTTAGTGCTATTGAAAAATGGTGGTCTATTGGTAGAAACACCCTTTGATACCAATTGTTGGTCTGAGTGGATACTCAAGAGGGGGTGAATTGAGTTCCAATTAAAATTTTTGTTTTAAAAACTTTGTCTTAAAATCCCCCAAATAAAACACAGAATTAAATTGTGGTGAGTTTATATCAAAGTAAAGGTTCTTTTGGGTTCTCAAGGGATTGATTATTTCCCAGTTAATCAAAATAGAAGAGTTGATTAACTTTTGAAACTAACTTACTGATTTACAACTAATATAAACACTTGCGAGTTTAATTATCAAAGTGACTTTAAAACAGTTTTGGTTTTAAAGTAATTAGCAGGGGAATAAAAGAATAACTTTGAAAGATATAGCACATCAGATATAACCAAGAGGTTCAGTCTCAAGCCGAGACTTAGTCCTCTCAACAATTTATATAAATTTGATCCACACCCTGGATCGGGGTTCACAATAGTTAAAAACTGTCCAGGTCCAAGACCTCTACCACTGTTATTTGTGGGAAACAGAATAACAGTAACCAGCTGTCCAGGTCACACACGACCTCTATCACTACTACTGTGGGAAATGAAAGATGTAAAGAGTTTTCTGAGGATTTACAGATCCTCCAGTTAAAGTACAGGAGACAGTGTGTGTGTTAAATACAGCAGATAACACACACTGCTCAAAATGTAAAATAATGAATCACAGAGCAGTGATGTAGAGTTTAGAAATGGCTCTAGTGATTGCAGTGAAGCTTTGGACTCCTTAAGATTTATTAGAAATGGTTCTGAGTCTTCTTCTGGTTTTTTTCTGAAAAACAGAGTGTCGTCTGCTTGGCATCCAGGTTCAGAGATAGTGAAAAATGTAGTCGATGAAGTTCTTTTATGTCCTCATGAATGTAGAGAACTCTTCTTGAGTAATCTTGAGTGTGTATGAGGTTCTGTGTCTTCTGCAACTTTTTCATCCACCACTCTTTGCACTCATATGTGTCTCGTCATGTCACATGATTATTTTTGCACCAACAAGGACTTCTTGTATTTATGGCACGAGCTCCATCAAAAGAAATGATTTATTTTTGTAGGTACGAGGTGCGGTTCCCTGACATCCAAAAACCTTCATTAAATAAATGACAGAGCATTAAAATATTCCTAATATGACCGTTGGTTAGATTAAATAAAGAAAAAGAAATTCAAACAGCTATTTATCACTATCGGTGAGTCAAGTGATCGGTAGGTCATCAGCATTAGCATCGGTGGCTAGACATCGGTGTGTCCTGATCGGTGACTCAGATGATCAGCATCGGTGTGACATGATCAGTGACTCATTTGATTAGCATCGGTGAGACATCTTCGGTGACTCAGATGATCAGCATCGGTGTGACATGATCGGTGACTGATTTGATCAGCATCGGTGAGACATCTTCGGTGACTCAGATGATCAGCATCGGTGTGTCATGATCGGTGACTCATTTGATCAGCATCGGTGAGACATCTTTGGTGACTCATTTGATCAGCATCAGTGAGACATCTTCAGTGACTCAGATGACCAGCATCGGTGTGACCGTTGTCCTTTGATATGGATCAGTGTGACTGTTGTCCTTTTATATGGATCGGTTCGACCGTTGTCCTTTGATATGGATCGGTGTGACCGTTGTCCTTTGATATGGATCGGTGCGACCATTCACTTAACAGAACAAGAAGTGTCTGTTTGATCCAGAAGTCTTCCAGAATACTTGAAAATAAATAACAAAGAGATAAAAACATGATCCAACCAATATAAATAGATTCACTAAGAGATTTTGATTATGTATATGAGAAATCCAACCAGATTAAGTAATCGATGATTTGTGATTATTAAAACCGGAATCAAAGGAAGAATTCAACAATCTTCCAATGGGCTCAACAAAAAAGAATTTAATACAGAATCTTGGGGGTTGGGGTGTTATTCATGGGTTTGGGGTGGCTGTCCAATGGGGGGTTGGGGTGTCCGGGGGGATGGTATTTTCCTAGTGGATAGGGGTTTCTAGGTGGGTGGGGTGGTCCAGGAGTTTGGGGGGCTATCCAAGGGGGTGGGTGGTGTACAGGGGGTGGTGGGGGTTGTCCATTGGGGAGGGGGTGTCCAGGGGGATGGGGGTGTCTAGGTGGTGGGGTATTGTCGGGGAGGTGTTGGGGGTGTCCATGTGTGGGGGGGGGCATCCAGGGGGTGGTGGGGTGTTCAGGGGGGTGTGGGGGGGGGGATTTTCAGGGTGTTGTCCATGGGGGTGTCCAAGGGGATGGGCTTGTGTCAAGGGTGTTGGGGGGGGGGGGCTTTCCAGGGGGTGGGGTTGTGTCTAGGGGGTGGGGCGGTCTAGGGGGTTGGTGGGGGTGTCCAAGGCGGTGGGGTGGTGTCGAGGAGGGTGGGGGTGGTCGTCCATGGGTGGGGGTGTCTAGGTGGTGTCTATGAAGGGTGGGGTGTCATCTAGGGGTTAGTGGGGGTCCGGAGGGGGGGGGGGGTCGGGGGGCTGGTTAGGATGGGGGACTTTCCAGGGGGTTTTCAGGAGGGGTGGGGTGTCCAAGGGGTGGGGGTGTCTAGAGGGTGGGGGTGACCAGAGGGTTGGGTGATGTCCAAGGGGTGGGGGTGGTCCAGGGGGTTGGTGGGATTGTCCAAGGGGGTGGGGTGGTTTCGAGGGGTGGGGGTGGCTGTCCATAGGGGTGGTGGTGTCCAAGGGGTGCGGGAGGTGTCCAGGTAGTGGGGTGGTGTCTAGGAGGGGTGGGGGCATCCAGGGGTGGGGGCCTTCCAGGGGTTTGGGGGTTTTCCAGGTGGGGGGGGGTTGTCCAGGGTGGTGGGGGTGTCCAAGGGGGTGGGTGTCTGGGGGTATGGGTGTCCGGGGGGTGTCTAGGGGGTTGGGGGGGGGGGGCTTTCTAGGGGTGGGGGTTTCCATAGGGGTGGGGGTGTCCAGGGGTGTGGGGTGGTGTCCATGGGGGGTGGGGGTGGTCCAGTGGGTTTGTGGGGCTATCCAAGGGGGGTGGGGGTGGCTGTCAATGGGGGTGGGGTTTCCAGGGGTGGGGGATGTGTCCAGGTGGTGGGGTGGTGTCTAGAAGGGGTGGGGGCATCTAGGGGTGGGGGTAATTCCAGGGGTTAGGGGGTGTCATTGGGGTGGGGGTGGGGGTTTTCTAGGGTGGTGGAGGGGGTTCTAGATGGTGGGGTGGTGTCTAGTAGGGGTGAGGTTGTCGTTCAGGGGGATTGGTGGGTGTCCAGGGGGTGGGGGTGGGTGGGGGGCTATCCATGGGGGTGCCCTGGGGGGTGGTCTCACGTCCAGGTTCCTTTACACATACAAAAATGACACATGGATCATTCTCCTAAAGGATCAACACAATCCGAATGAATTTGGTCAGATTTTGGTACGTCAGTTGTTCCTTTCACTTAAAATTCTGTCCATTTTAAACAAAAGAGAGACACTTTGAGTTATACTGGTCACACCGTGCCTCGGATTGAGGTAGTGTTGACCCGTACATGTCACCAATACACCCACGGACCATTCTCCTAATGGATAAACATAATATGAATTCGTTTGGTCAGAGTTCTGTAGGTCAGTTGTTGTTTGCACTTAAAATTTTGTCCTTTTTAAACAAAAGAGAGACACATTGAGTGATATCGGCCACACCGTGACTCTAATTTAGGCGTGGTTGACTCATACACATCAAAAATGACCCATGAATTGTTCTCTTAATTTATCAACAGAATCCTAATTCTTTTTATTGGATTTCTGTACGTCATCTGTTGTTTTCACTTAAAATTCTATCCATTTTAAACAAAAGAGAGACAATTTGAGTGATACCGGTCACACCGTGCCTCATATTGGTGTGGGGTTGACTTTTATATTTCAATAAATCACCAATGGATCATTATATTAAAGGATAAACACAATACTAATTCGTTTGGTTGGATTTCCATAGGTCAGTTGTTGTTTTCACTTAAAATTTCGTTCTTTTTAAACAAAAGAGAGACACTTTGAGTGATACCGGCCACACCATGTCTCAGATTGAGGTTTGGTTGGCTTGTACATGTCAAAAATTACCCATGGATCATTCTCATAAAGGATCAACACAATCCGAATGTGTTTGGTTCGATTTTCATATGTCAGTTGTTGTTTTCACTTAAAATTCTGTGTATTTTAAACAAAAGAGAGACACTTTGAGTGATACTGGTCACACCATACCTTATATTGAGGTAGGGTTAACTCGTAAACATTACCAATTAACCCATGGATCTTCCTTATAAAGGATAAACACAATCCGAATGCATTTAATTGGATTTTTGTAGGTCAGTTGTTGTTTTCACTTAAAATTTTGTCCATTTTAAACAAAAGAGAGACACTTTGAGTGATTCTGGTCATACTGTGCCTCGGATTGATGCGTGCTTGACTTTTACACATCAAAAATGACCCATGGATCATTCTACTAAAGGATAAACATAGTAAAAATGATTTTAGTTGGATTTCCGTATGTCAGTTGTAGTTTTCACTTAAAATTATGTCCATTTTAAACAAAAGAGAGACATTTTGAGTGATAACGATCACACCGTGCCTCGGAATGAGGTGGGGTTGACTCATACACATCACAAATTCTCCCATAGACCATTCTTCTAAACTATATACATAATATTTTTGTGTTTTTTTAGATTTCTATAGGTCAGTTTTTGTTTTCACTTAAAATTTTGTCCATTTTAAACAAAAGACAGACACTTTGACTGATACCAGCCACACTATGCCTCAGATTGAGGCATGGTTGATGAATACATGTCAAAAATGACCCATGGATCATTATTATAAATAATCAACACAATAAAAATATGTTTGGTCATAATTTAGAATGTCAATTGTTGTTTTCACTTATAATTTTGTCCATTTTAAACAAAAGAGATACACTTTGTGTGATATCGATCACACCATGCCTCGGATTGAGGTGGGGTTGAAACTTACACATCACCAATTCACCCATGGATTTTTTTCCTAAAATATGAACACAATACTAATACGTTTGGTTTGATTTCCATAGGTCAGTTGTTGTTTTCACTTAAAATTTTGTCCATTTTAAATAAAAGAGAGACACTTTGAGTGATATCAGCCACACTGTGTCTTGGATTGAGGTTTGGTTGACTCGTAAATATCAAAAATGACCCATTTGGCCGTTCTAATAAAGTATCAGCACAATCTGAATGCGTTTGGTCGGATTTCCATACGTTAGTTGTTGTTTTCACTTAAAATTATGTTCATTTTAACAAAAGAGAGACACTTTGACTGATACCAGTCACATCGTGCCTCTAATTGAGGTGGGGTTGCCTCATACACATCTGAAACACACCAATGTATCGTTATCATAATGGATAAACACAATCCAAATGCGTTTGTTTGGATTTCCCTAGGCCAGTTGTTTTTTCACTTAAAATTTTGTCCATTTTAAACAAAACAGAGACACTTTGAGTGATACCGGCCACACCATGCCTCAAATTGAGGTGTGGTTGAATCGTACACATCACAAATGACCCATGCATCATTCTATTAAATTATCAACACAATCCAAATGTGCTTGGTTGGATTTCCATTTTTTAGTTGTTGTTTTCACTTACAGTTTTTTCCATTTTAAACAAAAGAGAGACACTTTAAGTGATACAGGTCACACCGTGCCTCATATTGAGGTGGTGTTGACTCATACACATCACCAATGCACCCATGGATCATTCTACAAAAGGATCAACACAATACGAATGCTTTCTATCAGATTTATGTAGATCAGATGTTGTTTTCACTTAAAATTTTGTCCATTTTAAACAAAAGAGAGACACTTTGAGTGATACCGGCCACACCGTGCCTTGGATTGAGGATTGGTTGACTCATACACATCAAAAATGACACATGGATTGTTATCCTAAAGGATCAACCCAATTTTAATGTGTATGGTTGGATTTTCATATGTCATTTGTTTTTTTCACTTAATATTTTGTCCATTTTAAACAAAAGAGAGACACGTTGAGTGATACCGGTCACACCGTGCCTCAGATAGAGGTGTGATTGACTCATACACATCATCAATGCACCCATGTATTGTTACCCTAAAGTATCAACACAATCCAAATGCTTTTTATCAGATATGAAAGTGTTTTAGAGATTTTACAGGTTTTTCTTATCTAAATCCCTAAGAAAAGTGGTTCATCATTCTTGCATGTTGCTGGTGCATTTCATATGTTAAAATGGGAGAATGAATCACTGGAGAAACAATGTTTTATATAATAACAATTACAATTTTCCTTCAAACATTTTCATACAACAAAGTTTCATCTTTTTATCTCCTTAACCCCTCTAAAAAATGACTGCCAATTGTACACATCCCCAAGTCAGATCTTCATGTTATTTGTATACAATATTCCATCATGTATGTGGCCCACTCGTTTCTGAACAAATCTATATTGTTTTGTGAGTGTGAGAATTTTCAGAAGTCATAGTAGTACTGAAAAATATAAAATTAAATAATTAATAAAAAAATAAATGAAATAGTTGTTGTTTTTGAAAATACATTTTTAGGGATGCTAGTTTGTTGATGAAAAACGATCTCTTTCATAAATTTACAAACATAATAACCACAATCATTATCATTTGTATGTTTTGGACACTGTAAAAAATTTGATCATTAAGATAATAAGTAGATTGTGTTGATATGTGTTTGGATTGTGAAATTTTATTATATATACCATGATATTTGTCCAGACGTAGTACTTCCTCACAACCTTAGGCTTTTCCCCTAACCTCATTCCTTTTTTACATGATAATGATACAATGCCCTATCATAATAGAATCCTCAATAATATACAATATAAATTATATTACTTGATGTTTATACCTAAAACGTAGGATATAGTGTCTTAATGATTCACAAACTATATCATGTGTGGACAGTTTGTTGGATATCCTTGCATTGAATCTAGAAAATAAGTCTTTGAAGTATCCAAGTTCACCAAAATTAGCAGCCAATGTTGCCTAAAAAACAAAAAGGAATAAGTAATAAAATAAGTGAAAATATAATTGATATGATTTAATCGTAGTGTTTTACCCCTGAATGGTTGGTATTAGGAATATTCTATCATCTGTAATCTTGATTTCAAATATTTTCAGCAAGTCGTTCACTATTTCATTCTTTTTTGATGGCTCTAATTTTGTTAGATGTGTTGATGTGGTATGAGGACTAATGAGTCTAAATTTTGTCTCGTGGGGAAATTCCTTCAACTGTTTTTCATATAATCATATGTCAATAATATAAAATAAATTTAGTTATAATTTTCACATTATATCAGCTTTTAGAAAATCAATTCATGAAAACACATCTCATTTATAAATTTACAATGTTGATGCCTAGCCAACCATTTTCAAGGATCTCATTTACATTTTCAGCAGAAATAAAATCTTGAGTTTTCTCTCTGTATATATTCTTTTCAAAAACCACTATATTACTACTACCACCTCTTTGATTCACATTCACACGAGCCTTCAATGATATTTAATTTGGATAGAGAACTTGTGGTGTTACTGTGCTTTCAGTAGCTCTTTGGGATCGGTTGGTCGATCCTTTAGATACTTTTGAGGAAACATTTCTAGTCACCCCCTTCCCTTTCTCCATCTATAATAACATTCATTCGTTCAGACCCCTTTTTCATTAATTGTTAAAGTTTTAGCTTGAAAAAAAGGAAATAAATACCACTTTGTTTACATGTACTCTTACAAGTTGTGATGGACATGAAATTTCTGTCCCAATAGCCTTTTCGAGTGTATGAATATCATCTTCACTAAGTGGAATAGGTAGCTCTACATTTGGATCATGAGCTATAGTAATCATCATATTCAGATGATCTTTTGGAGGTGTTCTATTATGCAGATTTTCCTAGGGGATGTTGAACATTGTATCCCTCGCTACAAGGTGATAGTTGGGTGTTGACAGATATAAATCACAGTCACTATCACCCTGTAGAAGATCAGTACATGAAAAGTATCAGTGTTTGTCTGATTCACATTTCATGGGATAAATTATTAGAATATTGATTAACAAGGCTAAGATAGCTCTTTGAGAGGAATGACTCGCCTCAAAGCTGGTGGGGGTGGAGCGGGATCTTCACGCCCTGGTTCTTCCTGAGTTGTGCATTCTCCTTGCTTCCCACCCATAAAAGTAGCTAGCAACTCTCTCTTCCATTGAAATCGTTCTTCAACAGTTTCTAGTGTTTCTCTCATTTGTTTCAATTTTTTCATCTCTATCATCTGTTTCTTTTTTTCTCTCAAAATATAATCAGGGTGTCACCCCAAACCCCACACCTCTGACATGACTGTATTGTTCTGGCCACTTCAAAGCTGTCGATAATAGGTCGGCATTCGCTACAGGAGTAGTTGATTCCTATGATTGTCATATATAGAACAATAACTAATTATTTTTATGTAATAGAAATTTAAAACAAATATTTTTATCGTCATGTCATACTTACAAATGTTTCCCACACATTTTGTGGGTTTTCATCTACTAGATTCCCTTCCTTATTCACACATGCCTCCTTCCATAACACATGATGTGGGATGGAAGTGTATTTGGTTTTAGACTCCTCAATCTACATATAAATATAGAAAGATAATTATGATGCTGTTTCTTGGAACCTAACAATATTACTATAAATTTAAAATACGTACCATTTTCTTTTCTAGTGAAGTGTACCCCATACTTGCTTTATGATAGGGGTATGTTGTTTTTTATTCACGTTCTTTATTTTTAGTACTGAGTTTCTGTTTCGAAAATGAAATATTGAAAATCAAAGTTATGAATACACGTATCCTCAAACAACGTATTATCACCCACAACGTACATGAAACATATCATCCCCACGACGACCAATAAATTCATCCCATGCTTCTTGGGATATTAGGTGAGCATAGACAAGGGGTGGGTGCAGGTTTATTTTACCTTTAGAATCTTTCTGGTGACATTTTGTTAGAATAGTGCGAAAACATCGATGAATCCTTTTTACAAGCCTTAGTATATAATTATTGTGTGAATCATCTACTATAAATGTACTATGCAAGAGATTGAGAAGATTAAGACACTATTTCATTATTTTATTTTCTAGTAAATTAGACAAATAATATCATAATGTTACCGTAATTTCTTCCCAAATCACAACCTTTAGCCCAGACACAACATGGTGCCATGAATATATGTCAATTGGAACACATTTCTGAGTGACAATTTCAATGTAACTACTAAACATAGCCTTTTTGGGATTCACATGTTGGCCTCATGCATTCTATCTGACATCAAATTTGATTCCTTTGATTTTCACCTTAAAAACGTTGGCTAACACCATCAAACTATGATGCACCTGTGTTTTAAGTGATGTCGGTCCTTCATCCCGACTATTTAATTGATATAAAAATCATCTATATGTTCATCTAAAATGGTATCAATGGCATGTTCTAATGGTTGTTGGAACTCAACACTAGGAGCAACAATAGGTTCAGAAAATTTTTGTTGCTCTGCACTGTGAGAATCTGCAACAAAAGCAGCAGCAGCAACAGTAGCAACATCTTGAGAGACTTGTTCAGCCTCGAGGTTAGGAGCACCAGACCATACAAGAGTAATTATCTTCAAGAGTGGTTGAACATTTAATTTAGATTACATAAATTCAGAAATAATAAGATAAAAACATGATATAAAAAGATCTATATTACAAAAAATATATATAACCTATTTATTCAAATCTCTTTCTTTTTTTTCAAAGGATGAATGGATTTTACACCTCTATCAATTATCCAAATCCCTTCATTGTGGTCTCCTATAACATACAAATCATTATCTACATTGGGACCGCTGTGAAATGATTACGACAACCCACTTACGATGTCATTATAAATTTTTTGTCTTTGTACCCTTCTTTACAAAAATCAACTTTCAAAAATCTCTATTCATCTATTTTAACATC
Organism: Viscum album; assembly: GCA_963277665.1. Lineage (NCBI taxonomy): Eukaryota > Viridiplantae > Streptophyta > Magnoliopsida > Santalales > Viscaceae > Viscum > Viscum album. The sequence goes on along the minus strand of OY728161.1, from coordinate 869,816,987 downwards.
ACTATTGTTATCAAAAAAAATTTATTGAAAAATCATAAATTGTAATGTCATATAATCCAAATCCCATATTTTTTTGATAATTCCAAATTATGACATATTTGCATAAATTGGATGTCTGTACTTACTACAAGAAACATGCATTGCTTTAGCCACAAGTGTAACTCCACTATTTTGCATTATAATATCTTCATCATGTTCATATGTATAGAATTTATAGCCATTAATTACATAACCATTGTAAGATAATACATACACACTTGGTCTGGTGTCTAGCCATCGAAGTCGTTCTGAAATTGAATTCAGATTTTATAACTCCTTAAAACTATGGTCCTAAAACCATCCTATAAACTAGTGATTATGTGTATTTGATATCCATTTCTAGCCCTGGATGGATTCAACTACCCTGAAATTTCATTGTGAGTTTCAATATATGGAGCAACCTCCAAACTGTTATGAAAAACATAATGGTGGGCCTGCTCCTGATCTGTAATACTGATTGTCACAACATCTCTTCCAGAAATTCCCTCACTATCAATGCATCCAATCTGACAAGATTTTGGGAGACCAATGCTTTCCACATCAGATATGTATTAGGTATAGAATTTAATAGCTTCCTCAACAGTATATCGCTCCAGTATACAACCCTCTGGATGACTTAGATTTTTGACATACCCTTTCAAAATCTTCATATACCCTTAAAAGGGGTACATCCATCTATAGTTCATAGGACCACAAAGGCGAATCTCTCTCACCAAGTGAATCATCAAATTAACCATCATATAAAATATTGTTGGCCGAGAGAACATTTCTAATTCCGATAATATGATGAAAATTTCTTTTTCCATAGCTAGAAATTTTGTTGAGTCTAAAACTTTGCTACATATAGCATTGAAAAAAAAACAAAGTTTGGTTAATGTATGAAGAAAATTCTTGGGAAAAATTCAACGCAAAGCTATAGGAATTAAATCATGCATCAAAACATGGTAGTCATGTGATTTCAAACCTTTTAACTTCAAATTATTCCTTAACACAATGTTCTTGATATTTGATGATTACCCCTCTTGAACCTTTACATCATTGAATAGGTTGGAAAACTGATATCTCTCCTCCCTAAAAAGAGTGTAAGCAGCTGGAGGAAGAAACATTAGATTTCCAACCTTCACGAGAGCCTGATATTCTCATATTCACATGTCAACCATGTCCAACCTTGCGTTAATTACATCCTTTGTTTTTTCAGGGTAATTTAGCAACTTTCCAATAACACAGTCACATAAATTTTTTTTCCACAAGCATCAAATCAAGAAAATGTCTGACGTACAAAAAATTCCACTATGGTATTTCAAAAAAACTGATCTCTTTTTCCAACCGATTTTCATAAGGGTTTTTGAAAATGGTTTTCCAAAAACAACATTCACATCTTTTACTTTCTCTAAAAGATGATCACCTATTAGTGGAGATGGTGTTTTGCGTTGTTTGAAACTTCCATTAAATGATGTCGTCCAATATCAGTACTTATGATAATGAGGTAGAAATCTACAATGTCCTAGAAACACAGATTTTGATGAATGTTTCAACCTAATTTATTTTTTATCTTCTTCACACATGGGGCACCCTTGATTTACTTTAATGCTATAGCCTAAAAAATTTCTATAAATAGGGAAATCATTTATCATCCCATGTAACATCGCTCTCAACGTAAGGTATTCACTTTTATAAGAATCATACAACATATCATCTGAATCCCACAATAACTTCAAATCCTCAATCAAAGGTGCCAAATAAACATAAATATCGTTACCTGGTTGTTTTAGTCCTGATATAAGAATAGATAACATGATGAATATTAAATTCATGCATAACCAGGGTGGCAAGATATAATTTACCAAAAAAACAGTCCACGTACAGTGAGTGCTGGTTTGAAAACCAAAATGATTCGCTCCATCTATAGATAATGCAAGATTAAGGTTTCTCGGATCTTTTCAAAATTGAGGATACTCATGATCAATTTTCTTCTATTGTAGAGATTCGGCTGGATGAAATAATTTCCCATATTTATTTCTTTTATCTGCATGCCACGACAATTGTCTTGTAGTTTCTTCACTTCCATAGAGACGCCTAAACCTTGGAATGATTGGAATGTACCTTACAAATTTTCTAGGACTGGATTCATCTTCCTTGTATCGAGAAGCACCACACATTGGGAATTCTGTAAGTGATGTTTTCACCTTCGAAACAATATACAGTATTTCGGGAAGGAATGTATTCTTTCAAAAATCATACCCATCGAGCATAGCATTCCTTTAGATTCATAGGTCTGGATTGGGATCTCATTATACTTCAAGAGCATGTCATTCAAGAGAGCAAGTAGTTCCGTAAAACTGCATCACTCTATCTGTTGCCTTCTTTCAATTTATACAACTTTAGTATAGCTGAAAATGTTGTATATTTTGTGCAACCAGCATACAATGGCATCTCGGCACAACTCTTTAACTTCTCAAAAAAATCGGCAATCACGGAGTTCATCTCCAATTGTCCTTGTCATTTCATCAATACGAACTTCATCATCATTGACATCTGTAATCACATCCTTCATACAGTCTTCTTCATTATCCATATTTTTATTCATATATGATGTTCCATAAAATTCACTTTTGTCCCATCCAGTAGCTAATTTCGCTTTTTTCTCCATGTTTATTCCAACATTTATAACTCTGATCTATTCCATGACATATCAAATGTTCTTCCAACTCCTCTAGAGTAATTAGTCTAGAATAGAAACAACATAAACACAAACAAAGGTTTGGACAAAGATCCTTTGCGTGATCCTTTGCAAACTTGATGAACTCTTTAAGTTCATTCTCATACTCTATTGTCAAACGATTAGCATGCATCCAATTTTTATTAATCTCCTCCCTATTTGAATCTCAAATATTAGTATTTATTGTTCAAATACACAAAACAAGACTTCAAAATACCAGAATAATCAAGAATGATACATCTACCACTCCTATGTCTCTGCCCTACATTCAATATCATCCTGCCTAATATTTTTGGTAAGCTCAAGTTACTTACTTTAAATCATAGGGGGTAATAACTTGTGTCATAGATGGTCTCCCATGTTATTCCATATGAAAATTTAAACAATTATTATTGACCTATCATCCCATTCAATCCCCATGAATGTCTAATTCCAAACTCCAACTTAACTCTCAACTAAATCTCCAATACCACACTATCATAACTCACCACCACTAGAAACTGCTTCTAAAATGGCAGTGAAAATAAGTGTAATTCATGGATCCTACCTTTAATAGTACATAGGTTAGAGACTAACATTGAGGGTATAATGTAAATAAATGGGTGGTGTTTCCATCATAAATCCCAAGAATAGAGATAAACCACCAATCAACTCCATATAATATAATATAAAACACAATCCATAATTCATGTGAATTTAATACATAAAACAGGTATCTAAAATAAAATATCAAAGTACCCATATGGATTCCAATCAGGTTACTCTATTCAATTTGTGGTGCATAAGAAATAATAAGAAAATATAATAAGTATATAATCACACATAAATCTTTCCTAAGGGTTTACACCAAACTAACACTGCAAACACCCATGTCAATTATTGCCTTTTTACTACCACCATCTATTAACCACTTCCATTATAATTCCATGAATAATCCCCAACAAATCACATAAGAATCCATATCAACATTACCAACTTCTCATTTCATTTAACATTATAATTTCGTGGATTTTTATTACCATATAAATTTCAATTGTTAACCATTTTAATGTAAAACCAATCTTTAAATCACTACCCACTATAATCCATTCATTAATCATTAATAACATTTATTCAATATTTATGCATTTATTAAACATAATTATTCCAATCATTATCATTTATAATTTATCAAAAAATAATTTATCATTTTCAACCCATCACCCATTACTATTTTCATTTATTCCAACCATATTCCATGCCAAAAGGAGACTATTACACCACCCAATAAAAACCAAAATTTCATGACAAAAAATACCAGTAAACACATTCTATAATCCATAAACCACTTATTTTCTGCTTAAATAGTCATATCATTGCTATCATAAGAACACAATAATCCATCCATCACTACCGTATTGATTACCACACCACATGCTCCCAACCACATCAATCAACCATCACCTTTATAACCATAGTGATAAATACCTCATACATAGTCTCATGAAAGGGAAAACATATAAGAAATTCACACTATAAACTCCCCCTTAAACATTATTTCATATTAAAGTAGAATTTATAGTTTAAATATAACACTTTAATTATAGATTTCCATACAACCAATTCATTACCTTCCTTAAGTGACTAGAAAATTATGAAAGGTGACTATAACATCTTATTAGTAGAAAGAAATTTTTTTCACAACATCAAGAATAAATCACATAGAAACAACACAAATAAATCCATAAATATATAATAAATATTAGGGAACTTCATAAATCACATGCAAAACTCCCTCTTCAAGTTAATTTCCTTTAGTGTAATTCATTATAATATTTAGGATAATCAATACTATACATCCAATGGAAACAAAATAACATGATAATTACAAAATTTACACATAATAAAGAGGTAGTAATTTCATGTCCACAAACTCTACTAAAGATTTAACAAATACTTCATAAGAACAAGAAGAATACCCAAATAAAACATGACTTAACACATGAGGATAATCTAAAAGGCCTATATATGACCATTAACCATTAAAACCATAACAAAAAAAACACAAAAACTGCATCATCATTGTTGTCACATACTTCCTAAGAAGAAAGTTCAATAAGATAATCAAGAAGAAGAGAAATGAAATTCTCCTAAGATTTTAAAGAGGCTGATCTCTTAAAATTTTGGAAAAAAACCAATCAAAGTGTGGCTAAAGATATCCATATATACATCAATAATCACCTAGGGTTCTAGGAAAGATTTTTAAATAAGAAACAATTTGATACAAGGACTAAATTTATAACAATTATATAAAATTAAAGGAGAATAATGTGAAAAAGGCCACCATTTCATAATACAAATCTGATCCAAAAACCATGGCATGTTATCCATTGAATCTATAGGGTCAAACCACATTAAAATTGATATTAATATAATAGGGTCCATGAAACAAACAATTCAACCTTTCCATGGAACTCAAACTATCTAGGATCACAGTGTGATCCTTAGCCTCCTCCCTCTAACTCTGAAAACCTTAAACCAAACCACGATGCAATAAAAAGTAGTATAGCGAAACCGAACTCAAATAAACACAACTTAGAAAATTACCACCCAGGTTTCCAGATCGTAGAAAGGAGAATCATTCTATAATACCCCTTATGGAAGATTAACCAAAAGGCTCATGTATGATGAACTTAACACAACTTAAGAACATCACACCGCATTACCACCCCTCACAGCACAACTAAGATCGCATAAGATAATCCAAAAAGGGAATATATCGGATTAATCCAGAGACATCCTTATATAAGAATGACCTAGTGATCTTTACACCATGACAAAACTACTTCATGTAGTAACCAAAATTACACTTCAAAACCTATCCAACAAAAATAAACCTAATAGGAGAAGTGGGATACTTACCTAGAGTAGGTCTCACCTGCGATGGAGGGAGAGTAGAAGCGTCGAGCGGTCAGGAAGCCTTCTACGCTACATCCATAGGAGAAGGCGTGACCTCCAGAGGGGGAGGTGCATGGGAGGATCTGACAACCATTGAAAAATGGAGGAGTAGGGTTCACAGGGAGTAGGGTCAAGTAGAGAGGAGGAGACGTAGGGTTTGCAGGGAGGAGGATCCATAGAATGGGTTAATGGGGGAGGATAAGGAGTAGGGTTAGGAGCGGAGGTCCGACAATGAGAAGATTAGGGGGGAGCAGAGTTGTCGCAAGGGTACAATAATGCGATAGCTTGAGGGCGCGATAAACAGAGGATACTGTGCACTCGATTATATAAAATATGGGACTACGGTTTTATTAATGTTAAAAAATGATGATAAAGGTACCATTATCAGTGCTAAAATTTTAGTGCTGATAAAGGGAGCATCTATCAATGATTTTTTAGCAGTGATAAAGGCTCTCTTTATCAGTGCTAAAAATCACTGATAAAGGGTACCCTTTGTAAGTGAAAAAAAAATTAGCGATGATAGAGGGATTCTATATCAGCGCTTTTCTAGCGCTGATACAAGGCTTCTTTATCGGTGCTGGAAAAGCAGTGACAAAGAATCCCTCTATCAGCACTTAAATTTTTGCATTGATAGATGGTTCCTTTATCAGTGCCTTTATCTTAGCATTGATAAATGTTGGTGCTTCCCTTGCCCGTTTTTATAGTAGTGAAGGTCTCCTTTGTTCTAGACTGACCCAGGGGAGTCAGCACTAGTGGGACTAGAGATTTTAAAGGCTACCACGTAGAATGTGAGGATCATCCTGGATGTCACGAACTAGATCTGGTTACCATCAAACCGACACCAAACCCAGACCGTTCCAATGCACGAAGGGCGTTCCCGATCCCCACGGGCTGGCACAAGTTCCTGGGTATCATAAAATTATGTTTGGGAATGATTTACCCATGTTTATAAACATTTAACAATAAACAAACTCAATAAAATGAATCTAGATTTTTCAACTAAAACCATCTTTTACAAAATTCATAGCTGAATTACATCTTTTAAAACAACTCAACAAGACTATAAAAATGATACAAAATCAAAATTAAATGGCCCAAGAACCCTCATGGAAAGGGGCACCGCCCTCAAGGCATCTTCATAAGACTTCACCACCAAGGACATGTTAGAAACCCGAACCACTGGAACTAAAAACTGTATCCAAACCAGAAACAACAAAATAACCAAATATACTTACACCCAAGGGTGTAAGTAGGCTGTGAGACAATGCCCAGTAGGATACCACCACTAAGAGATTACATGTGATAAACATTCAAAGGCAAAAATCTTGAAAGTTTTTATAAACAGAAAATCCTAGTTACAATTTCTAAAAGTTGAAACTAAAAAAACAGTTTTCAAGTGGTCTATCATTAAGAATCAAAACTTTTAAAAATAATGTCAACACTACTGAATTTTCCAGCCAACTATACAGTATGCCGATGGGAAGTTCATAGTAAATAATGAGCAAAAGAAATATGAAATAACCCCTAAGCACTAGCTCGTTCTGGGTGCTAGGTACCTCGTATCTCGGTGAGAGTAACAATAATAATATCGGTTCTCGTGCACGAGCCACTAGTAGGGAACATACCCATAACCTAGTGGTCCTCAATCATCATCATCATAGTTTAGTTAGAGTTGTAAGCGTCAATATTGTTAAGTGAAAGTAAGGCCAAACCCCATGGATTCACTAGCATACTAGTACACATCCAACCACCTAGATACCCAGGTTTTCCCCCTGAGCTCAGACAAGTTCAACAGGTAAATAAATGTACATCGCACATGAAATATCATTTTCACATCACAAGTTCACCAAACAGCCATCATGTATTCCACACAAGTCAAAAAAAATTCACTTTTTCATTCAAATGAATTTTGAAATCATACACACACCAAAAATAGCCCACAACACATTTTGCACATCTTTCACAATTCAACAAATCCATTAAAAATTTTATAAAATCTTTCCCAAGATTCTAAAAAACACATAACATCCCAATCACATGTTACATAATACCCTTTTCATAAACAAAGTCCATTTTTCACATCACACTCACGCAAAACGGTCCAAAAACACGTTTCACACCCACATACCAATTTCATAAATCACCTCGACAAATTAAAAAACATTACCAAACTATTTTCCAACATAAATGACCACATTATTTTTCAAAAAATTATTTTAGGAACATACTATCACCAAAACAGTAAATAATAAACCATTTCACATTTTGTGTAACTCATTAAATTATTTATAATTTTCATAAAACCAACCCAAGTGGTGCAACCAGGGTTTGCATACAAAACCCATTTCAAAAACCTAATTCAAGACCAAAACAATGCCAATAAAAATCTAAATCAGAATTGGAAGCCATAAAAACATTTAATAAACCACCCCTAAGTTTTATACAAATACCTCAAACAATACCACAAAAGGTACACATGAAAAACACATGTTTTCACAATTCATGTTCAAGAAGTAAAACATGGTTTCACACATTAAAACCATTCAAAAACCCCATTACAAGGCCAAAATGACATTAAGGCATTAAAAAAATATAATTTTAAGCACCTTTAAACACTAATAAATCACTTTCAAATGTTATAAAATACACCCAAATATTCCCCAAAGAGCCACGCATGAAAAGCACCCAATTCAAAGCGAAAATGGAACTACAAAATTAAACACTTAACTAAATCAATTACAGAAACAGTTTTTTCACCACACAAAACAGATTTGAAACATACTAAATTAATAATACAATCAAGCTAACTCATCATAAAATGGTTATACTTGGAATCACCTACCTTTTGAGTCAAAACCCTTGAATCTTGGTGTGAAACCTCAACCGCACCTCCACCGCACCACAAGGGTGTGAAAATCAACCCTAAACCATAATATTTCACCAAAAATACCCCAAATAAAACTCTAGGTATGATCCATAACTTCTGGACACTCCATAAATTTATGAAAGTGGGAGGAAACCCTAAAGAGAATGAAGGAATTGAAGCGAGAAACACATATCCAAAATAATCTTGAAGAAAACGACCCAAAATCCACAAGCATATGAATTTGAAAATATCCAACCATTAATGGGAGGTTATAACAAAGATTAGGAGATATTTTAGGAACTATAATGGGGGAAAATAGTAAAAATAGAATGAGTTATGAAAGGATCAATTTACCTCTCCAAATCTGGACGATTTCTGAAATCCATAGAAGTTTAGACCATTTTCGCGATCCTATAGAGCTCCAAATTGTTGGAAGAGGGGATGGGGGCGTGTATTAGGTAAGTGGTCTTGGGTGAGAGTTTGAATCACCGAAAAAATGAAAATATTGAAGGAGATATTAAAGAATTAAAATTTATTTTTAATGGAGAAAATGGGTTTTCGGCCAGGCCCAATTCCTTAAATATAAACTCATATCCACCATGATTATGGATATATAAATGGTCCAAATTAATATGGTGGTGTTAATATGTCAGGGGATGACAATTAGTAATTGGAATGGATGAAAAATGTTGAAAAATAAAGGAGTTATAAAGGAATAAAAATTTATTTATAAATCTCGAATTGGGCTCACGGTTTCGCCCAATTCATAAAAACTCACCCATTCCTCCATAAATGCTTGGGAAACCCTCAAAACAAAGCATGAATGGAAATTAAATGGAATTTAACTTTAAAATAAGTCATGTATGTGACAATTCTCCCCACCATGAAAACTTTCCGCCCTGGAATGTCACATCATGGCCAAAGCAACAACCAAACACAACTATGAAACCATGAGGTACTCTTTTGTCAGGTTTCACCCCCAAAGGCCAGAACACCTCCAGTGTTAAATTAAGGATTACTCTCACAACCAAAACATATACCATGTTCCGGATATTATCAATCACGTTCATACTTTATCCCAAAATAAAACCCCTCAAACACCATCCAAACAAGACTCAAGCAATTCACCCAAACAAACAATAACATTGAACAAGATTATAATTACCTTACTTTATCTAATCCATTGGTCACTCTCCAGTCTCAAAGTTTACCGAAGGAATATTTTGGTAGATAGATATCTCCAAAAAAGACTATCTACACCATTCTAAAATCAGGACACCAATAGGGGGAGGCCTGAAAGGACTCCCTGGTACATAGGGTAGACTTCTATTCAAAATTTCCGAAGGAACATACATGAGAATCAGAGTGGTTCTCCCCACCATAAGAACCAACCATCTTAACTGACTAGTATGGGTCGACACAAAAAAAACAAAAAAAAATTACAAGATTTGGGAAGGTTGCACAGTTAGTCCACACAGTTTGTGAAACCGTGAACTAATTGTGCTGATCAATATTACTGCATGGCGTCCAGGCATAGAGTCTCTCTTAATCATTCACAAACCATGTGCTCAGCCTATCTAGAAAAATTTTCAACCATTCTCCAAAGACTCAATGGAAACCAAAGGGGGGTGGGGAATTACATTGGGCGATGTCATGGGTATAAGGCCCTCCACCTATTTCCACCAAACGTTAAATAAAGAAGAAAGATAATGACACCATTGGTTTAAACACTTCCTATCTTTCATATTTAGGATAGGACTTTGTACAAGGGTTTAAATGACCCTGTTATTTCCCCTAACTACGAGCCATCTTCTCTTCGAGACCTATGGATGGAGCTCAAATGATTGATGCATCTTCGGCCTCGCAGTTAGTCTTTGGAAACCCACTGAATGAGAATTCTTCTTTCGGTGCCACCAACAACTACACTGCAATCCCAGATAAGTTTTCCAAACATAACAAAATAAAAACTCACTTCACCCTATCCTGATATTTCAATGAAACAAGGGCTATGAAGATGCACACACATCACACCTTGTTTCTTCAGGTGAGAAACAATAGAAGTAAAGAACACCTACACTCAACTTCCTCTAAAATGGATGATTTTGAAGTTTTTCCAAGGGAGACATTCACCCAACATAACAGGGACTCCCAGAGGATTTCATGACTTTCACCTATACGGTCAATCGAGCACATGACATCATAAAGCATCATCGAACATGACCATTGTGACTGATATAAACATTGCTTGGAGAGGAACCTTATACAACATCCCCAAACAACACAAAATTCTAGAAAGTGGCTAAAATATTCTATCGTGACCGTATTTCCCACACCGGTGGTTTAACATGAACTCATTTTTCATAGAAACTTTGAAGAACCCAAATGTCCTCTTAGACACCATCGAGAAACTCATCCACACTAACAACCCTAGACCACATCCACCTTCGATGAATCCAGAAACTTAATAAACTAATGTCTCTTTCAACCTTCCACGAGCACTCTCCTGTTACAAGAAGATCTAAAAAACCAGGAAAGGAAAGGGTGTAGACTCAATCTAAAAATCTCAAGAAAAATATTCCTTATATTGATCAACTGGAGGGTCTTCAAACGGAGAAACAATTCGGGTTGTACTTCAGTTGTGCACTAACCCTTAATGGTGTGTACCTTATCCAACGATTGAACCCAAGGACCCAACCAAGATGGTTAATCGGTCAAGATATTCCACAAACCAGATCCAAACACATTAAGGGAACCACCATAAAGGCGTCCCAAAACATTTTTCAAAAGAGACCACTAACTGTCCCTACAATAAAACATACCGACCATACTCAAACCCAAAACATAGTTCAAAAAGGAGGGGTTCGTAAACTCAAATCATCCCACAACATCAAAATTTTCAAAAACACATAATACACACCATCCCAAACTATTTTTCAATACATCATGTTTTTCATTAAAACCATTTCTTTGAAAAAAACGGTTCAGCGGTAAGCATATCCACCATTGGTACCCCATGGGCCTCACACGTGCATGCTTTGGTGGTGCACCGAGAACCCTCCTCATATCTGTTCCGACACTCATCCAGTCATGTCATCAACTATCCATCAACCCATATAACAACATGCATGTGGTGAATCACGAAAACACCAAAGGTTAAAACGAAGATTGTTTCCACTTTTCAAAACCAAAACGGTCAACCAACACATCCATTTTCACAAAACCACTAACCAGAAGATCAAAATCCCAATTCAAATCTTACTAAACATTTCATAAAGGCACATAAATTTATACTGGTGCTCACTTTCATGTTATTCACATCAATTTCATATCATCTTATCCCATTAAAACACCATTTTATTATTTAGAAAACTCTATTGGAAACAATTTTTCATAACCAACATTAGTATAGTTTCTACTTTTAAAAAGAGGTGTAAGCACACCCATTTCCATTTGAATATAATTCTGAAAATTCAGTTCCACCATTTCATAAATCAAACCATTCCTTCTTTATTTGAAAATCGTTTCACAAAAACTTTACACTTCTTAAAACCAAGTCACTTTAAAACCAAAGTTCCAAGATTTCAAAATTAAGGAACACAAGACAATGAGAGAGGAAACTAGTTTCAGTGGGTGACTTGGACACATGGTTGGAAGCCATATTCCAATCACTTCACTATCACAGAAAGTGTTCTAGGGAATATCCCCATCTCCACATGGCTTTCTAGGCCCTGTGAGCTCACTGAGACCATTAACCCAACTCTCTTTTCATTTCCCCTAACCACATTATACCAAGAAAACCAAAGGACTATGAAAGGTCCCAACTTCCCCTGGAGACCTGAATCCCATCATGAGGTGTGGTGATCAGCCACACTACTCATAATAGAAATTCGAAGTCCCAACATTCTTAACTTCAGACTATCCCTACTGTTCCCCAAATAACATGACTCAAAGAGAGCGAACCTCCTTTGATACCATTTTGTCACGAACCGGATCTGGTCACCATCAAACCAGCACCAAACCCACCTCGTACCAAGGCTCGAAGGGAATTCCCGATCCCCACGGGCTGGAACAAGTGCCCGAGTATCATAAAATGATGTTTGGGAACGATTTAACCAAGTTTATAAACATTAAACAACAAACAAACTCAATAAAACAAATCTGGATTTTTCAACTAAAACCATCTTTTACAAAATTCAGAACTGAATTACATATTTTAAAACAACTCAACAAGACTATAAAAAAGGTACAAAATCAAAATTAAACATCCCATGAACACTCATCGAAAGGGTCACCTCTCTCAAGCCGTCTCCACAAGACTTCACCACCAAGGACATGTTAGAAACCCGAACCACTGGAACTAAAAACTGTATCCAAACCTGAAACAAGAAAATGACCAAATCTACTTACACCCAAGGGTGTAAGTAGGGTGTAGGACAATTCCCAGTAGGATACCACCACTAAGAGATTCTATGTGATAAAAATTCAAAGACAAAAATCTTGCAAGTTTTCATAAACAGAAAATGAAAGTTACAATTTCTAAAAGTTGAAACTAAAAAAACAGTTTTCAAGTGGGATATCATTAAGAATCAACACTTTTAAAAATAATTTCAACACTAATGAATTTTACAGCCAACTATACAGTATGTCGACGGTAAGTACAAAGTAAATAATGAGCACAAGCAATAGGAAATAACCCCTAGGCACTAGCTCATTCTGGGTCCCAGGTACCTCGTATCTCAGTGAGAGTAACCCTCACAGTATCCGTTCTCATGCACGAGCCACTAGTAGGGAACATAGCCATAAACTAGTGGTCCCCAATCATCATCATCTTAGTTTAGTTATAGTTGTAAGCGTCGATCTTGCTAAGTGAAACTGAGGCCAAACCCCACGGATTAACTAGAATACTAGTAAAAGTCCACCGACCTAGATACCCGGGTTTTCCCCTTGAGCTCAGACAAGTACAATAGGTCAATAAATATACACTGCACATGAAATATCATTTTCACATCACAATTTCACCAAACAGCCATCATGTATTCCACACAAGTCAAAAAAATCCACTTTTTCATTCAAATGAATTTTGAAACCATACTCACACCAAAAATTACCCAAAACACATTTTGAACTTCTTTCACAATTCAACAAATCTGTTAAAAATTTTATAAAAACTTTTCCATGATTCTAAACAACACATAACAGCCCAATCACATGTTACATAATACCCTTTTCATAAACAAAGTCCATTTTTCACATCACACTCACGCAAAACAGCCCGAAAACACGTTTCACACCCACATCCCAATTTCATAAATCACCTCGACAAATTACAAAACATTACCAAACTATTTTACAACATAAATGACCACATTATGTTTCAAAAATTCATTTTAGGAACATACTATCAAAAAAATGATACATAAGCAACCATTTCACACTTTTTGTAACTCATTGAATTATTTATAATTTTCATAAAACCAACCCAAGAGGTGCAACCATGGTTTGCATATAAAACCAATTTCAAAAACCTAATTCAAGACCAAAACAATGCCAATAAAAATATAAATCAGAATTGGAATCCCTAAAAACATTTATTAAACCACCCCCAAGTTTTATAAAAATACCTCAAACAATACCACAAAAGGTACACATGAAAAACACATGTTTTCACAATTCATGTTTAAGAAGTACAACATGGTTTAACACATTAAAACCATTAAAAAACCCCATTACAAGGACAACATGACATTAAGGCATTAACAAACCAGAATTTGGAGCACCTTTCAACACTAATAAATAACTTTCACATGTTATAAAATACACCAAAATATTTCCCCAAGAGCCACGCATGAAAAGAACCCAATTCTAAGCAAAAATGCAACTACAAAATTAAACACTTAACTCACTCCATCACAAAAACAGTTTTTGCACCACCCAAAACAGATTTTAAACATAATAAATTAATAATCCAAGCAATCTAACTCATCATAAAATGGTTATACTTGGAATCACCTACCTTTTGAGTCAAAACCCTTGAATCTTGGTGTGAAACATCAACCGCACCTCCACCTCACCACAAGGATGTGAAAATGAACCCTAAACCATACTATTTCACCAAAAATACCCCAAATCAAACTCTAGGTATGAACCATAACTTCTGGACACTCCATAAATTTATGAAAGTGGGAGGAAACCCTAAAGAGAAAGAAGGAATTGAAGAGAGAAACACATACCCAAAATAATCTTGAAGAAAACGACCGAACATCCACCAGCATCTGAATTTTAAAACATCCATCCATTCATGGGAGGTTCTAAAAAATATTAGGAGATATTTTAGGAACTAGAATGTGGGAAAAAGTGTAAAAATGGAAGGAGTTATGAAAGGATCAATTTACCTCTCCAAATCTGGATGATTTTTGAAATCAAGTTACGTTTCGACGATTTTAGCGATTCTATCGAGCTCCAAATTGTGGGAGGAGGGAATGGGGGCGCACCATAGGTAAGTGGGCTCTGGTGAGTGTTGGAATCACCCAAAATGCGCAAATAGTGAAGGATATATTAAAGAATTAAATTTTATTTTTAATGCAGAAAATGGGCATTCGGGCAGGCCCAATTCCTAAAATAAAAACCCATATCCACCATGATAATGGATTTATAATTGTTCCAAATTAATATGGTGGTGTTAATATTTCAGGGGATGACAATTAGGAATTTTAATGGATGAAAATTTTTGAAAAATGAAGGAGTTATAAAGGAATCAAAATTTATTTTTAAATCTAGAATTGGGCTCACGGTTTGGCCCAATTCATAAAAACTCACCCATTCCTCCATAAATGCTTAGGAAACCCTCAAAACAAAGCATGAATGGAAATTAAATGGAATTTAACTTTAAAATAAGTCATGTATGTGTCAATTATCCCCACCATGAAAACTTTCTTCCCCAGAAAGTCACATCAAGGCCAAAGAAACAACCAAACACAACTATGAAACCAAGAGGTACTCTTTTGCCAGGTTTCACCTCCAAAGGCCAAAACACCTCCAGTGATCAATTAAGGATTACTCTCACAACTAAAACATATACCACTTTCCTTATATGATCAATCACATTCATACTTTATCCCAAAATAAAACTCCTCAAACACCATCCGAACAAGACTCAAGAAATTCACCCAAACGAACAATAACATTGAACAAGGTTACACTTAACTTACTTTAACTAATCCATTGGGCACTCTCTAGTCCCAAAGTTTACCCAAGGAAGATTTTGGTAGCTAGATAGCTCTGAACAAGACTATCTACACCAAGCCAAAATCAGGACCCCAATAGGGGGATGCCTGAACGAACTCCCTAGTACATAGGGTAGACTTCCATTCAAAATTCCTAAACGAACATACATGAGAATCATAGTGGTTCTCCACACCATAATAACCAACCATCTTAACCGACTATTATGGGTCAGAACAAAAAAACCCAATAAATTTCAAGATTTGGGATGGTCTCATGGTTAGTCCGCACAGTTTGTGAAACCGTGAACTAACTGTGCTGATAAATATTCCTGCATAGCTTCCAGGAACACAGTCTCTCTTAATCATACACAAACCATGTGCTCAGCCTGTCTAGGAAAATTTCTAACCATTCTCCAAAGAATCAATGGAAACCAAAGGGGAGGTGGGGAATGACATTGGGCAATCTCATGGGTATAAGTTCCTCCACCTATTTCCACCAAACGTGTAAAATAGAAGAAAGATAATGACACCATAGGTTTAAACACTTCCTATCTTTCATATTTAGGATAGGAATTTATAAAAGGGTTTAAATGACCCTGTGATTTCCCCTAACTACGATCCATCTTCTCTCCGAGACCTATGGCTAGAACTCAAATGATTGAAGCATCTTCGGCCTCATAGTTAGTCTTTGGAAACCCATTGAATGAGAATTCTTCTTTTCGTGCCACCAAAAACTACACCGCAATCCCAGATAAGTTTTCCAGACATAACAAATTCCAAACTCACTTTACCCTATCCTGATATTTCACTGAAACAGGGACTATGAAGATGCACACACATCAAACCTTGTTTCTTCAGGTGAGAAACAATATAATTAAAGAACACCTACACTCACCTTCCTCTAAAATGGAAGATTTTGAAGTTTTTACAAGGGATAAATTCACCCAACATAACAGGGACTCTCGGAGGAGTTCATGACTTTCACCTATACGGTCAATCGAGCACATGACATCATAAATCATCACTGAACATGACCATTGTGACTGATATAAACAATTCATAGAGAGGAACCTTATACAACATCCCCAAACAACACACAATTCTAGAAAGTGGATACAATATCCTATCGTGACCGTATTTCCCACACCGGTGGTTTAACATGAAATCATTTTTCATAGAAACTTTGAAGAATCCAAAGGTCCTCTTAGACACCATCGAGAAACTCATCCACACTAACAACCCTAGACCACATCCACCTTCGATGAATCATGAAACTTAAGAAACTAAGGTCTCTTTCAACCTTCCACAAGCACTCTCCTGTTACAAGAAGATCTAAAAAACCGGTAAAGGAATGGGTGTAGACTCAATCTAAAAAGATCAAGAAAAATATTCCTTGTATTGATCAACTGGAGGGTCTTCAAAAAACGAAAAAATATGGGTCGTACTTCAGTTGTGCACTAACCCTTAATGGGGTGTACCTTATCCAACGATTGAACCCAAGGACCCAACCAACATGGTTCATCGGTCAAGATATACCACAAACTAGATCCAAACACATGAAGGGAACCACCGTAAAGGCGTCCCAAATTTTTTTTCCAAAAGAGACCACTAACCGTCCCTACAACACAACTTACCGACCTTACTCAAACCCAAAACATTGTTCAAAAAGGAGGGGTTCTTTAACTCAAATCATCCCACAACATAAAAATTTTCAAAAACACATAATAAACACCGTCCCAATATATTTATCAAGACATTATGTTTTTCATTAAAACCATTTCTTTTAAAACAAATGGTTCAGCGGTAAGCGTATCCCCCATTGGTACCCCATGGGCCTCACACATGCATGTTTTGGCGCCACACCAAGAACCCTCCTCATATCCGTTCCGGAACTCATCCAATCATGTCGTCAACCATCTATCAACCCATATAAACACATGCATGTGGTCACTCACGAAAATACCAAAGGTTAAAAGAAATATTCTTTCCACTTTTCAAAACCAAAACAGTCAACCAACACATCCTTTTTCACAAAACCACTAACTAGAAGATCAAAATCCCAATTCAAATCTCACTAAACATTTCAGAAAGACACAACCATTTAGACAAGAACTCACTTTCATGTTATTCACATCAATTTCATATCATCTTATCCCATTAAAACACCCTTTTATTTTTTAGAAAACTCTATTGGAAACATTTTTTCAAAACAAACTTCAGTATACTTTCTACTTTTTAAAAAGAGGTGTAAGAACACCAGTTTCCATTTGAATATAATTCTGAAAATTTAGTTCCACCATTTCATAAATCAAACCATCCCATATTTATTTGAAAATAATTTCACAAAAACTTTACACTTCTTAAAACCAAGTCACTTTAAAAGAAAATTTCCAAGATTTCAAAATTAAGGAACACAAGACAATGAGAGAGGAAACTAGTTTTAGTGGGTGACTTGGACACATGGTTGGAAGCCATATTCCAATAACTTCACTATCACAGAGATTGTTCTAGGGAATATCCCCGGCTCCACATGGCTTGGCAGGCCCTGCGAGCTCATTGAGACCATTAACCCAACTCTCTTTTCATTTCCCCTAACCATCATTAAACCAAGAAAACCAAAGGACTATGAAAGGTCCTGACTTACCCTATAGACCTGAATCCCATCATGAGGTGTGGTGATCAGCCACACTACTCATAATTGAAATTCCAAGTCCCAACATTCCTAAGTCCAGACTATCCCGACTGTCCCCCAAATAACACGACTCAAAGAGAGTGAACCTCCTTTGATACCATTTTGTCATGAATCGGATCTGGTCACCATCAAACCGGCACAAAACCCAGCCCGTGCTAAGGCCCGAAGGGCATTCTAGATCCCCACGGGCAGGAACAAGTTCCAGGGTATCATAAAATGATGTTTTGGAACGATTTACCCATGTTTATAAACATTAAACACCAAACAAACTCTATAAAACAAATCTGGATTTTTTTAACTAAAACCATCTTTTACAAAATTCAGAACTAAATTACATCTTTTAAAAAAACTCAACAAGACTATAAAAAAGGTAAAAAATTAAAATTAAACATCCCAAGAACCCTCATGGAAAGGGGCACCGCCCTCAAGCCATCTCCACAAGACATCACCACCAAGGACATGTTAGAAACCCGAACCACTTGAACAAAAAACTGTATCCAAACCTGAAACAACAAAATAACCAAATCTACTCACACCCAACGGTGTCAATAGGGTGTGAGACAATGCCTAGTAGGATACCACCCCTATGGGATTCCATGTGATAAACATTCAAAGACAAAAATCTTACAAGTTTTCATAAACAAAAAATGCTAGTTATAATTTCTAAAAGTTGAAACTAAAAAAAACAGTTTTCAAGTGGGCTATCATTAAGAATAAACACTTTTAAAAATAATGTCAACACTACTGAATATTCCAGAAAACTATACCCTATGCCTACGGTAAGTAAAAAGTAAATAATGAGAACAATCAATATGAAATAACCACTAGGCACTAGCTCGTTCTGGGTCCCAGGTACCTCGTATCTCGGTGAGAGTAACCATCACAATATTCATTCTCGTGCATGAGCCACTAGTAGGGAACATAACCATAACCTATTGGTCCCCAATCATCATCATCATAGTTTAGTTAGAGTTGTAAGCATCAATATTGCTAAGTGAAACTGAGGCCAAACCCCATAGATTCACTAGCATACTAGTAAACGTCCACCCACCTAGATACCTCGGTTTTCCCCTTGAGCTCAAACAAGTGAAACAGGTCAATAAATATACACTGCGCATGAAATATCATTTTCACATCACAAGTTCACCAAACATCCATCATGTATTCCACACAAGTCAAAAAAATCAACTTTTTCATTCAAATGAATTTTAAAATCATTCTCACACCAAAAAATAGCCCACAACACATTTTCCACGTCTTTCACAATTCAACGAATCGGTTAAAAATTTTATAAAAACTTTTCCAAGATTCTAAACAACACATAACAACCCGATAACATGTTACATAATACCCTTTTCATAAAAAAGTCCATTTTTCACATCACACTCATGCAAAACAGCCCGAAAACACGTTTCACACCCACATCCCAATTTCATAAATCACATCAACAAATTAAAAAACATTACCAAACTGTTTTACAACATAAATGACCACATTATGTTTCAAAAATTCATTTTAGGAACATACTATCACCAAAACAGTACCTAATCATCCATTTCACACTTTGTGTAACTCATTAAATTATTTATAATTTTCATAAAACCAACCCAAGAGGTGCAACCATGGTTTGCATATAAAACCCATTTCAAAAACATAATTCAAGACCAAAACAATGCCAATAAAAATCTAAATCAGAATTGGCATCCCTAAAAACATTTATTAAACCACCCCAAGTTTTATACAAATACCTCAAACAATACCACAAAAGGTACACATGAAAAACACATGTTTTCACAATTCACGTTCAAGAAGTACACCATGGTTTCACACAATAAAACCATTCAAAAACCCCACTACAAGGCCAACATGACATTAAGGGATTAACAAACCAGAATTTTCAGCACCTTTAAACACTAATAAATCACTTTAACATGTTATAAAATACACACAAATATTTATCCAAGAGCCACGCATGAAAAGCACCCAATTATAAGAAAAAATGCAACTACAAAATTAAACACTTAACTCAATCCTTAAAAAAACAGTTTTCACACTACACAAAACAGATTTTAAACATACTAAATTAATAATCCAAGCAAGATAACTCATCATAAAATAGTTATGCTTGGAATCACTAACCTTTTGAGTCAAAACCCTTGAATCTTGGTGCGAAACCTCAACCGCACCTCCATCGCACCACAAGGATGTGAAAATGAACCCTAAACCATAATATTTCACCAAAAATACCCCAAATAAAACTCTAGGTATGAACCATAACTTCTGTACACTACATAAATTTATGAAAGTGGGAGGAAACCCTAATGAGAAGGAATGAATTGAAGAGAGAAACACATACCCAAAATAATCCAGAAGAAAACGACCCAAAATCCACCAGCATCTGAATTTTAAAACATCCAAACATTCGTGGGAGGATCGAAAAAATATTAAGAGATCTTTTAGGAACTATAATGGGTGAAAAAGTGTAAAATTAGAAGGAGTTATAAAAGGATCAATTTACCTCTCCAAATCTGGACGATTTCTGAAATCCAGAGACGTTTTGACCATTTTCGCGATTCTATCGAGCTCCAAATTGTGGTAGGAGGGAATGGGTCCGCGCCTTAGGTAAGTGGTCTCGGGGGAGAAGTAGAATCACCCAAAAAACACAAATAGTGAAGGAGATATTAAAGAATTAAAATTTATTTTTAATGAAAAAAATGGGCTTTCGGGCAGGCCCAATTCCTTAAATAAAATCCCATATCCACTATGATTATAGATTTATAAATGGTACAAATTAATATGGTTGTGTTAATATGTCAGGGGATGACAATTAGGAATTGGAATGGATGAAAAATGTTGAAAAATTAAGGAGTTATAAAGGAATCAAAATTTATTTTTAAATTTGGAATTGGGCTCACGGTTTGGCCCAATTCATAAAAACTCACCCATTCCTCCATAAATGCTTGGGAAACCCTCAAAACAAAGCATGAATGGAAATTCAATGGAATTTAACTTTAAAATAAGTCATGTATGTGAGACTGGAGCAGATAAAGACTACAAAGAGTAGGAATAAATCTTATGCCGACAGGAGACAAAGACCTCTGGAGTTCAAGGATGGTGACCATGTCTTTCAATGGGTCTCACCTTGACGAGGTTTTCGGAGATTTTTCTAGGGAGAAAAGTTATCTCCAAGTTTCATTCGACCCTTTCAGGTCCTCATCATGTTTGGAGAGGTGGAATACCACCTAGATCTTCCACCTTAGTTGCACCGGGTGCACGAGGTTTCCCACATATCCCAGCCGAGGAGATACGTGCACGACCAATCACACATCATTGACCACGGAGAGCTGGAGATCGACGATGGGTAGACATTTATAAAGGTTCAAGTGGATATTGATGATAGACTATAGTGGTTCCTTCATGGGTGGTCAATAACTTTGGTGCGTGTACATTGGAAGCACGAGAACCTCCTAGAGAGCACATGGGAGAGGTAGGCTCAGATACGTGCTCAGTACCCCCACTTGTTTCTTTTGTTTGAGTTGTGGATTTCAGGGACACAAAGCCCATATGTTGAGAGAATGTAAAGACCTGAAATTTCCATGTAATTTTTTTAATTATATGGGAATTTTACGAGTCTACAAAAATTTACGGCGTGTGATTCCGAGGCCTAGTGTGCCTGGAATGAATTTATAAACTTTTTTTAGGTACGTTAAGTAAATGTGCGACTGAGTTTTTGTAACTTTGAACCGGTGCTTAGAATTGAAATATGAGGACACCGTTGAACTCGTAGTGCTAGTATTTCTTTAAGGATACCTTCACCTCGACCGCAATAAGTCGAGGGTGTAAGTTAGTTTTTGTACTTTTTCGTGGAAATAAAAATAAAATAATATTTTATTTTATTTTTAGAATCTCATTTTTCAATGTTCTTTAGTGCGGACTAAACGAGCTAGAAAAACCCCAAATTTAAATCTATAGTGGTGGGGACCACCCAAACCCTTCTTAATTGGGGGGGGGGCTCTCAACACCCCATTAATTGATTTATCCCTTTTATTTGAGCCAAATTAATTGATTCAATTAATTATTCCAACTCCATTTGCACCAACGTAAATTATATAGCTTTAATTTCAAATACTAAGTAACAACATCATTGGAATTTTGGATTGTTCCTATTAAATGAACCTTATTAAATTCCATGATCGTTACTTACCCTCCCCCTCTCCAATTTATATGGAGCTTGGGGGGAGGGTTTGGCATGACTTTACCAAGCGAAGAAGCACTGGTAAAGTGTCGTGACGCCCGACACTAGGAGGACGGAGCCGGTTCCGGCGAGCAGTGACGAGCGACCCCGAACCACGAAACGAAGAATGAGGAACCAACCCCGAGCCTGGATTAGAAGAACCTTGTGGAGACACTGAACACTGATGTTCTTCAATGACTTCATCTACTTCCTCGTGGCTCCTCCTTCAGAACCTTCAAGGTAGGGGTGTGTTTTCGATTGATCATCGTTAATTTTTCCTCTCACATTGAATCACCTCCCTTGAGCCACTTTCTACCTCTCTAATGTGAAGGGTACGGTCCAAATAAACATGGAATGACCCCTTCGTGAATCTTTTGGTTCTTTTTGTGTTCTTCGTGATAGAGGAGGACGACAACCATCACTAGTGGAGCTCGGGAATGGTGGTCGGCACCATAGCAGGCCACATAGACGGCGACAGCGCAACCACGCCACCGGAGAAGGGTCGCACCCCGTCGGCTGCGGCAGAGCAAGGGTGGCGGCCATCAGAGGCTGGCCGCATGACAGGGAAGTGGCACACATTGGCGCCACCAGGCATGCAAGGGATGCAGCTCGTGCCGCGGTGGTAAAGGGAGGGTGGTAGACCATCAATATGTGGAGGTGGGGGTGCGCGACTCCCCCCCCCCCACATACAGCCAGGTTGGGCCATCAAACGCGGGTCAGGCTAGACCCAACTGGTCGGGCTGCCCCGGCAGGCCATGCCAGACCAAGTGGGTCGGGCCAGACCCAGACCAGCTTCGACCAATTTCAGCTCTTTTGGCCATAACTTTGGCACCGGGCGTCCGTTTGACGAACAGTCTATGACACCAAAAACCTAGGAGTGATAAGGTCCTGTTGGTATCCCTTACTTGAGTTTTGGATAATGTTGGTGTATGGATGGGTTGGATTGAGCACAAATCCAACCAGACCCTTGGGACTAAAAGGCTAATAAAATACATACCTGGTGTCTAATTGACACACCATCTGTTGCATTGAGACCCCTAATATGTGGCGGACCTTTGAGATACTTTTTCATGGGACTTTGTGGTAGTTGGAGTATCAACCTATGGCTTGAGGGGCATACCCTCTCGAAATCAAGAAATCTTAGTTCGAGAACCCAATAGCTAGATGTAACATGAGAAAAGGATCCTTTGTGGGTCTATATTTGAGGATTCCACATGAATATGCTCTAGGAATCCAGGTGGGTATACAGTACTAAGATCCTTTGTGGGTCTGATGATGTACTAGGATCTTGTGTGGGTCTACTGTACTTGGATCTTGTGTGGGTCTGACGATGTAGTAGGATCCTGTGTGGGTCTGCTATACTAGGATCTTGTGTGGGTATAATGATGTAAAGGGATCATGTGTGTGTCTGATGTCGTACCAGGATCTTGTGGGGGTCTGACGATGTACAAGGATCCTGTGTGGGTCTATTGTACTAGGATCTTTTCTGGGTCTGACGATGTACTAGGATCCTGTGTGGGTCTACTGTACTTGAATCCTATGTGGGTATAATGTTGTACTAGGATCTTGTGTGGTTATATTGTACTAGTATCCTGTGGGGGTCTGACGATGTACTAGTATCCTGTGTGGTTCAACTGTACTAGGATCCTGTGTGGGTCTAACTATGTACTAGGATCCTATGTGGGTCTGCTATACTAGGATCTTGTGTGGGCCTGATTATGTACTAGGATCCTCTGTGGGTCTGATGTCATACTAAGATCATGTGTGGGTCTGACGATGTACTACAATCTTATGTGGGTCAGATGATGATTTAGGATCTTATGTGGGTCTGCCTCTTAACGGAGTAAGTTGATCCAGTAGTTACATCTAGTCATCTTTACAATTGTACATAAGTTATTCTCTGTATGAGCTGAGTCCTTACATTTGTAGTGATACCTTTGTGGTATTCTTCTGTGTGGTGTACATGTGTGGTACTTTTCCTTGTGGTGTTACCTTGGTGGTATTCTTCTGTGTGGTGTACCTATGTGGTAATTACCTTCGTGGTATTCCTTCCTTTGTGGAATATTTGAGCTTTAGGCTTTTGAGTTGGACCCTGTGTTTCCTCATGATTGAGATTGGTATATTTGATAACTTTAGTATATGTATGGGCATATACCTAATTAAGGTTGTAAGATGATTTCATGCTTTGTGGTTTATCCTTTCTGGAATTGTGAGACCTTTAGGGTCTTGGAGTCCCTACTGAGTATCTTTATACTCACCCCTGCACAGGCTATGCCCGTACCTTATTGTGTTTGGTGCAGACAATGGACAACGCTGACTACGGATGACAGTACCAAGACCAGAGGTAGCTCATAGGTGGACTTAGATGAGGCCTACCACAAAGACTGTCTTTCTAGAGCTGTACATACCCTTCAGGTAGGATCCTTGGTGGGTGTTCCCAAG
Source organism: Viscum album (assembly GCA_963277665.1). Taxonomy (NCBI): domain Eukaryota; kingdom Viridiplantae; phylum Streptophyta; class Magnoliopsida; order Santalales; family Viscaceae; genus Viscum; species Viscum album. The sequence continues at coordinate 869,791,835 of OY728161.1, read as the reverse complement.
AGCTTTTCAATTTACTTGTACCTCCCAGTTTTACATGTACTTTCCAGTTTTCTTGTACTTTACAGTTGGGCATCTATTCTAGCCCCTTTTTCTTATTGTAATCACTCTTTTTTACTATTCAGATTACTCATGTTCGTATCTTGTTGTGTGCTTGGTTGTGTGTGTTTACAGGATATAAAGGCATTGCCTTCCCGGTTTTAGGGAAAACTTCTTTCGGTGCTAGTCACCAGCTCCTTGCCTACGGAAGGCGGGTAGGTACAGTTCTTGTGAACACCCACCAAAAATCCTACCTGAAGGGTAGGTACAGATCTCGAACAATCTTCTCTGCAGTATGCCACGTCAAAGTCCGCCTCCGATCTTCCTCTAGTCATTGTACTCTCATCTTCAGTCAGCACTATCCATCATCTGCACCAAACACAACATGGTGCGGGCATATCCCATGCATGGATGAGTATAACGATACTCAGTAGGGACCTCGAGATCCTCAAGGTATCACAATTCCACAAAGGATAAACCACAAAGCATGAAATCATCTGACAACCCTACTTTGGTATATGCCCATACATATACCTAAGTTATCAAATATACCCATCTCAATCATGAGGAAACACAGGGTCCAACTCAAAAGCCCAATGCTCAACTGTTCCATAAAGGAAGGAATACCACGAAGGTAAGTACCACATATGTACGCCACACAGAAGAATAAGACCAAGGTAACACCATGAAGGAAAGTACCACACGGGTACACCACACAGAAGAATACCACAAAGGTAGCAACACGAAGGTAAGGACTCATCTCATACCAGGTATAACTTTGTTATGATAGTAAAGATGACTGGATGTTACTATTGAATCATCTTAATCCGTTAAGAGGGAGACCCAAATAAGATATGAAATCATCGTTAGACCCACATAGGATTGAAGCACATCGTCAGACCCACATAAGATCCAAGTACGACATCAAACCCTCACAGGATCCTATTACCTCCTCAGACCCACACATAATCCTAGTACAGTAGACCCACACAGGATCCTAATACATCTTCAGACCTACACTGGATCTTAGTACAGTAAACCCACACATGATCCTAGTACATCGTCAGACCCACACATGATCTTAGTACAGTAGACCCACACCAGATCCTAGTACATCGTAAGACCCACACATGATCCTAGTATAGTATACCCACACCGGATCCTAGTACATCATCTGACCTAGTACAACACCAGACCCACACAAGATCATAGTACATCATCAGAACCACACATGATCCTACTACAGTAGACCCACAGAAGATCCTAGAACATCGTCAGACCCACACAGGATCCTAGTACGGCATCAGACCCACATAGGATCCTAGTACATCATCAGACCCACACAGGATCGTAGTACAACAGACCCACATAGGATCCTATTAGATCATCAGACCCACACAGGATCCTAGTACATTAAACCCACACAGGATCCGAGTATATCGTCAAACCCACACCAGATCATACTATGGTAGACCCACATGGATTCCTTGAGATGATCCATGTGGAATCCATAAATTCAAACCCACGAAGGATCCATTTATCATGTTACAGCCTGATACAGGGTTCCCACACTAAGATCACTTGATTTTGGGAAGGTACGCTCCTCATGCCATAGGTCGATACTCCAACTGCCATGAAGTCCCATGAAGAAGTATCCCAAAGTTCCACCACGTAATAGGGGTCTCAACACAACAGACGGTGCGTCAATCAGACACCTGGTCTGTAAATTATTGGACTTTTAGTCCCAAGGGCCCGGTTGGATTTGTGCTCGATCCAACCCGAACGTACCCAAAATTTATCCAAAACTCAAGTGGGGAATACCAAAATGATATCCTTGCTACATGGTTTCTGGAACCATAAAAAGTTTGTCAAATGGACGCTCGGTGCAAAAGTTATGGCCAAAAGAGCGGAAATGGGTTGAAGCTGGTCCGGGTCCAGTCTGACATGGTCGAACTGACCCGGCCCGACCCGCGCTCGGCAGCCCGGCCTGGGTGGCCCGGCTTGGCTGCCTGCAGGGGGATTCATGCGCCCCCACCTCTACTCACCGAATGGCCAAAGCAATTTGGTTTCCAGCAGCATACGGGACCCGTGGGTCCTGCTCGGTTCAACTCGGCCAACCGTAACAGTCGGACTCTTTGCCTATCGGCGGCGCATCCTACTCCACCCCTCCATGGCTAGTCAAATGCAGGCCACCCTCCCTTTGCCACCACAACACAAGTTTTGTCCCATGCTCACTGGGTGGCGCAGACGCGCACTGTTGCCCCATCGTTTAGCCAGACTCCATTGGCTGCCACCCTTGCTCTGCCACGACCAACGTGTTGTAGCCCTTCTCTGGCGGCATGGTTGCACCGCCACTATCTTCATGTTCGGTGGTAGTGACGGCTGTCGTTCCCAATCTAGACCAGTGACAGTTTCTTTCCTCCTCCATCAAAAAATTTTTCATGCAAATTCTGGGTCTGTACATTCTCCCCACATCAGTTTTTTCATTCTTGAAAGCCACAACTCAAACTAAGGAACAGGTGGGGGTACTAATAATGTAAATGAGGTGATCGCTTCCATGTGCTCTCCTAAAGGTTCTTGTGCTGCCAATGTACATGCACCAAAGGTATCAACCTCCCATGAAGGACCCACTCCTGTCAATCCTCAATCTCTATTGGAACCTCCGTAAAGGTTTCCCCATCGTCAATGTCCAGCTCACCATGGTCGATGATGTGTGATGGGTCATGTATGTATCTACTCTACTGGGATACGTGGAAAAAGTCGTGCACCTGGTGCAACTGAGGTGGAAGACCTAGGCAGTAAGCCACCTCGCCAACTCTGTTGAGGACCTCAAAGGGTCCAATGAACCTCAGAGATAAATTTCCACCCCGACTAAATCTCCACAAACCTCATCGAGGTGAGACCCATAGAAAGACAAGGTAACCATCCTCGAACTCCAAAGGTCTCCCTCTCCTATCGGCATAAGACTTATTCCTCCTCTGTGCAGTCTTCATCCTCTCCTAGATGATTCTCACCTTCTTCGTGGTAGCACATACCATCTTTGGTCCCACTAGTGCTGACTCCCCTGGGTCATTCCATCACAAAAAAGACCTACAAGGTCATCCATACAGGGCCTCAAAAGGTACCATCCCAATGGTGGAGTGATATCTGTTGTTGTATGCAAATTCCACCAAAAGAAATTGATCCTCCCAAATGTGACCGAAGTCGAGGACACAATCATATAGCATGTCCTCGAGGGTCTGAATGGTCTGCTCAGTCTGGTCATCCGTCAGAGGATGGAAGGTGGTTCTCAAACGAAGGTGCGTCCCAAAAGCCTCCTGTAACCCCAACTATAGTCGGGAAGTAAAACATGCATCACAATCAGAGAAAATCGTCGAGGGTACTCCATGTATCCGCACAATCTCTTGCATATAGAGGCATCACAAGCTCTCTACCGAACCCTACTCTCTGATCGGTAAGAAGTAGGCCGACTTAGTGAGTCTGTCGACAATCACCCATATATAATCCTGACCTATGGATTTATGTGGAAGTCCTATCATGAAGTATATGGATATCTCATCCCAATTCCACTATGGGACCTCTAAATGATGAACTAAGCCTAATAGTACCTGATTCTCCGCCTTCACATAATGATAAGTGAGGCACCGAGAGACAAACTCTGCTACTAATATCTTCATTCCTAGCCACTAGTGCTATCTTTGGAGGACCTGGTACATCTTCAATGCTATTGTTCGTACTGCTAGAGGGGACATATGGAACTACCTCAACACTTCTTAATAAAGATACATGGGCACAATGGTATGTCCTCTGAAAATGGTAGTGTGATCACCACCTTCCAAAAATCCATCAGGTGCATGTCTGGTGGATATCTGAGCATGTGGAACCTCATAGTCAGTGTCCCCACACTGTATCTCCCTAACACGATGTGCCTCCCTGACTCGCAGTCAGTTTCCACCTCCGAGCTACCTCCAGTCTTGGTACTATTTTCCTCCCTACTGAGTATCTTTATACTCACCCCTGCACGGGCTACACCCTCACCTTGTTGTGTTTTGTGCAGCTGACAGACAACACAGATTGAGGAAAAGAGTACCAGGACTGCAGGTAGATCAAAGGTCGACATTAGATGAGGCGTACAATAGAGATGGTCATTTGAGAGTTGTACCTACCCTTCAGGTAGGATCCTTGGTGAGTTTTTACAAGATTTGTTTCATTTTACTTGATCTTTTTAGTTTCCTTGTACTTTACAATTGGGCTTGTATTTTAGCCCCTTTTTTACTTTCTGTACACACTGTTTTCACTATATAGTATACTTTGTGCTTGTATCCAACTTTGTGCTTGGTTGTGTGAGTTTATAGGTTATAAAGGCAATGATTTCCCAGTTTTAGGGAATACGCCTTTCTGTGCTAGTCACCAGCCCCTGGCCCATGGAAGGCGAGCTTGGGGTAGTCGCGACAAGGGACCTAGGGGATGGGTCATGACATATGCAGCTCTTATGATTCATTTAAGGGTAGATGGTTACCTGTAAAATTGTATTGTAAATAATGTGTTACCTTTATGTAACCCATAAAATTTTGGTGTTACCGATAACAAATGTTGAAACTACCCTTATGGAGCTCATGATACCAATACATGAAGCCCTACTTACCCTTATATAGTGGTAGGTTACCCATACGTATCTTTGTTTCACACTTAAATAACCTTTATAAAATCAAGTATATCAATATGTATCCTAAATATACCCTTACGCAGGATGAGGGTTTCTCATCTGGCCTTTATGCAATAATGGTTTTCCCTTATACAATACATAGAATTCTTTTTTACTCAGATAGATTGTCTCAAATACCCTTCAAAAAATAATATAAAAATAGATTTACCATTACACTACTCCTCAAAAAACTACCTACATAAGGGTAGGGTGAACTTAACCTTATGTAGGCCTTATTTCATGTTTATAAGTAAATATATTTAATTTTTACAAAATGAGATTATAAAATTTAAACAAAGAAGGTTTAAAAGAACATTTTAAAAAATGTTCATAATATGATACCAACTATATGTTTTATCACTAATTTAAATATATAAGAGTTAAGAATTGAAGGATTGATTATAGGAGATTGGGGTTTCATTTTTATGTATGGGAGTAAAGGAGTTTCTATATAAATAACATTGATAAAATAAGTACTTCAATATATTATAAATTTTAATAAAATAAATGTATTTTATATCTCATTTTGTGATCATGAGAATATCTTACAAACTTTTTTTTGAATAAATGATTTGATTATTTTTTATACACATGGTTTATAATTTTTCCAACTATAAAACATCATGAAAAAGAGTTTATGATATAATCATTTTTATTTGGGATAAAAAATATATCCTACAATATGAAGGAATATGATTTCAAAATATTTGGTATAGTTTTATTTTCTGTTAATTTTATATACAAATAAAATACCTTATATGATATGGAAATAGTAATTTTTTTGTTAAGTATTCAAACCAAAAGAGAAAATGTGTTATTTCCAAAAACACAAAGTAGGTTTGTCTATATTATCTTGATATCCAAATAATTATATACTTTTTAAGAGGCTAGTGGGTGTATGTTTAGACATTAGAAGTTCAACTCTAATAATTAAAAGATTTTTCCATTCAAATTTCAATGTGAATTTCACTTGATATCCTAAAACATTAGAAATGGAGATAAATGAGAAATATAAAAATTATATTATTTAACATGGAAAAGTGAATTTCAATTAATATCTTATGTTTTAGGATGTGTTGTAAAAATTACGTTATTTACCTATATATTTCATTGAATTTTTTTTAGAAAAAGTTTTCATGGCTGGTGATGATGCACTTATAAAAGATCAAAGTAGAAAATGGGGTTGTTATCATTGTATCTTAAGATATTTTAGAGATAAAGAGTTTGACAAATTTTATGAATTTGAGCATTAGGAATATGAATCATAAGTATCACCATTATTCAAACTAACTTACTTCAAAAATGTTACTCAATAATGATTTTTTAGTGGGAGGATTTTATTACATGATCCCAATAGATTGTGATACGAATTACATATGGTTGAAATAAGTTAACAAAGCCCCAAAAATAAAAAACATAATGCTGATTTGGTAGTCTATCATATATGATTCGATATAAAGGTTCTTATATATGGTTTTGATAAGTATTCTTTAAATATTATAAGAATATAAAATATTTTATACAAAAAAGGAAATTTACAATTTATTATTAATTTATACATTTCATGAAGTTTAATGATAATTTACCTCTCCATATATGACTTTAAATTATCCTTAACCAGAGTTCATCACGAATTATTCAATTTTATTGTGAATTGTTAAGGTGAGAATGAGTATAATTGTTGTATCAGGATGTGAAATATCCTCATGTGGAAAAAAAGTTGTGTCAGATGACCCAAGAAGTTTACCACATGACTATCATACACTATGTTTTTGGTATCATAGGGATGAATTGTTCATATATAGAGTCCCACTACCAGAATATGGCAAGATACATAGCAAGTGAACCACCATACTTTGATACCATTCTTATACAATCCTTGAGTCTTTATAAATACCGCAATACTTGTAGCTTATAGTCATTGGGTGGTATATTACATTGGTACTAGATACAAGAGACCATGACCCAAAGGTTTTGTAGTTAAGTGTCTTGGATAACTATATACATACTTGAATATCATATTTCATTTAAAAAATCAAAATACATCATAGTATTTTTTTTGATAACACTATTATTACCTTTAGAATATTGCTAAAAATCATTCAAAATACACGTACTAACATCTTGGGAAAAGGAAACATGAGAAATGGGTGAGCTCAGAGTCTTAGTAAGTGTATTGTTACAACAAAATATAATATGGAATGAATAATATGGAAATAATATATGATGATAAAATAATGACATAAAAATAATCACATGAGTTGTAAAATTGTCATTTGATTTAATATCCATTAAGATAATCACATTGATATAAAAAACTAATTTTATAATGATGGAACTCATAATTCTGTACATCTAAAACCAACTAGCAAGGCCTTGTGCAAGGAAATATTAAATAAATGGGTAAGTTTTCATGAAAATACCCAATCTAGATTGTATCATATGTTCTACTGATGTATCGATATGCTATGTAATTTTGGACCCCATCAATCACATAATAATTTAAAATAATTCTTCTTATGAATAAATATTATAACTTAATCAACATGTCTTAAAAGTCAATAACGGTCTATATTGGAAGAAATAGAAAATTGAATATCAATACATTCCCTAGTCCAACTGATCATAAAACACAAAAATAAATATGGTGGATGGTATCATTATAATATATCCTCGTTATAATATTCCACAACTGATATCAAAATAGATATAAATATCTTCAAAATATCTGTAGAAATTTTCTTGAGGTATATACACATTTCACTTAAAAATCATTTATTTAAATTCTAAAATACTTTCCAAATATTAAGGAAAATATTTTATAGTGAAGGAAAATTTTCAAATTTTAAATAAATATTCAAATTAATGAGTGTTCATGATGGTGGTAAATTTCATTCATGACGTATAATTTTGACATAGCATCTTTTGGTGGCTGAAATTTCAAGTAGGTGAATTCCCCCTATTTAATGTTGGTTAAAGGTTAATGTTGATGGAGTGGATTCAAGTGCATTGAGACCCTTCAGTTGTGGTGGTGACTTCTAAACTCCCTGGGACTTCGTTAAAGGTTGTTTCTATTATCACATTGGAATTATATATGCTATTGAGGCTGAAATTTGGGTTATTATCAAGGTAATTAGGTATGTTGTCTAGTTTGGGTGGTGGCCATTGTAGGTTGAATCAGATTCTACCTTGGTTTTGGATCTTCTTAAAACACTATCAAGAAATGTTCCTTGGAGAATGTTGTATCCTTGGATAAAGTGTCTCTATCTTGAATAGTCTCTTGACCTTGATTTTTCACTTGCTTACAGGGAAGCGAATCAGGTCGATGATGCTTTGTCCAAGAGAGATTTCTTGGAAACAAGCTCTTGGTAGTCTTTTGCGATGTCAGACTTCACTTTAGAATTGGTTGAAGTGGATGCACGTGGTCATTTTTAAACCCATAATGGTTAATACTTTGTGTAATATATCTTAGTTGACTTTAATTTTCTAACAAAAAATTTTTAGGAACAGGCATTCCTGACACTTTAACCTTTTTATTAAAAAACATTTCTTTATGACTTTTATAATAAAATCAAAAAGTACCTCATTCAGAAAATAAAAATGAAGATTCCATTAAAGAAATCATACATGGGAAAAATTTTATTTAATAAATCATTTAATAATGTTAATATCATTCATTTAAATATTTTAAGTAAAATATGGTCAAGGAATAACAAGATTTCTAACTGTGTAGAAAAAAAGTTTGTTTTCCTTTAAAACACTATTTTTTATATTGCGTAATTAAAGAGATAAAATTAAATAAATAATTTTAATTTAAATAAATAACTAGAGGATAAGAAAATTTATTAGGTTTAAAATTTAAAGATTAAATAATTGCCCAAATAAGTGACTTAAACAAAAATAATCCCAAACAATGATGAGATTGTGAAATAATCACCTTCCTCCGGTTCAACTTCCTCCATACGTATTCGAACCTCTTGCATAATAAATGTATATTTTTTTATAAAAATATTTTAGAATAATAAACATAGATATCATACCATATATAATTTAATTAAAACCATATATCACCTGTTTACTAGCAATCTAGTATTACAATCACTATTCTGTGAAATAACTTCTTTATTTTACAAGTTTGTTTTTGATTTGTAGTTTCGGTCCATGTAGTTTGATCATGGTTACATAATATCCACAATGTTAAAAATGATATAATTATAATATATATTTATTATATATGTATTTATATAAATAAATAAAAGTTATAATATAGACAATTAAATTACACCTTTCAAGGAGACTTTAGGTCGTACGTATGCATGATTGTTGTTTTGATTTTTCTATCGATGAAAAAAGGCATAATAATACAAATTAACCATACATATAAATTATTAAATACAATATATTCATTAAATTTATCCTTATTATAATCCATGAAAAAATATAATAAAAAATATCATATCTTTTTGAGGTGGTGGTAGTCCACACATACACATGAGAGATGTTATCATCTTCCAACAAATTGGAAAGTAAGAAGGTAGGTGTAATATTATGATTATAGATGTATAATTATTAAATAAATATAATATATATATATATATATATATATTAAATAAATAATTATATCCATTCATGATAGGAGGTAATGGAAAATTAATCACATTAGATCATGGGGAGGTAGTCCACCGTGAACACGATTGAGGGTTTTATTTCCAATTTGATGGAAGAGGAGACGAATATGGGTTATTACATTAACATAATAAAATATAATTATACTAAATAGAATGTTGTTACTATTTCATCATTTTTTATGAATATTGGATGGTGGAATAAGAAGAAATAAAGTGAAAATTTATGGTTAATAAGTATACCTCTTCTTTGGATAAACACTTTACGTTTATATGAAAAACCTTCCCAAAGAAAATTTCAAATCAAAAAATGGATTCTATATCATGTTTAGGGATGTAAGGAATGGATTTGGTAAGTTATTTTATAAACAAAAAGGCTATATAATGGTTTATAAGAGAGAATAGGGTGTGCTCATTTATAAGCAAGGGAGATATCCCACATAGGATTTTTGAAAAGAATCAAATAATTTAATTAACTATTCACAAAAAAAATCACCAAAATGGACTATTATGGATACTTAGATGTGATAAAATAAAAATATTTCCATATAATATAAATCATATAAGTTATTAGGTAATTTTAACACTTATATTTTAAGTTTAACACATGGTAAATTGGTTTTAACCTTAACCGAGGAAACATATTTTTACTTTTTTAATTATTCATTGTAAAAAAATGAACCTATTATATAATATTAATTACTCTTATTAAAAATATTAAATCCATTTTATTAAATCAAATTTATTTAATTTTTCTAATTTTATATTAAATTTAACATGCAATCATGAAAAAAGCAGTTTTCCAAGGAAAATGTTTTCATTAGTGTAAACAAATTATCATAATTCATCCCAAAATTGATTCAAATGACATAAATAGGATTAATAATAATATAAAAGAACAAATTTTACTTTTATAAATATTTTAATACAAAATTTTACGTGGTAAATGATTTATATGAAAAAAAGTTTTTCAAAAAATCAGTGTTTTTTCACTATTCATCGAACAATTAATTTTTTCAGAAAATTCCAAAAATTAACCTTAAGATAATTTTTAAATGCTTATTTTAAAAAGTAATTTAATTTTAGAAAATATATTTTCTATATTTATAAAAAGTTAATTTCAAAATAAGTGAGAAAATGTGATGAAACCTCTTTTTAGAATAATTCTTTTTTTAATCATAATATTAGATTTATTCTTATCACACAGCTGAACAATTAATAGATGAATGATAAAAAATTTCATTGAATATTTAATATATATAAATTTAATTAAAATAATTCTATAATATAGGTTAATTTAATTTATTAAGATAAAAACAAATTACATGCATAAAAATAGTTTTTTAACATTTATTTTACTTTCAAATGACTTTTTAAATTTGTAATCAATTGATTACCAATTAATTTATTTTATAAATGTGTAAACAATAATTTTTTAATATTTTTTCTATTAATATTCATACAAATAGATATAATGGTTAGGTTATAACTATCATATTAAATAATAATATTTTAATAGTATATCACGGTTCGTTTAAACACGGTGGTACACGTAACACAAGCTATCAAAGAATTTAAAATTATTTTAAAAAAAATATTTAATAAAATCATAGGGTGCCACATTCTTCTCCCTATACAAGTAATTTAACCATAATAATTTTTTCACTCTGATATAGCCAACCAAGGATACCTCTGCCTCATCATATCCTTAGATTCCCTAGTTTCTTCCTCAAATTTGTGGTTTCTCTACAAACCATTGACCAGTTGAGTGGTCTAGTTTCATTGATCTTTTTATATATGATCTAGAATCCCAACAGGTTATTATCTATAATAAATATCTTTCTCTAATGGTATTAACCCTAATTTTAGTACATATGATGGATCAGGTGTGTATTTCCTCTAGAGAGATACTTGGAATGCATCATAAGCCTGAGATGGATTCAGTAGAAGTGTCAGTCGATAAGATACTATTATGACATAGTCAATAATCATAAAGGGGATAATATAACTATGGATTATAATTTCTTTCTTCCTAAATCTCATAACCTTATTCCATGGTGAAACTCACAGAAACACTATATCACTAACTTCAAACTCCAAATCGCGTTGATGATTGTCTACATAAAATTTAAGTTGAATTTTTGTCATCCTTATTTGTTTTTGAATTGCCCAAACCTCCTCTTCCAATTTTTCAGATATCTCAAGTCTTAATATATTTATTTCCCTAGATATATTCCATCATTATAGAGTTAAATAGTTCTTTCAATTGAGGGATTTGTAAGGATCCATCTGAATGCTCGAGAGAAAGTTATTATCAAAGGAAACTCAACTATGGGAAGGTGTTTATCCCAAAAACCTTTGAATTTCATAGAAAAGGATCTCAACATATACTCTAGAGTTTTAATAGTTATATTAGACTGACCATATTTATGGGGATGATAAATAGTGGAGACACATAACTCCATATCTATAGCCTACTGAACAGTTCGTCCGAACAACGAGGTAAACCTCAGATCCCGATTAGATATAATAGAATGTGGTAATAAATTAAACCTTACCACTTACTTAATATATATTTTGGAAATATGATCAAGATATAAATCTTGTATATTAGCCATGAAAAATACCGAATTCAAAATGCCCTTGACAATAACCCAAATAGCATTATGACCTTTAAATGTTTTGGGGGGTGATCGATGAAAAAATCCGTGGTGATGTTTTCCCATTTCTATTTTGGTATTGTAAATTTTTATAAAAACCCTATATATTTCATTCACTAAACCTTAACTTGTTGACATATTAGTCATTGAGATACATACTCAGCAATATATAACTTTATACGGTCCCACCATAAATAATATTTAAGATCTCTATACATCGTTATAATTCCAGGATGGATAATTAATGATGGACATGAGTCTCATATAGTACCTCCATCTTCAAATCATGTATGGATGGAACACATAAATAGTTCAGGGACATTATAATTCAATCTAAATCAAGAATGAATGTGGAAATATTTCATAAAATCTTGGACAACTCCATGTATTCCTTCTATGACTCTTAATTATTTACTTGGATAGATGTTGAACACTCATTTGTAAAAATAATATTTATCCCATTAATTTAATATTTTAAAATCCATTATTTATAAATGAAACAGTATTGGATTTTTTTTCATCCTCTTAGAGAAGTTAGAATTATCTTTTCGACTCAAATCATATGCCACTTTGTTAACCTTCCGAGGGTAGTAATGTATTGAGAAATCATAATCTATGATCAACTACAAACATATTCATTAGTGAATATTAAACTCATTATATGTAAATATATAATTTTATGATAAGTATAAATATATCACTCCATTAACCATACAGATAATTCATCCATATATTTAATGAAATAAATTACCATAGCTAACTCTAAATCATGATTTGGGTAATTTTTATCAAGAACATTCAATTATCATGAGGCATAAGATATCACTATATCATTCTAAATGAGGAATCATCCCACTCCCTTATTAGATGAATTACTATTCATTAAAACCATTCACCATAGTAGGGTAGTGTATTCAAATTTTCACTCACTAACTATATATTCAATTTCTTAAAATTTTCTTCATATTAATTTGTCCAAGGGAACATTCATCCATTATATGTTAACTTGTTGAGTGTATTCAACATTCATGATAAATTTTCCATAAAGAGTAGATAACACATATCCATACTAAGAAAACTATGGATATAAATCACTATGGTTGTTCTAATCATCATTTAATAACATCTATCTTTGAAGGATCAAATAATATACCCTCACTTGATATTATATGACCTAAGAATGAAACTTTTTGAATCCAAAATTTACACTTCGTAAAATTTTCTTATTAATTATCCTTCATCAGGGTCTTCAACACAATTATCAAATGTTATTAATTTTATTCCTTACTATTTGAATATATAATAATATCATCTATAAATACTACCACAAACTGGTTAATAAAATATATAAATATACTATTCATTAAATCCATGAAATTTGTAGTAGGATTGGTATGTCCAAATGAAATTATTAAAAATTATTAATGACTATACCTCATACAGAAGGATTCCTTGGGTATATACTTCTTCTTGATCCATAGATAATAATACCTAGATCGAAGATGATGTTTGGAAGAAAAAAAATAGAGATCCTCATAGTTGATCAATTAGGTCATTGATATGGGGAATAGGGTAGTTTTCTTAAAATTGATCTTGTTAATGTTTTAATAATCAATGAAAAGTCACATTGAATTATCCTTATTCTTAATAAAAATAATTGGTGCACCCTATGGTAAATCACTATGATGAATGAAATTCATATCTTAATTCACTTGTAATTTCTTATCAAACTCTTGTAACTCAATCATGGCTATTCTACATGGTCTCTTCGAAATTTTCATAGAACCAGATAGGATCTTTATTGAAAAATCAATATCATAAATTCTGGTAAATCTTTGAAATTCCTTAGGAAACACATGAGGATAATTCTAAAAAATATTTCCTATACCAATTCTATGTTTCTCCCCAATCATTTAACAAAAATACCGCTGATGAATATGCATAAATACCCATATAATATAGGTAATTTTCAATGGGTTTTTGGGTTCATACTCACACAGATAAATGATTGAAGTTTGATAAAATATAAAAAAGGTCACCTCCCTTACTTGATAGTTGATATAGGCTCTATTCTGGGAGATCCAATCTATACCCAAAATTGCATAAAATTAAAATAGAGGAATAATAACAAGATTTTTGTGAACAACCATACTGAAAAGTTCTATCTGAGATGAATTGTAGACTTGACATGCGGTCATCCTACCATGAGTAGTTTTCACCACCAACTCAACATCTAATTGTTAAGGTGGTTATTTGATCACATTAAAAAATTATTCATATATAAAAGAGTGGGTAGAACCTGAATAAAACCAAACATATAAATTTTTAGAGTGGATTGTAAGTGTAACTTTCACCATTTCACTGAGAACATACACATTGACTATAGTGATTGTATAAGCTTGACCTCATACCTTTTTCTTATTTTGTGGTAAGTTCCCTTGACACTTGGGGAATTGGTTGGAATATTTTATCATCTCCTTATAGTTAAATCATTTTACATTGATTCCCCCTCCCTTACAATTTAATTCAAGATCATGATGGCATCATTCTTCACACATGAAGAAAACACATTTCCCTTTTAAGAATGTACCAAGGTATTTCCTTTCAAAAGTATCTCAAGTAAGAAAATTCCAATTTATCTTCTTCCCCTTATTTTTTTCAATATTCTTTTTTTATCTTACATAGCATTAAATCTATAAGACAGGGAGACTTATCTCTCTATCTTGATAGTATATGATATTGTCACCTTATATGATATGAATGTTTGGGAGACTAGTTCCCTTTGAAGGATTCGATTAATACCATATAACAATTGGTTAATATTTCTCTTTAGAATATGTACGTTGTTTGAAACTTTCCTTTCTAACCATTCAAATTTCACTTCATAATTAGAAACATTTTCTTCTTCCTTTTATCTTAAACATAATAATTTCCTCTCTATACTCACTATTTTCTCATGAGGGAAAAAATTTCTAAGAAAATTTTCTAAAAATCTGTTTATTCCATGATCATTATTTACTACTCATATTTATGTTTTGGATCAATGGTCACCAATTATTCACATCCCTTAAGAGAAAAAAATCTACCATTACAACCTTCTCCCTTTCATTACATTCTAAAATGAGAAATATTTTTAATAAGGATCCCATCCATTGCTTAACTATAAGTGGATTTATAGTCCATATGAATTGTAGAGATTTATAATGCATAAAATATAATATCATTTCTACACCACATTATTGATCTATATGATGATCCATATACACAATGTTATTGGTCATAACATGTGTCATCTACCCCAATGTAGTTATAATTCTTCAAGCTCTAGCTGTAGCACCAACTCCAACTTCATTATCTTTCCTATGAGGGAAATGTCTAAATGGATTATAAGAATTTATATGGTTTTCATTACCTACGATATACACCAACTCTAACCAATTAAATTTATTATATTATATCATAACAATATGAATCATAATGTTTCATTTAAAAACTAGTGAGACACTTAACATTAGTTGAAATTTTTTGGCATAACTAATTTCAAAATCATAAACTTGTTTTATTTGGGAAATATCTTAAACAATAATTTTTTTTACAAATACATCATAATTTTTGGTAAAAAAAATGTGAATCAACCCAATAATATCCCCTAAGAGTGTCAAACTATGTGTGCAATAAGGATACACTCACTGTGCACCAAAATGGTGGCCATGATATA
Source organism: Viscum album (assembly GCA_963277665.1). Lineage (NCBI taxonomy): Eukaryota > Viridiplantae > Streptophyta > Magnoliopsida > Santalales > Viscaceae > Viscum > Viscum album. The sequence continues at coordinate 869,776,091 of OY728161.1, read as the reverse complement.
ATCAAACCAACTCTTTTTTAGGGTTATTACCCCTAGATGAATCTATTACAACACCAAATCTACATATAGTATCTATAAAGGTATGTATTTCTATAAAGACACAAAATAACTTCCTTAAAAACATTAGTCTGTTATATTGGTCTTTGAATTATCTTTAAATTTAGACATAAGGTTATATTTTAGAATAAATGCTTTCATAAATCTAGTTCACAATGATTCAAATAAAATTTATCTAATACCAACTATAAGTACACCAACCCTAGTATCCCATAGTTGGTTTTTATATTCTTATCCTAGTACTAAATTCAAGTTATTTCATCCCAAAGGACTAGATAGTTTAGTTTTCTTAGAAAACCAGATACATACACATATCTCACATTATATTTAGAAACTCAAAATACAACATAGAATTTTCTATCATAAAACCAGTATTACCTTTAGAATATCCCTTATTATCAATCATAATACAATATCTGACATCCTGATTAATGGAAACATAAGAAATGGTTGAGCATAGATGCTCAGTAATGTTATGGGTATAATAAAAGCTAATAAGGCATGAATAGTATTTAAAAAATATATGATGATCAAATAATGTCATATAAATAATCATATAAGCTATAAAAATTTCCATGGATATCATGAATATTCATATAAACACATGGAAATTAAAAACTAATTTCATAATTATGTAATGCATAATTTCATACAACTAAAATTTATTATTAAGGCCTTATGCCAAGAAACATTACATAAATGGGTAAGGAATCTTCCAAATACCCAATTTACATTGTCTCACACGACTTACAAATGCATCGAGGGGCTATATAAGTTTTCTCCACTCCCATAAATTAATAATTAAAATTCATTCGTCATGTGAATAAACAGCATAACTTAATCAATATGTCATAAAACACAATAACTAATTTCATTAGAAAAACTAGAAATAGAATGTAAATAAATTTTATAGAAAAAATATTTATAAAAATTACACATAAATATTGTGTATGGTATCATTATGGTACATCCATAGAATAAAATTTAATTAATTATTATGATATGGTTGAAAATACCATTAAATGTTCACTTGAAATTTTCTTGAAGAAAATAACCTTTTCATACTAAAATCACTTATTTAAATTCTGAAACATTTATATAATATTAAGGAAAAAAATTTGTATAGAAGTAACCCCTTAAAATATAAATTAATCATCAAATTAATGATTTTTCATAATTGTTGGAAAATTTTGTTCATTCCATATAAGTTAAAAAACATTCCTTTCTCACTTTTTTGAAAAGGTCAACAATGACCACATTTGAAAAATGAAAACGAAATTCATTTTAAGCCATTTATTAAAAATTTAAAAATGGTTAAAAATGTATTAAATAAATAAATATATAATTTTTTAAAAAATATTTTATACATTTTATGCAATGTATGTACATGAATGAAAATGATTCCTGACTGGGTAGAAAAATAAATTCGGTTTTACTTCAAAACATTATTTCAATATCTTTAGTAATTCGAGAAAAATATAAGTAAAAAATATAATTTATATAAATATCCATAAGAGAAAAAATTTTATTGGGTTTAAAATATAAATATATAAGAATTATCTAGTTTGAGACTTAAATATAAACATTAGTGAATATTGATGAGATTGTGAAATAAACCCTAAACGTGCATCAAAATTCCACCATATATGTGTGAACCTCAGGTATAATAAATATAGAATTACTATAAATATATTCTATAACCATGTATCATATATATCATACCATATATTATTTAATTAAAACATTTTATTAAATATTTATTAACAATTTTCTTAAAATTACTGATTGAGGTAATATCTGCTTCATTTTTCATTTTTGTTTTGGTTTAATAGTTTCATTCCTTGTACTTTTTTCAGGATTCAATAACATATATAATTTTAGCCATGATATAAATATAATATATATATTCATTATATTTTTATTTATATAAATCCATAACATATATATATATATATAATTGAATTACATCATTCATAGAGACGGTATGTCGTACGTATTCTTGAACGTTGTTTTAATTTTTCAACATATGGAAAAAAGATTGGAAAATAATAATTCAAAATTAAACAATAATTTTTATATCATATATATCTTATATTTTCATTAAATATATCATTTTCACTATCCATTATAAAATGAAATGAAAAATGTCTCACATCGCTTCATGGAGGCGGTAGTCCACAGGTACATACGAGCAATGTTATTATCTTCTAACGGATTGGAAGGAAAGAATTTAGATTTGATAATATAACTGTATAAGTAAAATAATTTCATAAATATTATATATATTCATTAAATACATAAATATATCCAAATATGATTGGTAGTGATGGAAAACAAAATATATCGGTTCATGAGGCATTAGTTCGCCGCACGGATGATTGATGGTTATGTTTTCATTTTGATTGATATAGGTTATTATATAAACAAAATAAAATATCATTATATGTAACATACCTTTTTCATTCTTTCATCATGTTTTAAAAATACTTTATATATGTAGAAGATTAAATAAAACTAAAAATCATGGTCAATAACTATATTAATTATTTAGATAACCTCTTTAGGTTTATATATAAACACATCCTATGATATTTTTATGATAAAAAAAACTATAGTTTTGGGGAAGTTATCTAAGGAATTATTTTTGTTACGACATTTCTAAATCAAAATTCTCTTGATTTTTGGGGTTGATAGAATAGGGTGTTCCCTTTTATAAGTGGGGGAGAGGACACACTTGGATTTTTTTTCAAAATAATGAATCAATTTAATGTATTTTTCCAAACAAATGGCTCCAAAATGAACTATTAAAAAGCCTTAGATTAAATAAGGTCTAAATATTTTAATAAATTATAAATAATTTAAGTTTTTATTTAATTTTAACCCTTATCTTTTTAGTTTAACCACCCAGTAAACCTGTTCTATCCTTAACAACGATAAAAAAATTAATTGTTTTTAATATTCATTATGACAAAAAATTAATTTGTTCTTATTAAATAATATTAAATATTATTACTAAAAATATTAAATCCTTTTTACCAAATTCAATTCATATAAGTGGTATAATTTTATTTAAAATTAAACCCACAATAATGATGAAAAAGTGGAATTCCAAAGAAAAATTTGCATAAGTATAAAAAGTTTTTATATAAATATTAATCATAAAATTAAATAAAATGACATAAATTGTATTAATAAAAATATAATTGAATTAATTTTTCATTTAAACCCATTTTAGAAAAATATTTATCTTGATAAATTCTTCAAACCAAAAGATAATTTTTCATAATAATCAGTATTTTCAATATTCAATGAAGTTTTAATAGTTTTAGAAAATTGTCTAAATTTTATCCTCAGATAATTTTTAAATGTTGATATAAAAAATTATTCTTATTTTCTAAAATATATTTTCTAAAATTATACATATTCATTTAAAAATAAGTGCACAAAAAATGATGAAACTACTTTTTATATAAATACAACTTTTATACATACAACTAGATTTAATCTCATCCCTTACCTGGAAAAAGATATTATATGAATGCTAATTTTTTATTTAATATATAATATTTATAAATTTCATTAAAATCAATAAAAAATACTTTTTAATTTAATTTATTTTGATAAAAACACATTTCTCTCATAAAAATAATTTTTCTTAAAAATATTTCTTTTACTTTTATTTGATTTTTTTTCATTTCTAATCAATTTATAACCAATTAATCTCTATTATAAATGTTTAAACCATAAGATATTAATAATTTAGTTAGTCATATTTTTACACACTAATCGAATGATTAAGTGATAACAATCACATTAAATAATAATATATTAACAGTTTATCGTGGTTTCTTTAAGCATGGTATTGTATATAATGAATGTTATCGAGGAAATAATTTTTTTTTGAATAAAAACTAATTTATAAAATCTCTAGGTGTTACAGAGTTATATAATTCTGGGTGGTTGTATATTTATTTTATCATTTCATCAGTTATAAATCAACCATGGTGTGATTTCTCCTCTCATATGATAAACATAACATTTAGTACCACAATTGAGTTAAACTAAGAAATTGTATGATCACATATAGAATGTATATACTATGTAATTTTCTAATTGGATGAGGTGAATATAATATAATAATCCTCTCGGAAGATTACATGTGATGTATTAATCTACTTGTTTATTCTATACTTGGAAGGTCAAAAACATTTGAAGAGGCTATATGGTGTTGACATACACCATTCCCTGTGGCCACTTTTTGTCTGGTACAAAGTGAATGTATGAAAGTACATACTAGCATGTGATGTGTATAGTGGGAATAGATATACAGAAACATGTGTTTGATATATTCTATGATAGATACCTTTGTATCTTGAGTATGATTGATTCTTTTATTGAGTCTACTCTTTAGTTACATTTATGGGTTTTTATTCATATTTGTTTTAATGCTACAAAGGACCTTAGAGAATGCTTTTTTTTACCAAATGAGGATTGATTTTGACCCAAAGAGAATCTCTAAATGTGATTTAGTGTTTTATATAAAATAGTTCTGGACAAGATTTTAAAAAAATAATTTATGATGTAATATAATGGATATTTAATGAAACATTTCAAAAATTATTTTGGAATGTATCCAAAATAGTATTAGATATAATGTCATAAGTTATAGTATATGATATGGAAAAATGTGAAACAGAATGAAATATTTTTAGGATTTAGTGATAGTGGAAGATTTAAAGATATATTACTAAATTCCATTTGCATGTTCTATAATTAAGAAAATCATGTTTAATGATACATGTATACTTTATTTCATGAAATTTGATTTCATTCTACTATTAATTTTAATTATAAGGTATGATTATATGGATATCATAATGTTCAATTTTCAACAATCTTGGAGTCACATTACCAACAAACGTAACGTCAAAAAGATACATGATTATAAATTGGTTATAACATTATATTATATGCATATGATTCGTTTCTTGAGAAAATGTTTTGACAAATGTATAATGGGACTGTGATTTATAGAAGCCATACATTAGGTGTTAAAATTCATATAATCTTCCACAGTCAACTATCATTATATCATGGGATAGTTATCGGTCATAGGTTATATAATATATAACCATATCTATTAATTAAATATTTATAAACATGATTTTAATTACAAAGTCTAATTTTATAGCTTAGGAAGTATTTATAGGTCATATAATTCAGTTTTTAAGCCCTTGGTTGGTGTACATGCTTTTCTTTTTAAATCCTCTATCCAAAACTCTTCTATCTTGAATCTCATATTCTATTCATCTTTGATCATGAGATAGTAGTATATCATAAAGAGTTTAAAGGCCCTAAAAAATGTTCTTTAATAAATTCAATACTTCTTATAGATACTCCCCATAGGGAATAACATTTTGGTTTTTCCTTGGTGATCTTCATCAAATATAGATAAAGAAATCCAGCATTTATAGTTTCATTTGAAGGTGAATGAAATAATGTCTTCATTTCATGTTTTATATGATTTTGATTTCATGTTCATGGTGATATTATTTAAATTGATTCCTAATAAATTAAACTGATTTAATTAATATTTAGTCAATACTTTAAACCTTTTAGTAGAATTAGTAATAACATGGGATGAATGGTTGGCTTTGTGCTTGACTATTACTTTCCTGAGTTTAAGTCCAAGTTAACATAATCTTTGGATTGTTTTATTAGTTTTAATTATTATAGTTGAGTTATTTTTAACATTAATGATGATTTAGTTATTTATTTATAATTTTATACTAGTTTGTTTTGGCAAGAGGTGTGGCTTCATGTACCGAATTTGTAACATAGGATATACATTACTTTTTTTTGCTTGTGTGTGATTTACAGTCTGATTATAAAGAGGGTTTGATTTTTGGAAGTTTATGTATCATCTTATATATTGTATTCCCATATAACTTCGTGGTGATATTATACTAGGCTAAACCAAATATTATTATTTGTGTTGCATGTATGCTGACCTATTATATAAAAATATGGGTATATAATATCTAGCTTGGGTGTGTGCCGGTTGGGATAAATACATGCATGAGTGATGTAAAACCCATATATTATAGGGTGTTTATGGAGTAGTGAGGCATATTTTATACTATGATATTTCAACAGTTTTATGAGAGAATGATTTAATCATAAACCTTGAGTTGGTAGTGTGGGTTGGGAATACATGATACTGATGATATCCAAGAAATGGGTGGTGGCATGTTGGTTGCCTTATGGTATCTAAGACAGAAGCACCAAGGTTTCTTTCTGAGTTGTGAAATTTTGGGGGAGGGACTTTTGGACTAGGTGAGAGAGCTTATCGGCGTTGATATTTTATTCTAGATATTAGTGATTTTAGTGTGTTAGTAGGATATTACGGCACCAAACCTATTTTTGTACTGATGATATGTTGTATGTGATCATATACCATGTGTTTGAAGGGTTTTCCTTGTCTTTTGGATGCCTTTAAAATGGAATCATGAGAATATGATTTGTGTTATGGATCGATGCACCAGAGGTTTCATTAAGTATATAATAGGCATGTGATGCTTATATTGGCTTTGTATTGGAAACAAATGAATGAATTTAGCTTAATGTGAGGAATGTATCTAACATGCATGAGAAGTATGGTTAGAAACTTGATTAGGAATTTGATCCTAGGACCAATGGGATGTGACTCATGTCATCAAGAATCAAGTACTGTATACGGAATTTCCCTATAGGGTGAGATTACTATTTTCTTTAGGCATGACCATCATATAATAGCCTGGAGAAAACATTGATAAGTGGATTTTTGAATATTACTAGGATACAAAGATTTGGTTATGAAGGTCATGTGATTCTTAGAGATTTCATGATATTCATGATTGTAAATTAATTGTGATTATATATTGACTTTCCATGGTATGTGGGTTATATTGATAATAGAGTATTTGATCCGTTAATTTCATATAATAGTAAGACCTTGGGAGGTTCGTATATGTCATAATGGGGTTCATAAATCCTTCGTTCTCCCAAAATACATAGATCAAAGTCATGGGGTGTTAATAAAATTTAATAGGTAATCACACATGGTTTTTGATTATGTATAAAATGGTTAAAATGTTTTAGTAACCTTTTATTGGATAATTTTTATTTAGGTTTAGGTCCTTGAAACAATTTCATTCATTGTTCAAAGTAATGGGTGATTTGTTTTTGGCCAGGTGTGATTAACTAGTGAGAACTGGTGCACTGTGAGATGATGGGTGCATGAAATAGGGTCTAAAGGGTATGGTGATGAAATGATTGAGGGGTCATGAGAATTTAGGTAATAATTAAATTCTCATCTCATATAATGGAAGAGTTTAAATACTTATGGGATGTGAAATGTGGTATGATTACTATTGAATGTTTTGATATATTGAGGGGCTAAGTAGATCAACATGACCATTGTGGAATTGGAAGAGTGACTCAACTATGGTGAGTTAAGAACTTATGACATTGTGAACTGCTTGGGGGACCAAGATTTGAATGAATTAATATAGAATTAATGGGTTTCATGGTTATGGAACTATTGATACTTGATGCTACAATTTTGATTCAATGAGTAATTTATGTAGTGTTGGTTTAGAGAAATACATTGTTATAAACCTTAGATAAAGGCTCATGTAATGGGTCTATTAGGATCTAATAAGAATGAAATGTGAGTGTTAACACTTGATTTATAATGGATTTTTGGGATGATGATGCTTATATATTAGGAATAAAAAAAGAGATTATGGTGGGAATAAACATTTCAAATTTATTCACCTAGACCTTTATCTTGAGTGTGATATGGTGAGAGTCTCGGGTGACACATTGGAAAAACCTAAACCAGAAGTGGTTAAGGTTTTTTGGATATGCATTGAGGAAAATATATGTATTGTGTTGGTAAATGGGAAATACCCAGATGTCAGTACCGATCAATGTGGATTGGATAATATTAGTACATTCGGGGGTTGGAAGTTGTGCATTGTGAGATGTGGTTTGGTGGAATAATTGAGTTTGGGCTTAGGGAAGTTAACAAATAGGGTGTTCAGGTATCTAAGGTGTCAATATAGTGGGTACTCATGTTATGAGTTTGGTCTTTGGTGTGAGAATATGGGTGTTGAAAAGAATGGTTGAGTGATGCTCGAGTGTGGAATTGAGTAGGTTATGGTATTAAGTAGACCTATGATATTGATCATTAGTGTGTGATGTGATTGAATTTAAAATTCATGAATTCCATCAGGATTTAGGTATGATTATAGAGTTATCAGAATTGTTTAGAATCAGGATGTGTGGTCTGTAGAGTTTTTAGAGGCATTCGGTGTGGTGTGATATGAGATAGTGCCTTTCAAATGTGATTGAACATGATGAAACTAATATTGATAAATTCACATTAATATAGTGGTGGATACTATGTATGTTCGACTAAATCAGGATGCCTTTATGATTCATTTTTTTCTAGTCTAGGTGTAGTATTGGAATGATAATGAGCAGTGAGAGGTCAGTTCTTAGTGGGCGCATCTGATGTTGGGGACTGATATTGTTCAAGAGTGTTGTATGTGGATACTTATTCAAGACGAGAACTATTATAGTTGACAGATTGTAAAAACCCATGTATTCCTATGTATGAAATTATATTAAAAAAAATAAAACTAGGTGTTTTGAGGTTTTTCATCTATTGGAGGTGTCGGTAAGTCACTTAGGGGGATAGTTTTAAGAATTCGCCCAAGGTTTGGGCTGAGGCCTTATTCCTAGTAGATTATCTGGACACAACATATATGTATTCACCATGAATACAGTTACAGGATAATAACTTTTAGGTTGTGTAATATTAACTTTTGACATATGTGAATAATAAAATCGAAATATATAGAGTTTATTCCATGAATCCCTAATTGATGTGGGAATTATTTCATGAAGTAGGATATCAAAAATAAACATGACCCAGAACTCAGGTTTTCATAGTTTTTTGGTTCTACCATTTAATAGGGTGTTGCATCATGGGGAACATGTTAATGTTGTAAATTTGGGCTCGGTTTTTTTGGGTTTATAAATTATGGGATGTTTCACTATGACACATGAGTTCATGCCACAATGCACTATTGTGTAGTTGTTTGGATCTATTAGGTTTGGGAGTTTCACTATAACATAGTGGTCATTCTATAATGGTGCCTTATTCTATTTTTTTAATTAGTGATGCGGTTTAAATTGAGGAACCATTATTATTTTGGGTTTATAAGGTTGATAAAGATATGGGAGTCTATCCTTCTTTCTCCCTTATACCTTCCTTAGAGTCCTTCAATCCAAATTTTTTTTAGATGGGATACTTTGCTGATAAGTGTTATATATCTCCCCTATATTCCTATTCTTGTTCCCCATCCCCATTCCTCTGATTTGGTGAATCTTAGGGTAAATTTTTTGTGTTCATTACTAAAAATTATTCTATAATAATTTTATAATGATGGTGCATTATTGTGTCTTGGATAGTATAGACCTTGAAATGATGAAAAAACATGGTTTCGTATCATTTCACTAGAGGTAATATATTAACATAATTTATTTTGGTTTTCTATAAAATTTAGATAGAATTGGATGATGTTTTGATGTTGGTTGATGGGGATTCGGTTCACAATGGACTCAGAGGTGTGTCAATACTATAATACACACTATTACTCAATGTTTTTTCAAGGATATGTATACCGATTAATTTTACCATGTTAATTCATAAATAGAAAGTGTCTAATTATTTAGATTAATTAATTATAAATTAATCGTAGTTATTTTGGAGCCTCTTGGATAGATTAGTAGATCATGGATAATTGTTTTTTCTATGATCGCTTGGTAAAGGGAATGGAAAATGGATTAAGTGGATAAAACTAGTTTGCCATAAGCAGTGGAAAATATTACCTTTTATACGGTCGTGCTTGTATTATATGGGATGTAAGAGTATGTTAGTTGGTGTTAGTATCCTAAGTGGTATCGAGGAGTGGTTTTCCCTTTTTTGAGGTGACTAAATTTAGTCTCATTAGACTCTTATAAATACTTGGAGGTTCTGGATTTATGACTTATCCACTAATAAATACTTAGATTATATGATTGTATTGGTTAGAAAGAGACGAAATCATAATGGGTTTTCATTATTGATCTATGGGTCGGAATATCTAATAGGTTTGTTTATTAGTTTTTTGTGATCACCTATAGAAGAGACTAGGGGTGATTCAATTTTATTATTATATATTTCATTATATAAGATATGGGATTCAATGCGTTTATGAGAACGATTCGGGATAGATTCAAATGTAGTTTTATTGTCTATGGAGTGATGAGTTGGGAAACCTAGATCATGGTAGTATCCTCAAATATAATTTGTTGAGAATGTTCCCATTGATTTCTATGACACCTTGGTAAGTGGTTAAATATATAATTATTTGTATCTTGATAGGTGTTATAGTCCATTTATTAAGTTTTGATCCTTTTATGACATTCATGAGTGTTCCATAGTAACAGAATCTCGTGTGTTTCTTAGGATAATTAATGAAATAGACCATGAGATACAATTATGGGATGATGAGTGTTATAATGGAATGACCCTTGTGAGTTGGGTGGTTGTGTGGATTTCTAATTCATGGCATGGGAGGCCGAGATTATTGAAATTGTACTTGGGGCAATACATTGTAAGTGTGAGTATCCTAATGATATTGATTTTTAGAGTGATTATTCATTAACTATGGCTATGATACAGGTATATTTTCATCTATTCATAGTTGTGGTTCATTCAATGGAATTTTTCTTTTTATGGTGATGAACTTTTCACCTTATAAGTGGTCGGTGGTAAATTTGTTGCCTTGAGATGTATGAATTGAAGATAAAATGTTTGATTCATATGTGCTCAGTGATATATTATTCACCTTGGATATTCCGTATTTCCAATGCCTCATTCACCACCATTGTTTATGGGGGTGACTCATTCACCCAATGATTCCACATTCTCCACTATTTTTTATGGGTGATGCATCATAAAAAAATGTATATTATTTTCCAATTTTTTCATGTAGTGGTATATTTTTCATCCAATATTACACTCGTAAGAACATTATTCAACATTTTTATAGTTTGTTTGGTGATAAATTGTTATCTCATCATTTTTATTATATGGTTATATACCATTCACCTATGTATGCACTGTTCTCCATCACTATTGTGTGGCGATATATCATTCCCTATGTGATTCCTATTTCTCCATGTTAATTATTGGTGCCTCATCCAACCTTAATGATAGGTGGTGATATATCATTCACCTAACATATGAATAAATTATTTATTGTTCACCTTGACTAGTATTTGGGTGATGCGTTATTAACCTATATATTATGATATGAACATAACTCATTATCCTTAACTAGTGATATGAATGGTGATATATCATTCGCATAAGATATGAATAATAATATATCATTCACCTATACTATTGTATGAATGATGCATCATTCACCCATGTATTATAATGTACATATATAACATTATCCCTAACAGATGATATGAGAAGTAAAAAAATCATTCACACATAAGATGTGTTCAAAATATGAGAGCATCATCACATTTTTTCCCAGCTCAAAGAAGGTAAGTGTCGACCATTATGGTGACTCCTAGAGAACCCCATAGTGAAATTGATTCATGTATGAGGTGTTATGGATTAATTTTCATTATGTTTATGTATGAGAATATATGATAGTTTTTATTAGGGACACTATTTGAGTTGTTCTATTCAGTTTTATTCTTAGACCAACCAATGGATCTTGGGTGCATGTGTAGGCAATTGATTAGTATGCAGTTCTGGGATAAGGTCTAAGTATATTTATATGATCTTAAGGATATTATTGGGGATATAGATGTGAGTCTAATTATATTAGTTAGATATCCATTTATTTTTATTCAGTATATTCCTTATACTATATATAATAATCCATTGAGAGATCTTGTATTGATGTATAATGGCATGAATTTCATGTGTACAATTTGTTATAGCAATGTGATATTTCTTATTTATAGTATTATTTATTCTGTAAATAAATTGGATTTACTCTGAATTTTTTCTTTCATGGGATATTTATATTATTTATTATTATTATTATTTTTTACTATAGGGTATAGTATCCCCACATGATTTATTAGACTCTCGCTACTATTCAATAGTCTCTAGCATAAAAGGATGAAGACCTAAGGTCACATAGAACCACTGATCTGATATTTTTTTGTTTTCCCAGACAAAGGAATTACACTCAATGACTTAGCATAAAGAACAATTGTAATGACCTGCATTTTGAACCGGGTTAAGAAGTGGGGGAAATTGAACTTTTTCAATTACTGAACCGGTTGAATTTAAGATCGGGCTTCAGAACGAGTTAACAAAGGTTTGAACCCTTATTTTTAATGTTTTTGGACATGGGAGAATTCCCGTTAAGTTTACCAGGTGGCCCGAGGGGTTTCGGAAGCTTCAGAACCTTGTTTTTAAAGTGTTGTAGATGGCGCACGGTTTGGAAAACTGTGCAGCCCAAACCGTGCAACCTTATTAAAGGAGGCAGTGGCGTGCACACGGGTTGCGCACGGTTTCCCCAAACCATGCGCCTAGCACGTGCGACAGATCTCTTGGAGGCAGAGGACTCCACACGTTTTACGCATGGTTTGGAAAACCGTGCAAGTCAAACGGTGCACTCAGGTGTGTTTTAGGTTTTTGATTAAAATTTAAATAAAAAGAAAATTAAATAAATTAAAAACATAAAACCTAAAATACTCTCCCTCCCCTTCTATCGGCATACCCATGACACCCCCAAGGAGGGATCTCCCCTACCACGACGCATGAAGCCACGAACATCCCTCTTCCCTTCATTTTTCTTCACCTATATCTGGAGTTTTCTTCTATGAATCGTCACAGTAAGTCCTCTCCTCTCCTCTCCTCTCATTCTTCGCCGATTTTCGGCCTCCCATTTTCCCTAATCTAATTTAGCTGAACCCCCCATGTTAGGGTTTTGTTTTATTCGTTTTCATTCTTGTTTCTCTTGTTGTTAAGGGATGTGTAAGGTCCCCCGGGACCTCGTGTGTGCGCGGTTGATGTCCGCCACCAAAGGCGAGGTGGGTTGCGTTGATTTCAAACTGCTGGTTTGATTCCGAGGAAAGGGTTTTACCCGTTTTTGGTGTTTGCAGCTTCTAAATTATTACCTTAGTTGTTTTAAAGGGTCTTGGTATGTGTTTCTTAGTTCATTGGACATTTGGAGTTGGTTTCGCTTTGCCGGAGCATAGTCGTCTCACCTGCATAGTCATAGGTACGTATTTATATTTATTTGGTTTCTCTCGGCGTGCGTATATTTGTCCATGGCAACGAATATACATGTATTGGGCTAGTTGTCCCCATTGCATATATAAAAAGTGTCTGCGCAGGTGAGCGGAGGCAGGCCTATGTGTATAAGAATATGTGTAAGGATCCTCTTGCACACGCTCATGGACATGCGTAGCATGTGCATAGAGGCTAGGTGTCCTTATACGTATGTGAAATCACATATGCCTCGTGGGGGAGCAGCAATGGTAGCTTTAGTTAGAACGTTCCAAGAGCCAGAGTGGACGAATAAGTTAACCTTTAGGTAGGGTCCCTCTCCTTGCCTTTCTATTTAATGAAAAGTAGTAAAGATTTATTTCAGCAAGTTAGTCTTGAATAAATGCTTTTGTGAAAACTAGGTGAATTGAAAGAATAAGATAAAATGGTTACTTCGTTACTAAACTAACGATTTAATAATAAAACCCCTCAATTATAGGTGCGATGTATTCAAGATAAAAGTAGGAAGTAGATTCTTATACTTTCCTGCTTGATTCTTGTTATGCTTTGGTGATAATTGATGAATTGGTTAAACTTGAATGAAATGGATTAGGATGGTAAGACCATGCCTTAGGATAATGGAATAAGAATGGCTTATGTTAATGGAATGGGTCTAGTGAGTGGGACTTACCTAGGAGTAGTAGTCCTTAGCACCTCTTATTGCTTTGTAAATCCTTATATGTCTTTGAAATGAAATGAAAGGAATAAAGAATTAATTGGGGGTTAGCCAATACCGTACATGAGCGGGTTGTTTCATGTACCAAATGTCAATGTGATGAATATGATAAATGATGTGTTTATATGATGTTGTGAGATAGAAATGCCATGTTTTATTGATATGAATGTTATAAGAAGTGAATTCATTATAACCCATTCTAATTAAATGATTAATATTTGAGCCAGGGGTAGACCGTGAGAGCTCCCCTATGATACGGCTTCGGGCTAGGGGAAGACCGTGAGAGATCCCCTAATTAAATGATTAAGCTTCGGACCAGGGGTAGACCATCAGAGATCCCCTGTGATATGGCTTCGGGCTAGGGGAAGACTGTGAGAGCTCCCCTAATTAAATGATCAAGATTCGGGCCAGGGGTAGACTGTGAGAGCTCTCCTATGATACGACTTTGGACCGGGGATAGACTGTGAGAGCTTCCCCAAGGATGGGCCAGAGGTAGGATCGAGAGCGCTGCCTCTGGGTTAAGGACGTCTGTGAATTCCATCCCGGTCCTACCCAACATATTATATATATTTTTATTCCTTGAATAATTATTAAGCCTTCGGGTCAGGGATAGACCGTGAGAGCTTCCACAAGATTGGGCCAGAGGTAGGATCGAGAGCGCTGCCTCTGGGTTAAGGATGTCTGTGAGTTCTGTCCTGGTCCTACCCAACGTATTATATATATATATATATATGTTGACATGATCGGGTTACCTTACGGGCAATGAACCGAAGCTGGTATAGCCGTCAGGTTTCCTCTGGGCAAACCGGGACGGGTGTTGTTGTTCTTTATTGTTCTGTTTATTGAATCCTGCTATACCTGCTTACCGCTTTAATTATTATTACACTATTTGGATTGGGTTAGACACCGTTGGTGCTGGTCTACTGATATTATTATCTCACACCCTACTCGGGCCGCCATTTCACCGGGGTACCAGAGTAGGCCTTCTTGCTTACAAGACCTAGGTCGTGTGTTGTGCTGCTTGTATCTGGGGATTAGAGGAAAGGACCGAGCAGGAGCTCGAGATGCTTCGAAGAACACCTGTCAGGCCTTGTTTTCTTTTCTTTATTTCATTTGTATTGTATTGAAAGAATGATGTAATGTTTACCACTTCCATATCTGTATCATCATCCCTGTATTGTGACAAGTGCCATTTGCCACCTTTTATAGAAATGATCACTATTTTTCTTCTGCTACTATTTGTTTATAATTTATCTATTACTTCTTCCGCTACTATTGAATGTTATTTACTCTGAGATACCGCTATGTTACTCTGATATGAGGGTATAGTCTCCCCACTATCACCTCCTGAGACCCTCGCTGCTAGTCGGCAGCCTCTGGCGTATGGGGAGACATGCTTGAGGCCATGTGTCGACCAGTCCAGCCACCAGTTTGATGGTGAGCCGGGTCGAGACGTTACAAAGTGGTATCAAAGGAGTTTTCTCTTCTGATTTGTTTTACTGTTTGGAAACATTAGACAGAGATAGGAAGGAATTGGAATTTGGTAATGAGCTATGTCCGGGTTTGGCCACCCCGTGCGCAGGGAAAATCCAAATTGCCTTGAAAGAAATTATTATTTTAATGATTTTGGTTTTTACGGTTGATTTGATTTCACCGTTGGGTGATGAACATGATTTCTATTGATACTATTGATGAAATTTAGGGTTCCATTTCTGTTGCAACCTGATGAGACGAGGGTATGCCATCTCATGCATCATATAGGCACCTTTTAAGAAATTACATACCATGCATTATGCCATGCCATCTAGGATGCATTAGTTTATGCCTGCTATTGTGATAGGTGTTGTGGTAGTTGTTTCATGCTTCTGTGATATAGTATGTTTATGTGTTACTGCTTATGATAACATGATGTTTTTAATTAAGATAAAATTGGTTGATTTTTCTAAATTAAGTGATTGCAATTATGATAGGAGCCAATTTTCAGTTGTAAGGTGTATGGGCGCCTTATAGCTGGGAAATGGTAACCCGTGTATTCAGATTTCCAAAAAAGGGATGCTAAAGTTTTAATTGTAAAATAGAATTGATTTTGATTAAAGGGAGCTAAATTCCAAACTATAAAGTGTATGGGCGCTTTACAGATTGGTAGGTGTCCACCAGTATGACTGGATGATTGCTTTGATCATGTTTATTTATGAAATGTTTTTTGTTTTGTCTAATGGGAGCCAATTTTCTACCCATGGAGTGTATGGGCGCTTCATGAGTTGGGGACTGGCAACCCATAATGAATTTGATGACAGCATGCTTTGCGAAATGATTATGTGTGTAAAGGATGTTTGGTTATGAATTAGTGTGTTTGTCTTGTTGGGACCCTCGTAGGTTGCCTTGATGGTTTAAAAGGGAATTTATTAAGATAAATTGCCCAGAAACGATGGAATGTATGATAAATGTTTAATGGTTAAAAGGAATTTTGTTGAAAGTTGCCTGTTTTACTTTGACTTGTTTGTTAAAAATCAAGTGAATGGTGATTTTTGGTTTTGAAAGGTTACTTGATGTTTTTATTTGAATCTATAAAGCGATTAAATGAATAAATGTGAATAAATATAAAGGGTTTGGAAAAAGGAACCTGTAGTGGTGTCCTCTGTTGAGACCCCATGTGTAGGTTGGTTAGGTCTTTCTTGTGAGTACCTTGGAATGGAACCTTACACGTTTTTGGTAGGCTATTTTCTTTTAGCAATGACGTTAAATGTTAGGCTTTGAGCCAGATGAATTTTTTTGGGCACCACCAAGTTCTTGGGTCGATGCTTGTTTTTCGTGAGGGGCTAGCCCATGGTAGGTAGCGCCCTTAGATCTTATGTGCTTGTCTTGTTCGGTGAACTTTCTGAAGTTTGGTATTGTTCGGGTATCGTTGTCCAATATAGGACTTCCAGTTATAATGACACCTTTGTTCGCACAGGTGGTCATGATTGTTTTGATCTTGTTAAGGATTTGAGTAATGGGTAATGCTTTGTATTAGTTGGTTGGACATGCCTCGGGAACGGTCGGTCACCTTGTTGGTTGTTTGACCCTTTCTTTTGCATAGTAATGGATGACTTGACATGTCAGTGTCCATGCGAATGGTCGTATGGGGAAATACGATGTTTAGTTATATCCCTTGCACTACTGTGTACGGTCTTGGGTCATCTCCAGGGTAGAGTGACCTGAGCGTTTGAGAATCAAGTTGTCCCAATGCTCAGGATGATTTCCGGAGGACTCGGGTGGTTGACACACCAGTCTTGTTTCTTTGGTTTTCTTGTATGTTTGACGTGGTGATCGTGGCTCGGAGGAGTGACGCACGTCCGTTTAGTTATTTATGAACGAGTCTTCTTATGAGCAGCTTTTATTTCTCCTTTCAATGACGCCAGCCCTTCTAAGGTGGGAAGCGTTGTGCCAGTTGAGTAAAGCGTGACCTTCTGGTTAGAAGGAACACACAAAAAAGGACCACTTGGGAGTAGTCGGGTTTGTTTGAATGCCTTTGAGGCTTACAGGTGTTGTTATGCATCGATTCTGGCTCGTCAGCATGACTTTGATCTGGTTTACGGTGTATGCAACCCCTTTTAAGAAACACCGTTGGTCATAGAGGACTTCGGTGGTAAATCGTAAACAATAACGGAATGCCTTGTACGGGAAAGAGGCATTGTGATCGGTTTAGAATCCAGATGTGTCGGCTAGTGAAGCCGAGTTTCTTCTTTAGAGTCGAACAGGGGTGGTTCAGCTATTATCCTTTCCAGTTATTGGGTATAAATAACTAGAATCCGTTTCAATCCTCTTAGTGTACTCTATCATGTAGCGAACATGTCCCCTATCTTGTTTCCGTCCTGGATGCACTAAGAGAGCGTCGGTCTTATGCCACACTAATTTTTAAAGGCAATTGAGCTCGTCTGGTTTTTCTCCTTCGGTGTTTCATGCGGGATGTGTGGTTTCTCTCGTGGTTTGATCTTAGAAATGTCACCGGGAGTCAGTCATGATCTTCGGTGAACGTTCTTGTGGTAAGTGTGAGATTCCTTGGGAGAAGGAATCATTTTCTAGCTTATAAAATGCCATCCGTCTAAGTCGTGCATCATCTTGAATAGTTAGCTGGAGTGTCTTGACTCATTTAGACTTGGGTTTAGAGGTCGATGGAGAAATAGACTGTTTGATCGTTTCAAAATCATGCTAGGTGCATCGTTAGAATGGTTAGAGTGTTCTTTTTAAAGACAATTCAAAAGGTGGAGCAGTAGTTTGAGTCTTGGCTGTTAAATGTGAAAAATATAATGTGGGAAGTGCCTTTGTTTGGTTGCTTGATGAGATGACAATGTGATCATGTCTTTTGTGGAATGGGCTCGGGTAAGAGATTTCGTGTTGGCTCGGTGGGAAAATGAGCATTGGCTCAGGTGTTGACGGCTTAAGTGTCGTGGGCTTAAGTGGATGAGCGTTGGTGTGTGGGACGTTCGGAGACGTAACACGATCATTTGAACGAAACTTCACGACCCATGTAGGTCGAGGGAGGTGTGTGTTGTACCCGATGGCTTCTCGGGGACGAGAAGTTCTAAGGTGGGAAGGTTGTAATGACCCACGTTTTGAACCGGGTTAAGAAGTGGGGGAAATTGAACTTTTTCAATTACTGAAACGGTTGAATTTAAGATCAGGATTTGGAATGAGGTTCTGAAGGTCTGAACCATTCTTTTTAATGTTTTTGGACATGGGTGAATGCCCGTTAAGTTTCTCGGGTGGCATGAGGGGTTTCGGAAACGTCGGACCAATATTTTTAAAGTGCTGCAGAGGGCGCACAGTTGGCACACGGTTTGGAAAACCATGCGGCCCATACCGTGTGGCCTTATTAAAGGAGGCAGTGGGGTGGGCACAGGCTGCACATGGTTTCCCCAAACCGTGCGCCTAGCCCGTCTGAGAGATCTCTTAGAGGCAGAAGACTCCACACTGTTTGCGCACGGTGTGGAAAACCGTGTGGGTCAAACCATGCGCTCAGGTGTGTTTTAGGTTTTTGATTAAAATTAAAATTAAAATAAAATTAAATAAATTAAAAACCTAAAACCTAAAATACTCTCCCTCCCCTTCTCTCGGCTGACCCGCGACACCTCCAAGGAGGGCTCTACCCTGCCGCGACGCACGAAGCCACAGACCTCCCTCTTCCCTTCATTTTTCTTCTCCAATTTATGGTGATTTCTTCTCTGAATCATCGCGGTAAGTCCTATCCTCTCCTCTCTTTTCGTTCTTGGCCGATTTTCGGCATCCCCTATGCCGTAATCAAATTCAGTCGAACCCCCCATAGTTAGGGTTCTGTTTAATTCATTTTCTCTCTTGTTTCTCTTTTTTTTGAGGGATGTGGAAGGTCCCCTGGGACCTCGTGTGTGCACGGTTGATGTCCGTTGTCGAAGGAGAGGAGGCTTGCGGTGATTTCAATTCTCCGGTTTGATTTTGAGGTAGGGGTTTTACCCCTTTTTGGTGTTATCAGCTTCTAAATTTTTACCTTAGTTGTTCTAAGGGGTCCTGGAATGCGTTTCTTAGTGTGTTGGACCTTTGGAGTTGGTTTCTCTTGGCCGGAGCTTAGGCGGATCACCTTCATAGGCATAAGTGCGTATTTATAAGAACTTGGGTTCCCTCAGCGTGCATATATTTGTCCATGGCAGCGAATATACACGTACGGGGCTAGTTTTCCCCATTGCATATATAAAACGTGCTTGCGTAGGAGACAGGCCTATGTGTATAATCATATGTGTAAGGATCCTCTTGCGCACGCTCATGGCCATGCGGAGCATGTACATAGAGGCTAGGTGTCTTTATACGTATGTGAAATCACATATGCCTCATGGGGGAGCAGAAACAGTAGATTTAGTTAGAAAGCGCCAAGAGCCGGAGTGGACGGATGGATCCACTTTGAGGTAGGGTCCCTCTTCTTGCCTTTCTATTTAAAGGAAAGTAGTAAAGAGTTATTTCTGCAAGTTAGTCTTTAATAAATGATTCTGTGAAAACAGTGTGAATTGTCGGAATAATATAAAATGGTTGCTTGGTCACTAAACTAACGTTTTAATAATAAAACCCCTCAATCATAGGTGTGATGTCTTCAAGATAAAAGTAGGAAGTAGATTCTTATACTTTCCTTCTTTATTCTTGTTATGCTTTGGTGATAATTGATGAATTTGTTAAACATGAATGAAATGGATTAGGATGGTTAGACCATGCCTTAGGATAATGGAATAAGCATGGCTTATGTTAATGGAATGAGTCTAGTGAGTGGGATATACCTCGGAGTAGTAGTCCTCAGCACCTCTTATTGCTTTGTAAATCCTTATATGTCTTTGAAATTAAATGAAAGGAATAAATAATTAATTGGGGGTTATCCAATACCGTACATGAGCAGGTTGCCTCATGTAACGTATGTCAATGTGATGAATATGATAAATGATGTGTTTATGTGATGTTATGAGATTGAAATTCCATGTTTTATTGATATGAATGTTATAGTAAGTGTATGCCTTATAACCCATACTAATTAAATGATTAATCTTCAGGCCAGGGGTAGACCGTGAGAGATCCCTTATGATACCTCTTTGGGCTAGGGGCAGACCGTGAGAGCTCCCCTAATTAAATGATTAAGCTTTGGGTTAGGGGTAGACCGTGAGAGCTCCCCTATGATACAGCTTCGGGCTACGGGATGACCATGAGAGCTCCCCTAATTAAATGATTAAACTACGGGCCAGGGGTAGACTATGAGAGGTCCCCTATGATGTGGCTTCGGGCTGGGGATAGACCGTGAGAGCTTCCCCAAGGTTGGGCCAGAGGTAGGATCAAGAGCGCTGCCTCTAGGTTAAGGAAATCTGTGAGTTCCGTCCCGGTCCTACCCAAGGTATTATATATATATATATATATATATATATATATATATATATATATATGTATTCCATGAATAATTATTAACCCTTCGGGCTGGGGATAGACCATGAGAGCTTCCCCAAGGATAAGCCAGAGGTAGGATCGAGAGCGTTGCCTCTGGGTTAAGGATGTCCATGAGTTACATCCCGGTCCTACCAAATGTATTATATATATATGGTGACATTATTGGGTTACCTTACCAAAAATTATGCAAAGCTGGTATAGCCGTCCAGTTTCCTCTGGGGAAGCTGGGATGGTTGTTGTTGTTCGTTATTGTTCTGTTTATCAAATCTTGTTATACCTTCTTACCGCTTTAATTTTTATTACACTGTCTGGATTGGGATAGACACCAGTGGTGCCGGCCTAATGAGATTGTTATCTCACACCCTACTCGGACCTCCATTTCACTGGGGTACCTGAGTATACTTTCTTGCTTGCAGGATCTAGGTCGTGTGATGCGCTGCTTGTTTCTGGGGATATGAGCAAAGGACCAAACATGAGCTCGGGATGCTCAGGGGAATGTCAGTCGTGCCTTGCTGTCTTTTCTTCATTTCATTTGTATTGTATTGAAATCATGTTGTACTGTTTACTACTTCCATATCTGTATCATCATCCTTGTATTGTGACAAGTGGCGTTTGCCACCTTTTATAGAAATTATCACTATTTGTCTTCCGCTACTGTTTGTTTATTGTTTATCTATTACTGCTTCTGTTACTATAGAATGTTATTTACTCTGAGATACTGATGTGTTACTCTGATATGAGGGTATAGTCTCCCCACTATCACCTCCTGAGACCCTCGCTACTAGTCGGCAGCCTCTGGCGTACGGGGAGATGCACTTAAGGCCATGTGGTGACCGGTCCGGCCACCGGTTTGATGGTGAGCTGGGCCGGGACATTACAACAATCATGAAAAAATCGAAGATATTTTAAATTCATGATGAATATACTTTTAATGTTGCACACCTAAGAGTATGTATATGATTTATATGTTCCCAAATGAGGGTAAAATGTTAAAGGTTGTCTCAATGGGTTTATAATGGATAAATATCCTTAATATCCATATTTATATTAATGTTACTCAACTCTTACAGTTTAAAAAAATAAACAAAGTATGTTTCAGTAGCCTACATATCTGAAGTCTCTTCAAAAAGTGGTTATTATATAGAATATGTCAAGGGGTTTCAAATACATATTGGGAATCATAGTTTATAATTTTATATTTTCATTTATGACGTGAATTAAAATAAGTATTCAATATATACAAATTTTTTAAAATTAAAATTGAAAAATTAGAATATTATCAACAATCCTATAAAATGACAATTTTATAATAGTTTATTTTTCAGCATTGAACATGTATTTAAATTAGTAGGTTATTTTACAACTAATTGTATAATAAGTGAATTATATGGATAGAAAATTTTAAGTTTAATTTATTTATTATATTTATAATATAAAATGAGTGGTAAAATTAGTATGGTTTTTTAAAAACCACCACAACACTTAGTTATTATCTAATCCTCAATGTGGAACAATTTAGTAATCATGGATGTTATAAAAAATAATTAAAATAAAAAAACAAGTATTAAAGAGATAAATAATATATATTTTTATTCCCAATAGAGAAAATGAGATAAATATAATCACATATTCATCTAGATCCTATAAGAAAACAACATTATTAGTTATTTATTTAAAAAAACTAAAAAGAAACAGAGAAATGAAAAGGAAAAATATATATATATATATATATATATATATATTATTAGGTTTCCAACCATGTAGTGTTGACATTACATTATTTATAAACACTTTTTTCCAAATAATTTATCAATATTCCATCATTGAGAATGGATTACTCAATTAAAACTACTAGATTTTTACTTCTTTACTGATTTGTGGTATGAAAATTTCATTTTGTGTTCATGAGGTAATACAGATAAAAAATATTATATAAACAACTGTACTTCATCTCCCAATTCACCCATGTCTACAAAATATAATAAAACATCCACCTCCTTCTTTATGTAAATGAGTTAATTGAGGACTAGGAGGGATGAAAGTAAAATAAAAGTTTTCTAATTTAATATTTCATTATCTTCACTACAAGTTTCCACATCTCTTATAGTTTATTCACTATCTATATCAAATAATTATTATGTTGATTCCTCCATTTCAACACTAATGATTTGTACTTCTAGTTCAAATTAAGAAAAATTGAACCAAAAATTTGTTGAATGTTTTGTAATTTTTCATAAATTCCTCAAATAGAAATTTTTCTTGTCTTTAATTTCATTTAGAAGACAATATGTGGTATGTTTGGGTAATGTAAAGACAATATCCCACTACCTCTTAATATCCATTTCTTATTTATCCAAATATACATGGACATATTCTTCTTTAGTTTAACAATTGAGCACCATGGGGCTTTGCTCTTTTTCTTAAATATCTTCCTCAAGTTTCCAAAAAATTAACTTTTTTTTTGTATATATACTTTATTTTTTTCTCTATAAACAATGTATTTAATCATGTATCCACCTTTTATAAATCAAATTTTATACATTGTTCATCATTATTTATTTTCACATTACACCTCACTTGGTCTGATTTTATCTTTTCAAACTGTTTTAAAATCAGTCGAGTTACATTATAGGACAAATATATATCTTCATGGTATGAAGGTTTACATTGTTATGTATAAACAAAATTCATATTCGTGTGAAAAAAATAAATATATATATTATAAAAGATAATTTTCACTCTTCCCAAGGTAGTATTTCATTCCTGACACTTAATTAACAGACTAACAAATAATACAGTTGAAAAAAATATGAATTTAAAAAAATTATATAATATATTCAATGAAAATAAAATTAATTAAATGAAAAAAGGAATGGTTTAAAAAATTATTTTATTATGAATATTTTAATTCTTTTTAATTTTTCTAATTTTTTATAATTTTCAATTTTAAATTATTTGGTTACTTTTTCTACTTTGAAATAATTTTTTTATGTTTTCTTATTTTTAAATTTATTCATTTTTATTAAAAAAATCACAATTTTTCCTTGATTAAAATAATAAAATTTTCTTATTTCTAGTATGAATATCTTATAATGATTTTTTAAATATTTGAATTTTTTATTGATTTTTTAAATCAAATGCAACCAAAATTACACATCCCCAAAAATAGTAGAAAAAATTGACTTTTGGGATATATTGTACACCAATCACTTCTGATGAAAAATATCCAATGAATGAACCAAACACCATAGATAATTGAATATGATCTTTTACATGGAAATTTAAGGGTAATCCATTTTTTTGTAAGAAACTGAATGTAGTGAGCCAAGCCATATTACATGATTTTTAAAGAAATCCAATAAATAGAGACAAATGACTGTGAGTGCCAATGTATTTGGAATACTAGATTCATAGAACATCAAAATAAACCTAAAATAAAGAATATTTAATTTATTCTCTATAATGATCTCTTATATCACAATGAGTTCCCAAAACCTTATAGGATAACCCCGGGAAATGCATAAACAAATGGGTGAGCTAAAAATCCATATAAGTGAATAAACATGATAATGATTCATAACATGAGTCAAATAAAAATTAATATAATAAATATAAGGACTCGGCCTTAAACATTACATAATATTTAATTAAATGAATAATTCACATTGAAGATATTTTTAGGTTTAGAGTTTTAGAGAATTTGTCATAACAATTACATTACATCTCAAAAATTACAAAGTAGACACTTCTACTAAGTTTCCATTTTTTCATGAAATAAAAACTCTTGAATAAATGATACATGTCTAGTTCCATGTTTTAGACAACATGAATTTTCCATGATCTCATCATTGGCCCTATTCCACTTTATGTTATGTAAAAAACATTTCAAAACATGGGATTAGCATAAAAAGCTCAGTGAGGGATACACAAAGATGGAAAACTGTTAGATTTTAAAAACAACAAGTAAGCCATGAATACTTTATCATAAGTAATACTTTTCCCTTTTGTTAAGTTGTAAATACTCTTTACTGAATAAAAGATCATTGTTTACCCTTTTGTAACCAAAAGATTACCATAAAACCCAAATAAAGAACACATAACATATTATGTTAACTTGGGACATAAAAATTCATAAGTGCAATAATCATACGTCTGACTTCCACAAATATCACAAAAATGGAATAGCCATACGGCCAACTTCCATAAGCAATGCACTTGAGGTTATAACTTAACCACCCATCCTGGTTTTTCACGGCACCAACTGTCATATGGTTTATCACGTAACCACCAATAAAATGTCCAAGTACCATCATAACACATAAAATATTGAAAATATAAACATTTCACTAATAACATTTCATTTTAAATCAAAATAATTAATTTCAAGATATTGAAATAATCATTCCATTTTCATAAACAATTTAAAAAGAGATTTTTGAATCAAATTGTCCCATACCACTTTGAATCTTTTAATTGAATTATAATTTTAAAACATTAGTTTCCATATAAATAAATACTCAAACCCATTTTTAAAACATGGACTTTAAAGATAATTATTTAGAATAATAAATCTTTAAAAAATTTAAAACGATATTTTAGTTAAAGAGTGTATAACAAAATGAGAGACTCTTGAATACAAATAATTGAGGAATAAAATTTAATCATAACTTTATAATATCATTAGAATAAATGGATGAACGATATAATATGACAAAGGATAGAATATACACCATATAAGATTTAATTGGTGCATAACAAAAATGAAGTCTCAACGGAAATGTAAATTAAGATGAAATCCCTTATAAAGACGGTATACTTAAATTAAGGATAAATCAATCACATAATTATGTGTGAAAAATATAAATACACCCCATATAAGTGGATACTAACAGTAAAACAATTATAGTTCATTCACACATATTCATATGACGACATATTCAAGAATTACAAGTTTAACCCGAAGAATTGAAATTGGGTTAAGAAGTTCCCTTACAAAAATTTGAAAGCCTAACGTAGTCACTTTAAAATTCTGAAAATGTCTTGATGAGATAAAAATGGTATCTCATCACTTGGACATAACATTTAAATCAATAAGTATATACAATATCATATCCCAACATAATAAGATGTAAATTAAAGGACATAACAAAAATAAGTCTTTTAAAAAGAGGAGGGTGAAAGGTACCCTTACCCATTTGGTAACTTACAAATGATACGCCACATTAAAGAAGGACTATAAAGCGTAGATGTAAATAGACATAAAATAAATTATATTACACAAATATTAGAATCATGGTAACTACATACACCACTCAACATAAATAGTTACCAATATAGCATGAATCTCAAGGGAATAAAAAGTGACATGAAAACCACTTACCTCGTTGTAATCAATCGAGTCGTATGACCAAAAGATAATAACCACCAAATGAATTACACAATACCATGAATATAAATATAATCATGATATTATATATCAATAGCAGTATAAATTACACCCCATGTGATAAATAAGTGGAGAACAATGGAAATCTCAGGAAATTAAAAGTGAGATAAGAAATCCCCTTACCATGTGTCCTACTTGACTCGTATGTTTCATGTTCTTCCTGAATAATAAACTTAAGTTAATATCTACTTTATTAAGAAAATTTTTAAAGATTATTATTCATTATATATCACTTATTATCTTACTATAACAACTAGTGAATTATTTGAGTTCATATTGGATATTTTATCGATGTTCATAACTTGAGTCAAAAATGAACATGTTATAATTACAATTTGTCCATGTGGTCAAAATTCCATTATCTCCAGAATAATATAAATGTTTTATATATCATATAGATCATATATATCCATTTTATATGTATTTATAATATTCCATATCATTTGGAGTTGAGAAATGAAACGCACCGTTCATGGAGACGGTAAGTCGTACGTATGCATGAACGCTACTTTCATTTCTTTTTTATATTTAAAGGAATGAAAACTTAATGATACATTGGTATATTATAATTAAAATATTTAATCATATGATATTTATGTTACATAATTTAATTAACTCCATCCATTATATGTTCCATGTATGTCATGAACAAATCATATCACCTTGAGGGGGCGGTAGTCCGCACTTCCTCAAATGAAATTATCTTATTTACCCATAATGGAAACCACAAAAAAATTATATAAATGAATAATACAGAAGAATAAATAAAACATAAACATAATATACATAAAATATAAATATATTTCCATCTTAATGGCCACCATGTTAGGCGGTGGGAGAAAATCGAATAATCATCGTTTCGTGAGGCATTAGTTTTGCATCCACAGAAACAGTATGTTTTTCACCCATTAGACGGAGGTGTGTGTAAGTGTAGTTCAAATACTTATTATAACAACATCCTAGTATATTGATTATACTATTTTTGTTATAAAATAATGGAATAAAATTAGTTTAGAGGTTTTGATAAGTAAAATAAAACAAAATAAAACAAAAGATTTTAAGAGAAATTGTTACCTTTAATTTGGGTAACTACCTTTGGTTAGAACGAAAATAAATTCTGTAAGTGTATTTTTCATAAGGTAAGGCTTCTTTGAGGAAGAGGAGGATATTGAGAGATTATTTGGGCAGGTTTTGGATGAGACCAGGGGCTTGAGAGGTGTGAGGAATGGGTTAGAAGTGGTGTTGTTTTATAAGAGGGAGGAGGGGCTCTTTAAGAAAGTGTGAAAGTATTTTTTTATGATATATTGATATTCAGTTTCTAAAGGTCCAAAACTAATTAAAGTCGAATATAACATGACTCGTGGTATAAATAAAATCATCCAATAAGAATTGGATAGGTTTTAGATATTTCTTTAATATTAATAATCCTATTTATTTAAATCATTTATTAATGAGGTAAATACTGCATCATTATTTTGTCATATATAATTTAATTTTTTGGATTTCTTAAAATTATAATAAAAATACCATGATGTGGTAAATAGTTTTATCTTTCCAAATAATATTTATAGTTGAAAAAGAGACTTATATTACCCCATGTAAAAATTTATTTACTAAAAGATATTTGTTTTGTCAATTTTTCCTTTACTTTATGTTTATTAAAATAAAGTGTCACTATCATTTATAAGTGGCTCCATGGGGTCCCAAAATCGACCCAAGTATGCCCATGGTCAGACATTACTCATCCAATAATGTTAACACAAGCATTAAGTTAATTTGGAATTATTATAATATTCTTTTTACCTTGAATTACCCTATTTACCTTTAACTGTGATAAATAAAAGTCAAAAATTACTATTCACCATGAATTATTTTCATCTTATTGAACCACATTTTACTTATAAATAACAACCATGTATGTCAGATTTTTAAAATTAAATTCATAGAAGCGGTAACATTTCATTTAAATGAAAACGTCACATTTTTTAACTTCTACTAAGTGGTTTTACTATTCATCAAAAATTGAAGCTTTTTAGAAAAATACCAAAAATTCAGTCTAAGATATATTTTATATTCCGAATTAAAAAATTATTTCTATTTTACCAAATTTAAAAAATAGAAGTTTCATTAATTAATTTAAAATTAATTCCCTTTTTCAAAACAAATAGCATGTTTTTAAGAAACAATAACTATCAAAAGATTGACACTTGTTTATGTCCAATTTCAAAGTGAAATTAATTCGAATGACCACCATTGGATTAAATAGTAAAAATATAATATAATTACACTTTAAAACAAATTAATAAAGATAATATTACCATATAAATAAATTATATTAAAAGGATGTTTTGAATTAAAATACAATATTTTCACTATTCATAAAAAAACTGTATTTTATTAGAAAAATACCAAAATTTAACCCAAAGTGAATTCTGTTGTCCTGGTTCTAAATAAGAATTTTATTTTATCAAAAATAACATATAAAAGAGACCAAAACTATATTTAAAGATGGTTTGACAACAAAAGGTGGAAAATCATCCTTTTAAAGTAAATTATGCCAAAAAATAGATTCATTCACATTTTAAGCCTCTATATTTTATTAGATAAAAGTAAAAACATTTAACAAACAAGTATAATCATATTGTAGTTAGTTTTGTTCATTCCCACCATTACAACAACTAGGCATTAACAACTATTTAAAATAATAATATTATAATATTATTTTTCAATATGACTCAGCATTGTGTGAAATGTATGATTTAAAAGAAACCCATTGTTGCGTAACGAGTATTCCATTGAATCATAGAATCCCCTTTAAATAAGAAAATAATATTTAATTCACAAATATTAATAAATATGAAAATTTCTTACACATTATTTACCTAGGATGTTACATCCTTCCCCCATTTTGGAAATTGTGTCCTCACAATTTTACAACTG
The DNA here is from genome assembly GCA_963277665.1 of Viscum album. NCBI lineage: Eukaryota > Viridiplantae > Streptophyta > Magnoliopsida > Santalales > Viscaceae > Viscum > Viscum album. The sequence goes on along the minus strand of OY728161.1, from coordinate 869,746,640 downwards.
GGCTTGAAAACTTAATTGAAAGTCCCACATCGAAAAAAAGTCAATAAATATATCAATTTAAAATAAAGAAATAGAAGTATAAAGGTCACCCGAGATAATCCCATACTAGGATTCCTTGTAAGAAAACATGGATATTGAAGAGAAAACAAACCATCAAATTCTGATGGAGTGCGATAGAAAACATGGTTACGAGAAAGTTAACCACCAGAAAATCACAAACTTGTGATGGGTTAAACAGTCTTTGATTCCCTAGTAGGAATATTTAACTGTTAATTTTTTTGTTTTAAATTACTTTTCATAATGTTGATGAATTTATTTATGAGCTTAAGTAAAAACATAAGGAAACATACATACATGTCATGTAGACTTTCATCCTTTACTAGCTTTCTAACACAAAATCATATTTTCTCCAAACGATGAGTATTCAGATGAATTTTTCCCATTAGAAATGATATAAACAACTTCGAGAGAATCACATAATACACAAAAGATGAACTATATATTTCCCATATATTTTGACCTTAACCAAAACCAAAAAGGTTAGTACAATATCATATAATCCCCAAAGATTATTGTTCTTTATAAAAAGAAATACTATTAATTTTATCCAAAATTCAACAAACAGTAACCTAAGTTCAATAAAAACCATTCAATAAACAACATTCCTTAAACTTATTCAATATAATACAAACTAAAATTGAAAACATAAAATCATAAGAATTTAATCCCATAGTCTTCTACAATAAATCTTAACATTTATCTCCAAATAACATTGACTACTTTTAATGTCTCATACTGAAGTGTAATTAACCTAATCACATATTCTCTATGATAGGTTATTAATTTCCATAAATAAAACAAAATAAACTTATTCATAAGATCATATAATTAAAAATAATTACTCATACTAACGAGGGACTTCACGTAGTCCAGTGGTAGGCGATAAATCCTAGTCGCATATTGGTTGTGGGTTCGATTCCCACAGCTTTGTCCGATGCGATGGGTTGTCAGGCGGTCTATGTGATGTCCTTTTTCAAAAGCTATATAATTTTATAAAATTCCCAAATATATATAAATTCATCAAAAATAACCATATCATATTTTAACCACAAAGGTTATCTAATAACATTCATTTTTTATCCCAAAATGTATTAACCTGTAATTTCCTCAAATTCAAGGATCATATAAACCCAAATGGTTCTTTATAAATATATCCAAAAAAGAAATGATAATTATTCCTTGAATAAAAATTTTTTATATCAAACTTCAGGGTTACACTTACTATAAAAATTCTTCTAATGTAATCCCATCATCAAAAGATCCTTAATACTTTTAAGAATTTCACCATCATAAATTCTATCATAACTATTGAATCCCTTATATGTTGACTTCCTACTCATTCGACATTATTCATGATCCATTAACCATTATTTACAAATTATTCTGAAATAATTATTTCCTACAAAAAATCATGAATCATATACTAAGATTCAATAATGTCAAAACATTTTTTATGAAATAATTCATACCTTTCATTTTTCATTGTCAGTTTCTTCATCCTCAACTGTAATGGCATTAAGTATTGGTAAACATCTATTTGTATGATCCTGGTGATCCCATTCCTGAAACATCTATGTAGGACATCTGTTTTTATAATGACCATGCACACAACATTTAATATATTCAATTGATCCCTCAGAAAAAACTTCTTTCCCTTTGTTAGAGTCAACTGGATGCTCCCTTTTTCCATGGAAGGTTCTTTCTTTATGACCTTAATTACCACATCTATAGAATATTCCAATCCTTTTGATGCATTTTCCTAGGTGTTTCTTTCCACATCCTTGACACATAAGTTTTTTCACATACTTACCTTTATGATTATTACCTGAAATTCCGTATGGATTTATTTCTCACATATATGATGCCTTATAAAAATCACCAAGGTTCAGGTTTTTAATCATGACTCATGGTAGTCAGTTGAGAATAACCACAAGAGTTATCATTGAAGCTCTCATTTCATTCAGTTGCTCATTCAGAAAACTGTCACAGTTTTCGTCACATCCACTATTACTTCAATGCCTTCTAGATCCAGCCATTTACTAAAATCAAAAAGGTCATTGTGAGTATATTAGTAAAATCATCATATAATATCTTATTATGAGGGTAAATACTTATTCATGTTATCTTAAACTCATTAAAAATAACTACGACTCTTTCTAATATGCTAACCATTTTTTTTATGTCACTTATGCTTAGATAACATCCTAACCTCTAAAGTTATCTAAACCTACCTCTGATACCAACTATAAGGACCCGACCTTAAACATTACATAATATTGAATTAAATGAATAATTCACATTGAGTATCCTTTCAGGTTTAGAGTTTTTTAGAATTAATCATAACAATTACATTACATCTCAAAAATTTCAATGTAGACACTTTTACTAAGTTTCCATTTTTTTCATAAAATAAAAACTCTTGAATAAATGAGTCATGTCTAGTTCTATGTTTTAGGCAGCATGAATTTTCCTTGATCCCATACTTGACCCTATTCCACTTTATTTCCTGTGAAAAACATTTCAAAAAATTGAGATGAGCATAAAAATCTCAGTAAGGGATACACAAATAAAGAAAACTATTTATTTTTCAAAACAACAACCAATCCATGAATAATGTATCATAATTAATACTTTTCCCCTTTATGAAGTAGTAAATACTCTTCACTGAATAAAAGATTATTTTTTATCCTTTTGTAACCAAATGATTACCATAAACCCCATATAAATAACACATAACATATAAAGGTAACTTGGGACATAAAAATTATTAAGTGTAATAACCATACGATAGACTTCCACAAATATCACTAAATCGAATAGCCACACAGCTGACTTCCATACCCAATGCATTGGAGGTTATAACGTAACCACCCGTCCTGGTTTGTCACGTCCCCACCCGCCATATGGTTTATCATGTAACCACCCATCAAATGTCCAAGTACCATCATAACATATAAAATATTGAAAATATAAACATTTCACTAACAAAATTTCATTTTAAAACACAAGAATTAATTTCAAGATATTGAAATAATCCTTCCATTTTCATAAACCATTTAAAAATAGATTTTTGAATCAATGTGTCCCATACCAGTTTGAAGATTTTAATGGAATTATATTTTTAAAAAATTAATTTCCATATAAATAAATACTCAAAACCATTTTTAAAACATGTACCTTAATGATAATTATTTATAATAATAAGTCTTTAAAACATTTAAAACGATATTTTAGTTAAAGAGTTTTTAACAAAATACGAGACTCTTGAATACAAATAATTTAGGAATAACATTTAATCTAAACATTATAATATAATTAGAATAAAGGGATTCATGATATAATATGAAAAAGATAGTATATACACCATATATGAGTGAATTGGTTCATAACAACAATGAAGTCTCAATAGAAATTTAAATTGAGATGAAATCCCCTATAAAGATGGTATCCTTAAATTAAGGATAAATCAATCACATAATTATGTTTGAAAAATATAAATACACCAAATATAAGTGGATATTAAGTGTAAAACAATTAGTGTTCATTCACACATATTCAAATGACTACATATTCAAGATGTATAAGTTTAACCCACAGAATTGAAATTGGGTTAAGAAATTCCCTTGAAAAAATTCAAAAGCCTAACGACATCACTTTAAAATTCAGAAAATGTGTTCATGAGATAAAAAGGGTATATATTCACTTGGAAATAAAATTTAAACCAATAAGGATATGTAATAACATATCCAAAAATAAGAAGATGAAAATTAAACGACATAACAAAAAAGAAGACTTTTAAAAAGAGGAAGGTGAAAGGTTCCCTTACCGATTTGGTAACAAACAAAACATATTCCGCATGGAATAAGGACCATAAAATTTAGAATTAAATACCCATAAATGAAATTATATTACTCAAATAGTAGAATCATGGGCATTACATACACCACTCAAAGGAAATAGTGATAAAATATAGCATGAATCTCACGGGAATAAAAAGTGAGATAAAAACCACTTACCTCGTTGTAATCAATCAAGTCGTTTGACCAAAATATAATAACCACCAAATGAATCACACAATAAAATTAATATAAATAGAATCATGATAATATATATCAATTTCATTATGCATTACACCACATTCAATAAATAATTGGTGAAAAATAGAAATCTCATGGAATTAAAAGTGAGATAAGAAAATCCCCTTACCTCGTGTCCTTCTTGACTCGTATGTTCTGTGTTCTTCCTAAATAACAAAATTATGTTAATATCTACTTCCTTAAGAAAATTTTTAAATTTTATTATTAATTTTATATCACTTATTATTTTTCTATAACAACTAGTAAATTATTTGAGATCATCTTATATATTTTATCGATGTTCGGAACTTTAGTCAAGAATGAACTTGTTATAATTACAATTTGTCCATGTGTTCAAAATTCCATTATCTCCAAAATGAAATAAATGTTTTATATATCATATATATCATAAATATCCAGTTTATATGTATTTATAATATTCCATATAATTTGGAGTTAAGAAATTAAACGCACCGTTCATGGAGACGGTAAGCTGTACGTACGCATGAATGCTACTTTCATTTCTATTTTATATTTAAAGGAATGAAAAATTATTGATAAATTGGTATATTATAATTAAAATATAATATATTCTGATATTTATGTTACATAATTTCATTAACTCCATCCTTTATACATTCCATGTATCTCATGAACGAATCATATCACCTTGAGGGGGCGGTAGTCCGTACTTCCTCAAATGAAATTTTCGCATTTACCCATAATGGAAACCATGAAGGTGTTATATAAATGAATAATAAAGAATCATAAAGAAAACATAAACATAATATGAATCAAATATAAATACAATTCCAACTTAATGGCCACCATGTTATGCGGTAGGAGAAAATTGAACAATCATTATTTCGTGAGGCGTTAGTTTGTCATCCACAGAAACAGTATGTTCTTCACCCATTAGATGGAGGTGTGTGTAAGTGTTGTTAGAATACATATTATAACAACATCCTAGTATATATAGTATACTGGTGTTGTTATAAAAGGGATTAATAAAAAGAGTATAGGTGGTTGGAGAAGTAAAATAAAAAATAAATAAAACAAAATAATTTAAGAGAAATCGTTTCCTTTAATTTGGGTAACTTATTTTGGATTGAGCCAAAAGGACTTATTGAAATGATTTTTCCTAATATAAGGATTCTGGGAGGAATAGGGGGGTCTTGAGAGATTATTTTTGTAGGGTTTGGATGAGACAAGGGGCTTGAGAGGTGTGAGGAATGGGTTGGAAGTGGTGTCCTTTTATAAGGGGGAGGAGGGGCTCTTTAGGAAAGTGTGAAAATATTATTTTATTATATAATGATATTCAGTTTGTAAAGGTCCAAAAATAATTGAAGGAAACAATAAGATAACTCATGGTCTAAATAAAATCATCCAATAAGAATTGGATAGGTTATGAATTTTTTTTTAATATTTATAATCTTATTTATATAAATCATTTATTAATGAGGTAAATACTACATCATTATTGTGTCATATATAATTTAATATATTTGATGTCTAAAAAATATAATAAAAATACCATGATGTGTTAAATCTTTTTATATTTCCAAATAATATTTATAGTTTAAAATATGACTTATATAACCCCATGTAAAAATTTATTTAATAAAAGATATTTGTTTTTGTCAATTTTTTCGTTACTTTAAGCTAATTAAAATAAAGTGTCATTATCATTAATAAGTGGCTCCATGGGGTCCCAAAATAGACATAATGATGTCAATGGTTGACCATTACTCTTCCAATAATGTTAGGACAAGTGTTAAGGTAATTTGGTATTATTATCATATTCTTTTTACCTTGAAATATCTTATTTATCTTTAACCGCGGTAAATAAAAGTTAAAAGTTACTATTCACCAAAAATTATTTTCATCTTATTAAACCATATTTTACTTACTAATAACAACCATGTATGTTGGATTTTTAAATTTCAATTCACAAAAGCAGAAAAATTTCATTTAAATGAAAAAGTCAGTTTTTTTAACTACTATTAAGTGGTTTAACTGTTCATCAAAAATTGATGCTTTTCAGAAAAATACAGAAAATTCAGCCTAATCTATATTTGATATTCTGTATTAAAAAATTATGTGTATTTTAAAAAATTATAAACATATAACTTGCATTAATTAATTTAAAATTAATTCCTGTTGTCAAAACAAATAGCGTATTTTTAAGAAACAATAACTATCAAAAGATTTGCACTAGTTTATGTCCAATTTCAAAGTGAAATTAATTCCATGACCACAATTGGATGAAATGATAAAAATATAATCTAATTTCACTTTAAAACCAATTAAAAAGACAATATAACCATATAAATAAATTGTATTTAAAGACAGTTTTGAATTAAAATACAGTATTTTCCATAATCATCAAAAAACAGAATTTTATCCGAAAAATACCAAAATTTTACCCAAAGTGAATTTTGATGCCCCGGATCTAAATAAGAAATCTATTTTATCAAAAAGAACATATAAAAGTGACCAAAACTAGATTTAAAGAGGTTTCTCCATCAAAAAGACGTAAATCGACCTTTTAAAGTAAATTATGCTTAAAATTAGATTCATTCACATTTAAGCCTCTAACATTTATTAGATAAATGTAAAAACATTTAACAAACATGTACAATAATATTGTAGTTAGTTTTGTTAGTTCCCTCCATTACAACGTCTAGGCATTAACTGCTATTTAAAATAATAATATTATATTATTATTTTTCATTATGACTCAGCATTGTGTGCAACGTAAGATTTCAAAGAAACCCATTGTTGCGTATCGAGTATGCCATCGAATAATAGCATCCGCTTTAAAGTAAAATTAAGATTTAATTCAAAAATATTGATAAATTTGCAAATTTGTAACTCATTATTTACCTAGTATGTTACAATAAAAGGTAAGTCTTGTGATAAATCATGTGGGATCATATTATAAAGAAACTGATATCATAATATCATGAAAACATGGGAATTATGGAAACAACATAAAACATTACAAAAGCCTATATCAAGGATAACGATCAAGACAACGTCACATGGTGGACAGAGTCCCTTCCTGGATTATGACCACTAACTAATCCCATAAAAACATATCATGATAAAAAAGTATTCCACAATTCATTGGAGTGCTATATATGAACACCAATCGTAACATGTATAATATTATGTGTGCCAGAAAGGGAATCAATCATAAGGCATAATCATAAAGATTTTAAAAAATGAACATAAGGCATGTGTTACCCCATCAAAAGAAGGGATAATGAGATATTTATATATTTTAGAGATATTTATAAAGATTTTGGATTCATTTTATAACATAAAATGGATATATTAAGTGAGTTATAGAGAGAAAGTTCATATCCCAAAGAAAAAAAGGGTGCTTTATATTGATCTTCTACCTTATATTCTAGAATCATTCAGAACCTGCAATAAATATCAAAAAATAATCAAATTAATTTCATTAATTACTTCACTATGAAACTTTTACATAAATATTTTAAATAATATAATTTTATTTTGTTAATTTATAAATATTTCAGGGACAAATGAAGAGTAATTTCATTGTTCTAAGAGTTTTTATTTCATTGTTCCATGGTTGAATGACTTACAGATAATTATTGATTTTATATTCAAATGGGACTGCAACTCTATAATTGAAATTAAATGGAATTAATTTACATATAGAAATTTAAATATTCTCAAATACCAATATGTTTACTGATATATGGATGATTCCTTTGGTAAAATGTTATTGTTACATGGTTAGTTTATTTTGGCAGTTTTACCAGCCTTCACAAACAAGTTTGGTTTTATTAAATATTATGAAAATATAATTATTATAGATTGTGAAAAAAATATTATATACATATTTATTTTATTTTAGAAAATTTTATGTTAATTTAAACCATCCGTGAATGTGGTAATTGGAAATGAAAACTAATCGTTCATTAAGGCGGTGAATAGACACAATACAAATGATGTTTTTGTTTTTTGAATAAAATGAGTTTGGAAGATTATGGATAGAATATATTATATTAAAAAATTATTTTACCACATATTTATGATACTAGAGTTATTATTCAATGTTCATTGGATTTTTTTAGAGAATGAGGAGGAAGATAGGAATAAATGACTCGGTTGGGGGTGTCACATTCTCATTTGGATGTCTCCTCTACACTTCCACTTTAGGAACCTTGGATTAATATTTTGTGGGGACCAATATAACTTGGATGTGGTAGAGTATTGGGAAGGGAATTGGGAATAAAAATTTTATGCTCTAAGGCTTATAAGGTGTGTGGATAAGTGGTGGTATTTATAAGGGGATGAGAGGGCTATTTTGAATATTATATTCAATAGTTTATAATTTTTGGATCAGGTATACCAATAGTAATGACTATATATAGTGAAACATTTTTGTGAGTGTTAAATAATGGGTACATAAATCATTTTTTCCTCAAAAAAATCATGTAATTATCTTAAAATTCTAAATTCCTTTATTTCTTATATTTCACAATTCAAAAAAAATTCATCTATTTTAGAAAAAATACAAAAAATTCACTCTATATATTTTTAAATGTGTAAATTTATAAAATTAAATACATATTATGAAAATAATTATAAAAATTTGATAAATTTAATTTCAAAATAAAATCTTCATTAATTTGAGATATACCATTTTCAATATTATGATCAATTTTATGTCCCTTTGAAAAATTACGTATTACTTCATAAAATCATCTTATCATTATAATAAAACATAATAAAAATTTATAAATCAATTTTATTAATATAATATTTACTTAAAATAAATATATTTATTATAAAATTAAAATTAACACATTTATTTTTTATTAAAACACAGACACAGTTTATTTTTTTCATTTTTTAAACATTTATTTACTTGTAACATGATATAAATATAAAATATTTTATTTTTATATGATAAATACATATTATATTAAAATTTAGAAGGTGTGGATATTATTCAATTTCCATGTTAATATTCCCAACAATCATATTTCTATTCAAACAGTCAGGTTACTATTCCCAAAGACATATTAATATTCCAACAATCAAATTTTTAACAATCATTTGGTTAAATAATTCCTATGAATACCTATTATTTCATTCATTGTTATTTTAATTCTATTTTATATCAAGTTTCAATTTATTTTCATTTTCAAAATATATATTTCACTATCATTTTTCTTTATTTCTACATTGTTGTTCATGAGTTTGGTTATTCTGGTGGATTGAGTACATTTATATTTTCATATTTTAGTTGTCTTATAATCAATTTTTTATCCCACTATAATATTTTCAATTCATATGAAAATTTTTATTCTCTAAATGTAATGTTAAAATTATTATAATAAAATTTTCTTGGTTTTATCACATGGTGCATATAAATTATGTGACATTATATTAATATGTATGAAAAAATTATATATTTATAAGGAAATTCCATTTATTAAATTTTGGGTCATTACATTATCCCCCCAATGAAATTTTAACCCAGAAATTCGATTTTATAATGTAAGGTAAAAATTGGTGAAAGTAATTTTACCTTATAGATCTAATGATCCTGAAATTCCATGAATTTTTTTTCTTAAATACACTGGAGTTTCACGAGTCTGCAGTTTCTGACGGTGCATGATTCCGAGGCCCGGTGTACCCGGAATCAATTTCTGAAGTTTTTGTTAAGCTTAAGTTAATGCGCATAAGCAGTTTTACTAAAAAGTAGAATAACTCTAAAACGGTAACTCGGATAAGAAATACAAGGGCACCATCATGATTAGGATGACGATTTTACCCAAGGCACGACTTAAGGTTAGTCGGCGCGGGCCTCCTGTGTGAAATCCCAAAAATGGTATAACCGTAAATAAAATAATAAAATAAATTATTTTATTTTTCAAATGCTTATAACTCACAAAGGGTATATCAGATTAAGAATCTGTGACCATCGCTAAACTCAGGAGGGCATTCTTTATTTAAGATAACACTAACTTTTTCCGGTGCGGGCGACTAGAAAAAAGTTAGTTTTTTGGCCGCAAATAAAATAATTATATGAAAATTATTTTAATGTAAAATTAATAACTTCTAAAAAATAACTCATATGTAAAATCTAAGAGTACCGTTGGGTTCGTTGGGGCATGTTTCACCTAGGAAGAGCCTAACCTTGACCGCAGTGAGTCGAGGGTGACTGATAATAATTTTCCAAACTTTTTTTCGGGTACGTTCAGTAAACGTACGAGCGAGTTTTCATAAATTTTGAACCGGTGCTCAGAATGGAAATCTGAGAGCACCATTGAACTCACAACGTCGGTAATTGCTTAATGAGACCATCACCGTAATTGCGTTCTATCGAGTTTAAAAGTTAGTTTTTGGCTTTTTTAAAAAAAATAATAATAAAATAAAGTATAGCTGCACTTTATTTTATTCCAGCTGCCATGTGTGTGCGGTTAGTTGGAACCTCCCCTTAGGAGTTGGGGGGTGGGACCACTATACCCTAACCTCCCATGAGAGGTTATGGTAGTGGGGTCCACCTGAGCATAACCTCCTGCGAGGGGTTACGGCATGGGGACCACCCGAGATGCATAACCCCTAATTAATGTGGGAGGACCTCTTGACCTCCTCTATGCAATTAATTGTGCCAACGCAGACGCCTATTAATTGTGCCAACACAGGTGCCAATTAATTGATCCGACGCGCATGACAATTAATTTCTCCAACACATGTAAAATAATTATAGGGAGCCTCTTATCATCCTTCAAGTTAAGTGCGCCACCTCTCGTGCAATTATTTTAGTGGAGCCAATTAATTTTCTCTCCCTTTTTAAATTAAGTAACTGCATCGTTGGAAATTAGGAAGGTTCCTAATAAATGAACCATCATAAATTCCAAAATGGTTACTTACCTCTCCCCCTCTCCTATATAAAGGAAGCTTAGGGAATGGTTTTGGGATGGCTTCTCCAAGCGGCGAAACGCTGGCAAAAAGACGTGACACCGAACCCTTGGGGAATTATTCCTCCAACGAAGAACCGTCGCCCATGAACAACGAAGAGCGACAAACACCGTCGTTATCCTTCTTCAAATGAGGAAAGAGAGGGAAGCACTGCCGCCCATTAAGAATGCCAAAGATGTCATCTTGACTCGACTTCTTCAAGCTCTTCTTCCTCCGACATCAACAGAACGACGCCCGATTTCCACGACTTCGTCAACAATAAACGACAAGCAAGGTAGGGGATTTTTGTGTTATTTTAATTATGATAATAAACCCTCGTTCTTATTCAATCAAGTTATGGTATGAGAATCACTATTTTCTTTCACCGTAACGAGGACGGTTCGGGAAGCTCAAACACGGTCTGGCCCTCCCCTTGTTTGTTCTTGTTTGGTGACGATGAAGGCGATACACGTGGCGATGACTACGAAGGTGCGAACAAAGGTCACGCTACCCGCAGTGTCCATGAACTGTGCCACCCTCGTAGCACCCTGGTGCGCTACCCGCACCCTCGTGCCCCTGTCGGTGCGCTCCCGGTGCCCCGCGCCCCTGCCAGTGTGCTGCCTGGCGCCCGACGCCCCTGCCTGTGCGCTGCCGGAACCCCGCACCCCAGCTGGCGCACTCCCGGGGCCCCGCGCCCATGTCGGCACGCTGCCCGGCACCCCGCGCCCCTGTCGGTGAACTCCCCGCACACTGCCCCCTGCAGGCACGTACCTAGCGCCCCGTGCCCCTGCCAGCAGCCTGCTCGGTGCCCCCGCGCCCCTACTGGGGGCCTGCCGCCCCCTGCCCGGTGCACCCGCGGCCTGCCCAGTGTCCATCCGGCCTGCCCGCGCCCCGCACGGCCTACCTGTTGTCCTCCCGGACACCAGTGTAATGACCCACCAATTCTCGTTGGTTTGATAGTGCAACGAGTCATTACTAGGCCTTAAGCGACAACCCCAAGAGGCCAAAGGCTGGCAATAAACTACGAAGGGTTTCAAATACAGTTGGGGTATGATTTACCCTTTAAGAAAAAAATCCCATCCATTAACCATTTACTATAAGTTTCATGAAACAATGAAAGACCAATCACAATATCATTTATATTAAACCACATCAGAGTATACAACAATGGAAGACCAAACCAAACATCAAGGTACGTAGTAGAAGAACAACATGAGACTCTCAAAAGACACGCCAACTCCGTGGTCCCCAAGCTCTAAGCTCCACAGCATCTCCCAAACATCACCACGAGCCATTAGTAACGATATGCTTTACCTTTTCCTGTGTCTCAAAATACAACATCCGCAAAAGCACCAAAGTGACAAAGAATGGGTGAGTATAAAACACAGTAGGATTTCCTCAATGACTTCCCTACTCACGCCACTAGGATAGAAGAGTTATCCACATTTATATAAAAACATTTTATATAAAACATTTTATCAAAAGAAATTTATAACTAAAAATAAACAAGTTTCCAAGACCATTCATACTCAAGAGCATCCATGTTCAAGTGAAATCAATTTTACAAAAAGTTATTTTTCCAGAAAAATAACCAAACAAGCTTTCGAACCATTTCACAAACATCCAATTTTGGCATACCCAACTATTTCACCACCCCGTGAAATCAACCATGCATGCTTCATTATGACAGTTCTATACTCATGAGAGGTCTCTCGTCTATCTACCAAGTCATCACAAGGTAATTATTTCTCATGTTCCATTACACTTTTGGCACTGAGCACAGGTCATATTTCAACCAAGCCTCGTACTTAAAATTCCCATGTGCCATTAAACGTTTGGGACTGAGAATAAAGTTCTATTTAAACCAAGCCTTGTATATTAAACATGAACACACACACCACAAATTCCAAACAATCATGCCAAACCATCCATTTAATAAAACACCTTTTATTGAAAACCATTTTCCATCCAAACCAAGTGTGTTCAAACAATTCAAACCATTTCAATAAATCTGCCTTTTTATTGAAAACCAAATCCATCAAAACCATTTCAATAAAACACCCTTTTTATTGATAACCCATTTCTGATCAAACCAATTAAAATTTCGTAAATTTCGTAATTTAAAATCCACATTTTAAATTCAAATAGCCAAGTCACTTTGCACACAATTCACCAAGATTTCACAATTTCATCCAAACCATAAATCATCACTAAAGAAGATTTATTCCATGATTTTCACAATGAATTCCATTCAAATAACCAATTTGAGACTAATCCAACCAATTCTAACAAGAGGAGTCGAGAGTGAATCCACCTACCTCAACAAAAAGTAGAAACCAAGGAACGGACGAAGAACGCCCAAGAACACCGGGTCAAATCTCCAAAAACCCACCTTAGATCTCTTCTCCTAACACAACCAAGACCAAATCTCATCATATTTGGCATCCACACACTTAGATATACCCATAATGGGTGTAGATATAAGAAACCGGGAGAAGATGAGAAGTATATCTGAGTAGATCTATGAAAATGATCAAGAACGAAGGAGAACGATCACACACCTCAAGAATCTGTCTTCAATTTTCCAAGATAAGCCTTCAGATCACCTCCGGAACGATGGGAGAACCCTCTTTGTCCATAGGAGAACCAAAATACCATGTTAGGGCTACTTAGGAGCTTTAATGTGGAAATTAGAGGCAAAATGAGTCAGATCCACAATTTAAGGATCTAATTTTAAGTGATCGCACGGTTTGTCCGCACGGTTTGACAAACCGTGCACTAACCGCGCGTTAGATACTGCCTCTGCCACCCTTCTCGCACGGTTTGGCCGCATAGTTAGTCAAACCATGTTCCAACCATGCGGAATCCACTGCCTCCTCATTCAGCCACACATAGTTTGGTCGCACAGTTTAGACAAACAGTGTGCCTCCCATGTGACTTCCACTTTTTCTCAAAACATCATTCCAAGTTCTCTCGACTCTCCCATTAAACACCCTTAACTTAAAATCGTGAAAAGCATCAAGTAAGGGTTACATACCAGAAACCAGGGGTACTACATCCTCCCCACCATTGGTCTTTCTATCCCTGGAAAGTAGAAAACCAATGATTTCCTGAAAGAGTTCTGGCCACTGCTCTTTCATTTCTTTCGCACGTTCCCATCTTTCTTCCTGAATCTGAAAATGTTTCCACAAAACCAGCACTAGACCGATGATTTTTTCACGCAATACTTTATCCTTCCTATCCACAATTCACACCAAGATATGTACCAATGAAGAAACTGACTCTAGGTCAACGTGATCCAATCTGATCACATGGTCAGGATCAGGTTGATACTTCTTCAACTGAGATACATGGAACACATTGTGGACCGAATTGAACCGTGGTAGTAATGCCAACTGATATGACACCTCTATAACCCATTCCAATATCTCAAAAGGGCCTATATATCGAGGAGATAATTTCCCCTGCTTCCCTAAATGATGATGTCCAAGCCTTGGAGAGATTCTCAGAAAGACATGATCACCCACTACGAATGACAACGGTCTTCAACGGTGATCTGCATAAGATTTATAACAACTCTGAGCCGTCTCCATACTCTTTCTAATCAACTGAATCTTCTCTATTGTTTCTGGGATAAGGCTCGGCCTGACTAGTGAAGTCTCACCAGTTTCCACCCATCATAGTGGAGAACGACTAGAACGCCCATACAATTCTTCGAACGGAGCCATGCGTATCGAGGACTGATAAGTGTTATTGTATGAGAACTCCACTAAGGGTATATGATCCTCCCATGAGCCACCAAAGTCCATTAAACAATCCTTCAACATGTCTTCCAATGCCTGTCTTTTCCTTTTAAATTGTCCATCTGTCTGCGGATGATACGTCGTACACATAGTCAACTGAGTCCCAAGGGCTTGTTGTAAGGATTTTTAGAAACAAGATGTGAAACTCAGATCTCAATCTTAGACTATAGACACTGGAACACCATGTCTCTTTACCACTTCCCGGATATATATTATTGAATGTTCTTCCACCCTGTGAGTTTCACAAATCAGGATGAAATGGGACGACTTGGTTAGACATTCCACTATCACCCAAATGGAATCGTGTTTTCGGACCATTCTTAGAAGACCTGTAACAAAATCCATTTCTATATACTCCCATTTTCATACTATGATAGGTAAAGATTGTAACATACCAGCTGGTCTTTGATGCTATTCTTTAACCTGTAGACAAGTTAAGCATCGCGAGATGAACTCGACCACTTTACTTTTCATGCTGCTCTCCCAAAACATCTTCTTTAGAGCCTTATACATCTTCTATCTACCCGGACGTACATCCTGTCTTGAATGGTGGTAAGCATTAAGGAGTTGTTCCTGAAAAATGATAGGTACAACCATCTGATCTCTGAAATAGGAAATCGAACCTGCTTCCAGTTTCCAGCCATCAATGGTCTCCCCACCATTGAGTTTTGAACTCATTACCAGACATTCCGCATCAGAGGTTTGTGTCTCTTTGATCAGTTCTACCAGATCATGAACAAGCGTAGTTGAAAAGAAAACCACAACATCACCTAGGTTTTCACATTCCACATGCATGTCGGCTAAGACAGACATCAATTGCCATTCGTCTGAAGCTTCTTTTTCCAACTAAGCATATGACTTCCTGCTTAATGCATCGGCCACCGAGTTTCACTTACCCGGTGTATAAATTAAGTCAAAGTCGAACATTTAAAGATACTAATTCCATATACTCTGCCTCAAATTTAAATCTCGATGTGAGAAAATGTGTTTAAAGATTTTGTGGTCCGTAAACATAGTAAATTTCTCACTAAAGAGACAATGATGTCAAGTCTTCAAGGCATGGACAACTGCAAATAACTCCAAATCATGTGTTGGGTAATTTTTATCATGCACCCTCAGCTACCTTGAACCATAAGCAACAACATGGTCTCGTTTCATGAGAACACATCCCAACCTAGATCCTGATGCATCACAATACACCACTTATCCTTGCCCTGATTCTGGCAATATTAAGATAGGTGCTAATGTAAGGCAAACTTTTAACACTTGAAAAGATCTCTGACCTTCCTCAGTCCATTGAAATGCATTGTTCTTCTTTGTAAATGTTGTCATAGGAGAATCTAGTCATGAGAAGTCACGGTAAAAGCGTCGGTAATAACCAGCTAGACCAAGAAAACTTCTAATTTCAAATACATTCTTTGGTGGTTGCCCAGAAAGAACAGCTTTTATCTTTTCTGGATCCACTGAAACACCTTTCTCAGAAACAACATGGCCCAGAAAACGTACCTCTTGTATCCAAAAATCGCACTTTGATAATTTGGCATACAACTGATTGTCTCTCAAGATTTCCAACACTATCGCCAAGTGTTTCTCATGCTCATCCCTTGTTCTTGAATATACCAATATGTCATCCACAAACAACAAAATAAAAGAATCCAGATATTGCTGAAATATTTGATTCAGCAAATCCATGAAGATTGCTGGTGCATTCGTTAGACCAAAAGGCCTGACTACATATACGTAGTGGTCATATCTGCTTTTGAAAGCTATATTTGGAATATCCTCCTTCCGAACTCTCAATTGGTGATATCATGATCGTAATTCAGTCTTAGAGAAACACTGAGCTCCCCTTAATTGATCGAATATGTCATTAATGCGTGGAAGTGGATATCTATTCTTTATCGTAACTTGGTTAAGTTTACGATAATCAACTCTCAGCCGAAGAGTTCCATTTTCTTTATTTACAAAAAAATGAGTGCTTCACATAGAGACACGCTTGGTCGAATAAAACCTTTTATTTTCAGTTCTTCAAACTGCAATTTCAATTCAATTAACTCTGATGGTGCCTTCCTATAATATGGAAGTGAGATAGGACTGGTCCCTGAGAGGATATCAATCGTAAACTCCACTTCTCTAACAGGTGGTAACCCTGAGAAGTTGTCAGGAAAAACGTTAGGAAATTGATCCACCACAGTTGGAAAACTGTTATTCGAGATCTCGTCCATCGATTACAAGTTTAACGCAGCCAACTGGTAAGAGATCATTGCCACTCCTGGGGCCAACAAGCCCATTGCACTTGCCTTCACCACTCTTTCTTCTCTAAAGAGATGTTTGACACCATTATCAGTCACAAAACTGACTGTTCTTCTATAACAATCGATGTGAGCCCTAAACTCTATCAACCAATCCATACCTAGGATTGTATCATAGACATCCATCTTTAGCACAGAGAAATACCATTTCAACTCAGCTCCATCAACAGTTATAGAACATGATCTATACATGAAGAATCTATATTCTCTTTCACCGAGAAGAGTTTGATGTTTTATTACAAAAGGCTTCATTTCAAGTTTTATTTTCAGAAAATCAGCAACACAAGAAGCAAGAAAAGAATGTGATGCACCAGTATCGAACAACACTTGCATGAGGGTAGAATTCAATAGAATCATACCTCTCACCGTAGGCGTTCTAGACTGGTCATCCACAATCACTTGTTCTGCACCACACAATTGCTTTGTTGCTGCACTTTGCTCTTTATTACCTTATTGAGATTTCCTAGCCTGAGGAGTCATGGTATTCTTGGAATCACCATAACTAGACTTGTTCTTCTGCCTAAAATGATTTTGCTGCCCTCTCCCTATCGAAGTATATGATGCTTGTGACGCCTGAGAAGTGTCCCGAACACCCGATTGTGGAGCACTGTGACAATATCCCTAAAGATTCCCCATCTTGTTGTAATTGTGGAATGATCTTGATGGTGCGGCACATTCTCATTTCATGTGATCGTTCAAACCACATTAAAAGCAACCTGATTTTCTCTAGGGTCATGGAGGAAGGTTGACTGATCCCACCATATGGTTCTGATTAACACTCCCACCTTGGAAGTAGGTGTCCCTCCTCTTCTTGTTCCCAGCATTGGAGTTCCCACCACTTCTCATGGGTATCATCATGCCTCCTCCTATCGATCCCGAGATATGATGTTCAGCAACCGTTGCTCTGTTCACCATCTCTGTATAATCTGTAATACAGAGTATCGTAATCTTCCATCGAATCTCCTGCCTTAGCCCCGATTCGAAGATGCGTGCCTTCAAAGAAGCACTTGTCGCAACCTCTGGTGCAAAACGGACTAAATTCATGAACTTAGCCGCATATTCTGTGACAGAGAGGCTCTCTTGTTTCAAGATGAAGAAGTCTATCTTTTTCTAGATCTTGAACGTGTGAGGATTGAATTGTTTGTTAAACAATTCCTCAAAATCCTCCCATTTAATACCTTCATCCAATATAGCATGAACCACTAAATCCCACCACTGACGTGAAAGATCTTCGAGCATATACTTCGCTATCTTTACATTTAGCTCTACTGGTGTGATGATGAAATAGAATAAATGATTCATCCTGCTTAGCCACACCTCTGCCTTCTTGGGTTCAGCATCACCCCTAAAGTTCGGTGGATTCTTCTTCAAGAACTTGATGGTATGATCCACATGTTGTGGCTCATTCCTCTGGTTCCCCATATCCACATCTTGAAAGGCTTGAAAAATACTCTGAACCAGCTCTTGGTTCACATGTGGTTTAGGTGAAACCACATTTTCCGCAGCTTCTTCAGGTTGGTTTCGACGACGCTTACCGGGTGCCATTTTCTAAACCAACACCAAACTCCGTTAATCTCACTCTCTAGAAGATTTTGTCTTAGCATTTAAAATTCTATCACATCAACTATCACAACATTGTTATCAAAAAACCTTTTTCCATGTTCAACCATTTTTGAAAACATTTAACTTACTTTTTGAAAATCAATCCATTTTCAAAATACACCAAATACCATGTTTTCAAAGTCTTTTGTTTGAAAACAATTTCTGCATTTTTTTCAAAAATTGTCACCTTCACAAAATTCTTACTCATTCCTCACAATGAGATATGAAATCCTAGTGGGATGTCATTCCTCTACAATTAATTTCATGCTCTTCTCATTGGGTTAACCCATGACAATGAGATTTTCAACATTCTAGAAGTGTATCCAAAACACTTATTTACCCAACACTCTAGTAACCTAAAGTTCAGCATAAACGGGTTAGCAACATCCTTTTATGCTATACACTTCAAGTTCTGACAATCCTACTCTTGTCTAAGATGACCACCCAAGGAATAGACAATAAGTAATTTCAACTCCAAGACCAAGGACATCGATGACCACTTGTTAGGTAGGGGCCGAACAAGCTGATACCATTTGTAATGACCCGCCAATTCTCATTGGCTTGAGAGTGAAACGAGTCATTACTAGGCCTTAAGCGATATCCCCAAGATGACCAAGGCTGGAAATAAATTCCGAAGGGTTTCAAATACAATTGGGGGATGATTTACCCTTTAAGAAAAAAACCCATCCATTAACCATTCACTATAAGATGCATGAAACAATGAACGACCCATCACAAATTCATTTATATTAAACCACATCGAAGTACACAACAGCGGAAGACCAAACCAAACATCAAGGTACACAGTGGAAGAACAACATGAGACTCTCAAAAGACACCACAAATCTGTGGTCCCCAAGCTCCAAGCTCCACAACATATCCCAAACATCACCACGAGCCATTAGTAACGAGATGATTTACCTTTACCAGTGTCTTGGAATACAACATCTGCAAAACCACCAAAGTTCCAAAGCAGTGGTGAGTATAAAACTCAGTAGGTTTTCCCCCAATGACTTCCCCACTCACGCCACTAGGATAGAAGAGTTATCCACATTTATTTAAAAACAGTTTATATAAAACATTTTCTCAAAATCAATTTATAAATAAATATAAACAAGTTTGCAAAACCATTCATACTCAAGAGCATCCAAGATCTAGTGAAATCAATTTCCAACAAGTTATTTTTCCAGAAAAATAACCAAACAATCTTTCGAACCATTTCGCAGACATCAAGTTTTGGCATACCCAACAATTTCACCACCTCGTGAAATCAACCATGCATGCTTCGTTATGACTGTTCCATACTCATGAGCAGTCTCTCTTCAATCTACCAAGTCTTCATAAGGTAGTTATTTTCCATGTTCCATTACACCTTTGGCACTGAGTACAAGTTTATATTTCAACCAAGCCTCGTACTTAAAAGTCACATGTTCCATTAAAAGTTTGGCACCGAGAACAAGGTAATATTTCAACCAAGCCTCGTATATGCTACATGAACACGCATACCACACATTCCTAAAAATCATTCCAAACCATCCTTTCAATAAAACACCTTTTATTGAAAACCATTTTCCATCCAAACCAAGTGTGTTCAAACAATTCAAACCATTTCAATAAAGCTACCTTTTTATTGAAAACCACATCCATCAAAACCATTTAAATAAAACACACTTTTTATTGAAACCCCATTTCTGATCAAACTATTTACAATTTTAGAAATTTCATAATTTAAAATCAACATTTTAAATTCATATAACCAAGTCACTTTGCACACAATTCACTAAGATTTCACAATTTCATCAAAACCATAAATCATCACTAAAGAATATTTATTCCATGATTTTCACAATCAATTTCATTCAAATAACCAATTTGAAACTAAGACAACAAATTATAACAAGAGGAGTTGAGAGTGAAGCCACCTACCTCAACAAAAAGGAAAAACCAAGCAACAGACAAAGAATGATCAAGAACAATGAGTCAAATATCCAAAAACCCACCTTAGATCTCTTCTCCTAACACAACCAAGACAAAATATCATCATATTTGGAATCCACACACATAGATCTACCCATAACGGGCATAGATCTATGAAATTGAGAGAATACAAGAAGTCGATCAGAGTAGATCTATGAAAATGATCATGAACGAAGGAGAACGATCACATACCTCAAGAATCCGGCTTTGATTCGCCAAGAGAAGCCTTCGGATCACCTCCGGAATTATGGGAGAACCCTCTTTGAACTTAGGAGAACCAAAGTCCCAAGTTAGGGCCACTTAAAAGCTTTAATGAAGTAATTAGAGTCAAAAAGAGTTAGTTCCATAATTTAAAGTCTAACTTTATGTGATCGCATAGTTAGTCCGCACGGTTTGACAAATCGTGCACTAACCGTGTGTTACCTACTATCTCGGCCACACTTCTTGCATGGTTTGGCTGCATGGTTAGACAAAATGTGAGCCGACCGTGCGGAAACCAATTCCTCCTCAGTCATCCAATCACAGTTTGGCCACACGGTTTAGACAAACTGTGCGCCTCTCGTGTGACTTCCCTTTTTCCTCAAAACATCATTCCATGTTTTCCAAACTCTCCCATTCAACACCCTTAACTTAAAACCGTGAAAAGTATCAAGTAATGATTACATACAAGAAACCGGGGGTACTACAACCAGCCTCCCGAGCCGACCCGTGACATCCCCCGTGGTGTTGTTGGCCAAACCGCACTAGTCTCCCGGACCGAGTCATCGAGCTACCTACGTGGCGACTGCCTGGCCGAATATCCCTCCCAGTCCACTGTGCCAGGCCCAACAGACTGGGCGAAACATAGAGGGATGACCCACCCAACTTGCTGGGTCATACCCTTTGCGTCTGTTCGGGTCGGCCCAAGCTCGGTTGCGCCGAGTCGGTCAGACCGGGTCGGACCAGACCCGGGCCCTCTACCGACCCCTTTACTTACTTTGGCCATGTCTTTGGCACAAAACATTAATTTGATGAACCGTCAGTGGTGTTGGTGTTCTTGGAAAGAATCTGTACCTTTGAGTATACCCCATGGGTGTTCGGGGTGTAGTTTGCATACGGTCAGGTTGGTTCGTACACAAAACCAACCGGGTTGCCGGGACAAAAAGGCTAATAACTCACAGACCAGGCATCCAATTGATGCACCATATGTTGCGTTGATACCCATATGATGAGGTGGACCTTTTAGATACTTCTACTAGGGAATTATTGACAGTTGGGGTTCAACTATTATCTCATGGAGTGGATCATTCCATATGCGAGAAGACAGTGTACGGAGACCTAGTTGCTGGTAGTGAGGCGGATGTTGAAGACAGAACATATGGAGGTTAGTTCCGAGCGATCCTGTGTGGGTCAGATCCGGTGTGGGTCAGCACTGAGTGATCATGTGTGGGTTAGGGAATACCGATCCTATGTGGGTAAGATCCTTTGTGGGTCAGCGCATACCGATCTTGTGTGGTCCAGATCATGTGTGGGTCATTGCGGGGGTTAGTACCTATCGATCATGTGTGGGTAATACTTCGTATGGTCAGAAGCAGTTCCTCTTGACAGAATAAGATTATATAACTTCGCGATTAATCATCTGTACTTCTATGCTTCACCATCCATGGTTTTGATAATGAAAATCCTGGTTTGAGCTGAGTCAATGACCTTTGTGTTTTCCTCATGATTGAGATGGATTACATGATAACATAGATATATGTATGGAAATATACCTAAGTAATGGTTATCTGTTGAAATCATACTTTTTGGTTTATCCTTGTTGAATTTTGTGAGACCTTGAGGGTCTTGGGGTCCCTACTGAGTATCATTATAATCACCCCTGCATGAGTTATGCCCGCACCTCATTGGGTTGGATGCAGACGACGGACAACGCTGACCACAGTGGAGTGTATGAGGACTGGATAGTACCGGGAGGTGGAACTCACGAGGAGTTGGTAACCGGAGGAGATGTACAGACGTGGAGCGCTGATGAGGCTACTTGTATCTACCCTTCAGGTAGGATCCGTGGTGGAAAATCCAAGATCTTCTAGACACCTTACAGCTGTTTGTCTTGTAATTGTTTTGTCTTTTTCTTGTACTTCACAGTTGGTCTTGTATTTCCGGCCACTTTTAATTTTCAGCACTACTTTTGTATACAGTTTTTACTTAGTGTTTGCTTTATCTTGTACTCTATTTGTGTGTGTTTATGCTTTATAAAGGAAACACCTTCCCAGTTTTAGGGAATTACGCCTTTGGTGATAGTCGCCATCCCCTGTCCTATGGAAGGCGGGCATGGGGTAGTCACGATGCGGGCCAAAGGGGACGAGTCATGAAAAATTGGTATCAGAGGAGTCGGTTCTACCGTAGAAATTAGGAAACTGATATTTCTTTTCTGTGAAGCAATGGTGTTAAGGGTACCGAGTGTGGTTTTCAGTTCAGGGAGTCTAGTGTTGGTGCGGCGGCCGAAGTATCCATACACTAAGACCCTGACTTCTTATTTATGACTTAGTACATGAAAAAACTGATTGTGTGTGTGTTTTCAAAAGTATTCTTTATGTAAGCTCAAACTAGGTCAGCTCACCAAGTATAGTCTTTTGACCGTGTCGCATTTGTTCAGGATTCCTCCATGCAGACATCCAGTTGGAGTTTTGAGAGAGTATCTGATAACAGTCCATCGAGCGATGAGGCTCCGGTGCAGGGCCCTCTTACTATGTTGGCACATTTGGGTGGTTTAGAAATAGCACCACCACTCATTGGGCAGCAGATTCCACCATCCACACTGGCAGATGGTACACGACAACAGAGTGTGTTTCACGAGTTTCAGTGGCAGAGGCCTCTAAGGTTTCAAGGCGAGACAGATTCCCAGTCATTAGAGGACTGGATGGAGGCGATTTCTAGAGTTCTCCACCTAGTTTAGGCACCAGTAGAGAAGATGGTGATCTTAGCTACTAGTGTTTCCCACTGAGTGGCCATGAGGTTTGTCCTTATTGTGATGAGGTTTCGGTACATGGACCATTTTCCAAGATAGTACCTTCAGGTAGTGTGCCAACTATATCATTGTCCATTGGTCAGAAGACACTACGGGAGGTACCGGTATAGGAAACTTGTAGGATTTGTGCCTTACATGTGTTTAAGAATCAAATACCCCTAATGTTCCGAAGTGAGCCTGACTCACAGGCCACTGAGGAATGGCTTGAGGAGGTGGTTCAGAGTTCCCTTAAGCTTGTACAGTTTGGCCAGGATGACATGTCAGTAGTTGAGTATTCATCGAGGCATACTGATTGTTCCTGGTACTCGATGAATACATTATGATCAGTGCTTCGGAGCTTGTACCTCAATGTGAGGTGTGTTTAGGGAAATCTGAGCCAGCACTTTTTCCTCTGTGCATTCCTACATATGTTAGGATGCTAGAGAGAACCTTTGCAGTTGAATGTTCTTTGGCTGAGCGGATACAGCCAGTGAATGTTAGTAGTGGGAATGCAGGAAACTAGCACCAGTCTTAGAGACTTGGGCATGTTAACGGTTTTAGAAACAGGAAGTATTAAGGACAGATGAATCTGCAGAGCTGCAGACGTGGAAGCAGAGCCAGGAGAGCAGCATGAGGTGGTGTACATCTCTACATGTTACAACCGCCCCTTTTTGAGGATTCCACCAAGCTCAAGGAGCTGGAGGGCGGGAAAAGAGATTAACTTCATGTGGTCAAGGAGTGTGACCTTAGGGCTCTAGGAATGATTCGAGGTATGCATTGTGTCTACTACTAGCTGTCGTATCAATAGACATAGGCACCAATCATTCATTCCTTCCACGAATATTGTCCTAGACCTAGAGTTTCTAGTTAAACTGTTGACTTGAACCTCACATCCGGAGATACCTCTGGGAGGAGACTCGATAATCCCACTTAAGCCGATGGTGTGATCTGACCCTTGAGGTGAGAGTTTCTATTGGAACCTCTTAGTGGCAGTGTCGAGGCCTTGCGACGTTGGTTTGGGTATGGATTGGACAATCACAGTTCATACTCAGATTGACATTATTATGAAACAAGGTTGTGGTTTATCTACAATGTTGGGATGGGGTTTCCTTGGTCAGTGAAAAGGAAATACCAGGTAGCACAGGATGGACTCATGCATAAGAGGGTGCAGTCGATCACCCTTGAGTCGGCCAGACATACCTTTGTCCCAGACTTCTATAGAGTTGTAGCACCACTATCAACCTTGATGAAGAAGGGGAAAGCCTTCGTGTGGTTGGAGAGATTCCATTAGAGCTTTCAAGAGCTAAGGTAGAGGATGACTAGGGCCCTCCATCTTGAGGATTCCAGAGGAAGGCGTAGGGTACGTAGTTTTTTGCGACGCATCAGGGACCGGACTTGGATGTGTCCTGATGCATGAGCAAGCAGTGATCGTGTATGGTTCTCAGCTGCTGAGACAACATGAGTAGAACTAGGCTACTTGTGACCTAGAATTAGTATCAGTGGTCTTCGCCTTGAATTTGTGGCGGAACTAACTTATGTGTGAACATTTTACTGTGTACTCTGATCACAGGTGTCTTAGGTATATCTTCTCTCAGAAGGACCTGAACTTAAGACAGCGGCGATGGCTTGAGTTCCTCCAGGACTATGATTTCAAGATAGTCCATACTCCTGGGAAGGGGAACGTCGTAGAAGATGCTCTCAGTAGGAGATCAGGCATTTAGCTGCTAGGAGAGGCGACAGAGCAGCTTTCTGCCTTACAGATATCCTTCGTGCATAGGGATGGAAAAACCTTTCTGCAGTCTCTTACAGTCAATCCTCCCTTTATTCAGCGAGTCAGAACGGCACAATGTGGAGACATTGACTGTGAGACGTGACGTGCTCTGATATCTACAGGGAAGGAACCTGATTGATTTTCTGAAGGTGGGGAGTTGGACATCGATGATGGGGCGACTTTTATGGAGGTTCCAGTGGAGAATGAGGATCGACAGGAGTGGGTCCTATGTGGATAGTCGATACCACTAGTACATGTTCGTTGGCAGTACGGGAACCTCCAAGAGAGCACATGGGAGCAGGAGGCTCATATGCATCCTCAGTACCCCCATTTGTTCCCTTAGTTCGAGTTGTAGCTTACGGGGATGTAAAGCCCTGAGGTGGGGAGAATTTAAAGATACGTAAATTACATGGAATTTTTTTTCTTAAATACACGAAAATTTTAAGAGTCTGCGGTTTCTAACGGTGCATGATTCCGAGGCCCGGTGTGCCTGGAATCAATTTCTGAAGTTTTTTGTTAAGATTATGTTAATGTGCATAAGAAGTTTTCCTGAAAAAGTTGAATAACACTTAAATGGTAACTCGGATCAGAAATCTGAGGGCACCATTGCACTCAAGATGGTGAGTTTACACTAGGAATGACTTAAGGTTAGTCGGCGTGAGACTTCTATGGGAAATCCCAAAAATGGAATAACCGTAAATAAAATAATTAAATAAATTATTTTATTTTGTAAATGCTTATAACTCAGAAACAGTAGCTCGGATTAAAAATCTAAGACCACCGCTGAACTTGGGAGGGGATGATTTATTTAAGAAGATACTAACATTGGCTGGCACGGGCCACTAGAAAAAAGTTAGTTTTTGGGTGCAAATAAAATAATTACGGGACAATAATTTTATTGTAAAATTCACAACTTCTAAACGAAAACTCGAATTGAAAATCTGAGGGTACGATTGGGTTAGTTTGTGTGTTTTTAACCTAGGCAGAGCCTAACTATGACCGTAGTGAGTCAAGGGTGACTGATAATAAATTTCTGAACATTTTTTCAGGTACGTTCAGTAAACGTACGAGCGGGTTTTTATAACTTTTGAACAGGTGCTCGGAATGGAATATGAGGGCACCGTTGAACTCACAGCATCGGTAATTGTTTAGTGAGATCTTCTCCGTAGTTGCGTTCTTTCGAGTTTAAAAGTTAGTTTTTGGCTTTTTAAAAAAAAAATAATGTGTAGCCACACTTTATTTTATTCCAGTCATCATGTGTGTGCGGTTAGTTAGAACCTCCCCTTGGGAGTTTGTAGTGGGACTGCCACACCCTAACCTCCCATGAGAGGTTATGGTAGTGGGGTCCACCCGATCATAACCTCCCTCAAGGGGTTATGACGTGGGGACCACCCGAGACACATAACCCCTCATTAATGTGGGAGGACCTCTTGACCACCTCTGCGCAATTAATTGTGCCAACACACATGCCAATTAATTGTGCCAATGCACGTGCCAATTAATTGAGCCAATGCACATGCCAATTAATTTCACCAACAAACGTAAATTAATTATAGGGGGCCTCTTAACATCCTCTAAATTAAGTGTGCCACCTCTCGTGCAATTATTTTAGTGGAGCCAATTAATTTGATCTCCCTTTCTAAATTAAGTAACTGCATCATTGGAAATTAGGAAGGTTCCTAATAAATGAACCATCATAAATCCACGATGGTTACTTACCTCTCCCACTCTCCTATATAAAGGATGTTTGGGGAAAGGTTTTGTGATGGCTTCTTCAAGCGATGAAACGCTAGCAAAGAGACGTGATGCCCAACCCTTGGAAAATTATTCCTCCAATGAAGAACCGTTGCCCATGAAGAACGAAGAACGACGAATGTTGTCTTCCTCCTTCTTCAGTCGGGTCAAGAAAGGGAAGCACTTCCGCCCATGAAGAACACTGATTATGTCATCTTGACTCATCTTCTTTGAGCTCTTCTTCATATGACGTCAACAGAATGATGCCCGCTTTCCGTGACTTTGTTAATGACGAACGACAAGTGAGGTAGGTGATTTCTTGTTATTTTAACTAGTACAACACCCGTGCATACGCACAGAATAATAAATTAAATATGAACTAAAAAAATCATTAGAAATATGAGAAGTTATAAATGTAAATTAATAAATAATGTATTGAAATTATAAATCTATTCATAGAAATGAAGTATGAAAATCTAATTTCTAGATACTTGAAAAAGGTAAACAATGAAACAGATTCACGGTAAGAGAACTTAAAATTGGAAACAGACATTAGTTGTCATTTTCCTGTCACCTTTGAAATAGAACTATGGAATGTTATTTAATCATGATAATAAAACATAAATACACTTTAAGTAGAAAATACATGTTTGACAACAATTACAGGAACCATGATCTTCAACAATAGCGGGTGTGCATATCATATTACAATTTGTGTCATCAGAATGTGCAGTCAACAGCCTCCCTATACTACCATGTATCATTGATGTAGAGTAGCAGTTTGTTATGATTTTTGACAGTTATATTGATCTCTGTAGTATATAATTAGACATTAACGTGAGTAAATGAGACATATTACTATGAAAAAAACCTGGGTAATGTAGTGAAGTTAAGAAAACATGTCATTAAAAATGGATTATTTGTTTACAGTAGTCATCTATGAAAAGAACCTTTAAAAAAATTCAAGGAAACCAATTATTAATATGAAAATGAAAAATCACTACTAATTGAAAAAATAGAAAAATCAGTATTAATTGAAATATAAAAAGCGATTAATCTGTCCAGCTTGTCACCCCCCCCCCAATTTTCCAGCACCTCCTCCTACCCCCTACCCAACTCTACCCCTCCTCTTCTCCCTTCTCTTCTTGTCTCCTTCCCAATCCCAGTAGCTCCCCCTCCCACCTCAGCCTCCCCCCTACCCAGCCCCTTCCCCCACCACTCCCACCTACCCATCCTCTTCCCCCAATAGCCCCTCCCCTACCCTCATCCTTCCCTCCCCTCCTGTCCCCTCCCCTTCCCACTAACCAAAATTTTTTCTAACCCTTTCCCCCCTCCTCATCCCCCCTACTCCTCCCTCCCCTGCCCAGTACTCTGTGCTAAATTGTCTTTTGTAAAATAGAAAATTTTCAGCTGAAACTCAATACACAACTCAAACACAGTCAAACACTTGTTTTTAAAATTCAAATATGGTTTTATTTTTAAAATGAACAAATCAACCCCTCCCATTTAAGCTCTAATAAAGTATATGAAATTAAAAACAAATTTCATATAAAAGGTATTTTAAAATATTTTAAAATAATAAATATAAATTGAAAATAATTTTTATATACATAAATTTTCAATTTGTAGATTATTCTCATTAAATACTGGACATAACTCACAATATGCTCAATATAGTTGAATTCAAGTTCTTGTATTGCTTTAGTATCTCGATCGTATGTTCATCTCAACAAAGATGGAGACCTCATTTCAATATCTCTACTCATTTCAATATCAACTGCATTTAGAAAAACAACATTGCATACATTGAATCACATAATTAAAGAGAAATTACTTAAATAAAAACTCACAAGGTGAACCTCATCGTTTGAATCGTTTCTATGCAATACAAGAATCAACTGTTGATATTGCGACCTTTCGTGTTGCTTCAAAATCTCTCCATACCAACCATATAATGGCTTATCAGAAAAACTGTCATAGTTATCATGGAAATACTTGGTTTTTTGAAAACATGCATTGATCCCCTGTTATGTGAAATGACAAAAAATCAGGCCCATGAAAATAAAAGATGATATATCAACCAATTTTTCATCAACCGGATTACTTAGTTGACATTTCATATACAATAAATGACAGGAACCCATATATTTAATAAGATATAACACAGAAATAGAAACTTGTATAGAATAGTTCGTACAAAAAAAAGTTCATGGAAAGGCTTATTGGCCAAATACCTGCCAATTGAGCAGATTGAATGAACTACTTAATTTCAAACTGCAATGAAATAGTAAAAATGTGGTGTGTCATATAAAAGTTTTTAATCCAGATAATAGTGTGAACATATTAATGAGGAAGTTCAATATAAACATACATATAAATAAATAATGATAAAAGAAACCTCTCAACATACATGATGTAGTATGATAAAAATAAATAAATGAATATACCAACATGTTACCTTCGTGCAAAATAGCGCCTTAAGAGTACTTTGGGTGCATATTTTTTTCTCCCTAATACTATATTTTTCCTACAAGAAATAATGAAAAAATAGAATTTTAAATGAAATCATATGTAATTATATAAAGAACAAAAAATTGATAAGAAATATATTTTTTTATGTATTTGAAAACACACATATATCCTACAAAAATACTACATACAAGAACCAGAAATCAATGCTTACTTGGGAGGAAAATGTTTTGTTTTGAAAATTTGAACTTTTAGAAATTAGATCTTCAATAATATCATCACCTGTTGGATCCTGTCTTCATCACACTATAAAAGTTTTATAGAAGAAAGAAGGTTATATAATCATATCAATCATAATAATTGAGAATTGAAGAATTCAGATCATAAATAAGATTTTAGAATTGCAACTGTAAAACTATGATTAAATTTATATTTTATGTTTGGAAAATTACATGGGAACAAAATAATATGTTAATTTCACTCTGATCAAAACCAATAACTGAGAAGTGAAGTGCACAGAGATTCCCATTACCAAGAATGCATGTTCCCCCTTGCTTGTGGGTTTCTCGCCAATGTGCCTGCATTAGAACCAACACCAGCCACATCAACCAATGGTAGTAACTGTAAATTCCCTTCTATTGATTTTACCAGTCAACACATTTACTTGGTTAAAGGCTAAATATTTCCCCAACCCTATCAATTTAATAATCATTATTCTAAAATGTAAAGATTGATATAAACATTAAAAATCCCATTTAATGAAAAACAACAATCAAAAAAAATCAATTCAATTTCACTCAAAAATAATAATTTATTTATCAATACACAATATAAATGATTAATTAGATATTTGCGTCAATTTTTAATAATAAAAATTTATTTTTATCTAATTCCAAAAAAAACCTACAGCTAAGATATTAATAAAAAATGAACATAGATTGGAATATATAAGATCGTGATATCAAATAATGATGTACATGTCTATTTTGGTTAAAGGTTTAAAAATTTCTCTAATTGTATCTACTGAATAACCATGCATCTAAAAGGTGAAGATAGATATAATCATTACACATCCCATTTAATAAAAAACAACAGTCAACATAATAAATAAATCAAATCAATTTCACTTGACAAAAATAATTCATTTCACAATACACAATAAAAATGATTAATTATATATTTGCATGAATTTGTAATAATAACGAATTTTTTTATCTAATTCCACAAAAACATACAACTATGATATTAAAAATAATAAAAATGAAGAACATAGGATGGAAAACATAATATCATGATATAAAAAAATTATGCACATGTCTATTTATCATGAATTCAAATAAAATTTAAATGACATATATTTAGACACATTAAAAAAATTCAAAACTGTTTTAAAATTCCATGCTGCATATATTTGAAAATAGAGCATATGTAAATATAAACAGAATGAATATTTCGTAAAAAATAAAATCAAATATAATAATGTAACAAAATTACTTACGAAATTAGGAAGAACAGCAAACTTTGAATGAAAGAGAAGAAATGATGGTCAGTATAAGTTCGTATGGAATCGATTTTACCAAGAATATAAGGGGAATTGTGCAAGGTGTTAATGAAAAGGGAGAAAAATTGGATAATGATAATGGAATAGAAGTAAATGAAAAATCTAATAGTCCATAGGGAAATGAAAATTCAAAATAATGGAAAATTTGAGAAATAGTGAGATAAGAAATTGATTAAAACAAAACATAGATGATCGAAGTAAAAAATATCACTTGAAGGATTTGAACTAAAGAAAGAATACCATATGTTTTAAATCAAAGGAAGGCCGACCAAAATGTTTCATCATATTTCAAATGGTGGAATGGGAAGACAACTGTAGATGAGGAAAATAGATTTATTGAAATAATATATGAAAAAGTATTATGTGAAGTGAAATACTGCAAATTGATGAGGATATTATTTCAACGATATTAGAAAAACATATCTATTGTGGGGATATCAGCACATCGATTGAAATTCGATTGAGTAGAATTTGTCGACAATAGTATATGAGGATAGCAATCGCGATCTTGAGGGAATTAGAGAATGAGATAGAGTGAATCTGGAGGGTTTCTGATTGAAATTATTCGAAGGAGTTGGAGCTTGGGGAAACATACGAGGAGATGAGGGGATTTGGGATGATGAACCATAGTAAATGATGTAAACAATAGTGTGGAATATTCCTTCGATGTTTTGTGGGTACTGACAATGGGAGGGGAAATACCAGCGACAACCCTAGGTGCAGCGCTGGAGAAGTAACAACTGCATGAACCATAAGATGGGCTCCGAAGGGGTAATGGGAGAAATATTTGTAGGAATTGTGGTGGAGGTGAAATAGGTGTGGGATTCCCTAATGATGGTGGAGGAAGAGGCGAATGGGGCCGTGATGAATGAAATGAAACCCTAAGATTGAGGGAGGAGGTGAGGATGGATTCACAGGGGAAATAGAAACCTGGCCAACATATGCCCGATTTTGGTGGGAAGAATTAGTTTTGGATGGGGACGTGGCTATTTAGAAAGGTGACACCTAATCTATGAGAAGCATTTTTTAAATTATATATTCTAGATTATGAGAATAAACTCTTGTTCTTCATCAATAAAGTTATGGTATGAGAATTACCATTTTCTGCCACCGTAACGAGGAGGGTTCGGGCCGCACGAACATGGTCCAACCCTCCCCTTGTTTGATCTTGTCTAGTGACGATGAAGGCGGTATAAGAGGTGATAGCGATGAAGGCGGCGAACAAAGGACGCGCTACCCGCAAACTCTGTGAACCGCGCCACCCCCACGACGCCTCGGTGCACTACCGGCACCCCCGCGCCCCTACCGGCATGCACCCGGCGCCCCGCGCCACTGCCGGCATGCTGACGGTGCGCCGTGCCCCTACCGGCGCCCTTCCTGGTGCCCGGTGCCACTGTCGATGCACTGCCAGCATGCTCTTGGGGCCCCGCGCCCCTGCCGGTGTGCTCTCGGCGCCCAGAGCGCACCCGGCACCCGACACCCTGCGCCCCTGCCCGCGCGCTACCTGACGACCTGCGCCCCTACCAACGGCCTGCCTGGCACCCACGCGCCCCAGCCAGCGGCCTGCCGGGCACCCCCGCGCCCTGCCACGACATGCCCGGCGCCCCAGCGGCCTGCCCCGCGTCCTGCTGCACCCTGCCCGGTGCACCTGCGGCCTGCCCGGTGACCAGCTGGCTTGCCCGCGCACCGTGCAGCCT
This sequence comes from Viscum album, assembly GCA_963277665.1. Taxonomy (NCBI): domain Eukaryota; kingdom Viridiplantae; phylum Streptophyta; class Magnoliopsida; order Santalales; family Viscaceae; genus Viscum; species Viscum album. The sequence continues at coordinate 869,713,641 of OY728161.1, read as the reverse complement.
GCCTGCTGGCCTTCCAACCACATGCCTTCTGAGAGAACCCGTGACGTCCCTTATGGTGTCGCAGGCCAAACAGGCCCGGTCTCCCGGACTGAGTCACCGATCTGCCTATGTGGCGACTACCAAGCCGAAATGCCCTCGCAGTCCACTAGACGGGCCTAGCTGACCGAGGTAAACATAGCATGCTGACCCACACAATGGGCTAGGTCAGACCATTTGGGTCTGTCCGGGTCGAACCAGACTGGGTCGGTCCAGACTGGGTTGGGTCGAGTCGGTCCGACCGGGTCGGACCGGACCTGGGCCCACTACCGACCCCTTTACTTACTTTGGCCATATCTTTGGCACCGAACGTCCGTTTCATGTACCGTCAGTGGCACTGTTGTACTTGGAGAAAATTCGTCCCTTTGAGTATACCCCACAAGAGTATAGGGTGTAGTTGAGATACAGTCAGGTTGGTTCGTATATGAAACCAACCTGGCCCTCGGGACTAAAAGGCTAATAACTCACAGACCGGGTGTCCGATTGACGTGTTTTCTATTGCGTTGAGACCCCTATGATGGGGTAGGACTTTGAGATACTTCTACTTGGGACTTTGTGATAGTTGGGTTTCGACTAGTAGATCGTGGAGAAGATCCTTCTAGAGGCGAGCAGATAGTGTACAGAGACCTAGTTGATGGTAGTGAGGTGGAGGTTGGATACAGAACAGACAGAGGTTAGTACCGAGCGATCCTTTGTGGGTTAGATCCTTTGTGGGTTAGCACTCAGCGATACTGTGTGGGTCATTGGATACCAATCCTGTGTGGGTCAGATCCTATGTGGGTCAGTGCATACGATCCTATGTGGGTCATTGCGGGGGTTAGTACCTATCGATCCTGTGTGGTTCAGACTCTGTATAGTCAAAAGTAGTGCCTCTTGACAGAATAAGATGATATAGCTTCGTGACTAATCATCTGTACTTCTATACATCACCATCCATGGATTCAATAATGAAAATCCTGGTTTGAGCTGAGTCAATGACATTTTGTGTTTTCCTCATGATTGAGATGAGTTACTTGATAACTTAGGTATATGTATGGGCATATACCTAAGTAATGGTTATCCGTTGAAATCATACTTTATGGTTTATCCTTGTTAAATTTTGTGAGACCTTGAGGGTCTTGGGATCCCTAATAAGTATCATTATACTCACCCCTGCACGGGCTATGCCTGCACCTCATTGTGTTGGATGCATACGATGGACAACGCTGACCGAGGCAGAGTGTACGAGGACTGGCAATACAACATAAATAGGGTTTAGTGGCGGTTTTGTGGAGGTGGTTCACAAAACCACTGCTAAATGTTTTACAAAAAAGGTTTCGTGGCGGTTTTTAATAAACCACCGCTGAACCCATATTTTTTTAAAAAAATCCCGACCCTTCCCTACCCTGACCATCGTTTCCCCCAACCCTCCTGACCCCTTGCGCTCCCTTCTTCCCACAACCCCCCCCCCCAGCAATCCGGTGACTTCTCTGGCGAATGCAACCTCCGTCTCCAGCAACCCCGCGACCAGAGTCTATGGCAGAGCCCGTGACCGGCGACCCCTGCGACCCGTGACCCTTCTCACTGCGACCGCGACCCCAAAGTGAGTTTTCCATTGTGGTAACATTTTTCATCTTTTTTACATGATTTTTTCAATATATATTTATTATTTTATTTGAATGTTTTTTACTCCAAGTTTTAGCATTTTATTTTGAAGAAAATTCTTAAATTGATACCTAATTCATGTTTAATTGAAATTTTTATTCCATGTGTTAATGGAATTGGATATGACTTCACAATATTTTCATGGATTTTCTTGATTTCCCCTATTGATAATTCAATTTTACAACTTTTTAAGGGTGGTAGGGAGTTCCTATGTTATAATGGATTCAATACTTCCCTAGTAGTCCTTTAATAGAATTATTGGTAAACAGTGTTCCCCGATCACTAATGAGTGGTTGGGGAAATCTAAATCTTGAAAAAAAAATTATTTAATAATTTCATTACTACTTCTTTGGTGACATGAGTGGTAGCTTAAACTTTTACCCATTTAGAGATGTATTAAATGCCAAAAAGGATATAGAACATTCCATATTAATTGGGTAGTGTCCCAATGAAATCTATTCCCCAAATTTTGATGATTTAGATATCCAAGATCTGGTTTTGGGGTATTTCATTTCTTTTTCCAATGGTGCCAGTTCGTTGGCACCGATCAAAGATCTGACAAAAAATTCTAATATCTTTGTGAAGTGTGGAACAAAAAATTAAACGTGGTTGGATTTTTTCTAATGTTCATTCTATTCCATGATGTGGTTTAGTTGGTGAATTGTGAAACATGTATGAAACACTTTTGATCTTATCTTCTAGGATGCAACATCGCATTAATCAATCAAGGCTCTTTGAATGTGTCAAGGGGACCTGATGAATGCACTACGCTTGAAGAATAAGGATGATGATATATCCAAAAATAAGTGAAACGCCCCGACCCCAGTTACCCAAAGTCGGTTCATTATTGTGTAACATTGGCATGATCACAAAAGAGCAAGTCTCGAAAGACCGAATAGTTTATTAGCCTTGGAAACAATAGATACATTCATAAATGTTACATTACATCATAAAGTGAAAAACTACAGTAACATAGTCTCCATAGTCCACACTCATATCCCCTTCATACTATCCATGCAGGTCAGTCATGAAATATTTCTTCACATCCTGAGAAAAATAAAACATTTAAAGGGGTGAACTTAGATGCTCAGTAAGGATAAAAATTTAGCGGAAGCTTTCATAAATAAACATAAACATTTAAGGAAATTTATAACTAAAACCAAAGCCTTTTAAACTTGAACATAAACATAATATGTCAAAAGTAAAATGAGATAATTCCATTTACTTCTTCACATGGATATTCTACTGGTCGAATAATCACATGCAATATCAATAACCACTTTCATAATGATGGAATGCATAATGCCAGACTATCATAACCATGTAGCCAAGGCCTCGTGCTAAGACTACAAATAAGATTGTGTCAAGGCCTCGTGCCAAGACACTAGTTTGTCTCATGAGACCTACTGATGCAATTGTTTTTAGAATATAATTATATTTAAAATTTCTCAAATATACTCCAGTGTTTATCTGAAAACATTATGCAAGATTTTGAAAACAAAATAACTAATTCTGAGACTCCTCGACTAATTATAGGCCATGATGGGTCCATGCCCAATCCCTTCCTGTCTACCACACTCGAGATTCGGGTTTTCTGAAAACATTTTTAAGCTTGCGTTAAATATGTATACATTTTCACTGGATTTTCATACATTTGAGAGAAATATCTCTCGCTTTTTTTTAAATAATTTAAAAAAAGTTATGGCTTGTAGAGGACGCCGAAACTCAAATAATGGTCATGGCGGCGAAGAAGTCATTGTCGCCGCATACATATGAAAAAAAACATTCCTTTTTGTCGTTTAGTAAAATTCTTCGTATAAAAAGATTCCTTTTGAATAAAAGTAAAAGTCAAAGGGGTTTATACACCGTATAATGGAATGTTGTGTATTAAACAAAATATGAATAAATGAATGTAGATTGAGATGAATTCCCTTAAAAAGATCATTTTTTAAATAAAATAGATCTATTGTGTGTATTCACTATAAGTACACATAAAGAAAGTAAAAAATATAAGATAGAACATAATAATATCATGACATAATTTGAAAGATGGAGATTAACCCAAAGAAAAGAGATTGGGTTAAGAAGTTACCTTACAAAGATCATTTTTTAAAATAAAATAGATCTATTATGTGTATTCACTATAAGTACACATAAAGAAAGTAAAAATACAGGATAGGACATAATAATATCATGACATAATTTGAAAGTAGGAGATTAACCCAAAGAACGGAAATTGGGTTAAGAAGTTCCCTTAAAAAGATAATTTTTTAAAATAAAATAGATCTATTATGTGTATTCACTATAGATACACATAAATAAAGTACAAATACAAGATATGACATAATAATATCATGACATAATTTTAAAGTAGGAAATTAACCCAAAGAATGAAAATTGGGTTAAGAAGTTCCCTTACCTCGTGTCCGACTTGACTCGATCGTTCTTTAATCTCCTGAATAATAAACTAGAGTGGATTTTTATTTTCATAATAACCTTTTTCATGTCCATTATTTTTTTTATATCACTTATTACCATGTTATTAACATTATTTAATTTTTAAGTTAATAACGGTCATTTTGTTTATCTTTGGGACTTGAGTCAAAAATAAACTTCTTATAATTACAAGTTATTCATGTGGTGAAATATCCAATATATCCAGAATGATATTCCTGATGTAGATATCATATATAAAATATAGATCCAGTATATACATGCATTTATAATATTACATAACATATAGAGGTAAGAAATGAAATGCACCGTTCATGGTGACGGTAAGCCGTACGTACGCATGAATGCTACCTTCATTTCTATTTCGTATTTAATGGAATGAAATTATAATTATATAATGGTATACTATAATTCCAGTATAATATAATGTATAATACCATTTACTCCATCCTTTATACATCCCACATATGGAATTAAAGATTCAAATCATTTTGAGGGGGCGGTAGTCCGCACTTCCTAAAATGAAATTATCGTGTTTACCCATAATGGAAGTCATAAAGGTATTCCATAAATGAAAAATACAGAATCATAAGGAAAAAAACATAATATATATCATATATAAAAATAGTTTCATCATAATGGCCACCATGAGAGGTGTTAAAAGAAGATTGAACAATCATCGTTTCGTGAGGCAGTAATTCGCCACCCACAGAAACAGTATGTTCTTTAACCATTAGACGAAGGTGTGTGTAAGTTTAAATAAATTCCTTCTCATAAAAACATCCAAGTATATTTATTATACTGTTTTTGTTACAAAATAAAGTAATAAAAATATTTTAGGGGGTTGGAGAAGAAAAATAAAACAAAAGAACACAAGAGAAGACATTACCTTAAAATCGGGTAACTCTTTTGATTTGAGCCAAAGGCTTCCTTGGGAAGACTTCTACCAAAATTGAGGCTTCTATGAGTAATATATGGAAGTTGGGAGAGTGTTTTGGAAGAGTTTGGCTGAGCCAAATGGATTGAAGGTGTGAAAAAGGTGGTAGAGGTGGGGGCCTTTTATAAGAGAAGAGGTGGGGCACTCTTGGAAAGATTGAACAGTTACATTATTATGAAATGAGTTTTTCATTCTAGACGTCCCACAATGATATATTTAGAGGATAAGGTGATAAGGGTTCTAAATATTCTCATCCAATAGGTTTTTGACATGTTTAAGCCTTATATTTTACATTATCTTTTCATTTTATTTAAATTGTTAATTAATGAGGTAATCACTGCATAATCATTGTGTCATAAAAAATTTAATTTATTTAACATATAAAAATTATAAACAAATTACCATGATGTAGTAAATATTTTTAGATTTCCAATGAATATTTATAGTAAAAATGTTAACTTATATAACCCCATGTAATAATTGTTTTAGTAAAACAACACATGTTTGTGACAATTTTATTTTTACTTTAAATAGAAAGTTATTAATGTCATTTTCTTACCCAAGTGGCTCCATGGGGTCCCCAAGTTGACCCATGGATTGTCTTGGTCGGCCATGACTCATCCAATAAGGGTAGGACAAGTGTAAATGTAATTTTATATTTTTATAATATCATTTTTACCTTAAATTTCACTAATTACCTTTAATCGCGATTAATTAAACTTAAAAGTTACTATTCACCAAAAAAATTATTTTAATCCTATTGAACCACATTTTACTTTATAATTACAACCATGTATGTCAGATTTTTGAAAATCAAATCACATAAGAGTTAATGTTTAATTTAAATGAAAAATCAGTTTTTTAACTACCACTTAGTGGTTTCACTATTCATCAAAAATTGATGTTTTTTCCGAACAACGCCAAAATTTCACCCTAAGCTATAATCGATATTCCGAATTCAAAAATGATGTCTATTTTACAAAATTCCAAAAATATAAGTTGAATTAATTAATTTTATAATTAATTCCCACTGTCAAAACAAATAGCGTGTTTTTAAGAAAAACAATATATATCAAAAGATTGACAATTGTTTATGTCCAATTTCAAAGTGAAATTAATTCTAATGACCATAATTGGATAAAATGGTAAAAATATATTCTAATTATACTTTAAAACCACTCTATAGTATAATTTATCACTATAATGTATTTTGATTAAAAAAGTTGTTTTTAAGTATTTTTCACTATTTATAAAAAATTGGAAGTTCTCAGAAAAATACCATGAATTCAACATAGGATAATTTCGATATTCCGAATCCACAAATGAAGTCAATTTTGAAATATAAAATATATATAATTTCAAAAGTTGGGTATTATTATTATTCATAATGGCTATTTTGATTGGTCGCGGTGCGTTAGAATCTCGAACTTGCGTACAGTGCAAGCTATTGCATTTTTGAAAGAGAAGCGTATCGTGGTAGCTCACGGTGTTACATTCTCCCCTATTTCAATAAATTTCTTCCTCACAATTTGAAATTTTTCTTTGAAAATAAAAGGTTGAAAATAGAAAATACCTTTGTGGAAGACCCACATTGGAAATAGGGTTAATAAAAATATAACATTAAATGAAAGAAAGAGAGGTACAAAGGTCACCCGAGATAGCCCATACTAGGATTATATGAAAATATGGATATGAAGGAAAAACAAACCATCAAGGTATGATGGAGGGTTGTAGAAAAAATGATTAGGAGAAAGTTAACAACAAGAAAATCACAAACATGTGATTGGTTAAACAGTCATTGAATCCCTAGTTGGAAAAGTTAACCGACAACGTTTTTGTTTTAAGTTACCTTTCATAAAGTTGAGGAATTCATTTAAGAGATTTACTAAGAATGTAAGGAAATGTACTTACATGTCATGTAGGCTTTCATTCTTTAATAAATTTTTACCACGAACCCATCTTTCACTCCAAATGGTAACAGAACTCAAAAATATTCTATTTATCCTAATTGTATAAGGTTCAAATATTAACACATACCGTTTATATTAGGAAAACTATTTTGTAATAACCAGGGACAACTTGTAGGCTGGTGGTATGTAATTAAGGCCTATCGCACTATGGTTGTGTGTTCGATTCCTGCAGCTTTGTCCTACGCAACGGGTTATCCCCTAACGTGCAGGTTGTCCTTTTCCTAAAACTATAGAATTATAATATTCCAGAAATATTATTCAGAAATTTTTTAACCTTAAACAATACGATCCAAGTTTCAACTCAATCCATTCCAGCCTTTATAGTTATCCAAAATAACTCTATACAGACTTTCTCTAAAAGGTCTCTAAATTCCAAAATCAATTGTAACATCAGATTCCCCAAATAAAGTAATGTTTCTCTTATTGTCACATAATAAAAATATTATTACCTTCATCATATTAAATCTTTAAAGAAAACAACAAGTACTGCAATACAATCCTTATATATATCACATTATTCTTATAACCTTAATATAATACTTGAGTCCAAAACCACCAAAACAATAATTATTCCACTTCAACTGTAGTAATAGCATAAGATTGGTCTTGATCCCTTGGCCTTTTCTGAGATAAGTTTCCCTGATGCTTAGGACATTCATTTGCATAATTCCTCATTTCCCTACAATTGTAGCATTCAACATTGATAGACTCTTTCTTTCCCTTGCAATCACGAGCCTGGTGACCTTTTTCTCCACATTTACAACAAACTCCCATTCCTTTTAGGCAAGTACCGGGGTGATTCTTCCCACAATTATTGCATAATGGAAAATCCTTCTTTCCATTTTTCCATTTATCTGTCTCTTGTTCCACCGTTCTCTTCTTATCTTGCTTTAATTTATTGTCATAAGATTTAGAGAATTCCTTTTCTGTCTTGATATCACATGAGACGATATCTTCGTACGATGAGAAGGTTTGTGAGACTAATGCTCGACGGAGAAACGGTTTTAACCCATCAAAGAAACGATCGATATTACTTATTGGGATATGTATATAATCTGAAGCATGTCTTGCTAACCTTGTAATGTTGGCCTCATACTTTGCGACATTCTCATCCTCCTTTTGTCTCAGACTCAGAAATTGTCTTTCCATATCTGCTCGATGGTCATGAGGAATGTATTTTTCTAATAAAATCTCTTTCAACTCCCTCCATTCCATATTTGATACTTCATAATCTTCCTTTGTATTTTGAATCAATGACCACCATTGATCAACATCTCCAGTGAGGCGGTAAACTACCATGATAACCTTTTCCCTTTCACTACTCCCCAAGGCATGGAATATTTTCTCTAAGGAGTTTACCCATTGCTCATCTACTAATGGATTTGTACCCCCATTAAATGTTGGTGGTTGTTGCCTCATGAAACGATCTAACAATGATCCTCCACATTGCGGATCAGGGTGATCTATACGAGTAAGGTTATTATTCATAACCTTAGTGAGTTGTCCCAGTATGATGATAAGGTGATCAGCACCAGTTGTATCTCCATCTCCACAATAATTATCTTGAGCAGGAGGGAAATCCCTACATGGAGTGCGTGCATTTATATGGTTTCCATTCCTCCCACTAGGTACCATTTCTAAGCAATGGCATAAACTAGATTAGTTTATGAATCAAAATACATAATTCCATACTTGTAAAACAATTAACATAAATTGAAAAATTTATGGATATAATCCATAATCATAAAAAAAATCTTTGAGGAAGTATATACTCATAAACCCTTCATAATGGTTTGTAAAGAAAATGAGAATTATCCCAAGCATATCCCCTGGGAGTGTCGTAACCAAGAGTTCAGCAAGGCTCATTGTCGTGCACCAGTTCCCATTAGAGTCTGGCTCAAAGCGGTGTTTTTGGGTTTTACCCCTAGGTACATCTATTCTAGAGCCGCCTCTACCTGCTCGTATCAAGACAGGGATGTATTTCTCAGAAAACTCACAAAATCTCTATAATACCAAAATTCTAGGAAGTTCTTCTATACTAAATCTCAGAGTCTATGTTAGGGATATGTGTTCTAATCAGAGTTTATCTAAATCTAGCTTCCAAGTTTAGTACTAAACTGCCTCTGATACCAACTGTAACGCCCCGACCCTAGTTACCCAGAGTCGGTGCATTATTGCGTAACATTGGCATGATCACAAAAGATCAAGTCTCGAAAGACCGAATAGTTTAGTAGCCTTGGAAACACTAGATACATTCATAAATGTTACATTACATCATAAAGTGAAAAACTACAATAACATAGTCTCCATAGTCCACACCCATATCCCCTTCATACTATCCCTATAGGTCAGTCATAAAATATTTCTTCACATCCTAAGAAAAATAAAACATTGAAAGGGGTGAGCTCAGATGCTCAGAAAGGATAACAGTTTAGTGGAAGCTTTCATAAATAAACATAATCATTTAAGGCAATGTATAACTAAAACCAAATACTTTTAAACTTGAACTTCAACATAATATGGAAAAAGTAAAATGAGATAATTTCATTTACTTCTTCATATAGATATTCTACTGGTCAAATAATCACATGAAATATCAATATCCAATTTCATAATGATGGAATGCATAATGCCTGACTATCATAACCATGTATCCAAGGCCTCGTTCCAAGACTACAAATAAGATTTTGTCAAGGCCTCGTTACAAGACACTAGTTTTTCTCATGAGACCTACCGATGCAATTTTTTTAGAATATAATTACATTTAAAATCTCTCAAATATACTCCAGTGTTTTTCTAAAAACATTATGGAAGATTTTGAAAAAAAAAATAACTAATTCTGAGACTGCTTGACTAATTACAGGCCATGATGGGTCCACGCCCAATCTCTTCCTTTCAACCATACTCGAGATTCAGGTTTTCTGAAAACATTTTTAATCTCGCGTTAAATATGTATACATTTTCACTGGATTTTCATACATTTGAGAGAAATATCTATCTATTTTTTTAAAATCATTTAAAAAAAGTTATGTCTTGCAGAGGACGCCGAAACTCAAATAATGGTCATGGCAGCGAAGAAGTCATTGTCGCCGCATACGTACGACAAAAAAACGTTCCTTTTTGTTGTTTAGTAAAATGGTTCATATAAAAAGATTTCTTTTGAATAAAACTAAAAGTAAAAGGGGTTTATACACCGTATAATGGAAAGTTGTGTATAAAAAAAATATGCCTCAATGAATGGATATTGAGATGAAGTCCCTTAAAAAGATCATTTTTTCAAAAAAAAATAGATCTATTATGTGTATTCACTATAATTACACATAAAGAAAGTAAAAAGACATGATAGACATAATAATATCATGGCATAATTTGAAAGTTGGAGATTAACCCAAAGAACGGAAATTGGGTTAAGAAGTTACCTTACAAAGATCATTTTTTAAAATAAAATAGATCTATTATGTGTATTCACTATAAGTACATGTAATGAAAGTAAAAATACAGGATAGGACATAATAATATCATGACATAATTTGAAAGTAGGAGATTAACCCAAAGAACGGAAATTGGGTTAAGAAGTTCCCTTACAAAGATAATTTTATAAAATAAAATAGATCTATTATGTGTATTCACTATATGTACACATAAAGAAAGTACAAATACAAGATAGGACATAATAATATCATGACATAATTTGAAAGTAGGAAATTAACCCAAATAATGAAAATTGGGTTAAGATGTTCCCTTACCTCTTGTCCGACTTGACTCGATCGTTCTTTAATCTCCTGAATAATAAACTAGAGTTAATTTCTATTTTCATAATAACCTTTTTCATGTTCATTATTCCTTTTATATCACTTATTACCATGTTATGAAAATTATGTAATTATTTAAGATAATAACGGTCATTTTGTCGATCTTTGGGACTTGAGTCAAAAATAAACTTCTTCTAATTACAAGTTGTTCATGTGGTGAAATATCCATTATATACAGAATTATATTCATTATTTAGATATCATATATATCATATATATCCAGTATATACATGAATTTATAATATTACATAACATTTAGAGATAAGAAATTAAATGCACCGTTCATGGAGACGGTAAGCCGTACGTACGCATGAACGCTACTTTCATTTCTATTTCATATTTAATGGAATGAAATTATAATTATATAAAGGTATACTATAATTCCAGTATAATATAATGTATAATACCATTTACTCCATCCTTTATACATCTCACATATGGCATTAACGATTCAAATCATTTTGAGGGAGCGGTAGTCCGCACTTCCTAAAATGAAATTATCGTATTTACCCATAATGGAAATCATAAATGTATTCCATAAATGAAAAATACAGAATAATAAGGAAAAAACATAATATATATCATATATAAAAATAGTTTCATCATAATGGCCACCATGAGAGGTGTTAAGAGAAGACTGAACAATCATCGTTTCGTGAGGCAGTAATTCGCCACCCACAGAAACAATATGTTCTTTAACAATTAGACGAAGGTGTGTGTAATTTTAAATAAAATAACTCTCATAAAAACATCCAAGTATATTTATGATACAGTTGTTGTTACAAAATAAAGTAATAAAAAGATTTTAGGGGGTTGGAGAAGCAAAATAAAACAAAAGAACATAAGAGAATACATTACCTTAAAATAGGGTAACTCTTTTTGATTTGAGCCAAAGGCATCCTTGGGAAGACTTCTGCCCAAAGTGAGGCTTCTATGAGCAATAGAGGGAATTTGGTAGAGTATTTGGGCAGAGTTTGGCAGATCCAAATGGCTTGAAGGTGTGAATAAGGTGGTAGAGGTGGGGGCCTTTTATAAGAGGAGAGGAGGGGCACTCTTGGAAAGATTGAAATGTTACATTATTATGAAATGCTTTTCAGATTCTAAAGGTCCCACAATGATATATTTCTAGGCTAAGGTGACAAGGGTTCTAAATATTCTCATCCAATAGGTTTTGGACAAGTTTAAGCCTTAGGTTTTACATTATCTTTTCATTTTATTTAAGTCGTTAATTAATGAGGTAATCGCTACATAATCATTGTGTCATAAAAAATTTAATTTATTTAATGTCTAAAAATTATAAACAAATTACCATGATGTAGGAAATAGTTTTAGATTTCAAGTGAATATTTATAGTAAAAATGTTAACTTATATAACCCCATGTAATAATTTTTTTAGTAAAACAACACATGTTTGTGACAATTTTATTTTTACTTTAAATAAAAAGTTATTAATGTTATTTTCTTACCCAAGTGGCTCCATGGGGTCCCCAAGTTGAACCATGGATTGTCTAGGTTGTCCATGACTCATCCAATAAGGGTAGGAAAAGTGTAAAAGTAATTTCATATTTTTATAATATCATTTTTACCTTAAATTTCACTAATTACCTTTAATCGCGATTAATTAAACTTAAAAGTTACTATTCACCAAAACATTATTTTAATCCCATTGAACCACATTTTACATTCTAATGACAAACATGTATGTCATATTTTTTAAAATCAAATCACAGAAGTGGTAATGTTTAATTTAAATGAAAAATCAGTTTTTTAACTACCACTTAGTGGTTTCACTATTCATCAAAAATTGATGTTTTCCCAACAATGCCAAAATTTCACACTAAGCTATAATTGATATTCCGAATTCAAAAATGATGTCAATTTTACAAAATTCCAAACATATAATTTGCATTAATTAATTCTATAATTAATTCTCGTTGTCACAACAAATAGCGTGTTTTTAAAAAACAATATATATCAAAAGATTGACAATTGTTTATGTCCAATTTCAAAGTGAAATTAATTCTAATTACCATAATTGGATAAAATGGTAAAAATATATTCTAATTGTAATTTAAAACCACTCTATAGTATAATTTATCACTATAATTTATTTTGAATAAAAAAGTTGATTTTAAGTATTTTTCACTATTCATAAAAAATTGGATGTTTTCAGAAAAATTCCATGAATTCAACATAGGATAATTTCAATATTCCGAATCCACAAATGAAGTCCATTTTGAAATATAAAATATATATAATTTCAAAAAGTGGGCATTACTATTCCTAATGGCTATTTTGATTGGTCGCAGTGCGTTAGAATCTCGAACTTGCGTACAATGAAAGCTATTGCATTATTGAAAGAGAAGATTATCGTGGATGCTCGGGGTGTTACAGTAAGAATGAAAGAATGAAAAGATAAAGGGGTGAGTGAGGAAATCCACGATTTGTGTCAATGTTTCTTGTTCCAAAAAATATTAAAATATATCCCAGAAATAGTGCTAAAAATTAACACACCAACGTACATCGTTTAATTCTCATGGGATGCAGTCATATTATAATTTTTTTTTACCCCAATATACACTTTCTACAATGAAGTAGTATAGTTACAATGTGGGGTTGAACCTGTGTGGAATGTTTTGGTGGGAATGAAACTAGGACTTTTAACCGTTTGTGTATAGTTCCTCATGAGATGGATTGAGTTTGAGATTTGATTAATGATATTGTGTGTTTTTAGGATTTAAGAAGAAGGTAGGGTTCAAGGAAAATTTTTAGGTTCATGTTAAAAGTATTATCTCGATCCTAACTCAGAATAGTCTAATGACTTAAGCTGCAACGTTGTGCATAGAGAAATAGCTGTTCATAGTGAAAAAAAATTCTATATAAGATTTAACTATTCCTTGGCCCAGATATAGATAACAAACTAGATTCATTAATACTAACTTCTATGGAATAATATATTACATTCTAATGGTCATAGCCTACACTACTCTAATCAGGTCTGGTCTATTCATTTAAACATATCTTGGTATGTTTTTCCAAAAATAATATAATAAAGAGTTATTATATAACCTGGTTACTTGGATTAGGGTTACCAAGTTACAATTTATATATTCAATAAGTTTATACCACCCCGATTCCTGAAACATACTCTAATTATTTTAGTTTCTCATGATTTTAACAATAAATATTAAAGAAACAATTTTATTTATGCTTGGAGTACTAATAAATAAGTTTTATTATGAATTTTTAAAATTGAGAATTCAAGAATCAAGTAGTTCTCAACCAAAAAAGCTATTAAATCAATCAACCAAATACTTGAAACAACAAACATGTAAGAACGTATGGTGAAGTAGCTTTCGAGTGAAGATTCAATGTGAAACTAATTTCAAATGGTGAACATTGATAAATTAACTGAAGAATGTGTGTAGAACAATCAACAACAATTTGGTTTAATCAAAATGGTAACAAGGGACTAGAACATTGAACCCTTTCTATAGGAGTCATCAAGAGATTGATTGAGTCTGATATCTGAATAAATCTATTGAGTTTGGATTAGGATATATAGAGATGGTATGGATAAAGTTTAATTTTGGGATTCAAGTAAAAAGGATAATCTTGATCCCAACTTGGAATATTCAAATGGCTTAGGCTGCATAGAGAACAATTTGATCATGGTCAAACCAACTATATATATATAATATGAAACTAATCCTTGGTTCATATATATCTAAAAACCTAGATGAATTAAACATGTCTTATATGGAAGAATGTATTGCAGGATAATGGCCATAGCCTACTCTACTCTAATCAGGTCATGTTCATTCAGTTAAACTTCATGTGGTTAGGGATTCCCAAAATAATTGAATGAATAGTTGTTATGTAACCAATTTACTAGACTTAGGGTTACAAAGATAACATTTATAGATTCATTAACTTCAAAACTCCCCTAATATAAAACACTAACCTAATCGCTTTAGCCTCTCATAATGGTAATAATCAATAATAATTAAACAATTTAAGACATGCATAGAACATTAACAAGGAAGTTAAAATAGAACAGTTCCCAGTTAAGGGTTCAAGACTCAAGTAGTTCACAATCAAAATAGGTAATAAATCCATGAACAACATAATTGAAATAGTAAAAAAGTATGATCTTATGGGGAGGAAGATGTTGAATGGAAATAAAAATGTGAAATAGATGTCGAACAACAACATTGATGAATGAACTGAATAAAACATATAGAAAAATCAGTGAAACTTTGGTTTAATCGAAATAGTAACAAAAATTATATATATTTTAGTTGGTTGTGTAAATAAGTCAAAAAAACAATAGAGCAAAAGAAAAAATTGTGGTGAAATAAAGTTATGTGTTGTTTTATGCACGCTGGAAAGTCAATAGTGAGGATATTACATGACGTGTAAACTTCTCACATATTATTATCTTGATCCATGGTTTTATCAAAAAAAAATTCTGGTGTGAATCTCTACAAGATTATTCTATTATTGGATATTTGACTCATCTCTTGATGTGTACTTGAAACTCATGATATGAATCTTCTCACCTCTTGAAATTTAATTGGGAAGAGGCCTTTGAATCTTACATGACGTGTATTGTAGATTCATGTCGGCTAATATTTTCATTAATTTTAATTTCTTCAGGACTTGATTTGAGACTTTTGACATATCTTAATTGATTCCTCCATGTAGTTTAAGTGATTTTCATGACGTTTAATGATCAATTTTGGCCAGTTTTCATAGCTTTTCCTTTTGGAGTCTTGGAAACCAATTCTCTACAATAATGAACACATTCATGGTGAATTATCATGTAAAAAACAAATAATACAAAATTAAATGACTCAAAAATGCATATACGATTATATCTTATCAATGAGAACTTCCAAGGTTGAAAAATCCCCAACAGATTCGATGTTGTTTGATCAGGGATAGAGTACTTCCAAAAAAAGCAGTGATGTATCTTTCATTGTTGATAAATAGTATGGGCTAGATATTTATTCATATAAATTTGAACTAATGTTTCTTGGTTTGGTAGTTTCATTTGAAAAAAAATATTTGCTATTTATTAATCATTTGAAATATTCACCTTACATAATATTTTTTTATAGAAAACACTTTTCTTTTTATTCTACAATAAATTCAACATTATGGGTTATCTAACATGATTAGTATAGTGATTCAAAATAATAAATTCTTGATGATGAACTGTGGATATTTTTAACTAGATAAATGTTATCATCTTTATCCAAAATAGGGATTCCTTAGGTGTTTGACGTCTTTCCGTTGGTAGATGTGAGATTATATTTGAACAACATATTCTCTCTCAAAAACGAATTGAAGAAAATTGGTGTGATAATAGAATTTATGGATGCATCCTTCAAATTTATTTCACGTTTTTGCATGTATGTGACTTCATCTTCCATCTAAAAAGAACATGTTATATATTTTATGGATTATTACAGATATTTGAAGGAAAATTTTGACTTCCTATAAGATATTATGAAATACACTAATGATGTGAAATGGCTCGGGACTTGGAGAAGTCAACATTAGTGTTCCAAGGATGGTATACTCTTTGGATTAGATTGGGAATCAATTTACACAACATATTTACTTCCATGAATACATAGAAAATATCAAGGAAAAGAAATATATGAATAAATGGATAACAAATTCATTTTGGAGTTATCAAGGACATGATGGGTGAACTGAGTTTTTTATAGGCCTTTGAGTCATATCAGTCACACCGTGTATCATATTGACATAAAGTTGATTCCTATAAGTCACAAATGAAATAAGGATTATTTTCCTAAAGTATCAAGAAAAATAAAAGCGTTTTTCTAGTTTTTCATTGATTGAAATGTTTTTTAACTAAAATGTCATTTTTAAACTGAAAACATATTTTTCTCCCATCATGTGTCGGATTGATGTGAAGATGATTCTTACACGTCATAAATGACTTATGAATAATTTTAATAAATTATAAAGAGAACCAGAGTGTTGTTTCTCGAATTTTAGTGACTTATACACATTTTTACAAAAAAATCAATTTTCCACTAAAAACACATGTTTCATGTCATACCGGTCACACTGTTTATTAGATTGAGGTGTGGATGATTAATACACATCAAAAATGACTTATGATAGTTTTCCTAAAGTATAAAAATAACATGAATGCATTTTATTAGTATAGAGTATGTCACTCCTCTTTTTTTTCTTTTAAAATATGATTTTAAATTGAAAACATTCACTTTGAGTCATTTGTTAATTAAAACACACAACATTGAACATACACACATCAAATAATGAAAAATACCTTTAGAATTCCTTTTGAGCTCTCATGTCTTAAATATATTCATTTGTTGCTTGAAAATATGACTTTGATATGGTTTTGTGTGTATGAAACCATTGAGAAACATCATTCTTCTTGGAGGAAATCTAAGGTAAATCCTAAACAATCACATAATGTATCAGGTTTAAAATTTATTATGATCAGTTTCGATCACACGTCAATGGGGTGTTGTTTGAGGAAACATAAATGTGTGATCGACAGTGTTATGATAAGTGTGTAACCCGATATTTTTACTGCTCCTCAATGAGGTCTTGATGTTATCTCCTTTGGACCAGACATGTTTGTTTGGTCTGAAGTGGTAAATGTGATCAATGAATCATCTTTATTATATGATCCATACATTATGATCAATGGTTCATCTTTATTAAATTATGTTTCTGTAATCTTACACTATCATGTATTTTATATAGGAACATTGTGATATACATGGATAAAATCTGGATCACATTATTGAGGAACACACATCAGTATGTTAAGGGATTTAATGAGTATTTAGATTTTCCAATTTCTAATCGATCCGTTCAAGGGAGAATAAAATATCCATGTCCTGAATGTAAATTCAGAACATGGTTGAAGAGAGATGAAGTTTGTGAACATTTAATACTGAAGAAATTCCATGGCCAATATTTGTGTTGGATTTGGAATAGAGAATCAAACGTTATAGAAAGATTGAGAACTGATGTTAATCCATAGAATGAGGTCCCAAGTTCGTCAACAATGGAAAACGGAATGAAAACCCTCATAAATGATGCATTCGGCACTGCAAGACACCACTATCATCATCTTAACATATCAGAACAACCAGAAGAGCGTGCTACAAATTACAACGTGACAAGTGATGTTTTTGAGACTATAACACAGGAAGATCAAGATTGTAACATATCATTGGATCCTCCTCTTGATTCTGTGGAGCCAAATGTAAGAGAAAACTTCACTGAGGAAAATTCATTTCATGATTTATTTGACCATGGAAATCAAGTGTTTTATAGTGGGTGTTTGAAATATTCAAAGCTTTCATTTCTGCTGAAGTTGTACCATATCAAATTTCTATGTGGAATTATAAATAAGGAAATTTCCATGATATTGGAATTGATTCATGATGCATTTCCTGAAGCAAAAATTCCAGGAACCTTTTATGATATAAAAAATTTTGTTAACAAGCTTGGTCTGAATTATACAAAAATAGATGCGTGTCCCAATGATTGTATGCTTTATTGGGGAGAGGATTCAAGTAGACAGAATTTCAAGAAATGTTATTCTTCTAGATGTTAGGAAAAGGGTGATGTTGGAAGTCTGAATGAACATAATTTCATGGAGAAGAAGAAAAGGAATACACCTACAAAGGTTTTGCATTACATTCCTTTGATGCCTCGATTTCAAAGATTATTCATGTCATCGAAAATCGTTGAATACATGAAGTGGCATTCTGTAGATAATAAAAGTGATGGGTTAATGAGACATCCATGAGATTCGAAATCATGGATGAAATTTGATTCATTACATCTAGATTTCTCAGCTGATCCTAGGAATATTCGATTGGGATTGACTGCCGTTAGATTTGACCCATTTGGGATTCTGAGTAATAGTTATTGCATTTGTCCAATTGTTTTGACCCCTTGTAATCTTCCTTTGTGGATGTGTATGCAACAAAAATCTGTTATCCATTCAATGATTATTCCTGGAAAAAAATGCCTGGAAATGATTTTGATGTATACTTTCAGCATTTTATTGACGAATTGCATGAGTTATGGAGCAAAGGTATTGAGACATTTGATGCTTCTTCTAAAAAAATGTTCAAAATTCATGCTGCTTTAATGTGGACCATTAGTGACTTCCCTAGGATTGGAAATTTATCTGCTTGGAACACTTACACAGGTTTGGCTTTTCCCATTTGTAACTTTTATTTTGATCCCAAACGACTACCTCACAGTAGAAAATGGTGTTTCTTGTGTCATTGAATGTTTATCGATGCATCTCATAGATTTAGGTTGAATAGATCAAAATTTAATGGTTCCAGTGATCATAGACCACCTCCAAAGTTGTTAACTGGTTCTGAAATATTGACACAACTTGAAAATGTTGAAACATAATTTGGGAAGGTTCATCATTTAAATGATAGCAGAAAACGGGTCTGAAGTGCATTGTCAAGAGAAATTGGAATGCAACAATGGAAGAAAAAAAGTATATTCTTCAAACTTCCGTATTGCGAATTTAATTTGTTGTAGCTTAATCTTGATTTGATGCATATTGAGAAGAATTTCTGTGATAATTTTATTTTCACATTTCCTAACGAGCATGGAAAGTCTAAGGATCATCTCAATGCTCGTAAAGACTTACAAGCAATGAACATAAAACGTGATCTATGGCCAGATGAGAATGAAAAGTATCCTCCGGCAATTTTTGCAATGAAAAATAGGGATAAAGTTACATTCCTTTGAATTTTAAAGAATTTTAATGTATCTGATGGGTATTTAAGTAACATCTCGAGGTGTTTTGACTCGAAGAATCATTTGTTACATGGATTTAAAATCCACAATTCACATATTTTGTTACAACAGTTACTACCATTGGAATTGCGTACATTATTACCTGAAAAAATTTCTGCTGTTGTACTCCAATTCTTCACATTTTTCAGACAACTATGTGAGAAATATCTACATCCATTTCAACTTGACAGCCACTAGGAGAGGTTTTTATTTACCCTTTGTGCATTGGAGATGATCTTTCCTCCCTCATTTTTTACTGTAATGATGCATTTAACTGTGCATTTGGTTGAGGAAGCTAAATTTGGAGGCCCCGTTCATTATCGATGGATGTATCCAATTGAGAGGTACTTTATTTATATTTTTTTAGTTAAGTAAACAATTTTTGGTACTTAATTAAATGCATAATTGTTTTTAATTTTATTTTGCAGATATCTTGGGCATTTGAAATCACACGTGAGAAAAAAATCTCAACCAGAAGGCTCTATTGCTGAAGGCTATTTGGATGAGGAGTGTCTTACCTTATGTTCTCGATACTTGGATGATATTGAGACATGATATAATCAAGTTGTACGTGTTGATGACACATCAACTCAATCTCAAATACATCATAAATCCAAAATATTTCCTGCGATTGGCCAATAAGTTAGGAGGACCACAAATGTGACAATGACTGATTTGGAATTATTATAGGCACATAGATATGTGATACTGAATAGTGAAATTGCAGATCCATTTATTGAAGAGTTTAGGATACAAACAAAGTGACGAATGAGAGTCCAAACATGAAATGAGAAAGATATAACGAAATCTGTTAATAAAGAGATTGTAGAATTGTTTTCACGACGTGTAAGTTCATAAATATTGCAATATGTACGAATATTAGTTTTACTAATACATTTTGTAAATATAATAAAGTATATTCCTTTTCTCAGATCATGAATACCGATACTCAAGCATAGGTGTCTGAATATTTGAAGTTTCTTGCTAGAGTTCCCCTTAAACAAGTTAGAAAGTTTGACACTTATAATGTGAATGGCTTTAAATTTCATACAGTCGATCGAGAAGTGAGTTTGAAAACACAGAATAGTGGTATATTTATATTTACTGAAGTGGAATACTATGGAAATCTATATGATATTATTGAATTAAACTACCATGGACATTTTTCTATTGTTTTATTCAAATGAAAATGGGTTGATATTATCAGAGGTGTTAAAAGAGTTTCCTTGGAATTTACTTTTGTTAACTTCTCTCGCTTGATGGATGTTGGTGATCATGAACTGCATGATCCATATATCTTAGCATCGCATAAAAAATTGGTATATTTTGTGAATGATGTTGTCGAGGAATGGTGGAGTGTAGTTTCTCACGTAATGAAAAAGATATTTGTATGATATGGGTGATGAAGTGGATAATTTGACCTCGGAAATTGAATTTAATCAACAACATGTAGCAGAATTGTTTGTCCCTCATGATATTGAAAATATTAGTCTAGCAAGGATGAATGAAGTGGATGAAGCAAATGATTAGGAAACCAACATGATTGAAGGGGAAAATGATTTTATGTACAATTATTTATTTATTCAGCAACCACTTGTTTCATTACTACAATCATTCATTATCATTGTTATATAAATTTTGTCTATTAGTACTGGGAATCTATTATCATTTTTAATTTTTTTTCTGCATAATTTTTTTGAAATATATATTCTGAACTTAATTTTATTTGATTAAAGGACAAGAATGCCAAGGAAGAATTGGTATACTATTTCATCTATTTCCACGACAGATGATGATCCATATGGCTCCCTCCCCATGACATCTGAGGCACCGGCTACCTACACTCCTGCACCATCTCCCCCTAAACCATCTCTCACACCATCTTTGGATGTCCCATTAGAGGGTGAGCCATCAATTCCCCCTTCCGGAGCCTCAGTAGTGGGGCAACGACATGCCCATTCTAGTTCATCACAGGCGTACTGGAGTGTCACTATCATAGGTACAAATTTTAATTAAATAAATTTATTGCATTTTGTTTATACTAATTGTTTGCTCATTGAAGATGAAAAAAATACAACCATTGAGAAAAACATAAAAAGTGTGGATTTTTAAAATATTATTGTCGAAAAGATAGTCATTCCCTTTGATTCTTATGGGGTCCCAACGAATGATGCTACAGGGTTACTTGGCAAGATTCTAGGCCAGCTAGCAGCGGAGCCCATTTCCCTTCCTATTTCATATGATGATTGGAGACATATTCCTCCAAGCTGGAAGAATGAAGTTTTGATTCTCAAATAAAGGTAAATTTATTACATTACGGTTTAATTGAATGTCATGTTACTAATATGTTCAAAATGAATTTCTGTATACAGATGTTCTTCCACTTAACAGTTGCTGATGTGATAGCATGGTATTGGACGTTGAAAAATCTAGGTATAAAATGGAATGATTTCAAATGGAGATTGTGGTGTGATGTCAATGATACCTTATTGATTGTGCAACAAATGTATGAGAATCTACCCAGTGTGGTACTGAAAGAATAGTGGAAAGTTTTTGTTGACAGACATCGTGATGAGAAGTAGATGGTATTGAAATATATATTATTATATTATCCTCATTTTACATTTATACATGTATACTAAGAGGAAATGACATTGAATACATTACTATTAAATTTCATTTTATTTATTTCAGTATATCTCAAGAAAGAATGCTTCAAACCGGGCTAAGCAAGTCATCCCTCACACTACGGGCTCAAAAAGATAATCTAGAAGCCGAACGAAAATGGTAATATTTTAATTAGTTTAAATATTTATAAGACAATATTATCTGTTTAATATATTGAATTATTGATTTATCTTTGCTTAATGCAGTCACATAGTTTAGGGAATGAAGCATCCCGAAGTGAACTGTGGTTGGATGTTCACAATAAATCAGATAGATGTTTTGTTAATGAGCCTACTAAAGAAGTTGGGGTATGAAGTCAATTTTTTATTATAATAAATTATTATTAGTTTTTACTGTGTTAATATATATTTATATTTGATTTATAGTTAAAAATTAAAGAAGTATGGGATGATAATCCTGCGCAGTCCTACGCAGTCTCCCAGGATGACCTAGTTGATAAACTCCTAGGGATGGAGCATCCTGGTAGAGTGCACGAGATGGGTTTGGGACCTGTACCATCTGAGGTTTTTAGCAGGCCACCAGGGATGGAAGCTATATCTACTCCTGTATTTAGTCAGCCCATACCCATAGATTCTTAGAAGGATATTTTTTCTCTACGAAACATAGTTCACCAGCAGGGGGATCAGATATCTGCTTTGCAGAAAGAGTTGATTGAAATATGTCAGCATATGAGCAGATATACCCCCGGTGGAAGTGCATCGACTGTTGGTATGCAGATAAATAATAAAAAATCAAAATTATTTAGTTTTCTAACTTTCATTGGTTTTAGGTTTTAATATAAATATGCAATCGTGTTTAATTTTCTATATAATGTTCTTATAGGTGATAGCTGAAGGTGGTGATGAAGGTGGCGAGGGTGACGATGCATCATCGGACCATGAGTAGTTGTATTGTTCATGTGTTGAACAAATATGGGAACAGTTGGGTTGTATATGTAACATTTGTGGAACATAGTTGCCACAAAACATTTTCATGTCCTAAAATTTCCTTGATTTATCATGTTTCCTTTTATGCGTTTTATTGATTTCTGATGTTTCTTTTAATGTATTGATTTCTCGAGTGTGGTATAAATCATTCCATTTAGGTCTGTGTTTGAATTGGTATTTGAGATTTTGGATGACTAGGAGTTAAACCCATTGTTGATGTGTTGAACAAATTAGTTCATTTCACATGTTATACTATTTTGAATTTGAACTAAGTAATATTCTCTTATGTTGAAATGGATTTACTATTTTTTAGTGGTGAGGGGGTAGTGGATTCATCAAATTTAAGAGTTCATAGTTTATCAATCCAATTCCATGTTAATGGATTCACATTAGTAATCCTCCTCTTGTAGAGATGTATGATAAATTCATTTTTGCTAAGGATGTTGGGGATGATCCACAACAAACAATAATTTTAGTGAAAGAGATGCTTATTATTGTGAAGTAGAAATTTAGGAAGGCGTTGAAAATGTGTTTTATCATTTCTTTTATGGATTGGATCCATATTTTTATTTATTACAGTAAGAAAATGCCAACTACCATACACCATCATCAGTTACCTTCTCAGTATGTCAGAAATAGTTCTAGATCATATTTGCCTATCATAAAAGATAGGTATTATAAATCACGATTCTACTAAGTGAATTTGAAGATCTCCTTAGACCTTAGGCTGACAAGCATTATATCCATGTTTTTTATGGGTGGATTTTCCCGGATTGGGTTATGCTTTTAGGTATTTGTGTCAGCACTTTGGTGATGGTGGGGAGACTTGTGGAAGAAAATACCACAATTTGGTAGTGTTGATCCTTTCACATCTTTATCAACTCTAGGGAAACAACCAATAAGGTATAATTCCTAACATTACTAGGGGTACTCTCTAGTATTTGTTTGGTTTGACAGAGGAGCACTTTTTTTGTTATAAATATTAAAATTCCACTAGGATCCCCAATGCTTCATCTCTACAAATTTTTTTTTGAATATATCGGGAATTCAGAGAATGTCACAAAGCCCCAGTGAGGTTAAATATGAAATGATCCAACCATTAATCTTTGATTTTATCCCTTTTCATGCACCAATTGGGCCGATTATTGATAACTATAGCGGTTCCCTTGATGAAAGGTCATACATGGTCTATCTTTGGGAAAGGGTACTTGAAGCCACGATGGATGAGATAATTATTTTAAAACCTTATTCAACCTATGGATTCAATCATTTTTTTGATTTCACCCTAAGTGTCAGCCCTCTTCTTTTGGCGGACCATTGGAGGAGTGACAGCCTATTGTCATCCATGGATTTTGGATAATGCCGACATGTTAGAATATCGAATCTAAAATCATACATCTGCTTGCTGATTCTCCTGCCTTCCTTTCCCAAGATTATTCCTAAGAGTTGGTAACATCTTGACTCTATTGTGTGATAAGGTAGTTGGTCCATCATGTGGATAGTCGTTTTTTCTCAGTAGCAGCATTGTTAGTGGTGACGATGGAGATGATCAAAGATCAGGGTGAGAAATCAAGAAATCAAACTCGTTCTAATGATGACTACCCTAATGGTGAAATAGAATTTATTGATGAAATTAATCTTACATCATAGGCTACATATGATATGCTTATTGGGAAAAGGTCATATGAGTCTTATTCTCCTTCTTCCTCATTGAGTCAACTAGTTATTCATCCTCTTTCCACACATACTCCATTAGCCACACAGGTTGAGGCACAAAATAGGAAAACAATTTAGTATATTAATGGCTTGATCACTTATACCCACATAGAAATATTCCACAACCAAGGAGAAGACATTTATAAATTATTTAATGACTTGGGTGTTAGTGGTTTTGACCAACAACCTCTATATAAAATTATGAATCAAATTGTTTTAACTCAGTATGATTTGGAGACAAGTGAAATATATTTTCATGATCTTATAGATGAGGATCCTCTTTCTAGGAAGATAAGGGATTCCTTAGAGGCATTAGAGAAAGTTCATAATTGGATATTCAAATTTTAGGCACCCATGGATTCTTAGACTATACATATATGGAGATGTGAGGAAATCATAGCTCATCTGAGGAAAATCTTTTAATATCATCAAGTTTTTTGGAAACTACCTAAAAGAGGGTTGTGGAGTTGATGGATTTGGTCAAGACTCTTCATCGTAGAGTGAAATCTGAAGAAGGGGGGTGATCAGAACTTCAGTGTTCGATTGACACTTCTTTCCAAACCTTTTCTCCCATTTCATGTGTGATTGATCATATTTTATCATAGTTAAAACCTTGTAATTCATTCCATTTTTTATGAAACTTCAGAGATACTTCAAAATATGGAGATTCCTCCTTTTTTTAAATTATGAATGATTGAATTTTTTAGACATTATACATTATTGTCCCTCTTCATTTCATTCACGATATGCATGCTGTTTTTAAACTGAGGTATTTCTGGTTTGGTTTCTCTTTCAGGGCAGTGGTGCAGTGGAAGCAATTTTTTTCTGGTCAGCTTTTCATGGCGGTTTAAACCGCCGCGAAATGTACATTGGTGGTGGTTTAAACTACCCCTAAATGGTGAAAACCTCCTCTAAATGTAAAAAAAATTACGTTTCGCGGCGATTTTAACCGTCGCTAAATATTCGCAATGTAGGGGCTCATTCTGTGGCGGTTCCCGTTACTTCAGTGACTATTTTACAACCTCTAGATTTGAGTTTATTCGCAGCAGTTATAACCGCCATGAATAAACTGATGTCCAGGGCTCGTAAAAACTGCCACTCAACTCAGTAAAACCGCAACAAAATGTGGCATCTATGACACTTTCTGTAAACCACCATGAAATGGAAATAACCGTCGATAATATATTGCTGAAGCTATATTAGGAAACAGTTTACAGAAACCGCTGCCAAACCATGTAGCGGCGGTTTTAACCACTACTAAATGCAAAAACAACCGCCGATAAATGGTGATTCACTTGTAATGTGGACGATACCCGGAGGTGGACCTCACGACGAGTCGGTACCCAGAAAAGACGGACGGAAATGGAGCACTAAGAAGGCTATCGGTACCTACCCTTCTAGTAGGATCTGTGGTGGATGATCCAGGATCTTCTAAAACCTTCCAGCTGTTTGTCTTTTAGTTGTACTTGTTTTGTCTTTTCCTTGTACTTTACTGTTGGGATTCTATTTCCGACGCCTTTTACTTTTCAACACTACTTTTGTATATAGTTTTTACTAAGAGTTTTCTTCCTTTTGTACTCCGGTTGTGTGTTTTTACGTTTTATAAAGACAACATATTCCCAGTTTTAGGGAATTATGCCTTTGGTGCTAGTCGCCAGCCCCTGGCCTATGGAAGGCGGGCTTGGGGTAGTCACGACGCGGGCCCTGGGGGACGGGTTGTGACAAATTTTCAGGAGCCTATCTGATTAGAACTCCACAGTTAAGTATGCTTGTCCTGGAGTAGTGATCAGGATGGGTGACCTTCTGGGAAGTTTCCCCGGGTTTGTGTGAGTGAGGAAAAAGCACACTAGAAAGGACATGTGTTCGCCTGTGGCCAGTCATTAGTCATATGACCCATTCGGGCACGTGGGTGGGACCTAGGGTGGGGCCCATGTGTCTGCGGGGTAACTAGTGGGAGAGTCCTGGTTGTTACAATTGGTATCAAAGGTGGTACCCAGCCTTAAGTGCGGTGCACTGCCTGGGTTGAGATGTAGGGCCCACAACGATGACATTGTGCTCTAAAGGGGGATGATTGTAACATCCCCAAATGATACAAAGTTAAATGACTAAATGATATGACTCATGTCAAAAAGGTGCACATTCTTTTTCAGGAGCCTATCTGATTAGAACTTCATAGTTAAGCATGCTTGGCCTGGAGTAGTGATCAGGATTGGTGACCTTCTGGGAAGTTTCCCCGGGTTTGTGTGAGTGAGGAGGACAAAGCACACTAGAAAGGACATGTGTTGGCCTATGGGGCAGTCATTAGTTAGATGACACATTCGGGCATGTGGGTGGGACCTAAGGTGGGGCCCACGTGTCTGCGGGGCAACTAGTTGGCGGGGCCTAGTTGTTACAATGGATTCCATTGGTTCCTATGTCGCCTCCTTATAACTATGGGTTCATAATAATACATCATCTAGACGAGTTATCTTTTTGTGTATAACTATGTATCTATGGTGCAAAATATTCATCGGTTTCTCATTATAAGATAGATCATTTTCTAGTTGTACCGCCTATGAATTTATTACATTTGAGTGATCTTGTATGTACGTCCTCAATAGGGACAAATGGAACATGTTGTGTACATTAGATGGGGTTTGTGGGAGAGTTAGTTGGTCGGGGCCTAGTTGTTACAATGGATTCCTTTGGTTCCTATGTCGCCTCCTTATACTTATGGTTTCATAATAGTAAATCATCTAAAAGAGTTATCTTTTTGTGTATAACTTGGTATCTATGGTGAAAAATATTCATCGGTTTCTCATCATAAGATATATCATTTTCTAGTTGTACCACCTATGAATTTATTACAATTGAGTGATCTTGTATGTACGTCCTCAATAGGGACACTTGGAACTTTTTGTGTACATTTTATTGGCTTTGTGGGAGGGTTAGTTGATAATCTAAAGCTCTAATGTGGTCCAGAATATCAAATGGGACAACATATGTTTGACTTAGATTTTCTTTATTCCAAAATCTCAAGACTCATTTCCATGAAGACATGTGGAAGAACACGAATTTTACAACCTCAAACTCTAGGTCTCTTCAACGGTTGTCAGTATAACTCTTCTGTCGAATTTGTGTGGTCTTGATGTGATTTTGAATGGTCTCGAACTTTTTTACTATTTTGAAGAGTATTTTAGGTCATTTAATCTTGTGTTTTCCATCTCCAACCTATAACACTGTTGTTATACATTTACTCCCATATAGGGTGTTATATTGAGGCACTGGGATTCTAGAGTGAAAACTATTATTGTATGAGAACTAGGCCATATAAATATGCTAATATAATCCTAATTTTATGTCTATTCATCATGTTATAAACATGTATTTAGGTTTCTAGATATTAATTTCATATCATCCATCACCTTGGGGGTGATAAGTCATGCTAAATTTTAATTTAGTTCTTATAATATATTGGATACTTTTCTAGATCTTATAGGTAAATCTCAACTCTTTCTCATATAAAATCGATAATGGGGTTTCATATAGCCTTGTGTCTTATTTTTTATATATCCTTGGAATTTGACCGAGTGATAAGTCTAGTAGAATTTTAATGAAATAATCAGCATTTTCACAAAGATCAACCAGAGCCTATATAGCATTATTTCATCTTGATGTATTTGTAAGAAGAGTGACAAAGTTCATGGTGATGTTTTCTCATTTTATTATAGGTATGGATAATAGTGGAATAATCTCCATCAAATTTTTTCTTTCAAACATTAATTTCTAAAATACTAGGAACCTTTAATTATTTCAAGGTCACCTTCTTCATATTTTTATACCAATATTACTCTTAGAGATATCGATATATATTCCTACTCTCAGGGCAGATATGGAAGGTTATGCTATATTCATTGATCAACAACTCCTTAATTATATTAATATTTAATGGTACATATTGTCATGAACTAAATATTAGAGATCCTTTATTATCAATTTTGTACTCTTGGGATTTACCCTTTCATATAGATTCCACCATATTATATATTTCCACATCAATTATTTCAACATCCTTTATCTTCTATTGAAGGGATGGATAAGAAATCATTTAAGAAAGGAATGATGATGTTTCTTCATTTATGATTACTATGTCCATAATTTGTAATTAAAATAATATTTATAGAACCCTAATATTTTAAAATAATAACATTTTTTTTCTATAGTGCAAGCGACATGCACCGCCAAACTTAAACAACCCAAAAAATATATTTCATTAAATTTAAAATCTTCGATAACTTGTGGAACATGCTAACCTGAGTCAAAATGAACTATAATATAGTATACCATTATATCCTAGACACTAAGTGGGTTTTTATTAATAGTACAAAATAATTTATGAGAATTATGGTTATCTATTTAGTATAAATAAAATAATAATCATTTAAAAGAAAAAATAAATGTTTTCTAAAAAACTGATTTTTTTATAAAATATGGTTTAGTCTCACTTTTAAGACATAAAATAAAATTAAGTGTTAAAAAATATTTAAAATTAATTTTGAAAAATAAAAAACATTTTTTGAATAAAAAAATTAATATTTTCTTTGGTTTATGTTTTGAGATGTTTATGAAATGTTTTCTTTTTTGATGAATTGTTAAAAATAATGAATTTTAAATAAAAACATCCTTTGCATTTAAACTATAGTTTTAAAGTCAAATTATTATAAAAATATATAAATTAATATAATTTCGGCCATTTGAATCATTTTTATATTGAATTTTGATATAAAAACATTATAAACTTCTAAATATTTTCTCTTTGAAAACCCACTTTCTCACCGTGTCTGTGGTAAAAATTTTAAATAAAATTTTTATTTTATTTAAATGTAATTTATAAAAATGGATTATATATTTTTAATAATATTAATTTATATTTTTAAAAATCTCAACTTAATTTTTTACCAAAATTAATAGTGAAAAAGTAAAAATTAATTACTATTATTAAGGTACAAAATAGACTTATTGAAGGTTAAACTAAAATGATAAGGTTTAAAATGAGCTAAAACTTGTATAAAGTCAATTTTATGGATATAGTTTGACCATATAATTTATATGTCTCTATAATACACTATTTTTACCCTTTCTTCATTAGAAAAATGTTGTTACACGTTTTTCCTTCCAAAAATTAAAAGTGTCCCACTCACCTCCCTTATAAAAGGCCACCCCCTATACTATCTTCTTCACACATTCAAACCAGTTTGGTTCATAAAAAACCTACTCAAATAAATTCATAAATTATATCCTATCATCCAATATGACTTATTTTTATTATAAATCTAACGTAGTATGGATTTTGGTGCAAAGCTAAGCAATTTACTCGTAGAAGAGGTAACATTATTCTACAAGCGTTTTCATTTTATTTCTTCTTCAGACTCCATAAATTATAATTAAAAAATGATGATATAATAACCTCAATATAATAAATATACTATGATGTTTTTATAATAATTTCATTACCAACAACCATCTCCACTTTCTTCAAATGGGTTACGAAATCATTATTTGTGTGTTTGATAGACTACTGCCTCGCAAACCGATGTCATCGTTTTTCCATTATAACCTATCATAGTTGCATATATTGATGGATATAATGTATATATATTATATTTATAAAATAATTATATCTATTTATTCATTATATCATATATACCTTTTTACTTTCCATTCCTTAGTGGATATGATAGTGTTCCTCATTTGTACGGTGGACTACCGCCTCACAAAGAGATATGATTCGTTTTTCACTAAAGATTAATATGGAATGTAATAAGGATGTAGTTTATAAATAAATATTATATAAATTATATAATTATGATATTAATGAAATATTTATCATTATTAAAATACAATATATAATTTTATTTTTTACATTAAGAAATGATAACATCGTTCATGTACATGTGGACAACCACCTTCAGGAAGTGTTATGATTCTATTTTAATCACAACACCAAATGGATGGAATATATAAGTATATTTAAATAAAATATGTGATATTATGATAATTCATCAATGGAAATATATTAATTACCAATTTTAAATAATAATCATTGAAATATGGAAATGTTACAAATTCATATGTATGACATACAATCTCCATGATCACAACACACTTCATTTCACAAAACCATCATTAATGATTGGTCTTAAAAGTATAATTTATGTATCAATATGATAATTATGTAATCATTTATATTATATAAATGATATAAGTATATGATATTTACATGAACATGATCTTTCATGATGAAATATGCATGAGAAAACAAGACAATTAACTCCTAAAACAATGAAAATAATGAAATACTATTAATGAAAGGGTGATAGAATGTTATAAAAGGATAATATAAGATATTATAAATATTAATATTGTTATAGTATAAGTTAATAAAATGTTTAAAAATACTATACATGCTTTTAAATCATTTTCAACAAAAAGGAAGTGTGAGTTAAGGGACTTTATCTCAATTACTCTTCATTGAGGCATATTGTAATGTTATGCACATAACTTATTTTATATGGTTTATACACATTCCATTTTAAATTAAATATCATGATTAATTAATACTTAATTTCCTTTAATTATTAAATTTTAATTATTTCGTCCAAGTGGATTTGACTTAAGATTTATTGAGTGGTAAATAATTTCATAACTCAATTTCTTTTCATTCGGTTATATTAATTCGTTGTCCCCAATGATATTATAAGACTATGTGTGTCATGAATCATAATTATCTAATGTTGTTATTTTAATTTTTTATATGGATTTATAGTTGACACACATAATTGATACATTGAATAATTCTCACTTCAAATTTATGATCACTTTAACGGTTTATTTCACAATATCTTTCTCATCGTGATTGTTTTTCTTGAATTTCAATTGAACTAAATTATTAGATAATTATCTAATAAACCCATATTATTTTATAATAATATAGTTATCCATGATATTTTCTACTAAGGGTTCCATTTTTTCTACTCTTTGGTACTTAAAATAATTGAGAAAATGATTTTAAGAAAATCTTATTTCATTTCACTTATCGAACAGAAATATGTTTTCTTAAAAACACATGACTTCAAAAAAATAAAATTTTTTAAACCATATTAAAATTATTTATTAAATTTATTTTTACCCTTTTTAACTTTTTCAATAAAATGAAATTAATCTTCTTATCCTTTTCAAAGTAATGCTCGTTTGTCTTCTTCCAAAAATGTGAAAGTAATGTCTGTTTTTATATACTCATCATGTATGGGATTTCATATCTTCGTGACCAAAAAAATGTGTTAAAGAATAATTTATAAGTTTCAAATAATATTTTAAAATAAAGTAATTTTCAAAAAAAATTATCCTTTTGTTTTAAAAGGTTCCTTTCAAAATAAAAAAGATATTTTCCTCAAGAATGTTTTTTAATAATTTTATGGTATTTCTATTCAAAAATGAAAACAACCATTTATTATTACTACAATGGGGATAAGTTTTATTAATACCATACTTATTCTTTGTATGGATGTTTTATGATCATTTTTACTTATGGGAGTATTTGCATTCAATTTTCTTGATTCAATTTTGTAGTCATTATATTTCAATTGAATTGTCTATTTTTCTGTAGATATTATATTACCCCTAAATATCTATATTATATATCATGGATATTTTTAATTCTTAAACCGTATATCATTTATATATATGGTTTTCTAATATGAAAGTTAATTTTTATCTATGGAAATATTGATAAATCTATATTCCTCACTCAATATGGATATTTGATGATAAGGAACATTGTTATTGATTTAAATTGATTTATCAATATATGAGAAATTATTTGGATATACAGACATGGGTATGACCTAGTTATAGATATTTTCTTGATGCATCGATAGTCTCATGAGGTTAATTAGTAAGATAGCATAAAATCAGTTCACTAAATTTGATTGGTTTATACCTAGTAGTTGTAAACATTATGGGTTATATATCATGATAGTAGAGGGTATCATGTTCTAGAGACATGACATTCAATAATTAATAATTACCTTCATTTAAAATTTAGTAGTTATTATTAATGATATTTTCCCAATGGTATTATCTCTAGATGAATTCAATTCTTTGTTTTCTGATTAACAGGCATGTAATTTCAGTTATTTACCTTTCCATATTGAATATGTCTTATCCAATTAATTAAATTAAATGTGTTTTTAGTTTTTTTACCTTTCCATGTTAATTATGTGTATTAATTCATGATAGATTCTGTTTTACTTAAACCTTATGGAGCATTTAGTCTCACCCTTATTTTTTCCTTTATTAGGAATCCATGAAGTATACTCTGTTTTATTTTCAAAGATATTCTAAGGGGATTAATGTTATTTTCAAACAAAATTAATTTTGTGATTTTTATTTTCAAATATAATATATGAATCGTGTATGTATCTAGTTTATCAAGACTACTAAAATATTTGGTCTTTTAGGATGTGACTCATTATATATTATAACAATGTAATAAAGAAAATATCATCTCCAAGTTACTAGGTTTGGGGTCACTATAGTTAGAATTAGTGTAATTTTAGTTGAAACCATGAAACTAGATAAAGGAAAACATATAATGGGAAATATAACACTATGATATAATTTTAGGATAAGTGAATATTAACACCTTAAATTTTGTTAAGGTAGATATTATGTAGTTTTTCCTTGAAATAAATCCTTTTTTATACAAATAGTAGACATGGTTATACAACAAAGGTATCTATAGGTAATAAATATAAGAAGGGAACATTGGGTTTGATATGATCATCACATGGTACATGAAAATGGAACATACAATGAACCTAGTTTTAAACATTAATGGGATATGATTAGGATACTTCACATTTTTCTAAAAACTATTATGAAATTTTTTCATATATCATGGAAAAGAATTACCAATGTTAAACAAAATGTTTAATAGATTAAAATAAGTGGTTTCATGATTTAAGCATATTATAAATGATTATAAGGTTTAACCATTATGATTATTATTTCTCACATAGTGCATTTTGGTTTTAGATAATATTTGGAACCTAAAAGAATCATGTTAACATTTACTATGAATGAAAAGGTGGATAATGTGAGAAAATGAATGGAATTATTAATAGAATAAATAATATTGTGTTTATGACGAATCAATTTTCTCAAAATATTATAAACAATATATACATTATCCAAATCTCATAATCACCAATAAACGGATGGATGGATTCCTCTAAGAACTCGAGTAATGGAAACCCTAGACGAAAGAATTATAGATTTTCACAATGTAAAAATGTAGAAGAAGACACCCCAGAAGGTTTATCAATGTAATGAGAAATGATTTATTTATTAAAAGAAAGTGCAAAAATAAAATAATTGTTGGGGGTAAGATTATGATGTAAATAAATAAATATTATCCTAGGGATCAATTTATATTTTTTATCTTAAATGTGGATAACAGGGGAACTATCTATGTCAATTACCACATCTAAATGTTAACACCTAGACCAAGGAAATACCAATGTGTATATAACATGGATTAATTATTTATGTTTTGGTGTTCAAGAATAAATTTGTAGAAATAGTTTTTTACCATTGGTATTTTGATGATAAGAATTATGAAACATGTAAGGATTGTGATAAATTTAAGAATCATATGTGTTCTCATTAATATAAGATTTAGGAATACCACCATGGATTTATGAATTTAAGATTAATCATGAGATCAATGTCTTAAACAACCTTTTTTTTGTGTTTAAAGTCTACCAAGATTAAATATATTTTTGGAGAAATTTTCAATAGTCATATGTTTCATTAGAAAAGTTATTAGATGAATAATGTCATTACATTTTATAGAATCAAGTTTAAAGATATTGATAACTGTTACGGTTGATATTAACTTTAATGAAATTGTAATAATAATTAAATAATATTATTAGACATTGTGAAAAAAATAAGATTCATTGAAAACCCTAGTAAAAATGGTCTTCAATGATTACTTATATTTAAATTATTTACATTATATTTTTGGGAATGTTATATGAATTATATTAACATACATTTATAAAAGGATAAATTATTGTATCTAGAAAAATCATGGGTCTTGAACCCAGGATCAAATAATTGTAGGGGTTTAGCTCGTACCGATGTCCTAGTTAATATGAATTTTTTTTAGTTAAACTACTTGAAAAATAAATATTAATGATGCACAAGTGGTGTTACTTTTGATGTTTACATATTTATTTATTATATTGCATAACTTATTCCAACAATATTGGTTTTAGAAAATATTTATTGATATATTGAAAGAAGTTTCACTCTATTTTGGATATAAATATATGTTAAAAGTTAATTTCAGTGCATTGAGTATAAAAAATCGTTTTTGGATATTCATTTCTTGAAATAAGGGATGAATTGGAAATTGATTGAATCACAACCAATTAATGAAATTATGATTATTAAATAGAAACATATCAAGTAAGTATATTTCCATATATTATTAGATAGTAAAATAATTCCTCAACTTTTGTAAAAGGACATTGAAATAAAAATATTATCTGATTATATTCATATATGATAAAATAATTAGTCTTTTAAACCATCATAGATTTTTGGTTATTTGGACTATAAATTTCCATTGATTATTAACATACTTCTGAACAATAACCTCAATCACTCTCTATAATTATTTACACTTTTATTTTATGTCCATATCTTCACATTCCACCAATGTTACCCTTATTGGAAACCTAGTTATGTGTTATTTCATATGACCTTGGTACTACCATTTCTCTATAATTAAGAGTATGTTTTATTAACCCTTTTTACAAAGTGTGTTTTTCATGAATGGTATTTCCAAATGAAAAACACTTAATTACCAATATAAAGTTTAAATCATGAGGGAATAATTTATTTCTGGTGGGCATATTGTAAAACCATAAGATTTTTAAATAATAACATTTTTAAAGCATTTTTGACACAAAACACAAATCTTATACACCCCAAAAATATATTTCATTAAATTTAATCTCTCCAATTGCTTGTGGACCATGAAACCCCAATTAAAAATGTATCCTAATATAGTATATCATTATAATATAGCCATTATGTTGGTGGGTATTAATAGTAGTACAAAAATTTAAATTAT
Organism: Viscum album; assembly: GCA_963277665.1. Lineage (NCBI taxonomy): Eukaryota > Viridiplantae > Streptophyta > Magnoliopsida > Santalales > Viscaceae > Viscum > Viscum album. Next base: position 869,677,420 of record OY728161.1, on the reverse strand, counting down.
GGTTATCTACTCATTAAAAATAAAATAAGATTCATTTAAAATAAAATTAAATGTTTCCAGAAAAAACACTATTTTCTCTAAAAGAGAGTTCAGTCTCACATTGTGCATAAAATTTATAAGTAATTTTTAACATATTTAAAAAAATTATTTGATACCATAAACTTATGTTTTTAAATACTAACATCAAAATTATCATAGGGTTATTTTTGTGATTTTTTGAGATGTTTTATATATTGATGAATAATTAAAATTTCTGAATTTTAATTAAAGGAAATATTTTAATTTAAACTATATATAAAAAAATTCATATTTTTAATTTTTTTTAAAATTAAAATTAGTTCAATTATATGTAATTTAATCCAAATTAGTTTATTTTAATTATTTTTATATTGAATTATTACATAAATAGATTTTTAACTTTTGAACATTTTCTCTTAAAAACATGTTTTCTCTTCTTCTCTACATGATTAATGTTAAATTAAAATTTTCCAATTATATGAATGTAATATGGAAAAATGGATTCCATATTTAAATTTATATTTTTTAATAAGTTTTAATTAATATTTTACCCAAATCAATATTGAAAACAGTAAAAATTAATTGTCACGGCTATGGAAAAAATTTATTTACGAGGGGTTAAACTAAGAAGATAAGGGTTAAAATGACATAAAAACTTGGGTAAAATAAATTTTATGAACCTATTTAGACCTTATAATGTCTAACTATATAAAATATTTCATTTATTTCCATTTTTTCAAGAGAATAACCTAGTTACACCTTTTTATTTCATAAAATTACAAGCGTGACACTCACCATACTTATAAAATGACACCTCTATCCACTCTTCTTCACACCATTAAAATATTTTTGTTCAGAAAAAAACTAAAATAGCTTAAAAATTCAATAATGTCATCCTAGAATCTATATTTTCATCACAAATCCATCCTTTGAGGATTTTTTTTGCAGACATAAGGAATTTTTTTGAAAAAGTGGTAACGTTCTTTAATGAGAGTTTGTATTTTATTTCTTCATCCAACTCCCTCAATTATTATTAAAAAGTTATGTTATAATGTCATATTTTTCTTACTTATATTTATATGTTGTTATAATAAGTTCATGACCAACAATCCTCTCCACTTCCATCAAATTGGTTAAAAAATCATTATTCATGTGTACGGAGAACTATTACCCCACGAATCGATGTCATTCGTTTATCCATTACTACCTCTCATAGTTGGTTATGATGATGTATATAAAGTATATATACGAAATTTATAAACTAATTATACCTATTTATTCATTATATAATATATTAATTTTTACTTTCCATACATTCGTGATACAATAATATCGCTCGTGTGTACGTTGGACTACCGTATATTGAATCGATGTGATTCATTTTTCACTAATGCTTCAAATGGAAGGAGATAAGGATTGAGTTAATAAATATGATCGATATAAATGAAATTATTATTATATTCCTGACATATTTTTCTTTCTAAAAATATAATAAAATATTTTATTTATTACATTGAAAAATAATAACTATGTCCGTTTATGTGTGGAATACCACTTTCACGAAGTGATGTGATTCTATATTCATTAAAACCCCCATGTGGATGATATATATATTTATTTAATATAATATTATTATCATTATTTAATGGTAAAAAATTACTTACCACATTTGTATAGTGATCCTTAAAAAATTAGAAAGGTTTCTCATATGTATGTACGACTTATCGTCTCCATGATAGTAACATACATCATTTCTAAAACCCTTCATTAAAAATTGGTAATAAAATAATAATTTATGTATAAATATAATAATTATTTAATTATTCCTATTTTGAGATGGTATATCTATATAATATGTTCAAGAACGAGATCTTTCATGAAAAAATAGGCATGAGAAAACAAGGCAATTAACACCAGCATAATGAATGATTATTAATGAAAGGGTGATAATATTTTATAAGAAGATAATATATGATATTATAAATATGAATATAGTTATTTTATAAGTTAATATAATTATTAAAAACACTATATACAAGGTTAAACCATGTTCAACCAAAAGGAAGCGTGAGGTAAGGGACTTCATCTCAATTTCTCCTCATTGCGGCATATTATCATGTTATGCACCTAGTTTATTTTATATGGTGTATAGAATTAAACTTTGACATGTAATATCATGATTAATTTATAATTCATTGTATTTTATATTTGAACTTTTATTATTTCATCCAATTTTATTTGACTTAAGATTTTCCAAATGGTAAAGAATTCGATAACTCAATTTCTATTCATTGGGTTATATTACTTCATCGTTGTCTTTGATATTATGATATTATGTTTCTAATGAATTTTAATTATCTCATGTTCTATTTATGATTTTTTTATTTTTATTTGATACACATAATCGATTCATTTAAAAATTCTAACTTCATCATTATGACCATTTTAAGGGTTTATTTCACAATCTTATTCTTGTCAATATTGTTTATTTTTGAATTCTAGGTGAAGGAAATTATCTTATTATTATCAAATAAACACATATAATTTTATCCTCCTATGGTTATTCATGATATTTTCAATTAATATTACCATTTTCACACTCTTTGGTACTTTAAATAATAAGGATTTTTTTAAATAAAATCTGACATCATATCTCTCTTCTGTTCAAAATATCCTTTCTTCCAAGACCATGTTTTAAAAAAAATGTTTTAACCACTTAAAAATTATTTAATAAATATATTTTTACCCATTTTTTCTTTTGTTTAAATAATGAAATTCAACTTCATTTCATTTTCAAAATAATTCATGTTTGGGTTTTAACTGAAAATTTTGGAGGAATCATTTTTTAACATACTCGTCATGTAGAAAATTTTCTACTTTCATGAACACTAATTGACTTAAAGGCTCATTTATAACTTTAAAAAATAATTATCAATTAAAATTATTTCCATTTTATTTTTAACTTTTAGTTTTAAACAGTTATTCTCAAAATAAGAAGTATATTTTCCTCAAAAATATTTTAAAATATCTTTTTGTGGTATTAATATTCATCAACAACAATGTCCAATTATTCTTAGTCCCTTGGGTATATGTTTTATTTATACCATACATACTATTTCTCTGGATGGTATATGACAATGTTTACTAATTAAATCATTGAAATTCACTTTCTTAATTCATATTTTAGTCATCAACTTTCCCGTGAATTAATCACTTTCTTATGGACATTAAATTTATACTAAAAATTCATGTTATTTATCATGGATATGTTTATTTATGAAAGAAAATATGATATAAACATATAGTGTTATTAATTGGATGTTATTTTTTTAGCTAAGAAAAATTTGATAAATTTGTATTCCTTACTCAATACAGATATTTGATGATAATGCACATTTTTCATGAATTAAATCAATTTTTCAATACATGAGGATTATTTTGGACATGAAGGCCTAAGTAGGGCCCAATTATCGATATCCCTTATAAGAATAATTAGTATAATGAGAAGAATTATTAATATATCTCAAAATCATTTGGATAAACTTAATGGGATTGAACTCAGTATTTTTAAACAACCTTCTTGATAGATGTTAACGAGAGAGGTATTATGTTCCTCAGATATCACATCCAATAATTAAGTATTACCTTCATTCCGAATTTAGTTATTACATCCCATGATATTATTGCAGTGATATTATCTTTCGATGCATTTTATTATTAGTTTATTGTGAAAATTTCATGTTTTATAATTATTTACCTTGGTATATTTATTTTTACTTATATATTTATTTAAATAGAATGTTTGTTCAGTTATTTAACTTTACATTTTTATTATTATGATTTATCCATGATATCATTCATTGTAATTAACCCTGACTAAGAATTTTCTCTCACAATTATTTAGTTTCTTTTTTAATAAATTCTTGAAGTTTACTATGTCTTATATATAAGTCTATGCTTGAGGGAATAATGATATTCTAAAAAAATATGTTTTGATTTTTGTTTCGAAATGTAATACTAGAATCTTGTATGTATCTAGGTTACCATTAATACTAAACTATTTAGTACTTTAGGATGTAATTTCTTTTATCTTATTACAATTTAATAAATCAAACACTAGATCTGGTCTACTATTTTCAAGGTTGCTGTAAGGTTTGATCCTTCTCAATTATCACCATTGATAAGGTTGTAGGATCCTTTTTACATAGGGAATCTTCCACTTTATTTACTTTCCTAGGATGGTAGTGGTTGGATAATTCAAAGACATTGATTGGATCTAACCATATTTTTTGGTTCATATTATTCTCCTTCTACGTGAATGTATACTTGAGGATCTTATGATTCATATATTTTTCACAATTCTCCCCTAGAAATAATGCCTCCATATTTTCAATGCGAATATCACTATAACAAACTCCAGATCATGTGTTTGATAGTTATGCTCGTGAAAATTAAACTTCCTATAGGTGTATTATAATGAAACATACAATTAATACCGAGTAATAAAATCTAAATAGATGAATATTATTTATATAACATAATTATCCACTCCAGAATCATATAGGTCTAGTGCCTTTGGAAACAGGTACATATAAACAACTGGTTGATAAATGATCAATATTGTCTCCCATTTTGTTCTAAAAACTAGGACAATTATTATACATAAAATTTATAAAATCTTTATTCATAACTTGGGAAATGATATATAAAAAAGGTTGAGATTTAATTCTCAGTAAGGATAAATAATGGAGATATCAGTGATCATATTAGAATAACATGAGAATAAGTGTGTGAGAACATGATCTTAACATTTTAAATATATACCATGAATATCATAGATAATAATATTTATTCCTATAATAAATCTCTTCATTTTAAAAAACATGAATCATAAAATAATCAAATAACATGAGAAATGAGAGGATAACATTGGCATAAGACACACAATTATGACATACTCATTAACTCATAACTTTTTGAACATGTATAAATAGAAATAGGTTCACTAATTAAGTTAAGGACATGAAATCCATCCCTCAAATAAACATATGAATATGAAATCAGGGTCCACACATTAACTTATGGAAATAAAAATTTGATCCATGAATAAAATTGTGAAAATTAAATCAGGTTCATGCATAAAAAATTTACCTCATGATTTATCAGTCTTTAAACAATTCATTATAGGGAGATATCAGTCCCACCCATCACATAATGAAAATCATACCTATATGTGAAAAAATATTATAGAACATTCATCCTCTCAAAACTCAAGAAAAGAAATATATTTAATAAATTTGTTATCAAACTATAACCCATGAAAAATAGAATGGGTTTCATAAGCATATTTTCATTATTGAGGCATCATGATCTCTTTAAATTCCATTCATTTGGTAAAAGTTAAAAAATCATTGCTTCCATTTTTTGAAAATCCAAAAAAGTGCTTCATATAAAAAATGAAAATAAGATCCATTTCAAACTATTTTAAAAAAATGGGTAAAAATTACTTTTTAAAAAATATTTTTGTCACGACCCCCTCCCACCAAAGATGCCCCTCCTGAGCTGGAAATGGTTAAAGGGAGATAATGACCCCCCAAGTCCTGCCTCCAGTAGGCCTCGGGGTGGCGACTATCACTAAGGGTATGAGTTTTCACAAATATGGGAGGAATTACCCTTTTTATTATTTAGGATCGGGAAATAGGACAAGTCAACCACCAAAAATGAAAAGAACCAGTGTATATAAATAAACCCAAAACAAGCCCACATGCATGTTTAAATAATTTTATAACATGGTACAAGTACAAGAAAGCTCAAAGTACAATACCAAAAGAAAACAAGGTACAACAACAGCAACAACTCCAACTGTCTAACTAGTAGGGTCTCGCACGGCCCTGGTAGTCCTCCTAGAAACCTGAAAGTAAACGTAGGGTGAGCATACAAGTATACTCAGTAGGGAAACCTAAAGCTCTCGTGAATAAGTTGGGAGACATCCTAATGTCCCATGAGAACAATAGAATAAACCTAGAAAGGAATTCTATCCACCCAACCTCACCATCCACACTCACCAAAAACACAAGCACAACAGGTAGTAGTATATAAGAAACAAAAGTATTGCGTACCCCACACCATTTTCCTTTTTTTAGCTACTCTTATTAACGGCGAATGTCCTGACGCTGCCACACTCTCCCCGCCCGCACACACCTGGGCCTCACAACCACGTATCCCGCCTGCACACACCTGGGCCTCAAAACCATGTATCCCGCCCGCACACACCTGGGCCTCACAACCACGTATCCCGCCCGCACACAATTGGGCCTCACAACCACGTATCCCGCCCGCACACACCTGGGCCTCACAACCACGTATCCCGCCCGCACACACCTGGGCCTCACAACCACGTATCCCGTCCACACACACCTCGGCCTCACAACCACATATCTCGCCTGCACACACCTGGGCCTCACAACCACGTATCCCACCCACACACACATGGGCCTCACAACCAAGTCTCCCTCCCACACACACCTGGGCCTCACAACCACGTATCCCGCCCGCACACACCCAGGCCTCATCCCGAAGATTCTTGGGAAACAGTAGAACCTGCCCAAAGAGTCTTGGGCTAAAACCACCCCAATCGAAACCTACCCAAAGATTCTAAGGTGTAAGGTCGCCTCAAGCCATCACAGCCTAGGGGAGAAGGAGCAGGAAGGAGCTAGTAACTAAGGGGAAACAACCTCTCCCATGAAATGGGAGTGTTCGACACTAAGTGATCAACATGGGTGGGGTGTGATAAAACACAAAAGATACAGATATATATATATATATTTACCAACCACACAACCCAACCTATGGCTTCTAAACAGAGAAACTGAGCGCGTGCCTCAGCACTGCTATAAAGAAGCATGCATACAACAAACAACCCCAACCCCATTTAGGTTTTCATGTTTCAGAAGAATTAGTTTATTTAGTTCCTTAACTACTGGGAAATTATCCACAACCAACCACATCAATCGTTCGTAAAACATAACCCTTCCATCCACAAATAAAGTTAGGAAAACACAAGCAACACAACCAAGTCCTCTTATTAACCAACCAACCCCATTGATTATTAAACCCGTTCCATTACCATGACCCACCATTCATTAACTCTTCCACTTTTTATTTAATAATCACAACCCATAGCCCGTTCACATTCAAACCCATCCCTGCTGCCCCGCTGCCAACCACCATAACCACGACCACACCAAACCTGCACATCATCAACCCTTTAATACCATTTATCACAGTCCCACTGCCCACCCTATCCACAACAACCCACAAAACACCCCCATAACATGCCACCTAACCAAGCCAACACACACATGTTCATTATTCCATTTTTTTAACCGGGGTGATCACAAAAGAGTTCCAGATTTTAACAACCATCTTTACGTGATTAACCAATTTCCACATTCCACAAAGTTCCATTTATAAGAAAATACAAAAGGAGAGGGAAACATTTAATTGCGTAATAAAAGGCCCCCCAACAACCGTGATTTTCCGTAGGAAGAAGCTCATTCAATTAAAAACATAATATCAAAGGATATAAAGTAATATCAATCACAACTTCCCATCCCCGTTCTTTAACAAGTTATTATATTTATTTAAAGGTTAAAATGTTCCTCATGAAAACAAGAGGATACCCACCCTGCATGATGCACAAATTAGAGAGACGGAGGTAAGATCCCTACCTCAACAGGTTCCTGATCGCAACGCTCCCCCGGATCAACCATAGAAGACGTCCGTCGGCATCTGTCACTTCTGTCAGGTCCTAGAAAAACCTCCTAGGGTGGAGGTAGGAAAGGAAAGGCTGAAGTAAAGAAAACAGATCCAAGCTCGGAAGCTTTTCCTCATCGTTACGATCCCGTGGCCGCTGACGGATCGTAAATCAGAGCTCGGACGAAGAAGTTATGGAAGGAAGAGCCTTCGAGTATCTTAAGAGAGCTCTGCTCAGAGGAGAGGGGAGGAGAGGTGTGTGTTGAAAAGGATAAGGGGACCCCTCCTTTTATAGGTGTGAAAAGAAAAAGTACAGATTGTGTACTTTATGGTACACGGTGTGTACTTGGTTCTTTTACATGGTCTCCATGCGGATTCCAACACGGCTTCGTGGTCGTTGACTGGTCAACACACGGTTTGAGGGTAACGCATATGCAGGGAAGGACTACACGACGTGTAGTTTGGACACACGTCATGTACTCATTTATTGCACATGGAAAGGACACGGATCCGACATGGCACACGGTCGTTGACTGGTAACGCGTATGCGGGGAGGGACTACACGACGTGTAGAACTGGTCACACGGCGTGCACCCATTATTCCACACATCAAGGACACGACTTGCAACACGGGGTATACCCAAAAAGGGAGTACACGGCGTGTAATCAAACTACACGGTGTGTAGTTTCAAAATTCTAGAAAGCGTGGGAAGAGTACATCTTACCCTCTAGAACACTTCTTCACCTTCTTTTTGATGAAGGAAAGGGCCGGAGAGGTCCGAGCCATTACATCAGATACCTCTTAAAACATTCTCATCCCTGAAAATTCAAAAACCAACCCAGAGGAACCCAACAAGTTACCTCTTAGGGTTCTCATTATAACAGGAACCCAACCAACAACCCTAATCATATGTGTTAGGAATTCCTTCTCCTATGTCGAGATATTATCCGCTTTAGGTGGCACTGACTCACCTACACGGGTTTAATCACATCCTCATTAATGTTTCTCGATTAAGAATTGGGTCTTCCCAATTTCATACATTAGGATTTTTCAACTCTCACTAACCCCAACACCACACAACCAACACACTGCCCGAACACGTGGGTTTGGGAAATTCCTTAACCTATGTCGAGATATTATCCTCTTTAGGCTACACTGACTCGCCCGCACAGGTTCAATCGCATTCGCATTAATTCATCTCGATTAAGGGTCAGGTTTTCCCTTTCCCACACATTCAGACATGTTACACATTACCAGGGAACAAAGAAACAAAAGGTCTCACAACTGACAAGACAAGCATTCCATATATCAAAGGTACAGAGTACAACATCAACACAAAGCTCCGAAGAACAAGGGAAAAACACAAGCCAAAACAACTCCAGGTACTAAGCGTGCATCTGGGTATCCCGCTCCCAAGTGCACTCCTCGAGGCCGCCATGCCTCCACAACACACGAACCAAGGGAATGGTTCATCCACAGAGCACCTTCTCTTTACGATCTTTGATTCTGACTGGTCGTTCCTCGATGGTCGCTCCGTCTCCCATATCTAACTCTCCCCATTAGATAACGTGGGAGTTGTCGTGTAAGTACCGATGAAGCTGGGAGACGTGGAAGAAGTCATGAACCTTCTCCAACTGAGGTGGCAGGGCCAGCTGATATGACACCTCACCGACTCGCCTCAACACCTCAAAAGGTCCGATGGACCTAGGTGAGAGCTTGCTCCCTTTCCCAAACCTCTGTTGCCCCCGTTGAGGGGAAACCTTCAAGAACACATGATCTCCCACCTCGAACTCCAAGGGCCACCTCCGACGATTAGCATAAGACTTTTGTTGGTCCTGAGCCGCTTTCATCCTCTCACGTACAAGCTGGAATTTCTCTGTGGTGCTCTACACTAACTCTGGCCAAAGAGCACCTGTCTCACCAACCTCTGCCCAGCAAATCGGTGAACAACATGGCCTTCCATACAAAGCCTCAAACGGTGCCATGTCAATAGTATAGTGGAAGCTGTTGTTGTAGGAAAACTTTACTAAAGGAAAGTGTCGTACCCATGATCCTCTGAAATCCAGAACGCATGCTCGCAGCATGTCCTCCAACGTTTGGATAGTCCACTCCGTCTGCCCATCGGTCTGGGGGTGGAAAGCAGTGCTAAGGCGTAGCTCGGTGCCAAAAGAATGCTTTAACCCCCTCCAGACTCGTGAGGTAAACCGAGTATCCCGATCTGAGACGATAGTCTTCGGGACTCCATGAAAACGTACCACCTCGTCTACGTACCTCTGTGCTAAGGTACTCACCGGGCCTGACTCCTTAATTGGTAATAAGTGAGCCGATTTCGTCAGTCGATCCACCACCACCCAGATAGCATCATAACCACCCTGAGCTCTGGGTAGTCCTATGACGAAGTCCATTGAGATTTCATCCCACTTCCACTCGAGGAAATCTAAAGGATGCAACAAACCATCGGGAACATGGTGTTCAACCTTCACTTGCTGACACACTAGGCATTTAGCCACAAACTCCGCCACTACCCATTTCACCCCAGGCCCCCAAAACGGATCCCTCAGGCCTCGGTACATTTTTGAAACTCCTAGATGTACCACCAAGTCTGAGCTATGGAACTCACGGAGAACTCCCTCACGCATCGCCTCCAGAACAAACAACCTTCCATGGAAAAGCATCTAATGTCGGCTGTCCTCTCACCATCCTTCTGGAGCGTTCCCATAATCAACACGATCTCACATCACTTCTGCCTCAGAGTCCCCCCACTGAGACTCTTCCACATGCTACAACAAGGAGGATTGCACCGTCATCTGAAAAAAAAACATTCTCTAACACCTTCTACCCTTTCATCCAAGTGTAAGGTAGCCAATTCTCCCATCACCTTCCAAGCATCAGCGGATTCCCGAACTACTTCCTGATGAGACTTCCTACTCAGGGCATCAGCCACAACGTTTCCCTTACCTTTAGTGTAAGAGATCTCAAAGTCATAGTCTTGGAGAAACTCGACCCATCTCCACTGCCATAAGTTCAGGTCACACTGGTAGAAGATATAACACAAGCTCTTGTGATCTGAGAAGACCACAAAGCGCTCCCCAAAGAGGTAATGTCGCCACAACTTCAGTGCGAACACTACTGCTGCAAGCTCCAGGTCATGGGTGGCATAGTTACGCTCGTGAGGGCGCAACTGCCTAGACCCATATCAAATCACTCCCTTCTTCTGCATCAGCACGCACCACAGACCAAGGCCTGAAGCATCACAAAACACCTCATACAATAACCCTTCCACTAGCAACCTGAGTACGGGAGCATTGAAAAACATATCCTTCAGGTAGTCAAAATCTTTCTGGCACTGCTCGCTCCATAGGAAGACCTGGTTCTTCCTCGTCAAAGTTGTCAAAGGAGCAGCAACTCGAGAGAAGTTCGAAACTAACCTCCGATAGTAACCTGCTAACCCCAAGAAACTACGAACTTCTTCCACGCTCTTGGGTGATGCCTAAGAAACAACTGCCTCCCCCTTCGACGGGTCCACCGATACTCCATGATCACACACCACGTGCCCAAAGAAGTGTACTTATTTCGTTAAGAACGTACACTTCGACAATTTCCCATAAAGCTGGTGGTGTCGATGGACTTCCAAGACTGCCCTGAGATTCTCAAAGTGCTCCTCCTCTGACCTTGAGTAGATCAGGATGTCATCAATAAACACAACAAAGAACCGGTCCAGAAACTCTCGGAAGACAAAGTTCATAAGTCCCATGAACAAAGCCGGTGCATTCATAACTCCAAACGGCATCACTACAAACTCGAAGTGCCCATACATGCACCTGAAATCCGTCTTCGAGATGTCACTGTCCTTTACCCTCAGCTGATGATATCGTGATCGCAGATCAATCTTAGAGAACCAACCTTCTCCCCTCAGCTGGTCGAAGAGATCATCTATCCTTGGAAGGGGGTAGCAGTTCTTGATCGTTACCTGGTTCAACCTTCGGTAGTCTGTGCATATCCTGAGACCACCATCTGCCTTCTTCACGAACAAAACTGGAGCACCCCATGGTGACATGCTGGGTCGAACAAAACCCTTCTCCATCAGACCGTCAATCTGAATCCGCAACTCCCGCAACTCCGAAGGTTCCATCCGATAAGGGGCCATCGAAATCAGATGGGCACCAGGCTGTAAGTCTATCCCGAACTCAACATCACGTCGGGGGGGGGGGGATAGAGTCACAACCTCCTCAGGAAAAACATTGAGGAACTCCCCAACAACTTCCGGGACATCCATAATCTCTGTATCAGCTGGAACCACTGATAACTCGCCTAACAAGGAAAGGAGAGGCTTCACAAGTCGGCTTCCCGCCTAATATCTCCTCTCGCCAACAAAAGATATCTGCTTCCCATCCACGTCGGAGAACACGACTCTTCTTTGGAAGCATTCGATAATGGCACTAACAAAAAACAACCAGTTGATGCCTAGGATGACATTGTATGGCTGCATCTGTAACAGAAGAAGGTCCCCACTAGATCGATGTGGTCCCAACATTATCCCACATCCCCGGAAAACACAAGATACGCTAGTCTGGCCTCCAACTGGTGTACTCAGAACCAGTGGTACGGAAAGTCTCTCTACGTATAGTCCCAAAGCATGGGCTAGACCAGGTGCAACAAAGGAGTGCGAGGATCTTGAATCGAACAAAGCAGAAACAAGATTGCTGAACAAAAAAATTGTACCTTGAACCACCTCTAGTCCTGATGGAGGTGTCAACTCTGCTGCGTGCAACTGTCTACACCCAGCTCCTCTGCCTCTCTGATGTCGTCCACCACCCCGCACACGCCCTGGTCAAGGTCCTTGAGGATCACCCTGAGGTCAGCCTCCTCCTGCAAAGTCTGACCTCGGAGGAGCATGGTCTTGCTGCTGCTGGAAGGGCCTCGCTGGAAACTGGTGCTGCAGAGGTGGGCACAGAACCTGCCCACCTCCACCGAACTGAGGTCGGGTCGGGCACCGACTCTGAACATGCCCGAAACCTCCACAAGAAAAACATTTCGGTCTTGGGCTCGTGAAAAAAGTACGAGGACCCGAAGATCTGAACTGGAACTACTGGGGTCTGCTCCCCACTGGCCTAAACTTGGAAGGTCCCATCACAGGAGACCTACTGCTGACCGCCTTCCCCTTCGACAAACCTTGAGGGATCCCCTCTCGGGGTGCACCTTCCAGAGAGTGCATCGTCTCTACAACCTCTACCTTCTTCTGTACTACCAATTACGTTATAAGGGTGAAGGGGGTGACAGCATGCTGGAGCGAAGGACGAAGCGCCTCCTCCAAACGTCTCGCCCGAGACTCCTCATCCGGAAAGAGATCCAGAGAAAAGCACATGAGATCCTTGAACTTGATCCCTAGCTCTTGTATCGACATACTACACTACTGAAGGGAGAGTAACTCCTGCCGCTTCTCCTCCTTGATCATGGAAGAAATGAATTCCTCTCGGAATTCCTTCTCAAAGACAGCCCATGGAACCTCTGCCTCCATCCTCTCTCTGAGGTAGAGTATCCACCACTATCACGCCACACCTCTTAGCTGAATGACTTCTAGGGGAACCCAGTACTCCCTCAGAGCACAGATCAAGGTAAAAGAGATCCCTAGCTCCTCAAGAAACCTCTTCTTCTCCGTATCCGAAGTACTACCCTCGTACTTCTTGAGGGTCGGCCGCTGGAAAGAACGGAGAGTCATCTTCCACTGGCTATCTTACTTCTCTCAGTAAATCCTCAACTGATCGACTGCCTGAATCTGCTAGGCCTCGGCCGTCTGAGCCACCCAAGGACGACGTCCAGGTGCCATAGCTGTAGGGTAAACAAGGATCGCCTAAGCCCAAGTCGTAAGAAAAAACTCAAGGTTTCATTTTATCATTTTATTTCAATTTCTTTCCCAGAACACCGAAATCAAGTAAAACACAATCATGATGATGCATGTACCTTCCCTAGGGTCTCTACCTTGCAATCAATGAAGTCTCACTTGGTCATTCTGTAGGCTCAGAGTCCTTGCATCGGATCACGGGGGCCCCTAAAATCCCGTGTCTTAGCCGGTCTTCCCCGACCTATGTCACGCACCAAGATTAACTAACAATGTTTCCCTACCATCCCATGAAATCCTCACTGCGCCTAACTCTAGACTCCATCCTATCTCTCAACCATCACCTCTGATACCATTTTGTCACGACCCCCTTCCACCAAAGATGACCCTCCTGAGCTAGAAATGGTGAAAGGGAGATAATGACCCCGAGTACCACCTCCAGTAGTCCCCGGGGTGGTGACTAGCACCAAGGGTATGAGTTTTCACAGATATGGGAGGCATTACCCTTTTTTATTATTTAGGATCGGGAAATAGGACAAGTCAACCACCAAAAAGGAAAAGAACCAGTGTATATCAATAAACCCAAACCAAGCCCACATGCATGTTTAAATAATTTTATAACAAGGTACAAGTACAAGAAATCTCAAAGTACAATACCAAAAGAAAACAAGGTACAACAATAGAAACAACTCCAACTGTCCGACTAGTAGGGTCCGGCATGGCCCTGGAAGTCCTCCTGGAAACCTGAAAGTAAACATAGGGTTAGTATACAATTATACTCATTAGGGAAACCTAAAGCTCTCGTGCACAAGTGGGGAGACATCCTAATGTCCCATGAGAACAACAGAAGAAACCTAGCAAGGAATTCTATCCACCCAACCTCACCAGCCACACTAACCAAAAACACAAGCACAATAGGTAGTAGTATATAAGAAACAAGAGTATTGGGTACCTCGCACCATTTACCTTTTTGTTAGCTGCTCTTCCTAATGGCGAACATCCTGACGCTGCCACACTCTCCCCGCCCGCACACACCTGGGCCTCACTACCACGTATCCCGCCCGCACACACCTGGGCCTCACAACCACATATCCCACCCACAGACACCTGGTCCTCACAACCGTGTATCCTGCCCGCACACACCTGGGCCTCACAACCACGTATCCCACCCGCACACACCTCGACCTCACAACCACGTATCCTGCCTGTACACACCTGGGCCTCACAACCACGTATCCCGCCCGCACACACCTGGGCCTCAGAACCACGTATCCTGCATGCACACACCTGGGCCTCACAACCACGTATCCCGCCCGCACACACCCGGGCCTCATCCCGAAGATTCTTGGGAAACAGTAGAACCTACCCAAAGAGTCTTGAGCTAAAACCCCCCAATCAAAACCTACCTGAAGATTCTTAGGTGTAAGGTCACATCAAGCCATCACATCCTAGGGGAGAAGGAGCAGGAAGAAGCTAGTAATTATGGGAAAAACACCCTCTCCCATGAAATGGAAGTGTTCGGCACTAAGTGCTCAACATGGGTGGGGTGCGATAAAACACAAAAGATAGAGATATATATATTTACCAACCACACAACCCAACCTATGGATTCTAAACAGAGAAACTGAGCACGTGCCTTGGCACTGCTACTACGAAGCATGCATACAACAAACAACCCCAACCCCATTTAGGTTTTCACGTTTCAGCAGAATTAGTTTATTTAGTTCCTTAACTACTGGGAAACTATCCACAACCAAAAACATCGATCGTTTGTAAAACATAACCCTGTCATCCACAAATCAAGTTAGGAAAACAAAAGCAACACAACCAAGTCCTCTTATTAACCAACTAACACCATTGATTATTAAAGACGTTCCATTACCATGACCCACCATTCGTTAACTCTTACACTTTTTATTTAATAATCACAACACATAGCTCGTTCACATTCAAACCCATCCCTATAGCCCCGCTTCCAACCACCATAACCACGACCACACCAAACCCGCACATCATCATCCCTTTAATACCATTTATCGTAGCCCCACTTCCCACCTTATCCACAACATCCCACAAAACACCCCCATCACATGCCACGTTACCAAGACAACACCCACATGTTCATTATTCCATTTTGTTTAACCGTGGTGATCACACAAGGGTTCCAGATTTTAACACCCAACTTTACGTGATTAACCAATTTTCACATTCCCCAAAGTTCCCTTCATAACACAATCCAGAAGGAGAGGGAAATATTTAATTGTGTAAGCAAAGGCCCCCCAACGACCATGATTTTCCGTAGGCAAAAGCTCATTCAATTCACAACATAATATCATAGGATATAAAGTAACAACAATAAAAACTTCCAATCCATGTTCTTTAACTAGTTATTATCTTTATTTAACGTTTCAACTGTTCCTCATGAAAACAAAAGGATACCCACCCCGCATGATGCACAAATTAGAGAGACAAAGGTAAGATCCCTACCTCAACAGGTTCCTGATCGTAACTCTCCCCCGGATCAAACTTAGAAGACGTCCGTCAGCGTCCGTCACTTTTGTCAGGTCCCAACAAAACCTCCTTAGGGTGGAGGTAGGAAAGAAAAGGCCGAAGGAAAGACAACAGATCCAAGCTCGGAAGCTCCGCCTCGTCGTTACGATCTCGTGGCCGTTGACGGATCGTAAATCAGAGCTCAGAAGACAAAGTTATGGAAGTAAGAGCCTTCGAGTCTCTTAAGATAGCTCTGCTCAGAGGAGAGGGGAGGAGAGGTGTGTGTTGAAAAGGAGGAGGGACCCCTCCTTTTATAGGCATGAAAATAAAAAGTACACGGCGTGTACTTTATGGTACACGGAGTGTACTCGGTTCTTTCACACGGTCTCCACGCGGCTTCCAACACGGATCTGTCGCTGTTGACTGGTCAACACATGGTTTGAGGGTAACACATACGTGGGGAAGGACTACACAACATGTAGTTTGGACACACGACATGTACTCATTTATTGTACACGGAAAGGACACAGCTCCATCATGGCACACAGTCGTTGACTGGTAACACGTACGTGGGGAGGGACTACACGGCGTGTAGAACTAGTCACACGGTGTGAACCCCTTATTCCACACATCAAGGACACGGCTTGAAACATGGGGTATACCCAGAAAGGGAGTACATAGAGTGTACTCAAACTACACGGTGTGTAGTTTCAAAATTCTGGAAAGTGTGGGAAAAGTCCATCTTACCCTCTAGAACACTTCTTGACCCTCTTTTTGAAAAAGGAAAGGGCCAGAGAGGTCCGAGCCATTACAATTTTAATAGTATAAAATATTTATTTAAAAAACTTATAAAACATGGGTATGGAAGAAAAAAAGTTTTTTGGCCAAAGAGAGAAATGAAGTCCATTTTCCTTAAAAGCGCTCGTCTGATCTCTTGAAAAATTAAATTGATGAAAATTAAATGAAAAAATTTAATCTCAATAAATTATTTGAGGAGAAGAAAATGAAATGGTTTCATCATATAAGTATTATATAACTTCCTCAATTGAAATTAAAGTATAAAAAATCCCAATTATAATAGGATTGAAATATAAATCTTGTAACTCAAGTATCTCTTCTTCTCATTCACATTCAAACCTTGTGTATAATAAATGAGGATTTATTATAAATTTATTAAATAACATATTCATATCTTTCATACCATTTATGGTTCATTTTTTTCATACTATCACTTATTTATTAATTTTTTTTATTAAAATCACTGTTCTTAGTGATAACTGCTTCATTTTCCAAGCATGTTTCAGCTTAGGGAAGTCTTAGTCATTACACATTGGATATGGTTCTGTTATTCCAAAATTTTTAATCATTTTATAAAAATAATATCTATTCATTATATATATAAATCTAATAATTAATAAAAATTATAGATAGAAAAATCAATTACACTGTTCATGGATACGGTAGGACGAACGTACACATAAATGTTGTTTTCATTTTTTTGCTGATGTAATTAAAAAAGGTATATAATAATTCATCCTTAAAAATATTTATGATATAATATATATCATATATATTCATCAAACCAATCCTCATTAATATCCATATAAAATATAAATGAAAAATGAATCAGATCGCTTCATAGAGTTGGTAGTCCACATATATGCACAAGCGTCATTATCATTTCCCAATCGATTGGATGATAAAAAGGTATACATGATGTTATCATTTCAGAAGTATAATTATTTTAATAATATTATATATAAACATTAAACTCATCATAATACCCATCCATAAATTATGGTGTTGAAAACTGAACTGTATCGCTATGTGGATATTGAAATCCACACATAGGAATGGGAGACACATTTACTTTTCATTGGATGTGAAAGAGGGTGTGTAGTGGTGTTTTAATAATCATAAAACATTCTTAGAATATTTAGGATAACAAAATTTTCATTTTATGATAAATACCATATATTTATATGTGGTAAAGAAGAGTAGAAAAGTATGTGATCGGTTAAGGTGATAACCTCTTCATTGAAATGACTCTTTTAGATATCCTCTAAAGGAATCTAGGGTTGGTCTTTTTGGAAGAGAAAAACCTCCAAGATGTGTGTATGGCAGTTTATATGGTAATTTATCAATGTTTAGTAGAGATAGAATTCTAAAAGTTCCATGGAGAAGTGAGGGATGGTCTTCCCTTTTATAATTGGGGTGAGGGGAACTTCTAGATTTCTAAAAAGATTAAATTATAATAAATTCATTCTCAATCCAAATGATTCCATAGAACCTACAAGTTGAAAAGGGATGAAATATCAGAACATATTGTATCCAATTTTTTCAATTTTAATATTTTTACTATTTTATGTAATTTAATAAATATTGTTTTCATAAAATATCAGTATTATCAAATTAAAAACGATTCACTTAATTTGACTTAAATGATATAAATAAAGTATTAAAATTACAATATAATGCTATAACACAACACTAATATGTAATATTAACCTATAAATTTAACAAAAAACATTAAATTACTCATATTGTATTTCTTTTCATATTTTTAATATCTTCAATAATAGTTTTTTATTAATTGAAGAAAAATTGCATCAGCTTGTATAAAAATTAGGTTAATTAATCAATTACTAAAAATCTTAAATAAGTTTTCATTAGGAAAATAATTTCGTTAATCACAAAATTCATATTAATATTCTTTCATAGTAATTTTTTTTATCTTTGTGAATACATAATATATCTTAAAAACCAATAGAATTACATTTTGTAATTTCTTTTATTTAAATAATACATAATTCATTTTAAAGGGAATGTATCCATTAAAAAATTAATTTTCAAGAACTAAGTGATGACGGATGAATTTAATTCACTAAATAAATTTTTGAAAAGCATTTTACTATTTTTTTACCCTTATATTTTAGTTTCAACCCTTCATTAACCCTTTTAAAACTTACCACAACAACATGGTTTTTTGATCTTTGAGGATCAATATATTTACTATAAATTAAAAAATTCCTCATAAATGGAATGTGGTTGATATTATAAATTATATTCAAGTAATATGTATGAATATAATAATTTTATGATCTTTATATCAGTTAATAAAATATTATTTATTCTAAAATATCATTAATACCAATGTTTATGACTATTCATTACTTTGACATTAATAACATCAAGACAACATGTAAATTCTAAAAAAAATATTTTAATACATTAAAACAATTTCATACACGTTTTTATGAAAATTATTTTATCACATTTATTATCTCAAATTATAATACTTTTAATATCATTTATTTTATTTTTCCATAAATTTAAAAATTATTATGTCGGTGTTTTATAATAATTTAAGGTATTATTTTAATACTTAAAAATTATAAATAAGAATAAATAAATAAATAATTTTTTTTATTATAAAATTAGTCATTTATATTCGTTTAGTATGTATTTTATCTCTTATATATGTCATGAATACTTCTTTAATATGTCATATTTACTTTTCAAGCCTTTCACATGCATTGAATAATAATATTGATAATACACTTGTAATATAACTTTTAGATTCATGTCTAACCACAAACATAGTATATAATAATTAATATTTAACCAAAAAATTTATTAATGGAATTATTCAAACAAAAATATTATCTTTTTTCTACAAAATTTGACTATTTCAGCGCAACACAAGCTCTACATCGACACTAAAAATGATTTTCATATTTATCATGAAATACATTATATTTTCAATGTTTTGAATTATTTTTATATAGAATTTTTATTATTTAACCATACATTATTAAGTAAAAATGTTTCATAATTTTTTTATATTATGTTTATGTCTTCAGGATATCATAAAAGATATCGTATTTCATAAAAATTGTATTTTTTACTATTTAAAAAAAATTGAACATCTTCATACATGTTTAAAAAAATGTTATAAAATGATAAATTTTACTTTACAAACATAAAAAAAATTTCATTTCACCAAATTAAATTCTTATAATATATATAAATAAATTTTAATATAAATTCCATGAAAATCAGTTTTTATAAAGAAATTCCTTTTTAAATATAAATTTTTTTATAGAAAAATCAACCTAAAATTAACTATAATAAAAATGATTATATTATTAATAATGTAATACAAATAGTTTTAATTTGGACCCATTTCAAAAATAATGTGGTACTTTTTAAAACAAAAAGGTTGTTTTCAATAAAATTCAGTATTTTTTACTATTCAAACAAAAATCCATTTTTTAGAAAAATAAAAAATATACCCAAATATAATTTTGATATAATAATTTAAAAAATTATATTTTTTATATTAAATAAAATTTTATAAGTTACAAAAAATAATTATAATATTTCTTTATAAAAAGTAATAAAATCATTTTTGAGGAAGTCATATTTCTGAAGTATAAAATAACATTACTAAAATTTGGGTGATTATTTACTAAGTATTTATAAATACATTTATATTGAGTAGTAAATTTAAGTATATTTCATAATATAGTTAATAATATCTACAAAACCACATTAATGTGTTGGTTATAACTATCACATTAAATAATACGTTTTCAAAAATGTATCATAATTCATTTTAAACACGTTGTTGTGTGTAACGCAAAATATCAAAGAAAACAATTATTTAAAGATAAATATTTTCTCAAATATTAGGGTGTTACATTATCCCCCCCCCCCCCCATCTCCTTAATGAATCTCATTCTTAAAATTTTAAATTGGTCTCACTAGTAAAAGTTTTGATAATTGAAGAAATCCATTATTGGAAACCCACATCATAAAAAAAGAGTTAATACAAAATCCCCTTAAAATAGGGAAAGGGAAGTGTGATGGTCATATATAATAAAACATAACTTGGTTTCCAAATATTATAAAATTGTTGGAAAGTGAAAATAGTTATATGTATGAAAAAACTAACTCCTAATGGATGATATATTGTGATAGATAACATGGTTTGGAGAAATTTAACCATCACAAAACTACAAATCTATGATTGGTTAAAATACCATTGAATTCTCTATAAAAAAATTAAATGGACAATTTTTTTATTTAAACTTATCTTACAAAAAGTCTAGGAATTCATTTATTATCCCTGAAAATATATCATCAAAATAAACTTACTTGATTTCGTTCCATCTCTTAAGAACAATCTCATCCTATGGTTGTGTTTTATTAAATTTCAACTTTATTTCTTACACTAGGAAATGGATATTATGTATGAAATATTTTTATTTATTGAAAAATTTTAATAAATCATGTGATCTATAATTCATTCCTTCACCCTGTATATATTTAAAAAATCCAAAATGGTTAGTACAAGTTATGATAAGTCATACTTTAACCTCAAATAATAGTACAAAAATTTCAGAATAATCTATTCCACAAGTATTTAAACTTAATACTCCTCTAAAATATTACTAACCAAATTCAAAAACAATAAATTATTTGATCTTATATTCTTACTTTATCAAGATTACAATAAATTTAACCACTCAGAAATGTTCAAACCAAAATGTATATACCTTGAACATATATTCTCTGATGTTTACTAATAATTTCTCAAAAGGTCACAATAAAATTATATAGGATTGTAAAAGATACTTCACACCTTATTATTAAAAGAATCTATTATCTTGTCCAAAAATAATTCCATTAGAGATTTGGGTTCATCATAACATAGGTTGATTCAAAATATAATATATAATTTCTTTATTCCAGAAATATATATGGAATCTATATTCAAAGAGATAATCAATGCTCAAAATCACATAACTTTTCATTAAAGGATGTGATTTTCGTAGGTCTTATTCATAAAAACATCAACATGGAATCACATATTCTATAGTAGGAGACAAGTGCACCCAAATTATCATGATTCACTTAAATTTTGGTAATTGAATAAGCTTTCCCTTAATCTTTTGACTTCAGATATTGTTGTAGATTATTATATTCATTATCATTTGGATTAGGTAATTGATTCACATAATTCCCTATCTCTTTGAATTTATAGAAATAAAGTGTGATTGGTGTAATTCATTTAGATATTTATTTGTTTATTTAATTGTATGGCCTCTTTACATCACTTTGATATTCTTTTTCTCAATGTACAAGCTTCCAACACTTGAATCATTTTCTTTTTTCCTTTCAAGAATCCAGTTGAGTGCCCATTCTCACATTTTTTTAATGTAAGAGGTTGAAATTTTTTCTTATCTCTATATGAAAGAACACTAGATATTCCATAAAGCACCATATTTTTTATGTCACCATAAATATGAGGGTTTCAAACTTCCGGTTCCACTTTCATTACACATCAAATAATTTCTTTATAACTTTAAAAGTCCCTCATGGATAATTCCTTTCTAAGACATGGTTTTAAAACACTAAATAATCAATAAATGTATCTTTCAGAGATGATGATTAAACTTAAATCATTCCTTGAATGTCTTGAAAAATTTACCTCACAGGTGCCAAAGGATTCATCATCCTTATACTTTAGCTCATAATTTGGATAACTTTTTAATATTATTATAATTAATGAACAAAAAATATGTTTTGCATCATATTTATTCATTACTCATAAATCTATGGATCAGAATACCATGTAAGGATGATGGAAATTACATCATAAAATATTCAATAACATGTTATTCCCTCCTTGGGGGATTCTGGAGTTCAAAATGAGATGTTTTACCACTAATATATTGAGATATTTGAGTGAGAATAGTCCCAAGATATTTAATCATATCTCTAAATCCATTTTTCCCATTAGGATGATTGATTCATTGTTCATCACATTCATTATTAACATGATTCCTTAATGTTCCAACCATTGATTAAAACCAAAAATCATAGTGTGAACAATGATAATTTTATTATGAAATAATATAAATCATTTAAATTATGTATAAATCCTGTAACCTCCTTTCTAAAATATTAAATCTTCAGTTTTACCTAGGTTTTATATGATCATTACTAAAAAAATTAGATTTTATCATATATATGGACTTATCCATAGAGTTATCTCTAATGTTTTCTCATAATATTTTTCAAATGATAATTAAAAATCTCTTTGATAGAAACTATAATAACCCATAATTTTAATACGTAGATATTACTTCCAAATAGATGAACATTATTTACATAAAATAATGATCAATTCCAAAATCATATAGGTCTATTGCCTTTGGAAACATGGACACATAAACAAATGCTTTTTAAATTATCTAGATCATCTCCCAATATGTTCTTTATTACTATCACCCTTCTTAGACATATAATTTCTAAAACCTTTCTTCATATCCTAGGTAAAAGAAACATAATAAAGGGAAACCTGAGATGCATGATAAGGGGAAACAAGGGAAATATCAATAACGAGATAAACATAACATAAACAAAAGGGTGTGAGAATATGATATAAATATTTGAAATATAACCCTACATATATTAGATAATAATTATAATCCATAAAATAAGTATTTTTTGTTAATAATACATTAATCAGAAAATAATCAAAGAACATGAACCAAGAGAGCACAAAATTGGTATAATACTTGAAATTGTGGTATACACATAAACTTATAACTTTTTGATCATGTATAAATTGAAATTGGTTCACTAATTAAGTTAAATAAATGAAATAAGTCCCTTTTATAAACTAATGGACATGAAACTAGGTACATACATGATCTTATGGACATAAAAGTCAAGTATATTCATAAACATATTAAAATGAAAACCACGTCCACAAGTAAAATTGTGAACTTGAAATTAGGTTCACACATAAAATATTTTCCTCATGATTTATCAATATTTACCTAATGCATTGGAGGTTATATAGGACCCAATCATCAAATAAATAAAACCTTAAATATGTGTTCCACAATATCATACAACATTCATCATCTCATAACTCTTGAAAATAAATAAATTTCATAAAAATTTCATCAAATTATAACCCATGAAAAAGGGAATGGGTTTCATCAAAATCTTTTCATAAAAAACATAAAACATCTATAGAAATAATAAGGATGGTATCCTAGTATAATAACCCTAATAAATAATAATTATAATCATGGCTTATTTTTATTTATGAATATAGATTCTATTAAAAGTTCTTTAAATACTTCTTGAGGAAAATTCCTTTCCAAATTAAAAACACCCTTTTCAATATCTAAAAACTGAACATGTAATAAAGAAACCATTTTTTTAAAAGATTATTTTAAAATTGTAATATAAGCTTCAAATAATTAATCCATCATGATGATTAGAATTTCCATTCATTCTGTATAATTTAAAAAATATTTCTTACATACTTTTGTCAGAAAAGTCACAATGTACCTCACTTGGATAATGAAGAAAATCCTTTCAAAACCTTTTGAAATCATAAATAAAAATTAATTTAAAAATCATACTATAATTTAAAAAAATATTTAATTTTTTTAATAAAATATTGATATGGAGGGAAAAAATTCAATCAAAGATCGAAATGAAGTGGATTTTCCATTAAAATACTCTTTTGAAATCTTAAATAATTAAAGTGATGAAATAGAAAGGAAAAAATATAATTTCAATAAATAATCATATATTGAGATAATTAAATGAATTAATCATAAAAAGGATCATATAACTTCCTTAACATAAATTCAGGAATAAACAAACTAGATTAAAATGGGATTGAAACGTAAATATCTTATCTCAAGTCTCATCTTTCCTTGTCCAGGTTGAATCCTAATTTATAATAAATATGGATTTATTATAAATTTATTAAATTGAAAAATTCATATCTATAATATCATTAATGATTTATTTAGGTCATCTTATCATCCATTTATTAATAATTGTTAATTAAAATTTTTATTCTGAGTAATAACTGCTTTATATTCCAAGTATTTTCGATTCGGTAGTCCTAGTCCTTATATAAGAATTATTATCCTAGAACTAGCTGGTTGTACTTTGATTACATGGATATTTAATTTATTTAAATATTAAACATCTTATTACATATTGTTCATTGTTCTTCATGACTATGATGTAATGATGTCCTAGAGTATTTGTTGCATTGATAAGGTCCTGGAAGTTCCCCGATATGATGATAAACATGAAATAAAAAAAATATTCTTAGATATAGTTGTATAGTTGGATGAAATACTATTAAGGGACACATATCATGTTGACCTTCAGGTGGGAGTACTCATAAGAAGATGACACTTCCTCTGGTGAAGTTCTCATTTGGTAATCTCTAAGATAAGAGATTATGAGAACAAACCCACCAGTAAGAATTCCGCATGTTTGGGGTCATCGGATATTTCTATATGTGATCATTTGAAATGAACCTTATAATTTAATAATATCATTAACATATGTGATGACTCGCACACATTTATTTATGGATGAAAACCATCATACAGACAGTTGGCGGGAAGTTGGGTACGTTGGGTGCGTCAAGAGTGACATGATATTAATAGATAAGTCAAGGAAGGATTTGTCCCATCCATTTATGGAAGTTAATATTTTTATCCTTTTATTAAAATAGAACCATCATGTGAAATTCCATGGCATGTTGTAATGGATATTTTATTTCATGTATTCAAAGAACAACATATCAAGTATAAAGGTTGATGACATTATCATGAAACCTTCTTGATGAGATATTGAGAAAAAGTGATTATATTACACAATGAGCGTTTGTATGTGGGTGTAATTGTTGTGAATTTACGTTCTTTCTCTTCGGTTCCTTGAACCATTTCTAGACAGTAATTTTGTACTTTAGGTAAGCCCATCTAATTCCAATGAGAATAAATCCTAGAGGGTCACTCACTGAGTGATTTTTTTGGCCTCGTTTAAATTCTATTTTAATTTAATTAAGGAAATAATTATTATTCTGAAGACCCTAGAATACTTTTATTCAAGTTAAGATGATATCATAAATTAAATAAAATATATTTATTTATTTTATTGAACATTTAATTCATATTTATTTACTAGTTTGTAAATAAAATATTTATTTAAGATATTTATTTATTTATTTATTTATTCAGGTGTTCAATAAATAGAAGTGGAGTTCAAGTAGACCAAGGCCGGTCCGGTAGTAAAATAATTATTTCCAAGGCAGTAAATAATTATTATTTGGAACAAGTTAAAATAATAATGAGGCTACTATTATTTTTGGGATGAGGAATTTTATTCCTAATTATATTTTTCTCAAGTTGGCGCGCCATAAATAATGATGTGGTATTATTATTATGAGCATGGGTTTTTTCTAAGTTCATGAATGTATTTAATTACTATTATGCATTTAAATATGGTAACTAAGGTTCCATGCATATAGATAGACAAGTACGTCTATTTTTCCATAGTGCACACATGACACGTTTTGTGAATTGATAATTGTTGAGCTAAACAGTTTAATTAATGATGTGGTATTATTATTATTCTTTATTATAATTAAATAAATATTATATCATCATTCTGTAAGCATTAAATATAATTAAATAATTACAAAAAATTAGAAAAAAAATATATCCTGAAAATAATTTAATTAATTACAGTATAATTTTTTATATTCTTTCACAATTAGTTTTGGTCCCATTTTGAACTCATAAGATATATTAAAAAAAGTGATTTCTATCTTCCTTGGATTTAAATAATATGAAAGTCATTTTCAAGGAAAAGTATCCAATAAACAGCACATTTTATAATCTTAGGTGGTGAGGGTTGAATTAACTTCACCTAATAAAATTTTATCATGTTTCAAACTATATTTTAACCCATATATTTTGGTTTTAACCCTTCATTAACCCTTTTCAAACCTTTCATAACAATGCGATTTTTTACTCATTAAGGGTCGGTATAGTTTTTATAAATGGAAAATAGTTGATATTATTATATATATCCTAGTCATGTGACTCAATCTAATATTTATTGGAATTTTGTATTATTTAATAAAATAAAATTTATTTTAAAATATCATTAATGTCAATTTTTTTTATCTCTTCTTTACTTTGACTATAATAACATCAAGACACCAAGTAAAATTTGAACCAAATATTTTAACACATTCCAATGATGTTATATTCATCTATAAAATTCATGTATCGTATTAATAATATTATGTAATGACATAGGTATTTATAGAATAATGCTTTATCTTTTAAATTAATATTTATGAATAAGATATTAATTTTATATTAAAAGGGATTCCTTTTCTGATAGCGTACTTGACATACAACAACAAGTTTCTCTGAAATCTTACGTTGCACACAACTTTGAGTATTATCAAAAACTAATATAATAATAATGTTATTATTTTAAATGTTAGTTAACACCTAGCCATTTGAATGGAGAGAATGAATAGTATCAACCGAATTTTGAAATATGGTTTATACATATTTAAATAATGATTCATTGGTTACAAAATTTATTAGAAATGGAAATAAAAACCAACTGAATATAAAGGATTTGTTTTTATGAAATCTAATTTAAAAGAGAATAATTGTGTTTATAAAATTATATCACTCCTTATAGATTTTTATATAATGAAAAATATATTTTATATAAAAAATTTAATTTTTTAAATTCATATTATATGTTTTCTACATATGATATAATAACAAATTCAATTTTTCAGATAAAAGAATTATTTTTTATAAAAAATACAGTTTTACCGCCTTTTAAATGAGAACCCTTATTAAATCTAGTTTTTTCACTTTTATATGTTCTATTTTACAAAATAAACTTCTTCTATAGAAGTGTGAAATCAAAATTTACTTTGGTTAATTTTTTGGTAATTTTCTGATAAAGTTTATTTTTAATGAATAGTGAAAAATACTGCATTTTAATTCAAAAATGCCTTATCATCTAATTTATTTATATATTTAGATTACCATTTTAATTGGTTTTAAAGTATAATTGTATTATTTTTCTGTCATTTAATCCAATTATGGTCATTGGAAATAATTTCATATTTTAATTTGATATAAACACATGTCAATCTTTTGGTAATTTATACTTCTTAAAAACAAGCTTTTTGGTTTTGACAATATAAATTAATTTTAATTTAATTTATGAAAATTATTTACTTTTTATTCTGAAACTGGATTCCATATTTGTAATAATTTTTTTAATTCTTTTAAATATTTTTCTTTTATTTTTTGACATTATGAATAGTAACTTTAGTAATTATTTTTATTTACCATGGTTAAACGGAAAATCTCTTAAATAAGGGTAAAACATAATATTATAATAATATAAAACTACACTAAAACATGTCATAATCCTATTTTCTGATATATATCCAACCATGATAATCCTTATGCATAACTTGTGTCATTTGGGAGCCACAAGGGTGTGAAAATGACATTTTATAAGATTTAATTTAAAGTAAAGAGAAATATAACATAAACATTTATGTTTTACTAAAACAATTATTATATAGGGTTATATAACTGATATATTTGAGTAAAGATATTCATTAGAAACATGATAATAGTTCCGACATCTTGGTATTTTACTTATAATTTTTAGACATTACATAAATAAATTTAAATTTGACACAATGATGATGCAGTGATTGCTTCATTAATGAAAGATTCAAATAAATCATATTATAAATTTTAAAATAAATGTAATTTGAATATTTTAATGAAATAAATTAATTTTATGTAAGATATTGGCATATTATATTTGATATAATTCCTTTGGTTCGAAGGAATAATGTTTTTATGTTTTTAACATAAATCAGTTACTTTATAGTGTCAAAATTGACATAATTGAATATTTAAAACAAATACTATTTTATTAAATTATATAATAGTCCTAAAAATATTATATTCAGAAAAATGAATTATATAATGTTAAAAATTTAATTAATTATCCACTTATGGTTCTCTTAAAATTTTATATAAAATATATTTACCATGTATTATGAAAATGCAAGAAGACATGGTAAGAGATAATGTTTTTAACTAAGGGTTAAAGATAAAAGATATGGTTAATTTTGTGAACTAAACTAGTATAAAACTTTTTTATGGGGTTATTTGGACCCTAAATCACATTATATTTAAAATAAATGAGTTTGGGACCATTTTAAACTGAAAATTAATTTATAATAAAATAATATTTCAAGACTTTCCAAAAGTACCTCTCCTACCTCTTATAAAAGTCCACCACATCTACTCACTTACACCCACCTCTCATTCCCCTTATATCCAACAAAATATTTTAAAATAATTTCCCAAAATCCCTCCCTTACTTCAAAAAGCCTTACCTTACAAATAAGGCAATTCAAGAAGGATTTTTGCCTCAAATCAAAATAAGTCTCCCAATTTAGAGGCAACATCTTCTCTCAAGTTCCTTTCCGTTATTTTTTTCTCCACTCGCAATGCTATTTTTATTCATTGATTATATAATGAAACCAGTATTCTAAACATACTAGTATTTTTTTATGATATTTATTAAAACTACACGTACACACACCTCCATCTAATGGATATGAACATATTGTTTCAATGGACGACCACCTACTTCCACACAAAATGATGATTGTTCAATATTATCCTACTACCACTCATGGTTTCCATTATGATGAAACTGTATTTATATATGAAATATAGTATATTTATATTCTCTCTATTCTTATGTATTTTTCATTTACATCGTTCTTTTATGCTTTCTATAATGTGTAAATATGATAATTTCATTAGAGGAAGTACATACTACCGCCCCCTCAAAGTGATATGACTCATTTATTAAATAAAAGAAACTTATAAATAATGGTGTTAATTAAATTATGTAACATATATAATATATGATATTATACTTTAATTATAATATACCTTTGTATCATTTAGTTTTAATTCCATTAAATATGAAAAATAAATGAAAGTAGTGTTCATGTTTACGTACGACTTACCATCTCCACGAACATTGAATTTCATTTCTAATCTCCAAATGATATGTAATATTATAAATACATATATAATGGATAAAAATAAATATATAATGGAAATATTTTATGATTAAATAATTAATAATATTCAGGTGATGATGGACTTTTGACAAAATGGACAATTTATATCAAAGAAAGTTCATTTTTGACTCAAGTATTGAGTATTGATAAAATGAATGATATGAACTCAAATAATTATGTAATTTTTATAAAATTATTTTAAGTAATATAAGATAAATAATAAAATTTTAAAAGGTTCGGAATAAATTATAAATTAACCTATATTTATTATTCAGGAATATAAAGAACGAACAAGACAAGTCAGACTCAAGGTAAGGGATCTTCTTAACCAAATTTCCATTCGTTGGGTTGATCCTATACTTATTGATTATATAGTTCTATGATTAATTGATAAATGATTTTTTATATCTTATCTAGTATTTATACTTGAATAATGTGGATTTATAATGAATACACTTAATCAATATAATTGATGAAAAAATAATATTTGTAAGGAAATTTTCAAACTCAATTTCCACTTGTTGGGTTTTATGTATACTTCATTTATTATTATATTCCTTGACTATGTGTGGAATCATTGTTTATTTTTTTATATTATAACTTCCACTTACCTTTTTTTGTATATACTATTTCTACACATAATCACCTCATTGATAAATTCTCATGTCTTTTATACTAACTTTGTAAGGGAAATATTAACTGAATCTCATTTCATTGAGTTAAATATCCATGTAATTGGTTTTATTTTTCCTATAATATATTTGAATGACCTATGATTTTTTTAAAAATAATATCCACTTATATTGGGTGTATTTAGATTTTTCACAAATAATTATGTCATTGATTTATCCTTAATCTAATGATACGATCTTTGTAAGTGACTTCTTCTCAATCTTCTTTCATTGAGGAATATCTAAATATTGTTCACCTTTAATATCCTATAAGGTGTATATATAACCCTTTGGACATTTTATATCATTAATTTATTTATTATCGTGATATTAAATGTGTCTTTTGATGTCATTCTTTAATTATTTTTATTCAAGAGTTTCTCATGTGTTAGAAAAATATTAAACTAAAATATTATTTTAAATGTTTTAAAGATTTATTCTTATAAATCTTTCTCATTATTTTATATGTTTTAAAAATGTTTTTAAGGATTTATTTATCTAGACATGACTATTTTTAACTGTAAATTACCTTCAGAAGTTTCAAAGTGGTATGTGAAACTTTTATTTAAAAATATCTTTATTAAATGTTTAATTGTTTTTTAAAATGTATTTTATATTTCAATATATTGAATTGATTTAATGTTATTGATGAGTGAAATGTTGATAATATCAATATTTTATGTGTTATGATTATGTAATGATGCATGAAAATTTGACAATTAGTTACATGATAAATCATAAATGTATGGTTTCGTGATAAACCTAGGGTGGGTGAGCTATAATATCTCTCCAATGCATTGGGTAACATGACCGAGGTAAATGTTAATGTTTCTCCTAAGATATTCAGGTAATATACTATGATGTATATTCCTAACGTAACACCCTACGTAGCTATGAAAGCTACATTGTAAGTATGTTATGGATCCCAAAATATACCTTTGTGATTTATTATTTCTATGTGTTGTTCATATATCTTATGATTTCATGAGGTATGTTAAAGAGCATATGTTTTATTATTGAAAAGTATTATTTATTTAATTTGTATGTATTCATGGACTTATGTTTTCTTCCCTTATGTTATATCCCTTACGGAGCTTTTCATGCTCCTCCCATGTTTTGAAAAAGATTTTCACAGGGTATAAGAAAGCGTAATAGAAAAGAATAATTCTAGAAGACTTTTATCAAGAAAATAATTCATTTTTTTATTTAAGGAGTTTTATTATTATGAAAAAAATTTATATAGTAGAAGTGTCTACCTTGTAATATTTCAGATGTAATGTAACAGTTATGCCATATTTATCTAAAACTCTAAACATGAAAAGATCCTAAATGTGAATTCTTGACTTAAATTAAGATTATGTAATGTTTAGGGTTGGGGCCTTACATTTGGTATCAGAGGTCAGTTTAGATAATGTTAGAGGTTAGGGGGGAATTTAAGTATAAGTGAAATGTTTTATATAACCAAAGTGGTTACAATATTAGAAATATTTATAGTTATTATGGATAAATTTAACGAGCTTAAGAAAACATAAATAATTAAATATTAGTGTCTACCATCCTCATAAGATAATATATGATGATTTTACTGATATACTCCCACTAACCTTTTTTTTGTAAATGACTAGATCTAGCAGGTATGAATGTAATAAAGAGTGTGAAGGAAACTGTGGTGGATTTCTCAATAGGAAGTCGAATGAAATGGGATATTCAATGAGAACTCTTTTCATTTTTATTAACTAAATATCTAGAGTCTTTATTGACCACTTAAACCATGGATATTTTTATAAGGTATCATATATGTAGAAATTAATCTCTATGGAATCTCATGTAACAATCATTAAGGTAAGTATATTCAAAAACCTATGTTTCAAGGATGTAAAAAAGAAATACCTAGGAAAATTATTCAAAGGGATGAGAAGATGTTATAGATGTGGTCATGAAGGTCATAATGAAATAACCTTACATGGAAAAAGGAAACATTCAGTTGAAACTAGGAAAGGGAAAGAAGTTTTTTAGGGCTCATTTGATTGTTATAAATGTTTTGTGCATGGTCATTGTAGAAATAGATGTCCTAAAAAGATTTTTGGGAATGGGATCAGCAGGATTGCACAAATATATGTTTACAAATAACCAATTCCATTCCAATTGAAGAGGAGTAAATTGAAAATGACTTAGGAAACGTATGGATTATTTCTTAGATCATATCTTTTCATTATTTAATATTATTAAATTATTCATGATTTTGTTTGTAGAAAATAAGTATTAAAGAATAAGATAGAAAAACATGGATAAAGGATCATGAAAAATGTTTGATTAATATTTTTAAATTTTAGAAATTGAATAGCTATGTTGGATTTATAGATGATGATATGTTTAACCTTATTAATGATGGTCTTACTTTGTAAGACTTCTAATATGTGTAACCCTCAATTTTTTTATGTAAAAAATTTAATTGAAGAAGAATTATCTTTTCTTTTTTCGATATAGTTATAAAGAAACTTTAGATTTTATATGATCCTTTAATTTGAGAAAATTATAGATTGTTACATTTTTAAAGGCATGAGATAAAATTGAAGTTAAATTATGATTTTATCTTATTATGGGAATGTTATAATAATTATATATTTCTAGAAAAACAACAACCCAGAGGAAGGGTGACAAACCATCACATAGGAAAAGGACGTGTGAATAAAACCCACAACTGATGTGTGACTGGAATTTATCATCCACCAATGTCCTACGTGAAATCCCTGGTTAGTGTGAATTTTTCTTTTTAGTTTAACGAGTTTATGGAATCAGAATAAGTATATTTTGGAAACTTATTTTTTATCAAATGGATATATTTAGTGTAGTAAAATTATTTGGTTATTTAAGTGATAAATGTTATTTTGGAATACATTCACTTTTTTGGGGACACTATATACCTAAGTAAAATAGAATACTATGGCATTTCATTTGTTGAGTAATAGTTGAAATATTATTTTCAAAGAATTCGTGTTTTTATTGTGGACATATAGAAATTTTCATTCTTTATGGAAATTATTAACCTATCATAGAGAATGTGTGATTATGTTAATTACATTTCAGTATGAGACATTAAGAGTAGTCGGTTTTTTTAGAGATAAATGTTAAGATTTATCGTGGAAGACTATGTGATCAAATCCTTCTGAATTTTGGGTTTCAAACTATGTTTTGATTATTTTGAAGAATTTTAAGGATAATTTTTTAAGGATTTATATTTTTTGAAATTTGGGTATCTTTTGTTGAATATTATAGATTAAAAGTAGTATTTCCTTTTATAAAGTATTATTATTTTGTGTAATTATCTGATATTGTACTAACCATTAAGGTTTTGGTTAATATTTCAATACAATATGAATGTATTGTTTATATTTTGAGGATTATGTGATTTTTTAGAAGTTCATTCTAGTGCTTCATGTGTGACCAAGTCATCTAAATACTCATTGTTTCGAGAAACGATTAGTTTTTGGTAGATATTTATTAAAGGAAGAAACTCTACTGGACAAGTAAGCATATTTCCTTATGTTCTTATTCAAGATCATAAATAAATTCATCAACCTTATGGATATGATCTTAAAACAAAAAAAATCTATTTACTTTTCCAACTATGAAATCAATGACCATTTAACATATAATAAGTTTATGGTTTTATGGTAGTAAATGTTCTTTTAATCATGTTTTATATCACTCTCCATCAGAACATGATGGACAGATTTTTCTTCTATATCCATATTTTCCTACATTAAACCCTAGTATGTGTTATCTTGAGTGACCTTTATACTAATATTTACATTTTTAAAGTTTTATTTTTATTAAAACTGTTTCAAATTTGGGGTTTTTAATGATGTTTATGGCGCCAATATTAAAATTGAGTGGATGAAATTTATAAAAGGGGGAATGATGTAATGACCGAGGTATAAATAGAATAATACTTTTTCTTTCCAATTAATATCTATGAATAAGATATTAATTTTAAATTAATGGGGACGTTTTTTCTAATATCATACTCGACACACAACAATGGGTTTCTTTGAAATCTTACGGTGCACTCAACATTGAGTTAAAATGAAAAATAATATAATAATATTATTATTATTTTAAATGATAGTTAACGCCTAGACATTGGAATTTAAGGAATGAATAGTATCAAAAAAAATTTGTAATATGGTTTACACATGTTTAAATAATGATTCACTGGTTAAAAATTTTATTATAAATTTAAATAAAAACCAATTTAATATAAAGGATATTTTTTATGAAAACCAATTTAAAAGAGAATAATTGTGTTTATAAAATCATATCACTCTATATGGATTTTTTTTGCTGAAAAATATATGTTATATATTCATTTTAATGTACTAAATTTTTCTTATATATTTTCAGATATGATATTTAAACTAATTAAATTTTTCAGATAAAAGAATTGTTTTTCTAAAAAATACTGTTTTACCACCTTTTAAAGGAGAACCCTTTTTAAATCCTCTTTTTTTCACGTTCATATGTAATTTTTTAAAAATTAAGCTTCTTCTATAGAATTTGGACATAAAATTTATTTTTATTGAATTTTTGGTAATTTTCTGCTAATGTTTAGTTTTTTAATGAATAGTGGAAAAACTACCTCCAATGGCCTGAAGGCCTTAATTTTTTTATTGATTTTGATAATCCAACTTTCAAGGGGTGAGGTGGAACCCTTAAAAGGCTAATAGGTGTAAGTATTACACGGCCAATAGATCATAGAGGAATTCATTTCCCATAGGATTCAAACATTACATACAACCCAAACTAAATACCTGGAACTAATCCTCCCCAAAATCTTCATCATGAAATCAGCTCTCCACCTTTGCATGGCTGTTCAGCTAGGATTTCCCATGCATGAATATGCTTGTCCCGATGGAAGGTGTCATACCATCTTATTATCGAAATTTGTTTAGCTTCTTCTATGGTGAAACATCCTTGCTACCCCTCTTTCTGGTGTTTTTTCCTTGAAGATTATCTGTTTTGCATCTGAACTTAAGGTGGCATGAAGGCCTTGAGGTGGCCCGAAGGCCTTATCGACCCGAAGGTCTTCGTGGCCCAAAGGCCCTAAAGGACCCGGGTACCAAATCGGTGGCCCGAAGGCCCAAACGGTGGAATATTCTTGACTGATACTGTGCTAAACTATTCCTATTATAGTTCCCAGTACAGAACCTACTACAGTTTTGCACAATTCCTGCTACAATACCTTCTATAGTTTTGCACAGTTCCTGCTACAGTACTACTACAGTAACCCCATAAATTATCCTCCTGTTATATTTGATCCCTAATCTCTTGGATGTAGTAAGATTGTAATTTTAATTGTTTTTAAATAAAAATTGGATTATTTTTTATCATGTAATCAAATTATGGTCATTTGAAGTAATTCTAAAATTTAATTGGACATAAACACATGTCAATCCTTTAGAGGTTTTTACTTCTTAAAAACACGCTTTTTGGTTATGATAATGGGAATTAATTTTTAATTAATTTTTACTAATTCAGTGTTTTAAATTTAGAAAAATAGATTTAATATTTGTAATCAGAAGGTTCAAATTTTTTAAATAGGTACCTTTTAATTTTGGACATTATAAATAGAAGCTTCGGTAATTATTTTTATTTACTATGGTTAAAGGGTAAATCTAGTAAATAAGGGTAAAAAATAATATTATATTATTATAAAACTACCCTAAAATGTTTCTCGATACTATTGGATGATATATTTATGACAATGATAATCCTTAGGCATAATTTTTCTCATTTTGGAGCCACTTGGATGTGAAATTGACATTTTATAAGAATTAATTTAAAGTAAATAGAAGTATAACATGGACATGTATCTTTTACTAAAACAATTTTTATATAGGGATATATGACTGATCTCATTGACTATAAATATTAATTACAAATATAATAATATTTCTTACATCATGGTATTTTATTTATAATTTATAGACATTACATAAATAAATTTAATTATGACATAGTGATGATTCATTAATTTCTTCATTATTGAAAGAATCAAATAAGTGATATTATAAATATTAAAATAAATGTAATTTAAATATTTTAATTACATGCACGAATTTTTTGGATGATAATGACCCATTATATGTGAGTTAATTCATTTTTTTCTATGTAATAAAGTTTTTATGACTAAAAAAATCAATTACTCTATAGTGTCTAAATTGACATAAATGAGTTTTTAAAACAAATACTATTTTATTAAATGATATAATAATACTAAAAAAAATATTCAGAAAACTAAATTATATAATGTTAAAAATGTTATTAATTATCCAGATATGGTTCTATTGTCATTTTATAATAAATACATTTACCATATATTATGAAAATTCAAGAAGACATGGTAGGAATTAATGTTTTTAACTAAGGCTTAAAGCTAAAAGATAAGGTTACTTTTTTGAAAAATACATGTATATAACGTATTTATTGAGATTATTTCAACCCAAAATCATCATATGTTTTCAATAAATTAGTTTGGGACCATTTTAAACTGAAAATAATTTTATAATAAAATAATATTTCAAAACATTCCAAAAGTGTCCCACCTCCCTCTTATAAAAGTCCACCACCTCTACCCTCTTATGCACACCTCTAAAGCCTCTTTGATCATTCAATATCTTCTAAAATAATCTCCCAACATCCCTTACTTACTCCTTGAATCATTACATTGGTCAAAACAAAATTCAAGAAATCTTTTTGGCTCAAATCAAAAGAAGATACCCGATTTAGATGCAACGTCTTCTCTTAAGTTCATATCCATTATTTTCCTTCTCCACTCCATATACTGTTATTATTAGTTTATTACATAAAAAACCAGAATCCGCAATATAATAGGATTATTTTATGATAATTATTCAAACTTCAATTACCCACACCTTCAACTAATGGATACGAACATATTGTTTTTGTGGACGGCGAACTACTGCCTCACAAAATAATGATTGTTAAATATTCCCCTACCACCAATCATGGTGGCCATTATGATAGCACTATATTTAAATATGATATATATTATATTTATATTGTCTCTATTCTTATGTATTTTTAATTTATGGTATACCTTTATGCCTTTAATAATATGTAAATATGATGATTTCATTTGAGGAAGTGCGGACTACCGCCCCCTCAAAGTGATATGACTCGTTCATGCCATACTTGGAACACATAAATGATAGAGTTAACAAACTTATGTAAAGTATATAAAATAATATATTATACTTTAAGAATAATATATCTATGTATAATTTATTTTTCATTCATTTAAATATGAAAAAGAAATGAAAGTAGTGTTCAAGAGTACGTACAGTTTACAGTCTCCGTGAATAGTGCATCTCATTTCTTGTCTCCAAATATTGTGGATTATTCAAAATACATATATATATTGGATAAAAAAACATATATAAATAATATATATGATACTTAAATCATTAATAATATTCTTTTTTCTATGGAATTTTGACTACATAGACAATTTACATCAAAGCAATTTCATTTTCAACTCAAGTACCGAATGTCGACCAAACAGACGATATGAACATAAATAATTATTTAATTTTTATATCATGATGATAAGTAATAAAAAATCTATAATAAAAATTAAAAATTTTCTGAATAAATTTTAAATTAACCTATGTTTATTATTCAGGAATATAAAGAATGAACGAGACAAGTCGGACTCAAGGTAAGGGAACTTCTTAACCCAATTTCCATTCTTTGGTTTGACCTTGTACATATTGATTATTTAGTTATATGATTATATGAGAAAATAATTTGGATATATTATCTATTATTTATACTTGATTTGTTTGGATTTATATTTAATACACATAATAAATATATTTTATTAAAAAAATGATATTTGAAAGAGAATTTCTAAACCCAATTTCCACTCATTGGGTTTTATGCATACTTCGTTGATTATATTATGTGACGATTATGAGTGTAATCATTATTTATTTATTTATATTCTAATTTTGACTTCCCTTTGTGTGTGTATACTTTTTCTACACATAATCACCCCATTTTTAAATTCTTACAACATTTATACGAACTTTGTAAGGTAAATCTTAACTCAATCTCATTTCATTGAGTTAAATATGCATGTCATTGGTTTTGCTTTTCCAAGAATACGTGTGAACAACCTATGACTATTTTACACTTTATATACACTTATATTGGGTGTATATATATTTTTCTCACATAATTATGTCATTTATTTATCCTTAATCTAAGGATATAATCCTTTTAAGGGACTTTGTCTCAATCTTCTTTCATTTAGACATATCTCGATATTGTGAACCGTTAATATCCTATAAATTGTATATACCACCCTTTTTGACATTTCATATCGTGAATTTATATATTTTTATGATATTTAAACTTTCATTTTATTTTATTCTTTAGTTATTTTTATTCATGTTTTTCTCGGGTTTTATGAGACTCTTAAACTAAAATATTTTTTTTAATGTTTTAAATATTTATTCTTATAAATCATTCTCATTTTATTCTGTGTTTTAAAAATGGTTTTAATGATTTATTTATATGGACATTAATGTTTTTATGTGTGAATTATTTTCAACAGTTTCAATGTGGTATAGGACACTTCGATTCAAAAATCTATTTATTAACTGTTTTCAATGGTTTTGGAAGTGGATTGAATATTTCAATATCTTTAATTAATTTCATGTGATTGACGAGTGAAATGATGATAATTTAAATCTTTTATGTGTCATGATTATGTAATGGTACATGTAAATTTGATGGGATTTTATGTAACAAACCAAATATAGGTGTTTTAATGATAAACATATGGTGGGTGAGCCCATGATAGATCTCCAATGCATTGGGTAACATGAAAGAGGTAGAAATTAATGTTTCTCCTAAGATATTTAGAGAATATACTGTGATGGGTATTCCAAACATAACTCCCTATGTATTTGTGAAATATACAATGTAAGTATGTTATATATGCAACAAGTTACCTTTATGATTTATGATTTCTATATGTTGTTCATAAATCTTATGATTTCATATGGTATGTTAAAGAGATTATGTTTTATGATGGAAAAGTATGATTTATTTAATTTGTATGTATTCATGGACTAATGTTTTCTTTCTGTATTTTCTATCCCTTATTGAGATTTTTATGCTCATACCATGTTTTTGAAATGTTTTTCCCAGGGTATAAAGAAGGGTAAGAGAAAGGAATTATTCAATAAGATTTTTATCAAGAAAATAATTCTTTTTTTATTTAAGGTGTTTTATTATTGTAAAAAAATGGATAGTGTAGAAGTGTCTACTTTGTAATATTTGAGATATAATGTAATAGTTATGGAAAAAATCTCTAAAAATCTAATCCTGAAAATATCCCTAATGTGAATTCTATAGTTAAATCAAGATTATGTATTTTTTAAGGTATTATAATAATTTTAATATTTTTAAAATCATTTATTCGATTTTTACATTAATTTAATAATTATTTTGTTAGCTTGGTATAAAAATTTAAGTATTAATTTAATACTTAAAAATTATTAATAAATGACAATAATTAAAATATGTATATTATTATCAAAATATTCATTTATAATCATTAAATATTTATTTTAACTCACATCTATGTCATTTAATAACTTACTTAATATGTTATTTTAATTTTATGGTCATACACAAGCATTGCAGAAGCATTTGGAGAAGTCACTTGTTATATAACTCAAAACAATATCGATAAGAATAACAAATAATAATTAATCTTTTATAAAAAAATCTATCAAAGGCTTATTCCATCTCAAATTTTGTCTTTAGGATATTAAATTTGACTTTTCATGTGCTGCACAGGCTATGCGTCAACACTGAAAATGATTTTCATATTTATCATGGAAAAAATTCTAATTTCCATGTTGGGAATTATTTGTGTATGATATTCATAGTATTTTATCATAATTTATTCATTCCATATATTTCATAATAAAATTTTTATTTTTTATATATTTGAAATATTATAAAAGTTATCATATTTTATAAAAACTATATTTTCCCCAATCACCAAAAATCTAACATCTTCATAAAAATGAAATAAAAATATATTTTGAAAAATTGGATTTGATAAACATAAAAATAAATTCCACTTGATAAAATTAAATTCCTATAAGTTAAATAAATTAATGTTAATATAAATGCAATGAAAATTGGATTCTGAAAAAAAAATATTTTATGTATAAAAAAAATTTACAACAAATTAAACAGTAAAAATTATTATAATGAACATAATTTGTTAATTAATAATATAATATGAATAATTTTAATTTTAAACCATCTTAAAAAATTGGTACTTTTTAAAATAAAAATATTGTTTTTAATAAAATGTAGTATTTTTTAATTTTCCCTGGAATTTTTTTTAGAAACATCCAAAAAAACACTGTGAGAAAATTCTGATATACTTATTTCAAAAGTGATTTTATTTTTAAAAATATAAAATTTATAAAAGTTCCAAAAAATAATTATAATATTTTCCCATAAAATTCATTAAAACCGTTTTTGGGGAAGATGCATTTCTGAATCATAAAATAACTTTACTAAAAATTGTGTGATTTTTGACTAAGAATTTATCAATACATTTATATTGAGTAGGAAAATTATATATATTTCATAAATTATATACCCATATTCATAAATTCCAAATTAAAAACTTTTTATAACTATACCATTAAATAATAATATTTTAAAAACAAATCACTTTTTATTTAAACTCATTTTTATGTTGGGGTGTTTTTCGCACATGTTAGGGATTTTTCAATGGTTGATTTTATCACATTATTGGTCTTGTATCAACTTATTATGATAAAATATGGGCTATAATATATTCCATAAATCATGTTGTCCATAGAAACTAGAATCTGTTATGGGTTGAGTCAGATTTAGAACTTGATGTTCGAGCCCTTAAAGCAAGGACTAGAGAGGTTCCATGGGGATTAATTCCATATTGAATTGAGTATCCTAAATAGGAAAATCAGATACATATCATGATATCACATGTTTATAGAGAATAAAATAAAATTGCATAGGTGATATCAAAAAAAAGATACCATGGAGTTGAGCACCATGTGGTCGTGTAGGGCCCCTCGGGATCGTGCACCTATAGTTGAATTGCATATGTGTGGAGTGGCTTACTCTCGTTTATGTAACCCCCCCCCCCATAACCCCATCTCCTTCTTGTACTTTACTCTTCATTAAAAAAATTTAGGACCAATTTTTTTTGGTCCTGGACATTGCCCAAAAGTTATTTAAAGAGAAATATTTTCTAAAATATCAAGGTGTTTGAGGTATAATATTACTTTATCAATTTATATCAGTACACAACCAATTCTTTATTTTATGCCTCATTGTATTCTATAAAATGTTAACCATTTATGGGTGGTTTAGGTACTAGTGTAGTGATAAGACTCTTTTTTACTCCCTTGAAGTTATAATCACATTCGTTAGTCCAAAAAAACTTCTCTCTATTTTCAGTCATCTTGGTTAGTGGGTTTGAAAATTGGGAGAAGTTTTTCATAAGTCAGTGGTAATAACTATCTTGTTCATGGAAACTATGGATATCTATTACATGGTCTATTCTGGGTCACTCCTAAATTATATTATTCTAAGAGGGGTCCATAGATATCACTTTTTTGGTGACAACACACCCCTAGAACGATAATTCCTCCATCTAGAACTCTCATTTACTATACATTTCTTATAGCTTCTCCATTCAAATTTTTTTTAGCATAATATTCAAATTCTCTTGATAATCCTTCTTAATTTTGGATTATATCATAATATCATCTATAAGTACTACTATAAATTTATTGAGGTAATCACAAATGACTATATTCATTATGTCTATAAATATGTTTTGTGGAATTAGTGTTTCTGAAGGGGATCACTATGAACTCATAGCGTTGATACCTTATTTGAATGGTAGTCTTGGTAATATCTTCTTGCTTCACCTTAAATT
Organism: Viscum album; assembly: GCA_963277665.1. Taxonomy (NCBI): domain Eukaryota; kingdom Viridiplantae; phylum Streptophyta; class Magnoliopsida; order Santalales; family Viscaceae; genus Viscum; species Viscum album. The sequence goes on along the minus strand of OY728161.1, from coordinate 869,634,592 downwards.
AGTGATATCCCAATCGAAGTACCACATTATAGAAATACCAGGGCCCAAGTAGTTTATCAAACAATTCATCTTTCTGTGCAGAGGGATTCTGGTTCTTTATCATGGTGTTTTGAGTTAACGATATTCAAAACATAGGCACATTTAACCATCCTTATTCTTTAATAATAGGGCTAGCACACCCTTTGGTAAATCACTTAAGTGTATAAACTCTTCCTCTAGATTATCTTGTACATTCATCTTCAGTTATTCTAAATAAATTGTGATAATTCTTTAAGGATTCTTGGATTTGGGTCGGGATCCAGGTATAATCTTGATTGATAACTCAACATTACATCCAGGAGGTATACCTAAAGACTCTTTTGGTAATACATCCTTATAATCCATCATGATTAGCATGTCTTCAATAGTTATTTTTTTCTTTGTCTCAATCATTTTAGAATGATATGATTTACCATAAGGCAATACTATCCATTACAAATAAGAACATTCCAAAGTATATTCATCCTTTTTTGTACACTTATATAGAATCATAGAATGAATCATGATGTGAATAATGATTCACCACTCCTGAAAATTAATTTTTAATTTATATAAGGATCACTAATTCATACCCAATATATAATTGAACTCCACTAAAGAAATTAATACATTGATCTATGGGAGATTAATTCCAAAAACATTGATTGAGGATGAGTTATATAGTTGGCATAAAATAATTTCCCCATTTTTTATTCTCACTGATAAATCAACTCCATGTTTTGAGGTGGTGTTTGAAAACTTCTAATAATGTTACAAGATATGAAAGAATTTATAGAACCATAATAAAAAAATATGTTCAATATTATTTAAATAATAACTAGCATACATATCACCATATCATTATCATGATCCACCTCATCAATAGTGATAACATATTCTCTTCTTTATTATCTTTCCATTAAAGGTTTCTGTCATTGATTGTCTCTAAAAACCCTTGGGTTAAGGAATTAGTTTTCATAACTCTCATGTTACGTAGAATTTAAACACTATTATATAGTATGGGTATTGATCCAAAAATCATTTCTTCTTCTACATTAGCAGGATTATTCATTTCTCTTTATTATTGATCAACCTGATGTCCCTATTTTCCACACTATAAGAATAACCTATTTCCTTTCAAATAGTTTCTAGGATGATTCTTCCAAAACTTTTGACAATTGGTATGTTGGTTTTTCTTTCAACCAAGATATTTAACTATAAATCCTCCTAAATGAAACTCAATTTTACACTTTTTTCTTCATCCCTAGGAGAACACTGAGAGTCAGCGATCTCCATCTCAACCATAATGTAACAACATACAATATCTTCATAACTTTCAAATTCTTGAATCACTGAATATTTTTAAATACTTATAATTAACCTACTAAATATTTGGTTTACCTTTATTTCAGTTTTCATGAAAAAACTACAAGCATGCCGTGAATGACTTGTGGCATTTTCCTTATATAACCTAATAGACTCATCTTCCATGTTCTTTAATCTGAGGAACTCCTTATCTATTTTAAGATGTATATTTTGTGGAAAATATTTATTATAAAATATTTTCTTGAATACTTCATATTCAATCGAATCAATTTCTTCATTAGACTTCATATTCCTAATCATTAACCACCACTAGTCGTTTTCCCATTAAATATGGTAGAAATTGAGCACGAATTTCTCCTTTCTCAACATAGGAGGATATATAATATATTCTCAATGGATTTAATCCTTTTTTATCGGATGATTAGATCATAAGATCCACTAATGTTATGAGGAATTTGTTTCAATAAGGACTCAACTAAAACATTTTATTTCTTAAGATAAGGATAGATTTCCAAATGATTAATGTTATTGTAAAAAACATGAGTTAGCTAACTAGTAATTACATGATGTTACCAGCTCTTTCTCCCATAAGATTAGGAATATCATTAGGAAACTAATCACATTTCCTATCATGTTGGTTGTTGGAATGGTTCCTTTTATTTCTCACTATTAACAAAAATAATGGAGGAATAGAATGAGAATACATTAAAAAATAAACATATAAAAGGAAAACAATGAACTTATAAGGAATAACTTAAAAATGAAAATTATATCCTAACATATGAGTCTTTAGGTTCGAATATTTTTTATCAATGGTAATGTTTATTTTTTTTATAACCAATAATATATTCAAGTACTTCATAATGGTACATAAATAGTTTGTGAATTTTTCTAATAATATTCCCTAGGAGTGTCAAATTGGGTGTGTATCAAGGCCTACTTGTTGTGCACCAGGTGATAATAAATTTAACACCCAATACACCCTTTTTAGGGTTATTACCCATATATAAAACTATATCATAGACACATCTACTTGTAGTATCCAGATAGAGATGTAATTTTTTGAAACAATTCACTCTACACCTGACCAAAATTCTAGGATATTTTCCTATACACAGGCTTAGCCCTAAAGTTTTTAAAAAATTATTCTAGTCTTAATCACCAAAAATATATAGACCTTTATCTGATACTGACTTTACAAAACCAATCCTTTTACACATATAATTACATGATTTTTAACATAAATATCTGATAAATACAACCCAAAGATCATGTGGCCTAAGGTCTTCGGAAGACTTGGTTCATAGTATATAAAAATGAAACTAAATTAAAGAATCTTAATTTTATTCTCTATAATGAGATCTTTTATCACAATGAGAACTTCAAACTACTTAGGATAAGCTAGGGAAATACCAAAACAATTGGATGAGCTAAAAAGAAAAGGTAATAAACATGATAATAAAACACAACATGTGAGTCGAACGACATAACATTATATCATTAAATTGGAGGCCCATTATTAATCACATAAAAGAAAAATATAATTAACATTGTATCATAAGATCATTAAAACATGGAAATATGGTAGCAATATAATACATAACATCATCATATGTCAAGGATAACTACCAAGACAACATCACATGGTGGATAGAGTCCCATCATGAATTAGGGTCAATTCCTAATACCATATATAATGTATATTGAGACCAATTAATTTGAGTTATATATCAGTGTACCCATTATAGAATGTACATTATTATTTATTTTAAAATGGAATCAATAATAATACATAATCAAAAAGAAAAATCAAAAGGCCAAATCATAATGAATAGTCATAAGTCATTTGAGAAATTAACTTAATTAATGTAATTTTTCCTTCAAAAAAAGGAATAATGAGAAAGGTTTATATGTTTGATACATATATAATTAATTTATAACCATTTAATAACATAAAATAGAGATAGAAATTTATTTATAGAGAGAAAATTTATATCCTAACTAAGATATGTGGTTTGGAAATATCCCTTACATTATGTTCTAGAATAATTGTTTACTTGTAATTAATGTCTTGAATAATCATATTAACTTCATGAGTTACTTAATTAAGAACCTTTTACAATTATATTTAATTTATTATAATTTTATTATGTCCACTTATAATCACTTCATTGAGATATAAAGACTAATTTTGATTTTTCGACATTATTCATTTCATAGTTCTAAGGTTAGATCACTAGTGAATAATTATTGATGTTCTTTTCAAATGGGACTCCAACTCAAGAAGTGAAATTAAATAGAATTCATTTACTTAAAAAAATTAAATGGTCCCAAATACCCACATGTGTTCTAAAATATGGATGATTTATTTAGAAAAACATTTATGTTTCTGGGTTAGTTTATTATGGTGATTTTAATGACCATCACAAACAAGTTTAGCTTTATTTAATATTATAGAAAAATATTTATTAAATAATTTGAAAAAATATAATATAAATTTTTAGGTCTTTTAAAACTATTATAAGATAATTTAAACCTTTCATCAAGGTAAAAATATGAAAAAATTTCATTGTTCACGGAGGTGGTGAACTGACATAATACAAACAATGTTTTCATTTTTAGAATAAGAGGAGTGTGGAAGGCGATTTATGATAAATATAAAATTAAAAAAAAATCTATAATATAAATAATACTAGAGTTTTTATATAAATTTTAATGGAATTTATTAGGATGTTGATGGGGAATAAAAAAATAAAAGACTTAGTTGGGGTATTAATTTCCCTTCGGGATGTATTCTCTTGGGATTCGACTAAAAGAACCTTGTGTTGGTATTTTTATGAGACTAATAGTTATATTACATGGGGTAGAGGATTAGTAAGGTAATTGTGAATAAATTTCGGAATCCACAAGGCTTACAATGTGTGAGGAGAAAGGGTGTTGAGGCGTGGTATTTATAAGGGGAGGAGATAGGTGTTTTTGAATATTATATTCATTAGTGATTTATTTTGTCTCAAGAATTACAGTAGTATTAATTATTGTGTCTATATATAGTAAATTGTTCATGTGAGTTTCAACTAATGGGTTCTTATACTGTCCATGACTCAAAAATTCATGTATTTTCATTGTAATTCAATATACCGTAATTGGTTGTATTTCACTATTCACCAAAAATTCAAAATTTTTAGTAAAAAATAAAAAAAATCACCCTTAATTTTTTTCAATGTGAACATTTATAAAAATAAATCTAGTTTATGAAAATAATTTTCAATATATGACAATATTTAATTTTTAAATAAAATCGACATTTATTTGAAAAATACAAATAAAAATTTTATGAACAATTTTCTAACCTGTTGAAAAAATTACATATAATATCATAAAATTATCTTATCTGTATATATAAATATAATACTAATTTATAGATACATTTTATGAAATTAAAACTTCTATTAAATAAATATATATATATATATATATATAAAGTCTAATTAAATTTTTTATGTTTTACAAAAATACACACATTTAATTTATCATTTTTAAAACAGTTATTTAATTATACCATGAAATAAATATATCATATTTACATTTTATATGATGCCTAAATATTATTTTATACTTTAATGTGTGAGAATAATTTTATAATAGTCAAGTGTCTATTCCTAGTAGTCATATTACTATTCTATTGGTTCTGTTACTATTCTAATAGTAAGATTACTATTCTAATGATCAGATTTGTAGTAGTTATATGGATCCATAATTTCTAAAAATGCCTCTAGTTTTATTCATTATTCACTCAACTATATTTTCTATCAATATTATATATATTTCCATTTTCAAAATTCATATTGAATTATTTATATTTTTCTTCATTTCTATAGTGCTGTTCATGAGTGAAATTATTCTAGTGGTTCAAAAAGATAAAAATTTCCATATTTTAGTTATATTTTTTCTATATTTTATCCCATTGTGATATTTTCAATTTTAATAACCATTTTTTATTCTTCAAATTCAATGCTCAAATTATTATAATAATATTTTCTGTTTTTTATCGTGTGGTGCATGTGCATTATATAATATTATATTACCAAGTATGAAACAATTATATATTTAGAAGCAAAATTCCATTGATCAAATATTGGGATGTCAATTCTAATGTACCACCACCAAAATAAATACATAGAACACTTCTCCTATGAATATATTATTTTCTTGAACCAAGTTAAAATTAAATTTCTTTAGAACAAAACCATAAAAACATTTTCTCCACCATAGAGTAAATTTTCTAGTGAGAATGTTGCAAAAAAATTCAAAACTCTAATTAAAGATTTAATCAAAATCCTCAATAAATAATTTAAATTGAAGATGTAATATTTAAAGAATAAAAATATAGGCCCATCAGCCTCTAAATTATAATACATGAGAATATTAAATGTTAAATAACCTCTCCATAAAAAATTATCGGAACCATAAAATATATTTTTAATTATAATAATGGAAGATTTATATTTTATGTGTCAAATAATTTTTCATATTCTATGAATATAACAATAATTATGTTTATCATAATATATTTATTGATTAATTTACATTGACCATTTATTCAATGAATCATTCCTTAAAAAACCCCTACACATTTAAAATGGGAATAATAAAAAAATTATTAATTTTTTGAATAAAAAAATATTTTAATTTCAACTCCAAGATAGTTAAATTCAATTTATTAAAAATTTTATTATTTAGGATGAAATTTTTTTTATCACCAAGAACATAAACAATTTATTATTTTGTCCATAAAACATTTGTATTCCCTTTGATAAAATTTAATTTTAGTTTTTTAATCATTGAATTATTTTCTAAAATTCAATGGATAAAACATTTTTTATTTGAGGACCCCACATTATATGTTATAATAAAAAAATATTTCAAATTAATTTCCTTTGGGAATTTATATATGGTGAGAAAAAAAATTACTCCAATGTCCAAGAAACATTTGTAATGATAATAACAAAAAAATATTTAGAGAAAAATAAAGTTTTCACACTATAAATATGAAACAATATTAAATTTTAATATCAATTAACCAAACACATGAATTGAATAAATTAAAGAAAACATTAAGAATTAAGATCGATAAAATATGACTATAAAGTTGTATAGAACACATTTAAAAATTTTCAACATAAAATTCCCCTAAAACAAATTTTATAACCTTAATAAAATAATTAAACATATTTAAACAAAATTATTATTAAAAAACACAATTAATGTAAAATACATGTTGTGTGATTATTGAATAAAACATACTTCCATGAAATCAATCCAACATAAAAAAAATTTATTATTCTCTCAATGAATATTAATATGACTAAATCCAATTTTGAATTCAAATGTATAATCAAATCTTATATGATTGATAAAAAATGAATATTTTCCATTCATGACTACAAAAATTTCATTCAAATATCTTTTTCTCAATGATTGATCACTTTCAAACCATAATAATTTTTCTCTTTATCTAATATCATTAAAACTCTTTCATTTTATTAATGAATTCATTTTACAACCATGAACATTAAAAAATTCATATATATTTATCCAGTAGTTAATTTCATCCTAAATCCCCATATAATTTTACCATGAAATGAAATTAATCATCCTTGACTACACTATTTTTTAAACAATTCAAAATTTGTATAAATTATATTGAAAAATGATACATAATATTCCAAAGTAAACATGGAATTAAAATCTCCCATAAATTCTTTTTTCTCAATAAACAGTAATATTTTATCTCAATCATCTTATAAAATTTTCATTTTAATTTAGGATACTCATTTTTTATAAACTCCAGTCGTTAAAAAATTAAAAAATCAATGGTTAATCTAGTATTTATTTATTATATTTTTCACATGAATAGATTAATAATTATTAATTAGTTATTCCCAAAATAAATAAGAATGTTTACTTGAAAATATGGTTCCAATCAATCCTCTCATATCCAATTGAGAAATATGAAACATACACCATGATTTTCATGAAAAATTTATTTATTAATATAATGATATATTTTTATTAATAAAAATTTAACTCCTTAGAAAAAAATAAAATCATAAAATTCCTAAGAATACTACAATTGTGAATCATTATCCAAAAAATATATTCTTATAAACTTGTAAAAAAATTGGTTAATAACTGGGTTGTAATTGATCTTATCTAGGCTGAGTATCTCAGTACTTGATGTCAAAGTCAATACTAAAATCTGATACTCAAGATTAGAATAATGATCGGGAAAGCATCAATTAATAATACTGATGTCAAACATGGTCTCAACTCAAACCCAATAAATCTACTTGATTGGGCTCAACTGATATAGATTAAATACTAGACCATAATTTTAATTATAATATAATTCTCTAATTAAGACTCGAGATCAACTTTTTTACTTGATATTAAAAGATCAATCTTGAAACAAATTACATATATATTATATAAAAATAAATTTTAAAATATTTATACATTATTAGTCTCATAAAACACATGGTTATATTATTTTAATACTCAGTCTTAACTCAAGTTGGTACTCGAGTAGTTTGAGATTGAGCTCGACTCAAAAAAATCCAAATTTAATTATTCTACAAAAAAGCACTAGTTCCTTGTGAATACCTTATGATCATTTATAACCTTAGAATAAAAAAATTAATAAAAATATAAAAATATGAGTAAAAATAAAAGAATCATTATGGTATAAATGAAAACCAATTCCCACACACATAAAACATAACATTATACTTAATGTTAGGTACTAAAATGATTATATTTTTAAAAAAATCACATAAACATAAAAAATAAAATTAATAAAACACATGTGTAAAATTAATTAAGGGAAATACTATCCCAGGATAGAACTTTTCTCAATATTATGAAGTTACGTAGTTAAATTCATAGAATCACCACAACTTGTTTTATTTAAATTCATCATAGTTCATAAAATAAATTTACAACAAAACTATAGAAAAAACAGAAACTTTGACATCAAACATTGATGTTAAGAGATATTCAACCATGTTTTGATATAGAAAAGTGTTTCTAAAATTAATTTTTAAAGATTGTTATTAAATTTTATGGTATAAAATTTTGAAATAATATTTACTATAAATATCTAAAATTGTAATTTATATTTTGTGCACTATAAGTTAGTTTTTCCATATCTCTAATAACATTAATTAAGTCATGAAATTACACCATAAAGGATTAAAATAGAGAAAAATATCTTTTATATTAATGGTAAAAAACCAAATAATAAAATTAAATTAAATAAAATATATTAAAAATCATTGGTTTCATCCCATGTAATTATAATTTTATAGTTTTCAACCAAAATATTCCCAAAATAAAGTCGATAAATGGTTTATGTATGTGATTTCATATCATAGGACGAACACGTTATGGTTTTCAAAACTTTTAATTTGTATAAAAATATCCATATGAGTTATTAGAACTATTTGGCCTCAAACATGAGTCCTTGTAGTTGAAAGTACCTCTATAAATTCAATTTTATAATTAAATATTGAAGGTTTTATTTTATCTATTTTCAATTAACATTTAACTCTTAATGTATGTGGAAATAATATTGTAAACCTAAATATGTTTTTAAATATCCTCAAAGTAAACCAACTTCATAGTGGAATCCCCATAATCCTCTCTATCAATAGTAAATTTATATTTAATGGATTTCTTTATGTATGTGTATAAAACAAATATAATAATAATGAAAGAAAATATTTGTAAAACAAGATGAAACATCTCTATAGATTCTATTTTTATCTTATCCTTTGTGCGATTGAGATTTTTAGTTCAAAAATTCTCATTATAAAATCTTAAATTGGATTTTACATACCGATTCATAATACCAAATGATAATAAACAAGCCTCCTCAGATGTCAACGTTTTTTTGACTAGGTTGTTGACAATATTAGAGTTAAACTAATTTCACCAAACACAAAAATATAACCCATAATAATTTTCACTTTGGTAAATATCACATAAATAATATAAACTTCCTCCATCTATATATATTAAAATTAGCAAAGTCACAATTTAATATTTTCTTATTTAACCACTTTATCTCCTGTAGAATTATTATAAATCTTAATCCATATTTCTTTGGTTGATATCATCCCATTCACAATTTTAATTTATTTCTCTCATAACCAAGAAAATATTGTATTACTTTACTTCCTATTAAAATAAATTTTCCCGATTTTTTATGAAAATATTTTAAATAATTTTATATGTATATAAATATAATAAATAATATTCAACACATAAATACCAATAGATAATTTTTAAGGATCCATTTCTTCATTTAATATGTAGAATTTAATATTATCTAATGATGATATTCCCATTCTTTTAATATAATTATGATAATCCATCATAACTAACACTTAAGGATGATTTCCAAAATATCCTTAAAGGTAAAATTAGCAATGATACTAATTATAGATATCTTTAGGATCAAATAAATCTTATAGGGTGTGAATTAAAACCCTAAAACAATAACAATAATATTTTATCTCTCTCACTATTAGTTAAAACAAATTATTATTTATCTCAATCTCTATTGTATGAAGAACACAATAAGAACAAGACAATAATGATAATTTTACACGTTTTTTTACTTAATGTTAGGGGTAGTTCATATTTTTTGTGGGTAATACCCATTTTGATATGGACTTCCTTTAATTATAAATTTTAAACTAATAAGAAAATTGGATAGACTCAAACATTTTTCAAAGTATAACATAGTAAACAATGTGCCTCCCATAAAAATAAAATAACATAATTATGATACTAACTTTTAAACAATATAAAAAATTAAGAACATGTAATTATTAAATAAATAAATATCTTCTTTCTAAATATTTAATAAACCATCCTTGGATATTCAAGTAGATAAATTAATTTACAAAATACGGTTCATCAAAAGTCAATAATCCTAAATCCTCCATTATAATATATTAGAGTTTCTAGAATGGTATTATTCATTCTCTATGAATATGTAACGATTAATATAATAGAATATTGTTCTTGATATAATAACTTCTCCTTAAATATCTTACATGACATAGAATCAATGTAAAATATCTCATAAAATAACACAATTCATTTAAGATTACACCTTGTGTTAAATTTATTACTTAGTCAAAAATATCCACTAAAGACGAATTAAATTACTTATATATTTCTTCTATTAGCCAAATATTTTAGGTGACTTTAAAAAGTCATTCAGGTTGTAAATCTTAAAATAATAACATAATTTTTTACCATGTTTTGGTGATACCTTATCAAAGATATTACCATGAAATCATGACTATATCCTCATTTTCCTCATAAGAATTTATTCATCTAAAAATATATAAAATCTTAAAAATAAAAACAAAATAGCCGATTCTAATTAACTATGATGTGGTTATTTTCTTATCTACTTGGTCAAAAAAAAGTTGATAGAAAATTATAAAGTGGCCTCCTATTTTTTCTCATGGATCAAAATATTTATCTACATTAGCTTAAAATACATAAACTACTATATGATGTGTTCTTATGATTTATCCTACTTATTCGAATTAGAGTGATTCTGATTTATTCAACTACTTCCATTGATATAATAATTCTAGTTTACATTACTTACAATTTATTCTATGATTTCTCTAAATGGATTGATGAAAAAATTAAATCTAAACAATATTAAAAACCTTTTTATGGTCTATAAAAACCATGGTATAATTTCAACAAAAAAAAAATAATTATCTTATTAAATATCTAAATTTATCCATAGATATTTGAAGACCAAAAAACATTACATTGAATTCTTTAAAAATTATCATAAAAACATCAATTGTTTTAATAAGATATAATTAAATCATTTGATTGATTTTTTTAAAAATATATTTTGAAATAGATATCTTGATTAAAAAAATTCCATATCCAACTCACTTTAGTTATATTCTTAATACCATACCATAGGATGTAGTGGCGTTTTTAAAAGTCTTTTATCTATTAATATCTCAAATTCATATGCTTATAGAATACCTAAATGAACATTATCAAATTATATCTTCACAAAATGTTATAATTGTTTTATAACGAATTGATAACATTAGGTGATATAATCAAACCCCATGAGTGGGGGTTTGATTAATATCTGATGCATACTTAATATATATAATGATAATGACATAACAAGATGTCATGTAAGTGATTTTTTGTTAAATGATATAACATTTTTTATATAATCATTAGTATACTGATATAGAGATCGTAGGGTAGCCAAGGTTGATATTGATGGGGTCTAAGAAGGTAGACGAGGAACCCATGTTATTTGATGATCACTCAGAGAATATGGAAGGTTGGATATTCTTGTGATTTATCACCTAAGAGTGAGGTTTCTTATTAATAATTTGATTTACCGAATATGTGTGATATTATATATTGATGATGTGATTTACAACCAAAGGTAGAGGTTTACTATTGAGTATTTAAATTATATTGTTGTTGGTTTTCAACTATGACGATGTGATTTACCACTGAAGAGAGTGGTTACCTATGATGGTAGGATTTTATAAATATGGGTGGGGTACAAATGGAAATGAGGTATTTTTTTTCCAAATAGGGATATTTTACCAACATGATGATGTGTTTTCCCCATTTAAGGAAATATTGTATATAAATATGTATTATGATATAATTTTTTCCTGAGGGTGATTTTATCTATAAAATTCGTTACTTTTTTTATATAAGGGGAATTTTATCTATTAGATAGGGATAGGTTCTCCACTAATGATAGAATTTCCACGTGGGGCTTGAATTAGGTTTTTTAATTCTAAAAGTAAATGTTTGGTAATTATCTATCATAGTTGTTTAGGATGAGTTTTTAGACCTCCATTGTGTTTATCCTTCTCTAAGTAGTGAGGGAGTGGTTAATTATGATTTTTTAACAATGTTTTATTTTATTTCATTTCACTTATTTGATATGTATGTTATTAGTTTTGGGTATAATATTACATTCCAAAAAACCATTAAATCAATTTATGATATCGTACTAGATAATATATGTTTAGGGAACTTTGGAAAAATCATACTAATTCATTTGTATTCACCCCTTACTTGTGTAGGGTGTGTTCTTCCATACATGAAATAATAGAATTTATTTAACCATAAAGGTTCAAGGGTTTGTTCCAGAATTAGTATCAGGACTCTTGGAATCTAATACATTCCCGGTGGATATAATTTATATGAGAATATGGTTAACATGGGGTTTGATACCATCTTATTTATATTATTTTATGAAAACTAATGGAATTTTATTAGGTTAATTTTTAAAAAAGTTATTTCTAGTTATGGGAGTTTAATGTCATTGTTTATACTTGTCAATTTGCATTCATATAGTGGTTATATATTTATATATATTAAGAAGATGATAAACCCAATCATGGGTCCATAGTTTTTATGTATACAAGTTGGGTATAACAAATTTATAGATGTTATACACTGAATTTTTTGGATAAATCTGGTTTTAACTAGTAGTTTTATAAAATAGATATTTTTTCCCATTTCTTTATATTTGTCCCCATTGCTAGTCATCGTCCTTCGATGATCATCAGAGTGAATCATATGTTATTGGTGTTATGGTTTTGAGGTAGGGAGAACCAGGTAAGGTCATTAGAAGTTACATTATAGCTATTTGGTTTTTTTATAATGTAATTTAAAAATGGATGTGAGATGTAAAAACATCCGAGGTATATATTTCTCATGTCTGGAAAATATGTATTCAATTGAAGCTAAAGTTTCTAAAGAGATATAGATATTTATTGTATCTAATTAAAATATTCAATAAAGGTTACATCACACAAATCTTGTTATTACAATATAATGGTTTGTGCATATATGAACCATGACATAGTGAGTGTCACTATATTAAAGTGAAGCATATTTTGATGTAGGGGTTATTTGATAATTCATTAGAATAATTGTTTTTAAAATTGTATGATATAATTCTTGATTTTGTTATTATCTAATTATAATTTAAGGTGTTTTAAATTCATGAATATTCATTTAAATGTTAATCATTATGAAAATTGAATCATATATTTTAAAGTGTTGTAACAATTCAATTATTGAGAATTATTTAATGGTTACATGACACTACTTTAGTTGGTGTAAAAAGGCTATTAAAACAATAGGTTATTATATATATATATAATACAGTATAAACCATGGGTTATCTCTAGATAGGGGTGTAAAAATTCAATTATCTCTATTTATTGTTTAGGGGTGTTTTTTTGGTTGAGTTCCAATTTGATAGAAGTTTTAAGCACTTATAAATTGATTAAAATAAAGATAATATGAGGTTATTGGTTCGGGTTTTTATTTCCAATTATAATTCTACCATAGTTTTTAAAATATTTCCCATTCGTTTTTATTAATTAATAAAGGAAATAATCCTTAATAGTTTCACTAATCTCCCTAGGTTGGAGGATATATTGAAGACTAATCTAGAAATAATCACTAAAAGATTAATCCTCCCTCTTCTGTGTGTGAAAATATATCAATGACACAAAAATAGTAAACAAACCCAAAACTAGTCAGACAATACCCAATTTGACTTTCGTGTTCCTAAGAAATTCAAAAGTAATTCACTACCTTCGTAACACATAGTACAAATCACTATACACAAACCACTCGACCTGACCTTTTCCATCATATATAAACTAAACATAGTGGAAGGAGATATTTAATTAATCAAATGAGGTAGTAAAAAATTAATAGATAAAATAATTCAAACATAATCTCAATTAAAGTAATTATCTACCAAAAAATACCAAAATTAATGAACTGTGAATTTTTTTTATTCATTAAAGATAAAAAAATGTAATGGATAAAATTAATATACCCAACAACCAAATTATTTTTACCACTTCATTCAAGAGGTAAAACTATTGAGGAGATAATAAGGGGAAATTATAGAATAAAAATAGAATAAAACATAGAACTCCCCAGCAGTAGAAAAAATACTTGAACTAAACTATATCTCTCTCTACATCTCAGGGCCTTCTTCTCACTTTATATTTTTTTCCTTCTTCCACTCTTGGTTTAACTCTTGAGATTATTCTCCCTAAAACTTGAATATATTTGTCGTGATTTATTTTTTACACAATCTTTAATTACATTATCCCAATAATTGATAAATAATTGAACTTGAGGCTTCATTATTTAATATTTCATAATATTTTTCCCTAAATTTTATTTTCAATATATATTGTAATAAAAGGATTAGAAATATTAAAATAACTAGATGTATTAAGATTTATACAGTGGTACCACAAAAATATTAATAGTGTAACAGATCCTCTTATACTATAAATCTAAATTAGATTAATTTTGGGCAAGACAAATATTACTCTCACACTCCCAGTGGATTCAAATTATATTAGATATTAGCAAAAAATAAAAAATATCTTCTTCAACCTTTTGAATTTTTTTATGTTTTCCTTAAAATATCAATGCAAACTATAGTACATGATAGCCTCTTATTTTAAAAAAAATATTACATATTTTTAGAGGTAAAGAAAATTATGTCATGTATCTTTGATAAAAGGGAAATTAACTTATGCTTCTCTAAAATTATCTCACAAAATGTTATCCTATTAATTTTAGAAAAGGTAATTATCATATGTTCCACCCACATTGCCTAAAAAAAATTTCATATCAATATCATTGGTGATAAAAAATTTCATATGCCTCTGTATCTTCAAATTATGTTACATCAGAACCGTGCATTGCTAAAAAAATTACACATCTCCAACCTTTGTCAAAATTCATTACAACAAGCTCAAAAATATTAAATATGAAGGTTATTTTCCAAATTCCCAAGAAAATACATCCAGATTTAATATTTATGTAAAAATTAAAGAGGTTAATAAAATTTTTCATTTTTACAATCAATTTTTTAAATGAATAAAAAAAATTATTATCAAGAATTTATTTATTTTTTCCATAAATTCTAAAATATTTCTACAATTTAAAAATGAAACAATTTACTTTAAAATGAAAATTTTATGGGGGTTAATTCATTAAAATATAAAGTAAATGTGATGATGATATGATATCTATCAATTAAACCACACTTAAGCCTTGGACTCTCAGATAACATAACATAAAAAAATTAAATAAAGGTTCCAAACACAATCTAATGCAGGTTCCCTTTTTAATAGAAAATTTACTCAAACTTATCATGCCTCTTAAATGTATTTAATTATATTTTCTAAATTACTTACATTCATTTTATTTAAACCTTTTCTATATTCGCATTATCATTTATACCAACCTTTTTGGAAGTATTTCTCTCATCAATAAAGTATGAATTTAAAGAAACGTTTTTCTTGTTTAAATATTTTCTGAGGTTCTCCATATGCTCTCTAATTTTATAAATATTTATCAAATGATTCAATTATCTATTATTATCTTGATAAATTTTTAAGGTTTTTCATTGGATAAGGGTTTGTAAGTTATGATGTAAGAGTATTATATGGTAAAATATGAGGTTTCGATCTATTTTTAATCATAATTCATGATTTATGTTTTCAACCAAATGTGGAATCCTGACTCACTATCCCTTTTACTGGTATAATTTCAACTACCCCTCTATTTTGAAGACATATCACACAATTATTATTTAATCAGTAGTAAATATTTATTATCTATATTCCTTTAGATTATTTTTTTCTTTATAATTTCCCAGTTATTCTAAGATTTGAAATTTTAAGGTGGGGAGGAATATTCGATTCTCAAGTAATTATGTGAACTTCACTTCCCTATTCTGGAAGATATTGTCCTTCTATTTCCATGGATAATGATTTTTTTACATATTTTCTAAAAAATAAGAAATTTTACAAGAATATCCTTAAGATTAACAAAATAATAGTAGATTATATTATTATACAACTTCAATTCAAATCATCCATCACTATCCCCCACACTAATGTTTCACTATGATCATGAATTAACTTCGAGGGAAACATTATTTGATATATGTTTCATATAATAAAGCTACCTAATAAGGTTATTCATGGATTATATAGGATACAAGGGTTAAATTTCATGGTAGAATAAAAATAAGGGTTCATTATAAATGGGGATTTTTATTCAAAAGAATTCCTCAATCATTTAGAACACATGGTCATCAATTTTTCCAAGATTTCAACTATATTACTCCATTAGTTTGGTTACTCAATAAATTAATGGTTATATCAAGAAATTAGGGCATTATAAGAATATTTTGGAATTGTTATAGAAGCCTCTCAGGTAATTGTTTTCAATTTATGGTTGTATGTCATGGAATGATATTCAAAAATGAATAGTATTTTTTAGTAATTTACAAAACATTTAATTTTGAAAACAAATTAATTTCATAATTTATCTAAGTTAATTTTATAGGTTGAAATAGATTTTCATCATTGGTATGGGTTAAATTTTTTTAAGGTTATTCAGATTAATATTATAAGGTTTCAAAATGCATTGAAAATAAAAATGAAACACACAAAAATGACACAAAATGAAAAAAAACTAAAATAGAAAGGGTTTCCCTTCCAAAAAAAATTAATTATGATGTGTCCTATGTGACTTATAAGAGATATAAAAGATTGATATAGTTTTAATCTAGTAAAAAAATTAATCAAGTTTTAAATAAAGATAAAACCTAGTAAATCTATTGGTAGATGGGTTAAACGAGTGTGATATACCCGTTGGGTGCTTGTGGAAAATTTCTATATTTCTTCTTTAGTATGTTCCCATTGACAATAAATGTGTTCTTTTACCATTCTTTAATGGTCTATATAATACTAAAGAGGATTACAATAGTGATAACAATAGTCCCTTTCCATATAGAATAAAGTTTATCTAGGATGAATTTGAACATGGAGTTTCCAAGAATCAATATTTCTCCATGATGAAGGTCTTTTTGTGGAGTTAACTTTTCATGGAAAAATATTATTATTTCATTATAAATCCTATAGTTTTGAAAATATTATCTTATGAGTTCTTCCAGATCTAGAAGCTTTAGTATTATTTCCTTTATAGTGGCTTTAAGATCAATATTTATCCCCTCGAATTCCTAGTAGGTTTTGTGCTCCAACTTAACAAGTATGTGAGAACACTTATCATAGATAAATCGGTGTAGATCTTTAAAATGGAAGTTTTTTTGTCTATCATTTAAGCGCGTAAGGTGTCTTCAAACATTTTATTCTTTTATTTTGTATTTTTATTAATATTTTTATCTAATATAATTATAATCTATTTAATTGAAACTTCAAATTGGTCAATATTTTATGGTCTGTAGTGTATTGATGTCTTGGGATACGCACTATAATTTTTCATTAAACAATACATTATTCTATTGTAAAAGTTAATTCCTTTGTCATTGATGATTTCTCTTAGAACTCCAAACATTAAAAAATTATACTTTTGATAAATGAAAAAACAATATTAGCATCATCAGTTTTATTGGATTTAGATTCTAACCATTTTGAAACATAACCCACTTCCAACAAGATGAAAGTGTTTGCAAGGGTCCTGGGAAAGAGTCCCATGAAGTCTATTTAAAAAACATCAAATATTTCATAAAATATTATAGGCTTTTGAGTAATATATTATATTTTATAAATATTTCATGTGAATTGGAATTGATATCATATTTTACAAAATCAGTTGGAATCATTAAATAGTATGGGATAATATATACCGGATTCTAAAACATTTATTATAGTCCTTTAAGTTCAAAAGTGTCCTACAGAAGATAAAATATTGAAAAATAAAATAGCCATTAAATAGTGTTGGCATTTATTAGTTCTATAAAAAAGCAGCGATAAAGGACACCTTTATTAGGGCTAAAATAAGTGCTCATAAAGAAATCCTTTTATCAGTGCTAAAAACATTGATAAATGGTACCATTTATCCTCACTTTTTCTAGTACTGATCAATGTTAACCATTATCTGTGGTTTATTTTAACACTGATAAACAGTAACTTTCATTAGCACATTATTTTCAATTTTGATAAAGGGTGCCCTTTATGAGTGCTTTAATTTTGGCACTGATAAAGGATGTCTTTTGTCATCTCTCTTGTGCACTGATAAAGGTCTATAATAAAATGAAATAATTACCATAAAAAAATATTAAAAATTGTATCAATTAATTAATTATTGTCAAAAATGAATAAATTGAATATACATATATATTATAAAATTTAATAAATAATATATATTATATATATAGATATGTATAATGAAATAATTAAACAAATAAAAATTAAAATTGAGAAAATCAAAAAAAAAATTAAACATTTTTCTAATTAAATAATTATTAATAAAAATAAATAAATTTAATATATATATAAATATGTATTATAATTGTTAATAAAAAGTATATATTAAATATAGACATATAATATAAAAAATTATAATAATCATACAAAAGATTAAAATGAATAAATTACAAAATTATTTAAAAATTTATTAATGAAACCATTATTAATAAAAATGAATAATTATAATATATATTTACATATATATATATATATTAAATATAAATAGTAATAAATAATATAGATTAAATACAAATATAAAGAAAATGAATGAACTGTAGTAATTAAAAACATATTGATATCTTATTACTTTTTAATGTTATTTAATTTTTTCAATTTAATATATATAAAATGTCGTGTGTTACATTGATTTCACATACATATATGTAATTAATTAATTTTTTTATACAAAGTGCACACACAAATATTTATGCAATTAATGAAATATTATATAGAAACATATACACCTAATATTTATGTAATTAATTAAAATTTTAGTATATTTTAGAATTTATTTATAACAAGATAAATTTAATATAATAATTTTTTAATCAATCAATTTTATTTATTTATTTTTAATATTATTATATTTAGGTATTATTTATTCATTTTTAATGTTTTTTATTTTTTATAATTTATTTTATTTTCGAATTTTATTATTTTCTATTTTTTATTTATATTCATTTATTTACTGTGTTTTAGTATTTTCAATTAGTATTCATATTTACTTAAATATATATATCCATATTTTTAAATTATCCATTTTTTAATATTTTTAAACTGTACTAATTTTAAATTATTCAATTTCATTCATTTTAAAAATTCATGAATTTAAGAATATATATCCATTAAAAATGTTAAAAATATATTTTTAAATAAATATTTAAAAATAAATATATTTATAAATTTATATTCATTATATTTATTCATTTGTATATTTGTAAATGATAGAAAAAATATATATTATTTTTTAAAAAATTATATATATAATTATAAATAAAAAATTATATATCTTTAAAAAATTATAAACTATAATAATTATATATAAATAATGTACTCGGTAAAACATGAACTTGAGACCTCACCGAGACCATAGGGGAAGCTACCACTAAGATACACCCTCAGGGCTATATATATAAATAAATATGTAAATATTATTTTTTAAAATTATTATTCATATATTTATAAATAATTAGTTATATATTTAAATAACTATATAATTATAATAAATATTTTTAGATAATAAATATTTTTATATTTACATATATTTATTATATATATATCATTATATAAATATGTATAATGATATAAATATATTTATAATTATAAAATTATAATAAATCTAATTAAATAATTAATATATTTACTTTATTTATATTCATATTTTCTATTAAATATATATATATAATTATTAAATATATATACATTATATAAATATATATAATGACATAAATATATTTATAAATATAAATAAATAAATATAAATATATTTATAATTTTATATTTACTATAATTATAAAATTATATATTTATAATTACAAATAATATAATATAATTTTTCTAAAAATTTAATGTAATTATAAATAAATAATTATATATTTAAATAATTAAAAAATATAATAATCATATATATAATTATATTAATTTTTTTACAAACTTTTTTATTTCTAATTGTAATTATAAATCCTCTATCATCGCTAAAGTTTTAGTGATGATAAAAGTTCATGTCGTCAGAACTTTTTAGCACTCAGAAATATGTCTTTTATCATGGCTTTTTAATCACTAATAACTCTTGATCTTTATCAGCACTAAAAAAGTACTGATAATGATTCCTTTTATCAGCTGTTATCAATTTAGCGCTGATAAAAGGGTTGTTTATCAGTATTTTTTTTTGAAATCCCTCATAAATGTGTACCCAATCTATTTAAAGGAACCTTAACTCATCCGGTTGCGATTGTCAATCTCACGTGGAAATTCCCTTCTCTCGGTTCTACTCCACGTTCTCTTAGACGAATCATGTCTATAATTCAATGTATATTGGTTTCTCCTTTTCTGTTCCCATTGTTTGATATTTTGGATTCCTTGGTTTGTATTTTTTCACTGTTCTTAACCCTAAAGAACCATGCATCTCATATCTCCGTCTCTCTTACCTATACCTACAAAATGTCACCCCATACTGTAAACACATTACTGATTCATATGAGTCCACTACGATCTACATTTCCATCCACTGTTGCAGCTGATGGTGATTTTTTATGTTTTCGTTATATTATTTATTATTACCTTCTAAATAGTGTGGTTTATCATTGTTTGAATCTTGTTTCCATAGTATGACATGCACATGAAGATGAAAAAAAATTTACATTGTATTGGACTACTTTTAGAGGGAATTTTATTTTATATGAATAATATAAGGTGGGTTAATATACATATTTTTTTAATGTGAATGAGTTAATCTAATTCAAGGAACTAATGTTTAATTTTTCTAGTTTTTATTGGTTAACATTATCTTCCAAATCCATTCGTTTTTATTATTTAAAAATTCACTTCTTGGGTAAGTGGGAACCATATATAAGCCAACAGTACATGAAAATCCCACATCCCCTTAACCCACTACATACCACATTAAAAAATTAGAAATTCAACAAACCTACAAAAACCACCTAAAACCATAAGTTAACCCACCTCAATCCCCAATACACCATCCATCTCGAGGAGACCAAACCAAAACAAAAACTACACCAGTTAAAAAATTTCAGAACTAAAATTTAAAAAAAAATTCAAACTGGGAATCCAGCTTCAACACACTTTCAACCTATAACCATCACCTAGCCACTATATTCACAGTACTAAAAATCCAGTCATTTCCACCCACCATCACACGATGAACTTGAACCACAGAAACAAATCATGTCGAACCTACTGCAATCAACAGGCCCATCGAAACTGTTTTCCACCCCACCAGAGAGTATAACCATAGAAAACCATCATCATGATAGCTTTCATGAATCCACTAGGATCATATTTATCGCCACACAATTATAGAATCCCATCAGAAGAAACAAGCAAAGATACTTAACTAGAAACACACCCTGACACACTATCGCTGTCACGACCCGTCCTCGGGGCCCGTGCCGTGACTACCCCAAGCCCGCCTTCGATAGGCCAGGGGCTGGCGACTAGCACCAAGGCGTAAAACCCAACAAAAAGGGAAGGCATTGCCTTTGAAAAGTAATCAAGCACCACAGAGTAAGCAAGCGGAAAAGTAAACACTGAGTAAAAACTGTACAGGCTGTGCTGAAAGTAAAAGGGGCCAGAAATACAAGCCCAACTGTAAAGTACAACTGAAAGGAAAAACAGCAACTGAAAGGAAAAGCTGCAGCGTCGAGCTGTCCTCTGGAATTCCCACCTGAAGGGTGGGTACAGATAGCCTCCACAGCTCCTCGGGTCCACCTAACCGCTCCGAGTACGTCCCGCCCAGTGGTCCACCTCCAGGTACCGTCCTACTCTGCACGCCTCCACCACGATCGGCGCTGTCTGTCGTCTGCAACCAACACAACGTAGTGCGGGCATAGCCCGTGCAGGGGTGAGTATAAGCTACTCAGTAGGGACCCCGAGACCCCCGAAGCTCTCCCGAAATCCACAAAGGATAATCCAAAAAGGAAAGATACAATCACAAAGTAACATCTGACACGACTTAGGTATATTCCCATACATATACCTAAGTCATCAATTCCCGTTCGGCTCCAACGTCCGAGCCCAAGCACAACCCAGTCCACACAGGAAAGCAAAACCTATACCCACACAGGATAGCACAACACAATCCACAAAGGAGAGTAAACAGTAAATCCACATAGGATAGCTCAACACAATCCACAAAGAAGAGTAAACAGTAAATCCACACAGGATAGCTCAACACAATCTACAAAGGAGAGTAACTCAAGATTCATCTCACACAGGTATACTTCTTCGGATGACGATAAAGATGATCACCGATCCATCTAAGTCGTCGGACCCACAATGGATCGATAGGTAACTGACCCCCACAATGACCCACATAGGATCGGGCCCACACAGGACATGTAGGCGTTGGATCACACAGAACAGCCGAGCGCTGACCCACACAGGATCGGACCCACACAAGATCGGGCCCACACAAGACCTGTAGCACTGATCCACGTAGGATCGCTGAGTGCTGTAGTCGTCGTAGTCCATTGAGGATCTCTACACAGTCGTCTTCGCAGCCCACTGTGGATCTCTGCACGGTCGTCGCCGTCGTCCACTGAGGATCTCTGCACGGTCGTCGTTGTCGAAGTAGCAGTCACAGCCAGCTCTAGGGTTCCCGCACACAGCAAGCTCGTTCGGAAGGGTCCGCTCCACGAGCCGAGAGGCCGATACATAAATTGTCACAAAGTCTGAAGTTGATGTATCCAAAAGTTCTGTATCGCCAACAGGAACTCAACGTCGCAGACGGCGCGTCGATTGGACGCCCGGTCTGAGAGTTATTGGCTTTTTTGTCCCAGGGGCCCAGTTGGTTTTTAAGGCAAAACCAACCCGACCGTACTCCACTTGCGTCCAAACCTTAGGTGGAGTATGCCAAAAGATCCATCTCACTTAGAGGAATTCAACGAAGCTGACGACACGTCAATCGGACGTCTGTAGCTCAAGATATGAGCGTTTCCGCTCCGAGGGCCCGATGGGTTTCGTGTACGAACCAAATCGGATGAACTCAAAGTATTCCGAAACCTTGAGTGCGATATACCGAAACGACTGTCTCGATCCATGTATCGTGTTGCCGCTAACGGCGAGTCATTTGGAGGCCCGTAGCTCAAGTTACGGGCATTTGAACAAAAATCGTCTGAAGACGGGGGGTCCGGGCCCGGGCCGACCCGGCGCGACCCCCCTGGGTCGGCCGACCCGGGTCAACCCGTTCCGACCCGGTCGGACCCGTTCGGACCGGCCTGGTACGGCTCGGCCGAGCGGCGTGGGGGGGAGCCGCCACCCCCGCGTGACACCCCCGCGGCACCCGCGGGGTGTCTCCCTGGACAGACGAGCGACGTGGGGGGAGCCGCCGCCCCCGCCTGACAACCTCGCGACACCCGCAGGGTCTCGCTCGGACAACCGGATGCAACTTCAGCCGCTTCCCGCGAGTGCCGGACCCGCGCGACCGCGGGTCTGCGAGCGCCGCCGCCGCGACTCAGCCGCGGTGGCCCTTTCCGGCGGCGCGCCGAGGTGCCGCCGCTCCCTGCTACCGGCGCCGCCGGCGGATTCTGCGGGCCACCGGAGTCGCTCCGGTGGTCCGATTCTGTTCCCGTCTGTGCCGCTGCTCCTCCCGAGACTCGTTATTCACTGCGGGATCATCAAACTTCCGTTGCGCCACGTTCCGTCGTCACCCACCAAATCCGCATAACAACGAAGAACGGCGGAGGGTCGTCGGGCCGTGTTCGTTTGGCCCGCACCCTCCGCGTTAGAGATAAACATCGGGAGGAATAATATCAACACATGAATTCAACAATTTTAAGGGAATCAAAATTGTTCTTATGTCCGGGTTCTTTACTTTTAAGAAGGAATGATCATGGGGAAAAGGAAAAGTTCACAACAACCCCTACCTCGTTGGTCGTCATCGTATGCACGTCCTTCGCAGAATTTCTCGTCACGGAAGGTAGAGATCGTCGCGTCGTCGCGGAAGGGCGTCGCGTCGTCGCGGAACACGGCGTTGAGTCGGCGAACTCAACGGACCATGAAACAACAGATTTAATTTCATTAAATCATTAAATCTGTGTTTTGGTAAAAAAACCACAAAGGAGATTAAAAAGAAAATCCGAGACTCTTACCTCAAGCAGCTGATCGAAGATCCGTTGCGGAGGAAGAGACGTCGCAGAAGAACGTTGCAGGAAGGGAACGTCGGCGTCACGGAACACAGCGTCGCGTCGTCGATTTCCAGGTTCGGCGTCCTTCGTCGGAGGCTAGAGTTCATCGCGTTCTTCGCGTTCTTCGCGAAGAAGGATAAAGGCAGCAGGACTCTGTCAAACCTCTCAACCAGTAATCCTCCAAAAAGATTGGTTGCTCTTATTTTATTATTACGCCAACAAACGAAAAAAGGTAAGTAACGACCCATCAATTCATTGAATTAATTCAACAAAAGAAACAGCTCATTTAATTTATGAAATAAACCGCCCAATTAAATGGTCTGTTAAGAATTTAAGAAAACACGTCAGTTGACTTTCATAATGACGGGTTTTCGCGAGTGTGTTACTTAGCGAAAATAAACGGCGGGGCTAGTGCGGGCCCCAACTCACAAATATCCTACCAAGAGGGTAGGATATTTTTGGATAGTACCCTATCCGGTTCAACTCAGTTTAAGCCGCTTTTAAGTGGCTTCAAGTGGCTTCCAAGTGGTTTAAGTGAAATAAAATAAAGTTGTCGTAAAATTATTTTATTTCTTAACTTTAAGCCCGAAAATTAAAAACCACACCCGAGCAAACGCAACTCCAGAAGAGGCGTTTCTAAGCGAATACCGGCACTGTGATTTCATCGGTGCCCTCAGAATTCGATTCCTGGCACCGGTTCAAAAGTTAGAAAAACCCGCTCGTCCGTTCACTGAACGTACCCGAGCCAAACTTCGGAAAATGATTCCGGGCACACCGGGCCTCGGAATTAGGTGCCGTCAGAAACTGTGCTCTTGTAAAATTCCAAAGAAAATTAAGAAAAAAATTTCCTTGAAATTTACGGGTCTTTACATTACTCCCACCTCAGGGCTTTACGTCCCCGTAAAGATACATCATAAACTAGGGAAACAAAAGTGGGTACTGAGCACGCATCTGAGCCTCCCGCTCCCATGTGATCTCCTGGAGGTTCACGTGCTGCCATCTCACGCGCACAAGAGAAATCGATCGCCCACGTAGGACCCACTCCTGTCGAACCTCTATCTCCACCGGGACCTCCGTAAAAGTCTCCCCATCATCCACGTCTAGCTCCCCATGGTCAATGATGTGCGTCGGGTCATGCACGTATCTCCTCAGCTGAGATACGTGGAAGATGTCATGCACCCGGTGCAACCGAGGTGGCAGAGCCAGGCGATAATCCACCTCGCCAATCCTGCTGAGGACCTGGAAAGTCCCGATGAAGCGTGGAGAAAACTTGCCACCTCGGCCAAATCTCCGCAAACCACGTCGAGGTGAGACACGCAAGAAGACGTGGTCGCCATCCTCAAACTCTAGTGGCCTCCGCCTCCTGTCAGCATATGACTTCTGTCGGCTCTGTGTTATCCTCATCCGCTCCTGGATGACCTGGACCTTCTCTTTCGTGGACCGGACCATCTCTGGTCCCACAAGTGCTAACTCCCCAGGGTCTGTCCAGCACAAAGGAGATCTGCAAGGCCTGTCGTACAACGCCTCATATGGTGCCATCCCAATGGTGGAGTGGTAGCTGTTGTTTTACACGAACTCCACCAAGGGTAGGTGGTCCTCCCATCTGTGACCAAAGTCGAGGACACATGCGCGGAGCATATCCTTGAGAGTCTGAATGGTCCTCTCCGTCTGACCATCCGTCTGAGGGTGAAAGGCGGTGCTCAGAAGTAGCCGCGTCCCGAATGTCTCCTGCAACCCCTTCCAAAGACAGGAAGTAAAGCGAGCGTCCCGACCGGAGACGATAGTCGATGGCGCACCGTGAAGACGTAAAATCTCCTGAACGTAGAGACGCCCCAAGCTCTCCACTGAGCCCTGCTCTCGGATGGGTAAGAAGTGTGCTGACTTGGTGATTCGGTCAACAATCACTCAAATGGAGTCGTGACCTCTGGAAGTGCATGGAAGTCCAGTCACGAAGTCCATAGATATCTCATCCCACTTCCACTCTGGGATCTCCAAGGGATGTACCAAGCCTGCTGGTACCTGATGCTCTACCTTCACCTGCTGGCAGGTGAGGCACCGTGAAACGAACTCTGCCACAGCCTTCTTCATGCCCGGCTACCAGTGCTGTCTTCTGAGATCATGGTACATCTTCACCACTCCAGGATGTACCGCCAAAGGAGAAGTGTGAAACTCTCTCAGCACCTCCTCTCGTAAAGCGACTAGTACCAAGGTACATCCTCTGAAAAGGACGTCGTGCTCTGCTCTAAGGGAGAAACCATCAGGTGCTTGTCCCGAGAAATTTGTGCACGCCGTGTCTCACAGTCTGCATCCCCACGCTGTGCCTCTCTGACCTACTATAGAAGTGGAGGAGAGACGGTGAGAGACTGAAGGAAGGCTGCTCCATCTCTATCCACGAAGGATATCTGCAAAGAGGTTAGCTGCTCTATCGCCTCCTCATGTACCTGGATGCCCGTCCTCCTGCTGAGGGCATCGGCTACCACTTTCCCCTTCCCAGGAGTATAGACTATCTCAAAGTCATAGTCCTGGAGGAACTCGAGCCATCACCGCTGTCTCAGGTTCAGTTCCTTCTGAGAGAAGATGTACCTGAGACTCTGGTGGTCAGAAAAGACTGTAAAGCGCTCTCCCATCAGATAGTGCTTCCATGTATTCAGAGCGAAGACCACTGCTGCTAACTCCAGGTCATGGGTAGCGTAGTTCTGCTCATGGGGCCTCAACTGACGTGATCCGTAGGCAATCACCGCCCCCTCCTGCATCAGGACACATCCGAGTTCGTTCCCTGATGCATCGCAGTAGACTACGTATCCAACTCCCTCCTCAGGCAACCTCAAGATAGGTGTGCTGGTCAATCTCTGCCTCAGCTCCTAGAAGCTCTGCTGACATCTGTCTGACCACACGAAGGGTTTCCCCTTCTTCGTCAACGCTGAGAGTGGCG
Source organism: Viscum album (assembly GCA_963277665.1). NCBI lineage: Eukaryota > Viridiplantae > Streptophyta > Magnoliopsida > Santalales > Viscaceae > Viscum > Viscum album. The sequence goes on along the minus strand of OY728161.1, from coordinate 869,607,029 downwards.
CCGCAACTCTGGAAAAGACTGGCACGAATCTCCGATAGTATCCGGCCAGACCCAAGAAACTCCGCACCTCCGTCATGCTCTTGGGTGGCTCCCAAGCTATCATTGCCTCGATCTTCGCGGGATCCACTGCAACTCCCGCCTCAGAAATGACGTGCCCTAAGAAGTGGACCTCACGTAACCAGAACTGGCACTTCGAGAGCTTGTCGTAAAGATGGTGCTCTCGGAGTGTGTCTAGTACAACCCGTAAGTGGTAGACGTGCTCCTCCTCCGTGGTCGAGTACACCAAAATGGCGTCGATGAAGACCAGGAAAAATCGATCGAGGTATGGCTGGAATATCTTGTTCATGAGGCTCATGAACATTGCTGGAGAATTGGTTATGCCGAAAGGCATAACCAAGAACTCATAGTGGCCATACCAACACCTGAAGGCCGTCTTCTGCACATCCTCGTCTCGAAATTTGAGATGATGATAGCCTGACCTGAGGTCTATCTTCGAGAACCACCGTGCTCCCTTGAGCTGGTCGAAGAGATCATCAATCCTGGGTAGCGGATACTTGTTCCTCACTGTCACCTGGTTCAGGCGACGATAATCGACACACAGTCGCAAGCTCCCGTCCGCCTTCTTGGCGAACAATATCGGCGAAGCCCAGGGTGAAACACTGGGCCAGATGAATCCCTTGCCCTGCAAGTCCTCCAACAGTACCCGTAGCTCTCGAAGCTCGGTGGGGGCCATCCGATATGCTGGAGTGGATATCGGGGCTGTCACGGGGTACAGATCAATATAAAAGTCTACCTCTCTGCGAGGAGGTATCCATGGAACGTCGTCGGGGAAGACGTCCGCATACTGATCCACCACTGCAGGAAAACTAGGATTCTGCACGTCAACTGCTCTAAGGATGAGGCTAGCCAACTGATGGGTGATGGGCTGTCCTCTCCTCTGCGTGAGTCCATCCTGTGCTGCAAAGGCTCCCTTCTCTCCGGTGAAGGTGAACCTGCTCCCATCGGTGCGCACACATCGCACCTTGTGCCTAAAGCAGTCAATCTGTGCATGGACCGTAGATAACCAATCCATGCCCAAGATGACGTCGTAAGGCCTCGACGCCACTACAAGAAGATCACAGCCGAAGATCTCGCCTCCAAGAGTAAGCTCACACTGCCGTCACTAGTGCGTAATCGTCGATTCTGCTCCCATATGAGTCTCTAGCCGTAAGGATCGAGCCAACGGCTCTGTCGGAATCTCCGAGCTCCGAACAAGGGCAGTGGCTATGAAAGAGTGACTCACTGCTGTGTCTATAAAAACATCAGCAAGGGTGGAATAGACACAGATCGTACCTCGAATCATCTATGGCGCGTCGTGGTCGTAGGCCTCCGCTGCCTGGAGCTGTGCCTGTCTCTGCCCGCCAGCTCCCTGTGGTCGGGGCGGACCTCCTGGTGGTGGTGGTGGAAGAGCCTCAAAGCGTCTCCCACCACCTGCTGCTCGGCCAGCTCCCCTGCCTCGTCCGCCTCCTCCCTGCGGACCGCCACGGTCGACCCTCTGCCTCTGCCTAGGTGGCCCCTCCACCGTCTGCTGCTCCTCGGTACAGCGGGTCGGGCAGTCACTAGCCATGTGGCCCTGCCCGCCGCAGGAGTAGCACTGCCTGCCTCTCGGAAGACTGGCCCCATGCTCTGTGCCCCGCACTGCTGAGCTAGTGTCCTGAGGTCGTCTGCTGGAAGGCCTGGTCTGCCTGGAACCCTGAGTCATCCGTCGGCTACCAGCTTCCGAAGACTCTGCTACCTGCTGCCCTGCGGTAGGTCTCGTTGTGGACTCAGTCAGGAAGCTCTCGATCAGAAGGGCTCGCTCCAGCACTCCTGCTTGGGTCGGGATGCTGAGGGAGATCAACAATGCCCTGATCTCATGTCTCAATCCATGCTCGAAGGTCCGGGCCTGGAAGAAGGTGTCCCGTACCATGTCTGTCGAGTAGCGAGAAAGGTCGGTGAACCTCTCCGCATACTGGGCGACCGTCAAGCTGCCCTGCCGTAGCTGAAGAAGCTCCTAAATGCGCACCGCACGGAGGGTGGCCGGGATGAACTCTGAGCGGAAGAGGATCTCGAAGTCCGTCCAGATGAGGGAGGCCTCATCGTGTACCTGGAGCATCAAGCTCCACCATCGACCTGCTGATGCGTGCAGTAGGCTCGCCGCGAGGATCACCATGAGGTCTACTGGTGTCCTCACTAGCCTGAAAACTCGAACGACCGCCTCTAGCCAGTCCTCGGATGCCTGGGGGTCCGTCTCCCCACGGAACCTGGATGGTCGCTGGCGCTGGAACTCGTGCAGAGCTCCGAGGCGTCGTGCATCGTCAGCGATCGGCGCTGGAAGCATCGGGGGCTCGGTGGGTAAAGGTACCGCTGGTGCCTCTGCTGTCAACGGGCCCTGTACCGAGGCCTCGTCGCTCGGCGGGCTGTCGTCGCGCTCTACTCTCGGAACCCTAGCTGGCTACCATCGTGGGGCCATCTTGAAAAGGAAACAAGTGCGCCACGGTCAGAACAGTATACCTGGTGAGCTGACACAAGTAATCACAAAGAAAACTTGAAACACACATGCAATCAATGTTTTCGTGCATTAAGTCGGAACGGATATGTCGGCCACCGCACCAACACTAGACTCCCTGGACTGATAATCACACCCAATACACTAAACACTATTGCTTCACATAGAAGAAAGATCAGAGTCTACGGTAGAACCGACCGCCTCTGATACCAATTTGTCACGACCCGTCCTCGGGGCCCGTGTCATGACTACCCCAAGCCCGCCTTCCATAGGCCAGGGGCTGGAGACTAGCACCAAGGCATAAAACCCAACAAAAAGGGAAGGCATTGCCTTTGAAAAGTAAACAACCACCACAGAGTAATCAAGCGGAAAAGTAAACACTGAGTAAAAACTGTACAGGTTGTGCTGAAAGTAAAAGGGGCCGGAAATACAAGCCCAACTTTAAAGTACAACTGAAAGGAAAAACAGCAACTAAAAGGAAAATCTACAGCATCGAGCCGTCCTCTGGAAGACCCAGCTGAAGGGTGGGTACAGATATCTTCCACAGCTCCTCGGGTCAACCTAACCGCTCCGAATAAGTCCCGCCCAGTGGTCCACCTCTAAGTACCGTCCTGCTCTGCACGCCTCCACCACGATCAGTGTTGTCCGTCGTCTGCAACCAACACAACGTAGTGCGGGCATAGCCCGTGCAGGGGTGAGTATAAGCTACTCAGTAGGGATCCCGAGACCCCCGAAGGTCTCCCGAAATCCACAAAGGATAATCCACAAAGGAAAGATACAATCACAAAGTAACATCTGACACGGCTTAGGTATATTCCCATACATATACCTAAGTCATCAATTCCTGTTCGGCTCCAACGTCCGAGCACAAGCACAACCCAGTCCACACAGGAAAGCAAAACGTATACCCACACAGGATAGAACAACACAATACACAAAGGAGAGTAAACAGTAAATCCACACAGGATAGCTCAACACAATCCACAAAGGAGAGTAAACAGTAAATCCACACAGGATAGCTCAACACAATCCACAGAGGAGAGTAACTCAATATTCATCTCACACAGGTATACTTCTTCGGATGACGATAAAGATGATTGATGATCCATGTAAGTCGTCGGACCCACAAAGGATCGATAGGTAACTAACCCCCACAATGACCCACACAGGATCAGGCCCACACAGGACCTGTAGGCGCTGGCTCACACAGAACCGCTGAGAGCTGACCCACAGAGGATCGGACCCACACAGGATCGGGCCCACACAGGACCTGTAGCACTGATCCACGTAGGATCGCTGAGTGTTGTAGTCGTCGCAGTCCACTGAGGATCTCTGCACAGTCGTCGTCGCAGTCCACTGAGGATCTCTGCACGGTCGTTGCCGCAGTCCACTAAGGATCTCTGCACGGTCGTCTCTGTCGAAGTAGCAGTCGCAGCCAGCTCTAGGGTTCCCGCACACAGCAAGCTCGTTCGGGAGGGTCCGCTCCACGAGCCGAGAGGCTGATACATCAACTGTCACAAAGTCTGAAGTTGATGTATCCAAAAGTTCTGTATCGCCAACAGGAACTCAACTTAGCAGACGGCGCGTCGATCTGACGCCCGGTCTGAGAGTTATTGGCTTTTTTGTCCCTGGGGCCCGGTTGGTTTTTAAGGAAAAACCAACCCGACCGTACTCCACTTGAATCCAAACCTCGGGCGGAGTATGCCAAAAGATCCGTCTCACTTAGAGGAATTCTACAAAGCTGACAGCACGTCAATCGGACGTCCATAGCTCATGATATGAGCGTTTCTGCTCCGAGGGCCCGGTTGGTTTCGTGTACGAACCAACCCGGCCGAACTCAAAGTATTCCGAAACCTTGAGTGCGATATTCCGAAATGACCGTCTCGATCCAAGGATCGTGTTTCCGCTGACGGCGAGTCGTTTGGAGGCCCGTAGCTCATGTTACAGGCATTTGAACGAAAACCGTCCGAAGACGGGTGGTCCGGGCCCGGGCCGACCCGGCCCGACCCCCCTGGGTCGGCCGAACCGGGTCCGCCCGGTCCAACCCGATCGGACCCGGTCCGGCCCGGTCCAGGCGTGGCCCGGCCGGTCAGACCGGCCTGGCTCGGCCAGCCCGGCTCGGCCGCGCGGCGCGGGGGGGAGCCGCCACCCCCGCGTGACACCCCCGCGGCACCCGCAGGGTGTCTCCCTGGAAAGCCGAGCGACGCGGGGGGGGGGGGGGGGGAAGCCGCCTCCCCTGCGTGACAACTCCGCGGCAGCCACGGGGTGTCGCTCGGACAACCGGACGTGGCTTTAGCCGCGTCCCGCGTGCGCCGGACCCGCACGACTGCGGGTCCGCGAGCGCCGCCGGCGCCTTCCGAGGGCCACCGGAGTCGCTCCGGTGGTCCGATTTTGTTCTCGTCTGCGCCACTGCTCCTCCCGGGACTCGTTCTTCACTGCGGGATCATCAAACTTCCATTGCGGCACGTTCCGTCGTCGCCCGCCAAACCTGCATAACAACGAAGAACGACGGAGGGTCGTCGGGCCGTGTTCGTTTGGCCCGCACCCTCCGCATTAGAGATAAACATCGTGAGGAATAATATCAACACATGAATTCAACAATTTTAAGGGAATCAAAATTTTTCTTATCTCCGGGTTCTTTAATTTTAAAAAGGAACAATCACGGGGAAAAGGAAAAGTTCACAACAACCCCTACCTCATTAGTCGTCGTCGTACGCACGTCCTTCGCGGAATTGCTCGTCGCGGAAGGTGGAGATCTTCGCGTCGTCGCGGAAGGGTGTCGCATCATCGCGGAACACGGCGTTGAGTCGGTGAACTCAACGGACCCTGAAACAACAGATTTAATTTAATTAAATCATTAAATACGTTTTTTGGTAAAAAAAACCACAAAGGAGATTAAAAAGAAAATCTGAGACTCTTACCTCAAGCAGATGATCGAAGATCCGTTGCGGAGGAAGAGACATCGCAGAAGAACGTTGCAGGAAGGGAACGTCAGCATCGCGGAACACGGCGTCGCGTCGTCGATTTCTGGGTTCGGCGTCCTTCGTCGGAGGCCGACGTTCTTCGCTTTCTTCGCGTTCATCGCGAAGAAGGACAAAGGAATGAGGACTCTTTCAAACCTCTCAACCAGTAATCCTCCAAAAATATTGGTTGGTCTTATTTTATTATTACGCCAACAAACAAAAAAAGGTAAGTAACGACTCATCAATTCGTTGAATTAATTCAACGAAAGAAACAACTCATTTAATTTTCGAAATAAACCGCCGAATTAAATGGTCTGTTAAGAATTTAAAAAAACGCGTCAGTTTCCTTTCATAATGACGGGTTTTCGCGGGTGCGTTACTTAGCGGAAAGAAACGGCGGGGCTCGTGCGGGCCCCAGCTCTCAAATATCCTACCAAGAGGGTAGGATATTTCTGGATAGTACCATATCCGGTTCAACTCAGTTTAAGCCGCTTTTAAGCGGCTTCAAGTGGCTTCCAAGTGGCTTAAGTAAAATAAAATAAAGTTGTTGTAAAATTATTTTATTTCTTAACTTTAAGACCGAAAATTAAAAACCACACCCGAGCAAACGCAACTCCAGAAGAGGCGTTTCTAAGAAAATATCGGAGCTGCGATTTCATCGGTGCCCTCAGAATTCGATTCCGGGCACCGTTTCAAATGTTAGAAAAACCCGCTCGTCCGTTCACTGAACGTACCCGAGCCAAACATCGGAAAATGATTCCGGGCACACCGGGCTTCGGAATCAGGTTCCGTCATGAACTGTGCTCTTGTAAAATTCCAAAGAAAATTAAGAAAAAAATTTCCTTGAAATTTACGGGTCTTTACAATTGCCGTCAACACCAAACCATAAAACCTACCAGTGACATCTGAAACATCCACCAGAACACTACATCACCATCAAGAATCACCCTGACAAAGAAATAATCCACACAAGACTGTCGAGCTGCCCGAAGACCACAACACTCAACCATCGATGACCTCTGAGAATCATAGTCGACAAAAAACCCTAGGATCCTTGAGCCGAACCAACAAAGACATCACCAACACCCTCTCGGATCTCAAAATGATGAACCCACCATGAGATGAAAAATATCACTCAAACTGAACATTCAAAAGCACCGGAAATACCTATACACAATTCCACCTTGGGGAGAGTATAAGGGACCTCGAGCTAGATCAGGGTAGGTGGGTAGAGACCTCGATGAAACTCAACTTCAGACACCCAATGTAAAAAGTCTCCTAACATACCCAAAAGTGACACCAAAAAACCCATAGAACACATAAAATGGTAGTATAAATGAAACATAAAAAGGAAATATGAAAAAGGGGAAGAAATCCAATAGAGATCATGAGAGAGAAAAAATGTGGATAGAACCCAAAAGAGACTAGGGGTGAATCCCAAACCAAGACTAAACTATAGAAAATAGGGGGAAGTGGGGAAGACACAGAGCATAGACAAAACTGTCGAACCTGAATCCCAAAACACATGTGATTACATCACTCTAGATTCAACCTAGAGAGAAGAAATGTAAGGCGAGGTTAGAGAATGGTAGTGGAGTCCTAGAGTAAAACGGAGGTGACTTCATAGAAGATGAATCATGGGGTGGAACCAAGGGAGGACTGGGAGAGGACCAACTGTGAAAGAAAAATGGGGGAAGAATCCTAGGATATTCCATTGAAGGGTCAGAGAATGTCTAAGAAGATGAACTGAGAGAATAATCCTAGGGCCAAGAAGGTTTCGGCCAGAGATCATAGAGCGAAGAAGGAGTCATGGGAGAGTGATAGAGGAAGAGGATAGGGTCCGGAAGTGTGGATCCCTTTACACACATTTGGTTGAAATTACAAACATGTTTTAGAGATATAATTTAATAAGGACCAAACGATTTAATTTTTCATTGAAATAAAAATAAGAAGACTTTTTCAGTTTCTTATTTGATCCTAATTAATAATTTTTTGATATATTGTTAACAAGAGGTGTGTTTGTAGTTGATTGATAGGTTCCTAATATTAGTAAATTTACTAAAAAATATATTCACTAAAACATTATAGTTATAAAAGAAGATTATATTAAATTGGTTAATGAGATCATTATAGGAGAAACCATTTATTTCTATTATCAAAGAATGGATTAAAATAATTTCCCATGTCCTTAAATTTTTAACTAGTTAAATTAAAGCTCGACTTTTTATAAACAAATAGTAGATAGATTTTTTGAATTTAATTTATTTTAATTTTATAAATAAAAAAATTTCATAACACAACACACCAGATCTAATTATAGCAGAAGAGTTTCCATATGTGGTGTCATCTATAGAAGATTTTATATATGAGTTTAGTTTTCTATCAAATTATTTTATAAATAAATTCCCCTCCAAGAATGAAATTATTTTTTGATGAGGTGACATGATTTATGGAATTTCATTGTATTTATTTTTCTGTATTCCTGTTACCTTGTCAATAAATTTATCTTTTATAAAACTGTAACATCACAATGTAGTCCAACTATTGATAAGATAACCTAAGATGAACCAATGTCACTAAACCCTTGTAACAATTTATAAACTACCAATGGATTGATAATAAATATGCAGTGTTCAACATGATCCATGAAAATTGTTTAAAAAAACCAACTCATGTGACAAGTGCATCTATATAAAATTGAAAAATATAGAATCCAATGAATATAGATTCATACAAGAATAAAAACAATAACAATTTGATATATCCTAGGGAAAAATAAAACCCTATATGAATAACCAAACTACCATTGATTACACAAACTCTAAATGTCTTCACTATTTATCATTTGATACTCTAACCCTCCAAATAATTAATCATCCCTTGAAACCTTCAACTTAAGGAAACAATAGATAAATGCGCACCAAGATACACATAAATTGGTTAATTAAAGTAACTATATAGGTTTTATATGATGATTTTCTATTCCCCGGATCCACATAAAAATCATGTATCTCATTTTAATTTTATGAAAATATTCCAAATGTATGATAATTGAAAGAATGATACAAAACATAATATTCGTAAGAAACATAAATATCTTTTTATAAAAAAGACCATCTTTTTCACAAATAAGGATGTATAAAAATGGATTCAATTTCGTAATATATATATATAGTACAATACACTTCATGCATAAAAGTATTCATCTATGTGAATCTTTCATTAAAATTGTTATTGTCTTGAATAGATATATAATACTTCAATACTACATCATAACAAAACTTCACTACCATTATTTAATCCATCCTTAGATGCATGATTGTACTCCATATCTTGATGATGGATTGGACTCCCTCTTTTATACTATCCTTCCTCCCATCATTTTGGTTCCAAAGTTTCTGGATTACATACCCCTCGCTCAGATTGTATTCATTAACCTTCATCTAAGTTATTGCCATGGATTTGAATATTGTATCTCTCAAGTCATTCTTTAACTCTTTTAGGATTTTATCCTCCTCATTTACTACTTCATGAGAAATCCCAAAAATGACACCTCAGAATTAAGAAAAAGATAATGAAAAAATAGGTTTGTGGATATGAATTTTCTTATACAACTCACTGGATTTCTTTTGACAACCCTTCATCAAAAATTTCTTTTTATTTGGGTACAGTCACATTTGATACTATTTGAACTTCAAAGTTAAGCATACTGGGATGAGAATACTACTATGGTGGGTGACCTCATGAAATCACTCAATTTTCACATTTTTATGAAAAAAAAAGCCAAATACACCTTTTGATTCTTTTCCCCCTTCAACATTTTCAAATTTTAAAGGGTTCCAATCTATCTCTCAAAGATATTCCTACCATGATGAGGAGAGATATCCGAAAATCCTTTTAAATTCATCTTCAGGGTAATTTCTCTTAGAATCTTGGAGAAATGGATGGTTTTCAACCTCTCCCATCCTCCACACACCAATACCACCCCATGTTTGTATCTCCTCTAAGCCCTTCAAAAAAAATAAAAAATTCAGAGGAACATGAAAAAAAGTAAACGTTTGTAAATAAAAGTAAATGATGTGAGTGGTGGTCATATGGATTTAAATGTCCATACTTTCATTTTTTAAATTCAATATATTAGAATTCATAATTAAAAATTCATTTAGTTTATTTTTCAACATTAGTGGAAATAAAGATCGTATATTTGAGTTACATGTGAGGGGAAAGGACTAGTAACATAGGCTAGAGTCGGTGGAGCTCAGTGGGGATGAGTTGATGTTCTCATGGTAGTTCCATGGAACTTTCATATCCTGAGTAGTTACTATTTCAATTTTTTCTTAAGACTCATCTTTCATATATTAATGTTTTTTAAACTACTCTAAGAAGTATTCATCCAAATTGATCACCAGGACTCAGTATGGGATGACTTTTGGTGAAAGTAGTTCAAGAAATATAGGTGAACGTCAAAAAAAGATATGGATGGGTATCAAGTAGAAAATTACAATAATAATTGTTCAGGTGGTATGTCCTCAAGGAACTTTGGAACCACAATGATGGGAGGAAGGGTAGTTTGAAAGAGGCAGTCTAATCCATCATCATGAAATTGAAGAAAATCAAGCATCTAATGACGGATCAAATAAAGGTAGTGGAGGATAGTTGTACTGAATTATTGAAGTATTATATTTCTATTCAATATAGAAACAAATTTCAACTAAGATTCATAGAAATTTGTACTTTTAAGAATGAAGTGTATTATGTTATTGTCATTCAAGTCAAATTAAATGTTTGACTACTCATACAGACAATGTCTTCTGCACATGATTATGTTACCAATACTAAGGAAGAACATGAAATTGATGATGAAATTTTGGAATTACTAGGGGATTAACATCCTATTGATGAAAAAAAATAATTACGTAGCATCATTATGTTGAATAAAATTATCAAGGCAAGAAGTAGGGGTAAAAAATTTGAAGTTGGTTGAAATCAATGTGACCAACCTATTGACCCCAACAAGTAAATTTTCATTAGTTATATATGGGTAAAAATGAATATGAATGTACCAATTGATATTTATTCATGGCACTGTATCCAACCTGTAACAAAGAAAATCATTTTGAAAAATATAATGATAATTTTATGATATACTTTCTCTATTTTAATGAAAAATTATATAATGAAATGTTGATTTAATTTTCATTATTCCTTATGGATTTCATTTATTTTGAAATATTTTAGTATGAAATTTTTCTAAATATCCACTATAAAAAACCATAGATCCTTACATACTCTTATTAAAAAGTTACATATTAGGGATAATGAGGGGAAAGTAAATCCCCAACCACCAGTTAGTTATGAAAACATTATAAAGTAGGAAACATGGACTGCTTTCATCAATCATCATAATGATAAATTATTTCAGGATTAATGTAGTCGATAATATATTATTTAACATTATTTATTTTATCCAACATGAATCAAAAATAATAATTTATAAAATAGGAAAACAATGCTAAAAATAAAGAATGTACATAAAATCCAATGTATCCCTATCGTAAAGCAAGGATGGGGTACACTTCATTAGATAATAAATTTTTAAATATTTTAAATCATGAAAAATATTAATTAATTGATGTGAAACAAAATATGTTTATTTTTTATATGAATATTGATGAATCAAAATCTGAAGTCACTTCCATCCCATTTCAGGTGCTATAGAAGGAGGCTCGTGTAAATAAGGAGGGTTAATTAGTTGATGAACATGAAAAAATAGTAATGGAAACATGTGTAAGTATGGAATAATTTTATTTCATTATGATTTATAACAATAATACATAAAAATATCTATCTATGTTCATATTTTTTATATGTTTTAGAAACAAGAATTAGAAGTGACTGTACTAAAATAAAAGATACTTTCAGTGGCTTTGAAGTGTCATGAACAATATGGCAATTTTAGAGGATTAGGTTTTAGAGTCTCTTGTCAAACATATTTAAAGACTATAAAAACAAATGAACATATATATAATATGGTGATATGATTAAAGACAAAAATATACTCACTATAAGTTATTATTGTTTGGTCTAGTTTGGTAAACCAATGTTTGAGAAATGATCAAAGACAACTGGTGGTGGAAAAAATATCTGCACATGAACAAAATGGTCCCACTATCTTGGATGCGAGTCATTCCCCCCAGCCACATACCTTACCCATTATAATCAATTTTTCATTTCTCTTTATTCAAAATTTGAATCAAACAACTTCAGATAAATTTATATTACTAAAATTATTCAAGTTATAATTGTATGTGATTTGTATCTCTTAATACCCACTCATCGTTGTGTTGGGATGGGTACAGTGTATAATATCTCGAGACACAAGATACACCATTAATAACTCCCAAAATATCACATGAGAGTGAGGATTGAGGTACCACATGAGTTGACTACTAAGTTGCATATTCTGCTTGATGGTATTGAAATTATAATATTCAGTGATGATATTGGATATTTCATAGCATGGCTATCTAATCTTATAAAGATAAATGATATATGTATATATAAAAAATCTAATAAAAAACCTATAACAATTTATGATAAAATGTCTAAAGTGAGGTATGATATTACATATGGATATATCGGTGAGGAAACAAAAGGTTAAATCTTGGAAATCTAGTGAATCAACCAAGAAAACAAAGTGACCTTCAGAGAGTACCTTCTCCCCGCCAGTTCTGAAGCAACATTTATTATCATTAAAGCTTCATGAAGAGACCACATTTAAAGATAAAACTATATATTTAATTTAATATTAACAAGAAATATATATAAATTCGTTGAAAAATAGAATTATTCTTGAGACTCTAAATGATATTTTCATTCCAGAATGTTTGGGTGTCTAAATTTTGAATTCAAGCATAAGGTACATTTTCATAATATTTCTTTCTAAATAGTAAGCTATTATGTTTATTAAAGTTAATAGATATTCATGTTTTCTATGGGAGTTTATATTACAACTACATAATTGGAAGATCATACAAATCATTATTTGGATTCATTAATCCCTATATCATTTCTATAGAAAACGTTAATTTGGATGATGGAGAAATTAAGAAGAAAAAAATGAGTTACTCAAAGACTTTAATAAAAAAGTATCATATTAAAGACTTTTTGATGACAAAAATGAAAAGGTAAACCTATATAATATAATCACATGAAATATATTTTTAATTTTTTGGGTTACTTAATTTTTTTTTTGTTTTTTATGGTGCACTGGATGCTGATCGTAGTCCTCAAAAAACCCCAAATATGTATTTTTTGGATCCAATGCATGGATATCTAAATACACGAACATACATGATGTGTATTGTTAATTTTTAATACACTGAAATAAATATTTTATAGATAAAAATCGAATTATTTTTTTCATCATGTTTTTTAACAAGAATTTTGTTACGATAGGGTGGTCTCTAAATAAAATCAAGATCATGGAATGAAGTTGGATTCTAAAGAGATAAAGCCTGTGGATTACTAAAACTGGAATAAAATTAATTTATATATAGAAATATTTAATTATCAAAACATTTTATAATAACTTACCTATTTTCTCCATATTTCTATAGGGTCTAAAACAAGATAATGACATCGATTGTGGATATTTTGTTTGAAAACTTATGAGAGAGATCATAAAGCATGAAAAGACTAGAATCCCCCAATGGGTAATTTCTGATGGTAATTACAATTTCATTAAATATATATCATAAACATTTTTTGTCTATATTTTCTTGGTACTATCAAGATATGCAATAACCTAGATACTCAAGAGAAGAAATAAATTTATTTAGAGATAAGTGGGTAGTGTGCATTTTTTTTAAAATGTATGCGGACGAAAAATTTAAGAGGATACCTTCTATGGTTGTGATATAGTATGAGTTATGAACATATAAATGTGTTTTGGGTGTGAATAATTACTATTAGAATTTTTATATATTATTTTACCTCTTTCTCATGAAGAATTATAGTGGAGGAAATCAATTTTTTCACAGCACTGACCTACAAACAATAAAATTTTTGGGCAATGGAAGAAGTGGAGATGGAGGAAAACGCAGAGGCTGAGTCAGAGTCAGAGACCAATGTTCTTGAGGAGGAAAATTTGGAGACCTAATATGAGACTAATCTGAATGATGAGATGAAGGGACAGATTGAAAATAAAATTTTTTTTGGGTGATTAATTAGAATTAGGATCATACCAAGATTGTGTTTGAGAACTATTGTAAAATATTTCTCATAACTCTTTTCATTTTAGATAATATTATTTGTTTCAATTTTTTTAGGGGAATTATTGAAATAATTTACTCCACTACTTGTTTAAATGATTTTATACAGGGTATAAATCCACCTCTATGATCTTTTTGTGTTGGAAGCTTCAATTTATCCACTAGTTTTGTTGAAGAAACATTTGTAAAAATCTCAATCATTAAAAAAGTATATAATACTAATTTAATGTTTGAATAAATATGTGTGTAATCAACTACTAAGTTTAGTAGGTGTGTGAGAGAACTATTGGAGGAAAACTTATAGTTGGTGTCAAAGTGTCAATTATCAATTTAAAATTGACACTTTAATTCAAAAAATCAACACACACACAAAACTGATAAGACATGCTCAGATTATCTTAATAATTTAGGAAAATGATTTATAATTCATTTATGTTGTGTATGAATTAGTCTCATGTACCAAAAACACATGATGTGACCTATATGACTCAATGTGTGTGTTTCTATTTTAAAATGACATTTTAGTAAAAAACACAAGTGGAAAAATCAAAACTGAGGATAAGAATTTTGGATGTTTTGATAATTTATGATAATGATCCATAATTTATTTAGGAAATGTGGGAATCATTTAAACCTCGATATGAGATATGGAGCGACTAGTGTGACTCTTGGTGTGTATTTTGTTTCAAAAAAATACATTAATTTTTATGAAAAAAAAAAACTGACATACTCAAAACTAAGAAAGCACATTCATATTTTTTAGTATTTTATGAAAATGATCCATAATTCATTTTTGACTTGTATGAATCAGATATACCTCAATCTGATACACGATGTTCCTAGTATGACTCAAAGTGTTCGTTATCACTTTAAAATTGACATTTTAATAGAAAAATGTGTCACTCGCTGAAAATTGAGTAAATGTACTTGTATAGTCTTGATAATTAAAGAAAAAATTAATACTTAATCTGTGACATGTAGGAATCAAATTCTTGTTTTTCTCACATGTGATTCAACCTATAAAACTAAAAGTGCATGTTTTCATTTTAAAATGACATTTTAGTAAAAACAATTACATACTAAAAACTAAGTAAATGCATTAACTTTTTTGATAAATCAGTAAAATGTTTAATAAGCCATTTGAGATGTTTTGGAATCATTTTTACCTTAATTAGATGCACAGTGTGATCTTTATAACTCTATGTGCATCTTTTAATTCCAAAATAACAACAATTTATGTGAAAAAAAAGAGATACTCAAAACTGAGAAAGTAAATTTTTATTATTTTTTAACATTAGGGAAAATATCCATATGTAATTTTTGACTTGTAGGAATAAATTTTTACCTCAATATGATACATGATGTTCCTGGTATGACTCAAAGTGTTCATTATTATTTTAAAATTTACATTTTAATACGAAAATGTTCCAATCACTAAAAAATGATTAAACATGATTAGATTGTCTTAATAATTTAGGAAAATGATTCTTAATTAATTTGTGACTTGTATGAATCAGTATCATGTCAATACCACAGATGATTCATCCCATATTTCTCAAAGTGACAATTTCCAATTTAAAATGAAATTTTAGTAAAAAACAAAAGTGGTGTACTCAAAACTGAGGAAACACATTCATATAATTTTTTTACTTTAGAATATGATGCATAAGTCATTTGGGAAATATATAAATTAGCTATATCTCAATCTGAAACCCGGTGTGACCAGTATGACTAGATGTGTGACTTATTATTTAACATTGAAATTAATTTGAGAAAAAAACAGTTAACATACTCAAAACCTAGAAAAAAATAATATTTTTTTGGTACACTAGGAAATTATTCCATTAGTCATTTTTAATGTGTATGAAATAGTGGCACCTCAATCCGACTCATGATGTGACCATAATGATGCAAATTATCCGTTATCAGTTTAAAATTTGTATTTTAATACAAAAAAGTTTCACTCATAGAAAACAAAGAAAACTCACTCAGATTATATTAATTATTTAGGAAAAAGATTCATAATTCATATTTGATATATATTAATTAGTCTCATGTCAAAACCACACTTGATAAAACTTGTATAACTCAATGTGCACATTTATAGTTTAAAATTGTATTTTAGGAAAAAACACATTTGGCATAATCAAAACCAAGAAAATGAATTTGGAGTGTTTAAATAAATTTCTAAAATGATCCATAAGTCATTTGGGATGTGTAGGAATCATCCAATCCTTAATCTGATGTATGTTGTGATTGGTATGACTCCAAGTGTGTCATTTTTTTTAAAATTGACAATGGTTTTAATAAAAAACAACTGACATACTCAAAACTGAGAAAACGCATTTGGATTGTTTTTTTACATTAGTAAATTAATCCATAAGTCATTTATGATGTGTAAGAATCACATCCACCTCTATCGAACTCACAGTGTGACTGGTTTGACTCAAAGTGCACCTTTTTATTCAAAATTGACATTAATTTTAGTAAAAAACAAATAAAATACTCTATAATAGTGTTTTTTCTATTATTTGTGATTAATATATTATTTAATTCTAATTCTATATTTGTATCCGATTTTTCTAAATTTTTCTACTGTTTCTCGTATTTTTTGGTGATGTAGTGTGTTGTTACAGCAAACTTCTTTCCCTATTTCAACTGTTACTGTGTGATGTACCATCACACTAGAGTATTGCCCTTTACAAGTAATACTAAATGAAATAATAAAGAGTATCTTTATCAGCATAAAATAAATGTATAGAAAAATGGATTCTTCCAAAAGAATTGATAAAATCTTTGGTCTTTTAACCGTGGTGTGGTAGTCAGCACCTTTTTCACACTAGTAAAAGCCTATTCAAATGATGTTAAAGGCATCTTTTTTGGTAGTGTAGAGTTTATATAACTCTTAATAAAACACCATATGGTCATTTTATCATTATATATTTTCTAAATATATGGATCATCCCAAATATAAAACCTTTATTCATATTTGTGCCTAATAATTTTCTGTGGGTTCAAGTGATATGGAACTTGATAATTTACAAGGAAGTTTAATCATTCTAGTATACCAAGGAACCTATCCTTCTTCTTAATATAGCTTCTCCCCAAAAATGGAATAATTAAATGGTTTATTTTATATAATATATACATTTTTTAAATAGGTAATCATTCTTAGATGATTTCCAACATGAATATCACCTCTCATCATGTCTTTTATTTTTAAATCAAACTCCTATAGTGGCATCATTAATATAACCATCATTGGATTAACTTTTAATTTCTTTATTAGGTATATAAGGGATATGTTATCTTAAAAATTAGTAATCTTAATTCAAAAATATAGGATATAGATATATCTAAATAAAAAAAATAGCAAAAATTAATTTTCAATTGTTATGTAATGGTTCCCGAGAGTGTCTAATGTTATTGAGTCATATGAAATGACTAGAGGTATTTCTTAAAATCCCTGAGACAATACTTCTCAAACAGTATGGTTGGATGCATGACAAAGCTTCTCAAATTGGTGTTCCCTATTCTATGGATTCATCACTGGTGGTGTGCTCAACTTATTATACAGGTTATCAATGACTATCTTTAAAATATAATTAAAAATAAATTTAGCTTCTTTAAAATGTTTCCTAGATAGTATAATAGTATCCTTACTAAAATATTTTATGTTCATCTTATAAAATCCAACATGCCCTAAAAATTATCTAACAATATTCATATAAGTTTGTTAATAAAATTCATTTACCACATCAATTTCAGACTTATCAATGTCAATTCACATTTTTGAAATTTCAATTCTTGTTATTATTACTCATTCTACCATGAAATAAGACATTTAAAAATTCATAATGTGGTTCTTCTTGTACATGTCTTCAAAAATTTGCTTATATTTTTTTAAAAGTGATTAAATGAGTTTCTAAACACAGTAAATCATCTACAAAAAAATTCCAATAAGTATTCAATATGATCAAATATTAGGCTTACCATAAATCTTCTTAATTTACAGAGTGCATCGCATAAGAAAAATAGCATCTTTCGGTAAGAAAATGTTCTATTGGGACATGTAAATGTTGCCCTTTTTTAGTTCTTATGAGAAATGGGAACCTGAAAGTATCCTGAAAACCCATCTAGGAAGTAAAAATGAGACCACCTTAATAGTATTTTTAATATTTGGTCAGTAAAGAGAATGGGAAAATGATATTTCTTTGTGAGTTGGTTCAAATTTTTATAATATATACACACTATAAAACTATTCCTGATTCTAAATGGTATCAATTCTTTTAGATCATTTTTTATCATAGTAAATATAATTTTATTAGGAACCATATAAAAGGGATTAACCCATTGTGAGTTATAGATATGGTAAATATTTATTAATTATAAATATTTTCTATTTATTTATTTACTACCTTTATTATTCTTATATTGAGCCTTTACAAGGTTTAAAAAACCATTAAATTTTCTTTAAGAAACATTCTATTCATATAGATTCTGGGGCTTATCCTAAGTATATCTCTTAAACTCTATCATATATCTTGTACATTTTTCTTTATCATATTTACCAATATTTCTTCTCAATCAAGAGATAAATTTATATAAACTAAATCAGGACCTCAAATATGGTTTTTATCTCTTTATTAAAGTGATTCAATTACATAAATACCCCCAATCAATTGAAACTAATTGAACTTATTATGCTCAATGGGAAGACCTCTACCAAGGAAATTTAAAAAAAAAATATTTTATATTCATCAGTTAATAAAAAAAATTTAAAAAAATATTAGAAAGTGAAAACAATAATGAAATATTCGTATATCAATCAACTAAATATGTTCCCCAGTAATGCAAAACAATAGAGTTTACAATGAAATGCAGAAACTCAAAAGGGAAATGCATTGGGATCTACACTTCCCACCTCCAATTGGAGTTCATCTCTACATGAATAAATTATCTTTATTATAAATCGTATTACCAATAATAACCTTTTAACAACAATCCACTCCATCTTCCTCACTATATTTTTAAATGAAGCGGAAATGAAAATATATAGTGAAGAGTGGTGGAAAATATGTTTTTTTATTTTAAAATCAAATTTTAAAAAATTTATGACAAGTTGGAGTTGAAATATTTAAAAAAATCAAAGTTTTTTTATGATTATTATGTATACACCTTGAAAATTTGAGATAAATTGTACTTGTGATGAAAAGATACTCTTGAATTTCTAAAAATACTAATTTTTGGTTGATGTGTATCATTATCTTCCTCCATTTTTACATTCCCATTTACCATGATAATAAAATAATTTCAAATTAATATTATATATAGATATTTATATAATAATTATATTTCATCCTTTATTAGAATCATGTAATTTGGATACATGTAGCTTATGTTAGGTTTCCATTAATGAAGGTTTTTCATTTATGTATTAAAAAATATTTCCAGAGTTTGGTGATTTATTTAGGCCTCATATATGTAAATTCAAATTTTTGTCCAGTTAGAAGAAATGAATCACGTGAGTCAAGGGATACTAAAAAAATAATTTTGATATTTCTATGAGTATTTAAAATTTATGTCCAAATAACCAATGTGATAAAAAATAATAAAACTCCCAAATCAGTGAATTTAAAAAATTTACAACAAAAATCATCAAAATTATAAAATTGATGAAATTTAACTTCAAATGAAAAAATTTTATGGACAAAATTAAATAAATTAAAAACATAAGGAAAGTATTGAAAGTATAAACTCTATTAATTACCACACATTTAGCCCTTGGGCTCCTGGAAAATTGTGAACTTAAAATAAATTGCCATTGAAAATTTCATGAAACATGTTAATGAAACTAAAAAATATTAAAATGAAGACACACAACTTATCATGACTCTTAAATAGATTAAATTCAAAAAAAACATTATGTACATCCATTCGATACCAATTTATTTCATTTTTCCATGAAAAATGATGCCTACATCACTTATTTTTTTCTCATCACAAGATTTTGATTTGGAACAAAGTTTTCCTCATCCAAATAAATTCAAAGGCTACCATAAAATTTATAAATTCCTAAATCTCCACCTAATTAAGATAATGAATTTTATTCATAATGAGGAATTGGAAAGTGTTTTTAGAGGTCTGAAGGTTGGTGTATTTTAAATTTTATAAAAATTGAGGCCAAAAGAGATGGATTTTCTATTTGTTGAAATAGGATTCTGTGAATTTAGTTTCCACTCAAGAGTGTTATTATCCTATTTATAATTGGTATAAAAATAATTCAATATGACATAAATATTTCTTTCATGTGAAACCCACACCTTTTCTAATCAAACAACAATGGAATAATATTTTGTTTCCAAAATTTTAGAATTATTTTTTTAAGTTCCATAAATGCATAATTGTTTTTCTTAGAAATTCCAAAAAGGTATAGATTTATTATCCTTAAAACCCACTTAAAAGCATATATTTTCCATATCAATAATTTTTTCTCCAGTATTTCATTTTTCTCTACCATAAGTAACCAAACATGATGTACCAATTCACAAATAATCTATCCCACACATAATCTTAACTAAAATCATGAAATATACTTCAAGAATAAGATGTATAAGGAAATTGTTTTATAATTAGGCTATATAACATGTATTTAATGGATACTAAGGGATTACAAATATAAAATGTAAGATATAATCTTAATAAAGAGAGTTAAATTTTTTTAAAGGTGCATTCAATCAAAAACAAATTTCCTCCCTCATTTTGAACCCAATTTCTTTAAATGTCATAGGTTTTGATAGAAACATGGAAAGTTCGAGTTAAAATAAAAATTTTTTAGTTTACTCATGAATTTGGGATATTTTCAAGAAGATTTGAAAATGTTTTAGTTTACTCATAATAAAGTGGATTTAAACTTTGGGTAGCATTCATGGAATGGAATTCAGATGTCGATTATCATCTCATAAATTTCCACAATTTGTATCTATAGCAAAACACATTTTAGAATTCATTTAAGTTTTGTTCCATGAATCATGTTGATTATTTTCAATGAAATAAAATTAATTCACAAAGGTAATTACATTTAATCTCACAAGTTTCTTTGAAAAATAACATTTTAAATATAACACAAAAAACAAAAGAAAAACTAGAAAAATAAATTTGAAAACAAATAAAAAAATTCATAATCCACTATGGATGACCCACCCCAAACTTAATTTGTAAAATGTCCTCATTTTAAATTTTTTATATGAGAAAATAAAATCATGAAGATATGATGTGATGAAAACAAGTGGGAAGGAAAGAAACATCCTAGTTTTTTTAGTAGTACCATCCTTGAGCTATCCATCTAAAAAATCAACTTCTAAACCTATATGAAATAAAAAAGGCTAAAAATTTAGATTAAAATAAAATAAATAAATATAAATATAAATATAATGGAAAAGGGCCTTCGTTTAAACCCCCGAAGTGGGTTCTAGGATTAAATTACCCCAAGTCAGACTGTTCCAGTTAATCATCCACAATCCTAAGGTGGGCACGGTTTCTTCCCCATGAACCAAAAAAATGAAATTTCCCCAATTTTATTCATCCTACAAAACTTTTAAAATATGTAAATTAATTTTTTATTCATGTATTATTTTATGAGTTTATTGTTCTAACTATATAATAGGGGAGGTAAAATATAAGGGATACTTTCAAAAATATTGTCCTCACAAACGACCTCCATTGGTTGTGGAAATTTAATTATAGGTTGTGGTTTATATTTAATTTATTTTTGAAACATGATTTACTCTTTTAAAAACAAATTGAAACCACCATATTCATGTAAAATAATGTACACATCAATTATTAAAACCATTATTTCTTTATTTTCATCATTCACATCCTCTTCATCAGAAAACGTAGTCCACTCAAAAGTAATAGAAATATAATATAGATAGGTATAAATATTTATCATTTTATTAAAAAATAATCATACCATTATTGATCAAAATTGGAGATTATCCTTGTTTTTTCTTGGGTTCCGTCATTTTTTGTAAGTGTAAAATGGTTTTATTGAATGTATGCAGTAGCTAATCTTCCTCCAAATGCTCTTCAAAACTGAATGGCATGAGTGTTTATTCAACTATGCCCAATTATTGATACAACTATTCTAAATTTTCAATTTCAAAAAGTGGTGATTCACAGAGAATTTCATTTTCAACTAAGTTATCACAAACATTTTCTAGATATTTTGATTTCTTAAAGACACATTTATTGGTAAATCATTGATAATTTCTTTATATTAATTTAAAAAATGATATTACAAATCATTTTCAACACAACCAAAATAATTTATCAAAAATAAAACATGGAGAGGATAAAATTTTATTTTTATTTATATTTTTTTTGAACTTTTAATTATATTAATTATTTTAAATATGTGGTATGAATTTCAATTTTTTCATTACTTATTGAATCGTAACAACATAATTTTGTATCATCAAATCAATTTTTTTTGAATGTGAAAGAATTTTAGAAGATTGTGAAATAATTTTTTTAGGATCATGATAAAATTTTGTTGTAATTAATATTTAAAGAATTATATATTACTAGAATCCTAAATTTTTTTATAATAAGGACAATAAGGTGAGTAGTCAATATGAAAATGCTTTTTTAAAGATCGTAAATTAGCTAAAATCGTATAAATTCATAAAGAAATAATAAAAAGATAAGAAATATCCCCAATTATGGATCCATTTGATGTGAGGGTTTTTAAAAAAAACACCAATCATTAATTTCACCTTTAAAATATAGCACATTTGTGGCGATGGGGTTTTCTCATGAGGATCTTGTGGGATAAGTTATCAAAATGTCACTTTGTTTAATTTTTTTGTTAAATTTAAACAATAAGTGAGGATTTGAAATTATTTAAACAAATTTAAATAAAAATCAAATATAATAAATATAAAATAATGTTAGATATTATAAATTAGTAGCAAGTTGTATTGAAAACGACAAGAAAAAGAAATCAGCAATGTACAAGCTTCGACCACTCAGACACTACCATTATCCTTATCTATAAATGTTTTCCAATAAAATTATTTAATTTATATCTCAAGACACCAAATTATACACCAAAGTTTTTTATAAACCATATCAAGACATAAAGTATTGGTTTTTATCCCCTTATAAAAGTGATTTGATTTTCCAAATACCTCTGAGCAGACAAAACTAGTTGAACTTATTGTGTATAATAGGGAGACCACACATAAATAAATTTAGACAAATAAACTATTATTTTATAGTTATAAATTGATAAAAATATATAATTAAAAATAAGAAATTAACAAAAATTCCTCCTTCAAATAAGTAAAAAGTATAGGATTATTTAAAATAATAGTGTTTACAATAAAATCAACAAACTAAAATGGGAAATTAATTCAGATCTTCACTACCAACCTCTAATTGTATTTCACCCCAACGTGGCAAGATTATATTCATTAGAGATCCTATTATCCATTATATCCTATCTATAATAACCCACCACCTATTGTTCATTATCTTTTTAAATGAAGTGGAGAAGAAAATATGTAGTGAAGAGGGGTGGAAAATATATTTTTTATATTTATATCCACTAAAATTATTATTAATTTCTTCCAAGTTGTAGATAAAATATTGAAAAAATTCCATCTTTAATTCTTTTCAATTTAATCATAACTCTTCACCCGTAATATTCTAGAACTGTTAGATATATAGTAAAAATTATATTTCATAATTACTGAAATTTGTTTCTTTAGTGTAAGTGTTTGTTCATCTTTCTCTAAATACATTTATCAATTGACCATCATAATGAATGAATTTGATTGGAATATTTAATGTAAATATGATACTCAAAATTATCATTCACTTCAGATTGGAATCATTTAATTGGGAAACTTGTATCTTGATTTGGGTCCCTAATAATAAAGGTATGTTAATTCTATAGGAAAAATATTTCAAAAATTGAGTGATTTATTTAGGCCTCATGTAGGTCGATTCATAACTTGGACTAGTTGGATGAAATTAATTCCAAGAGCCCATATATCCTAAGAAAACAATTTCAAAAATTATATTAGTATTTAAAATTATACTCTTAAAAACCAAAGTGATAAGAAACGGTTAAAATGATATAATTCTGGTATTTTCATAATTTAACTCAAAACACATCAAAATTACAAATATGATACAATCTGACATAGAATGAAAAATTAGTTTGGTTTAAATGATTGAAATAATTATAAAAAAGTATTGAAAATATTAGCTATATCAGTATCTTTTTTATTAAATCATTCTAGAGGGAAATGGAAGTGCAAGGTATTTCTTTTCCCTATAATATCTTTGAAAGGGTGTCACTAATATATTATTATTCCTTTTATATTATTCTTCCTATATATTTTCTTATTCCTCCCTAGACTTTTAGGGTCCTTTATAGATTCCTCATCTTTATTATCCTTAGTACTTGTCCCATTTATTGGAATTTGGTGTGGAAATTGGGTGACTTTATTTTCCAATCCTAGTTGTAATAAAGCTCGCATTCCCATTAGATTTTGGTATAGGTTTCGATGGATGATTCAATGGACTATTATATAGTACAAAATAAAAAACCCATATAATTATCCAATTCCATCAAATCATTTCCCTACTCTTGAACCTATGATTATTATAATTCTTTCATAAGATTTTTTGATAAAGTTGAGGGATTATCAAAATGATTCTTTTCTTAAAAAGGTGTTGGTAGGTAATATTTTTTGTATTAATCTTGATTTTGAGGTTTTTAGAATGGTGTTGGATGTTGATATTGGTTTTGATATCGTAATTTGTTCTAATTTTGTTGATTTCCATATCAAAATTGGACTTGGGAGGAATTTATTCATCCTTGAGTGGGTGGTTGAAGAATCATTTTTTAATAGGTTGCAACAAAATTCTCAGTTCCCTTCACCTCAGCACATTGGTTAGTTATTGATTAGGTTGTGAACACAAACCACATACCCTTTATTGTTATTATTTTCCACTTGACTATTTCAGATCCCTTTAAATAACCAAGGGGGTGTGTTCTTAAATATTGTATTAAAGTAAGGTAGATTTAGAATATATTACCTCATGTAGTCCTCTAGTACCATTACATTTTATATATTTTTTAATTATGTGTTATATTTTTAATAGGTAATTTGTTCAACATAAGTGAATTTTTGATGATATATCCTCATAAGAATAAATTAATCAGGTTCCTATAACAATCAAGAAGTCCTTAATAGAGAAATAATGGGAAATGATTCACGTCTATAGCTTGGGGAGGGAAAGGGAACATAAATTCTCAATCCTCTCCCAAAACTAAAAGCCTTCCCTAATGTTTTAATGATAGTATAGATCTCCTTTTTTATTATTGTACTTCTTGAATTGAGGAAAAATCTCTAGAGAAAAAATCTATTAAGGTAACTCCATTCATTTAGTTATCCTAGTTTAAAATAGTATAATCACTTTTTTGTTTCTCCTTGTAGTGAGAATTTAAAATCGATCCACATAACATGTCTCTCTACCAATCCTATGGGATTCAGTGTGAATCATACCAATGTGAAATCCTTGATATGTTTATTAGGGTATTCATTTGTAAACCCATTGAATATAGGAATCAAATATATTAGATTAGTCTTTAATTCAAAATAAGTTTTTATTATAGGTATAGTAATTTTACTGTTTTTTATGAATTGGGGTGTAGAGAGATCTCTTAAACATAGTTACGATTTCAAGGTATCAGTATCTATTCACAGTGAAAATTCTATGTTTCAATGGAATATGGAAATATAATATCTTCAAAGTCATTTTATAAATTCAAATTCCAATATTTTTTCTCTATAGATCACTCAATTTCAATTTAATTTGAAAAATTTTATCAATTATATAATGGGACATACAATTAAAAAGGGTATATTTTTTTCAATACATTCCCATAAATAGATATAAGTTTTGACACAAGTTCCATGGGTATGAAAAATATATTTAAACTCTAGGTTGTTAGATATAGTATAGTAGAAACCATCAGTTGTCTCTAGGGAGAGATGTAAAAATTAAATTGTCATTGTTAGTTATAAAATGGGGTTTTTTGGTTCATTTATTATTTGGGAGAAGTTGAAATTATTTAAAACAAGTTTATTAAAATCAAGATAATTTAAGGTGATGGGTTGAGGGTTGGATTTCAAATTTTGATGTTATCATAGTTTTAAAAATAGTTCACTCTTATTCTTATTAATTTTGAGGTGAATAAATACACACTCATTTCATAATCACACTAGGAAAGAGAATATGGTGAATAATAATCAAATATTAATCACTGAAAATACCCAATAGTGAACTATCCCTAAACTCCTCAAGAAATATCTAATCATATTTTCATGTTCCTTACAAATTCACTACCATCACACATGTT
Source organism: Viscum album (assembly GCA_963277665.1). NCBI lineage: Eukaryota > Viridiplantae > Streptophyta > Magnoliopsida > Santalales > Viscaceae > Viscum > Viscum album. The sequence continues at coordinate 869,580,824 of OY728161.1, read as the reverse complement.
CTGAAAATCTCAAAAAATTCACCACTATTCCTAGAATATTCCATCATATATAAAATAAACAAATTAAAGGGAGTAATTTTATTCATCATCCATGTTAGAAAAAAATAAGTTAAATTATTTAAAAAACCCACATTTAAATTAATAATATTCCACTAACTAATAAAATCAATAAAAAGATAAAAAAATATAATAATTAAAGCGAAAAAACGTATCTCTTTCCCTTCCCCAATATCTGGGTATTTTTTTACCCCTCAATTAAAGGAGTAAGAGTAGTGATATGGTAAGAAGGGAAAATTATAGAAGAGAATAGAATAAACCTATTATGAATACAATTGCACACAAAATAAACTCTCTTATTCTCTTTGAATTCTATTATCTTTGTATATTCCTTCTCCATTACTATATTATTGATTTTACTTATAAATATTCTTCGCCTTTTAATTTTAATGTATTTACCATGATTTATGGATCCCAACACCTTGAATTATTTTCTCTCAATCTTTGGTTAATAGTAGGACTCCAAGATTTCTTCTTTCCTATTCCAAAACAAAATCCCCAAAGTTCTCCCATTAATCTATGTGTTGAGATTTTTCTAAAACAGATTTAAATTCCAAAAAGTATCATGAATCATTCCACCGAATGATAGAAATATTTATGGTGTGAAGCAAAAAAAGTTCTAATTTTTGCGGAGGGAAATATCAAACATATGCTCTCGGTGATTTCCAAATATATTACGTATTACCAAAAATAATATATATCATCCCATGGAACATAAAAATATATTACATATTCTTTACATTTAAATATAAAATATATTATGAATCATACTCGAATTTAAAAATATCTAAAGTAATTTCATGTTTATGTTACATATCAGTGATCTTGGGAAAATATCTTATGCATCTCCAGAATTATCTCATGAACGGATCTCCTCTAAATTTTATAAAATGGAAAATATTATATGTATTACCCATTATGTATCAAAAATATTATATTTCATCTTCATCAGTGATAAAATAATTTGTATGAAGCTACATCTTCAAAATATGCTATGTATGAACCATGTGGTGTGAGAAAACCTTATACATATGTATCCTTTGTCAATGTTCTTCATAGCTACCTCCAAAATAATATGATTGAAGGCTTTTTTAAAAATTATCAAGTAGATTATTCGCTAATTACTATTTAACTAAAAAAGGGGATAGATTTAAATTATTTAACTTTCTCGTGATTTTCCAAATAAATAAAAACAATTAATATTCAATAATTAATCTATTTTTACCATAAATTCCAAAATATTCATAAAACCTCAAAATATGAGAATTTACTTTAAATTCAATAACTGAATTAGATTCATTCACTAGTTGAAAAATAAAATTATGAAAATATGATCTCTATCAGTATATAATAATAACTTAATTCCAATGAGGGACCTTAAAAATCTATATAAAATAACTCAATTCTTGGGACGTCTGGGTCAATTTTATCAAAAAAACATCTCAATTCAATTATCACATTAGCTTTAATTTACATAAATACTTTAAATAATTTTCTATCAGAACATGACATGAATATAATCTTTCTTGATTGTTGGGAGATTCACACAACCCATAAATACCCTATAAAGAAAGATCTAGTTATTTTATTTTTAGTTATTTCTATCAATATCATGTGAAAGGTATTTTATAGATATAGATAGATAGATAAAAATTATTTTTTTATTTATTTTCTTCAGTATAATATGAATGGAAAATATCATGGATTTATAGGTTTTGGTTGACGTTTTTCAGTGGGTTCTATTCATGTTATCTCTACTAAAACACAACAGTTGTATCAGATCCAATTATATTTTTTCTGGGTTGAATTATTAAATGAATAGAAAATTAAAAATGATAATTCCAGAAAAAATGGAATATAAAAATTAAAAATAATCATGGTTCGAATATTTTTCCAAGACAATTATGTAGTTTTCTGATAAAATAGACAGGGTTATTATAAAATTAATGAGACCACATAAATTTGTTTATAAACTATTCGTATATAAGTTTCAAAAAAATTGATTATTTTAGGAATTATTGCTCTATGTTGTGGTATAATGTTAAAGTGGTAATGGTGTATAAGAAAAAAAATTAAACCACTATATAATAATTTTATAATATCTAGAGTGGTTCTTTATAATGTTCTTCCCAAAAATATATTGGATAAGACAAAGAAAACTCTAAAAATTTCATGTTTATAGTGTGATCTTTGAACCAAAATGAAAAGTTGTATAGAATGGATCCTTTAGGCTGTGAACTTAGTTTTTTGGAAAATTAAACCATGACTTAGTGTCAAGACATGGTATTTATAATTTTAAATAAAAATAGTTTCTCTTAAAATTCTCATATACCATCACTGGCACAATATTAAAGGGTCTACTCCAAATCTGATGGGAGATTTAAACCATATCAAAATATTTTTTTATAGATGGTGTCTTTGTATAAATTATATTTACAAGGTAAATAGTTAATAAAGTGTTTAAATATTATTAAACAAGGTTAAGAATAAATGTTATTTTATTAATTTATTAATTTTTAATAAATGAGATTATAAAATGTATATATTGAAATTTCTTATTTGGAAAATTATTTAAAACATTCCAAAAGAAGTTCTGCGTGATTTTATTAATGGTTTAAATAAAATAAAATGTGTGATATTTAGTTTTTCTAAAAGTGTTTACATAAATAAAAAAACATTTATATTCCTTCAAGGACTATTTTTATATTATTTACTTAATATTCCCTCTTTTTAACTAGGTTTATATGGAACCCTTAAGTGGCTCAAAATCATGCAAATTCATGTCCTAATTTCCTAGAGGAAAAAATTCCAAAAATTATAGTAGGTAAATCATTCTATATTATTTTCCACTTTCCTGAATACCTAATATCTTTTTGCATCATGAAATCTCCAACCCATACTAAGTGACATGGGCCCTGAATGTGATCTAAAATCTATTTGATACTACCAGTGACTGATTTAAAAAATGATCATCCTACATCTAGCTTCACTAGTGACCACCATGTCACTATTTTATCCAATTGACAAATTCTGCCCCAAACATCCCAAAAGTCCCATTTGGTGATATCCAAGAGACCCTATAGCCTGAAGTACCTTTGATAGTCTGGAGAACCTATGGATAAAGGCCTAATTTTGGGTCCTAAAATCCCATTAAAGATGGATAATACCATTTCTATAGTACCCCTTTACCATATCAGATTCATTTCCCTACAATTCTACAATATTGATATACTTCCACAATGATTTTCCCCTATCCAAATTTTTAATTGTGTTTCACATAGGATTACCGGGTGACTTTAACACTCAGGTAATCCCCCAACTATATGAAATGTTTATAATATTATAAATTTTTTTAATAAATATCACATATTTTGAAATATGAATGATCTCATTTTAAGTACCATGAAAACTAATAATATGAAAGAGTTTATATTATAATAAGTATTAAATGATCATGTTTATTTATTTTACATAATTTCTATATGTGAATGGCTAAATTATAATGTTTTTTAACTATTTTTTTATGAAAAGATCATAAACATTATCTAACGCCTTCATTTATGAATTATTTGTTTATTTATTATTATTCCCTATTATGTTAATATAAATAATTTTTTTATCATGAATGATGCATGATGTATTATAAAATTGTTTAAATTACTTCTTCGAATTATCATAATTTCATTTAATGTGATACATTATTTGTATAATAACTGATTTATCATTTTTCTATCTTTAATTTGGATTGTTCATGAGTTATAAGACTGACTTATGAAGCTGATTATATTCTATACCAATTAGGTGTTAGAATTTTGATGAGACTCAATTCTTTCTTTAGTAAAGAACTATGAGTAGAGTGGCCTTATATTGGACTGCTCACTAGCTTGAGGGCTTAGGCTATATCTAGAAAAGTGAGGTTTGGTGGTCTATCATAGCATTATTACTCTTCTAGGTATTTTTTTATTTCCAATTACACTAAGAATTTTCATAAAAGGGTTTCATTTACCATATTCATATGATGTATTTTTATATTATAAATATAGTAAGATTTTAATTTGTGTTTATATCACAATCTAGGAGTTGTGTCAAGAGTTTTACATCAATATTGTTTTAATAAATTGATTTGGTGGTTATAATAAGATTAAAAAAATCATTAGAATCATCAAACCTTGTAAAGGGAATACATGAGATAATATAGTGAGATATTTAAACCCGCTATGAAACAGTAAGTATTATATTTATTCTAAAGTGACATTTTTTGTAACACCCACACTCCATCAACCCATAGTTGATAGTTATTCTATATAACAGTCACAAAATAAAAGGGATTTCATCTCAAAGTATATTATAGTTTAGTAGTATTTGGAGATTATATACATACATTATTCTCATATTATATCGAAAAATTATAAAATAAAAATTCTAGGAATAACTTTTATAATTTATTTTGGTAAATCATTCAAATAATTTATATTTATTTTCTTCATATCCTAATGAAAGGAAAAAAATAATAAAGTGTGGCCATATATGCTCAGTAATGGAAAGAGTACAACAGTAGCTAATATAGGGTAAATAAATCATGAATAATATGGTAGAGATAAACAATAATCAAATTTTTTATATAAATAATATCTCAAAAAATAGGACTAAATACATGGATGAAATAAAAACATAAATAATCACATAAAGAAAAAAATCAAGTTTTATAATGATATAATGTGTAATTTCAGACATCAAAATCTTTCACCAAGGCCTTATACCATGATGATATATATAAATCGGTAAGGTGTATGGAAAATACCCAAATTATTTTGTCTCATGAGACCTACCAATGAATATATGGGAAATAATAGGCCCTTATTTTTACATACTTATTCCAATTCCTTAATCATATAAAGTAAATAAATAAAAATTCAATACAATAGAAATATAAACATTCAAATTGAAAAACTAGTATATGAAATTTTATTATTTTCCCAGGTTAATAAATAGAACAACAAGATCATAAGGAAAATATTTTAATATATTGTATAGTGTCATTATATTTTATCTACATTAAATAATAATATTTATCAATGGATTTCTTTATAGATTAAAATATTTTTAAGAGATCATTGGAACTTTTCTAGTAGAAAATAACCTTTACATTTTAAAATCACTTATTTAAAATCTAAAAACTTTAAGAATGTTAGGAAAAATTATTTATGAGGAACCATGTAAACTTTTTGAGTCAGATTAAAGGTAAATAATATTCATAACAATGAGAAAATTCTATTGTGAGGTAAGAGTTAAAACAAATATTTTTTTTCATACCATCGATAAAAGGTTATTCATTTTAGAAAATACATGAATATTACAATTTAAAAAATTATAAAAATTCAAAAATAGTTAAAAATTACTTTAATAAATCATTATATAATATTATAAACATTATTTAAAAAAAATAAAATATAAACTTGGAAGAAAAATATTCCCAATCAGAAAGAAAAAAATAATTAGTTTTTATTAAAAACATTATTTCAGGCTATTGATTACCTCGAGAGTGGAAGATAAAATAAAACATGTAATTCAATGAAATTAATACATGATAAAAAATATGTGTTTTTTAAGATAAAAATTTCAGATAATTCCCCCATCCAATACTGAAACATAAACAATCTTGAATAAGGATGAGATTGTGAAATAAACCCATACCTCATGATTGAATTTCTTCATAATTGATTTTGAATTCCTATATAATAAATTTTAATTTATTATAATTTTATAAGAGTATAATAATTATAATTATAATTCCATACATGGTTTAATTATAAGATATTATCACTCATTCACTGAAAATAATTTATTATCATCATCATTTTGGTAACTAATTTATTTTTTTGTATGTTTTGATTCGATGGTTATGGTCCTTGCATATTGATCATGGTTCCATATTATCGATAATTTTATTAATGATATAAATACCATAAATTTTCATTATATACATATTTATAATTATCTATGAAATGTTTACATGAATAATGAATCACATCACTTCATGGAGGTGGTAGTCCACACACACGCATGAGCGACATCATTATTTTTTTAATGGGTGGAAGGGTAATGGTGTAAATGACATGCTATATTTAGAAAATCATAATTTTTTAATAAATATCATATATATTCCTTATTTCCTTATTTATATTCATCCAAGTAAAGTGGTGATAAAAAATGATTTACAACACTATGTGGAGATAATAGGCCGTACGAACGCATGAGGGATGTTTTCATTTTCAAAAGGATGGAAAAGAGCTAAAAATGGTTATATATTAATGATAATAAAATTTCGATGTATTTATGAGACTAGATTAATTATTTTTTAACGGGTAAAATATTTTTACAATAATTAGAAGAATAAATAAAATTTTAAAGTTTTGTTAAATATAAATACCTCTTCTTTGAAAGAACTCATTTGGATTACACCTTATGTATTATTATGATGGTCTTGTGAGAAGACTATAAGCTCAATAATTAAATGAAATAACATAGTATTTTTTTAGGGAAGTTTTTTTCTAATCTATAGGGCTCAATTTTTGTCAATAAGGATACATAATAGGTTCCCTTATATAAGTAAGGGGTGAGACATACATGGAATTACATAAAATATTTAAATAATATAAAAATTTTCTTCTGAAACTGGAACCAAATTCCCAATAAATATATGTTTAAGTAATATAGTGTCGAAATATATTTAACCAGTTGGGAAATATATGTGATATTTTCACCACAATATCTTAATTTAACCACCCCCTGGTAAACTTATTTTAACCATAACTATGGTAACAAAAGAATTACTATTTTACTTTTTATTATGATAAAAATTTATGAAAACAAACATCACCTAATATTAATTATTATGATTCATAAATATTGAATCCATTTTTAAAATATTAAATATTTAATAGAGTCAAAAATTAATTTTATTATAATTGAACAAAACGTAGTGAACCCCATTTTTAGAAAAATGTTTATTTCAAGCATAAAAATTAGTTTACAAAAAAAATAATGTATAATGTTATTTTAAATGGAATTAAATAGATTATGTTAAAAATAATGATAATTTTATTTATTTTAAACAAAACTAAAACCAAAATGAGAATTTTATATACTTGATTAAGATAGAAGAACTAAAAAAAGCTTTTATTTCAACAACAAAAATTACTTAGATTTCCAAAATGTCACACATATATTTATATGTTCAAAATTATATTTTTATATAAATTAAATTAATTATTATATTTCTATTTTTTCAATTAAAATTATTTCATAAACTTTCAATTTATTTTTATATCATTGTAATTTCATAAATTTGAGTGTTTTTGAAAAATTGGTATTTTTCACTATTAACCTCATAATCATTTATTTCTAAAAAATATAATAATGAATCCTAAGATAATTTTGACATAATGAATTAAAAAATGAAATTTATTTAATCATATTAAATTTATAAAAGTTTGGAATTTAGTTTTTCATCATACTCTTGAATAAAGCTATGTGCATTGTGTAATTATTTCTCAAGAAATAAAAACCTATTATAATTAATCCCTAAGTGTAAAATTTTTATATTAATAAATAATTTTACCCTGAAAATTTCTAGAATCTCACCTCACAAAAAAATTTGGGTAGTTATTCATCATAATTTATTCTAGTTCCCACTTGATCTCTTCTAACTTATGATTTCTCCAAAGTACTATTACCAGTCGAGTAGCCTGATTCCTTGACACTTATTTTCTAGTGATAATAATTTCGATAGGATATAAATACTAAGATAAATATTGTTCTAATTATATTTCCTTATAGATTAGAAAATCTTTTGGTTTTGGCATGTACCTCCATCATAAATAGGTATGGAAGACATCATGATCTCTAGAGAGGCTATGTTGTATTTTCAAATGGTAAGTGATTACTCCAATTATTTCAAGAATTTTAAAAGGTATGATATACCTAGTATATAGTTTCCCGTTATTTTATAAACCTTATAACACCCTTTTATGGTGATACCCTCAAAAAACATGATCTTATTTTTTAAATTCTAAATCCTTCCTTCGATTATCATCGTAACTTTTTGTCTACTTTGAGATTCCTTAATATGATTCTAAATAGTCTTTACTTTCACTGTTATCTCATCCATTAGATATGGAACTTCAATATCCCTTTCCTAAACTTATTCCCAAAATGTTAGAGTATAAAGCATATTTCCATGCAGTGCCTCATATAGTTCCATTTCAATGTATGAATAGAATCTATTATTATATGAAAAATCCACCAATGTAAAATTATAATCCCATATAAATTTAAATTGAAATGAGAATGAACTCAATATATCTTATAATATTTGAATATACATTTAATACTACTTATCATTTTGAGGATGATAGATGGTACTTAAACAAAATTTCGTTTCAATATCCTTTTGAACACTCTTCCAAAATTTTAGTGATAACAACATATCATGATCAGATAAAATTGAATGATGTGCACTATGAAGTATTATAACTTCATTAATTAGATTCATTTGAGGTTCTCAAGAGGCTTATATTCACATATAAATCAACAATAAACCATATTGAATAATTATTTATAGGATTATTTGGAAAAATACTAACAAATATTATAGTAATATCATCATATTTACACATTGGAATAGGTAGAAGATGCATGACACCTTTTAGATGTTTCCTTTCAGTCATTACCTATTGAAAAACAATGTATATTGATAAATAGTCCAAAATTTTATATTTTATATTATCCAAAAAAATGTTATTTCAAATATAAGTACATTTTGGTGCTACCATAATATATATATAAATTTGAACTATAATATTCATCTAGTAATTCTATTTTCATCTCATGAACTGATGAAACATCTAGCTTATTTCAAAATTTTAATATATCATCTGAAAATATGATGTCTTATAACTTACCATCTTTCTTAGATTTTATTTTATTATTAATATTCTCCTAAAAAATCTGGGAACTTTTTATTTTCTCCAATAACAATGGTTTGGAAATTTTTTAGACTAAATGTGATATTTCTCCATCCTTAATGACTCACGTATCTAGATGTCATAAATCCATGAATATATGATCTTTTCCAGTCATAATTGTATTTAAAAAATTAAGATATTTCCAACTAAATGCATCATCCACTTAATTCCTCTTCATAATACGGTAAAGTATTTAGAAATCATAATCATTATTTAGTCCTAACCATCTACTTTTCCTCATGTTGTTCTCTTTTTTGTGAGAATATGTATTTCAAACTTTTATGATCATTGTATATTTCATATATTTCACTATAAACATAATTACTATGTATCTTAAATGAAAATATAGTGGATAAAAACTCAATATCATAGTTTGTATAATTCTATTCACGAATCTTTAACTTCATTGATGGATAGGAAACAACTATATCATTTTTTATAAGGAAACATCCAATTCCTTTCTCTAATGCTTCATAAAATATCACAAATATGTCTCTTAGTGATGGTAATGTTATTATCAGTGCATTGAAAACCATATTTATTAATTATTAAAAACTATCCTAACATTACTCTGATCAAATGAACTTAAACCCTTTGTGTGTCAACTTCATTTTCGGTTTAGCTAATCGAGAAATTTTTTGAACATAACATAGATTGTAACCTAATATTTTATGGAAAATACATACCAAGATTATATTTTTTGGTGTTGACCATTCAATAAATGACTATTTTTATGTATAAACCAATATTTAGTATTTAGGTAAAATATATCTAGGAAAAGAAAATTCTAAAATCAAGAATTTGAATTTGCAAAATTTTCCATATAAACCTTTTTCTTTAAGACTCTTATGACTAGTTCACAAATGAATCTTATGATAATGAAATGAGAAAAAAAAGTATAATTAATAACAGACAAATCTCATTCTTTATTAACATTGAGGAATTATATTTCATATATCCATATCCATTATAAGAAATATTGGTTTAATCAAAAACAAAATACTTATATTCTAAAAAAATTGAGATTCATTCATTATGAAATTTTATTAAAAAGATTAACTTCCATATTAAAAATTATAATATAAACAAATTATATATTTTTTTATATAGATAATTAAAAATTACCTTACAGTGAATTTTTTGGAATTTTCTATAAATATTTATTTTTGGGTGAATAGTATAAAATACTGATTTTTAACAAAAAATGTATTTTCTTTTAAATTATTTAAAAATACTCATTTTTTATTAGTTTTCAATTATATTAGTTTTATTTAATTTTAAATAATTCAATTAATATCATTGATCCCAAAAAAATAATTCAATTTGGTATAAAAACATTTGTATACTTAAAAAGGAATATATCTATAAATAAATTCATTGTGTTAGTTGTTATTATTTTAAATTTAATTTTTACCACATTTATAGATTTAATCTTGAAAATATATTTAATGTTTATAATACTTATGTTCTTGTTTTTTAAATATTTCATCCTCATTTTGGTTCATTATTAATCATAACTTTTTTAAAAAAAATCAATTTACATGGTATGAGTTAAAATTGTTTAAAAAGGTTAAATATAAAATTATGTGGTCAAAATGACCTAAAAGGTTTTATAAGTAGTATTTTATTATAATATATAGAACTTATATCATATAATATTAAAATATGATTAATTTTAGCTCCACTTTTCTTGAGTAATAAATTAGTATATTTTACTCTTTTGAAAAATTTCAAGTGTGTCATTCTCGGACTTATAAACTGAAACCAACTATCCTATTTTTTACACACTTCAAGAGCCTATTATATTATTAAATACCTACCAAAATCATATTTTAACATCCTTACCCATGTTCTATAGTAACGTTTTTATCATGATACCATCCTAATAATTCTTTATGTATAAACCTAAAGAGGTTTTCCAAAGAAGAGATATAGCTCTTAACCAAGTGTTTTCTTTTTATTTATTCTTTTACCTACATAAAAAATCTATTAAATTTTTTATATATAATAAAATCAGTATGTATCATAAAAAAAATAGTATTTTTATGGTATAACCCTTTTTCATTAACATATCCATCTAATAGAAAATAAAAGCATCTTTTGTGTGCATGTGCGAGCAGCTACCTCGTGAAGAAGATGTATTTCATTTTTCATCAATGAATATTTTTTTGGACATAAAAATGGATAAAAATGAAATAACATGATATATATTATATAAATTTAAGTTTTTAGTATTAAAAAACATTATAATTATTTTTTACCACGCAACAGAAAATAAAAATACTACTCGTGCATATGTATGATAATCGCCTTGCGAACCGACGTATTTTATTTTTCATCATCACCTCACATTGATGGTATATATATATTTATTTGAGGAAATAATACGGTAGTTATTATATAATTACAATTTGGTAAAGATAAAATAATACATAACCTATTTCCCACAAATTTTTTGAAAAATGGAAGTGTCACTCACGCATACATACAGACTACCATCACCATGAGGTAAAGTAGTTTCATTTTTCATAACCACATTACATAGTTGGTTAAAAAAGTATAATTAATGTCTGAAAATTATAATTATAAAAATATTGTGATTCTTTTAATGATATAATCCTGATCCATTTTACCATATTCATCCTACCTAATTAATTTTTGACTTATAAACCAAACATCCTCAAAACATCTAAAGTAAAACTAATCAAATAAGTAATTAAGTATGGAATGAGAATAAGTAAAATAAAATGAATAACAAAAATATAATTATCTTTAGAACGATTCTTAAGAATTTAAATAATTAAAATAACTTTATTTTTTAGTATGATAAAGAATGCATTTGACAATTCGAACTTCTGGTAAAGAATATTCTATTTTAAAACCAACTTTAAAAATGTTTTGAAGAATTATTTCTAATATTTTCCCTCAATATATATATTATTTGATGAATTTTTAAATATTTAAATAAATAAATTCATGTTACCACTCCTTTTAATTTCTCAAAAATGTGTTAGAATGGAATATTTTTGTGTATTTCATACGAAATGTCAGAGTTTATTTAAAAAGAATAAAAGGAATATTTTTTAACATATACAAAATCAATAGACTTCACCACCTCCATAACCATTATTTGATATTTGGATTCCTTTATAAACATTTATGTTTTATTTAAAGAAAATCACATCATCCATTTTTTGGTTATATTAGTCTCAAAAATTGGGTTTTAAGGGAAATTGAAATATCAATATCTAAAAATGTTTCACTTATGGGTTAAAAACTATATTTTTATTCATTTTATTACAAAAGTGGAAGATTTTATATGTTTCATGTATTTAATATTATTTAGAAATTGTTTATGAAAACGAGTGATCCTGATACCATGTAATTGAGTAATGAGTTTTTTCTCCCTAGAATTATGTTTTAATTAACCTAGTAGGTTATTCCATTTATAAGGATACTTAAAGGATTATATAAAGTTGATTCTATAAGGAAACTATATTAATTTTATATTCTTGTAAATGAATTCTCATGTAAATATTTTCATTTTATAGGGTAAGATAATGATCTTTTTTAAAGTAATGATCATTCCCTTTGAGATTAAAAGGTAAGTTTTTAATAGAATATTTTTCAAGGGTTCTCAAATTTTCTATGAAAACCTCATAATTATAATTTTTTATAAATTGTTTTATGAAAAAATTTGGTTAGTAAAGTAAATTTTATTTTTATATAATCTATTATTAGAGCTAAAAGTTAATTATGTTAAAGAAAAACTGTTATATATGATATCATGGTTTTGAAATAGACTAATATGTTTCTTTTCTTCTTTATATATTTCCCTTATCGGTATTTTTATTTTTATAAAAAAATTTCAAATGTTTTCAGAGGGTTTAAATATGAGTAGGAACAACGTTTAATTCAAGTTGAAACCCATAAATATTTATCATTAATAGAAAATGTGTTTCATTTTAAAATTATTGTATAGTGAAAAAAGTTCACACCGAGTGGAAGTAGCCACTTTATAATGAATGGTCTTATTAGGTAAGAGTTATGACCTAATTTTCCAAACCTATAAACCTAAAAAGATCATCAGTAATACAATAAAATGTATTCTTATTTAAAAATTAAATTAGTTTTTGAATGAGGATTTGGTACTTATGTTATAACTTTTAGAGAATATAAAAATATCATAAATAAATACCATAATGAATTTATTAAGATAATACCTTAATATTTTGTTTATCGTATCCATAAAAATACTGAGTGTATTATTCATTACAAAGGGAATTACTATAAAACAAATGTAATTTCCATACCTCGTAATAAATGTCATCTTTTGAATATGTTCTTTATTTTCTTACAGTTGATGTTACCCAAAACAAATATTAATATTTTAAAAATTTTGAGATACTTGATGTTGATCAAGAAATTAATCGAAGCAGGGTAGAGGATATTTTTTCCTTTATAGTAATGTCATTTATTTCCTTGTAATTGATGTATAAGCTCATAAAACCATCTTTCGTCATAAAAAAAGAACACGGGCTTCCCATTGTGAAACCTGAGGATGTATAAAACCGTTATTACCCAAATACAATAGTTTTTTATTTAGTTACACTAATTCCAATATAGTAATCTTATAGTGAGTCTTACATATATGTTTTCTATGTGGTATTTGATCAATGGAAACATCAAATTCATGCTTGGGTGGGTTTCTAGGTAACTCTTAATAAAACATATTAATGTTTTATTGTATGATTGGTACATACTCTATTATAGTAGTAACTTCTCAATTCATATGTTTTTATCTTTTTCTCTAATAATTTATTTACATATGGATATTGGAGGAGGGTTCATACATGATTCAGATCCTATGGTCTCCCCTATGAAGATAAGGGATTCTATATCTCCATCAAAAATAGTAATCTTCTTCACTTAGGAATAAATTTACACGTTATAATTTGAAAGATGATCCACAAAATGATTTTATATATGTGAACCATAGATATAATAACTATGTTTATAAATAGGGTTTTTCTATTTGTCATAATGGAAATTTATTGACAAATCCTTGTTCTATTAATATTTCCACTTGCAATCTTGATAGAAAACTCCTTTCTTAAGGTGCTAGGGAAATATCTAATTTTGTTGGAAAACATAAAAGATTTAGAAGACTATAAGGATTCAGAATCAAAAAAAATAATTAGATAAATCAAATACTATAATCAATATACCTCTATCTACATCTCTAAGAACATAAACTTCAATAGTAGTGATTGCATAAGATTCGTAATGACTTGCCAATTCCCATTGGCTTGAGAGTACAACGAGCTATTACTAGGCCTTAAGCGACATCCCCAAGATTCTAATTCTGGAAAAAATGCCGAAGGGTTTCAAATAAAAGTAGGGGACGATTTAGCCATTAATAAATGATATAATAAACCAACCAACCATAACCAAACATTCACTATATGATGCATGAACGAATGAAAGACAACCCAACATATTTATGTATCTCAAAACTATATCAAAGTATGAAACAATGGAAGACTAAAGAAAGACCCAAAATAAGACAAGACACACTCAGCAGCTCCAAACCAAGCTCCATGCTCTAAGAACCACCACATATCCCATGAATCACCATGAACCACTAGAAATGAGATGTTTTACCTTTAACTGTATCCTGAAATACGACATCTACAAAAGAACCAATGTGCCAAAGCAGGGGTGAGTATAAAACTCAGTAGGTTTTCCCCAATGACTTCCCTACTCACAACACCAGTATATAAAATTTAGTCTCTTTTATATGAAATAGTTTATATAAAACAATTTACCAAAACAGTTTATAACAAAATATAAATATGTTTCCAAAACCATTTATGACCAAAAGCATACAAGTGCAATTGAAACCAATTTTTCCAACAAGTTATTTATTTCAGAAAAATAACTAAACAAGATTTAAAACCACTTCTCAATATTCCTTTGAAATACCAAATTCAATCCATACATCCACACAACCAACCCTTCTTGTAACCTAGATCTCCCTATACTCGCGAGTGGTGAGTCATCCTTTCACTAAGTCTCCCTTAGTGAACCAATTGACGGGGGAGATCACTAACCCTTATCCATTCTGTTAATGATGTGCGACACCCCAAACACTTATCGGTCCCACATGAACCCTTTGATGGGGGAGAGCCCTAACCCTTATCCATCCCGTTAATTATGGGGGATACCCCTAACCCTTATTTGTCCCATATGCTCATGAACACACACAACCATCATGTCAAAAACCAAGCATGTTCAACCAATTCAAACCATTTCAATAAAACTGTACTTTTATTGAAAACTAAAGAATAAAAAAAATTAAAATAGTCATTTCACTTCAATAAAACATTCCCTTTTATTGAAAACACATAATCCAAACCATGTGTCACAATTCCAGGAAAACCCCTATTTTAAAATCTCTATTTTAAAATTAAGAACCAAAGCACTCATTCAAAATCCCCAATTTTCCAGATTTCACAACCATCACCCTAGAAGGTTTCAAACATGTTTTCAACAACCAAATCACAACCAATTCAATACCACACATCCGATTTGAATGGATTCCTATCAGTTCTACTTAGTGGAGTCAAGAAATAAGCCTCCTACATCGAAGGTTTTGACAAAAATCACAACAAACGAAGAACGCACTAGAAAACTAGGTTGATTCTTCAAGAACCCACCAAAGATCTCTCTTTCTAGAAATACCAAGACCAAATCTCATCATATTTTTTATCCCCACACTTAGATATACCCATAATGGGTGTAGATCTAAGAAACAAAGATAAAAGGATAAGTAGATCTAAGAAACCAATCAAGAACGATGATGAATGATCACATACCTCAAGAATCCATATTTGATTCGCCAAGGAAAGCCTTTAGATCGCCTCCTAAATTCTTGGTAGAGTTTCTACTACCTTCAATGGAGAGGGATCCCAAGTTATGTCCATATTGGAGGAAAAACAAGCCATTTAGAGGCAAAAATGTCTGAGATCCACTTTTTTAGGATCTCATTTAAGTGGCCTCATGGTTAGTTCACATGGTTTGAAAAACCGTGTGATAACCGTGCATTAGCCAATGCCTCAAATGTGTCACTACATAGGGTTTGGCCGCATAGTTAGACAAACCATGCGTCGCCCGTGCGACTTCCCATTTGCCTCAAAACTTCATTCCATGTTCTCCTAACTCTCTCAAATATCACCCTTAACATTATAACCATTAAAATCATTAAGTAAGGGTTACATAACAGAAACCATGGGTATTTCATTCTCCCCACCATTGGTCTTTCCGTCCTTAGAAAGTAGACAACCCTTGCTGGCCAAAAATATTTCTGGCCACTGCTCTTTCATTTCCTTCTCATGTTTCCAAGTCTCTTCCTGAATCTGACAATGTTTTTATAAAACTAGAACTAGGCCGATGCTTTTCTCATGCAAGACATTATCTTGTCTATCCATGATTCACACTGGAATATGTACCAGTGACGCATCTAGTTCTAGCTCAACGTGATCCCATCTTATCACATTGTTAGGATCAGGGTGATACTTTTTTCAAATGGGATACATGGAACACATTATGCACCAAAGTAAACCATGGTGGTAATTCCAACCGATATGACACCTATCCAACTCATTCTAGTATCTCAAATGAGACAATGTATCTAAGAGATAACTTTCCCTGCATCCTGAAACAATGATTTCCAAGCCTTGGAGAGATCCTCAAAAAGACATGATCACCCACAACGAATGACAACGGTCTTCGATTTTGATCTGCATAAGATTTCTGAAGACCATGAGCTATCTCCATCCTCTTTCTAATTAACATGATCTTCTCTGTTGTTTCTTGGACACGGCTTGGCCTGACTAGTGAATTTTCACCCGTTTCCACCCAGCATAGTGGATAATGATAGGGACGCCCATACAATGCTTCAAAAGAAGCCATGCGTATCGAGGATTGATAGTTGTAATTGTATGAGAACTCCACTAAGGGTATATGGTACTACCATGAGCCACAAAAATCCATTACACAAGCCCACAACATGTTTTCCAATGTTTGTATTATCCGCTTAGATTTCCCATCCATTTGAGGATGATACGTGGGGATCCTAGTCAACTGAGTTCTAAGGGCTTGCTATAATGATTTCCATAAACGAGATGTGAGCCTCGGATCTCTATTTGAGACTATAGTCACTGGTACACCATGCCTCTTTACCACTTCTCATATATAGATTTTTTAAAGATCATCCACCATATGAGTTTCACAAATAGGGATGAAATGGGCCGACTTGGTTAGATGATCCACTATCACCCAAATGGGATCGTGTTTCCGGACCATTATTGGAAGACCTATAACAAAATCTATTGCTATTGGATCCCATTTTCCACATTAGGATGGGAAACGTTTGTAACATAACATCTGTTCTCTGATTCTATGCTTTAACGTGTTGACAAGTTAAGTACCTCGAGACAAACAAGGCCACCTTCCCTTCCATGCCGCTCCACCAAAACTACGCCTTCAACTCCTTATACATCTTTTGTGTACCTGGATGTACAACCAATCTTGAATGGTGGTAACCATGAAGGATTTGTTTCTGACAAACCATAGGTACCACAATATGATCTCTGAAACACAAAACTAAACCCTCATCATGTTTCCAGTAATCAATGGTCTCCCCACTATTGAGTTTTGAAATTACAACTAGACATTTTACATCAGATGATTATTCTTCTTTAATCATTTTTATTAAATAAAGAACAATCGTAGCTGAAAAAAAACTACAACATCACCTCGATCTTTACATTCTACTTTAATGTCGGCTAAGACTGACATCAATGACCATTTATCTAAAGATTCTTTAACCAACTGGGCATATGAATTTCTACTCAATGCATCCTCCACCAAATTTCTTTTCCCTGGTGTGTACATCAGGTCAAAGTGAAACATTTGGAGATACTCCATCCACCTCCTTTTCCTAGGATTTAAAAATCACTGTCATAAAATGTGTTTGAAGATTTTGTGATCCGTAAACACTGTAAATATCTCACCAAAGAGATAATGTATCCATGTTTTCAAAGCATGGATGACTGCAGCTAACTCCAAATCATGTGTTGGGTAATTCTTCTCATGCACCCTCAACTGCCATGAGCCATAAGAAAACACATGATATCTTTAAATGAGAAAACAAACCAACCCTGATCCTGAAGCATCACAATACACCACATACCCCTATCCTAATTCTGGCAAGGTAAAGATAGGTTCTGCTATAATCCAAACTTTAAGTTCCTAAAAAGGCTTCTGATATTGTTCTGTATATTGGAATGAAACATTTTTCTTTGTAAGAGATGTCACTGGTGAAGCTAGTCGGGAGAAATAACACATAATGTGTCGGTAGTAACCAGCTAGACCAATAAAACTTTTTATCTCGAACATATTTTACCATGGTTTCCAAGATATAACGGCTTCTATCTTTTCAGGATCAACAGAAATGCCTTTCTCAGAAATGACATGGCCCAGGAAACGTACTTCCTATATCCAAAAATATCAATTTGATAATTTGGCATACAAATGATGATCTCTCAAGATTTTTAACACTATTTCTTGGTGCACATCATGATCAGCCCATGTCTTTGAATAGACCAAAATGTCATCTATAAACACCACAACAAAAGAATCCAGATATTATTTAAATATATAATTCATCAAATCCATGTAGACTTCTGGTGCATTTTTAGACCGAACGGCATGACTACATATTCATAGTGGCCATATCTTCTTTTAAAAGTTCTCTTTGGAATATCCTCTTTTTAAACTCTCAATTAGTGATAGCATAATTGCAATTAAATCTTGGAGAAAAACTGAGCTCCCCTTAACATATCGAATATATCATCAATGTGTGGAATTGGATATCAATTCTTTTTCCAAACTTGGTTAATATTATGATAATCAACACACATCCAAAGAGTTCCATCTACCTTCTTTACGAACAAAACTGGTGTTTCTTATAGAGGCGTACTTGGTTGAATGAAACCCTTGCTTTCAAGCTCCTCTAACTGCACTTTCAATTCCTGTAACTCTATTGGTTCAATCCTATAAGATGGAAGGGAAATAATACAGGTCCCCAGAAGGAGATAAATCGTAAAATTCACCTCTCTTAGAGGTGGTAACCCTGAGAATTTCTTGGGAAAGGAAACTGGAAATTGATCCACAACAGCTGGAAAACTATTTTCCTTGATATCTTCCTTTGATTCCAAACTCAAAACTGCCAATTGGTAAGATATCGTTCCCACCATTGGTGCCAACAATAACTTTTAACCTTTCTTTACAGTCTTCTCTCCTCAAAAGATATTCTCGATACCGTCCTCAATCATGAAACTAATTGTTCTCCTATAACAGTTGATTTGAGCCTTGAACGTTGTTAGCCAATCCATACCCAGGATTACATCATAGAAAACCATATCCAACATTGAGAAGTACAATTTTAACTCAGCTCCATCAATACTTATAACACATGCTCTACACCCAAAGGCTTGACATTTTGTTTCACCAAGAGGAGTCTGTAGTTTCAAAATAGAAAGCATCATTTCCAATTTTAAACATAGCAAGTCAACCGCACAAGAAGTAATGAAGGAATGTGATGCAAAATCATCAAACAACACTTGGAAAAAAAGTAGAAATAAAAAGAATCATACCACTCACAGTAGATGGTCCATCTTGATCATTGACAATAATCTATTCAGCTCTATACAATTGCTTCTTCACTATACTATTCTCCTTATTTCCTTTCTAAGGTTCCCCTGGTTGAGGAGTCATGGTATTTCTAGAATCACCACGGCTAGCTTTTTTCTACTAATGAGACTAATTATACTATCCTCATCCAGTCGAAGTATATGATGCATGCGATAGCTGAGAAGTGTCTCGGCCACCTGACCTTGGAGCACTGCGACAATAGTGCTAAAGATGTCACATATTGTTACAATTTTGAGATGTTATGGGTTGTGTCATACAATCTTGCTTTATCCGGTCAAGTGAACCACATTGAGGATAACCTGCTTTTCTCTAGGGTCGTGGAGGAAGGTTTACTAATCCATCCATCAGGTTTTGATTTCCACTTGCAACGTGGAAATAGAACTCCCTTTTCCTCTTGTTCCCAGTGGTTGAGTTCCCACCATTTCTTGTAGGTATCATCATTCCTCCTCCTATCGATCCCGAGATATCACGTTCAATAACAGTCACTCGGTTCACCATCTCTGTATAATTTTTAATACAGATCACCGCAATCTTTGATAAAATTTCCTACCTTATCCCAGATTCGAAGATGCGTTCCTTCAAAGATGCACTTATCACAACCTCTGGTGGAAAATAGACTAAATTCATGAACTTAGCTGCATACTCTATGATAGAGAGGATCTCATATTTTAGGCTGAAGAAGTCCTTCATTTTCTGAATTTTGAACGTGTGAGGATAGAATTGTTTGATGAACAATTCTTCAAAATCCTCCCATGTAAGGACTTCATCCAATTTAGCCCGCACCACTAAATCCCACCACTGATGTGCAAGATCCTCAATCATATATATCGCCAACTTGACATTGAGATCAAATGGAATTTCGATGAAATCCAAGATACGATTCATCCTACTTACCCACACCTCCGCCATCTTGGGTTCAGCATTACCCCAAATGTTTGGTGGATTTTGCTTCATGAACTGGATGGTATGATCCACATGCCTTAGTTCATTCCTCTGGTTCCCCGTATCCACAGCATGAAAATCCTGGACAATAATCTGAACCATCTCTTGGTTAACCCATGGTTTAGGTGCAACCACATTCTCCATATCTTCTTCAGGTTTGTTTTGACGACGCCTACAGGGTTCCATTTTCTAAACCAACAACAAACACTATCAACCTCACTATCTAGAAACTGATGGTTTGGAATTTCAAATTCTATCACATCAACTATCACAACATTGTTTTCCAAAAAAATCCTTTTTCCAATGTTCAACTATTTTTGAAACCACTTCACATGCTTTTGAAAATTAAACCATTTTCAAAATTTGATAATCATTTTCTTTTTCAAAATCTTAAATTTGAAAACCAATTCTATACTTTTTAAAAATGATCATTTCTCAAAATGATGTATGCACTCCTATTGGGAAGTGATTCCTCTATAATGCATGTCATGCTCGTCTCGTTGGATAAACCCATGACAATGAGATTTCAAAATCCTAGAAGTGTCTCTAAACAATTATTTACCGAAATCCCTAGTAACTTGAAGTTCAGCATAAAAGGGTTATCTACGTCCTTCTATGCTATATATTTCTACTTTCGACAATCCTACTCCTTTCTACTATTCCCATCCAAGGAATAGACAAGAAGGGATTTCATCTCCAATACTAGGAACATCAATGGTTACTTGTTAGGTAGGGACCGAACAAGATGATACCATTTGTACCACCAAGGAAGGACCAGACTGATGCCATCTGTACCACCATGGAAAGACCAGACTGATACCATTTGTAATGGCCACCAATTCTCATTGGATTGAGAGTACAACGAGTCATTAATAGGCCTTAAGTGACATCACCAAGACGCCAAAGGCTGGAAATAAATACTGAAGAGTTTCAAATACAAGTTGGAGACAATTTACCCTTTAAGAAATGAACCAATAAACCAACCAACTGTAACCAAAAAATCACTATATGATTCATGAATTAATGAAAGACAACCCAACATTTTCATGTATTTCAAAACCATATCAAAGTATGCAACAACGAAAGACTAAACAAAAGACCCAAAATAAGAAAAGACACACTCCACGACTCCACACCAAGCTCCATGTTCTAAGAACCACCACATTACCCATGCATCAACGCGAACCACTAGTAATGAGATGTTTTACCTTTACCTGTATCCTGAAATACGACATCTGCAAAATCACCAAAGTGCCAAAGCAGGGGTGAGTATAAAACTCAGTAGGTTTTCCCCAATGAATTCCCAACTCACACCACTAGGATAGAAAAGTTGGTCACATTTATATAAAACAGTTTATATAAAAAAATTTAACAAAAAAGTTTATAACCAAAAATAAACAAGTTTCCAAAGCCATTTATAACCAGAAGCATACAAGTGCAATTGAATCCAATTTTTTCAGAATGTTATTTTTTTCAGAAAAATAACTAAACGAGCTTTAAAACCGTTTCTCAATTTTACAATGACATACCCAATTCATTCCATACATCCACACAACCAACCCTACATGTAACCTAGATATCCCTATACTCACGAGTGGTGAGTCATCCTTTCACTAAGTCGCCCTTAGTGAACTAATTGACGGGGGAGAGCCCAAACCCTTATCCATCCCATTGATGATGGGGGAGACCCCTAACCCTTATCTGTCCCACATGCACCCTTTTATGGGAGAGATCCCTAACCTTTATCCATCCTGTTAATGATGGGGGAGACCCCTAACCCTAATCTATCCCACATGCTTGTGAACACACACAACCATCATGTCAAAAACCAAGTGTGTTCAACCAATTCAAACCATTTCAATAAAACATTACTTTTATTGAAAACCTAAGAATAAACCAATTTCAAAATAGCCATTTCACTAAAATAAATTATTCCCTTTTATTGAAAACATCTAATCCAAACCATGTGTCATAATTCCACTAAAACCCCATTTTAGAATCTCTATTTTAAAATTAAGAACCAAAGCACTCATTCAAACTCCTCAATTTTTCAGATTTCACAATAATCACCCAAAAGGTTTCCAAAAAGTGTTCAACAACCAAATATAAATCAATTTAACACCACACATTCTATTTTAAATCATGCCAATCAGTGCTACTAAGTATATTTAAGAAAAATTCCACCTACCTCGACGGTTTTGACGAAAACCACAACGAACGAAGAACGCACAAGGAAACCATGTTAATTATTCAAGAACCCACTTTAGATCACTTTTCCTAGTAATAACACGACCAAATATCATCATATTTGGCATCCCCACACTTAGATTTACCCATAACAGTTATATATCTAAGAAACGAAGAGAAAAGTAGAAGTAGATCTAATAAACCGATCAAGAACGATGACGAACGATCACATACCTTAAGAATCCGTCTTTGATTCTCCAAGGAAAGCCTTCAGATCACCTCCAAAACACATGGGAGAGGTTTTCTTACCTTTAAGGGAGATTGATCCTGAGTTATGGCCACTTAGGATAAAAAACAATCCATTTAGAGGAAAAACTGTGTGAGATCTACCTTTTTAGGATCTCATTTAAGCGGCTGCACGGTTAGTTCGCACAGTTTGGAAAACCTTGCACTAACAGGGTATTATCCACTACCTCAAAAGTGTCACTATACATGGTTTGGACGCATGATTAGAAAAACTATTCACTACCCGTGCGACTTCCCCTTTTCCTCAAAACTTCATTCCAAGTTCTCCCGACTCTCTCATACATCACCCTTAACTTTATAACCATTAAAGGCTTTTTGTAAGGGTTACATACCAGAAACCGAGGGTACTAAAAGCTTCCCCATGATCTATTTTAATTTTTGAGGTAAATTATCTTGACGGCTATGGAATTCATTTGAATAGTTCCATATATCCTTATAGTTTAATAATTTAACTTTGGAATAATTTTTCCTTCCCTTACAATCATTATTCTGACGAATCTTCTCTCCATAGTTAAAGTAAACTCTCATTTCCATCAAGAATGTTACATAATGTTTGTTTCCACAATTATTACATGTTGAAAATTAAAACCATCCCATATTATCTTTTTCTATTTTTTATTTTTCACAGTGCTTATTTACCCACTTATTTTCTTAGTTTCCCTAGAAAAAAAAAACACTTAGAAAATTTTTCTCTATCTTTATGGAACATCATATTATATACTCATATATTAAAAATGTATAAAACAATAATTCTCTTCAAAAATTATTATTTATCCAATCAAAGAATTGGACAATATTACTCCATAGATTACAAAAATAATATGTAGCATGAGATACTAACCTTGTAAAGATAGATTAATATTCAACAAAATTTTCTCATTTTCTTCCTTATATTGAGGAATTGAAGCTCCATATCATCCCATTTCTCATGAGGAAAGTATTTTTTAAATAATATCTCTATATAAGTCTACCAAACCATAAAATTTATTTACTCTGACTCATTATTATTTTGGGTCAATGAGCATCATTAATAAATGTATCCTTTAAGATGATAAAATTACATGAAACATTTCTCCCTTTCACAACTTTCCAAAGTATGAAATATCATCTTTAGGGACTTGATTAATTGATCAGATAAAAATGTGTTATTAATCCCATTGAATGATTTAGTTTTTTGTCATAAGAAGTTATCAAAACTTATTTCACCATGTTAGGGAATAGTAGGATTCTTTATATGGGAAATGTTTTTAGTAATAAATTATGTCATATTCATTAATACAGTTATAATTTGTTCTTATCTAACTGTATCAGAAGTTTCATTTTCTTTCCCATGAGGTAAATTCTTACATAGATTATGTTCATTGATATAGTTTCCATTTCTTCCACTATGTGTCATTTGTAAAAATAGAATATAGTGAATTATCATATAATATTATGAACTTTAAATAATATTATATAATTATAAATCTAGGGTAACACTTAACATAAATTGAGAGTTTCTTCATTGATAATCTTAGGATTATAGTCTTTCTATCTTTGGTAAAATATTTAAATAATAAAAATATTTTCACATATTTCTTAATAGATAGTAAATAGAATATAAATAAACCAAATCATACCCTACGAGAGTGTCTAGACTAGTGTGAAGTATTTTTTCCACACATTCTACACTAAGGATGATTGAATTAATTCCCAATCTATAAATTTTATAATTGTTACCACTGGGTTCATCTGTGTCACGGTCACATCCTCCTTCCACTATATATATAGGGTTGTATTTTCTAGGAAATCCATATAATATCTAATTTAAAAAAACATTATGATATTATCATATACTCATACTTGTCCTAAAATACTATTAAAGGGATATTTTCTCAATTTTATGTTTTCCCAAATCTAGTTCCCATGGTTTATACAAAACTTCCTCTGATAATAGCTATAAAACACTAACTCTAATAACCTAAATCTGGTGGTTATATAACTACATTAGAAAAAGGAATTACATGTCGAAGGATCGAATATATTAATAGTCTTGTGAGACTAGATATATATAAGATCCACACATTACATCTGAAAATATGAAATAAAACTTATAAATTCTGCTAAAACTGTAAAATTTCTTCTAATATATCCTTATAATAATTTTATATATTCTTTATTGGTATCTTAGGTAAATAAAAACATAAAAACTGGTGATCTCAGAAACTCATTAAGGGAAAACATAAAATAGAACATAGCATAAGAAAAATATATCATGAATAATATGGAACTGATAAATTATAATAAAATATTTCATATAAATAATATCATAAAAAGGGGACTAATACATAGATGACATAGAAACACGAAAAATAAAATTTATTCCAAAAAATTGTTTTATAATGATATAATTCATCATTTTTGGATGCCATAATCTTACCATTAAGGCCACATGCCAAGACATCATGCATAAATTGGTAAGGCCTATATCAAATATTCAAAAAAAAAATCAAATGAGACCAATCAATGCATCAAGGGGATATAATGGCCCCATCATGTCACATACTACATATAATTCCTACATCATATGAAATAAATGTATAACCATTCAATACATAATGAACATAAACATTATTTTTGGAAAACTATCATATGAAATGTCAATATTTTCCCTTATCAATAAATAAAATAGCAAGATCATAAGGCATCCTATGTAAAATAATAGATATTATCTTTATAGTGTATCACTATTAAAGTATAATATTCATTAAAGTATGTTGAACTAAATAAAATACTATTATACTATCATTGCAATGTTTTTTGAGGAAAATACCCTTTCCATTTTGAAATCTCATAATTAAAATATAAATATAGTATATTAGAAAAAAAATATTTGAAAATAACAATGGAAAATGAAAGGAAAACATAAAATTTCTTGAAATAACCATTTTATAAAAACATATATGGGTTTAACATACAAATATAATATAATTTCCCTAATAGTAATATAAACATAAATAACTCTATATAAGGATGATATTATGAAATAAACATTTAACTTTGCTCTGAATTGCTTCGTAAATTCATTAAAATACCTATATAATAAATTTAAATATAATTTTATTACATAGAAGGATTATTTTCATAATTATAATACAATAAATTGTTTATTTATAAAATCTTACCACCCATTAATTTACAATATTTCATTATACTCGTCATTTCATGTGTTAACTACTTCTAATTTCATGTATGTTTCGATTATGGATTTATTGTCTATAAATATTAATACATGTTCTGTCATCAAAAAAAATGTTAATAGTGATATAAATATCATATATATTCATTATATGCATATTTATATACATCCTTTAATGTTATACATGAAAAATAAATAACATCACTTTGTGGAGGTGGTGGTCTCCACACACGCACATGTGACATTATCATTTTTCTAACAGGTGGAAGGCTAAGAAGTTAAATGATATATAATATTTAAAAACCATAATTATTTCATAAATATCATAAAAATTCATTAGTTACATCTTTATATCCATCCATGTAAAGTTTTTATGAAAGTAAAATTACACCGCTCTGTGGAGACTGTAGGTTGTACGTATGCAGGGGCGATGTCTACATTTTCCATATGATGGAAATGAGGTTTGATATGTTTGTTCCATAATCATAATAAAATATAACTATATTTATGATATTTTATTAATTATTTTTTGATTGGTATAATAATTTTATATTAAGTGTAATAATAACTAAACTTTAAAAGATTTGGTAAAGAAGATTACCTCTCCTTTGAGAGAACTCGTTTGTCTTACACCATAAGCCTTCATAGAATATTATTAGAAGAATACTAGAAGATCAATAATAAATGGAAGGGATATATGAAGGTTTTTTTAGGTTTTTTCCAATATCTAGGGATCAATCGTTTTGAATATGTTTCGAGAAGAAGTTCCCTTTTATAAGTGAGGGGAGGAACACACATGGAATTATTTAAAATATTTAAATAATATATGGTCATTTCTTATGGAAGTGGAATAAAATGGAAAATAATTTTAAGTATATATAAAATAGGGTAAATTTATATTAAAAAAATACTTGTTTATATTTCATTTTAACCCATATTTTTAAGTTTAACCCCCCCCCCCCCGGATAAAGTTGTTTTAACCCCAACCACGGTAAAAAAAATTATGATTTTTCTATTCATTATGAATAAAAATTAATTTTAACTTATAAAAAAATCAATTATGGTTATTTAAAATATGGAATCCATTTTTAGAGATCTAATTTTTAAGAGTGGCTGAAATTATTTTTAATATAAGTGTACTAAACGCAATGAAAACTGTTTTCAGAAAAATATTTGTTTAAATAATAAAAATGATTTTACAACAAAATAAATTATAATTTTGTCTCAAATAGAATTGATTTAATTATATTAAATAAATACTAATTATTTTTATTTCAAAAAAATTAAAATCTGAAAGGAATCTTGTATATACTAGATTGGGAGAGAAGTACTAAAATAAATAATTTGAACAAACCCATTACATAGATTTATAAAATGTGAAGAATATATTTATAAGTCAACAATTATATTTTAACATTCATTATATTAATTATTATAAATATTTATTCTAGAAAAAATATTTCATAAACATTCAAGTTATTCTTTTATCATTATAATGTCATAAAAGTGAATTTTTTTGTAAAATCGGTATTTTACCTATTCACCTAAAAATCTAATACTTCTGAAAAACCAAAAACAATAATCGTCATATAATTTTGGAAATATTAATTCAAAATTGAAATTAATTTCATAAAATTCAGTTTATAAAAAAATTGAATTTTTTTAAATCGCATTATTTAATAAATATATGTGTATTATGCTACTATTTCTTTGGAATGAAAATCGTACTATAATTGAATCATGAATATTACACTTTTCAAGAACATAATCACATAAATGGATAGGTCTTACCAAAG
The DNA here is from genome assembly GCA_963277665.1 of Viscum album. Lineage (NCBI taxonomy): Eukaryota > Viridiplantae > Streptophyta > Magnoliopsida > Santalales > Viscaceae > Viscum > Viscum album. The sequence continues at coordinate 869,552,553 of OY728161.1, read as the reverse complement.
GAGGGTTCTCAGAGATTATCTTATGTAGGGAAAGAAAATTATTTTCAACCCTAATTGGATTAGATACCCATATTTCAAATATAATTCAGGTATCACATTGATGGAAAGACCGTATGATTTGTATAATAAAGAAATAAAATTATGACTATGCTTATAATGAATTTAGAAAATATTTTTCTGCTCAACTATCTAAGATTCGTATATAATATAATTATCATGATTTTTTACCTAAATACCCATGTGATGAAATAATTTTTAAATTATACTCATTACTTAATGAAATATGAAACATTACAACTAATGGATATGATGAATTTAAAAGGGTTCATCATTTTTCTGGAAAATATTTTATATAATTAATTATTAAATAAGTGTAAAGTATGATATTTTTTAATAAAATATTTTAAAAAAAATAAAATGGAATCATTAAAGTATTTGATATAAATTTTAGATAAATAGAAAAATAATCAAGGCAACTTCTTAGATTGGTGCAAATACATAAGAATCACTCTTAGATAAGAATTTGAATTTTATTTGTTAGAGAAACCCCTTCATAACATCCATCTGATGAAGTTACACAATAAACAGATCTAGATACATATTATAATCATTTTAAGTATTCTCTTTATTTCTTTACCCCCATTCTTATATCAATATTTTCTCTGTTTTTGATGTAACATTAGAATATGGAAATGTTTATGATGATCAAAGAATTAAAAATATATATTAATGATTGGGAAATCATGAAAGGTATTATGATTTAAATGGATTTTTTAAACAAAATATGTCCAAAGGAACTTTCTTCTCCCCCTATGTACTCAATATGATTGGCACATCAATGACTAAGAGAGGATATAGTCCTATTTAAAGATTGATTTGGATACAAAATTATTTTATTAATTATTAACAAAAAGATTCTAACATTTCATTATAAACTATAACATGAATGAGTTCAATAAAATTTACTTAATCACAACACCATGTTGAGGATAAGTGACCATAAAATGGGAGGCCCATTGTTTTTTGTTGTGATAATATTTTAAAATAGTAAAGGTTTAATTTGGAAAAAAAATATTAGAAAGTACATTGGTTATCATCAATCGTTAAAACAAAAATGAGGATTTAGGAAAGAGGGTAAATGATTCTATTATATAAAATTTAATCACTAGGGGAGGAAATTGACAAAAATACCTAAAATGTTTTAATAAAAATATCGTAAATTTAATATTTGGTATTAATGTTATAGCATTAAATTCTTCTATTTTTAAGGGTATATAATACCGAATGTATATTGTTTAAAATTTTAAATATGTATACGAGTTCAAAACCAAAAAAAAAAAGGAATGATTTTTTAGATCTTAAAGTATGTATTCAAGTGATAAAGTAAAGGTCTATATATTATGGAGTTGGATTTAGTGGATTAATTTAAATGCTTTTTTTATTATAATAAAGATTGTTTATTATTATCTATTTTTTATCTAATAAGATAATATGTGTTATTATAAACAAATTATTATTATAAATAAATGGGATTATTTTTTTATGAACATAATTATGATTGATATAATTATTTAACATGATTAAAATGGAGATAAGGATATAAATTTATTATTTAGGATAAAACATTTAATCCAATACATCTGTTAAAATATGTGGAAAAGAGTTCCCACTGACCAACAATGGTATGTTTTATAGAATGAAATATTATTTTTACAATATTTCTCTAAAAACATACGATTTCTATATAGGCAATGAATGTTAAGAGTTTATGTATTAAAAATACCACTAAATGAAATAAATTTTATTTCCTAACAGTTAACGAGATTTTGTTTCTTTTCATGACATTTTATAAAGAATATATATTCTAAGATACCAGTGGGAGTATATTTGAACTTAAATAAGTAAAAAATATAAAAAATTAAAGATTAAACAAGTCATATTTAAATTGAAATCCATTTTATATCCTAAAAGATTTTAGAATGTGTTGGTAAATAAAGATAATGTAAATAGATGTATTTTTTTATTATACTGTTTTAAAATGAAATTTTGAATGGAAACTTACAAAAATAATGATAATGATAATATTATAAGTAGAAAATATAAGTTATTAACATTATAACATTTGAATTTGTGGAGATACGAAATTAAAATACTATGTTCAAATAGTTAAATATTGTAAAAATGATTTTTAGGCCTCATAATTATTCCAAAAAGAGTTTCTTCATAGATTTTACTCACTAAAAGATTTTAGTGGGAGGTTTTATCAGATATTCCCATTAATTTGAGGAAGGAATTATATCAAGATATAATTAGTTTAATAAACATCAAAAAAGTGTATTAAACAAAATTAATGTTGATACTTGACATAGGATTAAGAATTTTATGATTACTTGTGTATGATTTTTTAGAATTCTTAATGTATCTATGATTATAAAATATATCATGTTTTGAAAAATTAGTCCCTAATTTATCATTATTACATGTAGGATGCATATATTTTTTATGTGAAATTATATTTTACCTCTTAAAGTATGAATTAGAGTTGTCTCTAACTAAAAATCATCATGGATTAGTATAGGTTATGATTATATATTAAGGTTAGTGTGGCTATCGTTTTATATAGAGATATAAAAGAAGATCCTAAGAAACAATATGATTTTTTTGTACTGGTTGGCCTTTTAAGTATACCATATGGAGTTTCATATATCATATTTTTAGTATGGTATGGGTTTATGTTTTATATTGAATCCAATTATTTGAGGATTGAAATATATATATCATGAGAACCTTTATACATTAATACCTTTATTATGCCAACCGTGAGAGGCTATGTTAATTATAGAGTTTTTTGGTATGTTTCTAATCAGGTTATCTCTCTATTCTAAACTAATATAGGATATTATATTTTGTATTGTAAGTATGAAGTCTAGGCTATTGATTGAGATAGACTAAGGAAGTAATTTATGTACCTAGAAGAGGTGAATATATTGGGATTATATATTTGGGTGAGGGGTATGTTAAATTATCATCTATATGTTTGAATAAGATGTGATGTGTTTATCTATCCAGTCAATTTATACACAAATAATTGAGAATATATGATTCAGATATATGTAATTTACATACTTTTTTTGTGCTCACTTGATGTCTTTGAGAAGACAATGAGCTGATAAATAATTGTATATGAATCATTTGGTGGACACAGGTAAGGACATACATGTTTTTGGGAAAGATTATTTCAGATACCATTATATTTGAGTAGAATTAATGATTTTCAATACGCCAATATTTTCTTATAGTTATAGATTTTAGAATTCATAATTTTTACCATCACTATAAAAGCTTAGGGGTCACACATTGTTTTTGTTTGAATAAGGATTAATTTTTTAGAAAACTTTTTTGTATAAAACATTTAGATTTCCCCCCAAAAAATTGAATTATATCCAAAAGAATTTTTGGATAGATTTCAAATTTTTAACATATGATGAAAGATATGGTGGAGATGAATGGTATCTTTTCAAAAATAAGTTTGGGAAGATTTTTAAAATAATTTTTTGTATGGTTTCAAAAGTTGTTAAATGTGATGTGTCATAAGGTGAAAGTGTGATAAGTATATGAGTATATAGTACAAGTGATATATTGATACAAATATTGGCCTAATGTCTCACTATATAATGGTAGTTTTTACCACATCATGGTGTATGTTGATATAAATAATAATATAGTTAGTGTCTTTATGTCATGGGGTAGTTCATATTGATTCATAGGTTATTTTATAACACATCGAAATTATTATTTATACCACTATATTATATCACTATAGTATTTATTATCATATGACAATTTGAGGAGTTTTAATATCAATAATGATTATTAAAATGTTAACCCATCATTAGAAGAATTTAACTGTATATCGAAAGAGTTATAAAATTTCAATGTTTGAGAAACATTTAATGGATATGGATGAATCAATAAGTTCCAAGGAGGGTCCTTGAAAGTTTATACAAATAGGTTTAATTCAAGTTTATTTTCTGTTGATTTTATCACAAAAAACTCAAGATGATTTTCAATTTTCTCTCATTTTTTTCAATCAATAAAACAAGGTTCTAGTATATCATGTCTGGAAGGATATATTTTATGAGTGTTGGGAGATTATCACAACCCATTGATAGCCTAGGAGGAATTAGAACATTTTATTCTTCTCAGTAATAATTATTAAGATCATGAAAAAGAGCTTTGATAAATTTAGATAAATAGATAAATGGTATTTGAGTATTCGTTTATTGATTTAAGTCCAACACAAAGATAATAACCAACAGCTTTATAGGTTTTTGATTATGGTTTATTCTAGAATCTGATAAGTATTATCCTCACCAAAATACATTAATATACACTGTAGGAATTATTTATACATATACATAAAATATCCCATGAAGCAGATGGAGAGACAAACTTTGGGTTTTACGGATTTTAGTTTTCAAAAAATTTATATTAGTATAGGGAATCCGAGGATTCCAATTATATCATATTACATACCATGACTTTTTTATATATGTAAATGATTCATTGAAGGAAAATTTATTTGAAATAGTGATATTAATATGTATTAATACTAATTAAACTTTTCTAATAAAATATTTAAGTATTTGAAAAAATTATCATTGGGGATTTAATTAACAACACAAAAATGGGTGATATTTTAAAATTTATTTCAAAATATTAGTTTTCTTTAGGGATGGTTTAGAATATTGAGTCATATGTGTAGAATTTAAAAAAATAAAACAACATTAATATCATTTTATTTCATTATAATTGGATAAAAAATTAATTTATGTATTTTAAAGTATTCTTTTAAAATTTTGAAATTATTTTGTTAAAACTGATCAAGTGGGTCAGAAAATTTTGAAGTGGTAAATTTAAATTGTATTTGAACATGAAATGTGAAATAAAAATTCATCTCTTTTTATTTGATATATTAAAAATTTCTACAAGACATAAAAAATGGGTTTTGTAAATTTTCTTCCATGAATTATAATTTGAAATTTAAGAATATAAAAGCGGCCTTTGAGAATGTTTTTGAATTATTGGAATAAATAAAAAAATTGTTAATTTATTTTTAAAAATTAATTTTGAAATGGTCAATGGATAAATGAAATTATATTAAATGTTAAAAAAGGGTATGTTTGAATTTAATATTCGAAATGGGTATTGATTGTGGGTTGATTATTTAGGATGAAATTAATTTAATTTATATGTTTTGTCAATAAGTATTGATGTTTCAGAAGTTGTTTGAAAAAAGTGAAATAATTATTTTTATATTGTCAAAACTTTGAATTAGGAAGGTATACAAGAATCATTTTCGCATGATTAAAATAAAAAATGAAAAAATATTAGTGATTCAAGTTGAGGATTTTGGTAAATGAATTTTCAATAAATCTACAAAACCTAATCACTTATGTGATTTTAATTTTAATTTTTTTAATTTTTAATCAATTAATGTGAATTATTTTCTGATATCCTATTCAACTATTCTTTTTATTGAGTATAATAATTTTTTTAATTATAAAGTGAATTATTATTTTTAAAAGTTTAACATATGAAATTTGGATATGAAAATAGGGGAAATTTTAAGGTTAAATTAAAATTTACTATTTTAAAATTATGAAATTAGGGTATTAAAATGATGAAAACGATGTGTACTAGTTTGTTAAATTGACATATTTAAATAAAATAAATTTAGTTTAAATCATTTATTTCACTCAAACAGGATAATAAAACATTATAATTATATGATAGTACAAAGGTTTTTTCTTTTGATTGATGATAATTTTATTTATATGTCACATTAATAGTTTTTCAAGTGTTTAATTCAATTCCTATTTTTTTTTATTTTGAAATAATTATATTCAAAAGGAGGATAAATGATCATGATAATTTCCTGATGTAAGGGTTAATTGTAAAATTGATCATTAAAACTTTTAATAATATGATAGTTCACTAAATTATTAACTTATTATTATTACAATAGAATATGATTTTATTAATAAGTTAGAATTTATTGGTACAAGGATATAATTTTATAAGTTAAATTTGAATTGAAATAATGTTTAATAGTATGACCTTATTTTAGAAAGTGAATATATTCAACCAATTATCTTGATTTTTTTTACATGAGTAGTATTGTTTGGGAATCATGACATGGGTTTAAAACTATAATATTTAGAATATTTGGAATAAATATTGTATGTATATAAATGATATAGTTTTAAAATACTCGACATATTATGAGTTCCCTTTATCCATATTATAACCTATGATTTTAGAGTGTGATGGTATGAGAGTGGGTGAACTTTTCACACTCATCATAAGTATCCCACATTGGAGGAACCAAATAAAATCATGTGAACTTAATTTCATATCGTCTTGTGTGGGTGTGTTGTGAATTTGAATAAATAATAAATGTATGAAGCATAATATTGACCCTTTGTATTAAGAGTCCAAAATCCAAACTCATTATTAGGAGACTAAAAACCTAGATTAATATTAAAATTACATAAATGAATATGCCCTAATTTAACCCCTCTATCATGGTGTCTCACATTACGAAGTATTCCTAACATCATTTATATATATAAATTATAATACCATGGAATATCTTTGTTTATCTTCAAATAAATGGGATTGACATATTAAATTTCATCCCTTTAATTCCATGAATTTTTGGGTTTGATACACCCCTAGGAACCTCATTAAATTTCATAATGTTTGGTGTGGAATTATCATATATATATCTAGTGATTAATAAATAAATAAAGATCCCAACTGGCTAGAATATACACCTTAGTGAGACTCAAATATATAGAATGCCTCACCTAAAGGTCTTGCAAACCCATGTTCCCACCAACCCACCATAAAGACATTGGCAATTTTATTAATCCATTACAATGAAAAAATTTAATAACCACTGATTTGGAATTATTGAAGATATTTTATATGTTTTTACCTTATTATTTATAATATTTTTCAGCAATAGGTGAATATGGAACTATAATTTCTAGAGTTCGATATTTGGAAGACGTAATCTGAAGTGATATGATATTGGTGTCTGGAAGCTATCATGTTCAAGATGTTTCAAGAGGATTCTCATGACGTATTTTAGATATATATAGGAGTTATTTTCCAATAAATACATAATGAGATATATATGTTGAGTTATTTTGAAATCAAAAAGTAAGGTAACATATAAGTACTGATGATTGGATGACTTCTGTCTAGAAATTAGAGGTTATGAGGTGTTTATATTGAAAATTAAAAAAGTAATTTATCTTATTTTATACACAATATATTTTTTCATTTGAAAGTTACTTTTTATTATGGATATTTAAATGTGGGTAAGATATAAACCTCACGTGATGCATAAGATATTTAGAGACCAAAAAATTGATATGTAAGAAATTATATTTCTTGTATAAGATCCATATATTAGATAAATTCAAGGAAATAAAAGGTGCCTAGAATATAGTCTAATAATTGATTCTAATGATGATACATAGATATTATATTGACCCAGACATCAATATGACTGATGAGATCAACTCTGATTCAATTTTATTTGAATTAAAAAAAATCAAAGGAGGGTTTGATTAATGAAAATTAATCCAGAGACTGGTCTTCAGAATGTCAGGATGATTCCAATTATAACTAAATAAATTAAAGTTAGGTGGGTTAATTTTATATTACCTAGATGTTATAAGTACTAGATAATAGTATTTTACAATTCGGTAGTTGATTTAGTTGGAATTGGAGTCAAATTAGCAGTCATGGTGATCAAAGGATGAAGATTATTGGAGATAAATTCAATCAGAAATTGTGAGGTTTAGACATTAGAAGATAGACACTGAAAATAAAATTGGAGAAATTAGAGTTAAAATACCTGAATATTACAATTTATATCAAATTAAATTTTAATAGTTTAAAGTCTACATGATCTAGGAGGTTTGATAAACTTAGAGAAAAAATTTGAAACGAAAATTGAAATGATGAAAATTTTATTTCATAATTTTAGGAAGATTGAATGATAAATAGATGTTAATACTTCAAGAAATTTCACTTAATATTTAGATGAATTCAAATTAAAATTTTTGATGTTTAATTGGACATCAAATATGAAATATTCATAATTTTAAAATTATGATTCTAGCTAACATTTTTTAAATACTTAATGTTTATTGATTATTGGATTTATGGGGGCTTGGAAAGAGTAAAATTTTGATATCTTCAAAGTCATTAAAGGAAATTTAATGAAATTTTCATAAGTCATAATATATAAATCTTAAAGATCATATCATGGTCTTTAATATAAAGGGGATGTTAATTAATATTGTGTTACTCTAAATTTTAGTAAAGGAATAATATAAAGAGTACAGCCTATAAGTTTTGATAGATCTATGAGGATGGAGAAGAAAATTTATTTTCCAGAATACATGAAGTAATGGAGAAGATAAACTAATTTCCATATGATTATTATTTTATGAGTTCTGGGAGTGAAGTTCCAGTAGTTAAAAATTTCAAAAAACATAGTCAAGAAAATTTATTTCATGTGAAAGTGAAAATTTTCATCATTTTAAAGGCACAAAGGAAGTTCATCTATTTATTACAGAAGAAAACTAGAGTTAAATTTATTGTTCTAGTTATGTTTTTTTATTATAAAGTGGAAGGATCAAGTATAATGATCTTATTCAAAGAGAGAAAGTGGTTTTATAGAAATAGTCTATTTTTATTCACTTGAGTCATATAATTTATATTTGTGTAATGGTATAATAATAAAACATATAAATGAGTATATACTCACACAATTAAAGAACCATGTAAAAATAATTTATACCGTGCATTTATTTTTACTATAATTAAATATAGGTAAAGGGTAGATATATTTTCGAGATAATCGAAATATAACAACTTAAAAAGGTTGTTTTTAGGTAAAAATAAATTATAAAGGAACATTATTGATTCACCCCCCCCCCCCATTCTAAGTGGTTCATATTTTTCTAAGAACTTTAATTAGTATCAATGAAAAGGTTCCCTCTATTAGATCCTTCATTTAGTGAAGATATAAAATCATAATTTTTTCAACATTATAGGTAGATATATGTTTGATGATAAAAATTATCATGGATGGAATAATAAGATGATATCTTATTTTCATTCACTTTTCTTAGAATCAGTTGATGTCGAAAAAATGGTGTTTCCACCTTTGGTTAAAGATACTGACATAAAAACTATTAATAAAAAATGTTAAAAGTTTATTTTAATCTTAGTAATGTTATTCTAATGTCTCATTTAGATAAATTTTATACAAAGGTGATGGGTATAAAAACTAAAAAGTATATTTAAGAAAAATTTTAAAGAATATTTGAATTAAATTGGAAATTAAAGGAATAAAATCTTAAAATCTAGGGAAATAGATTTGAATATATGATTATCGATGAGGAAAAAAATTGATTACCACTTTAAAAAATAAATGATATTTTCAGCAACATCATAGGATTCGTATACACCTTGGATGATTTAATTATCATCATGAAGTTGATTATAAAATTCCCTAAAAATGTGATATTAAAGTATCTACATTAAAAGATAGAGAAAACCCATCTCTTGAATAATTTTACAATATAATTTTTTCTTATGAGATGAATAAATCTATATAATTTAAAAATAAATTCATGGGGTAGATTTCCTTTGAGGCTATGATGAAGATTAAAAACAAAGAACTAGAAGATGAGGAATCTGATGAATTGAAAGATGAGGAGGACAATGGTTAGGAGTATAAATAGATTATGTATCTTATCTTTCGAATCTTCAAGAAATCAAAGGGAAAGAAAAAAGGTTATCTTCTACTTAAATGTTTTAAGAATAGAGGAATCATGTACTTATTTCATAAATTATTCAAATAAATATTATGATGAGTATGAGGATGATGTTTTGTAATGAAATACATAAATAAATAAGTAGGGTAAAAAATCAAAGGAAGTTAAATAACCAATTTAAGGAAAGAAAGGACCACCATAAAGAAAATAACGAGTATGTTGAATAAGTACAAGGAATACTACTAATGTTAAAGTATTATATTAGAAGAATAAGTCCTATAAAAAATTTTAAACTTCATGGATCATGTTAAAGGATCAAAAGATAATAAAAGCAGTGTATAAGTGGTTGGTGAAGAAACTTACATGGAACACATGTTGAACTAATAACTTGATGACTTTATTGAGAAAAATAACAAAATTAATAAATTAGTGAGGCTGATAAAAAATAATGTGAAAATATGAATGAAGGAAAAGAAATTTTCCACAAAAAGAAATATACTTACATTGAGTAAATTAAGAATCTTAAGTTGAAGGTTGTGGAATAAGGTAAAATGGTGAAATAAATTTATAAAAAACATAGTATAAAATAATATGAGTTATGTAAGACAAAATCAAGGTGTCATGAGATAGAAAATATTCTAAATGAGATGAATTAGGATTTTAAAAAATCTTCTTAGGTTAAGGATAATACATCTCAGGCTACTAAAAACATTATCCTAAAATATAATGTAATATACACTTGTGAAAAACATAGAAAAATAATTTTACTAATAGGGTAGATCCTTCCTCCAAAACTGGGTGATTTTGGGTTGAGAATAATATTGAAAAATGATTCCCATTATTAATAAAAGTTAAGTATTTCTTTCTAAAATATTGTTCAACTTGCCATAGGAAATAAAAATTCGAAATTACCACTAGACCTCAACTATCATTTCGTGTAAAAAATCATATAAGTATAGAAGATCAATTTTTAGATGATATTATTGGTGTTATTGAATATTTGTGTATAAGTAATATAGTTATTGGAAAAACAGGTCACTACTTTAGAGTGGGCATGAGTTAAGGGGGGTAACAATGAAATAAATGGAAGTAACATATATAAGATATTGAAATGTTTTTTGGAATAATAATTTGGTTGATTAAATCTCTTAAAATTGGTTTCCCTAGAACAAAGTTCATTTTTATAGGATATTTTTAGATGTTGTGATCAATCAGGTGACTATGAAGAGGTGTACATGAATACTCTTTTCGGATAGGTTCCTTATGTAGGAAATGACAAGGAAGTTGGAAAACATATTTTAAAGTAAACAAAATATTTTATATGATGTTACTCTAAAAGATATTAGAAATTTTGAACCATGGATATTTTATAGTAGTTAATCCTCAATATAACAGATGATATAAAAATCATTAAAAGTTTAATAACATGATAGAGAAGTAGTTTTCATTGGGAATGATATAACCTTAAAAACAAGTGTAACTAGTATGAATAAAATAGAAATTCAGATGTTGAAGTCGATGGATTTTTCATTTTATGATGGACTTAAACACAACTTGATGAATATTATAAAATATTTCATAATGATAATAAATTTATCTTAGGAAATTATTTATGTTCCATTTGATGCTTGAAGGATGGAATAATTATCACTTGTAGAGATATAACTAGTATTAATCTGTTATAAATGTACAACCCTAGTAACTCAATATATTTTAGTTCTAAGGATAAAAATATGTAATGGAATTTCAAACTAGGATATATTTACTAAACAATTTAATCATAATCTCAAAGGAAGATAAAGTGATAGATTTACCATAATTTAAGAGGAAATATTATGTAATATTTGAGACATGTTTAAAGGGAAATATGGGTAGTAAAAGTTATAAGAGGATGGGTATTAAGTCCACCAGACCGCTTGTGCTTATACATTCTGATTTATATAGACTGATCTGGCATCAATAAGTAATGTTAGAACTTTATCACATTTATCAATTATTTTAATCGAATTTACAATTTTAGGTTTATAAAACATAAGCATTAATATATGTATATTTTTATAATATTCGTAAGGGATATTATTGAGGCTTTGGGTGTATATATCACAAATTCGAGGATAGATAACAGAAAGTTGTCTATTATAAATTTCCTTTTATTATTTTCTAATTAAACATGTAATTAAACATTAGAACATTACTTTTTATATTTCTCAATAAAATGGGATTGTGGAAAGGGAAAAAAAATTTGGTTAATATGAGAACAACCATGATTGCTAAATATAAACATTAAAGTAATTATAAAAGGGAATTTGTATTTACCATTTTATATATTTAGAATATATGTATGCTAATAGTATAATAAAACATGAATCTTAAAAATATGTAGTACAAGAAAAAACTCAAAATTAAATAATTCAGAGTATTTGGAATTCCATGCATAATAAAGATCAAAAATATAGATTTATGGAAGTTCAATAGAAATTATGGGGAAGGTATATTCATGGTATATTCATTCAATAGAAGGATATGGGGTATAGAATAAAGTATTATACAATTTGGTTGATTCTTATGATGTGTAAGTACATGAAAGTAAATCAATTTTAAAATATGCCAATAAATAAAATGTAAAAGAACTCCCAAAAGAAAAAATCATAAATTATATAACAATTAGTGAGTTAGAATGTGGTTATGTACCTAATAAAGTTGAGGTAAATTTTCATCAGTCCAATGATGAGTAAATTAATAGTGTAAGAAAATGTTAAAATTTTTGGAAGTTACTGAAATTGGTTTAATTTGAAAATATCATCAAAATATAATAAGATTTAGTGAAAACAATAAGAAATTTGAAGCTTAAAGATAAAATGGAACTTATATAATATATTTAACATCAATTAGTTTCAAAACTTCTCAAGTAAAAAAAGTGTATAGATGGGATTAATGATGCGTTTGATCAAATTTACAAAAATGAAACATGGGATCTTGTTCCTAGATTTGAAGAAAATAATGTAACAAGAAATAAATAGGTGTTTATAAATAAACTCAATGAAGATTTAATATCTCTAGGAATAAGGAAAGATAAGTATAAAAAGGATATTTAAAAGTGGAAAGTTTTGACTTTAAAAAAAAATTCATTTATTGTATTACATGAAACCATTAGGATGTTTTTGGTTGTAATAATAAAAATTAATTTTAAAATTCATCAGATGCATATAAAATCTTCCTTATAAAATATAGATCCATAATAAAAGGTTTTAATTTAAAAATAAATGGTTTCATACTTGATAATTATGGATCTATAGTGTGTATGTTGAAAACATAATTTTATGAATTATAACAATCCCCTAGAGCTTAGTACTCAAAATTTGATAGTTTTTTAAAATAATTGAAATTTGATAATATAAACTTTTTGGGAAACATATATGTGAAGGATTTAAGCATTGGTACCCTAATTTTAATAATTATTTTGAGGATATAATTTTTACAGTTGATAAGGAAAATTCATGTTTGGATTTTTCATAAAAATGAAAATTCATTTTGAGATATGATTTCTCTGAGAGGTGAATTTCTTTCTAGGATTATAATTTCAAAAAACAAGGAAGTCACATGTTCTTATACTATGAGATATATTCAAAGTAATTTTAGAAAAAATTGGTGTGTAAAATTAATTGGAATTTTCAACAACCATTATAGTTGGTGTGAAACTGAACAATGATAAAGCATAAAGAAGTGTAAATAAAAAGGGCTTTTGTAAGCTAAAAAAATATTTATTTATCTAACATAATCAAAACCATATATAGTGTATATAATTACCCTAAATTAATTATTTTAAATTAGAATAAATTAATCACATGTGTTGATTTATAAAAGAAGTAGAAAACTAAACTTACTTGGTTTCATAGATGTTGATTAGACTAGTTATTTCTATGATTGAAAATAAAATCTAGAGGAATTTTTTTGTGGGGGAAAGTTGTGTGAGTTGGAATAGTAAGAAACAAAACTCAATGAATATAAGTATATATGAAGCTAAAAAATTTCTATCACACATGTATGTACTAAAATTATTTGGATAAAATTTTGACTTGGATATTTATAGGTGAATATTGAGAAATCATTGATAATTACATGTGAGAATCAAAGTGTAATTTATAGATCTAAAAATATGGTACATCACTCTAGATAAAAATATTTTGAAATGAAGAATCATTTTATTAAGGAGGAAGTTGTTTATTAATATCTGAAGTCTGATTTTATTTTTATAAAAGTTCAAATTGTTTAATATTCATTAAATTTATTCTAAGGGAATGTTTTGGGGAATTAAGGTTATAACTTTATGTTCACTATTCCCCGCTCACTTAAGGAAATTATAGTGTCACCCCACATTAATTTTGATTATTTTTTCAAAGGTGTAAATAGTTAAAAAATCTCTATAATTTATCTTTTGGGAATCTAGAACTAATATTATTGTTATGAAAAAGGGATAAAATTTAATTATGTGGATTGGTGGAGGGTACATCTAAATCATGGCCACAAAATTTATGTTCACTATGGTATGGAATTATCTCAAAAAAGATACCCTATATATTAGTGTGGTCTCATGAAACTTATATTTGAGAAAGTATGTGGTTTTATGGTATATTGAGAGTTTTTGAAAATTGATATTATTTTTGTTAGTGAAAAATACAAATTGGGAGATTGAAGAGCCCACGATTTGGGGTTATTGAAGTGATTGTAATTGTTGTGAACATTATGATTGAGATTTTTTTTTGAGTGGCTGGAAAAGAGGGAACTGAAAATTCATCTAGAAGATGTCATCTAAGGTGATTATATTTTAGCGTCATGAATTTATCATGTTTTGGATATTTGAAGAGGAATATCCTGGAGGATTGTGGAGACTTATGGGATTTATTTTCTAGTACATGAATTATGATATATAGATAATGAGTTATCTTATAACTAGATAATTAAATATCTAATCAGTGATGATGACTGAAGAATGGGTGTCTACAAATTAAAGGTGTTGATGTATTTGTGTTGAAAATCAATAAAGGAATGTATCATACAAAATATGTAACATATTTGGAATTTGGAAGTTTGTTTGATACTATGGATATTGGAAACATCGATAAGATTGAAAACCATTTCATGAATAATATTTTTACATCACACATATGTTATACATGGGAAATATTATTTCATATATAAGATCTATCGACTATCCAAATTTTCAAAGATGAAAGGCGTCTAGAAGATAGTCCAGAAATTAATTCTGGTGATGCTAAGATGATCTTTCATTGACTCAAATGTCACAATTATTTATGAGATCAACTATGATTCAAGTTAAATTAAATTAATAAATCAAAACTGGGGTTTGATTAAGTTAAAATAATCGGGTGTCTCATTTTTAGAATGTATGGAAGATGGTTCTTGTTACAAAATCGGTATAAGTTAAGTGGGTTGATGAAAATTCAGTAGAAATTTATACATATGAAATTATATTTATTATATAAGATCTATTGACTATCTGAATTTTTTAAGATGAAATGTGTCTAGAAGATAGTCCATAAATTTATTCTGGTGATACTAAGCTAATATTTTATTGACTCAAAAATCAAAATTAAATATGAGATCAACTATGATTCAAGTTGAATTTAACTAATGAATCAAAAGTGGGATTTTATTAAGTTAAAAGAATTGGGTGTATCATATTGATAATGTTTGGAGGATGGTTCTTGTAAAACAATTAATAGAATTTATATGGGTTGATATAAATTTAGTAGAAACTTATAAAGATCATATAAGTAGATATTGTGGGTTAGTAAATTCCACATTTAAAATTTTTTCAAATTGGAAGTTGTGGAGATCAAAGGATGCAAAAGATTAGAGATGAATCAGATCCAAATTTGTGAGGGTAAGATGCTAAAAGTCGAAATTTGAATAGTATATTATTGAAATGGGATTCATATCACGTGAAGATAATATGTTATGTTATATCAAGTTAAAATGATTCAAAGTCTGCACGATCTAAGATGATTGAGAAACTCAAATGCAATGGATAAAACAATGATTTAATTGATGAAAATTTTATTTCAAAATTATTATAAGATTAAATAACCAGTAGATTATAAGGCTTCGAATGATTTCACTTAATATTTTAGTGACTTCAAACTCAAAGTAAAAATATTGAGTTATACATCAAATAAAAAATATTCAAGAAGTTTAAATTTTGGTTCTATACTTGATTTGTGGAATATTTTAATACTATTTCTATTGATTTTTTTAGAATATTTGAAGAAGTCAAAGATTAATATCATTAAATACATTGAGGGTGGTTGACTAAGATTTTAATAAGGTGGAATATATGAAGCATGAATTTTTATATTATTAGATCAATCTTGGTTATATAAAGGTAAAGTTAATTAAGTGAATGTTTTTTTGAATGTTTGTGAAGTATGAATATAGAGAGCCTAACCAATATGTTTCATTAGATTTATAAGGTTAAAGAATAAAGGGCTATTTTCAAAAAAAATCACTAAGAGTGGTGAAAAAGAGTACCTAATTTACAAAATATTTTTGAATTTTGAGGCTAAACATTGATGTTTTGGTATTTACAAGTTCAGTAAAACAGATTTCTGAAAATTGATTTTATAGGAAAGTAAATATTCTAGTCATTTTGAAGGCTCAATCTGTGGTCATATATTTTTAATATATGTTCCTGGAGTTAAAGTAATATTTCTACTTAAGTCTTTTATTTCTTGTTTAAAACTTTTAGGATCCAATATAAAAAATCAATTAGCATACAATAAGGTCCTTTTGAGGGATATCCTATTTGTATTAACTTGAGTTGTATAGTAAATATTTTTTTCTTAGGATAATAACTGAACTCATTAAGGAGTAGGTACCCTCACTGGAACTGAACCTTGTAAGAATCATGTGTTCCTTGAATTTACATTAATTAATACTATATATGGGTAAGGGTGAGATATAATGTTAATAGGATTGAACTCTAAAATTATTCAAAGGTTAAATTCAAGTTAATGAAAATTTTAATGTAAAACGAGTGATTCTGCCCCTCCTCCCACCCCCCCAATTTTTTATATATTCCTAGGAACATAAAAAATCATAGAGAAAAATAAATATGTCTGAGTAGAACCTCAATATATAAGGATGTTTTTAGTAAATGATGAGATATAAATTTTAATATTATAGAAATATTTTAAAAAATGTTATATAATGTTTTTGAGGGTGGAGAGTGATAATAAAATATAGAAAACTTATTTTCAATCATCTCATTATTTTAGAAAATAATGAAAATAATTTTTTTCAACAATATATAGTTTTAATTATTTACTTACTAAAAAATATTTTTAATTTATTTAGTACACCAAAAAGGATATATTTTTAGAAAATATAAAAATTACATGCCAGACATATAAAAAATAACATAATGTTACATGAATTAAAATTTAATCACTATATCTCTCTTATATAAACTTAAATCAGAATAAAAACTAAAAAGTGAAAACTGAATGCGATTACAACCACCACTAGTGCACACAAACTCAATTGGTTGAACTAATAAATTCAGTCTTAGAAGATGAATTCACACAAATAAAGTGCTTCAAAAAAACAATTTAATTAGACCCTAATTTAATTTTAACCCAAAGTAAAGAATAGAAAATTGAAGAATCTTTAAAGTATAGTTCTCCACTCTAAAATGTTCATATCCAACCCAAAAACAATTGAATTCTTTGTAACAATGAATTAACTCTGTGAACGCAATGTCACTAAAATATATATATTGAATAATTTATCCATATCCTTTGATATTTAAATGTTAATTTTCATCACCCCATGACATGGATGGACCCAAACCAACTAAAAACAAGAATACAACTTCTAATATCCTTATATGACAATAAAAACTCAAGAATAGGATCCATGGACTTAGGTTAATTACATTTTTACTTTCATATAATTATAATTTTTGTGTTTCCTATTAATTAAGAACCACATTAATTTTATATGAAAGCATATAATATAAAATATTAAAAATCTCAACACAATTTTAATAGGCATAAAAAATCATATCATTTGAAAAGAATCATTACCCCTGAATACCACAAAGACTCCACCTGATTAGTATCCCCTTTCATTGAATTATAATAATAAAAGGAAATAAAACCATGTATCATTTTTTAACCAATGAGTTTAATTTTAATAAAAAAAGAGAACTATTATTTATTAGGAGCTTTCTGACACCCTAAAAATAACTTAATAAATAGATCATCTTTTTAATATCCATAAAACATTTGTAATATAATATAATAAATAAACTAAAAAAATATTGTAAGAATCATTATGTTGGTTAAGTTTATCAAGTAAAATATAAAGTGTCAAAGAGATTTCAAAATTTATAACATTATCATGTGAAAAAACAAAAACTATTGAACAAGTTAATCATCCCATGAACAAATGTTTTCAAAAGTAAAATTATAAACTCTAAAAATAATAATCGAATTAATCATATTGAAACCACTTGAAATTTAAATAAAGAGGGAAACCATTTTTCCTGTTGATAACTAATTTATTACCTTAAACCAAATCTCTACTAAATCCCCTACTACAACACCAAACTAATCTTTAACAAGCCTTTCCACACAAAGGATGATTTTCCTCCATGTTTGGAAGAGAAAATCCCCCATTTGGAAAATAACATTCTTTAAACACTCGACACAAAAAAATATCTGTGTCATAAAAAAAACCAATCTATTTTTTTCCATCATTATTAAATTAAAACTATTTAGATCCCTAAAATACATTCTTACTTGATAATTTATAACTTAATGAACCTTGAAAATAGTAAATTAATATATATATATATATATATATATCTGTGTGTGTGTATTAGTGAATATATTACTTATATATTTTTTACAAATCAAAATATTTCTAAAAAAATATTCCACACATTTCACACCCCTTTCATATTTTTAAAACATGATATAATAAAAGGCTAAAATTCCAATGTAATTACATTGATCAATACGCATATTCATTTTAGGATAGCTTAGTTTCTTTCTGTAACTCCTCAACCCAGATAATTGCCTCAACACTCATCTTGATGTCACCACGTGGCCTCAAATATACTCCCTAAATACTAAAGGGTAGAAATAAGTGAATAAGGATAAAAATAAGATTTTTGGGGAATGATTTATCATAAAAGTGAATAAACAAAAAAAACTATATGTAATTAAATATTGTTTTCATTAAGAAATAATCTTTAAAACCTATTTAAATATAAATATAATCCAATAGAATCAAATAAAAACCTATAACTAGACATAAAAATACAAATTGAAAAAATATTGATATTTATCCTCTATGGATAAACCAAATCATTCCACAAGTGATCAAAAACTACCATGTTTCTACACGTAAGTGGTTCTTTTGGTTTATCTATAGGGTTAATTGAAACCAATGATCTATAAAAGAAAGATAATATGAAACTTTAAGCACATGAAAACCAAAAAAATGGAACTTAATACAACTAGATGTAACTCCCCAAACATCAATGTATTGCAAATTAGGAAGATGAAATCTCATCCTAAATTTTTACATTGAGTCCAACACATATCATGCACTTAGAAGAAACAAAAAAGCATTCAATGAAAAAATAAAATGAAAGCATTCTTTGGACTTTCATGGTTCAAACATTAATTTTAATTTCTATGGGAGAAAATTGGTGAATTTAAATTTATTTGGAAGTTACAAGTATTGAAACCAAATTATTCCATTAAATTAATTAGATCACAAATAAAGATTAATTTAAAATCACATACACATGTGTACTCACCCTACCTTTGAAGTGGGTTTCATCTGGTCATATTGTTACACAAAACACTAATGATTATAGAAAAACCACTTTTTAACATGGAAACTTTCATTAACTAATATTAATTGACACATAACCACAATCATATAGTAAAACTGAAAGTTACTTTCACGTACCATTTTTTTAATTTTACAAATATGCTCCTTCATAAAACCATTCAAGAAATAAATGTTACATTCCATCATCAAAATTCTTCAATTCATAGTATAACTTATGTTTACTATATATATCAGTTGTCTGAAAACTACACCATATAGAAGCTCAAATTTCAATCAACCACATCTAATAGATTTCATTATTTTTTCCTTATGTGCGTCGAATAAATATTATGGAGTTCCTACTTCTAGTGAAACTAAATTAGAACATGAAATAAGTCTTCACATTCCTAAAAATCTCCCTTTTGAAGATCAATTTCAAGGAAATCATGGAAACCTCCATCATTTAAGAATAATATGAAACACTTCCTCTATAGATTAAATATCATCTCCATATTTTATTTTATACAACCAAGTCAAACAAAGACACAGTGTTGCCTTAAACTATCTTTTACTAGAATCTTAGTGAATCTGTCATCTCAATTTTGTCTTCTAGCTATCTTTGAAAGCTCAATCTCACTATCCTCCAACATATTTCGGATAAAATTAAATTCTAGGTCAATGTACATTATTCGAGCATGAATATTCCGATCTTGGGACTAATGTACTTCACCTTGGTTCTCATGAAAGAGCGATCCACCTTCCTAAACTATTTCTAGGTCTTCCAAAAAATATATCTAATATATAAGTTCCTTCCCAACTTCCCCTGAGGCCATATATTCTACATCTATTATAGACAAATATATCATTATCTACTACCATGACATCTAAATATCTATAATTACTTCAAATATGAACACGTATACTATTGTACTCATTCTAATGTTTGAATCTCCCAGAAATAATAAATCTAAAAACCCCTACATTGGATAATATACACTAAAAAATAAGAATTCACTTTCTAATACTTTATGATACTAGATGATCCATTTCATGAAATTCTAGTTTTCTTTATTCATATTCTCTATGAATTGGATAAGGACACAAACTATAAATGGAATATCAAGGAGAGTACATACCATATAATAAATCATGATTCCTACAGCTAATTAAAATGAAACTTTTTACATGTACTCCACCTCATCTTTCATTTTTGGAACTTTCACATTATACATAATGAAGTGCCAAGACAATTTAGTTGAGTCCCTCTTATATCTAGAAATTGAAAACTTTTCAATTATCCTCTATATGCAATCCTTTCGATAAAACACAAAACTCTTATATTTTTTGTTTCTCTAAATCCACATTCCTATGATTTTATTAAATTCCCCAATATCTTTTATCCCAATTATTCAAGAAAAATATTCATTCAACTCCTAAATCCTTCAAATATTTGATCCTTACAAATGAATATCATCTAAATACAAGAAAAATATGATGAATCCCATATCCTCAAAGGCCTTATAATAAAAACAATCTTCCATGTTTCTATGCATGAAATTGTTATCATCCATGAAGGAACCTAACAATTGATTCCATTATCATGGTGTTTATTTAAAGAAATATATTCTTCTATTTATTTTACAAACCCAGTCCTTGTATTGATTTTCTTTGAAACTGGTTAGTTTCTTCATGTAAATTTATTCCTCCAAATCCCCATGGGGTAATACTATCTTTACAACATTTTTCTATAAGTGAAAAATATCAGTATATATCAAACTAAATATTATCAAAATGGAACTTTTATTAACTCACTACTGGAAATGCAGGATTTACCAACAGTTTAGAACCGTTGGTAAAGGCTGCAGAACCGTTGGTATATGTTATAACAATGGTTCTGCAACCCGTAGGGAAGTAAGTCGTTGGGAAAAGTTTTTCCCAACGGTTTATAGTGAACCGTTGGTATAGGGTGCTAAAAAATTACCCTATCCCAATGGTTTTCAAGAAACGTTGGTAAATAGTGCACAAATTTATCATGTTTTTCCCAACAGTTTACCAAACCGTTGGGAAAAACCAAACATATCCTCTTTCCCAACGGTTTGAATAACCGTAGGTAAAAACCCAATATATTCTCTTTCCCAACAGTTTAGAACCGTTGGGAAAAGGACTACACATTCTATGCCAACGGTTCAAAACCGTCGGCATAGACTTTACTGGGAAAATTGCACAACATCTTTGCAATTTACCCAACAGATATCCAATTTTCCCACCAGATATCCAATTTTCCCACCAGGTCTCATTTTGTGGGTTCCCTCTCACTCATTTTCAATCCAATTATTGTACCTGCAATAAACTAACACATACATATACAATTATTGTACCTGCAATAACCAACTAACAATTACATATAGAGAACAAATTCATACACATTTAACATATAATGTTGGAACTATACACATCCATAATTAAATTATAATTCATAACGTAATTATAATTTAGATGACAATTATATGTGGAATCCGGAAGTAAATTCATAATTTGATCAGTTTTTTGTATACCATATATTTTTACTTGAAATAATGTCCATTTTAAACATAATACATACACCTGGAGAGCTACCGGCCACACCGCGCCTCGGATTAAGGCGAGCTTGACTTGTACACGTCACATATGACTCATGGATCGTTGTGCTAATGTATCGACACAATCCGAATGTGTTTGGTAGGTTTTCCGTATGTTAGTTGATGTTTTTCAATTAAAATGACGTACTTTTGAAACAAAAGGCGGACACATTGAGTGGTGTCGGCCACACCGCGCCTCGGATTGAGGTGACGTTGTCTCGTACACGTCAAAAATGACCCATGGATCGTTCTCCTAATGTTTCAATGGAAATCGAATGTGTTTGGTCGGTTTTCCGTATGTACTTAAATTGTTGTCCATTTTAAGAAAAAGACAGACAATTTGAGTGGTGGCGGCCACACCGCGCCTCATATTGAGGCGGGGTTGACTCGTACACATCACATATGACCCATGGATCGTTGTGATAAAGTATCAACACAATCCGAATGCATTTGGTCAGTTTTCCGTATACCAGTTGATGTTTTTCACTTCAAATGACATCCTTTTGAAACAGAAGACAGACACTTTTAGTGGTGGCGGCCACACCGTGCCTCGGATTGAGGAGGGGTTTACTCATACATGTCACATATGACCCATGGATATTTGTGCTAATGTATCAACACAATACGAATGCATTTGGTCGGTTTTCCGTATGCCAGTTGATGTTTTTCAATTAAAATGACGTCCTTTTGAAACAAAAGGCAAACACTTTGAGTGGTACCGGCCACACCACGCCTTGGATTGAGGCGGGGTTGACTCGTACACGTCACATATGACCCATGTATCGTTGTTCTATAGTATCGACACAATCCGAATGCGTTTGGTCAGTTTTCTGTATGTACTTAAATTGTTGTCCATTTTAAGAAAAAGACAGACACTTTGAGTGGTGGCGGCCACACTACACCTCAGATTGAGGCGGGGTTGACTCTTACATGTCACATATGACCCATGTATCGTTTTTCTAAATTATCGACATAATCCGAATGCATTTGGTCGGTTTTCCGTATGCCAGTTGATGTATTTCACTTAAAATGACGTCCTTTTGAAACAGAAGACAGACACTTTGAGTGGTTGCGGCCACACCATTCCTCGGATTGAAGCTGGGTTGACTCATACACGTCACATATGACCCATGGACTATTCTCCTAAAGTTTCAATGGAAAACGAATGTTTTTGGTTGGTTTTCTGTATGTACTTAAATTGTTGTCCATTTTAAGCAAAAGACAGACACTTTGAGTGCTGATGGCCACACCGCACCTCGGATTGAGGTGGGGTTGACTCTTACACGTCACATATGACCCATGGATCATTGTGCTAAAGTATCGACACAATCCGAATGTGTTTGGTCGGTTTTCCGTATGCCAGTTGATGTATTTCACTTCAAATGACGTCCTTTTGAAACAGAAGACAGACACTTTTAGTGGTGGCGGCCACACCGCGCCTCGGATTGAGGCGGGGTTGACTTTTACACGTCACATATGACCCATGGATCATTGTGCTAATGTATCGACACAATCTGAATGTGTTTGGTAGGTTTTCCGTATGTCAGTTGATGTTTTTCAATTAAAATGGTGTACTTTTGAAACAAAAGGCAGACACATTGAGTGGTTCCGGCCACACCGCGCCTTGGATTGAGGCGGTGTTGACTCATACACGTCACATATGACCCATGGATCGTTCTCCTAAAGTTTTAATGGAAAACGAATGCGTTTGGTCAGTTTTCCGTATGTACTTAAATTGTTGTCCATTTTAAGCAAAAGACAGACACTTTGAGTGGTGGCGGCCACACCGCACCTCGGATTGAGGCGGGGTTGACTCGTACACATCACATATGACCCATGGATCATTGTGCTAAAGTATTGACACAATCCGAATGCGTTTGGTCGGTTTTCCGTATGCCAGTTAATGTTTTTCACTTCAAATGACGTCCTTTTGAAACAGAAGACATACACTTTGAGTGGTGGCGGCCACACCACGCCTCGGATTGAGGTGAGGTTGACTCGTACAGGTCACATATGACACATGGATCATTGTGATAATGTATTGACACAATCCGAATGCGTTTAGTTGGTTTTCTGTATGCCAGTTGATGTTTTTCAATTAAAATGACGTACTTTTGAAACAAAAGGCAGACACTTTGAGTGGTGTCGGCCACACCGCGCCTCGGATTGAGGCGGGGTTGACTCGTACACGTCACATATGACCCATGGATCGTTGTGCTAAAGTATCGACACAATACGAATGTGTTTGGTCGGTTTTCCGTATGTACTTAAATTGTTTTCCATTTTAAGCAAAAGACAGACACTTTGAGTGGTGGTGGCCACACTGCACCTCGGATTGAGGCGGGGTTGACTAATACACGTCACATATGACCCATGGATCATTGTTCTAAAGTATCGACACAATACGAATGCATTTGGTCAGTTTTCCGTATGTCAGTTGATGTATTTCACTTCAAATGACGTCCTTTTGAAACAGAAGACAGACACTTTGAGTGGTGGCGGCCACACCACGCCTCGGATTGAGGCGGGGTTGACTCGTACACGTCACATATGACCCATGGATCGTTGTGCTAATGTATCGACACAATCCGAATGCATTTGGCCGGTTTTCCGTATTCCATTTGATGTTTTTCAATTAAAATGACATTATTTTGAAAAAAAAAGGCAGACACTTTGAGTGGTGTCGGCCACACCACGCCTCGGATTGAGGCGGGGTTGACTCGTACATGTCACATATGACCCATGGATCGTTGTGCTAAAGTATCGACACAATCTGAATGTGTTTGGTCGGTTTTCTGTATGTACTTAAATTGTTTTCCATTTTAAGAAAAAGATAGACACTTTGGGTGGTGGCGGCCACACCACGCCTCGTATTGAGGCGGGGTTGACTCGTACACGTCCCATATGACCAATGGATCGTTGTGCTAAAGTATCGACACAATCTGAATGCGTTTGGTCAGTTTTCCGTATGCCAGTTGATGTATTTCACTTCAAATGACGTCCTTTTGAAACAGAAGACAGACACTTTGAGTGGTGGCAGCCACACCGTGCCTCGGATTGAGCCGGGGTTGACTCATACACATCACATATGACCCATGGATCGTTTTGCTAATGTATCGACACAATCCGAATTCGTTTGGTCGGTTTTCCGTATGCCAGTTGATGTTTTTCAATTAAAATGACGTACTTTTGAAACAAAAGGCAGACACTTTGAGTGGTGCCGGCCACACCACGCCTTGGATTGAGGCGGGGTTGACTCGTACATGTCACATATGACCCATGGATCGTTGTGCTAAAGTATCGACACAATCCGAATGAGTTTGGTCGGTTTTCCGTATGTACTTAAATTGTTGTCCATTTTAAGAAAAATACAGACACTTTGAGTGGTGACAGCCACACCGTGCCTCGGATTGAGGTGGGGTTGACTCGTACACGTCACATATGACCCATGGATCGTTTTGATAAATTATCGACACAATCCGAATACGTTTGGTCAGTTTTCCGTATGCTAGTTGATGTATTTCACTTCAAATGACGTCCTTTTGAAACAGAAGACAGACACTTTGAGTGGTGGCGGCCACACCGCGCCTCAGATTGAGGCGGGGTTGACTCTTACACATCACATATGAACCATGGATCGTTGTGCTAATGTATCGACACAATCCGAATGCATTTGGTCAGTTTTCCATATGTCAGTTGATGTTTTTCAATTAAAATGACGTACTTTTGAAACAAAAGACAGACACTTTGAGTGGTGTCGGCCACACCGTGCCTCAGATTGAGGCGGGGTTGACTTATACACATCACATATGACCCATGGATCATTGTGCTAAAGTATCGACACAATCCGAATGTGTTTGGTCGGTTTTCCGTATAAACTTAAATTGTTGTCCATTTTAAGCAAAAGACAGACACTTTGAGTGGTTCCGGCCACACCGCACCTCAGATTGAGGTGGGGTTGACTCAAAAACGTCACATATGACCCATGGATCAATTTTATAAAGTATCGAAACAATCCGAATGCATTTGGTCGGTTTTCCGTATGCCAGTTGATGTATTTCACTTCCAATGACGTCCTTTTGAAACAGAAGACAGACACTTTGAGTGGTGGCGGCCACACTGCGCCTCGGATTGAGGCGGGGTTGACTCGTACACGTCACATATGACCCATGGATCGTTGTTCTAATGTATTGACACAATCCGAATGCGTTTGGTCGGTTCTTCGTATGTCAGTTGATGTTTTCAATTAAAATGACGTACTTTTGAAACAAAAGGCAGACACTTTTAGTGATGCCGGCCACACCGCGCCTCAGATTGAGGCGGGGTTGACTTGTACACATCACATATGACCCATGGATCATTGTACTAAAGTATCGACACAATCCGAATGCGTTTGGTCGGTTTTCCTTATTCCAGTTGATGTATTTCACTTCAAATGACGTCCTTTTGAAACAAAAGACAGACACTTTGAGTGGTGGCGGCCACACCGTGCCTCGGATTGAGGCAGGGTTGACCCGTACACGTCACATATGACCCATGAATCGTTGTGCTAATTTATCGACACAATCCGAATGCGTTTGGTCGGTTTTCCGTATGCCAGTTGATGTTTATCAATTAAAATGACGTACTTTTGAAACAAAAGGCAGACACTTTGAGTGGTGTCGGCCACACTGCGCCTCGGATTGAGGCGGGGTTGACTCGTACACGTCACATATGACCCATGGATCGTTGTGCTAAATTATCGACATAATAGGCATGTGTTTGATCGGTTTTCCATATGTACTTAAATTGTTGTCCATTTAAAGCCAAAGACAAACACGTTGAGTGGTGGCGGCCACACCGCGCCTCGGATTGAGGTGGGGTTGACTCGTACATGTCACATATGACCCATGGATCGTTTTTCTAAAGTATCAACACAATCCGAATGCGTTTGGTTGGTTTTCTGTATGCCAGTTGATGTATTTCACTTCAAATGACGTCCTTTTGAAACAGAAGACATACACTTTGAGTGGTGGTGGCCACACCGCGCCTCGGATTGAGGCGGGGTTGACTCGTACATGTCACATATGACACATGGATCGTTGTGCTAATGTATCGACACAATCCGAATGCGTTTGGTCGGTTTTCCATATGTACTTAAAATGTTGTCCATTTTATGAGAATCATATGTACGGGGGGTTGTTCGGGGTCCAAGGAAGAGGGTGGGGGGGCTGTCCGGGGGGTGTTCGGGGGGTTGTCTGGGGTTCAAGGAGGAGGGTGGGGGCTTTCTGGGTGGATGTTCGGGGGCTGTCTGGGGGGTTGTTCGGGGGGGCTGTCTGGGGTCCAGGGAGGAGGGTGGGAGGGTTGTCTGGGGGGCTGTTCGGGGGGCTGTCCGGGGGCTGTCCGGGGCTATTCGGGGGGTTGTCCGGGGTCCAAGGAAGAGGGTGGGGGGCTGTGTGGGGGGCTATCCGGGGGGTTGTCCGGGGTCCAGGGAGGAGGGTGGGGGGGTTGTCTGGGGGGCTGTCTTGGGGGCTGTCTGGCGGGGCTGTCTGGGGTCTAGGGAGGAGGGTGGGGGGTTTTCCAGTGTCCAGGAAGGAGGGGGGTTCCCAAACACACAACCACTAAAAGACAACAACATCCATAAAAACAGATAATATATAAAAATAACTCAACTCCAATACTATATTACGAGTCTAGATAAAACCAACAACTAGAATAGATTAAATATCAAATCTCAGTAATATCAGTCAAAAATGTAATGGATCAACTTGTCCCACATCACCATCACCATCATCACCATCATCATCATCACCCTCATCCTCGTCCCCATCATCGTCCTCTCCCTCGCCCTCCTCCTCGTCCTCACCCTCTTCCTCGCCCTCGCCACCCGCCTCACCCTCCTCCTCTCCCTCCTCTTCCGTGTTAGACTCCTCGCCATCATCATCGTCAAGCTGTACGTCATCCTGACCACCACTAGAACTTCCACCTGGTGCACCGTATATATAACGTATCAACGACATATACTCATCAAAAGCTGGGCTCGCCTCTACTGGAAGTGTATGGCGTAGAACTTCAATAAATTTCATAAACGCACTATTTTCCCTAGCAGACTATTCTGCCGTCTCTGTGGCCCTTTTCTCAGCCTGTTCTTCTTGTGCCCTAACTTGCTGCAGCTCGGTGGCACTACAGCTTGTACCTGAGGAGGGCCAATACCTCATCGGGGCTATCCTAGGTCGGCATCATACTCTGCCAGAATGCTCCTCTCCCAACACCTGATGTAAGTGATCTGTTGGCCTAAAATTGTCTGGTTCTTGGGCATCGAGGGCCTCTAAAGCAGCTTGTTACAAATATAAATATATCATTAAGTTACAAAATAGACATTAAAAAATAAATTCAATAGATTAAAACTTACAATATTCTACTGAGTCGCTTTGTTGATGGCACTTCCATCGTTTTTTTGTCTACTCGAGCAAAACAGTTTTGTTCGAGGCACGCATCCTTGAATATTTTGTATTTGCCTCTACAATGAAATTGAAAACTAAAGTTATATGAAAACTTTAGAAAACTATTAAATAATTGAAGAAATAAAAGAAAGTGTAAGTCGTAAAGAAAACTTATAAACAATTGTTTTACCTGCTTCCTCTCATGATCAGGCATCGTAGTGTGTCCCAGTGTGTGGAGGTATTTTTTTGCATCAATTTTTTTTTATTTTTTACAGATGATTCCTAAATAAAATTTGAAAATTAAACAGATAGTATTAATGAAAAACATGAAAGTTATTATTTAAATACCTCAAATGTTATTAATACCTTAAACTGGGTACTCGTCCAATGAGTAATCATCTGATGATACTGCTCTATAGGGAAATCATCCACAATTGGTACCGCCTCTAACTCAGTTCCAACTCTATCACGCCAGCCCATATATAAATCATGCTTTAAGGCTCTCCAAATCTCTCCTAAATCCTTTAGACGTTCCGATCGTGCGTCCTCACCATCGGGAAAATTAAATCGAAGCTGAAATCAAAATATTAATTCATATAAATATAAAAATAATTCATGGAATTAAATAGAACAGATTTTTTTACCCATATCTCTGCCCAAGCTCTATACTTGACCTCATGCGGCAAATGTCTCCATGATAGCGGGCTGACGGGAATGATGTCGGAGTATTTGGCAAGCGTCTCCAAAAAACTCTGACATTGCTACCCTGTTTTCTCAACCATTTGGTTGTCTTCATTATAATCCACCATAACCTGTGTGCGGCGGTTCCACACCAAACGCATGCGTGTACGCCCCCACCCACGCCTCCTATCAGTAGATGTATCTATCATGAAAGAAAAACAAATATTTTATCAGAACATGTTATAATAAAAATAAATATTTCTATAAAAATTTGTTAGGGTTCGATAAATATACCTATGCAGGTCTGATCGCTGAGTGTCGTTGGATCCACAGAAACTGATGGAACACCCTGTGGTGGAACAGGAGTCGAAGACGATGGAAGATAGAAGCTCAGAGAGACAGAAGTAGAAGGAAAAGAAGATGGGATAGCTGTCTGTCCGGATGCTGACTGAGGAGTGGGAATCATCATGGGATGTGAAAATAATGGTCCAGAAGATGCAGAAGGTAGAGAAAACATGGGAGGCCTAAATATCCCGTGTGTCTCTAACGACACACCAGGATCAGAATGTGGGAAGGATGACATGTCAGTGGGAGGGGCAGGGTCTAGTCGGGTACACGCACCTGCTCGTCCACCTTTGGTACGAACCCTCCTCGTACCACCGGCCTGAGTACTTGGACCAGTACTAGGCTCCTCGTCGAATAATTGTCAACGTATAGGTGGATTCTACAAAAATGTTTACAAAAAAATTAATCACATGACATTATATAATATTTAAATATATCAATTTGAAATAAATTACTCACTGTAGGAACTAATGGTGGAACGCCCATCTCCGTCATTCGAAAATTGTTCTCCATAATTTTTTCCCTTCGTCTCTCTTCAATTGGCTTCATTTCCTGCTTTTTAAAACAAATATGTAATTAATTAGAAAAAGAAAACTAATGTGTAACCCAAAAAATGCAATTCAAATAAAATTGCAACCAATAAACTTTGAAAACTCACATAATGGTCAATTAAGCTATCAATTGTTTTAGAAGAGCCTGAATGGATTTAATAAATCATACAAGTTGTAATGTTTACCAATTTAGAAATATTGTTTGACTATGTTTGAATACAATTCAATTACAAATTAGAAAACGCAATTCAAATAAAACTGCAACCAATTAATATTGAAAATTCACATAACGGTCAAGTCAGCTATCAATTGTTTTAGAAGAGCTTGAATGGATTTAATAAATCATACAAGTTGTAATGTTCACTATAGATACCCTAATATTGATGTACATAGACATTACATTACTTTTTCGGAATACTTAGTACATAATAAAAACACACACACAAGGACCGTAATAGTTTAGTGTCTTTGGAAACTCGGAATATAATCTTCCAATCGTGGTGAAAGATCTTCAACATCTCCAATAAAGATATTATTTTTTTAAACCTAAATCCTTTATTTATGTCCTGGGGAAAAGAAAACATAAAAGGGTGAGCTCAAATTCTCAGTAAGGGTAAACAAAAGAAATATCAATCACGTCATATTCATAAGAACATATCTTTTGGAAATCTTAACCTGCAAAAGAGATCATAATTTCATAACATGGGATAAATCATAGTAGTGAAATTTAATCCCAATAATCATAACTTAAAACATGAAACTTTGTGGAATACACACATAATCATAGAGAATCATTTCTTATTATTCAAGACTCATTTCCATGACTATCTTAGTGGACAAAGTCCCTTTCTGAACCAAGTTCACACCTCGTTTCAGTCCTGTTTCACTGAACCAGTATAACCTACCTTTCCATCCAGGTCTATCTCATGAGATATAAAATCTTTACCCAATGCATTGGAGGGAGATATAGGTCCCACCCATCTCATAATGATACCATTCTTATGTGTTCCACAAAATCATAAATCATACATCATTGCATAACCCATGTAATAAAAATGGGAATCTTAAACATTGTGACATCATCAAAAAATTCATATAAGATAAAGGAATTCATAAAAATAATTCCATCACAACATAATCAAATCAATGTAATAATAGGGATATAAACAGAACGCTATATTATCTTAGATGGAAAATAATTATGATAAAACACTTGAACTCCATTCTTGAGGAAAATATCCTTTGAAATTCAAAAACATTTTCCTTTCTTAACATGTCATTCAATTTTAAACTAAAATAAGTTGATTAAAAATAAACTTAAAAACTTTTAAAGGAATATTCTTGTAAATAATGTTTTAAAAATCCATTCATGCCGTATAATTTAAAAAAACATTCTTCTCGTACTTTTGTCGGAAAAGTCAAAAACTACCTCGTACAAAAAATGACAAAAGATTCCCTTTATTTATTTTACTAAAAACTCACCGAAGGGTAAAATTTGATTTAAACAATGGTATATGGATGGAAACAATATTACATATTGAGGAATCATGGATGTGGATGATAAAATACACCCCAGTAAATACCTAAGTATAAACAATCTCGGATAAAATGAGATTGTGATATTTTCCCTTACCTTAGGACTAATTTGCTTCGTAAGTGTCTGAACCTCCTGTATAATG
Organism: Viscum album; assembly: GCA_963277665.1. NCBI lineage: Eukaryota > Viridiplantae > Streptophyta > Magnoliopsida > Santalales > Viscaceae > Viscum > Viscum album. The sequence continues at coordinate 869,520,524 of OY728161.1, read as the reverse complement.
ATTTAAATAATGTAATTGACTTATTCCAGAATCATACTCATTGTTATTATATCATATATGGTTCACTTATGACTTTATATTACCCATTCTTTTGTAAATTCCATGTTAAAGAGCATTTTGGGTAAAATTGTTTCATTTGTCGTCCGTATTTTTGACTTATAATTATTCATATGATTACTTAGATCATGATTACTTAATTCAATAATATAAAACATGATTTATATATAATATATATTCAGAATATACATATATATATATAATAAATCAGTAAATGGAAATAAATACACCGTTCATGGAGACGGTAGGCCGTACGTACGCATGAACGTTGTTTTCGTTTCCTTATTGAGTTGAATGGAATTAAGTATATGACATACATATATATAAACATAAATCCAGTATCATTATTATGTCATATATTTCATGATTAATTATTATAAATACTTTATAATCATTCATGAATGGTTAAAGTGGATAATGAATCTCATCGCGTCGTGGAGACGGTAGTCCGTACGTATGCACGAGCGATGATATCGTTCTCATGATCGTAGGACTATATTGGAGTGTATTTATACTATTTAAGAAACAATATCACTTTAAAATAATCATATATAGTTATTATTTACACCATTATACCCATCCAAGTAAGGTGGTGGTGGAAAATAGATTTCACCACGGCGTGGAGACGGTATTCCGTACGTACGCACGCGCGGTGATTTTGTTTTCCGTAGGATGGATAGATGGTGAGATAGGGTTGTTTCATACTTATAATAACATATCATTATATGAGTGATACTGATGTTATTACTTCATAATGAAACAACCTAAGAAGAAGAAGTGGAAGAAGAAATAAAGTTGAAAGAATCGGTAACGGACATTACCTCTTCTTTGAAGCGCCTCTTTGAGATCTCCTTTTAGGGCACTAAAATTGGTCTTTGAGGAATATCATAACCACTAAGATGTTTCTAGGGAAGTGGAGAAGATAATTTGGCAGGGTTTGGCCGAGCTTGAAGGCTCAAAGTGGTGTGAGGAAGAGAGGGAGGGATGCCCTTTTATAAGGGAGGAGAGGGGCACCTTTGGAATAACTAAAACTATTATTTTATTATAAAGTCAAATTCGGTTTTAAATAGATCCAAATTGATTTATTTTGAAGCTAAGGTGAGGATGGGTCGAAATTATCTCATCCAATATAATTTAGACAAGTTTGGGTTTCTATTTTAACCTTATCATTTAGATTTAACATTAAGTTAAATAATTTTACTTTTACTGTGTCTTCTTGTGTTATTATACTATAAGGTTAATAAAATTACTATAAGAATCCAAACTAACCCCAAGTTGTTTATTATTAATATATATAACCTTATCTAAGTAATTTTTCCAAACCGTAGATTTTGAGGAATAAAATAACAATTAATAATATAATATTTGTTTTAAAAACTATTTTATGTCAGTTTTGACACTATTTAGTAATTGATTTTTGTGAAAATCATAACAGAATTATTAGTTCGAAACTAGTTAATTAAATCAATAATAACATGTCATATTAACCTATAAAATTGATTTAATTCATAAAAAGTCTTAAATAAAATTTATTTAGGTATTTATAACATCAATTATGTCAATATTTCATTAATAAGAAAATTACTGCATCAACTTTGTGTCATAATAAATGATAATTATTTAATCCCTAAAAATTCTAAATAAATTCTTATGATGTAGATAATTGTATTAGATTTCTAGAGACTATTAATTTTCGAAGTTTCATGAAGTGTATCACTAAATTAAAATTATTATACGTATAAGATTTAAGAAAGTGACATGTTGTCACATTCTTTGGTTTTAATAATAATTAAATTATTTTCATGGACAAAAGTCCATTAAATGAATCTAATCCGACCCTTAGGTGATATGGGTCGACCTTTAGTAATCCAATAGGATTTTTACATGTGTTAGGGTAATTTTAAAATATTATATTTACCCTTAATTACCCGATTTACCTTTAACTATGGTAAATAAAATTTACCGTAGTTACTATTCATAATTACCAAAAATAAAAAGTAGATTATTAACATAATTTGGATCCACTGATTCCAAATATGGAATCCATTTTTCCAAATTCAATACACAAAAGTTTCAGAAATTAGATTAAAATTAATCCCGTTGTCGAAAAAAACCAGTTTTTCTTTAAAACATTGCAAAAGATTGAATTCATTTATCCTACGAATTCAAGGTAGAATCAATGAAAATTACATAAATTATATTAAATGGTAAAAATATATTCTATTTATACTTTAAAACCATTCAATATTATAATTTAACCATATAAATTATTGTGATGAAAAAAGTTGTTTTTAATTAAAATATAGCGTGTTTTTACTATTCATCAAAATATTAAAGTTACCAAAATGATATGAAAATTTATCCAAAGTAAATTTTTATTTAATGATTCCAAAGAAGAATTTTATTTTGTCAAATTGAACTTATAAACATGTCAAAAACTAGATTTAATGTGGGTGCGCCATCAAAAGGCGGCAAAACTGCATTTTTTTAAAAATACTTATTTTACCCGAAAATTTTATTTTGTTCTTATACCATGTTTTAGAAAATGTGTAAGATGAATAATAATGTTATAAGACTCAAATTTTAGTTAATACTATTCATAAAGGCTAGTTCATAATAATATTATAATAATATATCGTTGTTTAGTAAACCCGGTATTGCGTACAACACACCCTATCGAGGAAGGTCGCGATTGCGTGTAATGCAAGCCAAGTCAGGGTTGCGTGATGTGCAAGAATCCTTCGTTGTTTCGTATAACATAATCCAACCATATTTCATTTATACATTGAATATATATATATATACTCAATGTTGCGTAGAATAAATATTATCAAAATTGTGTGTAACACGATCCAAGAATAGTGTTGCGTATACTGCAAGCTAATACGGTGTTGCATATAGCGCAAGATAATCTTGGTGTAGCATAAAACACAATACATTAATGAAATTAAAAGAATATTTTTCATAAAATCTCGGGGTGTTACATTCTACCCCCCTTAAAATGAATTTCGCCCTCGAAATTCGTCGAGGTTATAAATGGTTTACTATTCGAAAGTTTCTTTAATAGAACCCCACATCGTAAAAAGGAATACCAAAACCAATCTTTAAAAACAACAGTATGAAACGTAATGGTTATCCAAATAAACTAATCACTAGGTTTCCACATAGGTGAAAATATGGATATGGAAGATAAATCTAACCATCATGTTCTGATGGAGAGTGGTAGAGAACATGGCTATTAAAAATCCAATAATCACAAAGCTATTGATTTGTGATGATCTAAGGTACCATCTGATTAATCGGATATAAGGGAACTAGGACAACATTTTTTTGGTTTTCAAGATCATTTCCCTAAATTTGATGAATTAAAAGAAATACTTACATGATTTTGGTACAATCTCACTGTTGTTCGTGAATTGAACAATTTCCACTTCATCCCTTAAAGAAATGAAGTTGAATTTGTTATTCGTGATGTGTTAGCAGATCATGTGATAGAATGATGGGTCATTCCATCTCTTTCAAACAAAAGGTTAGAAAAAGTTATAAGCCCATCTTATGGTTAGATTAATTGTATATGGTTCCAAAAATGAACTTATACTTCATATATCATACCTCTTAATAAAATAAAACTAGTTTCTACTAACTAGGGACTTCCTGTAGGCCAGTGGTAGGCGATAAAGGCCAGTCGCACTTCGGTTGTGGGTTCTATTCCCACAGCCATGTCCGACGCGATAGGATGCCACCCGTCCTGCAGGTTGTCCTTTTTATATTACTATAACATCCCATCAACAATATCAAAAAAAGTTTTATCCTTAAACAATACTAACTTATGTCCAACATAATCCATTCCAATCTTTAGTCTTATCCATAACACTGCAGTACACTCTTATAATATAGTGAAAATGATTACCAGAGATTTAATACCATCGTTGATCCCCATATATCATAAGATATGTCTTGTTGGTCACATTACAAACATTCGAAGGCCTTAATCGTGTATTCTCTTGAAAAAATGAATACCCATTGAACCATAGTGAAAACATGAATGCAGTTAAAAGTTAACACTTTCCACATACCAAAATCCTCAAAATTCTATATACTCAAACCATGATATCACTTAATCCTTATAGCAATCATGAGCTCATGAATACTATCAAACATATTATATTCTCTTTATCCCTTCATTATGTGCATATCATCTATTTTCCAAAAATATTTCAATCACTTTTCATGGTTACTGATGCCATAAAATTATTGAAAACCACAATAGACCAAAACATAAATATTCCAATATTCCATGATACTATATACAACATTATTCTGGAATCCCATTACATAAACACTTAATCATTCCACCACATCGTTGTCATATTCAACATCGCCAATGGTGATCGCATGTGACTTCCCTTTTTCCTTTGCCTTAAGTGGTTGCTCATGTTGATCATCACTAGCCCTTGGATTAGGGAATTTATTAGCATAATGCCCCATTTCCTTGCACTTGAAGCATTGAAGTGTAGTAGGTTCATTCTGTGTATCCCTTCCTTTGTTTGCATCATTAGGCATCTTCTTCCCATCATTGCGGCATTCAAATGCCCGATGACATTCCTTTCCACATTTGAAACATTTACTTGTCCATTTAAGACAATCTCCACCATGCTTCTTTCCACACTTTGAACATAAGGAAACATTCATCTTCTTTTCACCATTATTCTGAGAATTATCCTTGAACTCCATCTTTCGTTTTTTTGTCAAAACTATAAGATGGATAAGTAACACCAACTTCCATTTCTACCTTGATAGCACAACGCACAATTTCTTCATATCTACTGAAGTCTCTTATAGCTAATTCCCTTCGAAGATTTGGTTTTAAGCCACTGAAGAATCGATCAACTTTACTTTCAGGTTGGATGATAAATCCAGATGCATACCTTTCAACCCTTGTAAAATTCGCTTCGTATATACCAATAGATTCATCATCATTTTACTTTAGTTCAAGAAACTCCTCCTCCATCTTTGTTCGAAGAATACGAGGGAAGTACTTATTCAAAAATAAGTTCTTGAACTCGTCCCATTCCATGGACTCAATTTCATCTCTTTTCCTTGTATTCTTGATAAGATTCCACCATTGATCAGCTTCACCTTCCAAACGATATACTGCTAAGATGACTTTATCATGTTCAGAACATTGAAGAACTGAAAATATCTTTTCAGTGGTACTGATCCATTGTTCAGCAACAAGTGGATCAGAAGACCCACTAAAAGAAGGTGGACGTTGCCTCATGAAGAACTCAATAGAATTTTTTCCCCTTCTCTGCTCATTTGGAAGTCCAGAATAATTCATAGCTTGTGTAAGTATAGCAATAGGATTTTGCACTCCATCTCCCATAACATTTGTTTGTTCAGGAGGACAATCATTGCATTGTCCATAACATTGATCAACACGGTTCCTTCGGGTTCCAGCCATCATCTAAAAACCAAAAAGAATAGTGTGAGAGGAAAAAATCATGCTAGGAAAAACAACATAATAAAGGGGGAGTATCCTCAATATCTAACATCTTAGGTTAAATTCTATGATCGTTACCGTAGTTCTAGGATGTTATCCTATACATATACTAATCCTTAGGGACATCCCTAGACATACCTTAGAAATATCTTTAGGGATCTCACTAACGTTTTCGCATTGTAGTTTCCAAAGGATGACTAAACATGTCCTCTGATACCAACTGTAGAGACCCTAAGATTGACGTACATAGACATTACATGACTTCTCCGGAATACATAGTACATAACAAAAACACACACACAAGGACCGTAATAGTTTAGTGTCTTTGGAAACTCGGAATATAATCTTCTAATCGTGGAGAAAGATCTTCAACATCTCCCATAAAGATCTTCTTTTTTTAAAACCTAAATCCTTTCTTTATGTCCTGGAAAAAAGAAAACATAAAAGGGTGAGCTCAAATGCTCAGTAAGGGTAAACAAAAGAAATATCAATCACGTCATATTCATAAGAACATATCTTTTGGAAATCTTAACCTGCAAAAGAGATCATAATTTTATAACATGGGATAAATCATAGTAGTGAAATGTAATCTCAATAATCATAACTTAAAACATGAAACTTTGTGGAATTCACACATAATCATAGAGAATCATTTCTTATTAGTCAATACTCATTGCCAAGACTATCTTAGTGGACAAAGTCCCTTTCTGAACCGAGTTCACTCCTCGTTTCAGTCCTGTTTCACTGAACTGGTATAAACTACCATTCCAGCCATGTCTATCTCATTAGATATAAAATATTTACCCAATGAATTGGATGGAGATATAGGTCCCACCCATCTCATAATGATACCATTCTTATGTGTGCCACAAAATCATAAATCATACATCATTGCATAACCCATGTAATAAAAATGGGAATCTTAAACATCATGACATCATCAAACAATTCATATAAGATAAAGGAATTCATAAAAATAATTCCATCACAACATAATCAAATCAATGTAATAATAGGGATATAAACATAACCCTATATTATCTTAGATGGAAAATAATGTTGATAAAACACTTGAACTCCATTCTTGAGGAAAATATCCTTTCAAATTCAAAAACATTTTCCTTTCTTAACATGTCATACAATTTTAAACTAAAATAAGTTGATTAAAAATAAACTTGAAAACTTTTAAAGGAATATTCTTGGAAATAATGTTTTAAAAATCTATTCATGTCGTATAAGTTAAAAAACATTCTTCTCGTACTTTTGTCGGAAAATTCAAAAAGTACCTCGTACAAAAAACGACAAAACATTCCCTTTATATCTTTTACTAAAAACTCACCGAAAGGTAAAATTGGATTTAAACAATGGTAGTTGGATGGAAACAATATTACATATTGAGGAATCATGGATGTGGATGATAAAATACAACCCAGTAAATACTAAAGTATAAACAATCTCGGATAAAATGAGATTGTGATATTTTCCCTTACATTAGGTCTGATTTGCTTCGTAAGTGTCTGAACCTTCTATATAATGATTTAGATAATGTCATTGACTTATTCCAGAATCATAATCACTGTTATGATATCATATATGGTTCACTTATGACTTTATATTACCTGTTCTTTTGTAAATTCCATGTTAAAGAGCATTTTGGGTAAAATTGTTTCATTTGTCGTCCGTGTTTTTGACTTATAATTATTCATATGATTACTTAGATCATGATTACTTAATTACAGAATATAAAACATGATTTATATATAATATATATTCAGAATATACATATATATATATATAATAAATTAGTAAATGGAAAGAAATACACCGTTCATGGAGATGGTAGGTCGTACGTACGCATGAACGATGTTTTCATTTCCTTATTGAGTTGAATGGAATTAAGTAGATGACATACATATATATACACATAAATCCAGTATCATTATTATGTCATATATTTCATGATTAATTATTATATATAATTTATAATCATTCATGAATGGTTAAAGTGGAGAATGAATCTCATCGCGTCGTGGAGATGGTAGTCCGTACGTACGCACGAGCGATGATATCGTTATCATGATCGTGGGACTGTATTGGAGTGTATGTATACTATTTAAGAATCAATATCACTTTAAAATAACCATATATAGTTATTATTTACACCATTATACCCATATAAGTAAGGTGGTGGTGGAAAATAGATTTCACCACAGCGTGGAGACGGTATTCCGTACGTACGCACGCGCGGTGATTTCGTTTTCCATAGGATTTATAGATGGTGAGATAGGGTTGTTTCATACATATAATAACATATCAGTATATGAGTGATACTGATGTTATTACTTCATAAAGAAACAACCTAATAAGAATAAGTGGAAGAAGAAATAAAGTTGAAAGAATCGGTAACGGACATTACCTCTTCTTTGAAGCGCCTCTTTGAGATCTCCTTTTAGGGAACTAAAATTGGTCTTTGAGGAAGACAAGAACCTCTAGGATGTTTCTAGGGAAGTGGAGAAGAAAATTTTTCAGGGTTTGGCCGAGCTTGAATGATCAAATTTGTGTGAGGAAGAGAGGGAGGGGGTGCCCTTTTATAAGGGAGGAGAGGGGCACCTTTGGAATAACTGAAACTATTATTTTATTATAAAGTCCAATTCGGTTTTAAATAGATCCAAATTGATTTATTTTGAAGATAAGGTGGGGATGGGTTGAAATTCTCTAATAAAATAGAATTTAGACAAGTTTAGGTTCCTATTTGAACCTTATCATTTAGATTTAACATTAAGTTAAATAATTTTACTTTTACAGTGTCTTCTTGTGTTCTTATACTATAAGGTTAATAAACTTACTATAAGAAGCCAAACGAAGCCCAAGTTGTTTATTATTAATATATATAACATTATCTATGTCATTTGTCCTAACCATAGATTTTTAGGAATAAAATAACAATTAATAATATAATATTTGTTTTAAAAACTATTTTATGTCAATTTTGACACTATTTAGTAATTGATTTTTGTGAAAATCCTAACAGAATGATTAGTTCGCAAAAAGTTAACTAAATAAATACTAACATGTCATATTAACCTATAAAATTAGTTTAATTCATAAAAAGTCTTAAATAAAATTTATTTGGGTATTTATAACATCAATTATGTAAATATTTCATTAATAAGACAATTACTGCATCATCTTTGTGTCATAATAAATGATAATTATTTAATCCCTAAAAATTATAAATAAATTTCTATGATATAGATAATTTTATTATCTTCTTTTAGACTTTTCATGTTAGAAGTTTCATGAAGTGTATCACTAAATTAAAATTATTATACTTATAAGATTTAGGAAAGTGACATGTTGTCACATTATTTGGTTTTAATAATAATTAAATTATTTTCATGGACAAAAGTCCATTAAATGAATATAATCCAACCCTTAGATGATATGGGTCGACCTTTATTAATCCAATAGGATTTTGACATGTGTTAGGTTAATTTTATAATATTATATTTACCCTTAATTACCCGATTTACGTTTAACTATGGTAAATAAAATTTACCGTAGTTATTATTCATAATTCCCAAAAATAAAAAGTAGCTTATTAACATAATTTGGATCCACTGATTCAAAATATGGAATCTATTTTTCCAAATTAAATACAAAAAATTTGTAGAAATTATATTAAAATTAATCTCGTTGTCGAAAGAAAATGGGTTTTTCTATAAAACATTGGAAAAGATTGAATTGATTTATCCTACGAATTCAAGGTAGAATCAATGATAATGACATAAATTATATTAAATTGTAAAAATATATTATATTTATACTTTAAAACCATTCAATATTATAATTTATCCATATAAATTATTGCGATGAAAAAAGTTGTTTTTAATAAAAATATAGCGTGTTTTTCCTATTCATCAAAATATGAAGGTTACCAGAATGATATGAAAATTTATCCAAAGTAAATTTTTATTTCATGATTCCAAAAAAGAATTATATTTTGTAAAATTGAACTTATAAACATTTCACAAACTATATTTAAAGTGGGTGCACCATCAAAAGGCGGCAAAACTGCATTTTTTGAAAAATGCTTATTTTACCCGAAAAATTTATTTTGTTCTTATACCATGTTTTAGAAAATGTGTAAGATGAATAATAATGATATAAGATTCAAAATTTAGTTAATAGTATTCATAACGGATAGTTCATAATAATGTTATAATAATATATCGTTGTTTAGTAAACCCGGTATTGCGTACAACACACGCTATTGAGGAAGGTCACGATTGCGTGTAATGCAAGCCAAGTCAGGGTTGCGTGCTGTGCAAGAATCCTTCGTTGTTTCTTATATCATAATCCAACCATATTTCATTTATAAATTGAATATATATATATATATATATATATATATATATACTCAATGTTGCGTAGAATAACTATTATCAAAATTGTGTGTAACACGATCCAAGAATAGTGTTGCGTATACTGCAAGCTAATACGGTGTTGCGTATAGCACAAGGTAATATTGGTGTAGCATAAAACACAATACATTAATGAAATTAAGAGAATATTTTTCATAAAATCTCGGGGTGTTACATTCACCAAGTTAGAAATATGTTTGACTATGTTTGAATACAGTTCAATTCCAAATTAAAAAATACAATTCAAATAAAAATGCAACCAATAAACATTGAAAATTAACATAACGGTCAAGTCAGCTAAAAAATATTTGTGATCAATACTAAATCAATTTGAATATTACCAACCTTAACAACCGAACTTTAGGTAAACCAAAAGAATTGAGAACATGGATGAATGATTCTATATATTTTCAACCACAACTTCAGGTTCACAATAAACTCTGAAAATTGAGCTATTTGAGTCATCAAAAGAAATAAATGGATTGGTTCCAATGGCACTAGGGACAATGTCAATTCCATCATCACCATCATCAAAAATATGTCTTGGAATTACTTTAACTATGACACCAAATTCAGTTCGAAGTTGGTCTTTGACATAAAAAACTTGTTTAGCCATTGATGCCAACACATATGGTTCTTCGGTAGCAAGAGTGCGAGTCATATTAATTAATTGAAATACACAATCATCAATAAATGTGCCATGTCTCGTCATCGAATCAAACCAATGGAATTTCATCATTGTGACTCGTCCATGAGAGTAATAATCCAATATTATTATTTTCTCAACAACTCCATAATAACCCACATTTTCAAATCGCGGTCTACTATCTGATGCACTGGTATAACAATCTATTGTGGCAGTAACCATAACACCATCATGTTGTGTTCTCATGTTTTTTGCTCATTAAGTGAAAATAAATTTGTACCCATTGATAACAATTGATTTACAGTCATGAACCACGGTATTAGGACCAAAAGCCAAAGCTCTTATTTCCTCAGAGACAGAGTCAGCAGACAAACTCTATACCTGAAATATAAATGACTATTAAAGTTAATTAAATATTGATATAATTATTTTAAACATTAATTTTTTATACCTTCAATTTTAACCAAGCAGAAAACTCTTGGCTATGCAAAGTCTCTCTCCTTCTCAAAGATAAAGAACGATGCTTCCTATTTATCATTGTTTTTTGTTCCCTATAAATAAAAAATATTAATAGTTTAACAGATATATATATGTAAGATATACATAATCAATTTAGTTACCTGATATAATCATCGAACAAATCACAGTTGAACAAAACTGTGCGATGTGCCATCTCCCGCTCTTCATAGATTAATGTCCTCAATGTATATGATCCAGGAATTCCTCATGTTTGAGGAAGTGATGGAAAACTGGTTTCAATTTTCTCATACTGTTCTTCTTCATTTCTCATTGGTCTTTTCAATCTTGTAGTAAGATCATACAAATACATCGAGCAGAAATCCATACATTCTTGAGCCAAGTAACAGTTCATGATAGAACCTTCGGGATGATTTCTGTTTCGGACATAAGACTTTAATGTGAACATATTTCTTTCAGTTGGATACATACAAAGAAAAGAAACAGGTCCTCCGAGAAGTATTTCAGTGGGAATATGGATAGTCAGATGCAACATGCATGTGAAAAATGATGGAGGAAATATTTTCTCCAACTCACACAAAATTAATGGGGCATCTGTCAACATTTTTTGCAAGAAAGACTTGGACAACTTTTTAGCACAAATATCTCTAAAAAATGGCACAACCGAATAAAAACCACCCTTACATTATTGGAAAAAAGATGACGGATTTCTATTGGAAGCAACTCATGCAGTAGAACATGATAATCATGAGTCTTCAAAGATTTTAGCTTCAACTCTCTTCTGTTGACCTGTTTAGATATGTTGCTTGAATAGCCATCAGGAACTATAATAGTCTCTAATTCTTCCAGAAATTATTTTTTTTCCGCAGGTGTCATCACATAAGAAGCACATGGAAGTTTCCATTTATTTTCACTGATATGTACAGGATGAAATTCTGGTCTGATGCCCCAATCCACCAAGTCATGCCGAGATCATAAATCATCCTTTGTCTTCCCCTTGAAATTTAGAAGAACCGAAAGCAACATTTCGCATACATTATTTTCAATATTAATTACGTCTAAGAAATGACGTAACAAATTGGTTGACCAATAAGGCAAATCAAAAAAGATACTCTTCTTCCTCCAATTGTAACAGGTTTCAGTGGAAACATTCTTTCTCTTTCCAGATTTCATTTGACCCTTCCCGAATGAAAAACTGAAATCTTTCAATTCATTAAGGACGTCAGTTCCAGACATACGCTGAGGTGGATCATCGGTCTCTATGGTATTATCAAATCTTCGATGATTCATTCTATATGGATGATCCTTTGGCAGGAATCGTCAATGTCCCATAAAACTGAAACTACAGCGATGTTTCAGTCTTCTAGATCGTGTATTCTTCATAAAAACTGGGCATGACAGTTTTCCCTTCGTGCTCCATCTAGACATCATTGCATAAGCCGGAAATCAATGATCGTCCACATAAGCGCAGAACGCATCTGAAATATGTCTTTCGAACATTCATCATATGTGCGCACACCCACATACCAAAGAAGTTTCAACTCTTTTATTAAAGGTTGCATGTATACATCAATATCAATGCTGGGATCAGAAGGACCAGATATGAGTATACTCATGAAAGTGAAAGATTTTTTCATACACAGCCATGGGGGAAGATTATAAATGTGTATAAAAACTGGCCATGTGCTGTGCGAAGTAAGCATCTTCCCAAACGGATTAAAACTGTCGCATGAAAGACCAAGCCTCACATTACGCACGTCAGCTGCAAAATTAGGATGTCGAGCATCAAATCTCTGCCATGCAAATCCATCTGCAGTTTGAACCAACTCATCATTAGTCTTCTTTCTCTCGGTATCATGCCATCTCATTTTTATTGATATCTCATCAGACATAAAAAGATTCTGAAGTCTGGGGATCAATGGAAAGTTCCACATTACTTTTTGTGGAACGCGGGATGGTGTTCTATCAGATTTTGTCTTCCAGCAGGATGTGCCAAATTTTATACAATCATTTCGTTCAGCGGTTTCCTCCCAGAATAAACTGTAATCTTTCGAGCAAGCATGAATTTTGTTTCTTGAAAATCCAAGTTCCTCAACTAACTTCCATGCCATATAGTGGTTTGAGGGAATATCTACATCATCTGAAGTAAATCCTTCAAGAGGGTAAGAATGTAATCGATTGTTGTATTAGAAATTCCATACATAGTTTTCCCATGAAACAATCGGATTAAAAATTCCAGCTTTTTCATTTTATCGCATTGTCGATATACTGGAGTCGTGGCAACATCATTCAATTTTTTCACCCTATCAATATCATCATTTTCACTAGATGCATCAGCTGTCCTCATATCAATGTCTTCTTGAGTCGAAATCCATTCTTTTTCATGATGACGAATAAAGGTAAACCGATCATCTAACAAATTCTCCATTCCAGTCCTTTCATTTTGACCATCTCCAATTTGAGATTTCATTTTCTCCCCATTGTGATACCATGCAAAGTAGTTTGCTTGAAAACCATTTTTGGTTATGTGGTAGCTGACTTCTTCACGGCTCAACCAAGGTCTACCAACACAATTAGAACATGGGAAGTGTATGCGACCACTATCTGAAGCATTGTGAAATACAAAATCTATAAAGCTCTCCAAATTGTTTTGAAAATCGCTTGAGATCCGATCGGTTTCATACATCCAACTTCTGTTCATTCTGTAAAAAGAATTTATATAAGTCATTTTGTCATAAAAAATTCAATAGGACTGAACTTTAATAGAAAATACATTTAAGTAAACGATAAAGGAAGAAAATAGTCAAGGTATCAACTACACATGTGAAAAAAACATACAAATGTGTTATTGAAAAAATGTAAAACAAACAAGAAATTAATGTGTTATATCACATCACAGCATGCCTCATCCCATAACCATATTAGTAGGGTATCATGAACATGAATAACATCAACCTTGTGTCATCCTCCTACCCTACATGACCCCAACCACATGCCACATCTTATTATAGAATTATCACATCACACCTCACCGGAAAACACTAGGGAAATCATAGTACATATCACCTGAAGACACATGGACAATCACATCGCATCTTGCCTAAAAACACATGGTCAATCACTTTTGAAGGAAGAGTAGGGAAGACATGGTAGCTATCCAACCATATAACCAACATCCTAGATATTAGAAAAAATACCCATAACTCAAAACCTCTGATCGTTGGTAAGTTTATCCAACTCTGGTTGGGAATGTGTAGAAATAACATGAAAATACATGATATATAGATAGCACAAAATACTCAACCTATGGGTTCACATTAACTACATAATCACACACTTCACTACTACCATAAAACACATAAACCACACCACCACCACACAAGACGCCTAGCATTTCTCACTTTAATTTATAAGCCACTTCATTCACACTTACATTGTCCATTCATTTAATGTCAAATTAATTAAATCCATTTACCACACATCCATTTATATTCCATCTCATTTATTTAATATCTTGTTTTTTGGTTTTAACAACATAATTTATTCCATAGATAACCAGGAAACTAATAAAACCACCACACAATAACTCACCATCTCACAATAACCATCGACGCCATGTTACATCGACCAACCATCTCACCAAAACAACCACATATCACAACAAAAATATTGCACATCACAAACCACCGCACAACCAAAACCACCTCACAACCAAAACTATGAATCTTCAAAATTAGAACACAATAAAGAGACATCGTTCCCTTATAAATGTAAATGTGTAATGAAAACATTAATTGGACATACACCGATATAGGGATTTGACTACACAATTCGTGGAACAATCAAAAATTTTTACAGAAACCCTAAAATTTGGGAATTAGGAAATCATTCGTAGAAGTATATTCTTTATAAAAGGTGGAACTAAAATATAGGAATATAACCTGGTGGATGGTGATCCGATGGAAGATGTGGGGATTGGGAAGTGATTCTGCCGATAAGTCGCTTCTGGAGAGCTTCTGAAGATGAGCGGAAGGCTCTAGATCTGCTTCTGAATCGTGGGGAAGCCGCTGGGTATTTGGGGGTTTTTTTCCAAACGGTTCATAAAAACTGTTGGGAAAAACCAGTCTTTCCCAACGGTTTCATAAAACCGTTGGGAAAAATAATTTTTTCCCGCCTTTTCCCAACAGTTTTATGAAACCGTTGGGAAAGACTGAATTTTCTCCACTTTTCCCAAAGGTTTCATAAAACCGTTGGGAAAAGTATCTTCTAAAAGGTATTACCCAATGGTTTATATAAACCGTTGGAAAAGACAGAATATACCAACTGTTTCTTTGAACCGTTGGTAAACAACTGTTGGGAAAACTCCCATTTCCAGTAGTGACTACCAATGAAAATATTTTACATATGTAAATAGCTTCCTTAAACTAAAATAATTTTAAAACCAGATTATCCTTATACCACCCACAACCATAAGACATTTCTTTTACCTAGAATATCTATTTTTAAGAGATTTAATTCCATGTGGTAGTTCTATTAGATCCCATGTTTTGTTTATATGTATTCAATTAAACTCATATTCTATAGATAACTCCATATTATAAGAATCACTAAGACTTTTCAAGTCTTCTGGCTCTTAGTCGATCCTCCATCCATTAAAATAAATAAATTCATAGAAAATACCAACCTATGTACAAAACATCTAACCATGTTAGATATTTGAAATCCTTTCTATGAATTTTCACTTTTAGGTACTAAAAGTTATAGAACTCTACCTTATAGTACTCTGATATGAGCTTCAACAACCCTAGATATCTCTAGTACATCTTTGACTGTAAGAAATGTTTGACACTCAGTACTCCCTAAAGATTCGAGAAATTGTATCCTTGTAGAATTTCTAGTCATATCAACTAGAAAATGGTTGATTGATTCCTTATTATCAACTTCCTTTTCCACAAAGTTATAATCTTTCCATAAGTCTATCTCATTGAATAAAAAATTCTATCTTTCGAGGACTTATCACTTTTCCGTATCCCAAATTCAGAAAAAGAAAATGTTTCCATCACCATATCCCATAAAGAAACATGTATGGGATCTATATTTGAGTTCATACCATTATTTGGAATCCATATGGATATATTATACACTTTAAAAAAATAAGTGGATAACTTCCACTCATTTTTCAAACCATAACTACTATATAATATTTTGGTCCATTAGTGTTTAAAAACATTTATCAACTAAGAATACTAAATAGTTGAATGCTTCTACCAAAAACAATTTATAAATTATAGAATATATCCTTATTTCTTCACCTAATTTGTTAACATTTGATTCATTCTTTCATCTTCACCATTCTACTCAAGTGTTCTGAGTATATTTTTTCCATCTTGATTCCTCTCTTTAAGAAGTAGTTCCAAAAATGACTTTATTGTATTTACTAACATTATCAGACATTAATAATTTTATATATTTACTATTCTTCCTTTTAATATGGACTTACATTTAATGAACACCTAAACACCTCTTATTTTTGGTTGAGAAAGTAAACCCTTACATTCTATGAAACCTTGGGTCTTTTTTAGTTATGAATCTATAAGTAAATTTGAATTTTTGATTATTTGTAAGGGGTTAATTTGATAAAAAATATTTTTAATGAGAACCTAAGTCTTGGAACATCTCAAAGAGATGTTATGAGCTTGGTTTGGGGCCCAGAGAGTGCATCGGGTGCCCATATTGACATTGGATAAAGTCTATGTGAACCTGTAGCCATTTTAGCTAGAGGTTCCCAACCATGGGAAGAACCATAGTGAAGGGAACCAAACCTGGGATAGAATAGTACTTAACTATTTCTCCCTTCGAGTGTTTGGTTAAATAAGGCTCTTATTGTGTGAAACATGAAGGGAAAACACACCTTTTCTAGGAATTTCAATCATCCAAAAACCGAGGGCTTTGGTGGGTCATGGTAATCCATGTGGAAGATAGGCTCCCAGCACTTTTGTTGGGCATGGTGGGGACCTAGGGAATCCAAAAAACATTCCCCACACAATATGGGATATGGGGTGCCCATTTTTAGTAACCACATTATATTCCATGGTGTGGTCTGATAGGATCCTTGGTGGTGCACCTATCAGAAACAAAGAAGGGGGTGAGGGGGATATCTATGATGAACAGTGTTTTGGAATTATTTGGGGACTACCTGATGGTGCTCCATAGTGTAGGGTAAACAATTCTTCAATTTTTTTTGGAATCTTGGGTGTAAAAAATTAATCAATTTCTTCTTCTTAACTCTATAATTATTAAGGTATCATGCCCCTTTTTCTCTTCCTCGCTCATGCATGGTCGACAAAGGAGATTCTCACCATCTTCCTCTTTTAATACCCAATGTATGGGGTAGGTTTATATAGAAACGAATTAAAATATTTATGTAAGATATCCTCTATTATTTCTATTTTATTCTTTTTCTTTTTTTTCTCCCCTAATTTTGGGTGATTTAATTATGGATTTGAGTGAAAATTACATTGGAAATGGAGGGATCATCTCAATTTGATGGGTATTTTGCATGGATTTGCTAATGGATGTCCTGGGTGATGATCACATGTTGTTGGGTGAAATTTTGATGAAGTTACACTCCCCATTGAAATTTATTAGGTTTTGTGCTTAAATTAAATGAACTTTTCCATTGAATTGGATGAGATAAATTGGGTATTTTGTGTGGATTAGTTTTAGGTTCATGTTGGTAGTGGATCATGCCTCGTTGCCTATGGCATTAGTGAGTATATGTTTCTTGGTGAGACTTTAGGTATTATTATTACTATTTAATTTAAGAGTAATGGTTAATTTTAATCTTTTTAATTGATTGTAAATTATTATAATTAATTTAAATATATTTCATAGTTTTATATAGGTTCTTGGAAGTTAAGGTGGTGCTTAGGTGAGCCAAGAAGGTGATGTACAAGCTGTGAATTAAAATAAAATGGCTTCAATTGAGGTAGGTGGCACTGAATTTGCTAAGTATCCTGGTTTTTTATTGACTTTAACTTCATGTTCAATAATTATTATATTATATTTATATTGAAGGACCTATTTTATTTCACTATAATGTTAGGATGGGCTCACATTCTCTTAATAGTCAGTATGGAGAAATAAAATTATAAATAGTTAAATGGTGGAATATTGGTCAAATGAGTGTTTCTGTCCTTATTTATAGATTTTTGGTAGGTTTTCATTATATTTTTAATTTAAAAAAATTATTTCATTTTAAATATGTGATTTTAAATAGGTGTTTTCCTCAACTGCAATTTCAAGGAAAAATTAATGACTTGAGAAATGAATTTTTTAATGGTATTTCCAAATGAGAAAAAGGTTTTATAAAGAATGATTTGATGGATTGTGTGGTGACAGATTGTATGAATAATATTACATGTGATTCATTTTGAAATGGTTTTAAAATATAATTTTACTCAACATTGAATGAAAATATTTGAGGTATTGGTTAAATTATTTTATTCCATTTAAACTTGAGGGTGTGATTCCCTATTTTTATAAATCATGAGTACTTATGTATATTCCCATTTACATGATTTCCCTATGTTTTGTGTGTATAATGAAGATTCATGTTATACAGTTTAGTTAATGATTAATATTTTTAGAATCAAATTGAATGTAGATCTAGATGGATGTGACAGACCCCTTGGAGAGTTGGAATGGGTCTAAAAGACCCTAAAAACCTTAAGGGATGTTATGAATAGAATGATGGGATAGGACTGAGAGATGGAAATTTTATCAGGGAAGATATGTATAGTTTTTTGATGTTACTTGAAATTGGGGACCCTAGTGATTACCCCTATATTATATTGACCCTAGAGAGGGTTCATGTGGAAATGGGTAGTGATGATTACAAGTGTAACTATAGAACCTGAATTGATGGTGTGGGCTGAATATGGCTATAGTGATGATGATAAGTCGTAAACCATAGAGTATAGCCATTTTGATGTGAGATAGGTCTAGGAAGATGGACAACCCTTATGAGATTTTTTATGAGATATTATGGGAGGGGCGTACTACCCCCTAAAGATATGTATAGTGATAAGATATAGGAGGGACCCCCCAAGATGACCAGTATATCATGAAATGTTACTTGATGGATGCCCTACAACCCATGATTATACTTATATTTGTTATCATCCACAAGGTATGTAGTTTCCCTGAGTAATCAGTATACTATGAGATATTCTGAAAGGGATGAACTTCCTCCACTCTGATTATATGTATATATGAGATGATTCATGAGGTATGTACTTCCCCTGATTGATCAGTATACCATGGAATATTGTGAAAGGGATTCACTACCCCCCTGATGAGATATATATGTGAGATGATCTAGAAGGGATACCCCCCCCCCAATATATGAGTAATCAGTATACCATGAGATGTTTTTGTAATGAAACACTACCCACCAAAAATAAATATAAATGTGGTGATCTGAGAGGGATGTACTGCCCCACCCTCTCCTAGAGTAATCGGTACAATTATAAAATCATCAAGGTGATATTTTAGAGACAAACCACCATTATCTAATTCTATTATGATGTGCATATACTAGTTTTAGGGTAGTAATTGGTCCCCCTGGGTGGTTAATCATGTTCATTGACATCTGGTAAAAGACAAAGAAGGTATGGTTGAGGTCCCAGGTGATCTGGTTAACACATGACGACTTGAAATTAAAGTTTTATGTGATTCCATGTTGTCATTGTAGATAGTTGTATTATAAAAATTACTACACTCTTTATCTATGTATTACAATCACATTTGTTTGATCATAGTATGCCTCATTATTATTGAGGCATTGGGGTTCTTATAAGGTCATTATATTCACCCCTATCTATGTATATGGAATGGGTTTCGATATATGTGGGGAGAACTTCATTTTTTCTCTCAAGGAAAAAGAATTAATTAGAGATATAATTGAGGTACAGGTCTAGGTGGTCATGGATAGTAAGGACTAAACATGTTGAATTATTTTAATTGGACTAGAGGTCTGTTAATTTTTACTTTTTATTTAGAATGTATTGTCTGATGTTCCATTGTTTATATATATTGTGCCTTCTTTAATTTAATTTAATTTCCACTACTCTGTTATGGTTTTTGAATAATTTATACTACATTATTACATTAAATTCTAGTATATAGGGGGCATGGGGATCCCTATTTATGTCTATATGTTTTGGTAAAGTCTGTTATATGGAAGGGTCATGATGAATTTTCAATATATTCAGGCATGACTCTTTGAATTTATATTTTATGGTATATCCTCCCCATTATTTTTTTAGTACAACACCATTATTTAGTAGTATCCAGTATATTAGGAGGTTTGAATAAGGTTATGTAGAAAAACCCTCTCATGATTGGATCAATCTAACCTGAAAAAATAATTATAAAGTGGTATAATTTCCTATTTCATAATGGGATAATGCATTTAGAGGTATATCTAGGATGTCAAAACATAATATATGGACCAAGTTCATGCTTGGACAACATTCCATCTTCTAAAACCCATGTTTCCAAATGATTAATAGTGTTAGTAATAGGAACATAGGTGATTGAGGCATTGGTTTGTTCTAAGAATCTCAAGGTAGGATGGATGAGATTTGGAATGATTCATAGGGATTAGTTAAAATCCTATGGTTTGTTCATGCATATCGATAGTTAAATTCATAAGCAATGATACATGTGACTATGGGTAGTGTTATTTAACATATTTACTTAACAAAATTCATTATTAATGGAATAAAATTATAAAATAATTTATGTTTTCTTCAATATATTATAAAGAGTGATTAAATTAATAAGAATTTTAGGGTTCTATCTGATTTATTTTTATTGTGATTATTTATCCATTATATAGCAATAATATTCTAAATATATCATTTTTTAGAAAACCCCTTTTCAAGGTATAAATCCCAAATTTTGAAACGAAAACTTTTGTTGTGGAATAAGGTGTGTGTAAATTGTTTTTTTTTATATTTTTTTTGAAATGACTCTGAAATCAAGTGATTTTGAAATAAATTTATATCATCATGTTTTGAAAAAAAGTCATGAAAATGGGTTTTTAAATTGGATTTAAAAATATTTTTCAAAATTTAATTTCAAAATATATTTTTATATTTTAATAAGTTTTTGGAAAAGGGACCATCTAGAATGAAGATTTTGATATTTTATTTTATGGTGAAAACACTTGGATGTTTATATTTATTTTAAAAAATTAGGTGAGTTTTAGTTTGTATAAAATTGTTTAAATAGACTATTTATAAAGAAGAAACTAGTACCTTTTTCATCCATGTTTTATTTAATTTTAATGTGGTTTTTCTGAAAATGACATAGATGCTTGAATTGTGTTCCTGGATGGTTGGTCGAGTTTGTTTAGGACTACCAAGTGTGATTTTTGAGTATGGATCTATTCATATTGGATAATAGAAAAGAAATGGTACCTATATAGATTAATCTTTATTATTATTCTGTGATAGAATAGGATAACCCTATGTTTTTTCTCATAATTTTAGTAGGTATGAAATTTATATTTTTAGAGAGTTGTGTGAATTGATCATGTGTGATAGATGATTTTATTAGGCTAGATTATCCATATGTGAGTTAATAGGTTCAAGTATTGTACCCCTTGAAGTTCATTTCGATGAATTGCAAGCTATACTTCTTAGTGTGTATTTTCTATAGGTGAATCCAATAGTAGTTATAACTATTAAATGGAAATGGACTTTTTTTCTGGATTCATATGGTGGGAAGCATTATAAGCTTGGGATGAATCATTTGTTAACACCTTTGTGTTTTTCAATTGTTGAATGTGATAAAGAAATTTTTTAATACAAGGTGAAAATTGTTTCCTATTATTGATCAATTATTGGTGGGGTTATCACATCTATTCATTTTTCTTGGTAATGTACAAAAATTGGGTGCTAGCTATTATATGTGTTGGTTCAATAATATGATGATAAGGATAATCCTATAGTGGGATGCATCTTATCAGTCATAATTGTATGACCCTTGTGTCGAGAGGGTTTTAGTATACTAAAACTATTTGTTGGATGGTTTAGATGGTGGCAGAATGTGAGAAAGTGGGTAGAACTATTGTGGAATTTTTTATGGTGATGGGTAGATTTTAGGTGTTGGAAATAGGATTGTGATTGTTTTTTATGCTAAAAGAGTGAATTGGATCAGTGGTTCATTGGTACTCATAGGTAGAGTGTGGTAGTGGGATGGGTATATTGAGGATCTACCCAAAGAACATACACTAGAATTTGGGTTTCCACTCTCATGTGGGTGTTTATATGGTTAGATGATTCTTTTAGGTAAAAGGGAATTGTATTTGTGTGGTGAGGTGATATGGTAACATGTCAGTGGGTGAAGTTAAGAACTTTCAAGAGAAGTTATTCAGATAATAACTAACTAGTTATACTACATGGAAATGGATGTGGTGAGGTAGAAACCAAAAAAGGATAATTTTTTGGGACATTGTTGAGTGGTTCAAGAATCAGACTAGAATTTTTTGAAGAAAATCAGTGTATCTGAGTTCCATAGTTAGAGTGACATGGTTGAAGTGTGTTCAACATTTGAAGAATGAATATGGTTATTTGAGTGTGAATTGAAAACTAGGATAGGATGAGATTTATGTTTAAGTACCATTGGTACTTCTATAAAATGATAGGTTCTATGGTGGGATGGTTTTCAAGCCTTGGTTCTTTTTGAGCTATCAATTTTGGGGGAAATTTTAATTTCGAATTCTAGTGAGGGGTTTGTTTTGGGAACTAAGACTTAGAACGAGATCCTAAAGAATATAACATATCAAAGAGATGTTTTCATTTTTCCATATATAGTGCATCAAGTGGTCAGATAGATGTTGATGTAAGGCCATGTGGACCTGTAGCTGTTTTAGCTATAGGTACTCCACCACGGAGAGCACCACATTGTAGATCTTATCATGGTATATGGAACCACTCCTGAGTGATCATTATGAATAAGAATTTTCCCCTTAGAGGTCATGGTTCCTTGGGATCCTCACTGTGATAAATAATCATTGTAAAATTCCCATTTTGTAGGGTTTTTTGGTCTATAAGAAGCATGTGGCTTCAATTGGGAACAATGATCCATACGAGAGGCTAGTGTCCAGTTCATCAAAGGGGATTGGTGGAAACCTGGTTATTTATAACCGATTACAACACACCATAAGGGATCTAGGGTACCTGTCTTGAGTAACCATATAGAGAACAATGTCATAGTTCATGGAATTCTGTGACGATGGCATCAATGGTTCACCTTTCCAAAAATAGTGAGGGGTGAGGTCCCTTATTATGTTGATCAGCATGTCAGGAGGGGGATGCTTGGATGTGAACCATAATGTAGTGTAAACCATGGTGCATAATATTTTTTCCACCCATGTGTAAAAAATTGGTGAATTCCCCCATTTTCTCTCTTAGATTACTAAGGGATCGGGCCCTATTTTCTCTTCCTCCCTCACACATAACCACCCTAGGAGAGTCTATCCTTCTTCCTTCTTCTATCCCCCATGGTTTACAGTGGGTTTTGGTGGTGATTTCTTAGAATTTTGAGGTGATATATCCTAAATTATCTATGTTTTGTACATATTCTAGTTCCTCTTATAATTTTTGGAAACTCAAATATGGATTTATGTTACTATTCTACCATTTTATGGTGTAATCATCCTAATTTGATGGGTTCTTGGTGTGGAATGGACAAGTGATATCTCAAGAGGAGGATCGTACACTATTGCATGTAGTTTCAATGAAGGTACCTCACCCAATGAAATTTATTGTGGTTTGAGCCTAAATTGAATGGATTTAGTCATTTAATAAAATGAAGTAAATTGGATCTTTTGTGTAGATTATGTTCAAGTGTGTATTGAGAGTGGACCACTCCCCATTGCTTATAGTTTAGGAGAGTGGATATCTCTTAGTGAGAATTTAGGTGTTATTACTAATTAATTTAAATTTAATATTTAATTTTAAATAGTTTAATTAATTATAAATTATTATAAATAATGGAAATGGATTTCTTGTTTTGGAATAGGTTCACAGGAGTTGATTCAACACATGGGGTTGTGATATTCAAGCTATGAATTAATGAAAAATGGATTTGATTTAGGTGTGTGTCATTAAATTTTCTAATTATATTGGTTATTTGGTGATTTTATATTCATTTTCCATCATTGTTATATTTTATTCATGTTTAATTACCAGTTTTATTCCTTTATAAATTTGGAATAGTCTCACCCCATTCTAATAGTCAACATAAACAACATATCTCTCTAAATAGTTTGATAGATGTTCTTTGGTTGAATGAGTATCGATGGACCTCTTTTTGGGTAGTATAGTGGTATGGATTGTATATTTTTATGTAAAAATTTAATTTTCTTTTAAAATGATATTTTAAAAAGGATTTTTGTTAAATTGAAATTTCAAAGAACAATAGGTGACTTGAGAAATAAGTTTTCAAATGTTTTTTCAAAACATAAAAGCTGTTTTCTCAAGAATTATTTTATGGGTTTTGGGTCAAAGGCCTAGTTTAAGTAAGATGTCATGTGATTCCATTTTAATTAGTTTGAGAAGATAATTTGACTTAGTTTCAAATGGAAAGCCTAAAGGTATTTGTTGAATTTTTTTTTTCAATTGGACCCCAGGAAGGTGATGCCCTAATTTTATAAATCATGAGTGATTATGTATGTGACCCTTTCTATGATTTCAATGTGTTATGTTTGTTTCATTATGATTCATGTAATATAGTTTATCCAATGATAAAAAAAATTTATCAAAATAATAGGTTGATCCAGATGGATGTGATTGACCCCTCAGTGGGTAGAAATGTTCCTAAAGGACCATAATTGATGTTGAGGTAAATTGGGATTGGAATAAAAGGCTTGGACTATGAGATAAAAATATGATCAAGAAACCCATGTAGGGTTTCCTTAGAGTGATGTGACCTTAGGGACCCTTGTGGGTGCCCTAGTATTGTGTGAACACAATATAGGGTGTGTTAGGAAAATGGGTAGCGATGAATGTGGATGTCACTATAAAACCTGAATATATGATGTGAGCATCAAATAGCTATAGTCACGATGATAGTTAATGAACCAAAGATACTAACCATGTCCATGTGATATGAGTTCAAGTGTATAGTCAACCATTATAATATGTGTGATGAGATATTGTAGGATGGAAGCACTGTAACAGGATGATACGTATACTTGAGATGATTTTGAGGGACTCACTACCCCCTGAGTGGTCATTATACCATGAGATATTATGGGAGGGACACAATAACCCAAATGACAAGTATATGTTATATGATCCAAGATGGATGCACTTCCCACCATGTAATCAGTATACCATGAGATGTTTTGGGAGGGACGCATTCCCCTCAATGAGATGTATAGGTGAGATAATATTGGAGGGACTCAATGCCCCCAAGTGATCAATATACCATGAGATATTGTGGGATGTACCCACTTCCCCAAAATTAAAAATATACATGAGATGACTCCAAGGGATTCACTACCCCCCCTAGTGATTAGTATATTGGGGAAATGGATATGGTGATTTTTTTGATGAACTCTAGCATAGGATAAAGTGGGTATGATGTATAGTTACTAATATCTGGGTAGGAATTGGTCCCCATGTGTGGTTACTCATGTTTAGAGGCATTATTCACTGAATGTCATAGGTTTGATCAAGGGTTGAGTTGTTTTGGTTAACACTCAATGACCTAAAATTTATGTTTTATGTACATTCATGATTTTTAATTGGATTTCATTGCATGGGTATGGATGTACTCTTTATATATTTATTTCATGTGTATCCACTTGATCAAAGTATCACTCACTATTTTTGAGGTATTGGGGATTCATACTAGGTCATTAGGCTCACCCCTACCCACATACATGGTAAGGGTTTTCATAAATGTGTGTAAAACTTTATGTTTTTTCTCATGGAATATGTATTTTTTATATATGGATATGCGGTTAGGTCAAGAAGGTAGAGGATAAGGATTTTATGGGTTGGATTATGTGAGTTAGGTCAAATTCAAGTTTATTTTCAGTTTTTATTTAGTATATATGATCCATTATGACATTGTGTTTTTATATATATGATGCCACATTAATTTTTCTTTTGTTCATGTTGTTATGTTATGGTTGATGCATCATATAAACTATTCTAAAATTTTTTATTCTTGAATGTGGGTTCCCATAGAGATCTATATTTTCGGTTTATATTATTTGGGGATGTTTGTTATATGGATGGATCAATCTAAATTTTTGATAGATTCTAACATTACCCTCATGCTTTCTATTATAGGTAATAGTCTCTCCATAACTATTTTAGGACCTCATATCTATTTGGTAACCTCTAATGGATGGGGATACACACGTAAGGACAAGTAGTGACCCCAATCAGGTTCTTTTCTAGAAATAAAGATTGGGGGTTACAATTTCCTTATTGAATTAATGAAAGTCATAAAGTTCTATAGCACATAATGACATTAGATTAGAGTGATCCATAGAATGTATCTGTGAACCAATGTATACTTCTGAGATCTAAGTTTCTTTATGTTCATGTTGAATGATACCTTTCTCTACATTTCAAGTATACAACTCTCACTAATTTTAATTTCAATGTGATCAGGCTTCAGTACACACTTTTCTATGATGAATTTCATTTTCTTAAAACTGGTTTTTTTTAGACGAAAATATCACAACTCCTTAATTTTGAAAAATATTACACATAAAATTATCACACCATCTGAAATTATAGACAGATACAAGGTTTTATAGTTTACACCCCTATCCACAACTATCATTCCTAAAGTGAAGATCCATAACCAATTCATAAACCTCATTCTATAGCCCACCTCTTTCAGCTGACCAATGAAAATTAAGTTATTTTATACTCCTAGTATTTTTTTAAAAACTTATTTTAAATTCAAGAATCTCCCTTTATACATCTAGAAATTAACGTCACTCTTCTCCACTACATAAAAACCCCATCATCATTTGGGTGAACCTTAGTGAACTTGATACATAATTCTACATGCATCCTTACTCAGTTATAGGATGGAATGATTTTCTTGAAGAAATTATCAAAGATTCTATAAGAATATTGAAAATCAAGATTAATTTGATGCTTCCTTTGGTTGAATTAAAAAAATTGAAGTTTTGGAAGCTATCATTTTAGAGTTCACTCTGTGATCTTTGTGTCCTGTCTTGATATTCCATGTCTTTTCTCAATTCCAACATATGGGTTTTTTTTATGTTTAAAACTTCTTTTAAATTCAATAATCTCCCATTGTACATTAGAATGATAACAAATACAACCCCCACTACATCCAAAGCCTCATCACTATCTAGGTTTACATTTTTTATCTTTTTAAATACATAATTCATCATGCTGGCTTGGCCTTTTTTAGAATGTAATGATGATCTAGAATCAATGATCCATGATTCTACCTAAATTTTGACACATAATAACATGATAATGAAACATTTAGATAAAGTAATAGTACATACACATCTAAAAGTTATCTTTTCATAGGTCATCATACGATCTTTGATATCCTTATTGATATTCTCACTCTTTTTATAGTGACAGCATATGAGGTTGGATCTTATCGATTTACCTTGACTCTTATCACTTGAATTGTTCTACGATTTCCTCTAACTTATCTTCTTATGAGGTGATTGTCCTATACCATTTACATTTAATGTTCTTATATTATGTGATTGTATTTATCTTTTATTAAGTTCTACATTTGATTTAGATCCCCCACATACTCAAACAAAAAAAATTATTTTTCCTAAAAGAATTTATTATAGAATTTATCATATCATCCCATGATTCTAGAAGTAATGATAAAAATACTAGTCTCTACACATATTCCCCAAATATGACATTCACTTACATGAGTTGAATTTGGATCATGGTAAATTTATGCACATGATCTCACAATGGTACACATTTGTTCAGTCTCATTTTGCACAACCTCTACAACATAAATAACTTTTTAAATGTTTTTGGATTATTATACATGTATGTAAGATCAATCATTAGATCAGATGTGGTCTTTAGCTCCAAAATGTTAAAGGATGCATTTCAGTCTAATGATATCCTAACCAACCCAAGTTTCTTTTCACCCAAACTTTCCCATTCCACATTATCCATATTCTTCAATTTTACTCCCATCAACGAAACTTCCAAGTCCTTATTAATGAGACAGTTCTATATTCATCCTCTATAATTGAAATTTTAACCCATAGAATTTTTTTTATAGACCATTAATTTTTTTGATGTGATAACTTTTGATATAATAACTCCTGTTAAATTGAAATGAAATTACAAAAATAGAGAGAATGTACCATATTCTATTGTTGAGGGTATATTTTCAATCCCTAAACCAAGCTCTAATAAAACATGTAGGGAGAACCACCACCATCGTGTAAGATTTTGTGTACTAGAACCAACTGGTTTTACTTTTATTACATGGATATTTAATGTATTATTACATATTGTTCATTGTTCTGCATTATTATCATATAATAATTTCCTAGAATATTTGTTGCATTGATAAGGTCATGGAAGTTTCCTACTATGATGAGAACCTAGAAATGATATAATAATATTCTTAAATATAGTTCTATGGTTGGATGAAATTCTATGATGGGACACATAGCATGCATACCGTCAGGTGTGGGTACTCGTAAGAAGATGAGACTTCCTATCCTGATGTTTGCACTTGGAAATCTCTATGATAGGAGATTATGAGAACAGACCTACTAGTAGGAATTCTCCATGATTTGGTCTCATCTGATATTTTTATCTACGAGCCTGTGTAATGATCCTTAGACTTTAATATTAGCATTAATACATGTCACGACTTACGCACTTTGATTTACTGATGAAAACTTTCACCCAGACTGTTGGTGGGAAGTAGGGTATGTTGGGTGCATTATGAGTGGCATGTTATTAATGGATAAGTCGAGGAAGGATTTGTCTCTTCCATTTATGGAAGTTGGTATCTCGGCCCTTTGATTGAAATATAACCATCACATGAAATTCCATGGTCTTGGTTTAATAACAAGTTTATTTCAAGTAGTCAAAGAATGACGTATCAAGAATAAAAGTTGATGACACAGTCATGAAACTTGCTTGATGAATATTGAGACAAAGGGATTATATTACACCGTGAGAATTCATATGTGGATTTCATTATTGCAACTTTACGTTCTTTTTTGGTTCCTTGACTCATTTCTAGACAATACTCTTGGACCTTAGGCAAGCCCGTCTAATGCCAACAAGAAATAATCCAAGAGGGTCACACACTAAGTATTTTTGGGGGCCTTGGTTAAATTCTATTTGAATTTAATTAATGAAATAAATATTATTCTCAATACTGTGGAAAAAAATTTATTCAAGTTAAAATGATAGCATAAATTAAATAAAAAAATTTTATTTATTTTATTAAACATTTAATAAATATTTATTTACTAGTTTGTAAATAAAATATTTATTTAAGAGAATAAATTATTTATTTATTTATTTGGGTGTTCAATAAATGGAAGGGGGTTTTGAGTGGACCAAGGTTGGTCCTGTAGTAAAATAATTATTTTCAAGAAGATAAATAATTATTTAACTAGTTGGTAGAAATTAAAATAACGCTGCTATTATTTTGTGACGTGGAATTTTATTTATAATTCTATTTTGTGCAAGTTGGCACACCATAAATAATGACATGATATTATTATTAAATTCATGGTTTTTCTCCGTGTTCTTGAATATATTTTATTGTTTCTATGAAATTAAATATTGTAACTGAAATTCCATGTATATAAATAGGCTAGTACGCCTATTGTTTTATACAATTTCTCTCTCGAATCCTCTTCTCTCCCCTCTCAAGAATGAGAGATGTTATTTAAGGCCAAAGAATATGATATCAAGAATGACCGACACAAGAAACTCGATTCGTTGCACAAGCACCCGGAGAATGAGCGGTGTCGATCGGAGACCATCAGAGCACGTGTAGATCACCGCTAGATGGATTCTAGTTTGGATCCTTACAAGTACAACAAAATAATACTGAAGGGTCATTCCGGACGATCAACATCATCAACGAAGAAAAATACCAAAGATACAGATATTATTTTTCTTTATGTAATTAATTAAATTAATTATAAACATGATGTACAAGATCCTCTCTAAAGGTTTTGGGCCACATTCTTCTTTATATAAATCTTTGATTATATAAAATGGAGACTGGAATTCATCATTGTATTGATCCCGGAATAATGATTGATCATGGTAAAAAATAAATTTGGGTCCCTTCCCAACCATGATTTCACTGCGTCCAGAACCTTCACATCAATCACCAGAAGAAACATAGATTAGAACATTAAGGATAACGGAAAAAAGAATTGGAACTTCATATGATCAGTAGTAACTCCACCGACTTTAATATACTAAAAAATAGAAATATAACCCTTTTCTATAAATCCCCACACTAATTTAAATAGTTTTCACACACATAAAAAAACACATTCACATTCTAGTAAAAAATCGTAAGTAAAAAACACATTTGATTTACATGGTTTGAATATTAAATTTTATGAGCTCATGAGAATACTATTGAATTTTAATTTCTTAGTAAGATACAAGTATTACAATAGATTTTTCCATATAATCCAATTAGATCACTAATAAAAAGTAATCACACATCATGTGTGATTATGGTCCCACCTAACAAATTTAGTATGTCTCATCCTGTTATTTGATTACATTGACCTATGGAAATAAAAAAAGTCCCACCATTGAACATGGTAGTAAAAATAAAAACTTGACCAAAAACCTATTTTGAACTTTAATATTACATTCACATACCGTATGATAACTTTATATATCCACTCATTTTCTTCAAAACCATCTCAATATGGTCTCTGATGTTCCATAACCGATAGTTTTCAACACAAGTTGTTACTTCCATTAATTATTCCTATTGAATTCCTGATCACTATACCATCTAAAATCATAACTTCGTGACACTCAACTCTATAGGATTCCATAGCTACTTCCTTTCATGAGCCTAAGCTTTCTTCTGAAGTTCTTCCTTCTAATCAAACTGAATCTGAATATGAAATTGGACTTCACATTCCTAACATTATCATTGATGTACAATGAAACCTTTTATTTTCTTATATCAATACATACAATGTCTACATAAAAACTAAGTTACAAATTAAAGGGTGTGAAAAATAGTACTCAATATAATTTTATCATATCACTCACATGTTTTTTTCAACATTATATATCCAAAAAATCAAAAATCAATGTCATTTTTTTGAAAAATTGTCAACTTGAAAACTCAAATTTTTATGAAATCATTTCATAATTACCCTAAGAACACCCAACACATATTCAAAATTAGTTTTGGTTCTTAATATGGGGGTATGTTTGTACAATAAATATTTTTAAAACAAAACCACTGAAATTTAAGTGAATGTATGGTTAAAATAAATGATTATTTAACCATGAAACGATAGTGTATTCCTTATTGTCCAAAATTTCTCAAAATTCC
This sequence comes from Viscum album, assembly GCA_963277665.1. Classification (NCBI taxonomy): domain Eukaryota; kingdom Viridiplantae; phylum Streptophyta; class Magnoliopsida; order Santalales; family Viscaceae; genus Viscum; species Viscum album. The sequence continues at coordinate 869,488,777 of OY728161.1, read as the reverse complement.
TTGTCATAAGTCATAGTTATTTAACCATGAATATAACCTTGAATCATATTATACCACCAAAATACTACAATGCATGATTTCATGCACATTTATTTATTAATGTGGACCTATGAAATTTCCAAAATCCTTCTTTAATTCCTCTTTTAAACTAAAATCATCGCAAATTCAATGAAATTATTGTATTCCTTTTTTAGAGTGTCACACTTCAAATCCTTAAAGATTTAAAATCATGATTTACTTTAAAACTTTAAAATAAGATAAAGGAGACCTACCAATATTGGTTGAACATTCAAATTTCAATGATTATTCACTACCTTGGGGCATAAATATGAAGAAAAAATGTCATATTTTAATAATTTGTCTCCCACACACACACACTCACACACATTGAATTATAGTTTTTAAAAAATAACATTCATTATTTATAAAAAAAATATAATAATGGTGGAATAAGAAATGTATTTTTTATAATGAATTAATTTTTTTTTTGATAAATTAATCATTACAATAGTGGTGTACCGAGTAGATTTTAACTGGTTAAGGTATTGGTTTGAATGAATCGATTGAGAAGAGATTTCTTAAGGATAAAAAAACTAACTAATAATCAACTCCAATCCCTATTAAGCTAAAAAGGACATTTTATATCAATTCTATTAAACATAAATTGATTTAGAAATTAATATTGGCTAAGTAATAAAGGGATACAAGTTTTTTAGGAAAATAAAATACACATCAAGAAAAAATATACCACATATGTCTAAAAAATCAATATTATAGATAATAAAAAAAATTATCATATAAAAATGATCTTGGAAAATGAAAAATGTAAATAAGGTGAGGTAAAATTTTCAAAAAAGATAAATATTATAATAAAAAATTTAAATTTAATGTAATTTATTGGTTTGGATTAAAGATGATAAAACAAATAAAAAAATAAAACCAACAAAACACTAAATTATATGAAATTGTTCAATTGATTTTAATAAATTCAATAATAAAAACTCACATTTAACTGTTTAAATTAGTTTGATTCATCTAATTTTGATTAGTCCATTTAAACCTATACAACCTTAGTGTCCAGTAATTTTTCGACAATTAATTTAATTATTATAAAATGGTTCGGTTTTTTTGGGATCTAATAACTATTTTTATAAGAAACATAATGCATTAGAAACCTAAAATTCTTAATATCAACATGAAATAAAGTTGAAGTTGTGTAAAATAAAAATGAAGTAGATTCCACCTTACACTGATGAGACTATGTTGTTATCTTAGATCATTTCTTGATGAATACAACTAAAAATATCCAAAGAAATATTCCATTTGAAGTATATCCATGGACTGATTGAATCACCCAACGCTTTAGTATAATTTTCCTCACATCCAATATATGCTATTATCTCTTTGGAGTTAATGAAGAAGAAAGAAGATTTATTTGAATGATATAATCAACATTGGGCTTAGAAAGGGTCAAACACCCATAACAATGGCCATTACCTCCATTATATTTCCCCTAATGTTACTCCCATGTATCACGAATATTTACTCATATGTTGTGAAATGTACAAGTAAATGCCTTAGTTGCTCATGAATTTATCATATAATGCATCATTGATTATATATATGTTATGCTTATTAATGATATAAAATCTATAAGATAATAATAATATTAATGTTTACTGTTTGGTTACCTTAATGAATCATAATAATTCCATGTGAATTGTACCATATGACTCATTGCATAAAGGAATTAAAATTTATCCAATTCATACAATGTAACTTGCATAGAAAATAGCATAATATAAACATATCATGTTTTTAATACATGTCTAATATATCTATTATAATAATAATTAGTTTTTATATATCATTCTATATAACATCTATAAAGGATCTAGGGTGCAAAGAAATGGCCAGGCCCATGTATAATACTTTGTTTCATCGGTTTCAACAGATAAAATCTGCTGAACTTAATGAAGCAACCCACGATTTTTCATAGATACGATCTTTTCACATTATAAATAATTTAAAAAAATAATTACCTTGAATTTATAATTATTCTTGTTTGATGATAAATCTTATATCCTCACATGTAGTCTCATCATTGCAGTGGAGAATCCAAACTAGGGTCTTTCTAGTTGTATCCACACATGCTCCATGAATATTGGAACATAGTTTCCGGTATTTCGAGTGTTAGTGTAGAGGAACCAAGTGTAGATAATTATTCATCATTAATCACAATCACTACCAAAAAACTAGGTTTCTATAGTTCCACCCTTTATTAGTGCTAAAAATGTACTGATAAAGGGGTGGCTTTATCAGCGCTAAAAAAATGCTGATAAAGGGAACTTTTAAGAGCCCTAAAATAGAGTTGTTAAAAGTGACCCTTTATCAAATATTTTTTTAGTGTTGATAAAGTCCCCCCCCCCTTCATCAGTGCTTTTTTTAGCACTGATAAAGGTGAAAAATCTATCAGTGCTTTTTTTAGTATCACTAAAAAAAGAGTGGCTTTATCAAAATTTTTTGCTAGTGCTGATAAAGTGTATATTAAAAAAATCATGAAAAATAATATATTGTTATATAAGTATATTTATATTGATATAAATATAATATATATTTTTTAAATATGTTTTAGATAAGTATAATTAGACTATTAAATTTGATATATTAGAAATTTAGAGAAAATGGATTTAAAATATTTTAAAAAATATTATTAATTAATAATTTTCTAATTATCATCAATTATTAATAATTTAATAAAAATTTTAAGACACAAAAAAATAAAAAAAAATTAATAAAAGATCTAAAATAAGTTAGAAATGTAACTCAATCTTCAAACAGTCATAACTTTTGATCCAGGTGTCCGTTTGAGCTCTACAACATATCAAATAAAAGATTGTGAAGAGCTCTACGTGATATTTACCCAAATAAAACTTCTATCGCATATTATGAGGCCCATAAGGCCTCCAAAACTGAGTTTTTATTCAGGATACCCTGATTGTTTAACATTCAAATAGGTATAAATTTTGATCCTAATGTCTGCTAGGCCTGTACCACATATCATATCAAGGATTGTTTCATTTTATTAGATTTTACTATTTGTGGAGTCGAAATGGACTTTTGGGTTAGAATTTATTGCCTTTTTAACATTATATGGATTTTTAGATACACATATATGTGTATTTATTCATAAATAAATATATATATATATATATGTTTGTGTGTGTGTCCTTGTGTGTGTGTGTGTGTGTTGTAAATATGTATGTATTCATTTATTTATTTATAAACACACATTAAAAACATATTTTATAAATGAATTTAAAACTAATCATATAAATATATATTAATATACAAATAAATATACAGATAAAAATTATAAGTAAACAATATATATAGATAAATACAAATATATATTAATATATAAATAAATATATATATATATGTATATACTAATATAACTAAATATATTTATATTAATATGAATCTATATAAATATACAAATAAATATAACTATATATATATTAATATACGAATAAATATATATATAATATTATATGAAAAAATATATATGTATTAAATAACTAAATATATTTTTATTAATATGAATCTATATTAATATAAAAATAAATATAACTATATATAAATATAAATATATATTAATATACGAATTTATATATATATATATGAATAAATATATATGTATTAATATAACTAAATATATTTATATTAATATGAATTTATATTAATATATGAATAAATATAACTATATATATAAATAGATACATCATTAAATAGAGAAATAAACTAAATAGCTTAGTGGAAAAGGTGCAGGCGCACGAGGAGGGAGGTCTCGGGTTCGAGTTTGGGTGGAAGCAGGGGTGTGTGGTCAAGTTGGGGATGTGTGGGCAAGTGCATCATACGAAGAGTGGGAGGTTGTCTTCCTAGCACTGATAAAAGTGGGGGTCAAGCACTATTAAAATCACCCTGAGGATTTTATTTTCTTTTTAACATTATTTTTTATTTTTATTTTTTTGACTTTTATCAGTGCTAAAAAAAGTACTGATAAAAGGGGTCTTTTATCAACTCTAAAAAAAGAACATATAAAGGACGTTTTTATCAGCGCTTTTTTTGTGATGATAAAAGGGAACCCCCCCCCATATTCACCTCGATTAATAGTGCTTTCTTAGCATTGTTAATGCCCTTTTCTAGCACTGATAAATTCTAGATTTTTAGTTGTGAATAATAAATCCATTAGTATTCAGAGAGTCCCTCTCTTGTTCACTCAGTCTTGAGAGTGAATAAGTGGATTATCTCCCATTATTGAGAGAGTTCGTGAAAAGTTAAATCCAGAGATTTGAGAAAATTGTCTTCGAAGATTACATTACACACAATATTTACATTCTATAAAAATAATAAAAATTAGATTATATACTTACAACTAAGAAATGGATTATTTCAAGAAGTCCCATTATTTAATTTTTTCTATGTAAACCCCATATCAAATAATAATAATAATATTATTATTATTATTATATTCTCATGATATTTTCAAAACTCATAGTTTAATAGATCATTTTTGTTGGGCACTTTAGCTTGGACCAAGAATCCTCATCAATATTTAAAAAATATTTAATATTAAAAATTTATTTAAATAAATAAATATCATTATATTATTCATTAAATAAATAAATAAATATTATATTCACTAAACATGAAAATAAATATTTATTATTAATTTTCACATAACTAAATAAATATTTATTTAAATATATTATTAGTTATTTCCTTTCAAATAATAAATAAGAGATAAATAAAAATTATATTAACTAGCTTGAAAATAATATTTATTTAATATTCAAATCACATAAATAATAAACTTTAATCATTGGAAATTGAATTTATGAAATCAAGTTAAACTAAATAATTATAATTCCCTAAGTTGAAAATAATATTTATTCTTAATATTATAATCAGATAAAATCTAACAAAGATTGTGGATACAATTAGTGTGTGACCCTCTAGGAATCATTATTAGTGATATTAGGTGATCTTACCTAAAGTATGGGATCATTATATAGAAATATTTCAAAGAACCCATAAAGAAAAAAGTTATTGTCGCAATGGGAACAACCTCAGACGAATAATTGTTATGTAATATAATCATTTTTTCTTAATATCTCTTCATGTAGGTTTTATAATTTGTAACATCGTCCTATATACTTTATGTATATTTCCTTGAATATATAAAAGAATCATCGATGAACTACAATGGTCATGTATTTAATCACAAAGTTTAATTTCAATCAATGGTTCATAGATATAATCTTCCATAACATATAAGGTATAGATTTCTTAACTTATTAAATTAATGGAATATCACTTGTTGTGCACCAAACGTATGTTCCCTCACAATGATAATATGTCATCATGGTTTTTATAAATACATAAAAGTATGTGATTCATTATATACATTAATAATAATCTCAAGTTTAAGTATGAATACACATGTCTGTTGACAGGATTATCCAATTACACATATAACATGTGGAATTATTATTGTTGATTTGTCCTCAAAACCACCCATATTAGAGATTACATAGTGTGCAATTTGTGTGAATAAGTCTCAACCTCTTTTAAATATAAATAATATTCAATATGAAAAATTCTCAACGGAAAGTGTCACATTAATGTTACATAGAATAACATTCATCAGGTGATAACATATTAATTAATATTAATATTACAATAATAAAAAGTACAAAGTATGTTGGTTATAGGGAATTAACTTCAAAAAAACTCTCTCTTCCACTACATATAATTGTTAAAAACTTTTATCCCGCTAACTCTGACATTATATTCATGCTTCTATAGAGATTGGTCTTTAGTAATTGGTTCTTACAAATTATTTTATATGGTAACTTTTCTTATCATAACCTCATCCCATTAAGAAAAAATCTTAAGAGGTGATACTTTCAAATTATATTCTTCATATTATGATGTGAACTTGGATCCTTATATAGAACCACTATTGCGTTATTATCATAACACATAATGATAACATATTTACTATTAGGTACAACATCAATATCTTAGATTAAGTTTTCTATCCAAATTACTTACCTTCATAAAAATTCGTTATATACTCAAACTATCCTATATAATTAGTAGATATTCGTTTCTTAAAAAATAGTGTGAGTTGAGAATAAAATAAATAAATATTTTATCATTTTAAATGAACATTAAATAATTTCCACAATATTAAATTCCTTAGGACCATAAAACTTTAGTGTCTTTAGAGACTAGATACAGAATCAAATTATTTGATAAATAATATTCAACAAATCCAACAAATTTATTCTCTCATAGTACCCTTATTAAAAATTTCTTACTTAATTACTTTTTTTATAACCTGGGAAAAATGAAAACATAAGAAAGGGTTATCTCATATTTTTAGAAAGGTTAAATAGAAGAGATATCAATCAATAGTCATAAGTGAGCATAATTATAATGGTATGAGAATGTGATCATAACTTATGAAAGTCATACCTAATTAGTAAATGATATTTAATCATGAATCAAGGATTAATTATTTTTCATAAAAAATAAATAAGTCATAAGAGTACATAATCATCAATAATAAATCATGATCTATGAGAACATATCTTAAGGAAAATACATAATTCATTATAATACACATAAGTGTAGAAAACCATTTCCTTAGTCAAGGATAAGTTACAATACTATCATAGTGTACGAGGTTCACTCCTCATTCCATAATTTCCTTTGTCAAGGTTCACTCCCATAAATATCATATTAGAAAATGTCCCTTACTAAACTAGGTTCACTCCTCATTCCAGTATTTATTATCTCATCTGATATCATTCTTTCCCCAATTCAATGGAGAGTTACATAATTATAGTCTCACCAATCACATAATAAAAACTACACATATGTTTGGTACAATATCACAAATCATTAATCAATTAATGATATCATAACTCATAGGAAAGAAATATGTTTCATAAATATTTCTTCATTTTATCATAGCATGACCCGTGGAAATGAAAAGGGCATCATTAAGATTTCATCGTAACATAATTAAATCATGGGAGAGAAACATGTTTCGTAGAATTATCATTAAATTATCATTATCATAAACTATATAGAGAAAGGAACTGGATTTTATCATAAGATCATACCACTAGTGAAAAATGAAAATCATTAAAGTTTGTTGACATAGATAAAAACTACCTCTTAAATAGTATTGGTACATTTCTTTAAAAATAAACAAAATATCATTTTCTATTAGTATCTTTTAGAACTAAAAATTTCTATAATATTGATAAAATATTTTCTTTTAAAATATCCATGTAAATTTTAAATTAGTATTAAAATAATATAATAGTCAATATAATAGGACTTGTTATTCATTGAATAAATATTAAAACAAATATTACTTTCAAATGTTTTGAAAAAATTCAAAAATAACTAGTTTAGAAATCATTTTTAAAATTCATTTTTAAACCTTTTAAAATAAATTTAAATATGTTTGAAAATGAATTTAATGAATAATTGGATAATGGTAAATAATATTCTTGAAAAAAATTTGAAGAACATGGATATAGAAGAAAAAGTGTACTGACTAAAGAGGAAATAAGGTTGGTTTCTCTTAAAAAATATTGATCGTTTTAAGTACCAAATAGAGAAAAATGTAACTATTATGTGAAAATTATTTAAATTGACAAAGGAGAAGAAAATATTTTTTTTAAAGGATAATATCTATATAATTTCACTCAAATGTAATTTAGTATAAACAATACCAAAAAGAAATGAGATTGTAACATAAACCCTTTCCACTATGGTAACTTTTGAATCATAAGCCCAATGAAATAAATAACTTCGAATTAATTTTTAAATAACATGAATATAAATAGATTCATTATATAAAATAGAAAATGATAATTATATGCACCAGATGATGGAAAAAAGTGGTGAATATAGAATATGTATCACAGAAACAAAAGTTAGATAAGAAACCCTTACCTCAGGCCTGACTTGCATTTCAAGTGATTTTAACCACATGAATAATAAATTTTAATTTATTATAATTATATATAATTATCATATTCATAACTATAATACCATATATTGTATAATTATAACATTGTATCACTATTTCATTAATGATCTTTCATTATCATCGTCATTTTGGGTGTTAACTCATTTATTTCTCATGTATGTGTAGATTCAACAGTTATGGTCCTTGAATATTTATCATGGTTTAATAATAAAAATAATGTTAATAACATTATAAATATCATATATATTAATTATATAAAATTTTATAACCTCTTATAAAAGTTGTAGATTGAAAAATTAATAACATCATTCCTAGAGATGGTAGTCTGTACGTACACATGAACAATAATTCCATTTTCTAATGAGAAAGAGGAAAAAGAATTTATAAAGTATTTTATCATTTTAGAAAAATTATTATATCATAAATATAATATATATTCAATAAATATATCATTATTACCATATATGGGAGTAGTTTATGGAAAATTAATCATATTACTACGTGGAGGAGACAATCCACATGTATACACAAGTGATACTTTCATTTCTCATTTGATGGAGAGGAGATGGAAAATGGTTGTCACTTAATCATAATAACATATTATTATATTGATGGTACTTAATTAATCATTTAAGTATAGATACAATGTATTTATATATATTTTATGACTAAATAATGTAATAAAGAGTCGGGTAATATGATTACCTCTTCTTTGAGAGACCACCATATATTACACTATAAACCTTTTTAAAATGATCTTAGGAGAAGAAAATAATATAAATATTTAATTAAAGTAATATAGGATTGTTTTTTGGTAGGTATTTCATGAGATATAAGGCTTAAATTGGGTGGATAATTTAGGATAATAGGTTCCCTTTTCTAAGTGAGGGTAAGGACACATATGGAATTATGTAAAAGATTTAAATAATATAAATTCATTTGGGGTGAAATTGGAAAAATATGGAAAATTATTATAATTTAGGATAATATAACTGCAAAATATCTTCAACCAATAATATTTGGATAACATTACATTGCATTTTTACCATTATCTCTTATTTTAACCCACCCTCCCCCTGGTAAATTGGTTTTAACGACAACTGTGGTAACACTTTTTTACGGTTTTTATTATTCATTATAAACCAAAATCAAATTAAACCTATTATATTATATTAATTAATCTTATTCCAAATATAGAACAAATTTTATAAGATTAAATTTCTATATGTGTTGGAAATTCATTTTAAAATAAGTGTGCAAAATGCAACAAAAACTGTTTCTCAGAAAAAATGAATTTTTAAGCATAAAAATATGTTTTCATTCATTTAATAACATGAAATAACTATTTTATGAATATTAAAATATTTTGGAGATAATATATTATAATAATTACATTAAAATCATTATTCAATGGTGATTTATTTAATTTATTAAGATAAAAACACATTGTGCACACATAAAAATAGTATTTTAAAAAATAACTCTTTTTACATTAAAATTATTATATTTTAATTTAAACCAATTGATAACCTTTTTATTAATTTTATATATAAGTATAAAATATTTTTTTATATGTTTAATATTATGAGTTAATTTTTAAATAAAATAAAATATCTTTTAAATAAAACATACATGATAAAACTATGCTCATAAAAAAATATTTCAGAATAGTTCTTTAGGATCAAGAGTAATTCCTAAGTGAATTAGATATTAATTTAAATAATTATATTTAATTTAAATACCATATAATTTTATTAATATTATAAGGTATATTATTCAAATAATTTATTGTTTTATGTAAATCAAGCTATATAATACTTCAAATTTATTAAATAGAAATCAATCATAAAATATAGAGACATTAAATTCTACCAACTTATAAGAATTTTAACCTTAAAATTATATCACTCTAATAAAAATGGCTGAGGATACTTTTATCTCATAAAATCCTTAGGTTCTGACAATGCTTCCCCAAATTTATGGTTTATACACAAAACATTGACCAGGTGAGTGGACTTGTTCAATGGTACTTTCTCTTTACAATCAAGAATCTATCCCAGTTTCTCCTCATAAGAGATATAATTCTCCAGCGGTATGACCTCTAAGTTCAATACAGGTGTGCGATCAGGTATGTACTTCTTCAAGAGATACAAATGGAATGCATCATGTAATTGAGAGATATTTATGGAAGCACTAAGTGATAATAAATCATCCCAGTCCTATCAAGAATTTTGAAAGTGTAGTTATATCAAGGGCTTAGCTACCCCTTCATTCCAAATATCCTAACCTTCTTCCATGGAGATACTCATAGAAATAACTTATCACTAATTTTTAACTTTAGATGCCACAAATAATTTATATCATAACATTTCTTTTGAATCTGAGTTTTCCGAATGTGTTACATAATGGATATAATCTATTATGTCATTTTCTTACTTAAAATGAGTCCTAATATATTTATTTCTCCAAATTCATCCAAAAATATTAGATTTATACACTTTATATCATAGATAGATTCATAATGATTTATCCTAATTCTCAAGTGAAATCTATTGTTGTATAAAAACATGACCAGATACCACAACTACCATTTAAATTGATATAACATGCTCTTGACTTATCTTATAGGGTTTGTATGGTCCCTTAGACTAACCATCTTTTTGAGGATGATATGTAGGGATAAATTTCAACTCTATATTCTAATATCCCTTAATAATTCTCCATAACATCAAATTAAACCTCAAATTATGATCATATATAATAGAATTTAGAATTATATACAACATATCCATATCCTTATTGTATATCCTATAAATAAGATCAAGATATAAATCTTATTTGAATGCAAAGAAATATAATAACTTCATAACTCAAGTGACTATAAACCAAATCACATAATGGTCTTATATGTTTTTGGGAGTCTGACAATTATATCCAGGATAATGCTTCCCTATTTCCATTCTAGTATGGGTAATCATTATAACATCCTCTTATACTTCTTCTACATAACATTAAATTTTTGGCATAATAAGAACTGAGATACATATTATACAATGTCTCTCTCCATGTTATCCCACAATAAATTCTTTTTAAGGTCTCTATACATCTTCATATTTCTAGGGTGAATAGAGAATGATAATATATAAGTTTCATACAATTTATCCTTCATCAATTTTGGTATAACAAGGCCACATAATTAGTTCCTGAAACTTATCATTCAATCAGAATCAAGGTTGAAATCATGACTATTTCTCACCTTATCTTTAATCCCTAAATAATCCTTTTACACATATTTAGTCTTCACTTGGGTAGATGGTTGTACGCTCATTTAATCGAGAAAATATTTCTCTGCTTCTTTCAACATTTCATGGATCATCCATTAGAAATACATAAATATTGGATCTTTTACTATCCTCATCATAGATAATCTAGCACTATCCTTTCAACTAAAATAATCATCCACCTTTTTATCTTTCCCAGGTTGGTAATGTATCAGGAAGTCTTAATCATTAATCAACTCCATCTATCTTATTTTAAGCAAAATCAACTCTTTTGTGTAAATATATACTAAAAACTTTTATGATCATTATATATGAAAACCTTTATATTTAAATATAATTCCACCATATCTTTAATTCAAGGTTTAGTGTTTCTATATCCAATTCATGGGTTGGGTAATTCTGCACATGAACCTTGAATTTATGAGAGGCATAATCTATCATCATGTAATTATGGATAAGAAAACATCCCAATCCCTTCTTATATTCATAATTATATATCACTGAATATTCTCCAATATATAGTAATGTGAGAAAAGGTACACTAACAAACCTTTTCTTCACCTCTTTTTAATTTTGTTTATATTCATCATTTAAAAGTAATTTGACTCTCTTATATGTTATCTTAGTGAGTGGATTAGTCATATGTTATAAATTATTCACCAAGCATCAATAATATCTAGTATCTCCAATAAAAATATGGATATCCATCATAGTGGTTGTTATTATAAATTTTTAATGACTTTTTTCTTCGACGGATCTATTTATTTACCCTCACTTATGATCACGTGTCCAAAAAATGATACTTTTTGTAACAAGAATTCACAATTTCTAAATTTTTTGTATATTTTCTCCTTCTTTGGGGTCTTTAACAACATTATCAAGTAATATTAATGATATTCCTTTCCTTTGGAGTATATAAGAATATTTTCTATAAATATTACCTCAAATTGACCAAGGTAATATTTGAAGACTCTATTCATTAAATCAATAAAGATATAGAGGTATTACAAAGTCCAAATGGTATCACTATAAATATATAGTTTCTATGCCTTGTATGGAAGGTTATATTAGGTATTTCTTTACCATTCACCTTCAATTGATAGTATTTAGAATGAAATTCAATATTGGAAAAGTATTTTTCTCTTCATATTTGATCAATAAAATCATCAATACCAGGTTAATATACTTATTCTTGATCATGATCTTTTTAGGTTCATAATAATCAATGTAAAGTAACATTGATCTATTTATACTTATAACAAAAAAGAATAAGTTCTCCTCATGTTGAGACACTTGGATGAATGAATCCATTGTCAATATTCTTTAGGAGTGGCTTCCTCAATTCTTGTAACTCAATCGGTATCATTATATAAGGATTATTTAAAATAGGCATATCACCAAGTATGAATTCTATTGAAAAAAAAATTCATGATTTAGGGGAAGCCTACTAATTTATTTATCAAATACATCAACATATTCCTGAAAAATTGGAATATATTTAATATTAAGTTTCTCTCAATCCTTTTTGAGATAATTATCCCTCATGAATCAATAGTAAGACACACATAATGGTAGAAATTTCCATTGGAAGCTCATGATTATCAACACACCTATGGATTATCATATTTGGGTTCAAAATATCAAATGTGATTTATTTATTCTAGTAATTTATATTAGATATATATATAGATATTTAACTATTGATAATAATCCCATCAAATTATACTAAAGAATGAATAATAAAATTTTTATATGGAACATTCTAAAAAACTTTAACATGAAAACCCCAACTCTAGAGTGGAGGATTAGTTTTCCTAAACAATAATGATCCAATTCAATGATTAACATGGAATATCCCCTTGGTCTATGAGTTACCCATTAGATTAAGGCATTGACTCAGATAATTCCAAAGTTCCCCATATGTAATACATTAAATAATTAGTGGTATATTAGTATGTAATTTATTTGACACTATAAAACTATTCATTTTTAATTGGAAATTAATTTCTCCATGCCCTTGTTTTCCTCACACAAAATATTTTCCCTTTCTTATGAGATATTTCCATAGATTCTTCTTACCATGTTTATTGCATGCAAGAAATTGAATATTATGTCCTCTATGGTCTTCAATAACTAAACTCCCTAGAAACTATATTTTTATCTTATTAAGTGTGTTAGGAAACTTACAGAAGTTATGTTTGTTAATCATATATTGATATAGAAGGTTAGGAATAATCAAAAAAAATCTATTCCATTTTTTATTCATTTTATTTCTCAGGAGGAAATCATTTCATTTTCCATCACATTTGTTTTTCAATAATAATCTCCCTATTCCAACCATTGACTATAAACAAAAAAATATTAGTGTGAGTATGAAACATAAATAATCAGAGTAAATAATATTATTATTATGAAAACCATTCTTATGGTATCCTAAATTATGACACCTTCTTTAAACCAATGACACTTTATGTTTATCTCATAACACTATGGATTATCATCGGTTTTCATAGGTTATATACTCTCATTCATCACAATTATTTATAATGAAGATATGAGTTAACAAAATAATATCCCCTAGTATTGTAAATATAGGTGTGTAATCATATACCCACTCATCATGTATTGGTCATGACTGGGTTAATACCCAATCTTCCATTTTTGCATTTATTCCTCAGTCATATCCAATTATCAGTATTAAGAGAGATGTATTTACTAGCAAAACCAAACTCCTTTATTTACCATGACTTAGTATATACTCGTATACATAGGCTTTACCTAATTGTTCTCACTAATGTTTCCTAATACCAATATCCAAAAATAACAAAACCCTACCCCCATACCACTAAGGTGACCCAATCATAACATACATTTATATTATATAATTTTTTATGAATATTCAATACATTTTACAATAATACATGACTAAAGACTCTAAATGTTTTTTTATTTAGAGAAAAGATACATAATCAACTTATTTCATGAAAGGTATTCAACATCTGCCACAAATTTATTCTCTCATATTACCCGTCTTATACATTTCCTACTTAATAACTTTCTTCATAACAGGGGGAAAATAGAAACATAAAAAAGGGTGATATCATATTCTCAGTAGGGTTAAACATAAGAGATATAAATCAATAATCAAAAGTGAGAATAAGTATAAGGGTATTATAACATGATCATAACTTAAGAAATTCACACCCAATCGGTCAAATTTATTTAATCATGAATCATGAAATAAATTTTTTTCATAAAAAAAAATCATATGTCATAAGAGTATGGGATCATATATAATCAAACATTATCCAAGAGGACATATATTAACAATAATACATATGTTTTTGAATACACATAATCATAAAAAATCTTAGTAAAGGATCAAGTTCGAGACTATCATAGTTGATTTTTTTACTCCTGATTCCATCATTTCCTTGGTTAAGGTTTACTCGCATGACTGTCATATTGGAATGAGTCCTTTAATGAACTTGTTTCACTCCCCATTCCATTATTTCCTTGGTAAAGGTTCACTCTCATGAATATCATGTTTCACTAAGTCCCTTATTGAACTGGTTTCACTCCCCATTCTAGTATTTATTATCTCAGGAGATATCATTATTTACATAAGGCATTTGGGGGTTTTATAATTCTGATCCCAGTAGTCACAAAATGAAAATCATATATATGTATGTTATAAGATCATAAAGTATCAATTAATTCAACAAGTCATAACACATGGAAATAAAACAAGGCCCATAAATATTTCATCATAGCATAACCTATGGAAAATAAATTGGTTTCACAAATATTTCATTATAACATAATTTACCCATGGAAAGAAACAAGTTTTAGGGAATCATCCTTAAATCATCATCATCATAATTCATCTAGACAAATAAATTTTATATTATCATAAGATTAAATCCCTATTTAAGAAAAAATACTTAAATGATGTTTTAATAGATTAAAAATACATCCAAAAGATAATTTAAACATTTCTTTGAAAAAAAGGAAAATAACCTTTTATTTTCTATCTTTAAAAAATAAAAATTTACTGGATATTCCAAAAAATATTTTTTAAAAAATATACATTGAAACATGTAAATAGTGCTTTAAATAAAATAATATTCATGATGTTGTGAAAATTAATCATTGTGGTAAATGTTAAAGTAAATATCCCTTTTAAACTTTTTCAATAATGTCATAAATAACAAGTTCATAAATCGTTGTAAAAATTCCTTTAAAACATTGAGAATGATATCAATTATGGTTGAAAATGTTTTTTTTAAATAATATAATAATATATTATAACATTATTTAAAACATTTTAAAGATCATGAATGTGGAAGGCAAAGGTTTTCAACCAAAAAGGAAATAATGATTGTTTTTATTTACAAAAATCACAATTATTTTAAGTACCAAAGAGAATAAAATGGTAATATTACATGAAAATTATTATAATTACCATATTATAAAAAATATATATGTTTTTAAAGTATAATATCTATATAATTTCCCTTCATATAAATTTATCATAGATAATCATGAAAAGAAATGATATTATAACATAAACCCTTACTGCTTTAGTAATTTTTGAATCATAACCCCTGTGAAAAAAATAACATAAAATGAAGCATTAAATAACATGAATATAAAAATATTAATGATATAAAATATAAAAGTGAGATTATATAAACCACATGATGAAAATAAGTGGTGAATATAGTATATGTCTCACAAAAATGAAAGTGAGACGAGAAACCCTTACCTCATAACTAACATTCTCTTTAAGTGATTTTAAATTTCACTAAAATAAGTTTAAATTTATTATAATTTTATTAAATAATTAAATTAATACTTATAATATCATACATTTTTCACTTATAAAATATTTTCACTTATTCATTAACAATCATTCATTATTATCATCATTTCGGGTATTAACTACTATATTTTGCATGTATTTATCAATTTGGTGGTTATGTTCCTCACATATTGATCATGGTTATATAATTTAAATAATATTCATAATGATATAAATATCATATATATTCATTATATATAATTTTATAATCATCCACAAAATTCATATATATAAAAATGAATTCAACTGCAACTGTTCCTGGAGACTATAGTATGTCTGTACGCATGAACGTTGCTTACATTTTTTAATATGAAAAATAAAAGGAAATTAGATAATATTTTATAACTATAGATTAATTTTTATATCATAAATATCATATATATTCATTAAATCCATCATTATAGCCATCCATGAGAGGTGGTTATATAAAATGAATCATATCGCCAAGTAGAGGAAGTTGTCCACACATACGTACGAGCGATACTTTCATTTCCCATTTGATGGACAGGAAGAGGAAAATGGTTTTACCATTAAAATAATGAGATATAATTATAATAATGATATTTTATAAATTATTTTAGTATATATGCAATATGTTTAGAGTAATTATAATAAAAATAAACTTTAAAATAGTCAGGTAAGATGGTTACCTCTTCTTTGAGGGACCCTCTTTGGATTACACTTAATCAGTCATAGGATGGTCTTAGGAGAATAAATTAAGATCAAGAATGCATAAAAAGTATACAGGAAGTTTTTTTATAGCTTTTGGTGGATATATAATACTAAATTTTTGTTAGTAATGGAGGATAATAGGTTCTCTTTTATATGTGAGGGGAGGGACACACATGAAAAAACATAAAATATTTAAATAATATAAGGTAAATTTCATGTGAAAGTGAACTAAAATGGGAATAAATTAAAATTTAGGATAATAAAAGGTCAAAATATACATATCCAATAATATTTAGATAATTGTAATAGTTATTTTTACCCTTACCTATTATTTACCCCCCCCCCCACCCCGATAAACCAACTTTAACCCTAATCGTGGAAACATATTTTTATTATTTTTACCATTCATTATAACCAAAAGTTATGTTAAAACTATTAAATTATATTAATTATGAAGATTAAAAAAAATTATTACATTTTACAAACTATAATATCTATAAATGGTATAAATTCATTTTAAAATAAATGTAAAAAACTCAATCAAATTTTTTTTGATATAAATGCATTTTTTATCATTATACTAAGATGACTTTCATTTATTGCATTGAAAAATTTATTAGATGAATTTTAAAATATTTAATTTTATATATATTCTAAAAATTTCATTAACATAATTAATCTATAGTTATTTACTTAATTTATTAATATAAAACACATTATACACATAAATTAGTTTTTAGTAAAATAACTCTTTTTAACTTAAAATCATTTTATTTTCATTTATAGAAAAATAAAAACCAATTAATTAATTTTATAAATAAGTAAAAACTATATTTTTATAAGTTTAATATTCTGAATTTATTTTTAAATAAAATAAAATATCCTTTAAACAAATTATACATGATAAAACAATTCTACTAAAAAACATTTCAAAATATTTCTTTAAGATCAACAGTATTACCAAAATGAATTAAGAATCATTTTTTGATAATTATATTTCATTTAAATAGAATATAATTTAATTTATATTTTAATATATATTTATCACATAAGTTTATTTTTACTTGAAAAAACAATCTATCGAACACTTTTAATTTATTAAGGTGAAATAAATCATAAAATATCAGGGTGTTGTAGAAACTTCCCTCTCACAAATCTTCTATTAAAGTAGAACATAGATCACAACGATGATTTTAGATCATTCTAATCTATCAATAAACTAGAATCTATGAATCCCCTAATAACTAATTCCTCATATCCTCCATAAACCAGAAATATATCCTTTGGATATGTATCCCCTTTCAAGGAACATATCATATCTTGCCACTATTTTATTATTATGAGGGTCTATATAGAAAATATCCCCTTATTTACTAAGTATATCCTATAAAGATACACTTATTTCCTTAAGGTACAAGTGTGTTTCTATAATTATCCTTAAAAATGATTCACATCCCAATACATGTATATTTGACAACAAGGATTTCCTTACACCACATAACTCATATGGAATTCAATTTTTCAATTTTATTAGAACTTGGTTCAGTGTCAATGCTATAGTCTATAATTTTTATCCCCAAAAGTATAATGGAATAATTTCATTATTCATCATCAATCCCACTATGTCTAACAAGGTTTGGTTCCTCCTTTCATTGACACCACTATACTATGGTGTATAAGGAGGATTGAGTTGAGATAGTATCCTAAAATACCTTAGATAGTTGATGAAATATTGGTTGTGATAACCCATGTCATGGTCAGAGTTGAGTGTTTTTAACTTCTTACCAAACTGATTCTCTACTTCATTCTTTTATTTCTTAAATTTATCAAAAGAATCATACTTATACCTCATTAAGTAAACATATACATATCTATTAAATCAATCGATAAATGTTATGAATTAAGAATATGAACCTCTAGCCTCAACAATAAAAGGTCAACACACATCTGTTTGAGATAATTTTAGAAGTTCAATAGGACTTTCACCTTTTCTGGTGAAAGGAGGTTTAGTCTTTTTTTCCATCCAAACAAGCATAGTGTATATCTGACAGTTTAAGTTTAAAATAATCTAAATATCCTTCCTGATAAAGCTTTGAAAAATTATTATATTTTACACGAATAAACAAGTTATTACAAAACTATGTGTGATATGAGTCATGTGAACTTTATTCATGATCAATTTAAAACTCTTGGTTTTCATATTCTTGTACATAAATATTTTTATTCAAATGTGACATCCCATAACATATATTATATTTATAAAATAGAAACTGTTATTTTTTAACTCAAAAAAATCATCCATATCTAAACTGAATATATATATTAGGTTTTTGGTTACACTAGGCACATAATAAAAGTACAATAAAACTAGAGTAAATCATGTTGGTAGTGTGATATATAAGTCTCATATATGAAGAATAGCTAACCTTTCTCTATTGGTATCTCAAAGATTCACCTCACCCTTGGTGAACTTACAAAATATTCTTAGTTCATGTATTTGGATAAAAATATGAGTACCACAATCTATATTTAATACCCTATTTTTAAGAAATAGAGAGATTACACTTGATAAAAAATGAACCTAAATCTTCCCTTTTCTTCTTCACTAAAGTAAAATTCTTCTTTAGTGGCATTTCTTGCCAAAATAAAGACACAATACCCTCTACTTGTTATCATGTCCCTTGATATTTCTCCTCATGGAAGGTTTGTATGAATATTATTTAGATTTATAAATATTCCTATATATTTTCTCCTTCCCTTTCTGTTTTTTCACCATAATGACAAAAGGGTTTTCTTACTTTATATCTTTATCAACACAGAGAATTAGATTCAAGATATTTGGGGTTGTATTCTATATAATTTTCATGTTTAAATTCACAATAAATCTTGATAATATCTAAGTAAGTGAAGAAGTCTGAAGGTTTGTACACAATTCCTTTTGTAGCATAAAACGTATAATTTTCAAATGAAAAATGTATCCAAAAATCTTGACTATATCAGGTCCAATTGGTTCACCTTATCCAAGAATTCACATAAAGAGTGCCTTAGAGATTTTATACCACTATTTTCTTCCATTCACCTCATAAATATTATAGATATAAGAAAACATGGTTATAAATGAATTTATGTATCTTCCAGAACTGACTAATCATAGATTATAACATGGGGCATTGGGTATGAAATACATTGTTCGTGTATTCTGAGAATACATTTTTCTCCTCCTCGTTTTTCTTTTTATATGTCTCAATTAAAACTAGGGACTCTAACATGTATAACATACACTATTGGTGTAGTACGATGTATAAGTGCATGTACCACTACTGAAAGATAAGTTCAGTTAATAGATTGTCTTTATATAAGATAAAACACCAGCATATTGTCTTAATCAAAAGAATTTCCATTTTATGAAACAAATAAAAACTTATTTATTTACTTTATCTTGATTACCAAGTATAACATAATGAATTTAATTTATTAGTATCCCAATATTTTACTAAATACCAATATCCCTCTCTATTGGATTCATAATATCTTTTCACTTGGATATTCTACTGTAAATGATCCATATTCAACTTTTCACAACCCATACATGGGCCGAGTCAAAATACTTGAAGGAATTTAGATAGGAAGTCTTACCAATTACATTAACTCACTTTTTCTTGATCTTTTTAGTGGACTCCTCAATTTTGAAATCCTCATCCCATATTTTGTAAACACATACCTTTAAGTTACACCAAGTCTTGTGAGGAAAACTACTCTTCATGGTAACATGGTTAAGTCAACCTAAAACGTTCATTAAAATTCTTTAATAAATGAAAGTGACATGATAAGGGATATACCAACACGTTAATCTATGGTAACATTCTATTGAAACTAAATATAAAAAAATCCTAAGTGGGTAGGGATGACTTAAGGTTTTATTTTCCTTTTATCTTCTTATATCTTACACTTGGGTTAATAAGATTAGTAAAAACCTATAATTATTTCACGCACACATATTTTGGTGGATGTAGGGTAGGTAAATTTTGGTCATGGTGGTTTTATATAGTTTACCATAAAGGTAAAATACAAGGGGAGCACATCATCATTTTATTGATGTTCTAATGGTGTAACACTTTGTACTAGGGTTGCTGTATGTATTTTATAAGGGATTGTTATCAATATCAGGTGAAATTTATCTTCTTGTACTCTCACAAACTATTTAAGCCAAGGAATTTCAAGATTTATACAACATAAATGTTTCCAATAGTAATATTAAAACATTAAAACCAATATAGTGAAGGTATTTTCATTCATCTCATTCCTCATTATTCCTTGAAAACATAATGATCAAATGAAAATACATAATCCTCTTGAACATGTTCAAAAAAAACTAGATGTTCGTAATGAACTCTCACCACTTTTTTAATTTCATTGATCAGTTATAAATATAAGATATACCAACTCCATGCATAGTTTCCCCTGATGGAGATCTCCCTGGGTCTCTATATATCAATGATTCTTTGATGTGTCTCATGAAAACATATAATTTTATATTCAAATAAAACCAACAACAATTTTTCCATAGTACTTGAACTTAACTCCACAATTTAAATCCCCAAAAAATCAGTGTGAATTCCCTAATATTTGACTATGTCATGTGATTCTTTTCCCATGGAATATTAAATCTCCAAGGAAAACACCTAATGAAACAATCATCACTACACCCATGATCTATTATATCCTTTAGTTTTATAAGAAACTAATGTTTATCGTACCTTCCTCCATGGTGTAGTGTCTTTCACTTTTCTATTTTTTTCATAAATTCCAAAACACCTATTATATGTCATGCCCTGCACTCCAAAATTCCTTGGGATATGGAATGGGGTCTCTCCAACATCCTTATTCAAATCAACTTAGATGGTCCCACCACATCATCCAAAACACCCATGGTGTCTTCCCCATTTGACATAACTAAACCAAACTCTCAAAATTTTGAGATCTATAGTATAATAAATAATGGTTTTCCATTTTGACCTCATTTTGTTTTTCCTTTTCCATTCTACACTAAATCATTCATTGTAATATCCCTAGAAAGTTCCTTTGGTTCACTATGGAATGGTAAGATTAATCCTTTTTTACAAGCATATGATCTATTTGAAACAACAATTAAAATGCTTTGGGTAGCTCAACTGTAATGACCCCAACTCCAGTAGCCCAAATTCAGTGGTTAGTTTGTTATATTGGAACTAGATAAAAGTGATGAAATACTAATGGACAGAATATTCTACAAGCCTTTGTAAAGTAGATACATACATGATTCTCATATTGCATTGAAACTATCAAAAATCATAGAATAAGATACATTATTTCATCCTTGAAATCATTTATATTATCCTCCTTCATATCTCAGGGAAATGGAAAAATAAAAGGTGAGATTATATGCTCATTAAGGGTTTTGTACAATGGAATCTATCTCGCGTAAATAAATAATAATTAACATGGAGGACCGGATCATCAAAACAGATGTCATTCAATCAATAACTTATATTCAATGAGAATCTATATATAATATAAACTTAGAAAACACTGGGATAATGAAAAATAGATTCTTAATTGAGGAAATACATAATTTTATACATTCATGACTAAGGCCTCTCAACCAATATATCATGAAAATTAACATAAATTCCTCTTAACCAACACATTATCATTACATCAAGGCCTCTCAACTAAGTCATTATCATTCCATCATGGCAACCAAGAAATTATCATCCCTTCAAGGACTCTCCATCATTATATTATAATTGTATGGGAAAACATACTCCAAATACCCAATTATTTTGAAATTATCTTAAATCCTCAACCTATACATCATTCTAATCTATTTTGTCTCATGAGACTAATCAATACATCAAAGGGTTATCTATAACAAGGACCACCCATTACTTACATGTCAAATTTATTCCTTGTATTTATAATAATCAATAAAATTCATTCTCAAAATTCATTATATGTCAAAAATTATATATATTGAATTAAGAATATAAAATATAAATACTTCATCATAACAAAGAAGCCAAATAAACAATAAATATGGTATCATTATACATATCTTGTAAGGACCCGACTTTAAACATTATATATTTTAGTGTCTTTAGACATTAATTCACTTACATTCATTCTAGAGGATATTTTTGGTTTTTAATTTTTGATAATTAGTTTATTACTCATACATATAAAAAACATATTTTACAAAGTGGAAACTTCAATTCCGTGTCCATTTTTCCCCCAATATAATACATTTACAATAAAACATGATTTTTTACATGAAATATCTTCACGACTTTCAACATGACTTATTATATTCCTTTAACCATCCTTAAACCATATAAAAATATTTTAAAACATGGTATTAGCACAAAATCTTCATTAAGAGACATAAAAAGATGAAATTGTTTAGTCCATTGAAAAACATGAAAACCCCATTTCTTAAAACTATACCTTTTATCCAAAAAGGAATCATTTTTCATTTAAAAGATTATTATCTTGCCTTTTGAAATCAAATGAATTCGATGAAAACTCATATAAATAACAAAAAAATCATATAGGTTCCACAATACATATTCATCATATAACCTTAACATATCCCTTACAATCACCCTTATAATTGGAATAATCATTCAACCAAATTCCAGTATAAATCTTCAGAAAACATAATCATTACCCAATACATTGGCGCACTATCTTGATACACTCATATTATAAGTTATATCATTCTCACCCTTGAGATATAATTGGGTTAAACCCTTTGTAGACAATTTAAAAGGATCATATATGGAATAAAACACCTAAAACTCTCTTAAACCTATGTTCAAAACACTTTCGAATATTAAAATAACATTTTATTTTAAAACCCATTTTCAATAAAAAATACAAAAAAAAGGAAATAGTTTTTTTCTTTAAATAAAACATGAATTATTTTAATGGAATCCAAACTTTAAATAGTGTTTATGGTAGTGTAAAGAGTCATTGATGTTGTATAAGTTAAAATAGAACATTCATTTTGTCTTTTTATCAAAACATTCTATATAAAACACGTAAAAAGATTACTTTTGAAAACATTTGAAAAAAATTTATAAATTCCATAAAATTTAGTTTGTAAATCATTTATATACCAATAAATACATCCATAAAATAATTTTAATCGTATGGATATAGAAGAAAAATGAGTTTTATGGGAAACCTTAAAAGCATGTTTTTAAAATAAAATCCCATACCTCAAGTGTGACTCATCACATATGCTCTTTATCTTCCTAAATAGAAAACTTATGTTAGTTATTTATTTTATTAACGACCTTTTCAAGTTAATTATTCCATGTATTTTATTTAATACAATATTATATACAATTACTTGATCAATTAAGTTTTTGTCAGACGTTTTGATGATATTCGGTTCATAAGTCCAAAATGACTTTGGTAGGTTGACTATGGTCAAGAAGGTCATTATTTCATAATATAAATAATAATTATCATATTTAATTATCATATTTAAACATAAACTATACTTTTAAAACCAATAATGAAATGCGGTTTTGAAAAATGAACTATGTTACAATCATGGAGATTGTAGTTTGTATGTATGCATGAGTAGCGTTTCCATTTTTCAATGATAATTATGGAAAGTATTATGTATTATTTTATATTTATTGAAAAATAATAATATCATAAATACCAAATTAATTTTTTAACACACTTATATATTTCATCCATATGATGTGGGGATAAAAAATGAATCACATCTTTTCATGGTGGTGGTGGTCTACACGTCCACGCAAACAACATTATCATCTTTCAGTGAATGGAAATGTAAGAAAATATATAATATATTATCTTCTAATAATGATAAATATGTCATTAACATAATATATAAACATTAACTTAATCGTTATTACCATCCATGAGAGGTAGTTATGGAAAATAGATTACATCTGTATGTGAGGTGGTAGTCTGTCCTACACACAAATGATGGATTACTTTCCTATTTGATGGAGTTGGAGATGGATATAGGTTATTCCATTACAAAAATAAAATCTTAGTACATGTTAAGTATTTATGTTATTATATTATTGTAGTTAAGAAATATTTTAAGGTGGTAGAATAAGAAATAATACAAAAACACTCGGTTAAGAATGATACATCTTCTTTGGAGAAGCTCTTAATTTTTACAACAAAAACATTCATAAGATTGTTTTATAATCAAACCAAGACATGTATGATTTTTTAGGGATTTAATTAAGGTATTTTTGGAGTTATTTATCAAACCAAATTGTTCATTAAGTGTTATTAGATTGGAAAAATAGGTTCCCTTTTATAAAAGAAAGAGGGGACGGGCACTCTTGGAATTTCTTAAAATATTAAATTCATATAATTTTATATTTTTGGTCAAAATTGATCCAAATTTATTATATAATAGTATAATATGATTATTAGTATAAATTAACTAATAAAATTAAATTTTGAAAAGTTTTGACTTTGATTTTACCTTTATCTTTAGGATGTTATGCCCCATTAATCCTTTTTCACACTTACCTTGACAAAAAGGTTTTTTACTATTTGAGGGTAAACATAGTTATAATAAATGGATAAAATGTCCATAAATTGAATTTTTTTATATTTTTAACTATATACAATTCACTTTTCCAAATATATATTTTTTAGTAATTTTATATCATTTAATAAAATATTATTTTTTATAAAATATCTTTAATGTTAATTTTAGAACAATTAATTTACTTTGACTTTAATAACATCAAGAAATCAAATTAAATTATAATAAAAACTTTTAAGCCATCCATAAAATATTATATTCATATATAAAATTTTTTGATCACAATAATTCTTTCAAAATATATTACTTTTAATAATATTATTATTATTAATTTTATTTTTCCATTAGTTGAATAATTATTTTGTCAGTTTTGACTAAGAATTTAAGGTAATTATTTCCAAACTAAGAACTAAAAATAAAACAAAATGATTAATATATATCATTTATATTTCAAATTTATATTTATAACCAAACATATCCCCTTTTTATCTTCATGTTAAAAATATTATAGTTATTAAAAACAAGAGTGAGATATTTTAAACTATTCTTTTCAAACAAAATATTAAAAGTTTCATAATCCCATAAAAATGGAAAAAAATCCATATAAGTAAATATTGGATGAGTATAAATGATATTAAATCATATAATAAAATCAAGTCAAGTGTTAGGGTCATTTTCTAGTCTATATATTGAGGTGGAAAATATTTACTAAGGTTACTATTAATATTCACCAAAAATAAAAGGAAAATATTTACCAAAATTTGACCTACAAATTTCAAATATGGAATCCAATTTCAGAGACTCAAAATAAAATAATTCTATAATTTAATTTAAAATTAAACTAGTAAAAGGTAATGAAAAATATTTTTTCAAAGAAAGATCCCTTTTAAATATACAATGTTTTTATTCTAAATTAAACTATAGAACTCATTTCAAAAACCAAAATTGGATTATTTTAAATTAAAGGAACTAATTATAGTTTAAAAATATTCCAAAATAAAATTTTACTTTGTAAATACATTAAAATAAAATTTATTGTTTTAACAAAATAATTATTTTTAACAATTTTTCAATTTTCACAAGAGCCTCAGCCCAGTTGGGGAGGACATAGCATGTTCATCCCAGAGACCCAAGATCAAATCTGAGCGAATAAATATTTCTAGTTTATTGTATCAGTATTGTTGTAGGCACTGTATAAGGTATTTTTAGGTACTGAAGTAGCCAAAACTATTCATGTGTTTGGGATTTTGGGCCACCAATTTGGTCCTCAAGTCCTTCAAGGACTTCAGGAAACCCAAGGACTTCAGGACAGCAAGGCTTTAGGGAAACCTCAAGGTCTTTTATCCACCTAAATGCCCTCAGGCTACCTGAAATTATGCTTAAAATGGACCAAGAGGACTCTACATGGTGTACGCTTTAGATGGGGATTCAGATCAAGGTGCATTCACCATAGTATAACTAACGGTTTTAGAATAATGAGAGGGTATAGAAATTGTAATCAGGGCTAGCCTGTGAATGAACGGGAAGCCTAGCTGAATATCCATGTGAAGGTGGAGAGATAACATCATAATGTAGATGCTAGGGAAGAGTAGTTCCAAGTATTTATAGTCTGGATTATTTCTTCTAAGACATTCCGTTCATGTAATGTCACAAAGCCTATAGGTAATGTAAGTATTTCCATTTAACCCTTAAAATGTGTATTATCAAAAATTAATAAAAATAGAAGGCTTTCAATCCATTAGGGAAAGTATTTTTTTTACTATTCATTATAAAATCATTATTTTTATAAAATTATCAAAAATTTAGCATAACATAATTCTTAGTAGATTATTTGAAAAATTATATTATTTTTATAAAATACCATTTCTAAAAGGTTAAAAATATTATAATATCCACGCATAAAAATCACGGAAAACCATTTTTAAAGAAACTGTATTCTTGAAAAATAAAACGACTACAAAAAATTGAGTTTGTATTTCATTAAAATTAATTAATATATTAGTTTTGAGTAGGATAATTATATATTAAATAATGTGATTAATATTATTATTTTTATTCAATTTAACAGCTAGGTTATAATGGTCACATTTAAATAATAATATTTCATTACTCTTTTAGGCTCGATTTTTCATATCATGTACACTATCAAACATATTATTTCCTTTTTTTAATATCAGGATATTATATCCCCCCCCCCCCAAATAGAAGAAATTGTGTCCTACAAATTTTAAACCAATATTAGTCAAAGGCTAAAATTTATAATACGTTTGTTGAAATCTCACATCATAAATAGGTTTAATAAAACTTCCTATGAAAAAGAGAGAAAGATAAGTATGAAGGTCATAAGGGATAACACATATTGGTTTCCAAATAGGATAACATTATTGAGAGGTAAAGATATCTACATGGAAGAAACTTTTAATGTTCAAATATTGATGGAGAGTGACTGATATCAGTAATCATAAAAAAATGAATGATCATGAGAAATTTAATGAGAAAAAACACCATAAACCAAATAGGTGTTCAGAAATCTATCAACTCATCAAAAATAAAGGTAATAGAAAAAAAAATTATATATCCTTTTCCTAAATTTGTGTAATTAATTTATAATCTAGACTAATAACTTGTAGAAATATACTTACTTGAAAACTAAACTTTTTTACTTTAATAAACTTTCACAAAAAACTCATCTTTCGCTCTAAACAATTACTAATTAAGATGAATTTTTTATTCCTAAATAACTAAAATAAACTTCTAATGAATCATATAATCCAAAAAAGGATAAAAATATATTAATCTTATCTTCAGACATTATCCCAACAAAAAAAGTTACCACAATCTAAGGTAATTCCCTAATTGAATTAACTTTTAAATGAATAAAAACTACTTTAATCATTAAAATTAAACTTTAATTCACAAAGTTAATCTTAAATAATTTGATAAATAACAATAGAAGAAATATTCTAGAAATATATTGAAAACTAAAAATTTATTACATATTCTTCCAAGATAAATTTATCATTTATCTTCAAATAACACCAATCACTCTTAAATTCACATAGCAAAGTATATATGCATTAATCATATAATCTCCATGATATGATAATCATTTAAAAAAATAACCTGAATTACTATAAAGACACAATAAAATAATATATGTTTCCAAATGATAATTCAACCTTAATTCCTCCAATAAAGTCTCATAATATTCAACTGAACATAATTATATAATTTTTTAAAAAATTATAGTGATTTTATTCCAAAATAACATTAATAAGTAAATCACCAAAAAACTTTTTAATCCCTTGGTTATTTATACAATAATACAAATGTTCCAAAATTTTAATAACCCATAATTAACTCAAAATCAGATATCATATAAACCCAAGAGGTAATCAACACTTTTAAACTTATTTCCAGAAAAAGTAAATACATTATTACTCAAATAAAATTTTTAATATGTTAAACGTAATGGTTACATATACCTTAAAAATTTATCAAAACTCAATAAATGTCTCCCAAAAATGTTACACCTTTTCCCTGTATCATTTTTCAAAGGTATAGATTCCATATAACATATGTTTCCAAATATTGAAAACAAAGCCTGAAATATAATAATCCTTTGGTGTTTTATAATTCTCATAATATTGATATAATACCATTATATCATAATATAACTGATGAAATATCACTACATCATAAGTTTTGAAAAGTCAATACATAAACCCATTCTTTATTAAACTTCCTTATTAAACTTTTACCATGATTCAACATTTTATTCCTTAATACTTCGTTCATACAATTAAAGACATTAATTATATCCTTATTATTCATCAATATGAACCCAATTATGTATTATACTTTAAAAATAAGAAAATAATTCATAACATAAATCTTGACATCAGTGTATTCTTTTATGTGGTTGATATCATCATTATCTTCCAACATGAAATCCATATCTCCTGAAAATAAATAGTCATTTCCTTAGTGTTATTTACCTTTTTAATAAATTTGGTGTAGTTTGGATTTTAAAATCAAATTAAAAAAATACCATGACCTTTACAATTTTTAGACAAAATAAAATGTGCTTGGTAATTAAAAAAAATTTCATTGGTGATTTGAAAACTCAAGAATTTATCAAAATCATTTAAACAAGATTTTGAAATAATTGTGATAATCAAATCATCTGGAAGGGATTGTAAAATATCTATTTCATTCCATCTTGATAAACAATCCTTAATCTGTATAATATAACATCTTTAAAACAATAAATAAATCATAGTATGTTAAAATGAAAATAATCCTTGTAAAGATATTACCCTTAGAAATTCCATAATAGGTTAAACATAAAATACTTTTTACCTAAAATGATTACCCCTCTAAATCCAATCTCCAAAGATATCATTAATTGCCTCAAAATCAATCACATAAAACCCAAAAAAATTGTGTCAAAACATTAAAATTATAATCAACCTCAAACTTATAAACCCATGATGGTGTCCATAAATCTTAATATAACCTCACAAGAAAACATCTTAATCTTCAAATTTTTCAAAACCCTTATTTGATACTAGCTGTAAGGAATCAACCAAAAATATTACACATTCTAGTGTCTTTAGACTAGAATTCACTTACATTCATCCCCGAGGATATTTTCAGTTGATAATTTTAGAGAATTAGGACATAACTCATACATATCGAAAGCAAATTTTACAAAATGTACACTTTTATTCAGTTTCCATTTTTTCTCATAATATAAAACTTTTAAAACGAATCTTTCTTTATTTTCATGAAAAATCTTCACGACATTCAACTTGAATTCTTCTTTTCGCTTACCTATCCTTAAAACCTGAGAAAAAAATCTTAAAATGTGGGATGAAAACAAAAATCTCTATAAGAGACATAAAAAATAAAATATCATTAGTCGAGTGAAAAATATGAAAACCCACAAAAACTCTTTTTTTAATCATACCTTTTATCCAAAAAGAACATCATTTTTTCTTTAAAAATATAATTATCTTACCTTTTGAAAAAAAAAATATTTCCATGAAAACTCATTATAAAGAAGAGAAAAGTCATTAAGGTATCTTTAGATATCATTATCATAAAACCCTTACAGAACCCTTATAAGAACCCCTACAATTAGAATAACCATATGGTAAACTTCCAATATAATTCTCTAGAGAAAATAATCATTACCCAATGAATTGAAGTGATATCTAGGGGAACCCATCATATAATCTATATCAAGGCCACTCATGAGTCATAACGGGGTTCAACCGTTCATATATAATTTCCAACTAATTTATCATAAACAAAACCCTTGAAAACCTCCTTTAAACCATTGTGAAAAACACTTTTTTATATCAAAATACCATTTAATTTTAAAAACTTATTTTCAATACCAAAATACCTCGAAAAATTGAAAGAGGGATTATCTTTAAATAAAACATGCAATATTATAAAGGAATACAAACTTAAAATAATGGTTTTGGTGGAGGGAAAATTCATTGATGTTGAATATGTTAAAATAGAATGCTTGTTTTGTCTTTTTGTCAAAACATTATGTATAAAACACATAAAAAGATTCTTTTTGAAAAAAATTTAAAGAGAGAAAAAAGTGACATAAAATTTTATTTATAATTCATTTATATCCAAATAGTTTCCTTCATAAAATAATTTTAAGTGTCTTTGTATAGAAGAAAATGGAGTTTTAAGGGAAACTTTAAAATATTATTTTTAAATGAAACTCCATTACATTGAGTCTAACTAATCATGTATATGATTTATCTTCTAGAATAAGAAAATTATGTCAATATTTTTTTTAATTAAGAAAATTTTCATGTTCATTATTTATTTTATTTTATTTAATACAATGTTATATATAATTACATAATCAATTAAGTTTATTCTAGATTTTTTGATAATATTTATTTCATATGTCCAAAATGACTTTGGTATTTTGAATATGGTTAAAGAGGCCATTATTATAACATATCCATAATAATAATATATAATTATAATTTTTATACATCAATTATACTTTCAAAAATAATCAAGAAATATGGTTATGAAAAATGAACTATGTTACAATCATGGAGACGGTAGTCTATACGTATTCATGAGTAATGTTTCCATTTTCAAAAATCATAATTGAAAGAATGTAAGTATTATTTTATATTATATAATAATAATAATATCATAAATACCAGTTTACTTCATTAATAAACTTATATATTTCATCCATGTGATGTGGTGATAAAAAATTAATCACATCACTTTGTGTAGGTGGTAGTCCACACATATGCACGAAGGAAGCTATAATTTGTCAATAAATGGAACGATAAAGAAATATGGGATATATTATATTTTGATAATGACAAATATTTCAATAATATCATATATATATATATATATAACATTAATTTCATCATTATAATTTTCCATGGTAGTAGGTGATGGAAAATGAATCACATCCATCCGTAAGGCGATAGTCTACCATACACAAGAATGATGGATTAATTTTCCATTTGATAGAGGTTGGAGATAGATATGGGTTATTATATTAACATAATAACATCTCAGTATATGTTAGATAATTATTTTATTATATGATCATGGTTAAGAAATATTTTGAGGAGGTGGAAGAAGAAATAGAATAAAAACTCTCGTATAAGAATGATATCTCTTCTTTAAACAACTCGTTAAGGTTTACACCAAAATCTTTCTTAATTTGGTTTTTATGATAAAAAGGGACTCTATGATATTTGGAGGGTTTTAATATATTAATATGGGTAGGTATTGGCTAAAAACAGCTCTTGAAGGGTAAATAAATGATAATAATATGTGTGCTTTTATATTAGAGAGGAGAAGCACTCTTGGAATTTCTAAAAATATTAAATAAATATAAATTGATTTTGATTTAAAAAATAGATCAAAATTGATAACATTATAATATATGAATAGTATGAGTTGACATAATATCATAAAATTAAATTATTACATGTTTTTGTAATATTTTTACCCTTATCCTTCTATTTTAATGCCCAGTTAATCTTTTTCACACTTACCACAACAATAAGGTTTTTTACTCTTTTGGTGGTCAATATATTGAATATAAATAGAAAAAAGACACATAAATGGAATATGGTTGATTTTTTCAATAAGAGAGAAATAATTTGACTAAAGATTTATTTTTTTAGAAATTTTATATTTTTTAATAAAATATTATTTTTTATAAAATATCATTAATGTCAATTTTAGAATTATTCATTTAATTTAAATTTAATAACATCAAGAAAAAATGAAATTAAAATAAAGAATTTTAATAAATCGTAAAAATATAATATTTATCTATAAAATTATATATCACATTAATTATTTAAAATTATATTACTTTTAATAGTTTTAATATCATTTATTTTATTTTTCTATTAATTGAATAATTAGTGTGTTAGCATTGTTTAAACATTTGTGGTTATTGTTTCTTCACTAAAAAATAAAAATATATTACCACGATGATGACATATAATTTATATTTCAAAATAATATTTCTAACTGAACATATCCTCTATTTATCCCCATGTTAAAAATATTAAATTTATTAAAAACAAGACTGGAATGTTTCTATACATAAAATATTATAATGGTCATAATTTCATGCCCCCCCCCCCGACAAAGATACTGTAATGAGGGGAGAGTGATAATGACCCTCGATTCTTTCTTTCAGTAAGCCCCTGGTTTCATACTAGTATTGAGGGTATAAAAATCTCATAAATGGGAGGCATTACCCTCGATAATATAGACAAGATCGGGAGATAAGATGAATCAACCATAAAAAACTCCATGATATAATGAAAATTGAAACCAAAACCATTCCACAATTCATGTATAAATAAAAAAAGTACTGATAAAAGTTTGTAAAGGTAAATACCCAAAATTAAAGCTAAATTAGGGATATAGCAGCAATCCAATGGTAAGATCTACTAATGTCCAGTACGGTTCACATAATTCTCCTAGAAACTTGAAAATCTGTTTATATACGTAGGGTGAGCATACAAGTATACTCAGTAGGATAGCCAAAGTCTCTCATAAACATGTGAAATAATAATATTAATGCACCCGTGAGAAAATAGCAAAACAAATAGGACCTAAATAGTTCCACGATCCAAACCCATTCTCACTATAGAATGCTCAATAAAAAATGCAAGCCAAGTATAAAAACATAATAAGAATCATAATTATTAAGGGTACTCTGCACCACTTTCCCACTAATGTTTTTCTCTCACCCCATAAATGTTTACATCCTGGTTCTCCCATATCTTCTAAATAACATATACCACCTCTTCATAGCATGGTCACGTCAAATCATTCTTTAAGGCATCTGGGCCACCACTTTGTAGCATGGTTACATCTCATCTCATCTGAAAACACCTAGGTTATTACATCAAAAACATATCTAGAATAGTAATATATCATGAACATGAAAAAAATAAACCTTGTACCCTCCTCCTACCATGCATGACCCCCACCATAAGCTACCCCACAACACGGTCATATCAAATCTTGTCCAAAGACACTATGGCCACCACCCCACAACCCAGTCACATCGCATCTCACTCAAAGACATGTGGTCCATCACCTAGTGCACTATCAAACCTCCATCCATCACATCCTATATAAATATACTCACTTATAATATAGATTGTTAAAGAGAGGATATCTAGTCATCCATCCTCATCATCGGGATATTGGGAAAAACACCCCCACCTCCATATAAAAGTATAGGTTTCGACACATAGTGCTCGACATGGGTGGGGTGCGTATAGATTATCACAAGGAACATGAAAATGTATATACATATATCCACAAACAATACCAACTGATGGGTTTACAAAAAAACATTAACTAACTCATAACATCCCCACTTTCGCTTCCACTACTAAATTCATAACACTACACAAACCACAAGTCTCATATCACATTTCCAAGTAATTACATTATCTAGCCCATTCGTTTAATTATTTATCAACAACTAAATTTAACCACGCATCCCATAATTTATTTTTTTCATTAATCGTTTCCATCCCATTAACCAAACCAGCCCAATCTAATTAAAATATTATTGACCAGTCAATATATCACTACTAAGGAATCTAGTATAATGAAAACATTCTCGCATGAATCTTATCATTCCCATCAAACCATCACCTCTCCATCTCACAAGAACATCCAAAAACAATCACCACCTCACCGCACTAAAAGCACATCCAAATAAATTATCACCTCGCTGCCCAAAAAGAATATCCAAACACAACATCACCTCACCACCCCAAAATCACAGCCAAAGAAACAATCACTTCTCCACCCAAAAAGCACAGTCAAAAAAACCATCACCTCACCTCCCCAAAAGCATGGCCAAACAAATAATTACCATGAAACCTTAAAATAATGTCTAAACAATCATAACCTCACCAACCAAAAATAACTTCCAAACAAACCACCACCTTTCCTATCGAAAATAATGTCCAAACAAGCCACACATCACCCCACACCACATCATAATAACACATCACCACCCCCAGTATGTACACACATTATAACACATCAAAGATAATTTTAAAAATTTAATAGAATGGGATTTTATCATATTTCACTTTATTTTAATGGATTTATCACACAATCCACAAATACTGGCGAAACCATTTTATTAGAAAAGTATAAGTGGTTATCCAATTTCCATTTTAGGGTGATATCAGAACAATCACAAAACAAGGACTCCACAAAACATCTAAAACTAGCACAAACAAAATCTTGCAACTTCCATAATTTCTATCAGGGCATTTAGTCTATGAAATCACAATAACAAAATAATTTCCAAGCTATAAAATCATGTGAATCATACCCATTTCCCCTAAATTTCAATTAAACAATTTTTTATCCATATTATGCTAGAAAAAACTATCCTCTATAGAAACATAATTTTGAATACCTCCAGTATGATACAAAAAATGATAAATGAAGGAAACCCTAACTCAAAGAAGAATTGCCAACTTGTTGTGCACCGTGGGGTGATTAAAAAATGACCAAAAACCGCAGCCACACACAAAACCCAACGATCAACCTACACCTCATCAAGGGTTATCAAAAACATAGCCCAATTAACAACCCAAACCAAAATCACACCACCACATTTGATATTTGAATAATAATGGAAGAAAATGAACAAGGAATAATGGAGAAATCAATATGGATTGCTAATGGGAATCAATCAGAACTAATGGCTCAAAGTAAGAGAATGAGGGTTGAAAGATCCCCCAAAATTGAATTGGGGTCACATGGAAACAAGAGAGGAAATCCATGACTGAATGAAAATAAATCAGATGAAAGGGTTAAAAATAACCTAGAAACTAATACATTCAGGTCATATAACTCATTCATGATGAGAATTTCAATGTTTTTCCTAAAAAACAACATTCATCGAAATCCATACTACCTCAGCCTAATTTAATTACACATTGGGAATTACTTTCATGAAATGAATCTATTTCAATGATTCTTCAATCATCACACATAGGTTGTGAATCAAACTAGATACACAAGCCAAAAAACACTAGTTCATGTTGTGTAAAGCCTTCAGGATGTGAATATCCTATAGAAGCCCTGCTACACCTCCAACCACCACAGAAACTCTTCAATACTAACTGAGAAAACCTCTAACACCCAAAAATAGAAAAGTAATGAATTGGGAAGGCATGGGACATTGCATAAAATACATCTCAAATGATTCTCATCCTCAATAATCAAAACTAAACCTGGTGAAAATAAAAGGGTCCAAACAAACACCCCTCAAGATACCAATCAAGGATCCCGTCATACCTCAAATGTCACTATCATTTAAACATGCCAATCCAAATGGCCATAAAACATCTTGCAAAACCTCATCAATACACAGCCAAATCACCACAACCATCCAACTTCCATGAAACCTAAAAAAAACTATTAAAAACAATAAACTGCATCACCACAAACATTCAAATCAGGGACTTCTCTACCCCATGTCAAGATACTATACACTTTAGTTGGCATTGAATTTCCTATACATGTTTAATCACATCATAGTATAATGTTTCTCGATTAGGAATCAGTTCCTCCTATTTTCATTTGTCAAAACTTTATCAATCATAAAACCTTAAGAAAACATTAAAACTTGTAAAACAAAAAGATTTAAAATATCACATCATCGAGAAAAAAAGAAAAAAAAGATAATGGTCCAAAAAAATTCCAGGTTCTTGGAACACATCTGCATCTCTTTCTCTTAAGTACTCTTCTCTAAGACACTATTAATCCATAACACCCAAACCAAAGGAATGGTTCATCCATGAAGTGCCATCTCTTGGTGATCCAAGATCTCTATTGGACCCTCCACAAATGTCAAATCATCCTTAATATCAAAATCTATCTAATCATTGATATATGAGTCATCATGAAGATACAGATGGGGCTAAGATGTGTGGAAAATGTCATTGATCCTCTCTAGATTTAGTGTAAACACTAACTGATATGCCACCTCTCCAACTCACCCTAGTACCTAAAAGGGCCCAAAAATCATGGGGGATAACTTACTCAATTTCGAAAACATCATTTCCCACAATGAAAGAAAACCTTCAAGAACACATGGTCACTAACCTAAAACTGTAAGGGCATACTCCTAAGATTAGCATAAGACTTATTTTTATCTTATGCTGTTTTTATCCTCTAAAAAACCGAACCTTATTTTTTGTGCTCTACACCAAATAGGGACAAAGAATCCCTACCTGCCTAACCTCTATCAAACAAAATAAAGAATTACATGGTTTCCCATACAAGGCCTCAAATGAGGCCATGATAATGGATGAGTGATAGTTGTTATTATAAGAAAACTTAACCGATGGAAAATTTTATACCCATGATTCATAGAATTATAAGATGGATGCCCCAAAAATATCCACTAATATATGGATAGTCCACTCTATCTATCTGTATTTCGGAGGGTGGAAAGTATTTTTAAGGAATAACTGTGTACCAAAATCATATTACAATCCCCTCCAAACATGTGAAGTAAAACATGCATATCAAGCCAAGACAATGGACCTCATAATTCCATGAAACCGAACTGCCTAATCCATATACCACATAGTTAAATCATCTACTGTGCTTAACTCCTTGATGTCTAAGAAGTGGGAAAATTCCATCAACCGATCCCCAATAAACCAAATATAATCACAAAATCCCTAATATTAGGGTAAACCTGTGATGAAATACATTGACATTTCATCCCATTTCCACTCAAGAACATATAAATCTAAAAAACATTGGTAAAATGATGCTTAGCCTTTAACTACTGAAAAAAACACCTCTCCTGAACTCTTTGATCACCTATTTTATCCTAGGACACCAAAATTATGTCCTCAATCCATGGTACATCTTGGAAGCTACCAGGTGGGCCTCAAATAGTGAGCTAAAAACTTATTAAGAACTCCCTCTTTCATCACTATCAGAATAAAAAATCTTCCATTAAATGACATTTGTTTCTGACCATCCTCTGATCATCCCTTTAGAGCATCAGCATGGACAACAAGATCACACATCACCTTTACGTCTGAGTCTCCCCACTGAGACTCCTCCACTTTCCACATTAGAGAAGACTACATCATCATCTAAAACCAAGATCCTATACAATTATCCACTATTACATATAAGTGCAAGGTTTATAACTCCTCTATTAATTTTCAAACATCCTTGAACTCTTATAAAACATTATTCCACAACTTTCTACTCAAATAATCAACCACAATATTTAATTTTTCCGAGGTGTAAGAGATATAAAAATCAAAATCTTGAATAAACTTTATCCACCTATGTTATAAAAATTGAAATACCACTAAGAAAATATATACCTCAAATTATTATGATATGTGAAGACCAAAAATTTCTCCCAAATGAGGTAATAAATCCATAACTTTAGCCTAAACACAACAACTACTAGATCTATATCATGGGTAGCATAGTTATGCTCATGGGGACACAACTTCTTAGACCCATAATATTTCATCACTATACACTACATCAAAAAGTATCCCAATCCCAAATGGGAACTATCCCAAAACACCTCAAACATATCACCCTCCTTAGGAAAATGAATAACTGGAGCACTAACCAAATTCCCTTATTGGTAGTCGAATGCTTCCTAGTACTTATCACTCCATAAAAAATCATTTTCCTTCCTGGTCAATTATAACAATGGGGTCACAAATTAATAGAAATCCTGGAAAAACCTTGGATAATAGTGTGTAAGACCAAGGAAACTTCAAACCTATGCCACATTCTTCAATGCTTCCCAAGAAAAATCTTCCTTGACCTTCGATTGGTCTACTACTGCACCCTGCTGAGACACCACTTGCCTAAGGAAATTCACCTCTAATGTACATTACTTACTCTTATAAAACTTTATATAGACACGGTGTCCTCCAAGAACCTGCAGGACATCATTGAGATGATCTACATGCTCCTACCCAGACTTTAAGTAGATGAATATGTCATCAATGAACAGAACTATGAACTCGTCCATGAATTCATGGAACAGTGAGTTCATGAGAACCATCATCATATCTTATGAGTTTATGATACTGAACATCCTGACTACAAAATCAAAGTTTCCATACCTTTATATGAAGTTAGTATTCAGGATATCATCCTCCTTCAACCTCAACGGGTGAAACCCATACTTCATATCAATCTAGGAAAACCAACTCTCCCCTCTCATTTAGTTGAAAATATTATCTATCCTTGGAATATGGTAATGATTATGGATCATTACTTGATTCATGCTCTAGTAGTCTATACAAAAACACATAATATTATCCCCCTTTGAGGATAATAACAATAGATCACCCCATAGAAACACACTAGGATGGATAAAACATGTATTCATCATATCATCCACCTGAAAACTCAACTTACATAACTCATAAGGATTAATCTGATAAGGATTCATCAAAATAGGAGACGCACCTGACTACAACTCTACCCCAAACTTGATGTCGCATCGAGGGGGTAGGGTCATAACCTCCACTAGGAAAAAATACAAAAGTCCCAAACAACCATGAAATACTTCACCATACTAGTATACAATAATTACAAAAAAAATCATCCATCAAGGAAATAAGGGTCTCCACATGCTGACTTCCAACCTGACAACCCTGATCGCCAAAAAAACCACGCATTGTCCATACACATTCTAGAACACAACTCTCCTCAATAATCTATTGATAGAATCATGTAAAGAATATAACCAATCATTTCCAAGAATGAAATTGTATGGATAGATAAAAATTAATAAAATATCTCTCTGAAAATGATGTGGACCAATCATAAGTCAACATTATCGGCACACATCAAACAAGCTGGTCTCACCTCTGAATGTTGTAGTCAAAAATAGGGGAAATGGAAGCCTCTCTACATATATCCAAAAGGCATGAACTATAGTGGGTAAAAAAGGATTTTGAAGATACTAAATCAAACGAGCGACAAACAAGTGTAGATTAAAAACTTAGTATACCTCAAATGATATTTTTACCCTTTTCATTGCTACCTCCACTATGTGAAATTGACCATGCCCAGCTTATCTACCTCTCTATTGACAACCACCTCCACAACCATGCACAGATCAAGGACCCTAAACTCAAGGAAAATCCTAAGTTTAGCCACTACTTACTCTATGTACCGTTAGTAGAGAATAAGTATGTTTCCCTTTATGCTAAAACAGTCTCACTGAAAACTTATATAGAGTTTGGTACTAGACCTAACTACCTCCAACCAACTGATCCTGAAGATCCACTAGAAACTGGCTATAGAAACGGACATGAAACCCATGGATAAAGAATATTGGCCCCAATCCCCAGAGAAAATAACAAAAAACACTAGCCCTATAAGGTTGGAAAGGAAGCTGATAAGGTTAACTGCCGACTAGTTAAAACCTCAAATTCCCAAGATTCGGAGACCTACAACTGATAACTCTACTCATTGAGAAACCCTGCTGATTCCCATCTCATGGTAAACCCCCCCATGAGTGATTCCTATTTATTAAATATTTCTTATTCTGATCCTCCAAATATATTGGCATTGTAAAATGAGTAACTACATGCTAGATAGAGAGATGGAGATCCACCTAATGATATCTTTCAGGAGACTCCTTATCATAAAAAAATCTAGTGAAAATATAAAATCTCTTTAAAATTAAATACCAAATCCAACACTAACATACTCCCCTACTAAATAGAAAGAAACTCATGCCTCTAAAATGCCTTCATGGTCAACTAAAGGACCTTTTCTGGGAACTCTTTCTGAAAGACGACCAATGAAACATTTTTCCCATTTCAATCACCTAGATAATGTAACCACTATTAACATGTAGATACCTACATCTTGATAACTACCAAAGGGACCCAATATTCCACTGGTCCCTAGATCAAACATAAAGTGGTCTCAAGAACCTTCAGTGATCTCTCTATATCCACATATGAAATACTTTCCTCATAATTCCCTAAATCCTTATGCAAAAAAATCTCACAATTCCCTCTACCAAGCCTTATCCTCCTATATTAAATCACCCCTACAATGATAAACCAAATCACCATGATGAACCTAAATTTTATGAGCCATATGTGGACAAATCCATGCACCATAGTTAAAAAGAAAACAAGAATTTCCTAAGACTGATAGTATAAAATTTTATTTAGATTAATTTTAATTTAATTTATTCATTTTAACCATACAAAAATAACTGAAATCAAATTGGAACACAGGTAATCAGGATTTGTGTACCGTATATATGTCTCATTCTTGAAAATAGGTCCACATCACTTGGTCATTAAATAAGCTCAGATTCCACACACTTGATCATAGGGGGTTCTAAAATCTTGTGTCCTCACCAGTCTCCCTAGCCAATGTCACGCACCAAGGTTAACTGGAAATTTTACCATATCAACCCATGAAATTCTCACAATGTCTAACTCTAAATTTCAGCCTATATATCAAACTTCCTCTAATAACAATCTACCTTAACCCCCTCCTAAAAAATATACCACAATGAGGGGAGAGATCTCACGACCTCTGATTCCCACATCTAGTAGGCCTAGAGTTGGTGACTAGCATCTAGGGTATAAAAAACATGGGAATGGGAGACATTACCCTCTATAACAAAAACAATATCGGGATATAAGATTAATCAACCACAAGAAAATAAATGAAATAATGTAAAAGGAAACCCAATCTATCCCATAATACATGTACAAATAAAATAGTTATCGATAAATTTCTCAAAAGGTAAATACCCAAAATCAAAGATAAGGTAGTGACATAGTAACTATCCAAAGGTCTGAGCTATTAATGTCCAAAAAAGTTGATAAAATCCCCCTGAAAACCTAAAAATAATTTTATATATGTTGGGTGAGAAAATAAGTATTCTCAGTAAGATAACCGAATTCTCTCACGCATAAGTTAAAGAATCATACTAATTCACCTATGAGAAAACAATAGACCTAATAGAACCTAAAAAGTTAAAATATTAAAACACATACTCACCATAGAATACTCACTAAATAATTAAATACAAGTATAATAACATAATAAGAATCATATCGATAAAGGCTACCCCTCACTGCTTTCCCATTGATTTGTATCTCTCACACCCCAATGTCATATGTCCTCGTTATCTCATCTATTTTGAATAACATATATCAATACCTCGTATCACAGTCACATCACATCTCCCCCAAAGATGCTAGGGCCACTCCCCATACCACAGTCACATCTCATCTCATCAAAAACACATGGGTCATCATACCACAACCATAACCAAAGTAGTAGGGTATCATGAACATGAAGGAAATCAACCTTGTTCCATCCTTCCATGCATGTCTCCCACCATAAGCTACCCCATAGTATGGTAATGTCACATCTTTCCCTAAGACACTTGGGCCACCATCCCACTATATGTATACATCACATCTCACTGGAAGACACCTTGGCCATCACCATATGCACTATCAGACCACTGGCCATCCCAACCTATGCATATCTACTCACCTATAAGAGATATTGGGTATCCATCCATCGATCATCATCACTCATATGTGGGACCCCTTGTATAAAAGTACGGGTGTTAGCACATATTTCTCAACATAAGGGAATATATAAAATCACATCACAAGATAAATACAAATATATATACATATATCCATACATAATACCAACCAATGTGTTCACAATAAAACAGTAACCAACTCACAATATCCCCACTTTCATAGCCACCACTAAATGTATAACACCACACAAAGCATAATGACTCATATCACATTTCCAACCAATTTCAGTATCCATCCAATTAGTCTCATTATTTATCAAAAAAAATTAATTTAACCGCATAGCACAACATTTATTTTTTCATTAATAATTTTCATGTCATTAACTAAACTATCCCAATCCATTTAAAACATTGTTGACTTTTCATTCTGTTGTAACTCAGGAATCTGGAACAACACAATCATTCTTGTAAGTAGCTCACTATTCTCATTGAACCATCACCCCACCACCCCAAAAGCATGTCCAAAAAAACCATCACCTCACTACCCAAAAAACACGGCTAGACAAACCATCACCTCACCAACCAAAAATCATGGCCAAAAAAACCATCACATCACTACCCAAAAAATCATGGCCAAAAAAACCATCACCTCATCTCCCCAAAATAACATCCAAAAAAACCATCACCTCACCACCATAAA
Source organism: Viscum album (assembly GCA_963277665.1). NCBI lineage: Eukaryota > Viridiplantae > Streptophyta > Magnoliopsida > Santalales > Viscaceae > Viscum > Viscum album. The sequence goes on along the minus strand of OY728161.1, from coordinate 869,445,465 downwards.
AAAACGTCCAAAAAGCCATCACCTAATCACCCCAAAAGAACATCAAAACAAACCATCACTCTTCCACATTAAAAGGATGTCCAAAAAACTACACATCACCCCAAATGGCATTAAAACCACATATCACAGCCCTATAGCAAGTCCACACATCAAAACACATCATATGTCATTTTAAAAATTTAATAAAAGTGGAATTATCACATTTCAATTTCTCATAGGGGCATTATAACACAATGAATAAATCCCAAGGAAACTATTTTATTATAAAAATATAATTGTTTATCCAATTTTCATTTTAGGGTGATATTCCAACAACCAAAAAACAAATACTCCCCAAAACATATCAATCCAATCCAAAAAAATCCCCCAATGACCATAATTTCCAATGGTGAATTCTTCCCAAACAATCAAAATATCACAATAATGTCAAAGATATAAAATCATGAGAATCATTCCCCTTTCTCTATTTAATTTAAATTATCCAATTCTTTATCATTATTAGGCCAATGAAAAACATACACCATAGATAAATAAGAGTAAAACCCTCATGCATGATACACAAAAAATAAAAAACAAAGAAAACCTGAGCTCAAAGAAGATTTCAAAAATCTATGCACACCACAGGGTGAAGAATAAATTCTAGTAAACCACAAAAACATTAAAAATACACATATCAACCTACACTGCATCAAGGGTTATCAAAAATGTATCCCAACTCAAAACCCAAACCCAAAATTGCACCACCACAATAGATCTATGAATTAAAATGGAAGTAAACCCATGGGGAAAATATGAGAAATCACCAAGGATTGTAAATAAGAATAAACTGGAACCAATGGATCAAATAAAGGGAAAGAGTTTTGTAAGATCCTCTAAAATCACATAATATTTTCTCAAAATGATAGAGGAAATCCATAGATGAATGAAATGAAATTGGTTGAATACATTAAAAAACCTGGATCCTAACACTTTCACATTATGTAATCTAACCAAAATGTGAATGTCATAATATTTTCACAAAACAAAACAACTTCCACTAAAATTCATGTTTTCTTGACCATATATAGTTATTGTTCATGAATTACATTAACTATGTGAATCTATTTCACAGATTCCTCCATCACTGGACAAAGGTCGTGAATCCAGTGGGATACACAAGCCATGAACCACTAGTTGATGTCATGTAAACTATTCACTATGTAAATATCCCATAGAATCCATGTTTCACGTCCAACCATCATAAAACCTCTTAAATACTCCTCTATAACACCTCCAACACCCAAAATTGTAAAATTACTTGATAGGGAAGGCATGGATTGTTACACATAATCATGTCAAAATGGAAACAAAAGGTCATATAACCAAATTTTTTAGGAATATGGATTAAATAGACTCATGCAATAAAATTAAATAAATTATTAGGGTGATTTTCTAGTCCTTATAATATTATTTTTAACCCTTAATCACCTGATTTAGCCTTACAGCAGTAACAAATATTTACAAAGGTTATTATTTATATTAAACAAAATTAAGAGAACTTATTTACCAAATTTGGACCACCTAATTCTAAATATGGAATCATTTTTCAAGATTAAAAATATAGAAGTGGTGGAATTTAATTTAAAATTACACCGGAAAATTGCAATAAAAAATTTTTTCCTAAAAATTCCCTTTTAAATATATAATATTTTTATACTAAATTCAACTATAAAACTCCTTTAAAAATCATAATTGGATTTTTTAAAATTAAAATGAAACAATAAAATGTTAAAACAAATCCAAAATAAAATTTTTCTTTGAAAATAATTGAAAACAATATACAATTTTCAATAAAAATGATTATTCTTCATTATTCATTGAAAAATCAATGTTTTAATAAAATTCTCAAAAATTAATCATAATATAATTTTATAATGATGATTTCAAAAATGATATAATTTTTTCAAAATATATTTTTTAAAATTTCCAAAAAAAATATTATAATATTCACTCACAAAAAATCATTAAAAATAATTTTTGAAAAAAATATATTCTTTAAGAATGAAATGAATTTACTAAAAATTGGGTAATTATTTACTAAAAAAATATTAATACAATAGTATAGAGTAGTATAATTATATATTTTATGACATATTTAATATAATTCATTTTCTCCAATTTAACATTTAGGTTATAATGATCGCATTTAAACAATAATATTTCATTGTTCGTTTAGGCTTGGTATTGCATATCTTGTACACTATCAAACATAGTATTTATTTTTTTTAATTTTAGGTTGTTAAATATCCCAAGAACATCAATTGATTTTTCCATAGTTGAAAATACCTTTAAAATATCATAAGAACATTTATTGATGACGAACACTATTTTCACTTTTAATGACTTATTAAAATCTAAAAACATCACAAATATGAAAAAAAATCTTTATTCAAAAATAATTTTATAAAATTTTACAGGTTCAAACCATTGAGTTTTCATGATGGAATTAAATTCTTTTCATATAGTGTATGTTAAAATAAATATTCTTTTTACATTTTTGGTAAAAAGTAAAAATACCTCGTTTAGAAAATGATATAATGATTCCTTTGATAGAATTTCATAAAAATTAATTCATGGTTTAAAATTAATTCAAAAAATAAAGGGGGTCTATTAGAAAAATTATTTAAAATATATTTCAAAAACATTTATATTGAAGAAAGATATTCCTGACTAAAGAGGAAATAAATTCAATTTTTCTTAAATATATTTTCTCATTATTTTAAGTGCTCAAGAGAGTAAAATGGTACTGATAATTTAAAATTAAATGAATAATAATTGGTTTATAAAATTAAAGGGTTACATTTGATATGTATCATATAAGTTTCTTTAATATAAATTTAAAAATAAACAATCTGGAAATGAAATAAGATTCTAAGAGAAATCTCTCACCGTATTGGTATCTTTTGAATCATAACTCACATGAAATTAAGAAATTAATAGAAAAGTGTAAATACCATGAATATAAAATATTCATGATATAACTTATCAAATGGATATTATATTCACTACATGAAATATATAAGTGTAAAATATGTCATATGTCTCACAAAAACATAATTGAGATAAGAAAACACTTGCCTTGGGTATAACTTGCTTTGTATATGTTCAAACCTCTTCTATAATAAATATATATTTATTATAAATATATTATATAACTAAAATCATATGTACTATATATTATTTACTTATAACATTTTATGCCCCATTTATTAATAATTATTTATTAAAATCATTGTTTCGGGTGATAACTGCTTCATTTTTTCACATATGTTTTGGTATGGTAGTTTCAGTCCTTTTGATTTGATCATAGATACATAATCTAAAAAAATTATTAATTATATAAATATCATATTTATTCATTAAATATATTTTTATAGTCTTTTACAAAATTAAGAGATAGAAAAATGAATAACATCGTTCATGGGGACGGTAGGTTGTACGTACACATAAACATTGTTTTCACTTTTCAACGGATGTAAAAAATAAAAATAAATATTAATAATACATTAAAAACATAAATTCATCCTATATATCACATTTACTAATCAAATATATCATTATTACTAAACATTTAAATTGTAAATAAAAAAATGGAACACATCGCTCTTTGGAGGTGGTAGTCCACACGTACGCATGAGTGATATTATCATTTTCCAAGCTATTATAATATTTGAAGTATAATTTATTCCAAAATATAATATATATTCATTATTTCTATATTTATAACTATAAAATTAATGTTCTGATGAATAATAATTACATCTCTATGTGGAGACGGTAAGTCGTACATACGCACGAGCATAAGCACGAGCAATATTTTTGTTTTGTAAAGGATGGAAAAGAGATAAAAAATGGTTGTAACATAATATTACTAAAATATAAGTATATTTATGATAGTTTATTTTTTATTTTAGGATGGTTACAACATATTTATATTAATTATAATAATAAAAAAAATTGAAAGAGTTGATAAAAATGATTATCTCTTCTTTAATAAACATATTTTAGATCCCATCTTAGTGTCCCTTTTAATGGTATTTTAAGATCAATAGAACATATAATTCATGTATAGGGAATTTTATAAGATAATTTACTAAGTTTTGGACAATATACATGTATCAAATGGTGTGAGGATAAGAGGATAAGATATACCCTTTTATAAGTGGGGAAAGGGGTGCTCTTTGAATTACTTAAATTATAAAGTTAATATAAATAAATTTTTATAATAAAGTGGAAAAAAATGATATGTTTTGAATATATGATAATTAAAAGTATAAATATTCTCATGTGAAAATATTTATACAAGTTTAAGGTATTATAAAACCCTTATCTCTTTGTTTTAAACCCTAGTTAACCCTTTTGACCATTACTGTAGTATCTATGTTTTCTACTTTTTAAGGGTCAAGAAAGTTATCATAAAAATAAAAGTAACCAAAAAATGGACCATGGATGAAATTTTCAACCATATCCAATTCATGTGACCTAATATTTTGTTTTTATTAATTTTAAATTATTTAATAAAATATTATTTAATGAAGGATACCATTAAAGTCATTTTTGGTACTATTCACAAATTTTTTACATTAAAGGAAATAATATTGAAATGTAATTAGAAAATATAATTTTAAAACATTACTATCATTTTATATTTATCTAAAAAATCATTTAACATAATATCCATCCAAATTTTATTAATTTTAATAGTTTTAAAATCGTTTATTTTATTTTTCAATTAATTCAACAAATATAATATTGGTGTTGTGTAAGAATTTAAAAGTAACTATTGAATCACTAAAAAATAAAAAAAAGTTTCCATGATAAAAAAAATTAATTCAAATTTAAAATAAACAATTTAAAGTGAATTTATCCTATTATTATCCTTATGTAAAAAACTAGAGTTATTAAAGTCAAGAGTGTTCCATTTGTCATTTATTTGTATCTTAGAATAATAAAAAGGTAATAATCAAAGAAAAATGGAAAAAAGTGGACATATATTCAGAAATTGGATGTATATGGACGAAATCCACCAATTAAATATGATAAAGTAATGTTTTATAGAAATTTTAAAGCCTTAAACCAAATTTTTAACCCTGTTTAACCAATTTTACCCTTAATGACGTGACAAATATTTATCAGGCTTACTATTCAAAATGACAAAAAAATGGGCCTATTTATTAAATTTAAAACTCCTCATTTAAAATATATAATATATTTTTTAAAATTCCATTATAATAAGTTTCAAAATTAAATTTAAAATATATCCTGAAAACATGACAAAAAGAAGTTTTCTATAAAAAATGTTTTCTAAAGTATAAAAAAAATTATAAAAAAATGCAACATAACATTAACTTAAAAGACCTTGATTGGATTAATAATAAAATATATGAAATAATTTTCTTTTTAAAACCATTTTAAAACAAAATGGAAATTTTAAAATACATTAAACGAAAAGACTATTTAAAAAAAATCAATATTTTTCATTATTCATCAAAAAACAAATCTTTTCAGAATATTATCAAACATTCACTTAAATTAAAGCTCAATGATGTGTGTTAAAAAAGATATAAAGCAGATAATTCAGTTAAAATAAGTTATATTGATGTTCAATTATAATAAATTAAATAAATTTTACCTTCAGAATTTTATCTATGTTATCAAAGGTTAAACATTTATTGAAAACTTAAATTACACATAAGGATAATAAAACTTCTTTTGAAGAGGGTTAAGTGAGAAATATAAAGGATACCTAAAATATCAGGTATTTGGGTTCCTAAATATAGAAAAAAAATTAGGTCAGTTAAAATATATTAACTGAATAAAATAATAATATCTAAGGATTAATTTATATTATTGGATAATATAGTCATGAGAAAACCATAAATTAGTGAGGGGAGAAACCATAACTAATTTATTAAAAATAATGGTAGAAGAATATCATTTTTATATTAATATTTTATTCTTATATTATTTTATTCATCATATACTAATTCCTAAATTATAAAAACTAAACAAAACCCCAAAAAATAGGATTATTTCAAAGCCAAACATAAGTATAACAACCATGTTAGAAACTAGGGAATAGTTTTTCATCTTAATAGAAACTACTCAATAACCAAATTCCTACTAAGTTTCTTGATTTATTATTATTTCATCAGAGTGTCAAGAGTTTGATGGATATCCATAAAACGAGAATATAGATCTATAATCAAAAAATGTTGATTTTATGATACCTATTGTTACAATTTAAGGTATTTCAACTTCATTTGTAGTAATTTCATAAACTTAGACTTCTCCGACTGGCTTATTCTATAGTAACATCCATTGACACGTGGAATATTGTTTTGAATAATTATCTATATTTTTATATCTATATCATTTTATAGTAGAGTTTTATTTCTTTTCCTTCCATTCAAGATCATTATAACCCCTTTCTTCACACATGAAATAATTTATTTCTCCCATTAAGCAAGAACCTGGGAGTTTATTTCCATAATTATAGCATGTGGGATGTTCCATACTTACCTTATTTCACTTAACCTCTTGTGTTTTTTGTTATATATCATTAATCCTATTCTACTATTTATTTCCTCTGAAAATATATGACTTCTTGAATTTTTTCTTTGTTCTGATGGCACTTCATACCATATCAGCATGTGATAAAAAAAATTTGGGGACTTGTTACCTTTAGAGGCATGGCTTAATCCCATAAAATAAATGGTCAATATTACTTTTTGTATTATGATTGTAGTCCATAGCATGCATTTATAATATTTTAAAGTTTGACTCATACTTAGCAATTCTTTACTATTCCTTTTATCTTAGAATGAGTAATTTAATTTCCATATCATATTATTTCTCACAAGGAATGTATTTCTTGAATATTATGAATTTAAAACTTTTATATTTCATGCATTATATTTGATTAACTTATTTAGTTTTTTGTATCAATGACCACCACTGATCAGCGTCTCCTTTCAAATAATAACCTTCTAAAAAACCATTTTCACTTTCATTACATTCCAAAGATGTGAATATTTTTTGAGGGAATTAATACTTAGTTCATCTACCAATGTATTAGTAGTTCTATTAAATGATAGAAAATTATATCTTATGAGTCAATTCATATAGGTGAATCATATTGTAGAATATTATCTTGTTATATATGGGCAAGGTTATTCATCATAACCTGGGTCAACTACCCTAATATGTATATGATATGATCAGTTCCAATACCAACTGTATTTTCTTTCTCATAAGGGAAATCAATACATTTATTATGGGTTTCTATTCCCTTTATTCCATTAGGAACCATCACTAAGAAATGTAACACACTGAGTTAGATCATAATCATCTTGAATACTAAGACATAAAATAAAAATCATTCTATGGTAAAAGTTCTCAAAAACTATAATAGATTATCATACATCTCATATTAACTATGTTCATTTAAAATATAGTTCCCATGTTTTCTAATAAACATTCTCTGATTCAAAATGTAATGACCCCAACATCAGTAACCTGACATAGGATGTTACTTTATTACATTGGAATTAGATACAGGTGATTACATCCCAAAAGACCAAATATTCTAGTAGTTTTGGTTAAAATGATGCAAACCTGATTCCCATATTATATAGTAAATATAAAAAACATAGCGTAAAAAATATTCTTGAATCCTTGATATCGTTCATAATATCATTCTTCAAATCCTTGGGAAAGGAAAACAAATAATGGGTGATTTTAGATGCCTAATAAAGGTTATGTACAGAGGAAGCTATCACGGGTAAATAAAGAATAATTAACATGAAAAGTAGATAATAAAAAAATAGTCTTTAAATTAATATATTATTTTAAATAAGCATCCATGAATAGTATAAACATGGAAAACACATGGAAAATGAAAAATAAATTCCTAATAAAGGAAATGTATAATTCTATACATTTATGATCAAGGCCGCTCAACCAAGAAATCATAAATATTACCACAAAGGACTCTCAACCAAAGAATTATTATTTTGTCAATTCATCTCGAAAAATAAATTATCATTCCATAAAGTCGTCTCTACTAATACATTATCATTGTATGGGCTTGAATACACCAAATACCCAACAATTATAACATGATCTTACTGCCTCAACCTATAAATCATGCCAACCAATGTTGTCTCATGTAAACTATTGATGCATAGATGGGATATCTATAACCAATTCTCACCTATAACATACATTTCTAATGTATTCCTAATATTTTTAATGACTAACACAATCTATTCTCAAATTTCCTTATAAGTTAATAATTATCTTTATTCAATCAAGAATAAAAAACCTCAATACTTCATCATAATAATCCTTACAGAGAAATAATAAATATAGTATCATTGTATCATATCCCGTATAAAATCAATAAGTGTTTTCATAGTTCAAAATACCATTTAAATATCACTAGAACATTTCTTGAGGAAAATAACCTTTTTACTTTAAAATCACTTTTCAAAATCCAAAAATTTCCCAAATATTAAAGAAAATATTTTCTTTGAAAATAACATTGTAAACTTTTAATGTAAGATTCAAAGTATTTAATGGTCATGATGGTGGGGAATTGTGTTCATGTCGTGTATGTTAAAAAATATGTTTTTTTTACATTTTCGATAAAAATTCAAAGTTCCTCATTCAGAAAATAACTACAAGATTAATTTTAAATAATTGTGTAAAAATTACATAATTTATAAAAATTAATTTAACGAATCATAGAGTATTAAAAATATACTTGAAAACATTTTTATAAAACATGAACATTGAATAAAAATATTTCTGACTAAATAGGTAATAAAGTTTGTTTTTTTTTACATTTTCTCGATATATCAAGTACCCAAGAGAGGAAAATGGTAATATTTCTTGAAAATTCCCTGAATAATCATCGGATAAAAAATTTAAATGAATTTATCAGATAATTATCATATTAATTATATTCAATGTAAATTAAAATATAAGAATTCCTGAAATAAAATTATATTGTAAAATAAATCCCTTTCTGCTTTGGTATCTTTTTAATCATAACACCCATGAAATAAATAACGTAAAATTAAACATTAAATACCATGAATATAAATGGATTCATTATATAACATATGAAATGGGTATTATACATAACTCATGAAAGAAACAAGTGGTGAATATGGTATATGTCTTAGAGAAACAAAAGTGAAATGAGAAAACTCTTTCCTTAGGATCAAATTTTTTCATACATGTTCAAATATCATGTATAATAAATATGAATTTATTATAAATATATTCAATAAAAAAAATAATATATTCTATATATTATTTACTTATAAAATTTTAAACGTTTTATTAATGATTCATTATTATAATCGCTATTATGGGTGATAACTGCTTTGGTTTTCACATATGTTTCCGTTCGTTAGTTTTTGTCCTTGTACTTTTATCATTATTCCATAATATAAATAATTTTATTAATTACATAAATCTCATACATATTAATTATATAAATATATATATTCAACCATAAAATATTGATACATAAAAAATAATTACACCATTTATGAAGACAGTAGGTTGTACGAATGCTTGAATATTGTTTTCACTTTTCAATAAAAGGAAAAATAGAGAGGTAAATAGTAATAAACCTTTATAAAATTATTATCATATCTTATATAACAAATATTTTTATTAAATATATCCTTATTACCATCCATATAAATAGGAAATAAAAAATGGATCACATCACTTCATAGAGGCAGTATTCCACACGTACGCACGATTGGCATTATCGTTTTCCAACAGATTGGATAGGGAGAAGTTATATATGATATTATAATTATAGAATCATAATTTATCATAAATACCCTATATATTCATAATTTATATCTTTATAACAATCCATGTAAAGTGGCGATGAAAATTTATTTACACTGCTACGTGGAGACGGTAAGTTGTACGTATGCATGAGTAATATTTTTCCTTTCTGTAGGATAGAAAAGAGACAGGAAATGGTTGTGGTATAATAATATTAAAATAATACTATATCTATAACACTAAATATATAATTTAATTATGTTTAAAATTTATTTATAGAAATTATAATAAGAAACATATTTGACAGAATTGGTTAATATGATTACATCTTCTTCGGTGGAATTCATTTATATCCCTTATTAAGTACCATTGGTATGGTATTTTAAAATAAATATAACCTCTAATTTGTCGATAAGAAATTTTATAAGATAATTTTTTTAGGTTATGGTCAATCTATATAGCACAAAAGGTGTGAGTAAGAGAGGATAAAAGGTGTTGTTTTATAAGTGTGGAGAGGGGCACTCCTGAAATTACACAAAGTATTAAATTAATATAAATTAATTTTTATAATAAAGTGGATCAAAAATGGTATATTTTGAATATATTAATAAGATAAGTCAAAATAATTTCATCCAAGAAAATTTAAAGTTTAAAATATGTTTTAACCATTATCTCTTAGTTTTAACCCCATGTTTACCCTTTTGACAATTACCGCAATATCATTATTTTCTACTCTTTGGGGTCAAGAAAGTTATCATAAAAAAGATAAGTGACTCATAAATGGAACATGGATTAAATTTTCAACTATATTCTATTGACATTCTCAAACATGGGATTTTTATGAATTTAAAATTATTTAATAAAATATTATTTAACAAAAGATATTATTGAAGTCATTTTCGAAACTATTCACAAATTTTGTCATTAAAGGAAGCAATGTTGAAATTGAATTTTAATATATATACATTAAAAAAATTATTATTATGTTTTATTTATCTAAAAAATCAGGAAAAATATAATTTATACAACTTTTATTAGTTATAATATTTTTCAATTTATTTACTTTATTTTTATATTAATTGAATAAATACATTTTTTATATTGCCAAGCATTTAAGGTAATTATTTATTGACATAAAATTAAAAGTAAATTACCATGATAAAAAAATTAATTAATATTTAAAATAAAAAATTAATAACTTAATTCATCCACTTTTTATCATTATGTAAAAAAATTAGGGATATTAAAGTCAAGAAAGTGACATTTTGCATTAATCCTTTTATTAAAATAATTTAAAGGTCTTGATCAAACAAAATTGCACCAAGTGGTCATATCTGTGATACTTGGATGTACATATCCAAACTCCACCCATTAATTAAGATAAATGAAAGTTTTATAAAAACATTTAAAGCCTTAACCCATATTTTACCCATTTTACCCTTACTGGGGTGACAAATATTTACCAAGCTTACAATTCATAAAGAACAAAAATAAAAGGGTCATATTTACCAAATTTTCACCTCTTAATTTCAAGAAGTTTGAACATTTTTTCAAGATTTAATTCACCTAATTTTTGTAATTTAATATAAAATTCAACCCATAAAATATTATGAAAAGTAAATTTTTAGAAAAAATGTTTTCTAAAGTATAAAAAGATTTTAAACCATAATATAATATAAAAATAATTACAATGAGCATAATTGTATTATTAATAATATAAATGAAATAATGTAACTTTTAAAACCATTTTAAAACAAAATTAATCTTTGTAAATGCATTAAACGAACAGATGATTATCAATAAAAATCAGTATTTTTACTATTCATCAAAAAATCAATATTTTAGGAAAATGTGAAAATAATAAACACTAAGATAATTTTGACATGATTATTAAAACATTTATGTTCATTCTTTAAAATATTATTTCTAAATGTTGAATAAATAAATTTTAATTTCCAAGAAAAAATACAATAAATTCATTTTTGAAGAAAATACAGTTTTTAAGCATAAAATGACTTGACTAAAAGTTGAGTACTTATTTATTAAGAATTTATCAATATATTTGTATTGAGTAGGGAAATTATAAATATATTTCATAATTCAGTCACTTATAGTCATATCTTTCATTTCGATGGCTATGTTATAATGTCCACATTTAAATAAAAATATTTTTTTAATATATCTCAATTCACATAAATATTTTTGTTGTGTGATAAGAAATTTATTGAGCTTATTATTATTTTAAACTAAATTATTGGGGGGTCATATCAACTCACTCTATTTTCACCTTCATTATGGAATTTCTAGATGCACTACAACCACTTACTGTAGCATGGTGTATGGTGGTGCCTATTTTGACTTCTGTATTCAAAACTCCTCTACTAACTGTGACCACTTCTACACCCATGATACCATTTATAGTTTCTTGACAAAATAAATATATTTTATAACCACTTAAAAATTCCAATTTCATAATCATGGTTTTAATATTATCACCCTCTTAATTTTTTTAACTCTATATTTCCAAATAACTTTAAATACTCCCATTGAATGCATAATTGACTCCCCTAGAACTAATATCACTCCTCAATGAAAAAATATAACACACTTCTCATCCCCCTTTGATAATAAAATTAGAATGTTAGGTTTTCACAAAATATGTGATCAAATCTTCCAATACTCAAATTTTAGTTAATGTAGTTTCTATGATTCCAGCTTCCGTACATTTTTGTCTAAAATGAAACCAAGTATAAAAAATATATTCTCTATGACTACATGAGTGGTGGATTGGTATCGAAAAAAAAGACAAAAATATCAATGAATGTAGAGATTTATAGAATTCTACGACTAAATTTTAGATTCATCAAAATCTCCATGTGCACAATATCTCCCCCTCTCTTGATAAACTGAACTGAATGTAAGAAACATTATGCAGACAAAAAACATGAAATTGAAACATAATAAACAATGGGGAGGGTGAAGACATATCATCATACTTAATGTAAATGAGTTTAACACCAAGGTTCATCAAATGTATCTTGAATGCCTTGATTGCCAAAGGTTTGGTTAAAATTTCGGTTATATGTTGTTAATTTACAACATATTCCATCTAACTAATCCCTTTTTCCACTTTTTTTCTTTAATAAAATGATATTGGAGCTCAGTATTATTAGTTTGGGAACATTGTACAATATTTTTAGTAAGATATATAGAACTTTTGTTATCATAATAGATAACCATAGTTTATTGGACAATTTTTCCAAAGTCTTCTAATTATTATATCATCTAATGTAACTAAGTGTGTTCCTCTATGACTATTATATATTTTTATAGAATATTCTTATGGAATTAATATCCCATTTCTTACTTATCCAACCTAAAAACTTGTTTCCAATTAAGAAAACACCTCCACAATTAGATTTTCTACCCACCACATTACATTCCCAATTAGTATCTGAGAAGGATGAAATAACGTCAACCTTTTCTTATTTGAATAAAAATAAAAAATAGAGTGTTCCTATGATGTATCTCATGATTCTTTTTATAGATTCTATATACCCTTATTTTGGGTGTCTTTAGAACTAAGCTATAGAACTAGCGGAATAAGTTATTCTAGGTCATATATCTATTAAATATAGAAGACTCTCAGTAATTTTTCTATAAAAATTGGGATCCAATGACTTCTCATATTCACATTTTCTAATCTTGGATCTAGCTTTTATCAATGTTAAAATTATCTTGGAATCATATATCACAAACCTATGAAGTATTTTACTTTCATACTTATCATATGAAATAGAGGTATAATCTTACTTTTTAATCACATTAAATCCAAGAAAATAAGTGGTATCACCTATCATAGATATATCAAAATAATATTTCATCATATTGGAAAATTCATCCACTTATTGATGTCTGTTTCCTCCAAATATAATATCATCCATGTATAATGTCACTGAGAAATGTTTTTCATATGAAACTTTCATATATAAGTTGTGGCTCACTCCACATATTCTAAACTCCAAATTCTTCATATATGATTCATGTCTAGAATAAAAAACATTTTGTTAGTTTTTCAATACAAACAACTATTTAAACAACTTAAGAAATTTATTTTCATAATTTCCAATCATGAACCTTATAAGTTACTTGATATACACCTCCTCCTTAAAAAGTAAATACAAGAAAGTTGTTTCAATATCCATCTTAAATGTTTTGTATCCAATTTTCATATCCAATGATAATAAAAATAAGATATATTTGATCCATTACACTGGATCAAAATTATCATCCACATAAACTCCTTTTACTTTTTTATACCCTTTAGATATTTACTAATATTTTTTTCAAATTAAAACACAATCTTCATTTAATTTGTTTTGAGAAACCCATTTTTTCTAATAAAATTATGATATACGGGTTTATCCACTATCTCTCAGGTTTTATTTTTATCTATATAACCTAAATCATAATTTATAAGCTTTATCTAAGCCTCATACATAGCTTTTTATTCAATAATTATTGGCTCCAAATAAAATAACAAGGATGCATGCTCTACAGTATTCATCCTTCCTATTTGTGTAAGTGTTGTCCTGTCACCAATAATACTTGATAGATCAAATTTGATCCTATTTTTTCTTTTTCTTTTGGTATATGATTAGCTTTATCAGTTATAATTTATCCCTAAAATTATACTTCCATGTCTTCATATCTTGAAAAATCTCTCACAACTTCTTTACTTTCATCATTTTCTTCATCAATTTAAAAAATCTCATTTGAAAATGAGCCTCCTATAATTTTAATCCCCATTCCTTAAATAATTTTAATATATTATATTTCTACTATTTTCAATGAATCTTTTTTATACACTTTTAGGATTTTATTTTAATTGAATAACTGAGAACGAAACCTTCATCTTTAGTATCTTTATATTTCCCTTGGTTTCCTTCTTTATTCAGGATGTATCACTTACTGCCAAACGTATGAAAATTATTTAAAGATGGTTTTCGTACATTCCATATATATTACGGATTATATTTTCTTGAGGGATAAGAAGAGAATGGTTTTTAGTGTAAATGGAAACCTTAACTGCTTCCTTCCATTAGTGATACAGAACATTACATTAAAATAAAAGTTTTTAGCATATCATTCACTATATTATTTATAAGTTTAAAAACACCATTTGGTTTTAGATTTTTTTATAAGGATAGATCATACTTGATTTAATTATTTTTGAAGAAATTTTTTTAATTCAATAGAGATATAGTCTATCCCATTGTCGTATCACAAAATATTAATAGGACATCCAGTCTCATTTTCTACTTGATGCCTATACCATATCATACAATGTGTCACTTCCAGTTTACTTTTCATAAACATAACACATCCCATATGACTATAGTCATGAATAAAATATATAAATACCTTTCTCCAAAAGTTTGTAAAATATTCATGGGATCCCATAAATTTTTTCTCTGGGTCAAAAATAATTTTTTCACTTTAATCTTTATTTTTGTAAGGATTAAGAACCATTTTTTCCTCTCATGAAATCATCACATTTACAATACCTATCATGATTTAGGTTAAGAATATCAGTTTATCCATTAATATTTGAGATATTATTCATGATTTTATGATTTATATGTCCTAAAATATGGTGTCTCAAATAATTTTATTCATCTTTAGGGTGAAAGAATGTGTTTTGTCTACTATAAACCACATAAATTTTTCCTCCAGTCCTCAACCCTTCATTAACACGCATCCATATTTTTTTAATAAATAATCCATTATAATCATGCATAACATCCAATATTTAGTCAAAAATCAAGATTAAACTCAATATATTGTGCTTTAAACCATCCAGTAAAAGAGATTATGTGCTTTTATGTTCATATCTTGCAATATTGGTTATACCATTCCCTATTATTTTCAAAGATAAAGCTTTACCAAACATTATAGTTCCATCAAATTTTTCTTTTGTATTATTTAATATGTCTATATTTGTTGTAATTTAGGATAAAACCCCACTATCAATAGTCTACAAACTATCATTCTTGAAGAATTTAAGATAAAACACTGTAAGTTACCTTTTTCTTTCATATTCTTCTCTTTCTAGGAAAGACCAAAATGAGTCGGTGTGTTAGATTTTACCTCATAACTACTTTCTTCATTAAAAAAGATATCATATTGATTTTCTTATTACAAGAGAGGGTAGTTTTTATTCATATGGATAGAGTGATATCGTGCCATATTCATTCTCTTTAGCCTCTAATATTCCACATTTATGTTTTCTTTTTTCTTATAGACAATAGCGTTGTGCCCAAAATTAGAGTAGTTAAAACAATAACCATAAAAGGAGTTACCCCTTTGAGATGAAGAATATTTTGAAACTCTCCATGTTTTACTGTCAATTATTTCTCCTTCCATATATCTTCTTTCTTCTGGGTATTGGGTCATTTTGTGACCAAGAAATCCATAAAATTGTCACTTCATTAGCTGCAATTTTTTTTCACTTCTATATCTCCATATATAACCTTCCTTAGAAAAAAATCAGTTAACCAGTTCCTTTTAAGAGACTAAAACTGCTCTCACGTTTTTATTTTCCCATTATTAAACTAGTTGAAGATTTTTTTCTATGTATTTAAAAAATATCCAATACCATTTTACCCATTAATCTAAGTTTTTGGTCTTCCAAATTTTTTCAAACGATGTTTGGAAATTTCTTAAAACTTTTTAAGAGTTCTGTATTAGATAATACCCCAAACTAAAACTTATTATTTGATTCACATTTATTTATTTATTTTTAAAAATGTATTTTTAAATTACCCACTTATTCCTCCAAATATTAAATCTTTTTTTCTCTTTCTTTCAAAAATCTATTCATATTTTGAATTTATTTTACATGCTCTAAAATAATTATTTTGTGATTAATAACTTATCTAATATGTGAATTATTTTTTAATTATTATTATATTCATTCATGAAGTTGATTGTTTTTAGCCTCAATATTACCTGTATATTCAGAAGATTACTTTAAATAATAATCCATTATTTTATTATTCTTTATTTTAATTTCTATCTCATTAAGAGATTCTTCAAACTCCACCTTGAAGTTCATTAATCCCATGGGTTTTCATATTTCTTCTTTTTAGGAATATATTTTTAAATTTATCTCATCATGGAATATTATTCATGTAACTGCCTAACCCAAGATGCCTGGATTTGGTGCATTATTTTTTTACATTAGCATAAGATACAAGAAATAGAATCTTAAAGGACCAAATAGTTTAGTAGTCTTAGTAAACTACATACATATTTTAAATTCAAATTGAATTTTAAAAATAAAAAAAAAGTATTTTCTTTGAGAACACAATTATTATTCTATATTAACACTACATATAAATCATAATAAAAATCTTGGAAACCTTGGGAAAACAAAACATTATAAAGGAGTGAGCTCAAATTTTCAGTAAATGTATGGTACAATGTAATCTATCCTTAATCAATGAAAATAAATCAACATAGTGAGGTAGAAAACTGAGAACACAAGTCATTATGATAAATGGAAAATTAATAAACAATATAACAAGGTAAATAACTAAAACTCATACCTTTTAATCAATAGTATCAAAACAAAATGCATCCATATATTTTATCATAGTGAAAATACTATGGATAATAACTAAAATGAACTCTGAATGAAGGTAATGCTTTAATATTTTACATCATGTATTCGGAACAGGAACCACTATATCGTCAAGATCTAATATCAAGCCAGTTTATACTACTCTGATTTGGACAACTGATTCATCCCATGAGACTATCCATGCATTTAGGTTCTATCTATAACCATTTATGATTCACACCTATTGTAGTGTGTGGAAAAAACATTTTTTTTCCTAATTCATCATAGAGGTTGACCACAGTTGTCACACTTGAGGAGCGTCACAGTCGGTTCAATCACTAATTTCTAATTCACCTAATCTATTTATTTTTTATTTTTTTATTATCTATGAAAATTATGGTTTATCGGTTTTGGAAAAAATGAAATTTAGAATTGAAATCTAAATGCAGATATAGAGAGAATGAAATTAGGGAATAAAGGTCTTGGTCCTTGGGTTTAAAAATGTGAGTTCATTCATTGTTTATTTTTTGTTTAAATTAAAGTTGATAATTTTTTTGATAAAACCTCATTAAAGAATAAAATTTGTTTTATTTATTGATTGTGTTATGTGATCATGCCTTCGGCGCACCAAACCAAACCTCCACCAATAGTCAAATAGGATAACACCACAACTGAGAATTCAATTATTAGGAGACTCATCTCCACTATATGTCGTTTCATCCCTTCACGCAACCTCAACTCCACTATATAAAAATTTTTCCCAGATAAAAAAATTTAAAATAATAAATCAAATAAATGGAATGGAATTGGAAATAATTTCATGTTAGATGACCTCCAAACCCATGGAATACTCTCGCATCCACCACAAATAGATTTAAAAAATGTTGAATTGAAACACAATAACAAAGAATGTCCTGAAACCTCTCTCAAGGACAAGGATTGGGTTAGTCAATTTCAATTTTAAAATGAAAATATATCAAAATTTCAATATGTAATAAACATAATTACATTAGTTTTGGAAGAAAAAAAGGGGTCGAAGAATAAATGTAATCACTCCAACAAAAAAGATGCATGTGTTACCTGGGAAAAGATAGCTAAAATAAAAAATAAATAAAGGAAATAAATCAATAGTAGGCCATAATTCAAAGATTTTATCACTAATTTATACTCATAAATATACCCCTATACACTTATTTATAGTCATGTAAGATAATTAGGGGTGTCATAATGGTCCATTAATGGATTTCAGGACATAAGGGGTCATCAACGTTTAAAAATTTATCTCTAGAATATTATTTCAAAAGTTTGAGAATGGTATCCCATTTTTTTGAAATAATCAATGAAATTGGTATATTATAAAATTGTTCCAAAATATCATTCTCGGTTTACCACAAAATTTTCAACTCCATCCACCATGTGTAGAAGAAGTTATAACCAATTCACTTTGAAAATTTATTAGGGATAGGTACAATGTTTGAATTTCATAAATCTAATTTCTCATGTGTTTATAACCTTGATTTTGGTAGAATCAAGTGGGTACATAGTTATGAAATTTTTTCTAAAGATGTTATATATATCATTGTCCAATGTCAACTCCATTTTTTAATCAATTTGTGATATATAGGCCTATCTTTAAAAATATCTAGATCAATACACATATTTTTTATATGATATGATTTTTGGCCTTCAAATGATGGATTCAAATTTGGGTATAGAATAAAAAAATGAATCCCAATATTAATTTCATACTAAAAAATAAATTTAACATATTAGATCAGTTTATAAAAAGTGATGGAAAAAATAATTACATAAATTATAAGAGTTAAATTAAAAAAATTATGTCATTTCTTTAATTAATCCCAAAAAAACCTCTAGACCATAAAATGCGACAATTAATATTAAAATATCACTTTTTTAGGATTAAAAACAGTGAAAATTGTTTAAAAATATTCATTAAAATTGAGTGTTTCAATACCCCACACTTAATCCATGCTTTTCCTCGAACATAAAATCTCAACACTAAAAATCAGAGGGCACCAATACTATCATTATTCAAATTTTTAAAAAAACAAAATTAAAAAATCATCAATGTTAAATAAAATATCAAATTTAAAGTTAGATATTAATTAAATTTTTTATTTTTCAAAGAAATAACAAATTCTTCTATTTTACTTTTCTCTGAAAAAATATGAAACTTCTCCTTTTATTTATTAAATCTCTTGAATTCATTATTATTAAACATACCAAATCATGATCTACCTTGATTTTGAATATTTTCTATCATCACTCATGATAAAATTCATGTATAGTTATGCTCATATCATGAGAATATTCTCTTTATCTATAGGCTTGTAAAGGAACTAATTTATTCACTTTGAAAAGTAAAAAAGTCACACTAAATCATAAGGAATTTAGTTAAATATTTAAATGACTCTAATGATTAAGGTTAGTAGAAATTAATTATTTACAAATTAAGGCTCAAATAAGAGTTTTATCTCTTAAATTATAGTGAGTGATATCAAAAACTAAATCTCAATGTAATGATACCCTTTAATGTAGCAACACCCATTTCCACAAAACTCAATGTAAACGTTATGATCAAATAAATCATTATAAATTATTTGTGCATCCTCTTGAATATTTTTTTCTATGTGTATAAATTTTTATATTTTTCAAATAAACTTTTTATTTTTTTATAAATTTATTCTTAGAAATAATGTCACATTCACTATCTAACCACATATGATAAAAAACATAGATCTAGTAATGATGATTTTTTGTTTTCCCAAATCACAACCCATTTTGATCATTTTTTTGGTTATTTTTTTCATTTTCATTTTTTTATTCAAGAAGGTAAAAACAATAGAGTACAATGTATGAATAAAAAAACATTTTTCAATACCCATAGTATTACCCCCACACTTCCTTCCTACAATTTATATCATACCTTTCACCATGAATCCCTTCACCCTTGCACTTAAACATTAAAATATCATGAAAATTCTAAGAGAAGGGTGGGAATGGATAAAAATATCTTGAAACATGGGTTATTTTTAACAAGTTCATTCATGGTTTATATGGGAAAAAGGATTTATTTAAAGGTGTTATTTTAAGTATAATGGGTTTTCAAAATATACCTCAATCATTTTAAATGTATTTTTGTACGGTCACAACTCTTACAAGTTCAAATTCAAGTTATAGTAGGTAGCATGTCCCAAGATCACTCAAGAAATATTCTCAAGAATAAATAAAAAGTAATTGGTATATATATCCTCTTTGGAATGGAATATTTGATTTGGGACAATCACTCAAAGAATTATTAATAAAAAAATAAATTCACATGAATCTAAAAGATTCCAATCTTGAAGAATTGTTGGGAAATTTCATTTACATGAATCAATTACTTCCCTCGAATAATGAGTATTCATTTTAATACCCATCCTTTACTTAATCATCCAATTATCAATTTTAATAATTCAATATCATAATCATTGAAATCTAAAATATGGAATCAAAGGATTCTTAAGAAATTCATGTCTCTAAGATAAGTCAAGTAAATCAGTGATTCAGGTATGGGCATTCAATTTTCCAATTCAAAACTAACAACATGATCACAGAACAAAAAATGTAAGGAATTTTAAAATATAAAAATAAAATTTTAAATCACATTGGAAATGAATATTTGGTTCTCATGCTTCACTTTTTGGGGTATACCTTATGTCATCATGAACCAATAAATTAAATTACTCAATTAAGAATAAGGATCATGTCATTTAATCTAAAAAAGATAAGAGGGAGTGGGTTTCATGTTTGAGTAATAATAATAATGAAATTGAAATCTAAATTACTAGAAATAAATTAGTAAGATAAATCTTGGTATGATCCCTTAAGTGGGT
This sequence comes from Viscum album, assembly GCA_963277665.1. Lineage (NCBI taxonomy): Eukaryota > Viridiplantae > Streptophyta > Magnoliopsida > Santalales > Viscaceae > Viscum > Viscum album. The sequence continues at coordinate 869,424,090 of OY728161.1, read as the reverse complement.
CCTAAATTTTTACTATCTCTAAAAAGAAGTATTAATTGATGTTAATAATCTTATGGTGGTTGGAGATTCTTGGATTTGAACCACCACATTTGGATTTTCTTAGATTGTGCTTCTTCCTTCTTGGTGAGGAATGATCTATGGATAGAGTATACCAGATACATACCCTTAACAATTATGTATAACTTTCATGGTGGGGGTAGGTTGAATTATGGATCATCCGTCTTATTGGTTGGTACTTCTACAACCTCCTTTGGTTCTTATAGTGTTTTCTTAACACAGGCTACATGAATTAAATAATAAACGAGTGATTCAAATTTTAAAATAAAATTTTCATTAAGAAATGTATCCCTTTTAATATGAATAGAATGAATATTTGTTTCCTTGGACTCAGTAAATTGGTCTACCTCTTGGGATTACTCACTTTTATTTTCATCAAAATTGGGGATCTCCATGTGTTCCTCAATAGGAACATTTCTAGTTTCTTCATCATCTTCTATGGAATAAAAGGATTCATATGATTCTAAAAATTAAAAAATAATTAGAAGTGATACTAAAATTATTTTCAATAAAATTAAATGAGTTTGAGTTCAAGAATGTATCATCTCCCTAAGTTGGTTCAACATTATTCAGTAGAAAGTTAATATTTGAGTTAACTTTCACTAAATTGAGGTAATTAGTCATTCTCCTCCATTCATTCTTAAAATTCAACCAATTGGGTAGATTATTATTCCATATCTAGGGATATATACAATGGTGGTGTCTCTTATTATTTTCATGGTTTTGGGAGATCAAGTAGTTTCTAACATTCATTCCAAAATTCATCAAGATCCTGTTGATATCCCACATATAGCTCAGTAGGCAAGTAATTTTCATCTATATCTCCAAGAAATGGTTGAGTGATGATGAATTAATCATTAGGTACCTCCACCTTTACCTCATTATGTTCTTAAATTTAAATGATTAGTGGTGAAATTTCTTCCACCACTACCTCAGATTATTTCTTCGGGTCAGGGTCGTGTTGCTCCATTTATGCATGAACATATTCAATTTCCCTTTCTACTTCTCTTATAATTTATTCTATTTTTTATCTAAGTTCTTGCATATGGGATATATTATAATATTCTGGTTGTTTTTTTTTTGTGTTTCATTTTTTAGTAATCTACCCATGCATAATAATATGAACTTGAATATATCATTAGAAGAGCATTTTTTATATTTTTTTTAATAAATAGAACAATGAAAATTATTTAAAATACTATTAATTTAGAAAAGGTGATCAAAAATATTTATTTATATCCCTGAAAAAATAACCATTTTTGATACACACCTCTCATAGGGAATGGAAAAAAGTAATTTTATTTTCCAAATGTAGCCTAGAGGCTATAAAAGGTCGTCTCACATGAGGAGTGTTTCCATTGGATCAATCACTAATTTCTAATTCACATAACCTTATTATTTATTATTTTTATATTATTTATGAAAGAAATGGTCATTGGGTTTTTAGAAAAAATGAAATTAAGAATTGAAATTAAATGAATATGCATATAGAATGAAATTTGGGAAGAAATGCCTTGGTCCTAGGGTTGGATATTGCAGGTTCATCTATTATTTATTTATTGTTTAAATTTAATTTGATAATTCATTTTAGAAAACCTAATTAAATAATTACTTTCATTTTATTTATTGTGTGTATAATTTTAGCATGACTTTGGTGTACCAAACCACACCTCCTCCAATAGTCAAATAGGATAACACCTCAATTGAGAATTCAATTCCTAAGATACCTCACTCCATCATAAGTCATTTCATAAATTCAAACAGCCCCAACTCCACCGTATGAAGGGTTTACCTAATTGAAGGTAGGGAAAATAATCAATCATAGAAAAGTAATTTAATTTGAAATAATTATGTGTTGGTTTTCCACCTAACCTCTAAAATACTCTCATATCCACCACAAATAGCAGTAAAACATGTTAAATTTAAGCACAACAACAAATAACATCATAAAAAATCCCTTGGGGCCATGCCTCGAGTTAGAAACTATCCATTAAAAAGTGAAAAGATATATTGTTGTAAATATGGTTGGGAGAGAATTATATATGGGTTTAAAGACAAAAAGGGATGGATAAATAAAGGGAAACAATTTTATAAAAAATATGCATGTGTTATATGGGAAAATGAAACAAAAATAAAAAAGAAAGTACGGAAATAAATCTGCAATAGACCATTATATAGAGCTTTAATTTCTAATAGATCCTCATAAATAAACCAATAGACTCTTATTTATAAGAATTTCAGAAGTTTTAGGGTGTCATAATGGTCTGTTAATGGGTTTCAAAACATAATGGTCCATCAATGGTTGAAAATTTGGATCCGGAATATTACTTCAACATTTTTTACATGGTATCCCAAAATTTTGACCGAATCAGAAAAATTGGTATTCTAGAATGTTATTCCAAAATATATTTATCATTTTAATAAAAAAATAAACTCCATACCCCATGTGTAGAAGAGGTTATATCTACTTTACACAAAAATTTATTCTAGATAGGAAGAATGTTTGAATTTTAGAAATTTGATTTCTCATGAATTTATGGCCTTTATTTTGGAAGAATAAAATGGGTCCATAGTTATGAAATTTTTTATAAATATTTTATATTTATCATTGTCTAATTTTAGCTCAATTTTTTAGACTTTATAAGATATATTCCCATATTCAAAAATCTCTAGATCTATGTATATATTTTTTGTCCTAAATTGTGAGCTTATTTTGGGCCTTCAAATGATGGATTAAAATTTTGGCCAAGAAGAATTAATTGGAAAAAATATGTATTTAATCATACAAAAAATAAATTTAACAAATTAGATTAGTGTATAAAATTTTATGTCCAAAATACTTACATAAATAAAAATATTTAAATTCCAAAATTAGGACATTTTTTTAATAATTCTCAAAAAAGCTTCTAAAACCATAAAATGTTACTATTGAGATTAAAATATCAATTTATTAGGATTAAAAACATTGAAATTTTTTTAAATATTCATTAAAATTTAGTTTTTTAGGGCCCTAATCATGTATTCTAGTCCAAATCATTCCTCTTATATCTAATAATTGATTTAATAAAATATTTTTTATTCAATGTTTCGCATCGAATTTGAAATATTTGAATCGAAATACCCATGAAACTAAAAAATTATCAAAAAAAACATTTAATATCATTAATATTAATAGATTCATAATATGATATATCAAAGTATTTTTATAGAACATAAAAGAAATAAGTTGTGAATACGGCATATCTCACATAAATAAAAGTCATATGATAAAATCCCTTACCTTATGATTCCTTTAGAAAAATGTGTTTTAACCTCTTGAATAATGGTTATAAGAATTTTATTGACTTATATAATAAACAGATCTATGTTTATGATATCATATTCAATCCAATTATATTATTTTATCACCCATTATTGATAATATTTCGTTATTTCCACTATTTCGGGTGTTAATTGCCTAGTTTTTCAAGTATGTTTTGACTTGTTACTTGTTGTTACAATTAACTAAATCATGATTTCATCATCTATAGAATTTAAAAGATGATTTAAAATCATATATATTCAGTATATATATATATATATATATATATATATATATATATATTTATAATAATCCATAAAATTTGGATATAGGAAATGAAATGCACCGCTCATTGTGACGGTAGGCCAAACGTACGCATAAACGTAACTTTCATTTATATTATGTATTAAAATAAATAAAAGTAAATTATAATTAAGTTATAATATATATGTCATATATATATATCACATATTTTTATTAAATTCATCCTTTATATGATCCATGTATAGTGTGAACGAATCACATCGCTTTGAGGAGGTGGTAGTCCACACTTCCACAAATGATGTTTTCATATTTACACAAAATGGAAATCATGAAGTTATGTTATATAGAATAATTCAAGAATTATGAAGAAGAAATAAATATAATATATAGAATATAAAATCAGTTTTTCCATCATAATGACAAACCATGATAGGTGGTAAAGGAAAAATAAATGACATTCTTCTGTGAGGCAGTACTTCATCGTACACAAACAATAAATTTGTTACCCATTTGATAGAGGTGTGTTTAGGTGTTTTTTTGAACAATTAACATAAAAAAATGAGTATATTTTGGATAATTATGTTATTTTATAATCATGTAATAATAATAAATGAAGGATTGGGGAAGCAAATAAAACAAAAGTGATCGTTACAAAAATGTTGCCTTTTATTTGGGTAACCCCTTTTGGTTTATACCAAAAGCCTTCCTTGGTTTGATTTGTGGAAAAATTAAATATTATATGATAAGGGGGAGTTTAGGAGATTATTTGGGCAGGGTTTGGTCAAGATAGAAGGCTCAACGTGGTGTTAGGAAGTGAGAGAGGTGGTACCCTTTTATAATTGAGTTGAGGGGTACTTTTTGAAATCCTCAATATATTAAAATATAATAATACTATTCTAGAAATGGAGACTTTAAAATGTTTTATTAATGAATATGTAAAGGCAAATTATAAAATATATTATCCCATTTTTTATTATTTAACATTTTTTATTTTTAAATAATTTAATAATATATTAATATGATAAAATATAACTATTGTCAAATTAGATATTATTCATTTATTTTGACTTTAAATACATCAAGACAAAGTGTTAATTTTAATATAAGGATTTAAAACTTATCTAATATATCCTATATATTTATAAAATTAATTTAAAACATTATATCATCTCAAATATATCAACAGTAATACTTTTAAAAAAAATATTTTATTATTCTATTAATTAAATAAATATTATTTTAGAATTTAATAAGATTTTAAGGTAATTATATAATTTCTAAAAATTTAAAATAAATTTTTATAATAATCCTAATTCCATTTGGATCAAAATAGACTTTTATTTTTGTTCATATATTTATTTTTTCCCTAACTGGACACATAAAATATATTAAACATAAAGAGATTGACATTTTTGTAACTATCATTGAGTTAACTAATATATAAGTTATATTCATGGAAAAGTATCAATTAAAAAACCACAATTAGATTCTAAAGTGATAAGTGTAGAATAATATTAATCCAATAATTTTTTTATACGTTTTTATTATTTTTTTAATCCTTATCTTTTTGTTTTAACCCTTATTTGACACCTCTAACTCTTACTGTGATATCATGTATTTTATACATTAAGGGTTAATATAATTAAAATAAAATACCAAACGACCACTAAATGAGTAATTTATGACATTTTTATACTTATAAGAGTTATTTGGTGGAATTTTTTATTTTTATATATTTTATATCATTTAATAAAATATTGTTTATCTTAAAATATTAACGTAATGACCTAGGTATTTATAGAATAATTCTTTTTCTTTTCAATTAATATTTATGAATAAGGTATTAATTTTAAATTAAATTGGACTGCATTTTTGATAGAATACATGACATGCAACAATGGGTTTCTCCGAAATCTTATGTTGCACACAACTTTGAGTTATACCGAAAATTAATACAATAATATTATTATTATTTTAAATGGGATTTAACGCCTAGTCGTTGGAATGGAGAGAATAAATAGTATAAACTGAATTTTGAAATATGGTTTAAACATTTTTAAATAATTATTCATTGGTTCCAAATTTAATAGAAATGGAAATAAAAACCAATTGAATATAAAGAATATTATTTTATAAAAACCTTTTTAAAAGAGAATAATTGTGTTTATAAAATTATATCACACTTTATAGAAATTTATTTAATGAAAAATATATATCATATATTAAATGTAATGTTTCAAATTCATATTATATGTTTTCCAAATATTATATAAGAACAAATTCAATTTTTTGGATAAAAGAAGTATTTTTTTTTTAAATGATGTTTTACTGCCTTTTAAAGGCGGGCCCTTTTTAAATCAATTTTTTGTCACTTTTATATGTTATATTTGAAAAAATTAACTTATTATATAGAATATAGATATAAAAATTTTACATTGGTTAATTTTTTGGTAATTTTCTGATAATGTTCATTTCTTAACGAATAGTGAAAAATACTCTATTTTAATCCAAAACTGCATTTTCATCTAATTTATTTTTATATTATGATTGTCATTTTAATTGGTTTTAAAGTATAATTAGATTATTATTTTATCATTTAATCCAATTATGGTCATTGAAAATAATTTCACATTCTAATTTTACATAAACACATGACAATTGTTTGGTAGTTTTTACTTCTTAAAAATACGATTTTTGGTTTTGACAATGAGAATTAATTTTAAATTAATTTCTGAAAATTATGTTTTTTGAATTTGGAAAAATGGATTCCATATTTGTAATCATAAGGTTAAAATTTTGTAAATAGTTACCTTTTATTTTAGGACCATATGAATAGTAACCTCACAATTATTTTTATTTATCATGGTTAAAGGGTAAATCTGGTAAATAAGGGTAAGAAAATAATATTATAGTAATATAAAACTACCCTAAAATGTGTCCTAGTCCTATTTGATGAAATATTTCTGACCATGATCATCCTTATGCTGAACGTTTGGCATTTGGGAGCAACCTGTGTGTGAAAATGACATTTCATAATAATTAATTTAAAGTAAAGAGAAATATAACATAAACATGTATCTTTTAATAAAACAATTTTTTTATATGGTTATATAACTGATATATTTGAATATAAATAGTAATTTGAAATCTAATAATATTTCATATATCATGGTATTTTTTTTAAAAAAAATTAGACATTAAATAAATAAATTTAATTATGACATAATGATGATGCAATGATTGCTTCATTAATGAAAGATTCAAATAAATGATATTATAAAAATTAAAATAAGTGTAATTTGAATATTTTGATTCCATAAATTAATTTTATGGATTATATTGACATATTATATTTAATTTAATTCTTTTGGTATGAAAAATAAACTTTTTATGACTTTAACAAAAATAAATTACTTTATAGTGTCAAAATTGACATAAATGAGTTTTTAAAACAAATATTTTTTTTATTAAATGATATAATAGTCCTAAAAATATAATATTTGGACAAATTACTTATATAATGTTAAAATTTTCATTAATTGTCAACTTATTGTTCTCTTGAAATTTTATAGTAAATATAGTTACCATATATTATGAAAATGAAAAAAGACATGGTAAGAGTTAATGTTTTTAACTGAGGGTTAAAGCTAAATGAAAAGTTTAATTTTGTGACTTAAATTATATAAAACCCATTGGTTGAGAGTATGCAGACCAAAAATCATATTATATTTAAAATAAATGGGTTTCTGACAATTTGAAACCGAAAATCAATTTATGATAAAATAATATTTTAAGACATTCCTAAAGTGCCCCTCCTCCCTCTTATAAAAGGCCACCACCTCTACCCACGTACTCACACCCATAAATCCCATTTAATTGTCCAAATTCTTATCAAATAATCTCTCAACATCCCTAAATTACTCTAATAAGCCTTACCTTTGGTATAAGGAAATTCAATAAATCCTTTTGGCTCAAATCAAAAGACGTTACCCAATTTAGAGGTAATGTCTTCTCTCAAGTTCCTTTCCTTTATTTTCCTTCTACACTCCATTTGATATTCTTATTATTTTATTAAATAAAAATAAAATTATAATAAATATACTATTATTTTGTTATGATAATTATTCTAACTACAATTACGCACACCTCCATCGAATGGATATGAACATTTTGTTTCTGTGGACGGCGAACTACTGCCTCATGAAACGATGATTTTTCAATTTTCCCCTACCACCACTCATAGTGGACATTATAATGGCACTGTATTTATATATGATATATATTATATTTATATTGTCTCTATTTTTCTTTATTTTTCCTATACATAATACCTTTATTCTTTCTAAAATGTGTAAATATGATAATTTCATTTGAGGAAGTGCGGACTACCACCCCCTCAAAGTGATATGACTCATTCATGACATACCTGAAACATATAAAGGATAGAGTTAATAAACTTATGTAACTTATATAAAATATTATATTATACTGGAATTATAATATAACTATTTATCATTTAGTTTTAATTCCTTTAAATATGGAAAATAAATGAAAGTAGCATTTATACGTACGTACAGCTTACCGTCTCTATTAATGGTGCATTTCATTTATTATCTTCAAATGTTATGGACTATTCTAAATTAAAAAATACTAGATCTAAATACATATATACTGGATATATATGATACTTAAATTCTGAATAATATTCTGGTGATTATGGACTTTTGACTACATGGAAAATTTACATCAAAACAAGTTTATTTTCGACTCATGTACCGAATATCGACAAAATGGCCGATATAAACATAAATAAATATATAATTTTTATAAAATTAGAATAAGTTATAAAAAATGAATAATGAACTTGTAAAAGGTTCTGAATAAATTATAAATTAACCAAATGTTATTATTTAGGAATACAAATAATGAACGAGACAAGTCAGACACAAGGTAAGGTAACTTCTTAACCCAATTTTTATTCTTTGGGTTGATCTTCTACTTCTTGATTATATAGTTATTTGATTATTTGAGAAATAAATTTTGATATATTATTTAGTATTTACACTTTATTTATGTGGATTTATATCTAATACACATAATCAATATATTTTATTAACAAAATGATCTTTGTAATGGAATTTCTAAACTCAATTTCCACTCGTTGAGTTTTAGGCATACTTTGTTGATTATATTATGAAAATATTATGTGTGGAATCACTGTTTATTTATTTATATTGTAATTTACACTTCCATTTGTGTGGATAAACTATTTATACAAATAATCACCCTATTGATAAATTCTTATTTCATTTATATGAACTTTGTAAGGAAAATATTAACTCAATCTCATTTCATTGAGTTAAATATCCATGTCATTAGTTTTGTTTTTTCCAAGAATATGTGTGAATGACCTCTGATTGTTTTACACTTAATATACAATTATAGTGGGTGTATTTATATTTATCATGCATAATTATGTCATTGATTTATCCTTACTCTAATGATACGATCTTTGTAAGGGACTTTGTCTCAATCTTCTTTCATTGAGGCATATCTCAATATTGTGCACCTTTATTATCCTATAAGGAGTATATACAGACCATTTTTACATTTTATATCATGAATTTATATATTCTCATGATATTTAAAGTTTAATTTGATGCTATTCTTTAATTATATTTATTCAATTGTTTCTCATGTGTTACGAGACTCTTAAACTAAAATATCATTTTAAATGTTTTAAAGATTTATTCTTATAAATCTTTCTCATTAATGTCCATGTTTTGAAAATGTTTTTAAGGATTTATTTATATGAACATGAATTTTTTTAATTTTATATTACATTCAAAATATTCAAAGTGATATGGGACACTTTGATTCATAAATCTCTTTATTAAAAATTTTAAATGGTTTTTGAAATGGATTAAATATTTAAATATCTTGAATTGATTTCATGTGATTGATGAGTAAAATATTTATAATTTAAATATTTTATGTGTTAAGATTATAAATAGTACATTGAAATTTGACAAGTGGTTATGTGATAAACCAAATATGGGTGGTTCCCTAATAAACCTAGGGCGGGTGATCCCATGATAGCTCTACAATGAATTGGGTAACATGAAGGAGGTAAAAATTAATATTTCTCCTAAGGTATTTATAGAATATACTATGATGGGTATTCCAAATGTAACTCCCCATATAGTTGTGAAAGCTACAATGTAAGTATGTTATGGATGCCACAAGTTACCTTTATGATTTATGTTTTCTATGTTTTATTCATAAATATTATGATTTCCTAAGGTATGTTAAAGAGCTTATGTTTTATGATTGAAAAGTAAGATTTCTTTGATTTTTATGTATTGATGAAATGATTCTTTCTTTCCATGTTTTATATCCCTTACTAAAATTTTTATACTCATCCCAAGTTTTTGAAAAATTTTTCACAGGGTATAAGGAAGGGGAAGAGAAAGGAATAATTCAAGAATATTTTTATCAAGAAAATAATTCATGTTTTTATTTAAGGATTTTTTTTTGTGAATGAAATGGATAGAGTAAAAGTGTCTACATTATAATATTTGAGATGTAATTTAATAGTTATATCCTAATTCTCTAAAACTCTAAACCTGTAAAGATCCTAAATGTGAATTCTTTAGTTAACTCAAGATTATGTTATATTTAAGGATATGTACATACAGTTTGTATCAGAGGTAAATTTAGATAACTTTAGAGGTTAGGGTGTTATTTAAGAATAAGTGGCATGATTTATATAACCATAGTGGTTAGAATATTAGAAATATTCATAGTTATTTTAAATAAATTTAATGAGTTTAATATAACATAAATAAGTAAATCTTAGTGTTTACCCTCATCATAAGATAGTATATGATGATTTTACTCATATACTCACACTGACCTTTTGGTTTTCAGTAAATGGCTAGATCTATCAGGAACCAAAGTAACAATGGATATAAAGGAAACTTTGGTGGTTTTCTCAATAGGAAACCAAATGAAAGGGGAGTTTCAATGAGAACTCGTGTGTTTTTTCTTAACCAACTATCTGGATTCATGATTGACCACTTGAACCTTGATGATTTTTCTAACAAATCATATTTTCAAGAAACAAATATCTATGGAACTTCATGTCATAATCATAAAGGTAAGTATATTCAAAACCCTATGAGTCAAGGATGTGGAAAGAAACACCTAGGAAAATGTTTCAAAGGGATGGGAAGATGTCATAGATGTGGTAATGAAGTTCATAAAGCAATAACCTTCCATGGAAAAAAGGAATCATTCAGTTGACTCTAAGAAAGGGAAATAAGTTCTTTTTTAGGGCTCCATTTTATTTTTTAAATGTGGTGTGCATGGTCATTACGCAAATATATTTCCTATAAATAATGTTTGGGAATGGGATAAGTATCACTGTACAAATATATTTTTTAAACAGATTTAAGTGTGAATTAGAAAACCCAACTCACACTTCTAGAAAAATTATTTAAATAAAAGAGTACAATGAAAGCACAACATGAAATGAGCTTGCACCAGGATACAAATAGCTGAAAATAGAAAAACATTTTTTAGTAGACATACCAACTCCTCACTGAATCAAGATGTTCAATGGTGCGATCAAATTGTATAGTGTTTATCAGACACTATGAGACTAGTGTGGTGGAAAAAAATAGAATGTGCACCAGCCACTGCTGAATTCCAAAGATGGTTCATGTTGATCACTTCATCCCCCTATCATCAATAAGACATTTTCATGAACACTAAAAACACTTTGAGAGAGACCAACCAAAAATAAAATCAGATTTATGTATTGAAAATCCAACATCAACAATTGATGAAGCCCTTTTCAAATGAAAAATGAACAAAAGTTGAGCATCCACTTCATCAAGACAAACAAAAACTCTATTATCGGAAAACCAAAGAAATCAAGGACTGAAACTTCTTGTTTGAATGAAATATCTCAAAATCTAGAATAAATATCATAAAATCTTCATAACTGATTCATTTCTCAATAATTACATATGATCTAGTTTAATTTGAACCAGTAGGAGTAAATTTTGAAGCCCCTGTTGTGCAGGTCTGCAAACATTTTTTGCAACACCATCACACAAGGGGGCTGCATGAATGCCTCTTCCAGTGTAGAAATATTAAAGAATGGTTGACAGTGGAGGACTTAAACCATCTGCAAGACAGACCAACTGTAAAAATATATATCATCATATCAAGATAGAAAATGTCATGTATCTGCAATAAATAAGTCATAAACCAGAAGGGAAGGTCACTCCTAAAGGGACCATAGATGAAGAAGAAGTAGAAGAAGAATCAAACCATTGAAAAAACTATAAAATCTGAAGAGCGGTACAGTACATATCTAGAAGAAATAGGTACACTTCCTATGAGAAAATTATGACAAGATGGTCGTTAGAAACTCGAAAAAAATTCAACCAGAAACATCGTGCAAAATTATTTCCAGAGGGATGTCATTAAACTTAAATCTTGGGTCCTTTTTAAATTCCTAAACCACTTTAATAAACATCCTCTTTTAGAGATCCATATATGTATCTGCTAACATATCTCCATTCTTATATTTACCAAAAGCAATGTTTTCTTTCTCTTTAATCCATGAGTCATGCTCATTTGGGAGCTCAATATCTTCTAGTAATTAAAATTCATTCTTATATGCAGGGTAATCATTCTCACAAGATGACTCTTCTGATCCAGAATTAGAAGAGGATGTTGCAGCATCTGAGGAGTTAGTTACTTTATCATTAGGAATTAGCCGTGTTGGAAGTGTGTTCTTTACCTTCATGTTATCAATAAGAGAACGTGTGACGATTGTTCTTTCTACTTTAATAGAATCCATACACTTCCAGGTGTTCCTAGAACTTGGCGTGATGAAGCCATCGAAGTCAATTATAGCTTTTTTACCCTTTCCTTCACTCAATTTAAGGTAGTCATCCTCCAATTGGCAAGATTTTTCAAGCTCAAATGAATATTCCTGATTCTCTTGCCCAGCTTCTTCCTCTTTTTTCATAGAATTACTTGTCTCAAGAATATGTGCTTCGGCATTGGGGGCGTCATAAATTTCCTCCCTAGAAAGATAAAGCTCATGAAAGATCTCAGTATCACAGGGAAGGTTAACCATAGAGGTCTCAACAGGATTCAAAATACAGGTATTAATAAGGGTTTTGGAAGCTTTTTTTAGCCAAATCGTTTTGGATAAAGCAGGAGGTCTAGAAGCATAAAAAATGTTCCCAAATTCATTTATGGACTGACCAATGCATGAGCATTTCTTGTATAATATTGGAACATTCTCAAATACTACATCTTGAATGAACCCATTGTCTCCATTTTGAATCCAGAATTGTGAAGGTAGTGGTTTAGAAATATCGATTTTAGTTCAAATTCTAGCAATAGAGGGGAGATTAGGATTTAGGGTAGCATAATTTAACTTAATGGGTTGACCGAAAATACCTACGATGGAAAATAGCATGTTCTATTTGAAGAGGTGTAGGGGAAGATTATGGAATCCTAGCTAGAGAGTAACAATGGGGGGGCTCTAGATCCAAATTGAAATTCTGAGACCATTTAAACACCAATATTCTGCAACCCCCAAAATACCAAAAACCATGAGTCCAAAATCGATAGAAATCATCCTTCAAGGGAAAACAAAATAGAACATGAAATGAGTTTAGAAGACCAATGCACAAATTAACAAATCCTATGCTTTCCAAAGTCTTGCGCAGGAAGACAAGTGAGGTTCTACGATTAAAGAATTTACCAACCAAAGAAAACTGAAGATATAAAGAGATAGTATACACCTCATCTATTGAGAAGGAAATCGCTGATAGACCTCGGTTGAGAAAAACATGGATAAAGGATCATGAAGAACGTTTCATTAAGATGTCCACATTTTAGTAATTTAAGAGTTATATTGGATCTACGTATGATGATATGTTTAAATTTATAAATTATGGGGTTAATTTGGAATAATTCTAATTTATTTAAACCTTAAGTTTTTTATGTAAAAATGTTAATTGGGGAATAATTATCTTTTCTTTTGTGAATATAGTTATAAATAACCTTTAGGGTTTGTATCATCCTTGAATTTGAGGCAATTATAGGTTGTTACATTTTGAAAGTCATGAGATAAACTTGAGGTTAAATTATGAATTCATCTCATTATGGGAATGTTATAAGAATTATATAGTTTTAGAAAAAGGAAAACCCATAGGAAGGGTGAAAACTAGTTATGTAGAAAAGGTCATGGGAATTGAACCCAAAACTGAAGTGTGACTGGGATTTATCACCTACCACTAGTCTAATTGAAGTCCATGGTTAGTGTGAATTTTACTTTTTAGTTAAACGAGTTTATGGAATCATAATAATTTGATTTTGGGAACTTATGTTTTATAAAATGGATATATTTTGTATAGGAAAATGGTTTGGCAATTAAGTGATAAATGTTATTTTGGAAGACGTTCACCCTTTTTGAAAAACTATATGCATAAGGAAAATAGAATAATATGGGATTTTATTTGTGGAGTAATTGTTGAAATATTATTTTGGAAGAATATAGTTTTCTATTATGGACATATAGGGATTTGGGTTATTTATATAAATGATTAACCCATCATAGAGAATATGTGATTTGGTTAATTACTTTTTAGTGTGAGCCTTTAAGAGTAGTCAATGTTATTTGGAGATAAATGTTAAGATTTATCATGGAAGAATATGTGATCAAATCCTTCTGAATTTTGGGTTTCAAACTTAGTTTGGATTGTTTTGAAATTTTTTAAGGATAATTGTTTACTGAATGGTATTTGTTGAACTTTGGGTATTGATTGTTGAAATTTGGAGATTAAGAGTAGTATTTCCTTTTATAAAGGATTCTTCTTTTTGGAGATTATTTGATCTTGTACTAAGCATTTTGGTTTTGGTTAATATTTCAAGACCAGATGAATGTATAGTAAATCTTTTGAGGATTATGTGATTTTATAGATGTTCATTCCAGTGATTTAGGTGTGACCTAGTCATATGAATAATCATCATTTGGAGAAAATATGAGTTTGTGGTAGATATTTATTAAAGGATGAAACTCTACTTGACAAGTAAGTATGTTTCATTATGTCCTTTTCCAAGCTCATAAATAAATTCCTCAACTTTATGAATAGGATATTAAAAAAACATTTTTTGTTTACTTTTCCTACTATGAAATCAATGACCATTTAACCCATCATAAGTGTATTTTTTTCTTGTAGTTAACTTTCTTCTTATCATTTTACTATCACTCTCCATCAGAACTTGATGGTTAGTTTTTTTCTTCTGTATCCATGTTTTCTACATGGAACCCTAGTGTGTGTTATCTCAAGTAACCTTTTTACTTCAATTTATTTCTTTTAAAGTTTTAGTTTTATTATCTTTTTTTCTGATGTGGGATTTTCAATGAAGTTTTTTTGGGCCAATTTTAAAATTATGAGGACGCAATTTTCAAAAGGGGGAATGATGTAATGACCCTGGTATTTATCTAATAATAATTTTTCTTTTAAATTCATATTTACGAATAAGATATTAATTTTACAATAAAGGGGATGATTTTTCTGATAGATTACTTTACATATAACAACTAGTTTCTCAGAAATCTTATGTTGCACACAACATTGAGTTATACCAAAAAATAATATAATAATATTATTATTATTTTAAATGGTAGTTAACGATTAACCATTGAAATATACATAATTAATAATATCAACTAAATTTTGAAATATTGTTAAACATGTTTAAATAATGATTAAACTGTCACCAAATTTATTATAAATGGAAATAAAAACCAATTGAATATAAAGGATATGTTTTTATGAAAACCTATTTAAAAGAGAATAATTTTGTTTATAAAATCATATCAATATTTATGGATTTTTATTTAATGAAAAATATATTTTATATATTCAATGTAATGTTTTAAATTCATCTTATTTGTTTTCTAGATATTATATAAGAACAAATTCAATTTTTCAAATAAAAGAAGTATTTTTCTAAAAAATGCAGTTTTATCGCTTTTTGAAGGTGAACCCTTTTTAAATCTAGATTTTTTCACTTTTATATATTCTATTTGAAAAAATAAACTTCTTATATAGAATAGGAACAAAAAAATTTACTTTGCTTAATTTTTTTGGAATTTTTCTGATAAAGTTCGTTTTTTTAATGAATAATGAAAAATACTGCATTTTAATTCAAAACTGCATTTTTCATCTAATTTATTTATATAGTTAGATTTTCATTTTAAGAGTTTTTAAATTAATATTGGATTATTTTTTTTTTCATTTAATAAAATTATTTTCATTGAAAGTAATTTTACATTTTAATTGGACATAAACACATGTCAATCGTTTGGTAGTTTTTACTTCTTAAAAACACGTTTTTGGGTTTTGAAAATGGGAATTAATTTTAAATTAATTTATGAAAAATATGTGTTTTGAATTTGTAAAAAACGATTCCATATTTAAAATTATAAGTTTCAAATTGTTAAAATAGGTAATTTTTATTTTAATACATTATGAATAGTAACTTCAGTAATTATGTTTCTTTACCAGGGTTAAAGGGTAAATCTGGTAAATAAGGGTAAAAAATAATATTATAATAATAAAAAACTACCCTAAAATGTTTCCTAATAATATTGGATGATATATTTACGACCATTATCATCCTTATGCCTAACATTTGTCATTTGGGAGCCACTTGGGTGTGAAAGTGACATTTTATCAAAATTAATTTAATATAAAGATAAATATAACATAAACATGTATCTTTTACTAAAACAATTTTTATATAAGGTTATATTAATAATATATTTGACTAAAAATATTAATTATAAAGATAATAATATTTCATAAATCATGGTATTTTACTTATAATTTTTATACATTACATAAATAAATTTAATAATGACACAATGATGATGTAGTGATTGCTTCATTAATGAAAGATTAAAATAAATGATATTATAAATATTAAAATAAATGTAATTTAAATATTTTTATTCCATATATGATTGTTTTGGATTATATTGACATATTATATTTTATTTAATTCCTTTTGTTAGAAATAATAATTTTCTTATGACTTTAACAAAAATAAATTACTTTATAGTGTTAAAATTGGCATAAATGAGTTTTTAAAAAAAATAGTATTTTATTAAATGATATAACAGTCCTAAAAACCTATGATTCATCCAAATAACATAAATAATGTTATAAATTTAATTAATGATCCACCAATGGTTCTTTTGGCATTTTAGACCCAAAACCATATTTTATTTAAAATAAATGATTTTGGGACCATTTTAAATCGAAAATAAATTTATAATAAAATAATATTCCAAGACATTCCTAAAGTACCCCTCCTACCTCTTATAAAAGGACACCACCTCTACCCACTTACTCACACCTATCATGCCCCTTATATCATCCAAATTATTCTCAAATAATATCCCAACATCCCTTAATTCCTCAAATAATCATTACCTTGGGAATAAGGAAATTTAATGATGCCTCTTGGCTCAAATCAAAATAAGTTACCCGATTTAGAGGCAACATCTTCTCTCAAGTTCCTTTCCTTTATTTTCCTTTTCCACCACCTATGATCTTATTATTATTTTATTACATAAAAACCATTATAATAAATATAATAGTATTTTTTATGATATTTATTCTAACTAAACTTACACACACCTCCATCTAATGGATATGAACATATTGTTTCTGTGGATGGCAAACTACTGACTCACGAAACGTTGATTGTTCAATTTTCGTCTACCACCACTCATGGTGGACATTATTATGACAATGTATTTATATATGATATATTATATATATATATATATATATTTTCTATATGATTCTTTATTTTTCATTTATATCATACGTTTATTCGTTCCATAATCTGTAAATATGATAATTTCATTTGAGGAAGTGCGCACTACTTCACCCTCAAAGCGATATGACTCGTTCATTCCATACATGGAACGTATAAAGGATGAAATTAATAGACTTATGAAACATATATAAAGTATTATATTATACAATTATTATAATATACCAATGTATCATTTACATTTAATTTCTTTAAATATGAAACAGAAATGAATGTATCGTTCATGTGTATGTACAGCTTACAATCTCCATGAACAGTAAATTTCATTTATTATCTCCAAATGTTATGGACTAATATCAAAATATATATATTGTATCTAAATACATATATACTATATATATATATGATACCTAATTAATAATATTCTTGTGATGATGGACTTTTGAATACATAGACAATTTACATCAAAACAAGTTCATTTTCGACTCAAGTACCGAATAACGACAAAATGACTGATATGAACTTAAATAATTATGTAATTTTTATAAGATGATGGTAAGTAATATAAAATAAATAATAAAATTTAATAAAAAATTATGAAATTATAAATTAACATAATTTTATTATTCATTAATATAAATAATGAACATGATAAGTCGGACTCAAGGTTGGGGAACTTCTTTACCCAAACTCCATTCTTTGGGTTTATCTTATACTTTTTGATTATGTAGTTATATGATTATATGAGAAATGAATTTTTATATCTTATATATTATTTATAATTTCTTTATGTGTATTTATACTGAATACACATAATCAATGTATTTTATTAACAAAATGATCTTTGTAAGGGAATTTCTAAACTCAATTTCCACTCATTGGGTTTTATGCATACTTCGTTGATTATATTATGCCAAGATTATCTGTGGAATCATTGTTTTTTTATTTATATTCTAATTTACACTTACCATTGTGTGTATATACTATTTATACACATAATAACCCCATTGATAAATTCTTATGTCATTTATATAAACTTTGTAACGAAAATCTTAACTCAATCTCATTTTATTGAGTTAAATATCCATGTCATTAGTTTTCTTCTTCCAAGAATATGTGTGAATGAAATATTATTGTTTTACATTTAATATCCACTTATATTCTGTGTATTTATATTTTTCACATATAATTAATTCATTGATTTATTTTTAATCTAGTGACACGGTCATAGTAAGGGACTTCATCTCAATCTTCTTTTATTGAGGCGTATCTCAATATTGTACACCTTTAATATACTATAAGTTGTATATACAAACCTTTTGGTAATTTTATGTCATTAATTTCTATATTATCATGATATTTAAAGTTTCATTTGATTTTATTTATTATTTATTTTTATTCAAGTGTTTCTCAGGTGTTATGATACTCTTAAACTCAAATATAATTTTAAATGTTTTAAAGATTTATTCTTCTAAATATTTCTCATTAATATCCATGTTTTTAAAATGGTTTTAAGGATTTATTTATATAGAAATAAATTTTATTAATTTTAAATTATTTTTAAAAGTTTTAAAGTGGTATGAGACACTATTATTCAAAAATCTCTTTATTAAAAGTTTTAAATGGTTTTTGAAATGGATTGAATATTTCAATATCTTGAATTTAGTTCATGTGATTGATGAGTGAAATATTGATAATTTCAATCTTTTTTGTGTTATTATTATGTAATGGTATGTGTCAATTTGATGGGAGGTTACATGATAAGCCAAATATGGGGGGTTATGTGATAAACTTAGGTTGGATGAGACAATGATAGCTCTCCAACGCATTGAGTAATGTGACAGAGGTAAAAGTTAATCTTTCTCCTAAGAGATTTAGGTAATATAATGTGATGGGTATTCCAAATGTTACTCCATATGTAGCTTTGAAATATATAGTGTAAGTACATTATGGATTCCACAATTTACCTTTATGATTTATTATTTCTATGTGTTATTCGTAAATCTTATGATTTCATGATGTATGTTAAAGAGATTATATTTTATGATTGAAAAGTATGATTTCATTGATTTTTATGTATTCATGGATTGATGTTTTATTTCCTTATTTTATATCCATTAATGGTATTTTTATTCACATCCCTAGTTTTTGAAATATTTTTCACATGGTATAAGGAAGGGTATGAGAAAGGAAGAATTCAAGAATATTTTTATCACGAAAAGAATTCTTGGTTTTATTTATGGAGTTATATTATTGTGAAAAAATGAATAGAATATAAGTGTATACTTTGTAATATTTGAGATGTAATGTAATATTTATGGCCTAATTATCTAAAACTCTAAACCTAAAAATATCTTAAATGTTAATTCTTGACTTAACACAAGATTATGTAATGTTTAAGGTTGGGGCCTTATAATCAATAATGTCAATTTTGGCACTATTCATTATTTTGTCTTATAAAACATCAAAAAACAATATAAATTTGAAACAATACTTATAAGACATTAATAAAATGTAAAATTAATTAATAAAATTCTTTTATAACATTAAAACTCCTAAGTTTTATTTATTATAATATTTTTAATATCATTAAATTGAGGCTTCCATTAATTAAGAAATTACTACATCATCACTATGTCACCATTTAATTTAATTATTTCTTTAACAAAAAAATATCAATAAATTACCATAATTTAGATAAACATTTTATATTTTTAAATACTATTTATAGTCTGACATATTTTTTAAATAACCCGATATTAAAAATATTTCTCTTGTAAAAAAACAAAAGTGTGAAAGAATTGACTTTTTTTTAATATAACAAAATAAATGTCAAACTCTCATCTAGGTGGATTAAAAAGGTTATAATTTCCTAAAAATTAAACTTTTAGTAGATATACACTCATCCAATGAAATTAGGACAGGTGTTGGGGTAATTTTCTAATAGTTATTATATTATTTTTACACTTAATTACTCGATTTACCATTTACTGTGGTAATAAAAATATCACTAAATTTACTATTAATATACTGAAAAATAAAATTAACATATTTAAATAATATAACCCACTAATTCCAAATATATAATCTGTTTTAGAAAATTAAAAATACAGAAATTAGAGAAATTAATTTAACATTAATCTCGTTGACGGGGTGAGAAAATGGGTTTAAAGTATTAAACATGCATAAGATTAAAAAAATTATATCTAAATTCAATTTAAAATTGATTAAAAAGAAATAAATTGTATGAAATGAAAAAAAAATCTATTTATACTTTAAAACCATTTAACAATATAATTTAATACTATAAATTATTTTGATAAAAAAACATGTTTTCAATTAAAATTTAGTATTTTTCACTATTCATCAAAACATGAAACTTATCAAAAAAATACCAAAAATTGAATGAAGTAAATTTTTATATTCAAATTTAAAATAACAAGTTTATTTTTTCAAATAATATATATATAATATTCAAAAATTGTATTTATAATAGTTTCACCAAGAAAATGTGGTAAAATTTATTTTATAAAAATATTACTTTTTATGTCTAATATTGGGTTTGTTCTTATGTCATGCCTATAAAATAATTTGGATGAATATAAAAAAAATATTTTATTGAATATATAACATATATATTTCCCTTATATCATTCACTAATAGTAATTTATTTAATTTATTGGAATAATATTACTTTATGAGCATAAAAAATAGTTCTTTATAAAAACATTTCATATATATTCATTTGGTTCTTATATTCATTTAAAATCAATTTTAATCAATGAATTCATCCATATATTTTCATAAGTTAGTTAATATTATTCCTCAATTATAACTTAATGGCTATTTTATATCTTATAATATTAAAAAAATTAATAATGCATTATTGTTTGGTAAAACTATGTCTTCCATGTAACGCAAGCTAACTCATTATTGTGTGTAGCGTAAGATTTTAATGTTGTTGAGTATAAATAATGATAGAAAAAAAATTAAATTTATTCAAAAATGAAATTATTTGAAAGATTTGGTGTCTTAAAATTCATATGATATAAATTATTTTTACACCCCTTCAAGGTGTTCCTCATCAACATTTTTCTATTTTCTTATGAGACACCTTCATTGAAACTTATTTGTGGAAGAACTTCCTAGTGTAAAATACCATTGAGGAGGAAGCATACTTTTTAGCATTGTAGGAACTCATTTTTCTTCTTCCTCGCCATAAAACACTTTAGGAAACTTAATTACTATGTGTTCCACCTTTCCATATTGAAAACATGCAACAAGTAGTTTACATTAAAATCTTTATTTTCTTATGTTATATTTTATTGCAATAAGTGAGAGGAATTAATCATCAAAATATTTTTATTTTTATTTTTATGCATTAATGTTTAGCATTTCAATTACTTTAAATTCCATTTATTTATTAACCTATTTTTTAGTTCCCTCGGGATTGATTCTTATCTTATAATCCACAAGACATTCATGTAGATTATTAAGATAAAGTCCATACATATTTATTTCTTCTAATAGAAACACCTTTGGATTGTAGTGGGGTGAAATTATTCCCAATATCTTTTTTAAAAAAATTAATATTTTATATAAAATCACAAAGACCCATGATGGATGAAAAAACATCAGTGACGCAATTAAAGAAACCATCCATACTCTCATTTGAATACTTATTCAATTCATCAAACTTATTATACAAAACCTAGAGTTTTTATTCCTTCAATTTTTTGTATAATTTATATATACTTACCAATTTATCCCATATAGAATTTACCATGGAATTCCCTAACGCATTAATATAAATCCAATCATATTAAAAATTAAAAAAATCATTATTAACCTTTGTATCTGCATCAAGAATATTTTTATCTCCTTCAGTCATGGATAATACTGAAACATCACTAACTTGTACTCCATCAATTTTTGCAATGAGTACTTTTGGACTGACAAATCTAAGATGTTATCCCATAATGTTCTTCCATGTCTAAAAATTTACACCATCTAATAGAGGAATTACTTCATTGTTCATATCATTTTCCTTGATGATTGATCCTTGAGGATTGATTCACCTTCGAAACTTGTCTCTTTAACACCACTTGTTGCAACCACAACTCAGAACACCCTAAGAGGGGAGGGGTGAATTAGGATGTGATTTTATTTTTCTATTCTTGGATATTTCTCCTAGTTTAACATGGTCAATATGAACCTCACATTATTTCAAGCACATATATTCCAATAGATATAGGTAGAGTAAAGTATAAATGTAGATATTTTACTTGGTTTACTCAAATGGACTAATCCGAGGAGCACATATCAACTCTATGTTGATGTAACAGGGTTGTAACACTCTATAATAGGGTTTTTATAGGGCTTCACCTGGGTATAACTATCATTTTAAGGCATAATTCCTCTTCTTGTTCTCTTACGCATTGTTTTGTCCAAGGAATTATAAGTTTTATGCAACACATTGTTTACTTATACTAATATTTAATATTTTATACCACTATATTGAGAATGTTTTCATTCATTACATTCTTACTTATCCTTTAAAAACAAGATGATCAAATGAAAATGTAGAATTCTCTTATATTTGTTTAGAAAAACCATATGTTTAGAATTATCTCTTGCCTCTTTTTGAACTAATTTTAGCAGTTAAATATATATAATATTTTCTCAATCCAATCTTAGTGGACCCTGGTGGATATATAACGTGGCCTTCAGAGTATCCATAGTTATACCATGTGTCCCATGAAAAAATATGGTTTAAATTCAAATAAACCCTTTCATGAAAATTCTATGAGGCTTAGACTTAACTTATCAATTTAAATCCCCAATATAAATCCCTAAAAACTCAAGGTTAATTCTTCAATCATTAGTTGCGGAAGGTTATTTACTTACTATCATATATAACATCTCAAGGAAACATTCCCATTAAAATGATCATCTCTACAACAATTGTACAAATTTTCCTTTAGTTTCATAACAACTTAATGCTCACCATGTCATTCCTTATGGCATGGTGTGTTTCACATGCATGTTTTCTATTCAATTCAAAAATTATTGATATCCACCATGCCCAAGCCCCCAGTTTTTTTGGGCTATATAGTGGGTTCTCTCCAATTTCCTTCTTTGACTCACCTTACATAGGTCCCCCAAGGCCACCATAATGCATGTAGTGGCCTCCCAATTTTACACCAGTAATTCAACCTAAAAAATTGATGATCTCTACTATATGGTGTGAAATGATTAAGTGGTTTTCTTACCTTGGTTTTTCCTTTTCCATTCTACACATAATCCTTTATTCAATCATCGCCATAGCTTGTCCTAGGATTTCTACTGCGTGGTGAACTTCACTTTTTCCACAGGGAGACCTTCCTTTTAAAACACCAACTAAAATGCTCAAGGAAGATCAAATATCCTTATTTTCACCTTAAATGTAGTATGTTTGGATGCACCAAATCCACATACTATAGTGTGGTTGTAGGGTCCCGAAAATTCAGGAAAGGGAAGGCACATACTCCCAAACGTTTGGTAAAGAAGATGAATGCATGTTTGATTTCAAATTTGAGAAAAAAAAATTGAAGAAAAAAAATTTTGAAAAGGGATTTTTCCCAACTGCATACCATCAACAAGAAAGGTATGTGGAGCAGATAGATTGAAAACTACCAGTTATACGAGATGATCTGCGAACCACTGGCCCGCGAGGTGACGGCCGGTGGGCAAGGCATACAGCGAACCGAGTCACTAACAGATTCATATGTGTGAGGACTATCTGTGTACCGTTCTGCGAACTCATCAGTTCATAGATGAAGAGAATCAACAGGGTTCTGCAAACCATTATCACGAATTGAAGCCTCTACAAACCCTGGTCGACCAAGTCTTCCGCTGGTCAATATATTTCTTCAATGGGCCTCCTCAAATGGTGTCAAGTTCCAAATATATAGGATTTCTTCGATTCTCTATAAAAGGAGAAAAGTAGAAGTACGAAATAGAAATAGAGGAATATGTACATAGATAAGGACAGATGAAGAAAGTTTTAGGGAGACTTAGATGTTTCACTCCGGATTTCATCTTGGTTTATTGGCGAAGCTCGAACAATGAACCACTCCCTCCATAGGTACAGCTGGCCATTAACCATAAAATGGGGTAATTGAATAATAATAACAGAACTGAAAACATAACTGTTGAACAGAGAACGAAAGTCTTCTTGCAGATGAACTCCCTGCGAACGATGGTCCCCCAGACCCCCTACAATATGGTTCTCCACATAGCGTACTGCTAAGTGGACTGAACCCGACGTTGCATACTACCTCGGTTTGCGGATGTAACCCAAAGAAGAGTGATGAGCTACGTAGCACTATTTTATACAGTTGCCTATACTCATGTCAGTGTATCGAAGTGGTACGTAGACAACCCATCATCCCACATACAACTATGGTATGTGGATCCTTCCCCATCTCACATTAAAATTCAATACGCCGAATGGGGTGTTTTCTGGTATTGTTCCTTCAAGTTCCAACATCACTCCTCCACTATCGTCCAGTCCTCCATGATCCCTCCACTAACAAGTCCTCTAGTATTAGTCCAAAGCCTCCTCTAAAGCCACCAGACCCATATGATCAGACCATCGGGTGCATCAGTTCACCCGATTGAGTCTACATACCCACGGTAAGCGAAGTCACAAAGGCCCTACCCACAATGGTGTGGAATTCAATAATTACTGTGAAACTATATTCTCATGGTAACCTAAAGCCCAACCTTGGGTCACCGATGTGAGCCTCCCCATTCTAGGGATTAAGGGTGATCACTTTATTTTCCATTCAATAAGGAATAGTGATTAGTCAAAGGGGTTAGGTTCTCTCCCCCCTCTGAGGAGGACGAAACCCCTCCCCTTCCCAGAATGTGCTCCAAGGCCCTACCATTGAGGTAAGTCCCAAAATTTCCAAGTCATGGTTTCATGACCTTTAATTTCATATCACATTAAAGGGTTCGTTGATTCATGCCCTTTCCCATGGTCACCTCGGCCTTTTACACTGTGGGCTCTCCCTCGCCCACCAATAGGAGAGAAGACATGTGCATTGTTGAATCTTTAAAATACTTTTATTTCTCACACCGAGCGTGACTCAAGTGGGCTTAGAGGGTAGTGAGGAATACAACTTCCACACTTTCTAAACTACCATAACTATGATTCCAGATCAAATCATGATACATAGGACGCCTACCTGAAGGCCGGATCTCAAAAGGGTGCCCATCCAAAAGTGTCCACCCAATCATGTCTCCTCAAATGGTTAGATCACATGTGTAATCCTCTCACCATCCAAACTACGTGGGTTCTGATTCCTCGCCTAAGGATAAGTAGGAAGACCTTCTTATGGTCCTGATCCCAACATCAATTCACATTAGGTCCCCTATGGAAGATGATAATCTCCAGAGTGCCTTATTATATGGCTCAAGTCAGCATCACCTCTGTAGCATCAAATATATGAATGCTTACAATGATCTAGTAAACCAAGGGTAGCCTATGGTCACACTCTTCGGAAATGAACCAAGGATTCATAAACATATGAACATGACATAAATCTATAACATAGTCCTAAAACATAAAGCAATCCTCCCCTGGAAGGGTGCGGTGAGCCTGACCTTCCATCCTCTCGACCTATGGATTCTTTAAGTGTTTTTGGCCAAATCTTCATCCAAAAAGCACCTGTCTTTGGAAAGTAGGTCCATGAATCATGGATACAAGGGTCGTTGGGTATTCTTGGCTCCACAAATGAACCGAATGAGACCATATGAGGAAGTTATATTTGGAAGGACTGATTTCATGAGTGCTTGAACCCCACACAATCTCCCACTGGGGAAAACAGTTCCCAAAGGGTTAATTAAAACTTCCTTAAAGGACAATGATGTTTAATGGGTCGAAACAAAGGAATGGTAAATTCTACGAGAGCCCATCTCTATAGAAAATGGGATGGGTGATGATCCTCATCGAACCATTTCTACCCCACCCGTAAACATGCCACCTCGGAGGCAAAACAAAAATGGTGAAATCGACGTGAATCATTAACCAAGGTGGTAGTCTCACCCCCACTCAGGCCCCTTTACCCTATAGTAAAAGAAAAGGGAAAGGGGGTCAAACTGAATCGCCAAATATGCATATGTTTAAAGTAATTCTACTTTGACAAAGATTTGTGGTTTTTATGTCATATATGTATATTAAAAGTTCCCACAGAGTAACCTTTGATCCAAATGATGTCCCAACGAACTATGCAAACATACACACCAGCAATCACGAAGTAGGTTGTGGCCCCAACAAAGAGTAGGACCCCCTCTCTTACCCAGCATCTTCAATGCTGCGTATCCAACATGCTAATCAAAGATTACCAAAAAAATGTTATTCTCCCCATACTGGAGGCTAAAAGACAAGCCCTCCAGTCTGCAAAGGTCTTCTATCCACCACTTCAGCCGTTGCCGGTACCCCAGTGCATGGCGTCCTTGAAGGTCATCTCAAATCATTTCGGAAGCCTATCCCAAGAATGTGACGATGAGTACCTCCCTTATCTTAGGGATCCAGATGAATTCAATGCTAACAACTTCATATCAACTGCACAGGGGTCCTACCCAAAGGCCCCCTCCATAGAATATCATAACTAACCCCGGACGACTAAGACTCCTCCCATCGAGGTGGACCTTGTACCGAGGGCACCTTTTAAAGTACAGGAGACCCAGGGGCCTCAGGATGCCCGCCAATGGCGGTGAATATATAACAAAGAACATGTCATCACCCTGGTTCCTGAGAATATTATCCGTCATACTAATGTGGTGGAATTCAATAGGAATACCTATGACACTTCCCCCTCCACTCAATCCCACCAAAAAAAATATAGTGGCACAATATGAGCACACACATGTTCCTACTAGTGCTCGCTAGTCCTGCCATACAAATAGAGCGGAAAACTACTAGCAGATGAAAACATCTTACGAACCACAATAAGCCCGCCATCCAAATAGTGCGGAACTCAACTACACACAAGCACAAAACTTACTAATGAATTTCAGGTCTTCCATCCAAATAGGGAAGCACTCAACTAAACGTATTCACAAACACCTTATTATTCATTTCAAGTATGCCATATAAACAGGGAAGTAATAGGCTACACATAGGTACAAACACCTGCTGATTCATATCAAGCCCGCCTTTCAAATAGGGTGGTACTCAGCTACACGTAGGCACAAACACCTGCTGATGCATATCAATCCCTAAATCCAAATAGGGCGGACACTAAATACAAGCAGAGTGAAATTATTGTAGATGCATACAAATATCATGAGACAAATATAGCATCAAGAGAGGGGATGAAAATCCCCACTCATGAATATGGATACCACCAGTCAAATACGCTGGCAACCAGAGAAGACAACTGGTGGTAGACTCATTCCTCTATCTAGGTACAGGAGAACTGCCAGTACCTACTGGAAACTCATGGAGGACCGGAGTAGGCACCAACTCCTTCTCCAAAATCAGAATGGTCCTTCATAATTGTTCCATACAAAGATGTATCCCAAAACATCATAGAAATGATGGAAGAGTAGATGTTGATTATAGATCATGACCTCCAAACATGCCAATATATCATTGCATCGGTGTCAAAGGTGAGAAATTGGGCCCATAACCCGGTTTCCTCAAATGGGATGACTCACTCGCAAAATGATTTAGTCACTCTAGAGTAGTTATGAATTCCTACTCCAGTCTAGGAGGGTCGATGGAAATATCTCGTGAAATACGAACAACCAAATCGAGGATAAATACCTGTTCCAACTGGGGGACGTCGGTCCAATGTGGTGGTCTCTCCCGGGTAGGCATATATTCTTACCAAAACATAAAATGCTTATTGGTGTATCCTGACGACATCACGGGATCCAACAAGATAGGGAATAATATATGAAGGTCATTACCTATAGTAGATGGAACTGGAACCAACAAGAGAGTTCCCAAAAATTAAAATCAGCAATGGAAACTAAAAATGAAGAGCACATACATGATCCTACTATGCTGGAAGTTGGGATTCTGGATTCCCACAAACATATATCAACAAAGGCTCAAGACCCTATCATTACATTAACAAATTATGGAAGTGTTAGTATCAATTGTGAAGGTCCTCCCTAAAATGTTTCTACTAGCAGCTCTGAAGGTCCTCCACATAGCATCCACAGGGGTTTACTCTTTGGGTCACGAATGATCGATCACAATATCATATCTTCTGATGCGTTTCAGGGTATCCCTTCCCTTTACCTTAAGATCAGATAGCAAGAAGTTCCTCCCCTTTTTTTCATCCACCCCAATGGTCCTCCCTAGAGTATAAACTACAGATATGCTTCTCCCTATAGTCAGATGTCAAGTCATGATGGTAGTCCTCTCCATGATGATGGTCATTGAGAAGGTCATCCCTGCAATGACAGTTACTATGAAGGTCCTCCCAATAGAAATATCAAGAAACAAGAAGGTCCTCCCCTCATTGCAGTATATCCTGAAGACCCTCCCCAGGATGTACATTGTATAAATTCTCCCTACAACCAGATATCAAGTCATGATGGTAGTCCTCACCATGATGATAGTCATTGCAAAGGCCCTCCTAGCAATGACGGTTACTATGAATGTCCTCTCCATAGTAACATCAAACAAAGAGAAGGTATTACCCACATTTAAGTACATCCTGAAGGCCCTCTGAAGGATGTACATTGTAGAAATTCTCCCTACAACCAGATATCAAGTCATGATGGTAGTCCTCACCAAGATGATAGTCATTATGAAGGACCTCCCTATAATGACAGTTGATGTGAAGCTCCTCTCCTTAGTGGCATCAAGTAGAAAGAAGGTCCTCCCCTTGATATAACCCACTCTGAAGGTCCTCCCCAGGGTATATGATGTAAGTTAAATTCCCATGGTCGGGCATCAATTTGCAATAATAGCCCTGCCATTGTATCACCAACTATGAAGGTCCTCCCCAAAACCAAAATTCGTATTGGAAAGAAGGTCCTCCCCTCACCAGAACAAATGTGAGAAATACCTCCTATGCTGAGGCACTTGGAAAAATGGATTCTTACACATTGGTAACTCCATCTATAGAGAGTGATATTCTTTCTCAACCAAAGTATAGCCTGGGGCCAGGCTAATATTTTGAGCCACCCTCACGCCATCCGCAAATATATAGGGCTCACACCAACCCAATCACTTAGAACAAATTTATTAAGAAGAAATCAAGTAGGGAATATCAAGTAGAGGAGCCTCTGGAAGAACAACATAATGATAGGTTGATTTTGAGAAGACAACTAGATAGGGATAATATACTAGTGATGTATTGGCCTATAAACACTTATTACTTCAACATACCAGGAGAGTTTTCTAGGGAATTCACGCATGAAATTTTCCTCAATATATGGACAACTCTTCGAAATATGAAATAAAATTTATACCCTATGAAGGGTATGTCAACCATGTCAGCACAATAGAGGAGCTTCGCCATATAATTGACCCGGAAGCCCTCTCGTCCACAAGGCATCCATAATCATAAATCCAAAATAAAAACCTTCAAATAGCTTGCCTCCTTGAACTGCATAAATTTTGTTTCCTCATTGTAAATTCTCCAGGTGGAGTTCATATTCAGGGATGGGGAGAACATCGAGCTCTATACATCATCCCACACCCCATCTAGTAGGCCCAATTGGAAATGGCATCCTGAAATGTCATCACCGAGAGGCAATAGTCAAGTGAAACCCCTACTCAAGAAATATGGGATACTCAACAAAAATCGGTCTGAAGTAAGTCTTGAAAGTGTCAGGGCTGAAGAGATCAAGCCATTGTAAAGATTCTATGTCAGGAAACCAGAAACATCCATCATGCTCCCTGCCAAAGGGAATCCAACCATCAGGAAGTGATCATGTCTTCAGAAGACCATAGACTCCGTGAAGGCCCAATCTTATACTCAGATTACACCCACATGGGAGTATGTGAAATTGAAATGGTGGAAATAGTGATGGATACAACTAAGATATGGGAACAACCACATCCCACAGGGTTGGAGGAATTTTTAAATCAAAATTCCCATGTAAGACAAAAAAATATAGGTCATAGCGCATCAATAGAAGAATAGTAAAACCCCAACCTGCAGGGTTTGTAGCATTTTTACCTAAAATACCCACACAGTGGACATCTGTATTCTACCATCTAGGAAGAAAAATGGATAGAGGAGTTACCTATTCCACCCCTTCTCACGGTTCTCACTCTCCGAGATAAAGGCATGTTACGAGGTCAGACCAGGGCTCGCTTCTGTTCAATATTTTCCAAGAAACCCTAAAAATACCACAGAATGGAAGGAGAAAGTATAATAAAGGGTGCATGAATCATTCCTACCATTAGGCACTGGGTACACCACCCCTAATGCGGTATGCCTCAGTAAATGTGGTAAAAATCAACCCCACGGATCTCAGAGGAAATGACGTAGGGAGAGAGGACATGAAGGAAGATGGTTCCCTACCAGAGGCATCCCGCACCGAACCTGATGGTGTGCATACCCGAAATCAGAAGATGGTACTAAATATGGGTGACCCCATAGTCAGTCCCACATTACCTCCCACACAAAACCATAAAAAGGGAATAATAAATCCAAGGTTGTCTATGACCTACCTTCTCATACCCCTGAGAGTGCATCCCTCGCCATCAAGGAAAGGTTCTCCAAGAAGGAGGAATAAATAAAAGAGCTCAGGTGAATTAATGTTGAGCTACGTCGACTGATCTACCTTAATAGATGTTTCCCCCCTATGGAACATCAGCAGGTGCTCCAAGAAGAGTTTCCCATGCCACAGGAACTCATCTCAGTGAATGAAGCCAATCTCGAAGGACCCTTCAGCCTGGCCTCAGAAAGTCATCAAGACTTCCCCCCACTGGGAATACTGCTGAAATATATCCAGGTAAACCCTCAAATGAGGCCCCCACCTGGGTATCCACCCCAAATTCCAGAAGCACCAGCACGCCCAGTCTTAGAGGGTCGGAGTGCTCTGATAAAACCAGAGCACAAACCCTACCTCGAGTGGGTGGGAAATGTTTCACCACCACCAAACATTGGGAACCCTGTATTCCCAATATTCAATGGTTCAAGGGACCCGGAATAGAATTTGATTCACTATGCCTCTTACTGTGACCCCATTATGGGAACTTCAGAGCAGTAAGAAGCCGTAAAAATCTAGTTTTTCATATGAATCCTATAGGGCTCAGCTTTGGTATGGTATACTAGTCTACCAGCCAATTTAATTACAGGCTGGGAGGACCTTTGGCGATAGTTTCTCTTCTAGTTCAGTTCGATGCTTCCCAATACGACATTCAGCGGCCTCATGAACTGCAAACAGTGAGATAACTAAAGAGTCTCATACTTCATTTCCAAATGGAAGGGCCAGACATATTCCATAAATCGGCCACTCCCCTAGGATGAGATTCTTTCTATTTACATCGATAACCTTCTGGATAAATTGCGAACGCTGCTTATCTTGGTGAAGTACACCAATGGTTTTAGAGACTTCTCTTCCATTAACAAAAGGATATAAGACTCCTTTAAATGGACTAAATTTAAGTCTGGAGTGTCCCTATCCGCACTAAGGAAAAGAACGGGAAAATCTGATGCTGCTTTAGTCACTTTAATCCACCCCCAGCACCAGCTCCAATTGCGAGGCCCCCACTAAATAGTGTGGTACCCCTGGATTCCAAAAAAACAGCCCCACCTCGACCAAACGAGTGATAGGGTTCCAAAATATATTATTTCAAAGAGTGAAGAAATAAATTTTAGTTGTTTTAAGATGACCATTTCTGTGGATACTTCATACCTACTATGAATTGCAATTTTCTCTAGCTACAAGAGACAAAGCGAGCCAAAGAAGTGGGTCTCAACAACCATCCAAATTATTTTCCCTATCACTGGATACTAGGACATACCATCTAGGAGTTCTTTGTTTCCAAGTATCTCCTACAAAAGATGGTGAATTCTAGTAAAGTCAATTTGGGCCCGCCACTATCCCTAGTGGCGTATAATTCAACCTCGGACTCAAGAGAGTAAGAGGAAGGAAAAACAGTCACCAGTAATGAGAAAAAGTTAGATAACTGGATGACCTAGAAGATCATCAACAAAGTCCATGGAATCCTCTAAGCACAGTTGAAACAATCAAATCTTCCCCCAATATCTCCCAATACAACACATCCATCCTCCACAGCCCCATGGTCCTATAAAGTTTAGAAGGGAAGAAAGAAAGAGAAAGAACAGGAGATGACACCAAATCTGAAGTCAGTGTTGACACTTTTATATTTTATTCCAATAAACTTGGTTTAATAGAAACCGTCTTCCCAAAGAGTACAACGGGCACTGCCCCACCAAATAGCACCATCAGAATTAGACAGTCAGACAAAAACAATCGCAGATCAAGAACTAATCTTCAGCACCATTAATTTCATCCACTTGATAGACCTCTTCTCTGATGAAGACTATGCCCATGAACCTGAATTCCCCACACCTAACTAGAGAGACGAATGAAGAGGCCGTAGAGGCTGGAGGTTTTCTGGAATGCATGATCGTGGAAGTAGTCAAATTCACATCCATGCCACAAGTCAAACCATTAACATCACATAAAATCACGGAAGGAGCCTCCGATAGATACCACAAGAACCAAAATGCTCATTCTCCCTCATCAGAAGAAATCAAAGCCTAGTTATATTGGAATATTCATCAGGTGAAGAACAAATACCAAATAACATAAGGTATATAGGCAAAATAGTTTTTCCAGACGTGAAATGGACTACAGCACCACTGGCCCCTGTCACATAGGCTGAATCATCTATTTCCAAAGATCAAACCCCTAAAGTATATGTAAAAGAGAAACCCCGAGTAGGGAAGTGCCATCCTTTAGAGGAGAATTATGATATTTGAAATAATCTAGCTTCAATAATAGTAAAATTGTCAATCCTAGAAGTTTTGAGCCTGTCCTCATATCTTAGAGAGGCACTCATCAAAGCCATTCTAAGTCCCCAGAAGTTGGAGGCTGAAGTAGCAGCAGCGAAATTCTACCGGATGGATACTAGTCCCAAAGATTGTTATGTTGTCATCTCCTTCATAGAAAGGGGAGAAGATGCCATCATTAAAGGTCATATAAAACCCTTATATGTGTATGGAAAAATAAATGGAATTGATTTTTGGAGGATCTTTATCGACAACGGCTCTTGAGTTAACCTTCTCACGCTGTGAACACTTCATCGATTAGGATATGATGAAGATATCTTAACACCCTTCACTAAAAATCTGTAGTGATACAACAAAAATGAGTAGAAACTATTGGGAAGAATCAAGATTAAAACTTGGCTCAAAGATCTCATGTCAGATTCAAAGTTTCTGGTGGTGTGGAAAAGTACATCCTTCAATGTACTATTAGGGAGGCCTTGGATGCATCAGCATTCCACAATTCCAACCTCATACCATCAGTGCATCAAATATTTCACTAATGGGAGAAATGGGATGTTTCGCATCGATAAATCGTTGTTTGAGTCCTATCAGTCACATTATATCGACGCAGGGTAATATGAATAGGAAAAAAACAACTTTTAACTGATGATGTTGATTAGATCAATTCCCCAAATGGATTGGAAATAGATCTTGCCAACCCCCTCCAGCAACTTTGGGAAGAGTATATACTACCCATAAACCAAGTTGAATGCATAAACACAAGTCTACATGCAGGATCAGTTGTCTTCATGGTCTCGGTTATGACCATCGAGTCCAAGGACCAGGAAGAGAGGGATGACTCCCACATTGACAGGAAAAGACCTATCAAAGATGCTCTCGGTCCACCCTCAGGACATCAAACTACCATTTCCACACACACTAAGGCAAAAGAATATTTCTCTTCCAACATTAGAGTGTGCATCTTAAAAATCATTTTTCCATCAAAAGATGAAGATGATAAAGATGATGAAGAAGAAGAAGAAGAGGAAGAAGACCTCAAAGATGCCCCCCCCCCACTCATTCAAAGAAGGTGTCTCTACCACAATTGATGAACTTGAGGAGATAAATCAAGGCACCAAAAATGACCTACAACCCATTCTGATCAGTGTGGCCATGATTGTTGAGTAATGGGAGGCAAACACCTCCTTCCTAAAGAAGAATCGATATGTTTTTTCCTATAATTACACAAAGATGTTAGACCATGACCCTGAGGTCACCGCCCATCATCCGGGATTACCAAAAGATCATTTGTGCTATAAGAAGGCAGCCAGAAGGACCCACCAATGCATGCTACCAAAATAGAGGTTTAAGTTGACATCTTATAAAAGACAACTTTATACGTGAGGTGCAATATCTGACTTGGCTTGTAAGCATAGTTCCTGTGAAAAATAATAATGGGAAGATTAGAATCTGTATTGACTTTAGTGACCTTAATCTCCATTGCCCAAAAGACGTCTTCTTGATCCCAATCATAGAATTTTTGATCAATGTGATAGCCGGATATGAAGCCCTCTCTTTCATGGATGGATATTTTGGATATAATCAAATCTGTATGGCCCAAGTTGATGAAAAAGCTACTACTTTTAAGGCCCCTCTAGGAGTGTTCAGTTAAAAAGTGGTTCCCTTTGGTCTAAAGAATGTCAGCGCCATATATCAGCGCCCCATGCATCGCATCTTCAAGCCCTTTTTGGGAAAATTCGGAGAGTGTGTTGTCGAAGACCTTGTGGTTAAATCAAAACAATGTTTGAACCACCTGGATGATCTTGAAACTGTCTTCAAAAAATTGTGATATTACAATTTAAGGATGAATCCCCTAAAATGAGCCTTTGGTGTTACCTTGGGAAAATTCATCGGCTTCGTCACATTCCATCGCGACATCAAAGTCAACCCCGAGAAGACAAAATCAATTATTGGAATGTCCCCACCTCGCAACCTCACTAAGTTGAGAGGTCTCTAGATGCACCTCTCACACATTCGACACTTCACAGCCAACCTAGAAGGTAAATGTTTACCTTTCACCAGGCTCATGAAGAAAGGAGTTAGGTATGAGGGGGATAAGGATTTTCAAGAAACGTTTGAAAATCTGAAAAGATGTCTTCTAAGTCTACCAGTTCTCATTCCGCCGGTTGAGGGAAGACTGCTCATTTTATATGTAACTACCGTAGAATGGTCATTAGGTGGATTCCTTTCACAGAATAATTATGTTAGCCACAAGAACAACCTCTACTACCTCAGTCAGACAATGATCGATGCTGAAACTCAGTATTCAAAAATTGAAAAGAACTTCCCAGCCTTAATCTTCATAGTTCGAAGGATCAGGCATTACATGCAGAACCATGAGGTCCACCTGGTCTCCCACTACAACCCGCTCAAATATATACGCAATTGTCCCATGATAAATGGGCACCTATCACACTGGGCAGTCATCCTACAATAGTTTGACATATGATATGTTCCCTATAATTCCATCAATGGCCATGCATTAGTGGACTTCCTGGCCAAGCACCCCTCAAAAAAACAGCATAGTTGTATGAAAACATTTCATATAAAGAAGTGTTTTCTATTTGAGAGGACCCCCATACGCGATAAATGTACTTTGATGGTGCTTCCCGAAGCCCGGTAGAAAAAAGGATGGAGGATCCCAAACTCAAAAAAGTGGGGTTTGGATTCATACTCATATCTCTTGAAAAGTACATTTTCCTTACTCTTTCTTGCTTTTAGAAGGGTGTAAAAAAAATGAATAAGAGTATATGGCGGTCATTGTAGGCATGGAACTAGCACCTCATATACAAGCCAAACACTTAAAAATAAAGGGTGATTCGGAGCTAGTCATCAAATAGGTTAATGGTGAATATGCTATCAAGAAATAATTATTGTTTCCCTTGATTAACCATGTTTGAGAACTGATGGAATAATTCCCATCAGAACCAATATTGACTTATGTCCCCTGGTTAGAGAATGCTCAATCCGATGCTTTGGAAAATGGAGCCAAAGCCTTGGTCGATCCCGATCGGGATGAAACGGTCATTAACATTGCTCACTGATAAATGGTCTTGCCATTCATCCAGAACAATATGAAGGAAATTGATGAAATAATCCACATCTCTGAACGTCATGGTCATACCACCATTTGGATGATTCCCATTACAAATTACCTTCAAAACGGGGAGCTCCCACCAGATAGGGAAAGAAGGGAGCAGGTCTGAAGAAGGGTAGTCAACTTTTTCCTATACAATAGTGTAAACAAAGAAAATTTACTCTAAAAAAAGGCCTTGATGGAATCTATCTCAGTTGCATTGATGGAGAAGAGACTATTTTCGTCATGAAAGAGGTGCACACTGAAGCTTATAGAGTGAACCAATCAGTAACCAAGCTCTATCACCAAATCCAAAGACTTGGGTATTATTGGCCCACTATGATATAGGATTGTGCCACATTCATTAAACAATTTCATTCCTATCAAGTTAATGCCAATTTCCTACACCACCCCTCGGAGTTACTTCATACAACTAAGTACTCCTAGCCATTCGTCACCTAGAGGATGGATATTGTAGGACTATATCCCCCACTATAGTCAGATAGTTCAAATTCATACTCAAAGTGAATTAATTCTTTTCCAAGTGCTTTGAATCCATAACCCTTAAAGAATTTGGGGTGAAAAACATCGTCAGCTTTGTGAAGACCCACATCATCACCAGATTTGGTGACCCTCATACAATCCTGATGGACAACAACACCAACTTTTACTCTACTGAGTTGGAAAAGATATACTAGGAGTATAGAATTAAATCCAAATATTCATCTTGTTATCACATGGTGTCCAATGGACAGATAGAGGATTTTAATAAGACTATGTTCAACATACTTCAAAAGATGGTTAATAAGGATAAGAAATTGTGGCTAGAAAATCTCCTTCATACTTTATGGACTTACAGGAACACGACCTGCATAGTCACCCAGTCAAACCTGTACCCACTAGTATACGGGGCTGAAGCAGTTTTTCCTATTGAAATCCAAGTTTCATCACTTCGTGTGGCCATTTTCAATCAATTGTCCATTGACGATAAATCCTAGAGATGGTTTGATGAGTTAGAGCAGCTAGATGAAAAATATTGTGCACTATACACCATTTGGTAGTCTACCAAAACCATATTGCATGAGCCTTCAACAAAAAGGTTCTCCTTCGATCTTTCCTCAAAGGAGATATGGTTTCAGTCCTCAGAACCCCAATAATACTTAGGAATAAGCCCCAAAAGCTCAAACCAAAGCGGGAAGGACCATATGTCGTACATAGGGTCTATTCCAATAGAGCATACGCCTAGGTATCAATGGACGGAAAGCTCATCACAACTCCTAAAAATGAAAATTTCTTGAATAAATACTTCGCATAATAAAAAAATCAATTTCAAGGTCCAAACTCTAAGACCTTAAAGTATGAGTAATGGAAAAACACCATAATTCCAAGGTCCAAACTCTAAGACCTTAAACTATGAGTTACGTAAAAAAAACATAATTCCAAGGTCAAAAATCTAAGAATTTAAACTATGATTAACTGAAAAACACCATAATTCCATGTTCTAAACTATAAGTCCTTAAACTAAGAGTAACCGAAAAACACCATAATGCCAAGGTCTGAACTCTAAGACCCTAAACTATGCATTATAATACCCCCAGTTTCATGGTCCAAACACTAATACCTTAAAATATGAGTCTTCTTCTTAGCCACATGACATTAAACTGTATGGTATTAGTCCATGAAACATGACATTAAACTGAAATTCTAAGTTCCAAACTCTATTAACTTAAACTAAGAGTAATGAAAAAACACCATAATGCCAAGGCATGAGCTCTAAGACCCTAAACTATGAGTTATAATACCCCCAATGTCATGGTCCAAACTCTAATACCTTATACTAAGATTCTTTGTCCTGGACACATGATGTTAAATTGTATGGTATTTGTCCATAAAACACGACATTAAACTAAAATTCCATGGTCCAAACTCTATGACCCTAAACTATGAGTCATCATCCTAGACACATGATGTTAAACAATAAAGAAACTCATCCCAAAAACATGACATTAAACTGTGACTCATGTCCTCTCCATAAGATGTTAAACTACATGACACAAAAAATCCTAATCGCATGACAATAAACTGCATGATCTCTCACAAAACTACATACGGCTTGATTCCTACCCTCGAAGGATACGTAGCCACGCATCGATCTTCAATCCTGCCCCAACCCCCACAATAAAAAAAATGCCTCCATCAGGCCCCCTATATACATATATTCGTAAAGGAAACCCTTATCACTTCTTTTTTATCATAATGAGTATAAATACCATGATATTATGATTAGTGGTGGGGATTCTCTTACAAAATCCAACTATGGATTTATGTGGTAGACCTAGAAACTATTATGGATAGAACAAAAATTCCCCTACCCCTTGGACTGAGAAAAATAAGTATAGGGTGCATAAAGAACTAAATAAGGCTTTATTACTGCCCTCATAGGATACATAGTGACGCCTCATTTCTCAATTATGGCCCAGCCTCACCAGGAAAGAAAAATAAAATTCCCCCATCATATTCTCTACCACCCCGAACTTGCGAAGGAGACTCTGTGACTAATCCTTGTTTCTCACATCATGTATAACTCACATGATCTTAGGATCAGTGGTGATGATTCTCTTACCCAAATAAATTATAGGGGAATATGGTTATCCCAACACCTATATCAATTGAACCAAAATTCCCTCACATGTCCTTGCACATGGACCAAGCCAAATCGGTACAGGGAACTTTTAAAACTATGTGTGGCTTGATTTCTTTCCTCACAGGATATGTAGTGACACCTCGATCTTCGATCTTGTCCCATCCATCATTATCAAAAGAAAAATAATCCCTCAAGTGTCCCTACACATCGAGAAAATGTCTGTAGGGAACATTCGGAACTACATATACCCTGATTCCTGCTTTCACAAAATATGTAGTGAAGCCCGGATTTGGAATTCGGGCCGAGTCACGGATAAAAAATACCATTTTTCCCTCATATGTATGTCATACTTGTACGAGGAGTCTATGGAAGGTCATATCTCATGACAATAAACTACGAAATTCATCAAGAGTTATGTGTAGACCAGCCCTCGATATTATGGGATTTCGTACATGCCTCTCATTCATGAGAATTCAAAAGAGCATGCTTCCCCTTATACATATGGTTCAGACCTATGTGGAAGCTCCAAGTAGTTCACAGTTAATCACAGTCCATGTATTCTCACATTCCCATGCACATATTTCCCATTTTTCACACTCCATACCTCAGGAAAATGTGGATCCCTGTAATCATGCAAGGCCATATGAGATGGAAGACCAGTGTCATGTGGACACCTTTGCTTGACTATGCATATCATTCCCTAGTAGCTCTACATATGTTTCAAAAAAAAATGGCCATCAATCAAAGGAAAATCCATCCCTGAGAGAGTCCTCTCCTATCTCAATACACCCAGTGGCTTCTAATCCCCATGTCATCCCTCCAGATTCAAGTTTTCCTCTGGACTATGGTTTACACTTTCTATCATCACTCACATCTACGGAATGCGAGAACATCCTGATTTTGATTAACCTAAAACTATTGAAGATATTTAGGATAGTATAATCAACCTCACAACATTACTCTAAACTTTAAATCATCATGTACTCCCTGTATGAATCTAGACTACATAGCATCACGTCCTCACTGCATGACTCTAAACTACATAACATCACATCCCCACCACACAAAGTTAAACTACATGGCCAAAATTTTCTTCACCGCGTGACATTAAACTTCAAGGCCAAAATCTTACTCACCACACAACGTTAAACTGCAAGGCCAAAATCGTCCTCACCGCACGACGTTAAACTACAAGGCCAAAATCATCGTCACAGTACAATATTATTCCGCAAGGCCAAAATCATCCTCACCGTATAACATTAAACTGGAAGGCCAAAATCATTATCACTGTATGACGTTAAACAACAAGGCCAAAATCTTCCTCACCACACAACATTAAACTGCAAGTCCAAAATTGTCCTCACCACACAACATTAAACTACAAGGCCAAAATCATCCTTTTTATAAGATATTAAACTATATAAAAATGGTTTAAGCACAAAAATTCACTCCAATGTTTATTTTTCTATTCTTAAGTAATGAAACATAATCCTCATAATTCTTTTTTTCTCACACCAAGAATAGATCATGTGATCTTAGTTATTTCAGCGAGAGGTCCATTGGGGCATTCTGGAAAAGAGGCCTAGGAATTTTGTCATAACAGCACAACCCTAAAAGGCAGGTCATGGTCCCTCCCCTGAGAGGAACACCATGTCCTGGCCATGTGATGATAGATAACTAGGTATCCTAAAGATGGAATGAATGCCTCACCATGTGTATGTGTTAGATCTATGTAAGGGACACACCTTCTAGGAGTAAATCGTAGCCCAAATGTACCTAATATGCCCGGATACACTCCTTCCATATTTCAGACTCCATGATCTGAGTGATCTTGAATCTACATATCCCTCCAAGGCCATCTTGGATAGAAGTCCAGTGTCATGTGGACACCTTTGATTGACTACGTATATCATGCCCTAGTGGCTCTGCATATGTTACCCATAAAAATAGATGCCAGTCAAAGGAAAATTCATCCCCAGGAGAGTCCTCTCATATCTCAGTACGCCCAATGACTTCCAAGCCCCATGTCATCCCTTTTTATTTACGTTTCCCTCGAGACTATGGTTTACACCTTCTGTCATCACTCAAGTCTAATGAATGTTGGAACATCCTGTTTGCGATTAACCCAGAACTATTGAAGATATTTATGATAGTATAATCATCATCACTGCATGACTCTAAACTGCATAGAATCACATCCTCACTGCGTGATGTTAAACTGCAAGGCCAAAATCGCCCTCACTGCATGACTCTAAACTGCATATCATCACATCCTCTTTGAACGATGTTAAGATACAAGGAAAAAATCATCCTTGATGTACAATGTTAAACTGCATAACAATGGTTTAAGCACAGAAATTCCCTATAATGCTGATTTTTCTATTCCTAAGCAATGGAACAAAATCCTCATAGTCCCTATTTCTCACACCGAGCATAGATCACATGAGATTAGGGATTTCATTGAGAGGTCCAATAGGGAATTATGGAAAAGAGGCCCAAGAATTTGGTCCTAGTAGCACGACTATAAAAGGAATGTCACAGTTCCCTCCCCTAATAGGAACCCCATGTCCTATCCATGTGACGATAAATAACAAGGTATCTCGAAGATGGAACGAATGCCTCACCCTACCTACGAGTCAGATCTACATAAGGGACACCAGATTCCATGAGTAAATTGCATCCCTAATGTAACCAATATGCACAGATACACTCCTTCCATATTTTAGAGTTCATGCTCTGAGTGATCTTGAATCTACATATCCCTCCAAGGCTATCTGGGATGGAAGACCAGTGTTCTGTGGACACCTTTGCTTGACTATGCATATCATGCCCCAGTTTCTCTCCATATATAACCCACAAAAATGGTTGTCAATCAAAGGAAAATTTTTCCCCATGAGAGTCCTATCCTATCTTATTATTCCCAACGTCTTCCAAGACTCATTCCATACCTCTTGATACAAGGGCCCTAGAAGTCATGGTTTACACTTTCCTCCTTAAACATATCCTAGATATATTGGAACATACGGGCCTGATTCATTTCTGGTCCCTTTTGAGGTCTCTAAATATATCCCATCTATATGTGTTAAGTTGATCCGCGTACAAAAGAAGAGTGCCCCCACTTGTTTTGGGGTTTACCCAAAGAGGCTCAGTTAAAATGCCTTTTTTTGATGCTCAGGTGAACCCCTCGTCGAAGTTCACATACAATATTCATAAAGTTACCAATCTCCTTAATCATGCAAGGCCATCAGATAAAAAAGGAAAGTGTCTTGTGGACACCTTTTCTTGACAATTCATATCATACCCTGGTGGCTCCGCATACGTTTCCCACAAAAATGGTCATCAATCAAAGAAAAATTCATCCCGAGTAAAGTCATTTCCAGCTTTCTTATGCTCAAATGACATTCATATCTTATCACACCCCCATATTTGGAAAACTCCTTGATGAAGTCTTATATACCTCCTTCTTCCTAAGTGGACCTAACAGAAAAAAACTCTTAATTGACCTAACCATTCACTATCTCTCCCTCATGCAAGTAAAAAATGTGAGGGAATAGTTTCCCACTCATATCTGACATGAATGTCCCTAATGTATTCAAAAACCACTACTCAGTCCAACCACCCACTGTGTCCCCCAACATCAAAATAAATTCAAAATGTTGCAAATTCCACTAGGCTATCAGAAATGGAACTCCATTGTCTCACAGACATTTTTGATCAAATATGCACATTATGCCCTGGTGGCTCTGAAAATTTCTCCAATGAAAATGGTCATTAATAAAAAGAAAATTCATCCCTAGGAGAGTCATTTCCTACCTCTGTATGCCAAAAACGGCTCTCGATCCTCATGCATGTCTAGAATCCACAAATCAAGGGTCAAGAAAAATCACTAATCCATGTATGAAGAATACTAGAACATTCCTAGCTAACAGCCCCAAGTCAGGGCTCTACCCCATTAAGTATGGTCAAAGATGTTTGAATGAAAACATCAGTAATAAATTTGATTAGAAGGACTATGAACTACTAGTGAAAAAAATCCATACTTTCCAGAGGAAAAATATGAAAAAGGCACCTTTGGTAAATAATTAAAGTATCGGTTTGTTAAAAAAAAGGGAAATATTGATCCATCAGATAAGGTGTAAAGATTATTAGGTCAAAAAACCTCAAAGGGTGGCCTAGTAAAAAGCCATTTTATACCCGCTAAGCCCATACCAATCAGGATTAGGAAAAAATTAGGGTAATATAAAAAAAAATACAAAAAGGTTCATGAAGTTTTCCATAAAACCTCACCAATAGTCAAACTACGCTCGTTGAATCCGTTGGATCAATCAAAAATTAGAGCATTATCTTACCATTCAAGTCAGGACCTCTTCTATATTGGAAGAGTCATATTTTCATTCTGAACAGACCCCATTCCAATGGGGTGATTTGTAGGGTCCTGAAAATTCAGCAAAGGGATGGAAAGTACCCCAAAAATTTTGGTAAAGAAGACGGATGCATGTTTGATTTCAAATTTGAGAAGAAAAATTAAGAAATAAAATTTTGAAAAGGGATTTGGACCGACCACATACCATCATCAGGAAAGGTAAAT
The DNA here is from genome assembly GCA_963277665.1 of Viscum album. Classification (NCBI taxonomy): domain Eukaryota; kingdom Viridiplantae; phylum Streptophyta; class Magnoliopsida; order Santalales; family Viscaceae; genus Viscum; species Viscum album. Next base: position 869,380,230 of record OY728161.1, on the reverse strand, counting down.
GGAACATATGGACCTTAAACTACTAGGTATGTGAGATCATATGAAAACCACTAGTCTGTGAGGTGACGGTCAGCGGGCAAGGAGGACCACGAACCGAGTTGCTGATGGATTCATAAGCATGAGTACAATCTGTGTACTATGTTTTGAACTCATCAGTTTGCAAATGAAGTGAATCGGTAGGGTTCTGTGAACCATTATCGGTAACTGAAGCCTCCGCAAACCCTGGTTGACCGATTCTTCCACAGGTCAGGATATTGCTTCAATGGGCCTCCTCAAATAGTTTTGTGTGCCTAATAGATACGATTACTCTGATGATCTATAAAAGGAGCATAGTATAAGTACAGAACAAACATAGAGGGAGACAAACATAGAGAAGTAAAGGAGATGAATGCTTGAGGGAGACTTATAGGTTCCACTTCAGCTTCCATCTTACATTATCAGTGAATCCTGAACCGCAAACCTCTCCCTCCGCAGGTACAGCTAGCCATGAACAATAAAACAGTGGAATTGAATAATTATAATAGAACAGAAAACCAAACTGGTGAATGTCGAACCAAAGGCTTCTCTTGGATGAACTCACCACGAAGGATGGTCCCCTAGACCCCCCCCCCCCAACAATATGGTGCTTTGCATAGCATACCGCTATGCGGACTAAACCCGGCGCTACGTACTACCTCGATACATGGATGGAACCCAAAGACGGGTGATGGGTCACGTACCACTTTGGTATGCAGTTTCCAATACCCATGCCTACATAACGCAGTGGTATGCGGATGGCCCATCTTTCCACATACCACTATGGTATGTGGAGCCTCCCCCATCCTGCATAAAAAGTCAGTACAGGGAATGGGATTTTTTTGGGTATGGTTCCTTCTGGTTCCAACCTCACCCTTCCACTACCGTCCAATCCTCCAAGATCCCTCATCTATCCAGTCCTCAAGAATTAGACCAAATCCTCCTCCAAATCCACTGAACCCAAATGATCATACCATCTGGCGCATCAGGGTGCCCCATTGAGTCTACATACCCACAGTAAGTGGAGTCATGAAGGCCCTCCCCACACCGATGTGGGCTTTGAGAATGATAGTGAGTATACATTCCCATGATAATCTAGATCCCAAACATGGGACACTGACATGAACCTCCCCATTCTAGGGATTAAGGGTGATCACTCGATTTTCCATTCAATGAGGAATAGTGATCAGTTGAAGGAGTTATGTTTTATCCCCCCTTTGATGAGGAAGAAACTCATCTGCTTCCTAGAACGTGCTCTGGAGCCCTCTCATTAAGTTAAGTCCACAAATTTCTAAGGCAGGGTTGCATGGCCTTTAATGTCATCTCACATTAAAAGGTTAATTACTTCGTGCCCTCTCCCATGGTCACCCCAGCCTCTTCCATCACGGGCTCTCCCTCCCCCACCCATAGGGGATGAGACATGTTCATTGTTGAATCTTTCACATCCTCTTGTTTCTCAGACCAAGCATTACTCACATGGGCTTAAAGGCTTGTGAGGATTACAACATCCATACTTTCTCAACTATGAGAACTCTAATTCCTAATCAAATTAGGATACATAGGTTGCCTACCTGAAGGCCCAAGCTGAAAAAGGTGCCCATCCAAAAGGGTTCACCCAATCATGTCTCCTAAAATGGGAATCTTTCATGCATAATCCCCACCCAATCTGAACTACTTGGGTTCTGGTTCCTCTCTTGAGGATACGTAGGAAGCCCATCTTATGGGCCTGATCCCAAAATCAAGTCCCCTTAAGTCCCCCGTAGATGATGATAAACTTTAGAGCACCTTATTATATGTCTCTAGTTAGCATCACCTTTGTAGAATCAAATATATGCATGCTTATGATGATCTTGAAAACAATGGGTAGCCCATGGACACACTCTTCGAGAATGAACCAAGGATTCATGAACATACAAACACAACATAAATCTATCAGAGAGTCCTAGAACATGAAACAATCCTCCCCTGGAAAGATGCGGTGAGCCTGACCTCCCATCCTCTTGACCAATAGAGTGCTTAAGTGTCGTTGGCCAAATAGTCATCCAACGAGCACCTTCCTTTGGAAATTAGGTCCTTGAATCATGGATACCTGGGTCGTTAGGCATTCTTGTATCAACAAATTAACCCGTTGGAGACCATCTGAGGAAGTTATATCCAAGAAGGACCGATTGCATGAGTGCTTGAACCCCATGCAATCACCTACTAGGACCAACAGTTCTTACATGGTTAATTCAACCTTATTTAAAGGATAATGACGCTGAACATGTCAAAATAAAGGAATGGTAAATTCGACGAGAACATGCCTCAATAGAAAAAGGGATAGGTGACGAACCGTTTCAAACCATTTCTGCACCACCCATAAACATACCACCTCAGAGTTGGAACAGTGGTGTATGGTAGTGATTCTTTTGACTTCTTTATTTGCAACTCCTCTAGAGACAACAACCTCTTATATTCTATGTCTACATTTCCTTACTTATTAAAAACACAAAGTTATTTCTTAACCACATGAAAAAAAATCCAATTTAATAGTCCACAGTTCCAAAATATTCTAAATCAAGAAATGGAAGGAATCATATAACTTAATATTTCCTTATGTTATTTTATTTAACCAATGTGTAAATATTCCTTATTTTATTCTTCGTATCCTTGATAATATTATGTATATATTACATAATTAATTTAACATGTATTATAAAATGATTTATAGATAAAAAAATTATTCTATTTCATCTTCCTTGATTGTTGTTTATTTACTTTATGTGATCATCTTTATTCATAAAATAAACATGCATCACCTAAATAAATAACTGTGCAATGATAAATAAAATAAATAAGTGATATGATTGTGAGATTTTAACTACCATTACTTTATCAAATAATCTATAAACCAACATTGACCCTAGGGGGACTCTTTGATATGATACCTCACTTAAGTTATAACATTCATCCACTAACCTTTTAATCACCTTGGTTGGTTATACCTCTGATTTGGTCATAAAAAACTCAAATAGATAAGAAGTTTCTAAAATACCCATTTATTTTTGTAAAACATTTATTGTTTGGGGAATATATTTTATGAGATTATTTATCATGTCATTTGTAAACTCTTGCATTATTTTAAAAGATGATTATGGTTTAAAATGGGTACAATATAAAGAATCTAAAATTGGCGATTCTAATGTTTTGTGTGATATTTCCAATGCTAACATCTTTTTTAGGTTTAAGCTGCCAAGATACATTATTAATGATCAAGGAATGCGTTATTACAATAGGAGAATAGAAACCTTGATGAGGAAGTATGGAGTACATCATAAGACATTAACACCCTCCCACCCACAAAAAATTGCCAAGATAAAGTTTAAAATATGAAGATAAAATGAATTTTGTATAAAACTATTAAACAAAACTAAAAATATTAGATTCAAAGGTTATAAGTTACATTATAGGCTCATAATAATTCTTGAAAAATACCCATTGAAATGATCCCTTATAGGGTAAATTACAGAAATATTTATCACATACATATATAGATGGAACACAAGGCATATTGGGATATGAGAGAAGGGAATTTAGACCTAGATATAGCTATAAAAGAGAAGATATTTATCCTACAATAGTTGGAAGAAATTTTTGTAGTATATATCACTCTATTAGGCAGTTTTTAATGATAAAAAACACACATTTGTATTTATAACTATTTATTTTGATGGGTATAAATTTTTTCATTTTATAAATTTATGGGTTCAAGAGGATAGGGTAGGAATTTTTTAGATCCATACATTAGACGGTGTCACCGAATACCTAGTGGGATACAACTGGATGGCTAGTGTCACCCTAATAGAATAAAAAACTACTCATTTCAAGAGGACCTTGCATGCTTAAATTCAATACTTAATGGCTATAATCAACCCGAAAAACCTCCAAATCATTCCTAAAGCCCTCATAGGCTATAAATACACCCTAAGGGTCCTAATAGGGCCCCATTAACCTTAAAGATTCATTCTAGATCCAAATTGTATCACTTTGATCCAATTATTGTGGTCTCTTATATTTTACTCTCTTTATCACAATCTATTATTATTTTCTTCTTATTGTGGGGAAGAGGGTGTTCTTAAATGGAATTGTGAAAAAGAAATACCCTTATTTTTTCTTTTATTGGATTCTCATTACCATTGAGTGTGAGGGGATTAGGCGATCACTACTTTTAAAGTGAGGGTATTTGAGTTTCTATCCATAACCACTAAAGGGCTTTCCATGTTTTGGGTTTCTTGGTACCAACTACAAAAAAAGGTTCTTACTTATTATAATGGGTTTCATTGTTATAACTTCAAAAAAAACAAGGTTTTGGGTTTCTTTATACAACCATTAAAAATAAAGGTTTACACCAAAACTTCTCAAGTATACTTGGTGGGAGAATACATAGGGATCCCTTTTGAATTACTGTGGAACTCTCCTATTAGTATTTTGTGACTTGTGTGTTAATTTTATATTTCAGTTGTGCCTTAACTCTTATAATTTTGTTTATTGTTTTAATTTTTTATCTCAGATATTTATTTTTAATTTATAAAAATAATTAAAAGTAAATCCACCCCCCCTACCATATTTAATCTTACCAACAATTGGTATCATATCCAATATTAATTTCAAAACATTAATCGAAGTAAATGAATTATCAATTAAGATGGTATCTACCTTAAATTATCAAGGTTCTCTGGAAGAAACATTTTGGATACATCTTCATACTTTAAAGAATCCAACTATAGTTATTTGAAAACTCAAATTTCTACTTTTCCTATAAGTATAAGATATCTGGTTTGGATAATAGTTATTAATGTATATACTCCCACAAAATAGTCAAAGAATAAATGGAATTCTGATAAAATAATTAATTTTGATCTTGATGGTAAATCCATGAATGATCTACATTGTGGTTTATATAATAATGAATTTAATAGAGTATATATGTTTAAAACTTCTCATGAAATTTGTAAATTATTATAGGTTACCCATGAGTGTTAAAATAAAGTAAATGATATTTGGATTAATATGTACCGTTGTGGTTTTTAAAGATTTAGTATGCATCCTAATGAGTTTATAACTGTAATTTTTACCTAATTTAATGATATTTTTAATGGAAGGAAGTATTTCAGTGATGATATTTCAATATAGGTGCTTATAAATAAGATACTTTGGGCCTTTCCTAGTTCATGGGAACCCAAAGTGATATAAATGCAAGAAGTAGAGGACATAAAAACATGTCAATTAAAAAATTCATAGGGTCTCTCATGACCTATGAGATTATAATGAAAATAAAAATGGATAATCAAGACAAATAGGTTAAGTAGAAGAAAAATATTTCCTTCAAATCCAAAAATGATGAATCTTTTGGAATTGAGGAGTATATTTCACATATTTCAAATAATATAAAAATTTTATTGAAGAATAAGAATAAGGATTAATATCATGACAATAAGGAGAAACAATAATGAAAACAGGAGGTAAGATGATATGAGTGTAACAAAAATCATCACATGAAGCTACAGTGGCCTAATATGAAAAAGAAGACAAAGGATAAAAAGTAAAGAAAAAAGGATTTCAAGGTGTCTACATCAAGTTTAAGTGATGCCTCCATCTCCTCATCTGAATCAAGTGATAGAGGCCCCAAGTTCCTCAAGGATACATTCTTCAACTTATTCTTCCTCATTTGTCCGTTTAAATTATAAAGATATAAGATATTCTATATATCAATTAAAAGAAGTATTTTGTGATCTTACCTAAAAATTTAAATATCTTAAAAATAAATACAACTATATTATTAATAATAAGGATAATATTTTTAATGAAAATGAAAAATGAAAAGAGGAAAAAGAAACGACCAAAGATTTACTTTCAAAAACTGATGAATATCAAGATAGGTGATTCAATTTATTAGTTGAAGAAAGTAAAAAATTGAAAAATAATTTAGATAAATATAATGGTAAAGGTTTTTTTAAAAATGATCAACCCAATATTTAAAAAATAGAAAATATAATCAAAGAGTTCAAAATTCTCTTATAAATTTCACCCCAAGGTAATAAAAACTTGAATTTTATTTTGTGTTCCCAATTTCATGGGAAAGGTTATTTTGGGATTAGTTATTCTAATCAAGTAAGAAACTATAGAAATTCAAAAAATACTAATTTTATTAAAGGTATCTCTAAATATAAATTTTTCAATTATTGAAAAAGGACTAATCATTTTATTTATGAAGGAAATTGAAATAATGATCACTATATAAGTCCAAAATCCATTCATCTTTCTTAAAAATATATTATATAAAATCTTTTTAAAAGAAATTATAGGTTCCAAAATAAGTTTTGGATAACCTTTGTGGACATAAATTCTGTGTACCAAAAACTTTAGTCACTTAAATTATTTTGTTGGAAAAATGTCTCAAGTGAAATTCTTACAGAGCTATATGATACATGGATTGTGGGTTCTTGAGACATATATGTAGTGACTACACAAAATACAACTAACTTTAGAAGCTTTATGTGAGAGGACAAATTTGGGATATACCTAACATTGAGAGGGGGGTGAATCAGTGTTGGGAACTTTTTAAAGAAATTCAAACTTTTATCCCTATACCTCTTGACCTGTTAGGATCTTAATTATCTTATTATATTTTCCCTTTCACATGTAATAATAAAAAGTAATAAAAATATGAACATGATATTTTTACAAGTTTTACCACTCAATAAGAGAATCTACATCCCTTCCACGCATGGGAATGACCATTGCATGGATTCTCCATTATAATGTGATCTGTTGTTATAGTGGATCAACTTGGAAAACAATCATCTAGTTTGTGAGTCTCTATTCACTTGGAGGGGGAGGGAGATGATCCTCTTCCAACTTAAAAGAAGTAGGATATACCCTTACACTTGCTGGTTCTTTATACTTCCATCTAAGAAAGTCTTCTTCCTTCTTCAAATGGTAGGAATTGATATTGATTTTCTATAGTGAGCTTCACTAGATTACTTGAAAATTATTAGGCAAGAAATTATCCCCTTTATTTCCCTTATTCTCTCATATAAGACCAACTGCACTAGTTCTTATTCTTTCTTTTTCTTAGTGAAACAACTAACTACACTAATCTTTTCCTTTCTTTAGCTAGAATCACATACACTAATGTGATTATTCAAACACTAATGATCTGATCACTTGGAATCATCAGAGTTAATTATTTAGTTCTTTTTCATGTATGAATGTGATCATGCATATAGAATTTATGTTAAACTCTTCTCTTCTAAACTTCCTTTTCTTATTTTCACGTGTACACAACAATTTGGGTTCTTTATTTAATTTTGTTTAGATGTGCATGTGCACGTATGTGTTCATGCACTTACTTATTCTTCCTTTTGTGTGAAACCCTAATATTCATAGTTCTTTAAGAAAACTTTAACACCCCAAGATTCCATAGTACGTTATTTCTTCAAAGTAATTCAATAACTTTCACTACACTCAACACTGAGTTCAAGTGCACCATAACGTATCAAACTAGTTATTTAAAAGTGGTTATGAATAGTATTAACTGAATTTTGAACTTTATATAATCCTTATAATTTTATAATCCATATTATGAGTTTCTTAGACATAATGTAAGAAAAAATTAATTTTTTCAGATAAAAGAAGTATTTTTCAAAAAATGCAATTTTACAGCCTTTTAATGGTGAACCCTTTTTAAATCCAATATTTGTAACTTTTATATTTTCAATTTGACAAAATAAACTTCTTTATTATAATTAGGACATAATAATTTAGTTTTAATATATTTTTGGGTATTTTTCTGATAACTTTCATATTTGGGTGAATAGTGAAAAAATACTATATTTTAACTGAAAAATTTTTTTTAATCAAAATAATTTATATTGTTGAATTATACATTTTAATGGTTTGTAAGTGTAATTAAATTATATTTTTACCATTTAATCCAATTTTAGTCATTGGATGTAATTTCACTTTGAAATTGGACAGAAACACGTGTCAATCTTTTGGTAGTTATTATTACTTAAACAACCGCTTTTTGGTTTTGACAATGGAAATTAATTTTAAATTAATAAATTAAATTTATATGTTTTTAATTTTGTAAAATATACTTCATTTTTTAATTCATATTATCAAAATTATCCTAGGGTGAATTTTTGGTATTTTTCTGAAAACATTCAATTTTTGGTGAATAGTGAAAACACTGAGTTATTGGTTAAAACTGACTTTTTATTTAAATTATTATTTATTTAAATTTATTTTAGGTAAAAAAAAAGATACATAATACCTATATAAGTTCAATATAATTCATTGGAGTCATTTTATAATAAGTTTAGAAATATAAAAAATTTATTGAACTTTTCACCATCTTTTACCCACCTCCCAGGATAATTAACAAATTCTAATAAAATATAATTTTATCGCTTCTGTGAGTGGAATTTAAAAAATCCAAGAGACACAGTTAACTTAAGTAAGTAAACTTTGGTTCAATAAGATGAAAATAGATTTCGGTGAATTGTAACTTTTGACTTTTATTTACCACGGTTAAAGGTAAATAAGGTAATTCAAGGTAAAAAGAATATTATAATAATACAAAATTACATTAACACTTGTCCTAACCATATTGGATGAGTAATATCTGACCATGGGAATCCTTGAGTCAATTTTGGGACCCTATGAAGCCACTTATGAATGATAATGACACTTTATTTTAATTAACTTAAAGTAAAGGAAAAAATGACATAAACAAATATCTTTTTGTAAATCAATTTTTACATGGGGTTATATAAGTCATCTTTTCGACTATAAATATTCATTATAAATATAAAAAAATTTACTAAATAATGTAATTTTATTTATATTTTTTAGACAATAAATAATTTAATTTATTTATGACACAATGATGATGCAGTAATTACCTAATTAATGAAATATTAAAATATTTGATATTATAAATATCCAAATAAATGTAATTTGAGACTTTTTATGAATTCCAATTATTTAATTGGTTAATATAACATGTTAGAGTTATTTAGATGTATTGTTTTAGAAGTAATAATACTTTTATGAATTTAGAAAAAACAAAATACCAAATAGTGTCAAAATTGACATAAAATAGTTTTTAAAACAAATATTTTATTATTAATTGATATTTTATTCCTAAAAATCTTAGGCTTAGAAAACATACTTATATAATGGTAGGGGTATAATTAATTAACCACTTGGGATTCTCTTGGATGTTTATAGTAAGTTTATTAACCATATAATATAAAAATACAAAAAAGACATGGTAAATGTCAAACTACTTAACTGGTAGTTAAATCTAAAAGATAAAGTTTATATAGTGACACAAACAAATATAAAACCTATTTTTTGATTGGTTTTCTACCAATACCTACTTTATCCTTTAAATAATTCATTTTTGATCCATTAGAAACTGAAAATGATTTTATTATAAAATAATATTTCCAGATTTTCCTAAGGTGCCCCTAACCCCTCTTATAAAAGGTCACTCCCCCTTCTCTCAAATTCACACCTTAAAATCCATTTGGATCGGCCAACCCCAGTCCAAATATCCTCCCAATTGTCCTCCCTTCATCCTAAATTCCTCCCTTTAGTCATAAATCCAACATAAGGATCCATTTTGATCAAATCAAAAGGAAGAACCTGAAGAAGAGGTAAATATTTCATCACCTCTTTCAAGTTTTTTTCTTCTTCCCCTTCCTATTTCTTTGTTGTTACCATTATAAAATAATAACTCCAGTATCTTATATATACTGTGATGTTATTAAAAATATGGTATAACCATATTCATTATTCTATCCATCCTTTGAATGACATGTCACCATACGTGCGTACATACGACTTACCGTCTCTACGTCATGGTGTAGTTGCTATTCAGTACATTATTATTTTTATGGGTATAATAATGATGTTTAATTGATTTAAATAATAAATATGACATGATAATGATTATATATATATGATATACCATACAATTATATATTATTTTAATATCAAAATAATGATATTGTCGCTCATGTGTACGTACATATTATCATCTCCACAAACGCAATGAGATTCATTCCCCATCGTATCCATTCAAGACTAATTTTCATTTAATGATAAAAAAATAATGTTTAAATACTTAATATCATTATGAATATAAATAATATACATCATATCAATAACAAACATTACTTACATAACAAACCATATAAAGGAAACTGAATCAGTTAACACCCGAAACGATGATAATATTAAAATATTATTAACAATGAAATATTAAAATATTATATATGATATCATATTAATGTATATAATTCTTGTATAATTTAATAACAATTATTTCACCATTATACAGAAGGTTAACCTACCCTTGACCAAGGAAAAGTACAAGTTATGAGTTAATTTCACAATCTCATTATTTTCTGAGGTTGTTTTTACGTAAGTATCTACTGGGACATATTTATTATCCATGTCCATGTTTCATAAAAGAATTTTCAAAGGGATTATTATTAAGGTAATTTTTACTAAAACAACATTTTAAATGTTTTAAATATATATTCTTCTAAATAATTCTCAATAATGTCCATGTTTTCAAAATGTTTTTTAAGGATTTATTTATATGGACATGAATGTTTTTAAAATGTTATTTCCTTTCAAAAGTTTCAAAGTGGTATGGACCACTTTGGATCAAAAATGTCTTTAAATTTCCTCCTATATAAATTGTGTGACTTTTAAATGTTTTTATAAAAAAGGTATATTTCTCTCAAAGATTTTTACAAATCATTTTTATCTATATAAACATCCCTTGATGGATTTTAAACTTGTTTGAAGTTGATTTATTATAATACAAATATTCCATATTTTATTAAAGGTTTTGTGATATGTTTGACTGTGGATGTGTTATTTTTATACCATTCATGGTTTATGGATAATTTATTGACATTTCATATTCTAGTTTTAATACAAATGTTTATGTTATGTTTAAAACTTTTCATATGAGGAATTCATTGGACTTAGTAAGTGACAGGTGGATCCTGCTATAGATCCTCGATGCATCAGTATGTCTCATGAGACAAACTAGTGTCTTAGCGCAAGGCTTTGACAAAATCTTATTTGTAGTCTTGGAACAAGGCCTTGACTATGTGGTTATGAAAGTCCAGCATTATGCATTCCATCATTATCAAGGTGTCTATTTATATTAAATGTAATTATTCGACTAGTAGAATATCCCTATGAGTAAGTAAATGGAATTATTTTGATTTATATTAGCCATATTATGATGAAGTTTATGTTGAAAAGGATTTTTTAGTTCTATACATTTCCTTAAATGTTTGTGCTTATTTATGAATGTTTTCTCTATATTTTTATCCTTACTGAGCATCCGAGATCACCCCTTTCTATGTTTTATTTTTCCCAATATGTGAAAAAGTATATTATGACTGACCTATAGGGATAGTCTATGGTATCTCAGTGTTGTATATAGAAATAATGTTGTTTTAGTTTTCCATTTTATGATGTAATGTAAACCTTATGAATGTATCTAGTACTTCCAAGGCTACTAAACTAATCGTTATTTCAAGACTTGATCTTCTGTGATCATGCCAATGATACATAATAATGCACCGACTCTCGGCTTCTAGGGTCGGGGAATTACACACACACACTCAGCCTCTTCCTTATCTTTCTTTTCATTCGTCCTATTTCACTTAGTTAGGGTGTTTCTTTAGGTTTATATGTGTGATTTATCGAACCTTAATGGGTTAACCCTTTATATTGTGTGAACTCCTTCTTCAAACACTCATACACGGCCTCAGACTTCTTTAAACAAAACTCATGCATGCATGCATTTGTGAAGTCCTTATCTCCTTCACCAAATTACAAACCCCTAAAAATAGTAGGGTATAAGTATGCATACCATAGAGGGTTATTCTTCACCTCATGAAACGAGGGTGTCCACGGGTTAAGTTCTTAATGCAGAGGATGTGTGGTTCTTATTTGTGCATGAGGTGCATAAATCTGCCTCTTTGCAAAGTTCAGTGAGATACATGGACTCAAGCACTACCTCACAAGGTCTTGGCCTTCACAAATCCCAATAAGGGTTTTAGAAAACCTATCACATGTTCATAGGAATTGGTTCTTCACAAAGTGGATTAATAGTGCAATGAACTTTTCAACCACTCACAAGAACTCTTCTTCGCAAAGCAGAAGGCTCGCGGGACTCCTGGATGCTCTTTTTGAAGTGATACATAGAGAGATTCTCTATTTTTTGAAAAAAAAGAGCTCTCAGGTTTTTGGGATCAGTAGCCTCTCTCGCCTGGGGTTCCTCCTTTTATAGTTGAGGGGATATCATCTTCCTAATTCAAATATCTCCTCTGAATCGGCCTAGATTCACTCTTTTGAATAAACAAGATCTTCAGTTCTTTAAAAAATTAAAACTGTGTTTGAGATATTCAAGGATTTGTGGATGTTTCTTTTACGAATGTGGGATCCTTTCTTTGTGCATGAGATCAGAAACACGTGCCTGAATCTTGTGCATGAGTATTTCTTAAAATCCACACTTGAATCCATGTAGCCTCAGAAAGTCCGTCTACCTCAGTTGAACCTTCATCCTAGAGATATCGCATGCATGCAATAAAAATATTACATACATGGTCTTGGTATACTCATGCGTCCTCCACGAGCTTCATATGGTGTTCAGTCATCATTCATAGTGACTCTGTCTTCTATGTGATGAGTTGCAGAAGCAGCATCAAGTGTTGGTGGTTTAATATGAAAACATGATTTGGTTTGAATGTTAGTATGACCCGATGGATCATGTTTATAATCATGTGTCACAGGATAGATGGATGGAAGAGATTATATCCATATGTCATGGATTGATTGAAAAGAAGAGAGAGATGTGGGATTGGATTGATGGTTAATATTACATCTGCACTTTTTAAAATGAATCCCACATCGAATTGGATACATATGAGGAGTGTGGTATATCAATCAATCTACTCCAGCATCATCCCAGATTACTCCTCTCCCCCCTCCAGTGCCGCCCCACACCAGTTCTTTGTGGGTGCACTCTTAACACCCACTCTTCCACCTCAGGTGCACACCTACTACCCACTATGCATACCATGGGGGATTATACACAGCCCCCATGCACCTCTTGTGGGATGGCCTTGAGGGCTTCCCTTTGGGAAAGGTTGACCCTCGTGTACTACATACGCCTAAGGTTTGAGGTCCATGGGTGGCCTTGTAAGTTGAAACATATTTTTGTAAGCCAAGAAATAAACCTTCTAAGTGAAATTCATGACCATATTAAAAATGTGAATGGCCTCCTCAAGGTCAAAAACCCCTTCTTCAACATTCTTATTCCTCCTTTCCATTTTGGATTATCAAATCCATAGTACTTCAATAATCGTTAAAAGGGTTTTATTTAAATGCTGTAAATGTTGTGTCAAATTTAATAGCAAGTAATGTTTTCAAGATGTGAAAGTATGGACCATTTATTTTCTTTCCCTTTCTTCACTTCACAATATAAACATGGTTTACAACTTGTAATTTTTCACAATGTGTAAGTTTTTCATGAAGTAAAATGATTCCACAGCATCAATTGATATTTTCCAGCTCTAAAAGCTATGTTTCACCCCAGTTATTCACCATTGATCCCATAAATTGTTTCATTGTCATCCAATGACATGGGAAATCATATTTAAGTGGAAATATTGATCATTTTTTCTCTTTTTTTAAAATTATAGTATCTTTACCAACATGAACAAAACATTATATAAACATACAAGAATAAATTATTTATATATAAAAAGTGATGCATTTATATATCAAAAATATGTGCATGAAATGGGTACATGAAATACCCCATACATGAATTGAGACTAGTCCTCAAGGATGGAATATCAATATACTATAAAGGATTATCACCCTACCATGCATTAAATTCAATATCAATAAAATAAATTGATCAAATATGAAATTAAATATTCAATTATCACATAGGAAAACTCATCAACAGCTCATTATTTAAAGAAAACAAACCAAATAAGTATTTTAATTTTCTCCTTTTAAAATAGCCAAGAATTTTAAGTCATCTTTTTAATTTTTCAATTAATTATTAATATGCATGAAATTTTCAATTTACCTCACTTTTAATTTTTTTCACTCATCTTTAGGATATAATTATAAATAAAGTTCATCGCATACCTTGAGAACATGTCACTTACCATAGGCTTGTAAGACATCTCACATTACCACCTCATAATGTCATAAATCACATATAATCATAAGGATTTTGTTGTTAGATTCAAAAGACTATAAAGATTAGGGAAGTTACATAAATGATGTAAAAAAGTATCTTAAAATAGAGGTTTGACTCTAAAGTGTATTTAATAATATTAAAAGATAAGTTCAATAAAAAAACCCCTTTAAAAATGTCATCTCACTCTTCCCCCTTAAATTCACAAAGTGGGCTAATGAAAAAAGTACTCAAAATCAATGAATCATCCTCAAATTCTAATTATTGTATATATTTTTTTCCTTTTTTTAGAAATTTACTCTTAATAAAAATCTCACACCTATCACCTAACCATATATGATCAAAATATCATCAGTCTAAGAATGGTGATTTATTATTCTCCCAAGACATAACCCAATTTTTTTAAGAGGATAAAAATGATAATTATAATGAAAAATATCATGGTATCTCTCTAAATTATAAGGAAACCCCTAGCATGGTCTTCTTAATAATGTATATCTCTATCCGCCATGAAAATTCTATCCCCTACACTTTTTCTTTTAAATATCATACAGTATATTTCGAGGAATATGGGAATAGATAACATAGGATTATAACTTGGATCATTTTTTTAATAAGGTTATTCATGGATTTTAGGAGCTTAAAAGTATCTATGAAAGTAGATCCAAGGATAAAGGCTTAAAAAAGATAACTCAATCATATTATAAGTGATTATGTTAAGTTATAACTTTCAAAAGATTCTAAGTAAGTTATATATGAGAAAATTTTGAAGTATCTCAAGAAATATATGAAAGAAATAGTTTGAAATATTAGGACCATATTATGTATTGAGAATGAGAATAAATATTTTGAAAAACTACTCATGGAAATTCATGTGAATAATAAAATAAATTTATGAAAATATCGTAAATTCAAAGTATGCCAAATTTCAGAAAAATTTCATTTAAAAAAAACATCACGCTCTCCTAAATCATTATTTTATAAATGTAAAACAACAATATTATCTCTAACAATTCTTTTCCCCATTTTACTTATTCAAATTTATTTAAAAATAAATTTAAAATCATGGTATAGAAAGTATCCTAGGAAGTTTATGTCTCTGAGGTTATTTGATTAAAGAAAGAATCAAGGTGGGTCATGAAATTGGCAGTTCAAACTCTAAAATAAATAAATTTTTATAGTAAAATAGAAAAATTTAAAATTAAATTTGTACTCCCCTTTTGAATGATTCTTTAAAGTTAGCAACAAAAGGTCTACATACACCTAATCCATGATGTGAATAGGTTTCATGATGTTTTTTTCCTTTAATTCACAATGTGAATAGGTTTCGTGATGTTTATTGGTCTTCTAGATTCATCTCAAATTTCTTTCCATTGACTTGATAATCTTAAAAAATAAAAATAAAAAGGTGAAAGAACAATCCATAATCAATGAAATTTGATATATTTTAGGGTGAGTGCATATGCACCTCTAAAAACCGAAAATAATTAAATAAAAACGCTAAAAACTCAGGTTTCCTCCTATAAGAAATTATGTTTAAAACCATTATCTTTACCTTATCTATTTTAGATTCATCTCAGGTGATGGTTGATTGAAATTTTTTTACCAAGTCAGGGTCTATAAATGGTCTTATTTGTGACTTATCCATGTAGGTCTATCCTTATCCTCCCACTCTAAATAGCCTAAATCTACCTAATGGTTTCACTTACTTTATTTCCATTGGTCCAATCCACTATTTCTTCATTAATCATTAAAAAAATGGATGGTCACATACCATCCATACTTGTTGGAATTTTTCCAACTAGGTGGAGTCAATCCGTTTTATAGTGTTATGGTCTTCGTCCTCACCTTCTCTTTCTTCTTATCAGATCTTTTATTTTGATTATCCTCTTATAAAATAGCAATTACCCCATGCACTTCTTCAATTTTATAAATATATTCAAATTTGGTTATTTTTTCTTCCCTTAAATACTCATCCTCTATCATATCATAATTTTTCATTTCCCAAGGGAATTGAAATTGACTTCCTCACTTCCAACTCTTTTACATAGTTCTCTACTTTTTATGTCAATCAGTGCATGCTCGTTGGCTTAAAATGTTCTTCTTGGAATCAGTGGTGTTCATTCCTCTTCCATATACAACACTAATAATTCAAATGGGAAGTATAATTTTCCAACTTTAATAAATATTTCTTCAATGACCGCTTGGGGGTACTTCAATATTGAATTAGGTAATTGAAGTACAACTCATGTGGTCTTGAGGCCCCCTAATCCCAAACTTTTGAAAGTGGTGTAATACATCTTGTTAGAACTTGAACCTATGTCATATAAATCTTTTCCAAATTTTTTTGATCCAATAAATATAGTTATAAAAAAAATACCCGGTATTTTTTATTCTTAGGTGGGTCCTTTGATAACATCACTAAACACTCTCGTGTTAGTGGAACGGTGTGAATTTCCTTCATTTTCTTCTTATGGATCACTATCTATTTCGTTAATTTTTCATAGTTTGACATGTTTATGAATGCATCATCATAAGGGACATTCATATGAAATTTCTTATAAAGTGTTCCAAAAAATTACCAGTTTTTCATCAATATTCACTTATTCTAGTCACTCAAGAAAAGGTTTCCTCGGCTTGTATTATAGGGGTTCTCTTTTACAAAATTTTCAGCTACTTTTTCCTCACTCTTTTTTGTCTATTATTGTTTTTTCTATTTTTATTTTCTTAGTTCAGGATAATACTAAGTGACTTTTACACTCCTCTAATAATTTACTTTCAAATATTCACCTGGTTTCACTATAGGAAATCCATGCAATTATCCTCATAGACTCTCTCTAAGTAATTTAGTGATTTTTCATACTTATTGCTCTAGATTTCAAAATGTAGCCTTTTGGATCATTAATTCTTCATTAATCTCATTTACTACCACCCCAATCAGGGTCACGAATGTGGTTAGTGTCCCTTCTAATGTATAGACTCATCTCATTAGTGTGGGAATTTGTAGGTATTATTTCTAGTTTTTATATGGCCTTTTGTTGATATCCTTTCACTTGCGGTTGTTGTTGCTGCCAACCCTGAAATTGAATAACATGATTGAAATTACGATAATTTACTTCTTCTATACACATACCTAGGGGTTGTTGTTGTAGGCTCATCATGTTTATCTTCTTGGTCAATGATTTTATTTGTTCCACCATCCAGTTATTGTTATTGATCATGTTGAATCTACTTATCTATGTTCATTTATATTTCTATTAGAAGATGATGCTTTCAATTTCATTCAATAGGTTATATCTCTCCTCTAATGACATCTTCATTAGTGACCCACCAGCTACAGGATCTAGAATCAACCTATTTCCCTAAGACAAACCCTTATAAAAAAAATTATTAGTTACCATATCTCTAAACCATGATGAGGTCATTTTCGAGACATATCTTTATAATGTTCTTAAGAAAAATAGAGTGAATTATCCTCAAATTGAACAAAGTTATGAATATTTACCTCTATGTACATTTACTTAAAAGGTGGGAAGAAGTGAGTAAGAAATTTTCTTAACAACTCATCCTATGTAGTTATGTAATGATCATGAAAAATCAGAATCCACTCACTATCTTAATCCAGTACTAAAAATAGGAATAGCCAAAGCCTTACCACATCACTTGATACATTCTAAAATTGGAAGGTGTTGTAGATCTCAATAAATCTTCCTAGATTCATGTTCAGATATCTATGATGTAGATTGATTAATTGAATGTTTTTTGAGATAATCTATATGATGAAAATTTTAATCTCAAAATGATTTACTGCTATGGGGGACACCAAGATGCTTAGTTTCAACCTTGTGTTTGATGGAAACCTTTAATCTACGAGTGTACACAGCCCTAGATATCTTGGATCAACTCCACTAGAAACTTGATTGATCTATATCCTCGTTATAGTAATAGTTATTTTGGTCATTAGTCTTGGTTCTGAATTGGTATTGAACTCATCGATGTCTCTTCCTTTTTCCAGACTGTTATAGTTGTGCATTAATGATTTTAATCTTAAAATTGAAGCACAAAACACACAACATAAAACAAAGAAGATAAAATAAAAAAATTAAAAATTAAAAACCTTAAAAGTAATTTGTAACCATTTTTTACATTGATGCCGATTTTGAAAGGCCCATGGGCCATATTTATTTTCCTATAGGGATAATCAAAATAAAAATTTATAAAAAGATGAAAACTATGCTACAAATTAATTAAAATATATATTGTGTAAATATCAAGGTCAAACCCATGAGATAGCACAATTAGTAATTTAGGTTTTATAAAAAATTGATCTATTTAATTTAATTAAATTGGGAAGAAAGAAGGTTTGTTGTCTTGAAAGTGATAGAGAGAAAGAAAAACATATTTGGGTTGGTTTGAGATCAGGTTCTGAATGTATCAGGGGGTTTTTTATTTTTATTTTTTAGATGAAATTTGATTTAGAAATTAAATAATTATTCAATATTGGTATCATATTTGGGGTGAGGTAGATTTATTGGTCATGAAATCCCCTCCTCAACATGGAAACTCCCATTTTCCCATGGTCAGGTAATTTAGGGACTCATTAAATCAAGTCTATCTCAATTCCAATTTTAAAACTAACTAGCCTAAATTATAAAATGTCCTTACCTCAATTAGTTTAATTATTTTCTCAACTGAAAAATTATTTTAGATTCAAAAACCAATGGTCGTGATAAAAGGAAAAAAAGATATTGTAAGTTTATTCAAAATTTTATCCACCCTAATACATAAACCAAAATAAATTAATAAAATATAAAAGCAACTTACCCCTTAGACCACATTACCCAAGAATAAATAGAGATTTAACCACTCAAACTAGTGATGAGGAAGTAAAGATAAAGGATAAAATATAAACAAATAATGAATAAATATGATACAAAGTGTGGTGGAGGTCCCTGTATAGCATAGCTTCTTTCCCCGAGATTTGGTCTCCAGAATCCCATCCTTTGTAGCAATAGAAAATCTCTCTATTTATATAATTCCTTGAGGATCATGTTTCATTTAGGTCACTATTAATTTCTTCCATTATGATTCATGGTTCCACCCTATAATTAAATGGCTTCCTCAGTCATTATTTTGGGTGTTCAATCAAAAATCTCATCAAACATTCATATTTGGGAAAAAATTTCAACTTTCATGGAATGTAATGTTTTAATGATATGAAAGTATCAGCCCTTAATTTTTTTTTTGTTATTTTATTCACTTCACACTCTAAATTTGGTTCCCACCTTGTAATTATTTCAAGATGTAAATTGAAATTTATGAACTCTAGAAGCTCCATTTCACCTCAGTTATTCAATTTCAAACCCTAAAGGTGTCCCATTATAATCCAACATTTTGGGAAGTCATATTTAAGTGGAAATTATGATTTTTTTCTCTTTGTTTTTTTACATAAATTAAATTATATTTACCAATATTATAAAATATTATATAAATAGAAAAGATTTAATAATTTATATATAAAAATTGAGGCATTTATGTATGAAAAATATATTCATGAAATGGATGTATCATAGGGGTACTATGAAAGATGCATAAATATTTAATTAATTCATAAATTAAATAAGGAGGATGTGAAAAGGTTCGTGAACATTTTTTAAAGCTACATAAAGGTCTCAGTGATCTATGTAAAGGTCAGTAAATGCATTAGAAGGGTTCTATAAGGGTATAAGTTGAGTTTCCTATGTTGTTTAAAGGTGATAGTCATGTCATACTTGTTGTATAAAGGTCATAGAATATGTGTGTAATGGTATCACTTAGTTTTTTGAGAATATATAAAAGAAACTATGATTTAAAAGGAATATTTTGAAAGGTATAACATCAAGTCAAGGATTTAATGTTTTATTTTAGTATGAATGTGATCAATAGGGGCTTCCATATGTATTGTGTTTAATGAAATAGTAGCTAAAGAAACATGTAAACTAAAAAATAATTGTTTTAGATCTCAAGGATATTCTAAGATCTAATAATGAGCAAAACCTTTTAAAATTCGAAAAAGGGTGTTAGAGAGGTTTAAAATGCATAAAATAATAAGGTAACTATTCATCTATAAAATAATGAAGAGACCAAAGAGGATCAGGGGTGGGAGGACTGTAGAAGAACCTATTATTGTTGTTTTATTTTTTTTCTATTTATTTTTGTTTTCTTAAGCTTATTAGTGACTTATTCTTCTTAATTAATCTCTAATACCCTTTGAATGGAGGGGTAACCTAATTATTGACTAGAAAAACTAAGGTCTACCTTCAGTAATTCATGATTCTTCACACCTTAATGAATAAATTTATCAGTTTTTTTAGTTGGTTTTAATACTCAATAATAGTTTTTATTAGAAGATTTAATTGTGTTTGGTTATGATTATTTTTATTATGTATTGATTTGTTCAATGATCCATAATATCCCCTACTTAGTTCTAGTCTATATATGATGGAATGGTTTAAGGCCATGCGATGAAGTGCATTGATATTTTCAACACTTTTGGAAGTGGAAGTGGACACTCATGATTGACTAGAAGAAACAAGACCCAATTAGTAATTACCTAAGTTAATTGGGATTGATTCATTATAAAAAATACACACATATGAAGGAGGTTGGAACAATCTATGAATTTAGTTAGGGATATTCTCAATAAAACCATTCAACCAATGGTAATAGGGGAAACGATTGTGAATTATCTATCTTATCAGTTAATAAAAAGAAGAGTTGGGTAAATTAGAGACTAGAATAACATTGAAACTAGGAAATCAATCTTGAACTTATCACCCTTCTCATATCACTATTTTAAATCTATTTATTTGTTGATTTATTTTGTTTTTATAATCAAAATTTTTTCAAAACACCCCCATTTTTTCCAAAATAAAAGTTATAATTGATTTTATTCACTCATATCTGGTGATAATCCTAGGGTCACCTTTAGAACGACACTAAACCTAGGAGGAATTATTTATTTTTCTACATCCCAAGATAAATCATGTTTTAGTCATCCACTAGACTAACTATATATAAAATATAACCAAAGTAGTAAAAATATATAATGGGCTCAAATGTTATCACTAAGCCTCACCCCATCATAATCTCTTGACTCCTTCTGATCTATACCTCTCAATAATGAAAGTTTAGCCATTTTATCCACCTAAACCTACAAACATGATTTTTTCTTGGGTAACCCAAGTGACATTACCTCTTCATTAGGGTGTGAGTAAAAATCAATAGGGAACAACTAATGGTGTCCCTAATATAACTAGTATTATAGTGTATGTACATGTTATATACCCAACTGAATAAATAAATAATTGTGGAATTGTGGTAAAATAAACCATCATAAATCCTTAGGTTCTAACAAGAAACATAGTCTTGACTATACCTTATTTAGTCACATCATATGTCTCTAAGAATAATACTTTCATATTAAACATAGGGGCATACACGCTCCGTTTTAGGAGACAAGTAACCTCATTTGGAACCTGAGGGAAGACTCTACCTTGAAAAGAAAAAATATCATCTAGAAAATCTAGGTTGTACAAAAACCTTGATGGGATACCAAGAATCATCATCTAGAAACCCAATGGAACGCTTTCACCCTACCATGAAATAAGTAACATAATCTAGAAACTATGGGGTGTTCCCACACCCTTCCATGAAATAAGTAAGATCATATAGAAACTCAAAGGAATTCTTGTACCCTACCAAGAAACATCGTCCACAATACACATTGGGGGAATCTTCTCTCCCTAGAATTGTCACACAGCACATTCATAATGGGCATCACAACCCATCCATGAGCTCACCAGAATGTCACCAGAGCGTTATCCACTCAAACTAGACCCACATCTTAGGGAACACCTCTGAGTCCTCCAAACCTCTCACCCTAACCCTCAAGACCATTCCAAGTCAAAAATACCTACCTATATACACCACCCACTACTACAAAATAAGTCTATAGCCACGTTTTGGTACCGTGGCTATATGCCCAAAAACTGTGGCTATAGGTTATATCCACGGTTTCATAAGTCGTGGCTGGTATTGGTATGGATATAGGGAAAAACCTATAGCCACGGTTTGAAACCCTGGATATAGCCCTATATCCACGGTTAGAACCGTGGAAACACCCTATAGCCACGGTTTTCAAACCATGGCAGAATCCTAAGTCAGGCAATCTATATAGCCACGGTTGTAAACCATGGCTATAGGCCTTTTTCCATGGTTTTAAACCGTGGCTATAGGGATATAGCCACGGTTTAAAACCATGGCTATATGTCCCCCCATTCCATAAAAAAACAGCCCCCTTCCCCTGCCCACCCCCTACCCACTGCACATAGCCACTGCACCCCTCACCCTTTCCCCAGCAAACCACCCATGCCACCTCACCCTGTCCCCTGCACACCCCCCTTCCCCCTTCCCCTTCCCCCCCTGCACTTCCCCCCCCAGCCCACTGCACTTCCCCCCTAGCCCACTGCACTTCCCCCTTTCCCCCCCTGCACATACCCATTGCACCCCCCACCCAACTACACACCACCCCCCCCCCCCCTCAGCACACCCAATGCACCCCCCCCCCCCCCTACACACACCCTGCCCCCCCCCCCAGCCCACTGCACACACCCTACCCCCCCCCCCCAGCCCACTGTACTTCCCCCATGCCCCCCTGCACATACCCACTGCACCCCCCAACCCACTACACCCCCCCCCCCTCAGCACACCCCCCTACACCCTACCCCTACCCCTTGCAAAATAACCCAGCACACCCCCTTTCCCCTTGCCTCCCTCCCCCTGCCCCAAGAATGAAACATGAATCCATTACTATTATAGATTCTATAATTCCTTTCTATTATTACCACAATATCATCATTTAGTCACTCCCATTGGACTAATAATTTATGGTGGTCATGTCAACACAAAATAGGTACAAACACACATTGTTAATCATAATATCAATAATCATTGCATCAGTACATGCATAAACAATAGAAATAACACATCCATGAAGCATACCCCACCCCCCATCTGAATTGGAATCATATATTGAGAAGAACACAAAACTCATTAAGGAGAAGTGGATGCTAATGAAATTATTTGAAAATATGATCGAAGGAAAGGAGTATATCAAGTGGGAAGCGACTTAAATTAATAAAATCAAAAAAAATCAAATTGAATGTGGTTGATGAGGATAAGATGGTGAGTAACCTTGAAGAGAAACTTTCTTTGAGAGAATAAGTACTAAGAAAGGCACAATCAAAGTATCTTGAAGTTTAGAATGATATGAAGAAGATAAGAGAACCAAGGCAGTTGAGGTTTTTGGTGAAAAGAAGGGTCCAAAAAGGCAGGTTAATTCATCTCCTTATAAATCTCAAAATAAACGTTTTTCCTCTAATAATGCAGGTACTAAAACCAAATCTGGACCAGTTTGGACCAAAAAGACTAATGGGAAATCCTTTATGCATCAAAAGAACAGAACGATATCTCAAGAAGATTATTTCTGTATAAGTGAAGACATACATGGTTTGTGGCATGACACACTACTGGGAATCCATGTTTTCCCAATGGTTTAAAACTGTTGGGAAAGGCCCTCAAAGCGTTGGGAAAACTTATCCCAATGGTTTTAGAAACTGTAGGGATGTGAGGCGTTGGGAAATCCTTATACCAACAATTCACCCTGAACCGTTGGGAAAGGCTGTTTAGATTTCTTTTATACCAACGGTTCAGCTGAACCGTTGGAAAAATCAGCGCACAGGGGTATGCCAATGGTTTTAAAACCGTTGGCATAAACATATAGGGGATATACCCCAACGTTTCTGAACTGTTGTAAAATGCAGCAGAAGGGTATAACCCAACGGTTTTGAATCGTTGGGAAATGCAGCAGCATGGGGTATAACCCAACGGTTTTGAACCATTGGAAAAAGTAGCAGCACACAGGTATAACCCAACGGTTTTGAAACAGTTGGGAAATGCAGCAGCAGGGGGTATAACCCAACGGTTTTGAACCATTGGGAAATGCAGTAGAAGCACATAGGTATAACCCAACGGTTTTGAAACCATTGGGTTAGACCCCCATTAAATTAAAATGAAACAGCCAGCAATCAACTGCAGGCAGCCTACAATCAACTACAGGCAGCCTGCAATCAACTGTAGGCTGCAATGAAAACTCTGTAAAAAACGTGCCATCTTAGAAAAATACACTACAATCACAAAAAAAACACTCATTCTATGTGTTTAGGAACACTTCAATCTGCAAACACAAAAAACACACCACTACACACATAGAAAACTCACAAAAACTCACTTCAATCAATTGCAATCACCTACAATCACCCAAAAAAACACACAAGAAACACATAGAAATAATCATCTCATTTTTGAAGGCTTACTCACATCCCTTCCCCTTGTATGGTTCACATATTGATGTGGTAGAGAGACCAAGAACCAACAAAATTTTGTCTTGTTGATCAAATAGGTAGGGGATATTGGAAATTCAAGTTTATAACTCATATATGAAGAATCCCATGCCTCAATCCTGATCTATCGGATAACAATTATTGGTTTTGATTACTCCAGGATAAATTTGATATTTTTTGATGAATTTAATCATTCAATATACTAACCTAGAAGTATATTTACACTATGACCATTATAACCCTTTTGTTCCTAAAGTATAATGATGGGGGAATCATATACTATGGGGAAATGACTTCTATAATGTCAAGAGATTTAGTTATATTGTAGAATTTATCAAGGTATTGGTTTGTGTTTAAGAGAGGGATATTGGTCACACTTCTGTGATACATAGATTCTATGGGGATAGATATTTACTTGATTCATGAGAGATATCACATGCCTAATTTTCAAGTGGATCTGGTATGATGACATCCAACATGGTGTTTGTCGGTGGTTATGAATCATTTACATCATCTTTTGGGCTCACTTTGGAAATTTTCTATCATATTCTAATAGGATAATATTATAAGGTAATATTTTATCCCCAATTTGTACTGAAAACATTTAGATAATCCTCCATGACAATCCAGTAGATTACTACATGAATTTTAGTATATTCCTTCCATAGATGATTTTTGTATCCATTGAAATTTGAATGATGATCCATAGGGAGAATCATAAAAATTAACCATTTATCACATGGGATCATGGTCCTCATGGTGGTAAAGGACCCTTACTTGAGTGATAATGAAGTTATCATATTATAACATGATATCTAACCCTACCATGATTGATAAGGTAGTGGTCAATATAATGGCCTCACCTTGAGTGATAAGGTTCTAGATGAACCCAACCATGATTGATAATGGAGTGTTTGGAATGTGATATTATACCTACCATGGTTAATATGGTATTATTTCAGAAAATGTATTTACATTGATCATAATGTATTAACATGGATGTTTGTTGAGTGAGAAGGTTGGTATGTGATATATAGTTGTATGAGACACTACCTTTAGTAGTATGGAAGATGTTGGGAGTTGAGTGATGAGCTATATTGAGTGAGAAGTATTAGTCTAGGGCTTTGATAAGGGTAAAACTAGTGGATACTTATAAATACGTTGGGCTAGAAAAGACATGTGTGAAGATAATTTATTATTCTGAAAGTGGTAAATTACTACTTGTGTAGAGGTAATAAAGAGGTACATGAGGGAAAATATTGATCCTTGCCATTTTTTACTTAACATTAATGAGACATATGGAACTTTTTTAAGGACAGGAATTGATTAGTTGAATGAATGTATATATATGATTTTGTATTAAAAATGGTGTGAAAATTATTAAGGCATCTTCCATACATATCTTGACTTTCCTTTCATGTTTAAAATTAATCCAATGGTGTTCATGGATCTCATGAATGAGATCTTACATACATATCTCAACTCATTCATTGTGGTTCTTATTGATGATATCCTTATATACTCACTGACCATTGATATACACATTAGACACCTATAGATTTTTTTGTACACTTTGACCACATTATATGTTTTATATGATCTCAAAGTGTCACGTATGCTTCCATAAAGTATGTTTTCTTAGGAATGTAATCTATAATGTGGGAATTTATGTGGACCCAAAGAATGTATAGGTTTTGGTGTCATGAGAAGGCATACGAAACATTTTTGAGATTGTAGGTTTCCTTTGTTTATTTGGGTTTTACATGTGGTTCATTTAAATCTTTTCCCCTTTATAAGTGCCTAGGAATAGAATTACAAAGAATGTAGTTATGTTTGAGTGGTCAGAAAAGTTTAACGAGGCCATCCTAAAAAGTCAATTAATTGTGATCCTACTGAATTACTATAAATTATGATTCAGAAATAAGGTCTCAAAATTGATCCCCGAGCATGAATTGGACTTGTGGACATTTCTTGCATTAGACACAGAGTTGTAGTATCTACGTGGAAGGTTCTATATTGTCCTCATCATATCACATATGAGAATATTTCAACATTGGAATGATATTAAATCAAAAATCATAGTCAATGTAATATTTTCAAATATTGATAACATTTACCATTAAATACAAGTACAAGGGTCTGATGTTTCTCAACATAATTATGTATTAATCTTGATCTATAATGGATATAACATTATTAAATTCCATAGTAATTGTACCTGGGAAAGATTGGTTTTGGGAACTAAAAGATTAATACAAGGGGGTGGGTTACACGCCATGTAGTGGTGACTCGGGGTGTGCTAGTGGCAGATGACCGTGAAGGGTATAAAGCTATATCTAGTGCGAGGTACATGGATAGGAATTGTGCACAGGTAGACCTTGTGTGGGGGGGATATATGGATAGGTACATGCATGGGAACCATATGTGGGGTAAAGATTGTGTATAGGGTGATACATTCCACGTAGTAGGGAATATTTCATGCTAAGTGGGGCCTTGTATGTGAATGTACCCAGGTGGGGGTAAAAATCATATACCGGAACACATGATGTGTACTTTGGAAAAGTACACACTGAGCAGTCTATGTCACATGGAATGAGGGGAAATTTTGGGTTACATATCATGTACCTAAAGTAAAGTTTGGGTACTTTTTTCTCCTTGTTGTGTTTACCCTATTTTAACCCTGGAGTCAAAATTCGACATATGAGTATTCAATTTTGATTAGTTTTTCATATAAATTTCCATGGTGGAATACTTTCTGTGTTTGAATGTGGTCTTTAAGGTGTTTTGGAATAAAATAATTCTTTATCAGGATTTCTTCAAGGATTGGATTCAGAATCCTCCAGCAGGTTGGGTTGTGAGATGAGAATCATGTGTGAGGGTTATGAGATCATTAGTAGGAATGGATTGTGAAATCTAAGCTAGTTTTGTTCAATGTTCTTTCATATAGATACTAAAAATTATAATCAAGTAGTATATATGAAGAGATATTGTTTTATCTTGACATGTTGGTACCTATTTCTCAAGGTTAGAATAGTTGAGGATTACCGCCTTTTTTTAGGATTGGAACTATTGGAACCATTGGGATGGGATAAAGTTGTGGGATAGAATTTATGGTCAGATTTCCTTAAGATATTTATATGCGTCAAAGGGACTCTTAATGTATTGGTGCTTCCATCAACATGGGTGTTCTTTCACCCCCATATCCTATCTTTTCTCACCCCCAGCACATCCCCCCCCCCTCTCCCCCACCTACACAGCCACCTCCAACCCCCTGTCCAGCCCGCCTCCTCCTCACCTCACCCCTGCCCATCCCCCCCCCCCCCCTCCAGCACATCCCCCCCTCCTCCCCACCTCAATTTTGACCTCTTCAATATCAATCAAAATGATTCTATACAGCTAAATTACAACAAAACTACAACCTAAAATGATATATTTCTTGTGTTCATAAGGGGATCATAATAGATAGTACATTGCAGCAAAATGGAACCAAAAAATAGAAAATAAATGAAGGCATACATACTGATTTAAAGTGAATGAACAAAAATTATTTGAATCAAAGATAAGATGACCAGTTGGAAAGTAGAGTTAGAACCCACGAGAGCAGCAGGGAGCTGGGAGCAGCGATCAGCGAGCGGCGAGGGGAGGTTTGGATGGGATCGGCGGCGAGGGGTGGTCGGTATGGGAGCGGCGGCAAGGACGGGAGGAGTATGGGATTGGCACCGAGGGTTTGGAGAAGTGCGGCTTATGGATAGGAGAAGTATCCCGACAGGACTGCGAACCACCATAGGGTGTCGTCTTGGAGTAGGGCCAAATCATGGCGTGACTGCGGCGTGACCGCGGCGTGACCGCAGCGTGTTGGCCCGGTCTAGTGACATCCGCGGGGCAGTATCTTCAGGTTTCCATGGTAGATTCCTGCACCAGAAATCCATGAAAAATGCACAGCCCTTTTTTGCTTGATAAAGAAATGCAGTTCACTACAAGAAATATTATGGGCATAAACAAACTAGTAATCTACTCTGAGTGGGAAACATAGGCTTTTAAACTACCTTAATTTTCATGTGCATTAAAAAAAGGGTGTTTTGCATTTATAAATGGGTGCTTCCAAATTATAAAACTTGAACCATTTAAAAAAATTCCAGTCAATTCAAACATGTATTTCAACTTAAAGCTACTAAAATTTAGATATCTATGATTATTAATACCTTGAGACCAAAAAAATCAACAAACCTACCTATTTGGTATTTCACCAGGAAGTTCCATGAAATGAGCAGCTCGGTTTAAATTACCAGAAAAAAGAGTCTGCAAATCAACCAGCAATCAATAAGCATTAATATTTCGCATGGAATGGCCAAATATGATGTTTTTGGATAGAAGTTCTGGCTGGATTTCCTTGAGATATTTATATTCGTCAAATGGACTCTTGATGTATTGGTGTTTCCATCAACATGGATGTTCTTTCACCCCCATATATTATCTTTCTCACCCCCAGCACATCCCCCCCTCTCTCGCACCTACACAGTCACCTCCAACCCCCTGTCCAGCCCCCCTCCTCCTCACCTCACCCATGCCCATCCCCCCCCCCTCCAGCACACCCCCCCCCCCTCCCCACCTCATTTTGACCTCTTCAATATCAATCAAAATGATTCTATACAGGTATATTACAAAAAAAACTGCAACCTAAAATGATATATTGCTTTTGTTCATAAGGGGATCATAATAGATTGTACATTACAGTGAAATGGAACCAAAAATCGAAAATAAATGAAGGCATACATACTGATATAAGTGAATGAACAAAAATTACTTGAATCAAAGATAAGATGACCGGTTGGAAAGTAGAGTTAGAACCCTCGAGATCAGGGGGAGCTGGGAGCAGTGATCGGTGAGCGGCGAGGGGTGGTTGGGATGGGAGCGGCGGCGAGGGGTGGTCGGTATGGGAGCGGTGGTAAGGACGGGAGGAGTATGGGATTGGAACCGAGGGTTTGGAGAAGTGCGGCTTAGGGATAGGAAAATTATCCCGACAAGACTGTGAACCACCACAGGGTGTCGTCCTGGAGCAGGGACAAATCACGGTGTGACCGCGGCGTGACCGTGGCGTGACCGCGGCGTGACCGCGGCGTGACTGCGGCGTGACCGCGGCGTGACCGCGGCGTGACCGCGGCGTGACCGCGGCGTGACTGCGGTGTGATTGCGGTTTGACCGCGATGTGACCGCAGCGTGACCGCGGTGTGTTGTCCCAGTCCAGCGACATCCGCGGGGCAGCATCTTGAGGTTCCCATGGTAGATGCCTGCACTAGAAATCCATGCAAAATGCACAGACCTTCTTTTCTTGATAAAGAAATGTAGTTCACTAACAAGAAATATTATGGGCATAAAAAAACTAGTAATCTAATCTGAGTGGGAAACCTCGGCTTTTAAACTACCTTAATTTTCATGTGCATTCAAAAAAAGGGTGTTTCGCATTTATAAATGTGTGTTTCCAATTTATAAAACTTGAACCATTTAAAAAAATTCCAGTCAATTCAAACATTTATTTCAACTTAAACCTTCCAAAATTTAAATATCTATGATTATTAATACCTTGAGACCAAAAACAAATCAACAAACCTACCTGTTTGGTATTTCACTAGGAAGTTCCATGAAATGAATAGCTCAGTTTAAATAACCAGAAAAAAGAGTCTACAAATCAACCAGCAATCAATTAGCATTAATATTTCAGATGGAATGGACAAATATTAGCAATAAAGGTTTGGAAGTGCAACATGTTCTGCTTCCATTCTCATAACACATTAGATTTTCATGGAAAGGTTGCATTGCATAAATAACAGTGGAAGCATAACATGATAATTTCATTTAATATCTTAAGAGTGATGTATAGTATGGTATTACAGAAATGTTTCGTATTTTCTAAAACAAGAGTAACAAATTCCGGGTCCCACATGGAGAGGCTACTTAGAAGAGAACTTACTTCCAGAGATCCAATCCCAGTGAAAGAATATAGTCATGTAGGAGTAACACCCATCATATAATATCTAGTCCCATCAGTGAAAACAGCTGTTTCCATCTATAAAATGACACAGAATTAAAAATAGAAGCACAAAGAATACTTAAAATTGTAAACGTGGTATGGATTTTCCAGCAACATCCAAACCTATCTAGAGATCCACATCCTACGCATCAAGCTCCCTTGCACTGAGGGCATGCGTGGTCTGAAAAACTGGGGGCTAGGAAAGTAGGAAGCTGAGTGGGGATGGGAATCTACTAGAAACACCTTTCCAAAAGCCAATGATGGAAGCCCTTTTTCATCCCTTTCTAGAAGCAGTTTTTCCATGGAAAGGTGATTCCTTCAAACCAAGAATATATCACAGGAAACCCCTAGAATCATCTCTTCCTGAAAGGGATTATCCAGTGTACCAAACATCCCCTCTTAGATCCCCACAACTTACGTTGAAAATTTTAATGGGTTATCCCTCTACCATTCACAGGTTTATATCTCGCCTATACAAACCACTTTTGACAAAACTCTCTTCCATAATGCTTTTGATATGAAGGAAAACTGTAAACCCAAATTACAAGGGTTAAGGAAGATGTACCTGTAGACCCATAAAATCCTCTAGAAGTTATTACAATTCAAAGAGAAACTTCATTTACTTCTCCTTCTTATCCTTCTCATCCATGACCATATCATATAGTTGTCAATTGTTGGTGCTGAGAATTGTCTCTTTTGTAGAAGCTGTGTTCGACATATATACCCAAGGAAAATATTTTATCAAAATATTTTTTAAACTGCAATGACCAGAAAATGGAAAAAATAATAATTTAAAAAAACATGCCTTTAGTGATCAGTTGCATATTCCAAGAAACAGAGTTCACCACAAGACCTTTCAATTTGGTTAGAATGCGAGGTTTGCTCCATTTTTCATGCATATAGTATGTATCAACACCCCCATCACCATGTATGGTTGCAATAAAATGGATCCCACCAGGATCAACAAAAAATATATGTATTGATTGCTCTCCAGCTCACCCAACACAGAGATCAATATCTGTGTTTGAATTTTACATGGAATAAAAACATCACTTCATCACGTAAGATGTAAATAGGTAAGTTCAGGAAAGGTTCACCATCCAAACTTCACTTGTAGGCTACTTTGAACGCATAATGTCAGCACTCAATGCATGAGATCATAAATTTAGTGATGATAAAGTCAGCCTCTCATGTGAAACTTAATTAATAAATATTTACATCCAACAAATTTTTGCCCAGCCTTGCTGATTAGAGGCAGAGGTTGACAAAAATTAAACCAATACTTAATCTTATCATGCATCCCGAAAGTACAACATACAATCAAACCAATATTTAATTTAATTTTTCATAAGAAAAACCAATCAAAGATGAGAAGATTACCAAAAGGGGTTGAATTTTTCCAATTTAGAAAGCCAATACCTATCATGTCTGGCAGTCACAGACTCCTCTATTTACACAAGTGCGTAATCACAGCTAAAGATAGATTCTAGCACTTAGACAGTATGCCAGGGTCATGAAGAGCGATAAGATTCTACCTGAAAATGGTGAGACCGCTGAGCAGAGGTCGTCAGGGAGGAGGGTGCCACTGTTGGAGAGTTCGCCGGGGAGGAGGGTGCCACTATGAGAGAGGGTTGTACGGCGAGATCGTCGAGGAGATCATCGGGAGGAGGATACTTCGTCGGGGAGGAGGGCTGCGCGGTGATATGGCTGTGAACCGGGGGAGGAGGAGGAGGGTTGCGGGGATGAGAAGACATCATCGGAGAGGAGGGTTGTGCGGTGATAGGGATGCGAATCGGGGGAGGAGAGGAGGGCTTCGGGGAGGAGGGTTGTGCAGTGTGTGAATCAGGGGAGGAGGAGGAGGGTTGCAGATTAGGAGAGGAGGAGGAGCCCGATAGAGATTGGGGAAAAAACAATGTTGCGGTGTATTGTTGATTTATCCATGGAGATTGAAATTTAACCATGGAAATATAAAACCTATATCCACAGACCTATAAAACCATGGCTATAGGTCTGTGGCTATAGCCCAAATTTGTAGTAGTGTACCCCTCTCTAGATTCAATATAGAATGAGGTTCCCACTAGGTTCCCCTAGGTCACACCATTGTCCGGACACCCTACTTGGCCTCCTCAATATCATTCTCGGTTCTAGAGACATATCTCAGCATTTGGAGTACATCATATCTCCCAACCTCACCCTAATCATGTCACGGTATCCTAGGAAATCCATGCTAGCATAACTCTTGGGAGATGACATAATTATCATCTCCCTTAACATGTCACTCTAAGTCTATTCTCACATACCCAACATTCTTGAAATTCCTTCAACTGGTATACCCACCCAGTTACTCACATTATCATGGGGGAGGAACACTCACCCCACACTATAATCACCTAGTTTGTAACAATAAGATATTTTGAGGCTCTCTTATATGTCATATCCCTATGAAAACCATTCTCAATCCATCACTCATCCCTACTCAAGGGATGAAATATGGATCATCTCATTACAATGAATTTCATTTATTTCATTTCATTTCATTTATACCCCTCTTGGTTCCATGTATCTCAAGGATCATTTTTATATTTAATCCCTTTTATATCAGTAATTGAGGCATTAAGCTAATGCTCAAGGGTCTATCATGGCCTTTAGAACTTCCATTCTACTCATAGGCCAATTACTTTAATGAAATAATTCATTTAATTAAAAAATTTGATTTCCCATATTATTGAGGCCACATAGCACTTCCATATAATAAAATGAATATACTATAGGTAAACACATGGGGACCACCTACCTCATACAAAGTCATTTCCTTTAATTATATCCCGGTCATAAATACATAAACTCATTTAAGCCTCATATCAACTACTAAGAACTTATCTCAATAATAACATTAAAATAATTTAATTATAAATTTTTTTAATTAATTTTAAATTTAATTCAAATAGTCATGAATGCCTAAAAACTCACTGAGAAATATTCACTCATTGAAACCTCAAGAAACTAGGTGTTGTCTACTCCCAACACACACCTGAACCTGAGACATGAAAAATACCCAATTAAATTACTCAATTAAATGGATAATTTAATCTAGTTTTGGAAAATACTTAAATAAATTCATCAGGTGGCATACCTCAACTGAAATGTTGCACAATGGAATGCTTATATCCTCCCATGACATCCTCTATACACATAAAGAAAAAGACTCATCATATCACAATGATTCCACCATCATCAGGGAGTATCATCCAAATCCAAAGTTAGAAAATTTGAAATTAGTAGACAAAGATAGAATCAATAATGAAAGTAATATAGTGGATTAAATCACCACAATCCATCGTGAAATTTTAACAAAACCCACTCCAAGCCTTTGTTAAATTAAAGAGAGGAAGGGGAGGGAGAGACCCTGGATTATTTGTGCATGAGGGGTGATAAGATAAGGGTGAGCATTTAAAAAATTTCAGGGGAAAATGGTCATTTACTATTTTAATGAAATTTAGGTAGTCTTATGGTTTTATAAATCTTGAGCCTTCCATGAGGATGGAACTGTCTCGAGCTATACCCCTTTGCACAGTTTCATCGCAAGGTTTACTAAACCATGATCCGACCATGTAGATCCCTCTGAAACTCGAATTTTTGTTTTTTCATTATTTTTTTCAACCATGCACAAATTTTTCTCCCACACACCAATAAAAACCAACCCATGTGGTTTACTCACATGGTTTTACTTAATCACTAAGTAATCATGCAATATGGTAAACTCACTTTCAAAAATACAAACATTAAATGGAATCTACTAATATTATCCTAAGAACTAAAGATACTTCATGGGTTTCAATCCCTATCCAAAATCATTTACTTAATATTTTCAAACTCCCTAAACTCTAATCTAAATCTCAATTCTCAAAATGACCCCTACTATGAGACCAAAAATTCCAAATCCCTATAAAAATTTCAACCCATAAAGGCATGGGGTTTTACAAACTCCCCACCATTGTACTTATCATCCCTGAAAATCATCAATGGTATTTCAACCATTAATCATGATATATCTCATTCATCGAATCATGATCAAATAATCATATTTTACCATTGAATATTTAATGAGTGAATAATATATAAATCAAAAAACATAGTGAGTATTCATCAAAAACTGTGATATTTACTCATCTTTTGCATTGAATCAATAGGATTGGTATTAAATGCACTCTTCTATCTCAAGACACTAAATAATTATCAAAAAAATAATCCCTAGGATTATAGTGCACCCAGCCATAATAATCTTCACATAAAGTTGGATTCCAATCCATGGTGATCCCCACTATTGGAATCTCATGTTGAAACTTATCTTTATTGTTCCATTGACACGCTTGATGTGGCTTCCACCTCACTACACCAAATCTCACCTAAAAACATTGGTCAATCCTCCTATGGACAATTTTTTGAAAAAACACACTATTATACTTGTCGATCCATTATCAAAACAGCTTATCCGGATGCCCTAACTCTTCATAGGTGTCTCAATATTGTTCAAACACCCACATTGAAGTTTAAACTTGAATCTTAGTGTAATTTTATTGTTATATTAGTAACCACCAACACAATTAATCGTTATCTCACCCTAATAATTGATGCACCTCCAATATGACTCTCCCTCAAATCACATAAAATCTACCCCAATCCAAATATTAATTCATAGACTCCATCCAATAATTCAACTGAATTATAATTTTTTTGTTCACAAAGGAACTCAATCACAATAGATCATTCCCACACACCAGTATCTGAGTGCCATATCAATTTTCCATCGATCAATATTACATCCACATCCCTTAAAATATAATGTTCATGCCCCTATGACTGATAAAATACTCCCCACCATAGGAGTACCCTCATCATCTCTCTAATGAATCAAAATGCCAATATTAATATATTAAACTATATCCATTACTGCATGTAACGACTAGAAATAGTTTTCCCACTCATACCTGATAGACAACATGAAATATTTATAACCAACCCATTTATATATCACCAGAATTTCATCGTCATAATCTATCAAAATTTTATTCACAATGAGATCTCCACCCTCCAAAAACTAATAGTGTTCTCCCACCATATAGATTTATTTTATACCAGCCCTTGAGTATAAATTCCATAGGTTTCATCACCACATGTGTGTCTCTCATCCTAATTCATTCTCATCTATCTTTCCAATCTTTGTCAAGGACAAAGTTTGAACCAGTCATACCAGGGTAATCTAATCTATTTCTGATTCCACCTCTCAATATATAGGGACACCACTAATTATTATTTAATCTATAGAAAACCATGTCCAAAATAATTTCATAGAATCCATTATTCCTTATCCCATACATGAATTCTCACTAAGAAGCATACAAAATGGCCATTATGTGTAAATAGTTCCTATCATCACAATATCATCCAAATCCAATGTATGTATACTTCCATACGACCCTATCACACCACCAAAATCATGTTTCCATGATTCATACTTCATCAATCCTAGGATCACATGGCCAAACAACTGACCATACTCTAATAACATGTCAATATCATCTAGCCAGAGGTATCCTTGATTCTCTATTAAAAAAACTGATGGAATATCACTCATTCTATATCCAAGCACATGATCACTCACCTCCTCAAGCATCATCTATAAAAAAATCATAAACCCACACTCTCACCAAACCACCGAAAGTGAATCCAGAATCAATAGGTTCAAGCATCCTATAGATCCTTCCTTAAAAACTAAACATCAATATCAAAATCACTTTAAGTGATTTACAACAAAGAGCCTAATGTATCTCCATACCTATACCACATATTTTATATCACCTCTCATACATAAATATTAAATACAAGGTCACTGGGCTCTACCACCAAACCTATAAATCACATATCACATAGGCAAAAAATCAAATGAAAATATATTTTCCCCATCTCAAACATCACATGGAATCTAACTTTCTAAAACAATCTCTCTAGGGTTTTCACGTACATATACATATAAAGCATCACTTTCAGAGTCATAATCCCACCCCAGGGAACAAATCATCACCGGGAATCTGCATAAGGTATAACCACCTTGAGGATCATGATTTCAGCTATTAGTATATAATGGAATCACCTTAAAATGGTTTGTGTCAAGTATATCATAATCATGTGATTTAGTTTAGTATAATTCCACCAAAATGATATATGGAAAAACACCATATAGGTGTTTGTCAAAACTTCAAATAACTGATCCAATTTTCATTACAAAACTAATATTAGGGTATCACATCCCAGTACCAACCCACTAGGGGTCATTAAAAATACCTTACACAGAGGGTTTGTAAAGTCATTATCAAGGAGATTCCCTCTAAAATATCTACATGAAATATTATTAGAGTAAAATATATCATGGTTTCAATAAGTATAATGTCGCCAATAGGTTATATAGAAAAATACCATATATGTTGTTGTCAGCATTTTAGACAACTGAACTTGCTATATTCAATGGTATTAATCACACACAAACACAAAAATTTCATGTGAATCATACATACCAAAAATGATGCATGTATATAGGATTCTTTGCAATGTTCTAAAATCCAAAACCATAAACAAAAATATCAAATTCACACATAATATTTGAAGAAACATCTCAGTGGTAATAGTTAAAACCAAGAACAATAATCCTATATCCCTAGTATCATGGAATTCCCAATGAAAAATATATTCCCAATACATTAGTCTGAGGTCCATCACAAGATCTAACATGTACCTATTCACTATCTACCATACCCAAAATAGTAATTTAAATAAAAATAAACCCTGATACCATTTTTTAACATCCCATACAACCCTATTTCACTCAAAAATGTTTTTGTTGAGGGTTTTAAGTGACCATAGGTGCTCCTCCCCATACACTAGTGGCTGCTGACTATCAATGAGGGTCTAATGGGTTACTGTGAGAAGACTATAACCTCATATAAGAGTGAAATAATTATGGAAATAACCAAAAAAAATACATAACCAAAATAAAAAGAGTTTTAATAAATAAATAAACATAAACATGATATAAAAATTTCCAATAACAAATCATACTATCATACATCATGACTGGTCACCCACTAATCTAAAAACATATACAATGTAATAAAATAAATAAAAATACATAAGTGTATCTATTGAAATCCCTAATTATCACACCATCTGAATCTCTAAACACTATCCAAGCAATCGCACTTGATTATGCAACATTGGGACTCTTCCCTACCTAAACTTATGAACATGAGATATGTATGGGTGCCCAAGTGTCCTAGATTCCTAAAAATGTTGTGAGTAAAACTCAACAGGGGACAACCAATGGAATCCCCGACATAACTAATACTATAAGGTATGAATATTTGATATATTTATCTAAATAAATTAATGAAAATGGAAGGGAAATAAAATAAACTATTTTTGATCATTGGGTTATAATGTGACATTCGGTATAGATTATACCTTCTTCAACTAGAGTCATGTGTCTCTAAGTATAATTCAATTATCTAGAATATTAGGGTATACATGCTCTCGACTAGGATACAAGTAACCTCGTTTGGAACTTGGGGGAAGAAGCTCCCAAACTTCAAAAATATATCATCCAAAAATTCAAGGGCATACGTACAACCTATTGGGAAACTAAGTATAATCATATGGAAACTCAGTGGTGTGCCCACACATATCTAGGAAACAAGTAACACCATCTAGAAACTTAAAGGTGTGACTTCACCCTATTAGGAAACCAATAACATCATATGGAAACCCAAGGGTGTGTCCATTCCCTACCAGGAATTATCAACCATAGTATAACTCAGGGGAGTCCTCTCTCCCCAGAACTATCACAAAACATATTCCCAATGGGTATCCAATCCCATCCATAATCTCACCAGATCATCACTATAGTGTTATCCACCAGGTACTTTCCTTGTATCTTATGGCATTTCTCAACATCCTATTATCCTCTCTTTTTCTCCCTTAAAACCATCTTATTATCACAATAACATCATTTTAAACCAACCAGTATCCTCATTTCACCCTTAGGGGAATCCAATAGGGTCCTACAGACCAATCTCATTCATTTCTCATTGGTACTAAACCATGTTGGCCTCACATTTTCAACCTTCAGGTTCTATGGTGACACCCAAGGTTGATGATACTGAACTCTCTTTGTAACCCCTCTCTACGGTCAACATAGCATGAAGTCTCCCACCATGCTCCCCTAGGTCACAACATAGTATAGACACCCAACTTGGTATCCTCAATATCATTCCTAATCCCAAAGACAAGGAATAACATTAATAGGAAATCTCATCCCCCAACCACTTCATAATCATGTCATGGCCTCATCAACCTCATAGGAAATCCACTATAACACCACTCTGGAGAGATGGTATAATTCCCATCTCCCTTGAAAAGTCACTTAAGCTGTGTCTTAATTTACCCGAACTACCCCTAATTTTGTCCTTGCATGTACATATGATGGCCAAAGACTCATAGACATATAATTACATGATTTTTAACATAAATATATAATAAAAAACCCAAGTATCCATAGGTGTAGTGTATTTGGGAGACTAGATTCATAGAACATCAAAATGAATATAAAATACAGAATCTTTTATTTTAAACTCCATAATGTTCTCCTACACCCATTTGAGATTCTAAAACTTCATAGTATAACATGGTAAAATACATAAACAAAAGGGGTGATATGTCAATATTGATAAGGGAATAAGTATGATAACGAATCATAACATATGAATCAAATATAATAGCATAATATCATAAAATAAAATAATAATGAATATTAATAAAGAATAATGAAACAAATAATATGGAATAAAAAGATCATGTCATCATAGGAATGTGGAAACATCATAATACAAAACATAATAAGCATAATCCATGTCTCATTGTTGATACGTCATAACATTGTGGAAAAGGTCCCATAATGGATTAAGTTTACTCCTTAATCCCATTCATATAATCTCAAGAGATATAAAAATTAACCAATGTATTGGAGAGATATATGGGTGAATATATCGCAACATGTAAATGAATATGTGTTCCACAAAATGGAATCAAACATAATGCATAATCATAATAAATACCCTTGTAAATTAATGGGTTATATAATCTTACCTCAAAGAATAATAAAATCATATTTCATAAAGATTACAAATAGAATAAATAATTAAATATATTCTATGTACACATTTGAATAAATAATCATAGGTCTCAAATATAAAGTTTGTTTGAAAATTTCAAGAGAAAGGGTAGAGAATTAAGTGTAGAAAAGAACCTTTATAATGGTCTTTTAAGCAATCGGTAAAATATTTTTAAAGAAGGAAATGAAATTAGATTTTATTTGAATATAGAGGTGAACAAAAATGCTTAAACCTAAAATAGTTCTCATTTTATGAAATCATTAATGATTAAAATACTTTAAAATAGTTTTATGTGAAAGGATTAAGGGATAGAAATGTTCTCCTTAACCAAGCTTGATTTTAAAGAAGGTATTGAGAAATGAATTCAATGAATGTATAACCCCAAAAAATAATGGGAGAATAAGATAGGTACATATATAAAAGATATATTTACATAATTTAAAATCATTTCATAATGTTAAATGGAGAAAAAAATTGAGGTAAAGATAAAAAAGGCATAGCCTAAAGAAAATATCATAGTTTAGAGAGTTCCCTTACATGAGGTATGGATTCATTATACACTTTAACTTAATATTATAAATTACCAAATTAGATTTATTAAACACATTATTTAGAGAATAATTTAAATATATTTGATTTATTATTAATATTTTATCTTATTTTAGAGTAATTTTATTGAGATTTTTGGTCTATATTCACTATCCTAAGGTTGTTTGTGTCATGTGTCCAAGGCTATACTATTTTTAGGTAATTATGAGAGTTTAGACGATTTGATTCCAAAACTCTAGATATGTGATAAAATGTATTTAATTATTTTTTATAACTTGATAAGAATCATAGTATCAGAAATTATTTATAAATAAGAATGATCTTATAAGATCATAAGAGTAGGCACTATATGACAAGAGGGGGTAAATTGTAGTTTATAAAATAAAAATTACAATTTAATTATCCAATTTATAAAGATATTTTGTAAAAAACTTTTTATGATTTATGATAAAGTGAATGGACAAACTTTTATACCAATTTTTTATAAAATCATAGTTTAAGAAAAAAATTATAACATTCCATTTGAAACTTTCCTTAAATATACACAATGAAAATAATAAACTTGTAAAACAACTTACAATAAAACTTTATAAAGTTATAAATAAAATTTAAAAAAAATTAAAATTATTATCCACACTTTTACCTTTAGTTGTAATGAATTTAAACTCCCATACTTTAGGTATTCATGGTTTTAACCAAACCATAATGGTTTGTCTTCCACAAATAGGGAATCCCTCAATACTAAGATTAGAAGAACCTCTATTTATTTATCCTTAGGAAACCTCAATCTTAAAAATTGAAATCACCTCTGTATTCCTAAAACATAGAATCCCTTGGTCAAACCATATCATGCAGAATAATTACAAACACAACAAATTATTAAGGAATTTACAAAAAATCTTCAGAATGGATTCATTAAGAAAAACATGCTAAAGGCTAAAATAAATCATTAACTCATAACAAGATATTACAAAATCTTAAAAATATCATTAGTTCACTTGGGTAGGAAAAATATCCTCCTACTTTAATAATTATTATATTTATAAGAAAATATATAATGGTTATATTATAAAATCATCAAATGTGGTTGAAACAACTTTAGATAAAGTCATTATTCACTTGAAAGGTTCATCATAACTTCATTTGATGGTTTCCTTGTAATTACAATTATAATTAATTATTATTCCATCCAGTAGAATAGAAATTTATGTACAATAGAATATATAAAGTTCATATATCCATTAAGGATTTATAAAAGTTTATATGAAAAGCATGACTACCTCCATCTTATGAAGTTTGTTCGGTAGACTTTTTATAACATAATTTAGTGAGACTTTGTTATATTTTTTCTTATAAAATTTAAAAACCTTCATCCAGTGAAGTTTACCTCCATATATTTTATGTAAAAAGTAAATGTATGTCCATTTAAGGAAGTTCCATCCAGTTTCATTTTTTCTGGAAAACGTAAATAAGTATTTGTCTAATAGTAATAACTTTCTATATCTTGTAAAATAGATTTCCTATAAAAACATTATAAACACTTGGGAAGTATAAAGTTGGTAAAATAAATAATTTAAGGAATTTATTTGTTATTTTTAAAACAAATGTTAAAAATTGATGAATGTAAACTTTCAACTCAATAATATCCCCCTTTATATAAATCATAAAACAAAACTTCCGAAGATAAAAATTAAAGTTTAAATAACAATGAAAATATTTACTAACCTAACTTAAACACATATAAACTTTACCCCTTTTACTCATTTCACCATTTATACACCTTTTTTCATTTTTACCATTTTTTGAACAATTATAAGGCCCCATCCTTAAACCTTACTTAATCTTGAGTTATTACAAGATTACACATTGAGGATCTTTTCAAGTTTAGAGTTTTATAGAGTTAGATCATACAACTTGAATTACATTCCAAATTTAAACAAAGTGGTTACATTAAAGATAGTATTCATTTTTACCATAAAAGGAAACATATTTAAAATAAAACATGGATTCTTTCTTGACACTTCCTTGATACTATCATCATATCATGTACCATTCCCTTGACCTGTGAAAAACATTTCAAAAACATGGGATGAGCATAAAAAGCTTAGTAAGGGTTATAAAAATATGGTAAGGAAACATGAGTACATATATACATAAGAATGAAATCATACTTTACCCATAAAACATAAGCACTTTAACATACCTCATCAAAACATGAATAAATCATAGAAATCATAAGACATAAAGGTAACTTGAGGCATTCATAACATTATTACGTAGAGAGTAACCCTCTTGGTTACGTTTGGAATACCCATCACAGTATATTCCCTAAATCTCTTCGGAGAAACCTTAATGTTTAACTCCTTCACATTACCCAATGCATTAGAGATCTATATCAGGCTCACCCTCCCTTAGTTTATCACGGAACCACCCATCTTCATAACAATTCCCAAGAACCATAACATAATCGTATCACATAAAACATGCATAAAGGAAACATAACATTTCCACTTTTCAATAACAAGATATCAATACAACACATTGATATAAAAACATTATGAAAACCATTTTCAATACCAAAATAAAAGAAAATTAAAACATGGTATTTATTTTTCATTCAAAAAAGTTATGGCTTGTAGAGGAAGCTAAAACTCAAATAATCGTCACGGCAGCGGAGAAGTCGTTGTCGCTGCATTCGTACGACAAAAAAAACATTCCCTTTTTCGTTTATTAAAGGATTCGTATAAAAAGTATTCCTTTTGAATAAACATAAAAGTCAAAGGGGTTTATACACTGTATAAAATAAAGTTGTGGATTAAACAAAATATGCCTCAATGAAAGGAGATTGAGACGAAATCCCTTACAAAGTTAATTTTTAAATAAAATAGATCTATTATGTGTAGTCACTATATGTACACATAAAGAAATTATAAATACAAGATAGGACATAATAATATCATGAAATAATTTGAAAATAGGAGATTAACCCAAAGAATAGAAATTGGGTTAAGAAGTTCCCTTACCTCGTGTCTGACGTGACTCGATTGCTCTTTAATCTCCTGAATAATAAACTTGAGTTAATTTATATTTTCTTAAGAACCTTTTAAAGTTCATTATTCCTTTTATATCACTTATTACTATGTCATGAACACTATGTAATTATTTAAGTTAATAACGGTCGTTTTAACGATCATTGGTACTTGAGTCAAAAATAAACTCTTTATAATTACAAGTTGTTCATGTATCTATTATTTCCAGAGTTACACTCATGATTTAGATATCATATATATCATATATATCCATTATATACCTGAATTTATAATATTACATAACAATTAGAGGTAAGAAATGAAATGCACCATTCATGGAGATGGTAAGCCGTACATACGCATGAACGCTACTTTCATTTCTATTTCGTATTTTATGGAATGGAATCATAATTATATAAAGGTATATTATAATTAAAGTATAATATCATATATAATATCATTAATTAAATCCTTTATACGTCCCACATATGGAATTAACGAATCAAATCACTTTGAGGGGGCGGTAGTCCGCACTTCCTAAAATGAAGATATCGTGTTTACCCATAATGGTAACAATAAAGGTATGCCATAAATGAAAAATACAGAAGCTTAAGTAAAACATAAACATATTATATATCATATATAAATATAGTCTCATATTAATGTCCACATATGAAGGTGTTAAACGAATATTGAACAATCATCGTTTCGTGAGGCAGAAATTCACCATCCGCGTAAACAGTATGTTCTTTAACCATTAGATATAGGTGTGTGTAATTGTAGCTCGAATAATCCTTATACCAACATCCTATTATATGTTAGATACTGTTTTTGTTACAAAATAAATGAATAAAAAGAGTTTAGGGGGTTGGAGAAGCAAAATAAAACATAAGAACACAAGAGAAGACGCTACCTTTAAATCGGGTAACTCCTTTTGATTTGAGATGAAAGGATTCCTTGGGAAGACTTATTCCCAAAGTGAGGCTTCTAGGAGTAAGAGAGAGATGTGGAGAGACAAAATGAGCAGGTTTTGGCCGATCCAAAGGCTTGAGATGTGTGGGTAAGGTGGTAGAGGTGGGAGACTTTTATAAGAGGAGAGGAGGGGCACTCTTGGAAAGGTATAAAATGTTACTTTATTTTCAAATGAGTTTCAGATTTTAAAGGTATCAAATTGATATATTTTGAGGATAAGGTGATAAGGGTTCAAAATATAATCATACTATAGGTTTTTGACATGTTTAGGTCATATATTTTACATTATCTTTTCATTTTATTTAAATCATTAAATAATGAGGTAATCGCTGCATCACCATGATGTAATAAATAATTTAATTTATTTAATGTCTAAAAATTATAAAAAAAATACTATGATGTAGGAAATCGTTTTATCTTTCCAATGACTATTT
The DNA here is from genome assembly GCA_963277665.1 of Viscum album. Lineage (NCBI taxonomy): Eukaryota > Viridiplantae > Streptophyta > Magnoliopsida > Santalales > Viscaceae > Viscum > Viscum album. Next base: position 869,335,241 of record OY728161.1, on the reverse strand, counting down.
ATAGTCCAATATATCATTTATGTATACAAAATTAAAAAAAATTTACTCAGGTGATACATTCTTTGTTATATTTAACTTTCTTTAAAAATAAAAAGATAAAAAGTCACTTTCACACAAAAGTGATTTCATGGGGTCCCAAAGTTTGGCACATGGATTGTCTTGGTCATCCATGACACATCAAATAAGGTTAGGACATGTATCAAGTTCATTTTATATTATTAAAACATTATTCATACCTTAAATTACACTAATTACCTCTAATTGCGATTAAAAACTTAAAAGTTACTATTCACCAAAAAATTATTTTAATCCCATTGAACCACATTTTACTTCTTAATGAAAATCATTTATGTTTGATTTTTGAAATTCAAAAAAAATAGGTGGTAAAATTTCATTTAAACGAAAAATCAGTTTTTTAAGTACCACTTAGTGGTTTCACTATTCATCAAAAATTGAAGTTTTTCAGAAAAATACCAAAAATTCACCGTAAGATATATTTGATATTCCAAATTCAAAAATGATTTTTATTTTACCAAATTAAAAACAAATAATTTTTGTTAATTAATTTAATAATTAATTCCCGCTGTCAAAACAAATAGCGGGTTTTTTTGAAACAATATCTATGAAAATTTTGGCACTTGTTTATGCCCAATTCCAAAGTTAAATTAATCCCAATGACCACAATTGGATTACATGGTAAAAATATATTCTATTTAAACTTTAAACCCAATTATAAAGATAATATAACCATATAATTAAATTAGATTAAAAGGCTGTTTTGATGTAAAATGCAGTATTTTCACTATTCATTAAAAAAATTGAACATTGTCAGAAAAATACCAAAAAATTATCCAATGTAAATTTAAATGTCCCAATAATAAATAATAAGTTTATTTTGACAAATAGATCTTATAAAATTGTCAAAAGTTTGATTTAAAAATGGTTTTCCATCAAAAGGCAGTAAAACAATCTTTTTAAAATATTAGTGTATTTTATGCTTAAAATTGGATTTATTCTCATTTTAAGCCTCCAAAACACTATCTAATTCATAAATAGACATAGATAAGAATATATATTATTAATTACTTACTTGGGATGTTACATCCTTCCCCCCTTTAGAAAATTGTGTCCTCGCAATTTATTTACTTATCGAATAAGTGGGGGTATTTAGCCCTCATTGCATTTTCAGATTCTCTTGTTGCCTCTTCAATCATGTGGTTTTTCCACAAAACCTTTACCTGATAAATCACCTTATTCTGTAACACTTGCTCCCTGTGGTCAAGAATCTGGACCGGTTGTTCTTCATAAGAGAGATTCTCTTCCCACTGTACTACCTCTGGGCTCAAAACATGAGATGGATCTGTCATATACTTTCTCAACATCGAAACATGAAAAACATTGTGTACCTGAGATAAACTCGGAGGTAAAGCCACTCGGTAAGCAACTGATCCAACTCTCTCCAAAATTTTCTATGGTCAAATGAACCTTGGACTCAGCTTTCCTTTCTTACCAAATCACATCACACTTTTCCATGGTGAGACTTTGAGAAAAACATGATCACCTACCTCAAAAGAGAGATCCTTCCTCCTGTTGTCCGCATAACTCTTCTGCCTGCTCTGAGCTATTACCATGTGTTTCTGTATCAGCTGAACTTTTTCTGCCAACTCTTCTACCAATTCTGGTCCCATCAGCTTCCCTTCACCCACTTCATCCCAAAAAGCTGGAGTTCGACACCGCTTCCCATATAACACCTCAAACGGTGCCATCTATATACTGGAATGAAAACTGTTATTATATGAAAATTCAACCAAAGAAAGATGTTGGTCCCAACTTCCCTGCTAATCCATCGAACAAGCATGTAGAAAATCCTCCAAAGTCTGAATCATTCGTTCTGACTGCCCGTCTGATTGAGGATGAAAAGTCGTACTAAAATTTAATTCAGTACCCAATGACTTTTAAAGGACTTTCCAAAAGTTAGAAGTAAACCTGGGATCACAATCAGATACAATGGAGAGGGAAACTCCATGTTACCTGACTATCTCTTTAATATAGAAATGGGAAAGTTGATCTAGGGAAAAAGTATCTTGTATAGAAATAAAATGAGCAGATTTAGTCAAGCGATCAACAATAACCCAGATTGCATTATTACCTTGAGGTGTCTTCGGCAATCCCACAATGAAGTCCATTGATATATTTTCCCATTTCCACTCTGGCACTGGTAAAGGATAAATCATCCCTTTCGGTAACTACCACTCTGCTTTTTCCTATTGACAAGTCAAACACTTCACAGTAAAATCAGCAATATCCCATTTCATTCCATCCCACCAGTAATACTCCTGAAAATCTCTATACATCTTAGTACTTCCTGGATGAACTGAAAACGGAGAACTATGAGCTTCACATAACAACTCTCTCTTAAACTGTGAATCATAAGGCACACACAATCTCTTCCCAAATCTCAAAACATAATCATTATCAATGTTGAATTCAGGAAACTTACCCTTCTGAACCAGATCTACCTTTTTCTGCAACTCACTGTCTTGCTTCTATGCTTTCTTGATTCTGTCTGATAGAGAAGATTCCACTGATACCTGAAACAAAACATAAGGACATCCTGCGCCAACAACTTTTATGCCAAAGTTCATCAAATCCTTAACCAAAGGATCACTATCCAAACGCAACATTATTAATGAAGCATTACTTTTTCGACTCAAAGCATCATCCACTTTATTTGCTTTTCCCGGATGGTAATGAATTATACAATCATAATCCTTGATTAATTATAGCCATCTCCTCTGTCTCATGTTCAATTTTTTCTGAGTGAATATATACTTTAAACTTTTGTTATCGGTATATATTTCACACTTTACTCCATACAAATGATGCCTCCAAATTTTTAAAGCGAAAAAAACAGCAGCTAATTCCAAATCATGTGTAGGGTAATTTTCCTCATGAGTTTTCAACTGACGTGAAGCATAATAAATTACCTGATCATTCTGCATTAGGACACAACCAATTCCTTTCAATGAAGCATCACTGTAGATAAAAAACTCACCATTCCTGGAAGGTAGTTCCAAAACTAGAGCATTCACCAATCTTCTTTTCAATTCCTAAAAACAATCATCACATTCCTTTGTCCAGATAAACTTAACACCCTTTCGAGTTAGATTAGACATTGGACTAGATAACCGTGAAAAATTTCTAAAAAACCTTCGGTAATAGCCTGCCAAACCAAGGAAGCTACGAATCTCAGTTACATTTGTGGGTCTTGGCCATTCTTCAACAACCTTTGTTTTTTCAGGATCAACAGTTATCCCATATTTAGAAACAATGTGACCAAGGAAAGAAATTTGTTGCAACCAAAACTCACACTTTCTGAATTTCCCATAAAATTTCTTTTCTTTTAAGGTTTTCAAAATAACCCTTAAATGACTTTCATGCTCCTCTTTACTTTTAGAAAACACCAAAATATCATCAATAAAAACAACCAACATTTTTCACCTGAGTCAATTGAGCCATCACTAAAACAAACTGTTCAATTCTGATTCTGACCATCTCAGGATTCCGATTTAGAAGTTCATTTCCATCTGTATACCTTATAGCACAACTTCCATGTTTCCTCTTCGAAAAAACCATTCTAAACAAACATATCTTAGATGAAGCAACATGGTAATCTTTGAATGCTATATCATTTCAATTTGACCATAAAAAAATATTTTTGGATAATCATTTAATATAATTCTAACTCTTAAAGTTATCTAAACCGACCTCTGATACCAACTATAAGGCCCCAGCCTTAAACCTTACTTAATCTTGAGTTATTACAATATTACACATTATGGATCTTTTCAAGTTTAGATTTTTAGAGAGTTAGATCATAAAACTTTAATTACATTACACATTTAAACAAAGTGGTTACATAAAAGATAGTATTCATTTTTCCCATCAACGGAAACATATTTAAAATAAAACATGGATTCCTTCTTGACACTTCCTTGACACTATCATCATATCATGTACCATTCCCTTGACCCGTGAAAAACATTTCAAAAACTTGGGATGAGCATAAAAATCTCAGTAAGGGTTATAAAAATATAGAAAGGAAACATGAGTACATATATACATAAGAATGAAATCATACTTTACCCATAAAACATAATCACTTTAACATAATTCATCAAAACATGAATAAATCATAGAAATCATAAGACATAAAGGTAACTTGAGGCATTCATAACATTCTTACATAGGGAGTAACCCTCTTGGTTACGTTTGGAATACCCATCACAGTATATTCCCTAAATCTCTTCGGATAAACCTTAACGTTTAACTCCATCGCATTACCCAATGCATTGGAGAGCTATATCGGGCTCACCCGCCCTTAGTTTATCACGGAACCACCCGTCTTCATAACAATGCCCAAGAACCATAACATAATCGTATCACATAAAACATGCATAAAGGAAACATAACATTTCCACTTTTCAATCACAAGATATCAAAACAACACATTGATATAAAAACATTATGAAAACTATTTTTAATACCAAAATAAAATAAAATTAAAACATGGTATTTATTTTTCATTAAAAAAAGTTATGGCTTGTAGAGGAACTCGAAACTCAAATAATCGTCACGGCGGCGGAGAAGTCTTTGGTGCCGCTTATGTACGACAAAAAAACATTCCCTTTTGTCGTTTATTAAAGGATTCATATAAAAATATTCCTTTTGAATAAACATAAAATTCAAAGGGTTTTACACACCGTATAAAAGAAAGTTGTGTATAAAACAAAATATGCCTCAATGAAAGGAGATAGAGATGAAGTCCCTTACAAAGTTAATTTTTAAATAAAATAGATCTATTATGTGTATTCACTATATGTACACATAAATAAAGTATAAATACAAGATAGTACATAATAATATCATGACATAATTTGAAAATAGTATATTAACCCAAAGAATAGAAATTAGGTTAAGAAGTTCCCTTACCTCGTGTCCGATGTGACCCGATTTCTCTTTAATCTCCTGAATAATAAACTTGAGTTAATTTCTACATGCTTAAGAACCTTTTTCAAGTTCATTATTCCTTTTATATCACTTATTACCATGTCATGAACACTATGTAATTAGTTAAGTTAATAACGGTCATTTTAACGATCATTGGTACTTGAGTCAAAAATAAACTCTTTATAATTATAAGTTTTTTATGTATACATTATATCTAGAGTTACACTAATGATGTAGATATCATATATATCATATATATAAAGTATATACATGAATTTATAATATTACATAACTTTTAGAGGTATGAAATGAAATGCACCGTTCATGGAGACGGTAAGCCGTACGTACGCATGAACACTACTTTCATTTCTATTTCATATTTTATAGAATGAAATCATAATGATATAAAGGTATATTATAATTCCAGTATAATATCATATATAATATCATTAATTAAATCCTTTATAAGTCCCACATATGGCATTAACAAATCAAATCACTTTGAGGGGGCGGTAGTCCGCACTTCCTAAAATGAAGATATCGCGTTTACCCATAATGGTAACCATAAAGGTATGTCATAAATGAAAAATACAGAAGCTTAAGTAAAACATAAACATATCATATATCATATATAAATATATTTTCATATTAATGGCCACCTTTTAAGGTGTTAAAAGAATATTGAACAATCATCGTTTCGTGAGGCAGAAATTCGCCATCCACGGAAACAGTATGTTCTTTAACCATTAGATGTAGGTGTGTGTAATTGTAGCTCGAATCCTTCTTATAAAAACATCCTAGTATATGGAATATACTGGTTTTTTTACAAAAGAAATGAATAAAAAGATTTTAGGGTGTTGGAGAAGCAAAATAAAAAATAATAACACAAGAGAAGACACTACCTTTAAATCAGGTAACTCCTTTTGATTTGAGCTCAAAGGATTCCTTGGGAAAATTTCTACCCAAAGTGAGGCTTCTAGGATTAAGATAGGGATTTGGAGAGACAAAATGAGCAGGGTTTGGGCGAGCCAAAGGCTTGAGAGGTGTGGGTAAGGTGGTAGAGGTGGGGGCCTTTTATAAGAGGAGAGGAGTGGCACTCTTGGAAAGGTATAAAATGTTACTTTATTTTCAAATGAGTTTCGGATTTTAAAGGCCCTACATTGATTTATTTTGAGGATAAGGTGATAAGGGTTCTAAATATACTCATACAATAGGTTTTTGACATGTGTAAGTCTTATATTTTACATTATCTTTTCATTTTATTTAAATCGTTAAATAATGAGGTAATCGCTGCATCAACATGATGTCATAAATAATTTAATTTATTTAATATCTAAAAATTATATAAAAAAATATATGATTTAGAAAATATTTTTATCTTTACAATGACTATTTATAGTCCAATATATAATTTATGTAGACAAAATTAAAAATGTTTTACTCAGGTGATACATTCTTTGTTATATTTAACTTTCTTTAAAAATAAAAAGATAAAAAGTCACTTTCACACAAAAGTGATTCCATGGGGTCCCCAAGTTTGGCACATGGATTTTCTTGGTCATCCATGACACATCCAATATGGGCAGGACTTGTGTCAAGTTCATTTCATATTATTAAAACATTATTCTTACCTTAAATTACACTAATTACCTCTAATCGCGATTAAAAACTTAAAAGTTACTATTCACTAAAAAATTATTTTAATCCCATTGAACCAAATTTTACTTCTTAATGAAAACCATGTATGTCATATTTTTGAAATTAAAAACATAGAGGGGGTAAAATTTCATTTAAACAAAAAATCAGTTTTTTAAGTACCACTTAGTGGTTTCACTATTAATCAAAAATTGAAGTTTTTCAGAAAAATACCAAAAATTCAAACTAAGCTATATTTGATATTCCGAATTCAAAAATTATGTCTATTTTACCAAATTCAAAACATATAATTTTCATTAATTAATTTAATAATTAATTCCCACTGTCAAAACAAATAGCGGGTTTTTTTGAAACAATATCTATGAAAAGTTTGGCACTTGTTTATGCCCAATTCCAAAGTGAAATTAATCCAAATGACCACCATTGGATTACATGGTAAAAATATATTCTATTCACACTTTAAAACCAATTAAAAAGATAATTTAACCATATAATTAAATTAGATGAAAAGGCAGTTTTGATGTAAAATGCAGTATTTTCACTATTCATTAGAAAAATTGAACATTGTCAGAAAAATACCAAAAAATTATCCAATGTAAATTTCAATGTCCCAATAATAAATAATAAGTTTATTTTGACAAATATATCTTATAAAATTGTCAACATTTTGATTTAAAAATGGTTTTCCATCAAAAGGTAGTAAAACAATCTTTTAAAAATATTAGTGTATTGTATGCTTAAGATTGGATTTATTCTCATTTTAAGCCTCTAAAACCCTACCAAATTCATAAATATACATAGATAAGAATATATATTATTCATTAGTTACTTGGGATGTTACAACAATGTTTTTCGAAAAGTTTTTTTTGAAAGTAAGGTTTTCTCACTTTTCTCTTTCTTGTGATTTTCAAAAATATTTATGGGAATATAGAAAGTGTACTTGATATTTTAAGGGAAAATACTCTAAAAAATTATATAAAAATAAAAATTCATCCAAAATATATATTAAATGAATCTATGCAAAGATATTTGATAAAATGTAAATCTAAAAATTTGTGTAATAAAATCCATCTATACAACTATACAAAAATGTTAAGCCTACTTTATTATAAAAAAATCAAGATTTCAGTAAAACAAATCAGTATTTCTTTGAAAATTTATTAATGATGAATTTAAGATTATTTAAATCTTCTTGATAGTTCTCATGTTTATCAAAAACTAATTTTAACTTACCTAATTCATCTTCAAGAGCTCCTAACTTCTTATTCTCTTACTTCAACCTTGATACTTATTATTCTAGAACATATAATTTCATATTCTCATACTTCAGATTCAACACCTATTCTTATAAAAATTGAATCCTTTTCCCTTATTATTAGATTTCATCATCTTCATTCATGTAAAGAGACTTTAGATTATCAATAAACCCTATGTTCTCAAAAACTTTTTCATGGGAACTTATTGGATGTTTTGAAATATATGTTGTAATTATTTTGATTCCATTATTTGATTCATAATAAAACTTTATATCTCTATAAATATGTATTATACATATAATAGTTTGTTTCAACCTTCTCAACTCTACTTTAGATTTTCCCTTGGAGACTTCAAAATCCACTTTATTCTGAATCACATTTTCAGTTAGAAATTTCAATGAATTTTCATTTTCAAAAAAATTTAATCTTTCCATGCATATACTTACATCTCTCTTTAATGTTAGGAAAGTAATATAGGTAATATTTAAGATTTTTTATAACTTAGTTAAAATAATTCAATATTATCTCTATTCTTTTAGGACTTGTGAAGGAGCAGAATGAGTTGAATTAGAAGAAACTTTTAGAATAGATAGACTTATAGGTCCAGTAGTTTTAACTTTTTCTTTTACTTCATATGATTGATGTTCAGAATCTTCTAAAACTTAAATTTCTCTATTTGTTTCTTCTTTATCTAATTCCTCTATGTATGGTTCCTTTATTTAAAAAGGTTGATCTTTTTCTTATGAAATTTTATCTTTGTCTGAAATGAATCGAGAGGAATATTTCTAAAATTGATATAATAAGAAGGTTGAGGAAGCATCGAGAATTTTATAAATATCTAAATATTTTTTCAATTAGTTAATAATCTGATATTCTTACCTCTTCTTAGTTTTCCCTTTCCTTTTGATAACATTTTCAACTATTGCTTCCATATTTTCAAACTGAGTTTTTTATTCTACAACTATTTTTTCCTTATTATTTTTAAAAAAATGGAGGTTTTACTAAGGCTTATATTGATTAACCTACTGGTTGAATAATGGGAAATGTGAAATGGACAAATGAACTTATTCCTCCATTCTAGGTTGAACCTTTAAATGAAATTTATCAAGTACTTTTCAGAAAATTTTATCCATATAAACCACTCTAAATTTATTTTCTTACCTTTTTCTATTATATTATTCTCTGATATTTTTATATGTTTTATCTTTTAAATCTAAGGCCACAGTATTATATTTCCCAAAACATGGATCATTGGGTTTCTTATCTTATTTCTTCTTTATAAAATCTGAAAATTCCTCACTAGACATAATCTTTTCTTTCTTCTTAAGAAATGTAGAAGAAAATCCACCTGCATTTATTTTTTTTAAACTTTTATTTTAACTTTTCTATTTCTGTTTCAAATAAATTTTTTCTGACTTTTCAAAAAACTTCTTAATAGATTGAACAAACAAAATTCACAACTTGTTAATCATATCCTCTCCAATAAAAGAAGTCTTATCCCACACTGCAGTTTCTTTATTCTTGATTTTATAAACTTACATGAATTTTACCAAAAATATGCTTATGAAATTAATAAATAATTGATTATTCAACTTTATAGTTCCACATTTTACTACTTATAAGAAAATAAATACAAACATCACAATATTGAGTTTTCTCATATTACAAAGAAAATACAAAACATATATGTCTTTAACTTTAACGGTATCCTTATCTTATTTCGATGGAATGAGATATTTTTGCATCCAAATATCCACAATTCTCACATCTATATAAATATTATGAACATTTTTTAATTTTTTATAAGAATCAAAAAAGGAATTTTTGGCCTTAAATTTTTAAAAAACATTAAAACTTGTTAAGAAGTTTATGAGTCACTAAGTTTGCTTCTACATCTAAGGGAACTCCAACCAACTCAACCGCTTGATAATATATTTAGTTTATTTAACTCCCCAAATAAAAAAGGTGAAATTGTTAATAATTTATTATTTATGAAAATCAACTGAATAATATAATTTTCTAACTACCTATAAGAAAAAAGAAATCAAAATCATATTTTTCACAAAAAATATATTCCCATCCTTGAAAAATAATTATAGACTTTAGAAAAGAGACATATTTTTCATACTAGCATCTTTCTAAGATTACTTATTTCATATGAAATATATTCAAAATATCACTTTAAGAGGCCATATTTATGATTCGATTAATCTTGAATAATCATACAAGATTTAAAAGAAACAGACGAAGAAATATCGGGCTGGGAAGAGTTGTTGTCATAGACAAGAAGTAAAGAAGGAGTGGTGACCCACAGCCCTTTAAATAACCATAATGAGAGAGATACTTCAACTTATCCAAATCCAAAGGCATGAAAATATACCCACTCTTTAATCAATGGTTGATATGATTTCTTGAAACACTACAAAAAAACAGTACATTAGAGGGGTTTATTTGGAGGGGGTTATACAACACCCCCTCTAAATTCATTTTCTGTATAATTAGAGGGGGTTATGCACAACCCCCTCTAATCGTAGAATTTATAGGGGGTTATTAACCCCCTCTAAATTCGTTTTCAATAAAAATTAGAGTGGGATTATATAAAACTCTTGTCAATCATAGAATTTAAAGGGGGTTATGGAGCCCCTAAATTTCATAAATTAGAGGGGGTTTTGAACCCCCTCAAAAAAAATTAGCATTGTTTTTTTAATATCTAGTTGGATTTTATAAGGGGTTAAAAAACTCCTCTAATATATTAAATTGGATGGAGTTTAAAACCCCCTCTAATTTCTTAAATTATAGGGGGTTCAACCCCCCCCCCCCACCCCTCTGATTTCTTATATTATAGGGGGTTCAACCCCCCCCCCCCCCTAATGTCTTTAAATTAGAGAGGGTTCAAAACCCCCTATAAGGTCTTTAAATTAGAGGGGGTTCAAACGCCCTCTAATGTCTTTAATTTAGAGGGGGTCAAAACCCCCCTATAATGTCTTTAATTTAGAGGGGGTTTGTGAACCCTCGCCATTGTTTTTAAAATACTACTTCTATAATATATATACATATACACACACATATATATATAATTAAAACATAATACATAAATATTTAAATATATTATATGATCATATTATATAAAATATCTATATGATTGTATTTAATTGTATTTATATGTATACATAAATATAATTGTCTAATATTATGTAAATTAATATATATTTATATATATGAATTTTATTTCATATTATATTAATTATTTATATTATAAAAGCATAAACATGTTATATAAATATATACATAAATATAATTTATTTAAAAAATATATAATATAAAAACACAAGTTTGTTGTTTTTATACATATATATTATTGTACATAATAATAAATATATGTATTGAAATATATTATATAAATGTTTTTTTAAAATAAATTTTATATAATATTAATAATATATAATATAAAAATTTTATTTCATACAATATTGAGTATATATTTATTTAAATTGTATTACATATAATATTGATTATATATAATATACATATCTATTATATATAATATACAATTGTATTTTATATAACATTGTATAAATATTTTGTGTAAATCGTATTTCATATAATATTAATTATATATTATCATATATAATAATATATTTTTTATACAAATATATAAATATATATTAATGTAAATAATAACAATATTTGTATTGAAATACATTATATAAATATATTTTTAAAAACCTTATATGAATATATTAAGTAAATGCTTATATATATATACACTTTAAATAAACTTGTATTTAATTATATAAATAATTTTCATAAATATATAATATAAATGTTTTTCATATAATATATTTACGATATAAATCATAAAATAAATTTATAGTATTTATAAAACCAACATATAATTTTCATAGTTTAAAAAACATGTGTAATAATAATAATAATAATTAATAATATTATTACTATAATACACTCAGAAACACATATAAGTATATAAAAATGATTAAATATATATATTATAATTATATTATATCTATAAATATTATATAAATACATAAACAGACAAACACAAATATAAATGTATTTATAAATATATATCTATATATGTAAATATAATTATTTATATATATTATATGATTAAACCTATATATAATATATAAATATGTATTTAAGTATATAAATAATTTGTATGAATATATTTATAAATATGTAAACATATGTTTATATACATATTAGCATATAGTTTATATAAATATAAATTGGTTATATATTTAAATGATTTTAAATATATTATCTAAATAATATTTATCAGAATATATTTGATCCAATATATATATAAATATATTCATTTTTACTTAAATATCAAAAATCATAATGGATTAGTGGTCTCCTGAGGATTGTCATTGCTGCGCTCCTGCTGGTGGTCGAGGGTTCAAATTCCTCAAGAAGTAAAATTTTACCAAAATATGGTCGTGTACAGGGAACCAAATCTGGGGATATGAGGGTGGAACCAGATGGTGATTGTGAGCTAGACACGTGGTAATTGGAGGGGCATAAGGAGATGGAATGGGTGCGCACATAGGGGAACCTAGAGTGGGGTAGGGAGAGGCTTGGGTGTGCAGAAGGGGGAACCAGATTCGAGTAGGGAGGGGAATCAGAGTGGGGTGGAACTGGTGGGGCGTATGGGGAACTAGAGTGGGGTGAGGTGGGGGAAGGGAGCTGGGAATGGTGGATGGAAATAAAATAAAAAGTATTGATTCAACTTTAGGGGTGGTTCTAAATATCCCCTAAATAATTTATTGATTAGGGGAGGTTTAGAACTTCCCCTAAAGTTTCACCTTCAAATTGATTAGGGGTGGTTTAGAACCACCCTTAATATGATACATTATTTAGAATAGGTTCAAACCCCATCTAAAGTTTATGTTTTTTGTGCTTTTACGACGACATTAGAAGGGGTTTAAACATATTCTAATGCAACTGCCTCTAATGTGAATCCACATATACCAGTGGTCTATGAAAACCACCGCAAAAAAAATGCATCATGGCCACCTTAGCGTCGGTTTCACATAACCGCCGCTAATGCCTTTAGAGGGGGTTATAACCCCATCTAACAACAACATTTTTTTAGTGAAATATTGGGAAAATGTTTGAATTCATGAAATTTTTGAAAGTTAAAGATATAGGTTTTATCATAAAAACTTATGTTCTGATGGAACATATTTTTTAAAAAAAAAATAACATAGGAAAAATTATAATAATTACTAGAGTAAGACAAAATATTTAGAATTTATCTCTTAGAGAAAATTTTATAAAATTTCTTTATGAAAGTTTGTGATATGAACTTCTTAGATTTTAGAAAAAAAACTAAACATTCATTGTTCAAAAAATAATAACTTTCTAAATAGAAACTTTTTTCCAAATATAAACTTGTAAAGAAAAACTAAAAAAATTAAGATGAAGAAAAAAATTGGAATTTTTTATGAAAATTTTACCCGGAAGGAAAACTTTGAAAAAAAATTAAAATCATAAGAAAAAAAAAATCTCACCCTTTTTCAAGAAATATTGTAGGATCAAAATATAGATGAAGATGCTTAATTATAATAGGGGGTGAATTGTAAGTTTAAAATATATCCCTTTTAAGTCTAAAATGAAATATTTATTTAATTAATTTAAACAAGGTTAATTCAAAGACCCTCTTTGGTTCTTAAATAAAGGTATAATTGGAAGGGTCATGGTCCAATTATAAAGACATAAACATAAGAAAGTTTATCTTAAAGAAACTTAAGCAAGTTTATCTTAAAGAAAGATTATACCTTAAAGTGTATAGTGTCTTTATTTATCAAATTAAGTATAAGAACAAGAAAGTATAATAAAGTTATAATTTCTTTCTTTAACTAAATACAGTGGAAATAAAAATTTTAACAAGAAGAAGTAAACAGGTATGAAATATTTTAAACCCAAGAGAAGGGTATCCAAAAACCCTGGATAAAGTTCCCTTTATTTATACTATAAAGAAAGTCTATCTTACCCACACCAAGGTAAGTCCTTGATAATAATATCAGAGTCTATCTTGTTGTCCCCACAAGTCCTTGAACTTTAACATAGTTGGAACCCCTGTCCTCATATCCATGGAAGTCCTTGAACTTTAAGGTAGTTGGAACCTATGTATTCCTATCCCCAGAAGCCCTCGATTGTACACACTAACAATATGAGTCACACAAATCAAGTTGAACGAGTTATTCATGACTGGACAAGATGTTCACAGATCCTACAAGGCACAAGATTATCTCTCTCTAGAAATCACTTCACAGCATGTAATCTCAAAATGTGTATTGAGCTCATTCAAATGAGCTCCAATTTATAGGAAAAAACATCAACAGTCGACTCCTCCTCCAATGGTCTTATTTTTCTATGAATATTGGAGGGATCTATACACATGTCACTCATACAATGGTTAGTTAAAAAAAGATTGTACAACATCATTTCATGTAAAAAAACTTGGGAAACATTATCATGCTTAAGAAATAATAATATGTAAGGAAAAACATGTCATTTTGAATAAATTAGGATTCGATAAACATGAAACAATATGTTATGAAAGTAAAGTAACATTAAAATATATGAATAATAGGAGTCATGGAAAATTATAAATAAGAGTCTAAAAGTATGAACAATCAGATTCTGATTTATAGAGAATTCAAAATCTGATTTCTATAGAATTTGGAGTCTGAATTTAAGAGAATTCAGAGTCTGAATTTTAGATAATTTGTATTTTGAATTTGAGATAATTTGGAGTCTGAGTTTCAGAGAATATAGAGTCTGAATTTCAGAGAATTATGAGTTTGAATTTCTGAGAATTTGTATTCTGAATTTCATAAAATTCAGAGTCTGAATTTCATATAATTTAGAGTCTAAATTTCATAGAATTTGGAGTCCAAATTTCATAGAATTCGAATTCTGAATTTCAGGGAATTTAGAGTCTGGATTCTGATTAAATCAGAGTCCGAATTCTAATGAAATCAGAGTTAGAATTCAAAAAAAAATCAGAGTCTGAATTCTGATGAATTCAGAGTCTAAATTTGGATAAATTTAGAGTTTGGACTTTAAGTAAATAAGAGTCTAAGAAATTTTAAGTCTCTAAGATAAATAAGGATCCATTTTTTTGGATTTGGGAAAAAAATGGTTAAACATAGTTTAAGAAGACATTAAATAAGATATTGAAAACCAAGGGTTAGTATAAAACTTTTCTTAGAGAAAGAAAATTTTCCTTAATAAAATAAATATTAGAGAAATATAATTTTCCTTAAGAAATTTGTTTGTGATTTTGAAAACATAGAGGAATGGAAAAAGACATAAGGATACTTATTAACTTGACAATCTCCCCCTTTTTGGAAAGCACAAAAAACTTTTTGAAAAAAAATATAAGGAATAATTTTTTTACTTTTTCAAATTTAAAATAAATACTTATCTCCATTTAATTTGACCCATAATGGATATGACTAACTCCCCCATAGGTTTTTAAATCCATAAGGATCATATTTCTATCTTTCCTAGAGAAGTTACCTATTCTTTCTTAAGAATATCTTTTTTAAGTAATCCCCCCTTGCTTGATCTCCCCCTTATGTAGGGAATTCTCTTCTTTTTATCTTAATATTATTTTGATCATTCTTTTATCCCCCTTTGTGATTTTCAAAAAAAAATTGGATGGAAAAAAAATTACATCCTTCTTCACCTTTGGTATCATCTTTCTCAAGGTTGACTTCAAATTCTTTAAATCATTGTGATCATCCTTAAATTTCTTGATAAACTGATACTGATTCTAATTCTTCTTCTCGAGAACTTTAATTCTTTCTTCTTGGGACTTAAGAAATTCGGATTGAGACTTTACCACCTCTTGTTACTATTTTAATTTTTCTTCCAACTCTTCCTTGAGTTCTCCTTTTATTTTCAAATTGAGGGATACTGAATTCAAATTTCTATTCAGGTCTTTATCTTCTTGAAGACAACTTTCTTATTCTTCCTTCAGCTTTCCTAATAAAGTTGTTGAAATATTTTTGATCTTTTCATCTGACTGGTCAAAATCATCTTTAACTGAGTTGTGGAAATCATCCATGATTTTCATATCTTCAATCACTAACTTAGACCACTTGGTTTTTTCCTTACATGATCTCATATGATCATCATAACCAATGTGAAAATATTTGAATTCTTCTTCAAGATTGATATACCACTCCATTATCATGCTTATTGAATCCTATTTTTGATTAATAGTATGCTGAAGAAATTTATATCTCGAATCAATAGTTGGAAATAAGGGAATTGTGTTCACTAGATTTTTCAAAGATTGAAAAAAAAATCTTGTCCCAAGAAAGATGAATATTCGAAAGCAGATTCCCTTACTAGTGAGGAAAATTTATCTTTCTCTTCATCTTTCCTCTTGGATAATCCAATAAAATATATCTTAGATTTCACAACCACAACTTTTCTAGGTGAATCAACAACAGCTTGTTTTCCTTTTTCAGCTTTATGGATTGCCTTCTCCACTTTCGGAGTCTCATGCTCTCTAACAGAGACTTGGATTACCTTATCGTCATCAAAATCATATTTATCAACACCTTCCTTAACATCATCAGGATGAATAAAATCATGATTTATTCTTTCATCATCAGTCAATTTATTAACCTCATCTTGTGCTTCGTCATCTTTCTTTATGAGATTTTTTTGTCTGATTCAACTTGGGATGTTCTGATCGAAAACTTGTTAAAAGTACTTTCCTTCTCATGGTATTCTTCTACCATTTTTATTACATATTCACTTTCTCCTTATTATTTTTCTTATTATTTTTTTTGTACTTCTTCTTTAGTAATGGGTTCTGGAATTGAAACTTTCTTTCCTGGAGTTTCTATTGGAAAATATTCTTGCAAGAAGGATTCTGGTACCAGGATTTGTTTAGAATATTTATCCATATCTTTAATCAATACTTGAACAATTTTATATTTTGATATATTCTTCTTTTTCTTTTTCTCTTTATCTTTCCTCTCAAGCTCTTCTTCTGCCTGAAACTTCAAGGTCTTAGCCTCGACCGGGCCAAAAACAAAACTTGTATCTCCCTACTTTTTCTTATTCTTCTTCTCTCTCCACTTGACTACCACTTCATTAGAAAAGTTCTTTTTATTTTTCAGATTTGGTAGAGCAGACTGAGTTTCCAGAATGGGTGCTTTTTCTTTTGATTCTGATTCTTTCTATTTTCTCTTCTTCGGTGTTTTATTGGAAGATTCACCCACTTCCCCTTTATTGGTGATAGCTTGAATTTCACTTCCAGGAAGAGCATATAACTCTCTTGACTTAATACTAAAACCGATTATCATCCCCCTTAGAGTTTCACCACTCAAGAACATAATCTTAAATATTTTGGGTTTTGAACTGCAAGGAATTTTGAAGGATTCTAAACAAAGAACAATGATCTTCGACAAGATCACTAAATACATGATAATTTGAGACTTAAGGGTCATATTCTTGATATTTCTTATGGTTATAAAAATATACTTTATAAGGTTTACCTTTATTAGATTAACTAAAAAATCTATCATAAAAATATCACACTTATTAAGTGAATCCTTATATCCCTTTCTCGGAATGACAAAACCTTACATCCACAAAGAAAACAATCGGTAGTTTGTTGTAAAGTGATTGATCTTGGGTGACTTAAATCCTTTAAGTCCTAGGAACTCGGTTGATTTAACCTTCTCAAAACATCCTTCCTTGTCTGGAAACATATGAGAGAGAAAGATAGTCCCTCCTTCGTAAGGAATATCTAGAATACTTACAGCTTTGTTAAAAGATAAGGAGTAATTCTTCCCATATCTCTTGAATGAAAATCATTATCTTCATCCTTTTTTATAAAAATTGACTATATCGTAGAATTAAATAAGGAGGTCAGGATAAAACATATCCTGATTTTTCAGTTTTTCAACATAAAGAATTTCTCAACTATTCTTCTTTATAACTTTCAAAATCAGGGAATCATACTTCAGAAAGAAATTTGGTTCGACACCAACATTTCTCTGAAAATTTTCTAATATTTGAGTTTATTGTTTGAGACTATCTGATTTTACAAGGAAACTTCATGATACATCTACAATGTTAGGAAACTGAGAAAAATGAACAACTGATTTGAAGGGCAGTAGATCTTCGGCATAAAAACACTTGAAAACCCGATGTGGGACATGAATATAGAAGTCCTTTATGTAGGCTTTTATGGTGATGGTTTGAATTCCCAAGTGAATCTAATAGTTGATATAAGATTGATCTGATCTGACGGTTTATATCAATGCTGAAGAGGTGTTTGAAATTTCCGATCCTTTGAGGTTTTTAAGGAAAAGTCATATTTAAGGAATGTGAATCTGATAGAGTATTCTGAAAACAAGATTGAAATACCAATAAGTCAAAATAAAACTACAAATATTTAATAAAGGAAACATACCTTCCAGATTTCTTAGAATGAATTGTCAATATTGATAAGGTTCTTCTTGAAGAACTTAGATTCAAGAAATTTTTTTAAGGAAAGAGAAAAAAACTAGGTTCAGAAAAAATTTATTATAGAAAGGAAAAAAATTATGTATTGAAAATTTTTATTAAAAAATGAAAAAATTTAGGTTCAAAAAAAATTATTCAAATAATTTTTTGAAAAAATAAACAAATGTACTCCCCCTATGAAAAGGAGTTTCTTAATGTAAGGAGATAAGTTTCAACAAAAATTTAATATGAATTATTACCTTAAAGTTATAATTTCTAATTTTTTTTAATATATTCAAATCTATCAGAGGGTAAATATTTTTTAAAATTGTCAGCAAGTTGATCTTGCATTCTAATAAATTGAAGAATGATATATACTTTAAGTGTGTGATCCCTAATAAACTGACGCCCAATATCCATGTTCATTTCACAAGAGTGATGTGTAGGGTTTTTTATTAGGACAATAGCACATATTTAATCACACAATATCTATGTTTTGGTAAAACTCATATCAAAGTCTGTGAGTGTGTGTTTCATCCACAACACTTGATCACAACAACTTCCTACTGCTACATATTCAGATCAGTACAGGAAAGTGCTACTGAGAGTTGCTTCTTGCATGACCAAGAAACCAATTAATATCCTAATAAATTACAAGTTTCAGATATACTATTTCAATCCTTTCTACATCCACCAAAATCAACATCCAAAAAACTTTTTCAAACAAAATCATTTCCAGAAGAATAAAAAAGTCTTAAATCCATGGTTCCCTTTAAACAGTGAAAAATTATATTCATTGATTTCAAATGATATTCCTTTAGATTAGATTGATATATTTCATACAATAATACTAAAAATATTAAGTCCGGGTGACTATCTGTTATGTATAACAGACTTCCTGTTATACCGCTAAAAGATGTTTGATCTACTCATTTTCCAGCTTCATCAAGATCAAGAGAGTTTGAGATACTAATTAGATTACTTATATATTTAGTGTTTTCATATCCATAATTTTTAAGAATATATTTAATGTAATTCACAGGCCCCAGTTACCTAGAACTGATGCATTATTTTAATACATTGGCGTGATTACAAGGAATCAAGTTCCGAAAGACCGATTAGTTTAGCAGTCTTGGAAAAAATATTACATACATGAACATTACATTAAATTATAAAATAAAAAACAACAACAACATTTTCTCCATTTACTACATTAATATCCCTAAGACTATCCCTATAGGTTAGTCATAATATACTTCTTTGCATTCTGGGAAAAATAAAACATAGAAATGGGTGAGCTCAAATGCTCACAAAGGATAACAATATAGCGGAAGCTTTCATCAATAAGCATAAATATTTAAGGCAATGTATAAGACTAAAACAAAATCCTTTTAAACATAAAATTCAGCATAATATGGAAAAGATATAATCAAATAATTACATTTAATTATTCACATGAATATTCTACTAGTTGAATAATCACATGAAATATCAATATCCACATTCATAATGATGGAATGCATAATGCCAGACTTCATAACCACATAGTCAAGGCCTTGTGCCAAGACTACAAATAAGATTTTGTCAAGGCCTTGTGGAAAGACACTAGTTTGTCTCATGAGACCTACCGATGCATTAAGGAGCTATAGTGGGCTCCACCTGTCACTTACTAAGTCCAATGCATTCCTCATATGAAAAGGTTTAAACATAACATAAACATTCATATTAAAACTAGCACACGAAATTTCAATACTTTATCCATAAACCATGAATGGTATAAAAATAAAACATCCACAGTCAAACATATCAAAAAACCTTTAATACAATATGGACGATTTTTATCATAATAAATCAACTTCAAACAAGTTTATAATCCATCAAAGTATGTTGTCATAGATGAAAATGATTTGTAAAACTTTTTAAGAGAAATATCCCTTTTTCATAAAAGCATTTAAAAGTCACACAATTTAGAAAGGAATAAATTTGAAGACATTTTTGAATAAAATTTTCCCATACCACTTTGAAACTTTTGAAAGGAATTAACATTTTAAAAACATTCATGTCATATATATAAATCCTTAAAACCATTTTGAAAACATAGACATTATTGAGAATGATTTAGAAGAATAAATATTTAAACCATTAAAAATGATGATATAGTTAAAGAGTACCTTCCATAAAACCTTAAAATATTCCTTTTGAAAATGTTTTTATGAAACACAGATGTGGATGATAAAGTGTTCCCAGTAGATACTCACGTAAAAACAACCTTTGATAATGAAGAGATTGTAGAATTAACCCTTGCCTTCTACTTTCCTTTGGTTGAGGGTATGTTTAACCTCCTATATAATAACCATAGAATGTTATTAAATTATAACATAACTATATTCATATTTATTATATCATACATTATTCATTTATGACTTTATACTAGCCATTTATTAATTATTTCCATGTTAAATTAACATTTTGGTTAATAATCAATTTCTTTATCGTACGCATTTTAACTTGTTATTCTTGATCGTATCACTTAGGACGTGATTTAAATACTTCCAGAATATAGAAATGATTAATATATCATATATATATATATATAATATAAATATGTATAATAGATTTATATATTAAATGTAAAACACCGTTTATAGAGATAGTAGGTCGTACGTACGCATAAATTTTGTTTCCGTTTTCATATCGTATTGAACGGAAGTAAGTGAATAAGATATATATAAGTACAGAAATATGTATATATATATATATATGTATATATATGTATATCTCCAATAGCATTATTATTTCATATATTACATACTTATTAATAATATATATTTTTATAATCATCTTTGAATGGTGAACGTGGAAATGAATCTCATCGCGTCGTGGAGACGGTAATCCATACATACGCACGAGCGATAATATCATTGTATTGATGGTGAAATCATATGTAGTTGGATGTTACATAATATATACAGAATAATTAACATGTTATATTTCTTATTTACATCAGTTATACTCATTATTATACCCATCCAAATAATTAAGTGTTTGAATAACAAACTACACCACGACGTGGAGACAGTAAACCGTATGTACGCACGTATGGTGACTTAGTCATTTATAAGATGGATAGAATTAAAAATATGGTTATAAAATATTTATAATAACATCACAGTATATAGAAGGTACTAGATTTATTATTTTGGTATGGATACAACAAAGAAATAGGAAGTTTAAGAAGAAAATAACTTGAAAGTGGGTGGTGAAATTATTACCTCTTCTTCGGCTGTTTCCTTTTGAGTTGATCAAAGGGGATACTTAGGTTGTATTTATGATCAAATTAAGGCCTATAAGTTGATTTGAGGAAAGTTGGTAGGATATTTGGGTAGTTTTGGCTGAGCCAAATGTCTTTGGAGATGTGAAATTAAGAGAAGGGAAGTACCCTTTTATAAGAGAGGTGAGGGTCACTTTAGGAAAAGCTGGAAATGTTATTTTATAATAAAATCATTTTCAGTTTATAATGGATAAAAAATGATTTATTTAGAGTATAAGGTGGGTATGGGTCGAAAAACTCTCAACCAATATGTTTTATACAGGTTTAGGTCACCATATTAACCTTATCTTTTAGATTTAACTCTTAGTTAAATAGTTTGACATTTACCATGCCTCTGTATTCTTATATTATTTGGTTAATAAACATAATATATCAATCCAAGAGAGCCCCAAGTGGTTAATTAATGATATATATATCATTATATAAGTTATTGGGAAGAAAATTAGATTTTTAGAACTATTATATAATTTAATAATATAATATATTTTTTTTAAATCATTGATGTCAATTTTGACACTATTTAGTTTTTGGTTTTTCTGAAGTTCATAAAAATTTGATTATTTCAAAAAAAATATTTAATCAATAATAAAATGTCATATTCACCTATAAAATTATTTTATGGCATGAAAACTTTCAAATTATATTTATTTTAGTATTTATAATATCATTTATTTGATTCTTTCATTAATAAAGAAAATACAACATCATTATTGTGTCATATATAAATATAATTATTCTACGTATAAAAATTATAAATAAAATATCATGATGTAGGAAATATTTTTATCTTTTTAATTATTATTTATAGTATAATAAATCAATTATATAACCTCATATAAAAAATTTTTTATTAAAAGATATATGCTTTTGTTATTTTAGTCTTTACTTTAGATTATATAATATAAAATGTCATTATCACTCTCAAGTATCTCCATGGGGTCCTAAAATCGACCCAAGTATGACCATGGTATGACATGTATCATATAATTGGAATAAGAAACATGTTATGGTAATTTGATATCATTATAATAATATTTGTTTACCCTTATTTACCAGATTTACCCTTTAATCATGGTAAATAAAATATTTACTGAAGTAAATATTCCTAATGTATAAAAATAAAAGTTAACTATTTAGAAAATTTGGACCTCCTGATTCCAAATATGGAATCCATTGTTCCAAATTCAAAAGACAGAAGTGGCAGAAATTAATTTAAAAATAATTATTGTTGTCAAAACAAAAAACGTGTTTTTAAGAAATAATAACTATCAAAAGATTGACACTTGTTTATGTCCAGTTTAAATGTGGAATTACATCTAATAACCTAAGTTATATTAATTGATAAAAATATAATCTAATGATACTTTAAAACCACTCAAATGTATAATTTAACACTATAAATTATTTCGATTAAAAAAGTTGTTTTTAATTAAAATTTAGTATTTTTCACTATTCATTAAAATATTAAAGTTATCAGAAAAGTACCAAAAAGTTATCCAGACTAAATTTTTATGTCCTAATTCTAAAGAATAATTTAATTTCACTAAATTGAATATATAAAAGTGTCAAATATTGGTTTTAAAAAAAGGTTCGCCATTAAAATGTGGTAAAATCGCATTTTTTGAAAAATACTTCTTTTATCAAAAAAATGATTTTTTTCCTTATATTATGTCTAAGAAACACATAATATGAATTCTAAAATTATATTGAGTATATAAAATTCAAAATTCAGTTAATACTATTCAAAACTGCTTTTTGAACGGCTAGTTTGGTAATCCGTGGTGCGCTCGAACTCGTTGTTGCGTGTAACGCATGTTATTGAATTAATTTTAAGAGATAAATTACTATGAAATCTTGGGGTGTTACATATAATATACTTATATTGAGATATATAATTTCTTTCTAGTTTTTTAGTAATTTTAAAACCAAGTAAAAATGTTAAGTCACCCATTATACTCATTTCAAACTCAGATTTCATAAAATTCTCAAATGAATCTGCCACGACCCGTCCTCGGGGCCCGTGTCGTGACTACCCCAGGCCCGCCTTCCATAGGCCAGGGGATGGCGACTAGCACCAAAGGCGTAAATCCCGATAAAAAGGGAAGGTATTGGCTTTATGAAACTTAAACACACACAACCAGAGTACAAGCTGAAGCAAACACTAAGTAAGTAGTAAAACAAGTGTGCTGAAAGTACAAAGGGGCCGGAATACCAGCCCAATAGAAAGGTACAACTACAACTGAAAGAAAGTACAACTGAACAAACAAACAGTTGGATGGTGAAGTAGCTCCTAGATCATCCTTCGGGTTCCAACCTCAAGGGTAGGTACAGATTTCCTCATCAACACTCCACGTCTATTGGTCTGCTACGTGTGCCATCACGCCGAGTGTTCACCTCTGGTACCATCCAGTCCTCGTACAGTTTGCCTCGGTCAGCGCTGTCCATCGTCAGCATCCAACACAACGAGGAGCGGGTATAGCCCGTGTAGGGGTGAGTATAACGATACTCAGTAGGGACCCTGAGACCCTCAAGGTCACACTAAATACAACAAGGATAAACCACAAAGAAATATCTCAACAGATAACCTTTACTTATCTATATGCCCAAACATATACCTAAGTTATCAAGTAACCCATCTCAATCATGAGGTAAACACAAAGGTCATTGACTCAGCTCAAACCAAAATTTTTATTCACAATATCAAAACCACGACTACTAGATAAATCCTCCTTTGTCGAGTTCAGTCATCTTGTCGTGACTCTGAGGTGCTACTCACTAATATTAGATTGGTGAGGTACTCCTCCTATCGAGTATCGTGGGTCGTCCACCTCACAAAGTAGTGCTCCCCCGCCATGGTTCTTTCACCACACATAGTAGTACTCCCCCTCATAGCCTACAGAGGTACTCCTCCAGTTGAGTACCATGGGTCTGCCACCTCACAAAGTAGTGTTCCTCTGCCATGGGTCTGCCACCCCAACACAGTAGTGCTCCCCACTGGGCTATTCAAGTCACACCGAAATGAATTGGACAAGCAGTCATCAGGTTTCAGTCAGCTACTTGGTCTTCGCACTCCAAATTATCGTCTACAGGAGGATCCTTTCCAAGTGCTACTAGTCGATACTCCAAGTATCTCAAATTCCCACGAAGAAAATGTCACAAAGGACTGCCTCGTCATAGGGGTCTCAATGCAACAGATGGCG
Source organism: Viscum album (assembly GCA_963277665.1). Lineage (NCBI taxonomy): Eukaryota > Viridiplantae > Streptophyta > Magnoliopsida > Santalales > Viscaceae > Viscum > Viscum album. Next base: position 869,310,282 of record OY728161.1, on the reverse strand, counting down.
CGTCAATCGGACGTCCGGTCTGTGAGTTATTAGCCTTTTAGTCCCAGGGGCCTGGTTGGTTTCATGTACAAACCAACCCAACCATAACTCAACTATACCCCCAAATCCCATGGGGTATACTCAAAGGAACTGTTTCTCAACGAGTTTACCAACGTTGTTGACGGTTCGTCAAACAGACGTCTGGTCTGAGAGTTATTGGCTTTTCCGTTCCAGGGGCACGGTTGGTTTATAAGCTAAACCAACCCGACCATACTCCAACTGCATCCAAACCTCAAGTTTATTATTCCAAAAGAACTTTCCCATCAAGAGTAATCCAACATAGTTGACGGCACATCAATCGTACGTCCGGTCCTCAAGTTATAAGTGTTTCCTCTCCGAGGGCCCGGTTGGTTTCGAGTTCGAACCAACCCTTCCATACCCAAACTTCTCCAAAACCTTGTGTGTAATATACCTAAACGACCATCTCGATCCAAGGAATCCTACGCAACTGACGGTGCATCGATCGGAGGTTCGTAACTCATGTTGTGGACGTTTAACCAAAGAAGGTCCAAAAATAGGGGGTCTGGGCTCGGTCCGACCCGGCCCAACACCCCCAGGGTCGGCTCGAACCGAGTCAACCCGACTCGGGTCAGGGTCCGGCCCGGTAGGGCATGCCCTGGCCTGGCTGGGCATGTCCTGGCCCAGCGTGGCCTGCCCCGGCCCGGCCGGGGGGTGCACTGCTCAGCCAGATGGTCGAGCGTGGGGGGTGTGCCCCCCCCCCCACTATTTCGAACCGGAGGCGCTAGCTGGAGCCGCCCCTGGTCGTCCCGGATCCCGTGCGGCCGTGGGATCCACTGCATCGCCATCTAGACTATTGTCGCGTCGCCTCCGCGGCAGATTTTCTCTGACGGCGCACTAGGGCGTCGCCGCCTCCAGGCGGCTGGCCGGCACCGGTCGCTGCCTCTGGTCACCGGTGACCCGCACCGCCACGAGATTCTGTGGGCCACCAGAGTCGCTCTGGTGGTCCATTTTACCTTCCATTTGTTCCATTGGTCAGATCGGGTCCCAAACTTTACTACGAGGCTCCAAAACTCCATTGCGGCCTCGTTTCGTCATCACCCATCAATCCGCGCATAGACAAACAACCTGCGGAGGGTCGTCGGACCGTGTTTGTCCGGCCCACACCCTCTACGTTAGGCGTTATCAATTGGCCATAGATATTCATGGTTTTATGTAGAACTAATAACAATTTTATTCAAATAAAATTGAAACAATCCACCCTACCTCGAAAATTGACATTGCACGTCGGGCGTCGCGGAAGACGGCGTCGTAGGGAGAGGATTCGTAGATGACGTCGAAGTGCATCTGATGAGGAAGCGGCATCTCCTCACTTTTCACGTAGAAGAGAAAGGAAGGTTCGTCTTCTTTCTTCATGGAACCAGCTTCCTTCGTCAAATAAGACTTCGTTCTTCGTCGGAGGGTTGGTGTTCTTCCAAAAACTCAAGATCTCTCCCAATTCTCTTTAACACAATGATTCCCCCCCCCCCAAATAAAATAATAGGCTTATCCTATTATTTTATTAACACATTCAATTTAAAATTCAAAATTAAAACCACTTCATTAATTAATTGAATAGGATGAATTCATAAAATGAATGTGTTGGCAATTATTTAAAGAGAGGGAGAGGAGGTGGAAGATCTCATAAATGTTGGAAGAGTTGTCAACATTAAACAAGGGTGTTTAATGTGGGGTTTAATGGAGTTATTTGGGGAGTTTAATGAGGGTTATGGGAGATGAAAGGTTGGGGATCATGTGGGCCCCACCTCTCATATATCCACACATGGGAAGTTGGGTGGTTGTGGGCCCCACCAACAACTTCCCATGGTAGGGTTTAACTTCCAAAGTTATAAAATAAAATTGTTCTAACAATTTTATTTATTTTAAACCAATTCCCCAAATAATAATTCTCAACCCGCTTAAAATGCAACTGCGGTAAGGGTCCCCTTAAGCAATTACCGGCGCTGCGAGTTCATCGGTGCCCTCAGATTTCAATTCCGAGCACCGGTTAAAAAGATAGAAAAACCTTCTTGTTCGTTTACTGAATGCACCCGATCTAAACTTCGAAAATTGATTCTGGGCACACCGGTCCTCATAATCAAGTGTTGTTAGAATCCACATACTCGTAAAAATCTGAAGCATTTAAGAAAAAATATTTCCTTGAAAAATCTGGGTCTTTACATTACTCCCACCTCAGGGATTCACGTCCCCATAAAGCTACAACATAAACTATGGGAAAAATGAGGGTACTGTGCATTCTTCTGAGCATCTTTCTCCCATGTGCTCTCCTGGAGGTTCTCGTGCTGCCAAAGAATGTGTACCATAGGAATCGAATGTCCACGTAGGACCTACTCCTGTTGATCCTCAATCTCCACCGGGACCTCTGAGAATGTAGCCCCGTCATCGATGTCCAGCTCCCCATGATCAATGATGTGGGTTGGATCATTCACGTATCTCCTCAGCTGAGATACATGGAAGACGTCATGCACCAAGTGAAATTTAGGTAAAAGGACCAGGCGGTAATCCACCTCGCCTACTCTACTAAGGACCTGGAAAGGTCCATTGAATCATGGAGATAACTTTCCGCCTCGGCCAAATCTCCGTAGACCACGTCGAGATGAGACCCATAAGAAGACGTGGTCATCACCCTCGAACTTCAGTGGTCTCTGTCTCCTATCATATTAGGACTTATGTCTACTCTATGCAGTCTTCATCTACTCCTGGATGATCTGCACCTTCTCTAGTAGCCTCAAAATGGGCGCACTGGTCAAACTTTTCCTCATCTCCTGAAAATATCTGTTGGCATCTCTCTGACCACACGAAGGGTTTCCCCTTCTCTGTCAATGTTAAAAAGCGGTGCAATAACTCTGGAGATGTCTGACACAAATATAAATTTGGCCAACTCATTAGTGATCGAATGCACCCACTTATGTATGATTCCATCATGTACTGTCTGGGGTTTCTTTTTCGCCGACCAAGGAAAACCCATCCCAACATTGTAGGTAAACCACAAACTTTTTCCCTAATACAGTCGATATGTGTAAGAACTGTGGTTTCCCAGTCCATACCCAATCTAACGTTGTAAGGCCTCGACGCTACCACCAATAGGTTCCAACTAAAACTCTCGCCTTAAGGGTCTGATCACATTGTCGGCGTAAGCGTGATTATTGAGTCTCCTCCCAAAGGTATCTCTAGACGTGAGGGTCAAGTCAATGGCTTAACCGGAAACTCTAGGTTTGGGACAAGATTCATGGAAGGAATGATTCGTATCAATGTTTGTTGTTACAGAAGCTAGTAGAAGACACAGACCGTACCTCGAATCTTTCCTAGATGCCTTGGGTCACACTCCTTGACCGCATGCAACTACTCTCTTCCCCTACCCTACTTCTCCCTGATCCTGGAAGGGACTACAAAGGCAGGTGGTTGAAACATGTGAAAATGTACATCACCACATGCTGCTTTCCTAGCTCCTCTTCCACGTCTGCTGCTCTATAGATTCATCTATCCTTTAAACACACCTCGCTCTAAGGTCTGATCTCTACGAACTGATCATATCAAATTCATCATGTACCAGGAAAAAACGGACCATCTCAATGAATACTCAGCTACCGACATGACATCCTTCCAAAGCTGTATAAGCTCTAGAAAAACTCGCATCCATCTCCTCAAGCCAGTCCTCAACCGCCTGTGAGTTGGGCTCACCTCGGAACCTGAGGGGTATCTGATGCTGAGACACATGTAAGGCAGTAATCCTACACGTGTCATCTACCGGTACAGCCGGTTGAGACTGCTGACCAACAGGTAGTGATATAGTTGGTACACTACCTGAAGGTACTATCTCAGGCATCGGTCCACATACCGAAGCCTCATCACTATGCGGACCATCCTCATGGTCACTCACTAGGAAACACCAGTAGCTAAGATCACTATCTGCTCTACTAGTGTCTAAACTAGGTATAGAACTCTAGAAACCGCCTCCAGCCAGTCCACTACTGCCTGGTAATCTGCCTCGCCTCGTAACCTCGTAGGCCTCTACTGCTGGAACTCGTGCAACGTGCTCTGTCAGCCTACACCATCCGCTAGTACGGCTGGTGGCATCTTCTACCTAACAGGTGGTTCTGCTGCTGGTACACAACCCGAAGGTTCCAACATAGAAAGAGGGCCCCGCACCAAAGCCTCATCACTCAGTGGGCCGTCATCGTGTACTCTATCGGAACTCCAACTGACTGTCTGCGTGGAGGCATCCTGAACAGATGCGACACCGTCAAAAGATTTAAACCTGGTGAGCTGACCCTGTGAGCTGACTTAAAGAAAACTTTTGAAAACACACACGCAATCAGTTTTTTTGTGCACTGAGTCAGAAATCAGTTGTCAGGGTCCTGGTGTATGGATACGTCGGCCGCCGCACCAACACTGGACACCCTAAACTAAAAACCACACTCGGTACCCTTAACACTATTGCTTAACAGAAAGGGAATATCAGAGTTCTAAGTAATGTGGTAGAACCGAATACTCTGATACCAATTTTTCATGACCCGTCCTTCGGGCCCATGTCGTGACTACCCCAATCCCACCTTCTGTAGGCCAGGGGTTGGCGACTAGCACCAAAGGCGTAAATCCTGATAAAAAGGGAAGGCATTGCATTTATGAAATGTAAACACACACAACCAGAGTACAAGCGGAAGCAAACACTAAGTAAGAAGTAAAACAAGTGTTCTGAAAGTACAAAGGGGCCGAAATACAAGCCCAATAAAAAGGTACAACTACAACTGAAAGAAAGTACAACTGAACAGACAAACAGATGAATGGTGAAGCAGCTCCTGGATCGTCCTCCGCGTTCCTACATGAAGGGTAGGTACAGATGACCTCCTCAGCACTCCACGTCTATCGGTCCGCTATGTGTGCCATCATGCCAAGTGTTCACCTCCAGTACCATCTAGTCCTCATACACTCTATCTCAGTCAGCACTGTCTGATGTCTGCATCCAACACAACGAGGTGTGGGCATAGCCCATGCAGGGGTGAGTATAACGATACTCTGTAGGGACCCTGATACCCTCAAGGTCTCACTTAATACAACAAGGATAAACCACAAAGAAATATCTCAACATATAACCTTTAATTAGGTATATGCCCATACATATACCTAAGTTATCAAGTAACCCACCTCAATCATGAGGTAAACAAAAAGTTCATTGACTCAGCTCAAACCCGGATTTTTATTCACGATATCGAAACCACGGATTCTGGGGAACTCCTCCTCTGTCGAGTACAGTGATCCTGTTGCGAATCCTGGGGTGCTACTCACTAACCTTAGACTGCTGAGGTACTCCTCCTGTTGAGTACTGCGGGTTAGCCACCTCACAAAGTAGTGCTCCCCCGCCATGGGTCTGCCACCTCACATAGTAGTGCTTCCCCTCATAGCCTACAGAGGTACTCCTCCTGTCGAGTACCATGGGTCTGAAACCTCACAAAGTAGTTCTCTTCCGCCATGGTTCTTCCACCCCAACACAGTAGTGCTCCCCACTGGGCTATTCAAGTCACTCCGAAACGAATCGGACAAGCAGTCATCAGGTTTCAGTCATCTACTTGGTCTTCGCACTCTGAATGCTCGTCTCTAGGAGGATCCGCTCCACGAGCTATTGGTCGATACTCCATGTATCTCAAAGTCTGATGAAAAAATATCACAAATTACCGCCTCGTCATAGGGGTCTCAACGCAATAGACAGCGCGTCAATCGGACGCCCGGTCTGTGAGTTATTAGCCTTTTAGTCCCGGGGGCCCGATTGGTTTCGTGTACTAAACCAACCCAACCAAAGAACAACTATAACCCGAACTCCCATGGGTTATACTCAAAGAAACCATTTCTAAATGAGTTTACAAACACTGCGGACGGTTCGTCAAACAAACGTTCGGTCTGAGAGTTATTAGCTTTTCCGTTCCAGGGGCCCGGTTGGTTTATAAGCTAAACCAACCTGACCATACTCCAAATGAATCCAAACCTCAAGTGGAGTATTCCAAAATAATCGTCTCATCAATAGGAATTCAACGTAGTCGACGGCACGTCAATCGGACATCCGGTCCTCAAGTTATAAGCGTTTCCGCTCTGAGGGCCCGGTTGGTTTTGAGTTTGAACCAACCCGGATGTACCCAAACTTTTCCAAAACCTTGAGTGTAATATACCTAAACGACCATCCCGATTCAAGGAATCCTATGCAACTAATGGTGCATCGATCAGAGGTCTGTAGCTCAAGTTATGGACGTTTAACCGAAGAAGGTCCGAAAATATGGGGTCTGGGCCCGGTCCGACCCGGCCCAACACCCCATGGGTCGGCCCGAACCGGATCGACCCAAATCGGGTCTGGTTCTGGCCCGGTGGGGCGCAGCCTGGCCCGGTTGGGCGCAGCCCGGCCCGACCCGGTTGGGCGCAGCCCAGCCCGGCAGGGGGTGCGCTAGCTCGGACAGCTGGCCGATCGTGGGGGGCGCAGCCCGCCCGCTATCTGGAACTGGCGGCGCCAGCTGGCGCCGCCCCCGGTCGTCCCGGATCCCGCGCGGCCGCAGGATCCACCGCGTCGCTGCCGCGGCTATTGCCGTGGTGAATTTTTTTTGGCGGCGCATTGGGGCACCGCCACGAGGTTCTACGAGCCACTGGAGTCGCTCTAGTGGTCCGTTTTACCTTATGTCTATGCCAACGGTCATCTCGGGTCCTGAACTTTACTGCGAAGGCCCCAAAACACCATTGCGGCCCTGTTTCGTCGTCACCCGTCAATCCGCACATAGACAAACAACCTGCGGAGGATCGTCGGACCGTGTTTGTTCAGCTTGTTCCCTCTGTGTTAGGCGTTATCAATTGGTCGTAGATATTCATGGTTTCACGTAGAACGAATAGCAATTTTATTCAAATAAAATTTAAACAATCCATCCTACCTCAAAAACTGACGTTGCACGTCGTTCGTCATGGAAGATGGCGTTGCGGGGAGAGGATTCATTGACGACATCAGAGTGCATTCGAGGAGGAAGCTGAATCTTCCCACTTGTCATGTAGAAGAGAAAGGAAGGTGCATTGTCGTTCTTCATGGAACCGGCATCCTTCGTCAAAGAAGTCGGCGTTCTTCGTCGGAGGGTCGGTGTTCTTCAAAAAAAACTCAAGAGCTCTCCCAATTCTCCTTAACACAACGATTTCCACCCACCCACCCAAACTAAAATAATAGGCTTATCCTTTTATTTTATTAACACATGTAATTTAAAATTCAAAATTCAAACCACTTCATTAATTAATTGAAGAGGTTGAATTCATTAAATGAAAGTGTTGGAAATTAATTAAAGAGAGGGAGAGGAGGTGGAAGATCTCATAAATGTTGGAAGAGTTTCCAACATTAAACAAGGGTGTTTAATGGGGGGTTTAAGGGAGTTATTTGGGGAGTTTAATGAGGGTTATGGGAGATGAAATGTTGGGGCTCGTGTGGGTCCCACCTCTCATATATTCACACATGGGAAGTTGGGTGGTTGTGGGCCCCACCAACAACTTCCCATGGGAGGGTTTAACTTCCAAAGTTATAAAATAAAATCGTTCTAACAATTTTATTTATTTTAAACCAATTCCCCAAATAATAATTCTCAACCCGCTTAAAACGCAACCACGATAAAGGTCTCATTAAGCAATTATCAGTGCTGTGAGCTCATCGGTGCCCTCAGATTTCAATTTCGAGCATCGGTTCCAAAGATAGAAAACCCTGCTTGTTCGTTTACTGAACGTACCCGAGATCAACTTCGGAAATTGATTCCGGGCACACCGGGCCTCAGAATCAAGTGCCATCAGAAGACAAATACTCGTAAAAATCCAATGTATTTAAGAAAAAAAATCCTTAAAAATTCCGGGTCTTTACATTACTCCCACCTCAGAGATTTAGGTCCACGTAAAGCTACAACATAAATTAGGGAAACAAATGAGGGTACTGTGCAGGCATCTGAGCCTCTCGCTCCCATGTGCTCTCCTGGAGGTTCCTGTGCTTCCAACAAATGTGCACCAGAGGAATCGACCATCCACGTAGGACCTTCTTCGATTGATCCTCGATCACCACCAAGACCTCCATGAATGTAGCTCTGTCAACAATGTCCAGCTCCCCATGATCAATGATGTGGGTCGGGTCATGCACATATCTCCTCAGCTGAGATACTTGGAAGACGTCATGCACCTATTGCAATTGAGGTGGAAGGAGCAGGTAGTAAGCCACCTCGCCTACTCTACTGAGGACCTGGAAAGGTCTATTTAATCATGGAGATAACTTGCCGTCTTGGCCAAATCTCCGTAGACCTCATCGAGATGAGACCCGTAAGAAGACGTGGTTATCACCCTCGAACTCCAGTGGTCTCTGTCTCCTATCAGCTTAGGAATTTTGTCTACTCTATGCAGTATTCATCCGCTCCAGGAAGATATGCACCTTCTCTGGTAGCCTCAAAATGGGCACATTGGTCAACCTCTACCTCAACTCTTGGAAAGATCTATTGGAATCTCTCTGACTAGATGAAGGGTTTCCCCTTCTTCGTCAATGCTAAAAAGTGGTTCAAAAACTCTGGAGAAGTTTGACACAAATTTAAATTTAGTCGACTCATGAGTGATCGACTACACCCACTTATGCATGATTCCATCCTGTGTTTTCTGGGGTTTCCTTTTCGCCGACCAAGGAAAACCCATCCCAAAATTGTAGGTAAACCACAACTTTTTTTCCTAATACAGTCAATCTTTGTATGAACTGTGGTTTCCCAGTCCATACCAAAACTAAGGTCGTAAGGCCTCGACGCTACCCCCAAGAGGTTCCAACCAAAACTCTCGCCTCAAGGGTTTGATCATGCTGTCGGCGTAAGCGTGGTTATCGAGTCTCCTCCCAAAGGTATCTCGAGACGTGAGGGTCAAGTAAATGGATTAACCGGAAACTCTAGGTCTGGGAAAAGATTCATGGAAGGAATGAGTCGTATCAATGTCTGTTGTTACGGCAGCTAGTAGTAGACATAGACGGTACCTCGAATCTTTCCTAGAGCCCTTGGGTCACACTCCTTTACCGCATGCAGCTACTCTCTTCCCCTTCCCTGCTGCTCCCTGATCATTATGGGGAAAACAATGGTGGTTGGTTGTAACATGTCTAAATGTACATCACCACATGCTTCTTTCCTAGCTCAGCTTCCATGTCTTCTGCTCTACAGATTCATCTGTCCTTTAAACACACCTCGCTCTGCGGTCTGAGCTCTAAGAACTGATCGTATAATAGTCATCAAGTACTAGGAACAAACGGTATGCCTCGATGAATACTCATCTACCGACATATCATCCTTCTGAAGTTGTATAATCTCTAGAAAAACTCTCAACCATCTCCTCAAGCCAGTCCTCAGCTACCTGTGAGTCGAGCTTGCCTCGGAACCTGAGGGGTATCTAATGCTGAGACACTTGTAAGGCACTAAGCCTACATGTGTCATCTACCGGTATTGTCAGTTGATACTACTGACCAACATGTAGTGATATAGTTGGCACACTACCCGAAGGTACTATCTCAGGCATCGGTCCACGTACCGAAACTTCATCACTATGCAGACCATCCTCATGGTTACACACTGAGAAACACCAATATCTTAGATCACCATTTGCTATACTAGTTTCTAAACTTGGTTTAGAACTCTAGAAACCACCTCCAGCCAGTCCACTCCTGCCTGGGAATCTGTCTCGCCTCGTAACATCGTAGGCCTCTGCTGCTAGAATTCGTGCAATGTGCTCTGTCAGCGTGAATCGTCCGCTAGTATGGCTGGTGGCATCTGTTGTCTAATGGGTGGTGCTGCTGCTGGTACACCACCTGAAGGTGCCAACATAGAACGAGGGCCCTGCACCAGAGCCTTATTTATCGGTTGGTCGTCATCGTGTACTCTACCTGAACTCCAATTGACTATCTGTGTGGAGGCATCTGGAACAGATGTGACACCATCAAACGATTTAAACCTGTTGAGATGACCTGGTTGAGCTGACATAAATAAAACTTTTGGAAACACACACACAATCAGTGTTTTGGTGAACTGAGTCGGAAATCAGTTGTCAGGGTCCTGGTATATGGATACGTCGGCCGCCGCACCAACAATGAACTCCCTGAACTGAAAACCACACTCGGTACCCCTAACACTCTTACTTCACGGAAATGGAATATCAGAGTTATAAGTTCTGCGGTAGAACCGACTCCTCTGATACCAATTTTTCACAACCCATCCTCGGGGCCCGTGCCGTGACTACCCCATGCTCTCCTTCCATAGGTCAGGGGCTGGCGACTAGCACCAAAGGCGTAAATCCCGATAAAAAGGGAAGGAATTGCCTTTATGAAACGTAAACACACACAACCAGAGTACAAGAGGAAGAAAATACTAAGTAATTACTAAAACAAGTGTGCTTAAAGTACAAAGTGGTCGGAATACAAGCCCAACAGAAAGGAACAACTACAACTAAAAGAAAGTACAACTGAACATACAAAAAGCTAAATGGTGAAGCAGCTTCTGGATCATCCTCTGGGTTCCTACCTGAAGGGTAGGTACAGATATCTTCCTTAGCACTCCATTTCTATCGGTCTGCTCCATGTGCCATCACGCCGATTGTTCTCCTCTGGTACAGTCCAGTCCTCGTACACTCTGCCTCGGTCAATGATGTTTGTCGTCTGCATCCAACACAACGAGGTGCAGGTATAGCCCGTGTAGGGGTGAGTATAACGATACTCAGTAGGGACCCCGAGACCCTCAAGGTCTCACTAAATCCAACAAGTATAAACCAAAAAGAAAGATCTCAACAGATAACCTTTACATAGGTATATTCCCATACATATACCTATGTTATCAAGTAACCATCTCAATCATGAGGTAAACACAAAGGTCATTGACTCAACTCAAACCAGGATTTTTATTCACGATATCGAAACCACGGCTGCCGGAGAACTCCTCCTCTATCAAGTACAGTGATCCTGTCATGAATCTGAGGTGCCACTCACTAACCTTAGACTTCTGAGGTACTCCTCCTGTCGAGCACCGTAGGTTGGCCACCTCACAAAGTAGTGCTCCCCCGCCATGGGTCTACCACCTCACATAGTAGTGCTCCCCCTCATAGCCTAAAGAGGTACTCCTTCTGTCCAGTAACGTGGGTCTGCCACCTGAAAAATTAGTGCTCCTCCTCCATGGGTCTGCCACCCCAACACAGTAGTGCTCCCCACTGGGCTACTCAAGTCACTCCGAAACAAATCGGGTAAGCAGTCATCAGGTTTCAGTCAGCTACATGGTCTCTGCACTCTGATGCTCGTCTCTGGGAGGATCCGCTCCATGAGCTACTGGTCGATACTCCAATTATATCAAATTCCCACGAAGAAAATATCACAAAGGACTGTCTCGTCATAGGAGTCTCAATGCAACAAACGACGCGTCAATCAGACACTCGGTTTGTGAGTTATTAGCCTTTTAGTCCCGGGGGCCCGGTTGGTTTCATGTACAAACCAACCCAACCGTAACTCAACTATACCCCCCAAATCCCATGGGGTATAATCAAAGGAACCATTTCTCAATGAGTTTACCAACGCCACTGACAGTTTGTCAAACAGACGTCCAGTCTGAGAGTTATTGGCTTTTCCGTTCCAGGGGCTCGGTTGGTTTATAAGATAATCCAACCCGACCATACTTCAACTGCATCCAAAATTCAATTAGAGTATGTCAAATGAACTGTATCACCAAGAGGAATCCAACGAGGTTGACGGCATGTCAATCGGACATCTGGTTCTCAAGTTATAAGTGTTTCTGCTCCGAGGCCCCGGTTGGTTTCTAGTTCGAACCAACCCGGCCGCACCCAAACTTCACCAAAGCCTTGAGTGTAATATACCGAAACAACCGTCTCGATCCAAGGAATCCTAATAAACTTACGTTGCATCGATTAGAGGTTTGTATCTCAAGTTATGGACGTTTAACCGAAGAAGGTACGAAAATATGGGGTCTGGGCCCCGTCCGACCTGACCCAACACCCCCTGGGTCGGCCCGAACTGGGTCGACCCGAATCAGGTCTGGGTTTGTCCCGGTAGAGCACGGCCCGGCCCATCTGGTGCGGCCCGGCCCAATGTGGCCCGCCCCGGCCCGGCCGGGGGGTACACTGGCTCGGCCAGCTGGCCGAGCATGCCCCCCCCCCCCCCCCCGCTATTTGGAACCTGCAGCACCAGCTAGCGCCGCCCCCGGTCGTCCTGGATCCTGCGTGGCCGCGGGATCCACCACGTCGCCGTCGTGGCAGATTTTCTTCAGCGGCGCGCTGGGGCACTGCAGCCTCTAGGCGGTCGGCCGCTGCGCCGCCACGAGGTTCTGCGGGCCACCAGAGTCACTCTGGTGGTCTGTTTTACCTTTCGTTTGCGCCGTAGGTCATCTTGGGTCCCAAACTTTACTGTGAAGGATCGAAAAAATCGTTGCATCCCTGTTTCGTTGTCACTCGTCAATTCGTGCATAGACAAACAACCTGCGGAGGGTCATCGGACCGTGTTTCTTTGGCTCGCACCCTCCACATTAGGCATTATCAATTGAACATAGATATTCATGGTTTCATGTAGAAGGAATAACAATTTTATTCAAATAAAATTGAAACAATCCACCCTACCTCGAAATTTGACGTTGCACTTCGGGCGTCACGGAAGACGGCGTCGCGGGGAGAGGATTTTTAGATGACGTCGGAGTGCATCTGAGGAGGAAGCGACGTCTCCTCACTTGTCACATCGAATAGAAAGGAAGTTGTGTCTTCGTTCTTCATGGAACCGACATCCTTCATCGAAGAAGACATTTTTCTTTGTTGGAGGTTCGGTGTTCTTCCAAAAACTCAAGAGCTCTCTCAATTCTCCATAGCACAATGATTCCCCCCCCCCAAAATAAAATAATAGGCTTATCCTATTATTGTATTAAAACATGAAATTTAAAATTCAAAATTCAAACCACTTCATTAATTAATTGAAGAGGTTGAATTCATTAAATGAATGTGTTGGAAATTAATTAAAGAGAGGTAGAGGAGGTGGAAGATCTCATAAATGTTTGAAGAGTTTCCAACATTAAACAAGGGTGTTTAATGGGGGGTTTAAGAGAGTTATTTGGGGAGTTTAATGAGGGTTATAAGAGATTAAAGTTTGGGGCTCGTGTGGGACCCACCTCTCATATATCCGCACATGGGAAGTTGGGTGGTTGTGGGCCCCATCAACAACTTCCCATGGGAGGGTTTAACTTCCAAAGTTATAAAATAAAATTTTTCTAAACATTTTATTTATTTTAAACTAATTCCCCAAGTAATAATTCTCAACCCGCTTAAAACGCAACTACGATAAAGGTCCCCTTAAGCAATTACCGGTGTTGCGAGTTCATCGGTGCCCTCGGATTTCAATTCTGAGCTCCGGTTCAGAAGATAGAAAAACCCACTCATTCATTTACTAAACGTATCCAAGATAAACTTTGGAAATATATTCCCAGCACACCAGGCCTCGGAATCAAGTGTCATCAGAAGCCACATACTCGTAAAAATCCAAAGTATTTAAGAAAAAAATTCCTTGAAAATTCCAGGTCATTACAGAATCAATTAATGATTTCTGAGTTGATTCTAATATGATGTCATAAACATAAATTTGAACAATCAAAAAAAAATTCTTATCTTTATTTATAAAAAGGGTTGGATCAGCAGTTCCCTTAACATAATTATTTTTGTATTAAAAATCATGTAATTTTATCATACCAGGATATAGGGGATTATTTAAGTCCATATAAGGCTTTGGTAAGTTTGAAAACATGTTCAGGATGTTTTGTGTCTTCAAAACCATGATATTTTGCAACAAAAACTTCCTCTTGAACATATCCATTAAAGAAATCACACTTTATGTCCATTTGAAAAAGTTTGAAATTAAAGGATGCTGCAAAGGCTAGTAGAATACGAATAGATTCAAGTATAGCTACTAGAATATAGGTTTCTTTATGGTTTATTCCTTCTTGTTGAATATAGCCTTTATTGTCTAATATTGATTTATTTCTTACAATTATTTCATTTTCATCACATTTATTTTTGAAGACCCATTTTACTCTAATTACATAAGTTTCCTTAGATCTTTCAACCAAGGTCCAAACTTTGTTCCTTTTGAATTCATTTAGTTCATATTGCATAGATTTAATCCAATCACCATCACCTAAATATTCATCAGTTCTTTTAGGTTCTAATTGGGAAGAAATGTTAGATATTCCACTTTATTTCTTAAAGAACTTTTAGTCCTTACATGTTGATTTACTTCACCAATGATACTATCACTTGGATGATTATTAAGAAATAACTAATTTGGGTTTTGTAAAACCTGTTCATCAACATAAGGTAGAAAATATAATGGGGTAAATACTTCAGAAACATTTTCTTGAGTATTTTCCTTTTTAAAATAACATTCTATCAAGGTTGATAATCAGTTTTTGAAAAAACATCTGAAGATGTAGATTGAGGATTTTTTAAAACAAAAGGATAATTTTCATCAAATTTAACACATATTGTTTATTCAATAGTTCAAGAATTTTTGTTAAAAACTCTATAATCCTTAGAAGAACTATAGTAGCCTAAGGAAATTAATTAATCAGATTTGGGTGAGAATTTATGTAAGTTATCATTATTATTCAATATTAATACTTTTCATCCAAATACATTTAAGTAAGAAACTTTAGGTTTTCAACCATTCCACAACTCATAAGGTGTTTTTTTTGGAAAATATCGGATTAAAACTCGATTTATAGTATAACAAGTAGTACTAATAGCTTCAGTCCAAAAGTGTTTAGTAATAGAATATTCACTCAACATGGTTCTAGTTATCTCTTGAATAATTCTATTTCTTCTTTCTACAACACCATTTTGTTGAGGAGTTCTTGGAGCTGAGGGGTAATGATTAATTCTTTTATTACTACATAACGTTTCAAAATCTGAAGTTTGAAATTCTCCCCCATTATCACTATGAATAGTTATCAATGGAAGTTTTTTCTCATTTTTAACATTGGCTAAAAAATATTTAAAATAAGAAAAGGATTCATATTTATTTGCTAGAAAATAGACCCATGTAAATCTAGTGTAATCATCAACTAAAACAAATTTATAGTATTTTCCTCCAATAATTAAAGTTTCTTTTGGATCGAAAAGATCCATATGCACTAGCTGTAATTCTTCAGAAGTTGAGACTTCATAGATTTATTTAAAGCTTGACTTCTGTTTCTTGCCATATTGACAAGGATCACAAACTTTTGAATAATAAAATCTAAGCTCTGTTAGATCCTTAACAAGTCTTTTCTTTGAGAGTTTTTATAGGTTCTTAAGGTTACAGTGTTTTTGTCTTCTATTCCATAACCAAGATTGATATTTCATTTCACTAAGATAAGGTAGATCTTGGATCCTAAGGTATTTTAAGTTTAGTGTATAACCATTCTCATTCCTATGGGAAGAAATAATAAACTCTTCTTTAGAATTGTTTACTAAGCATTTATCATTCCTAAAATTCACAATGTAACCTTCATCACATAATTGTATTATTCTTATAAGGTTTTACTTAAGACTGTTAACAAATAAATCATTTGAAATTAAATTTTTTTCAAGAAGAACAATGTTACCTATACCAAAAATTTCTCCCTGAGCATTATCTATAAAAGTTAATTTTACTCCTTTTATCTTGATAATATTTTAAAATAAATTTTTATTACCATTCATGTATCAGGAACATCCATTATCCATGTACCATGTCTTGTTGTTGGTACTTCCTTTATTTTTCAGAAAATAAAATAGTTAGACTTTCAAAATCCAAACTTTTTCGGATCTCAAAATTTCAGAAAGAAAAATCATAAGAATCCACATTTTATTATAAAAATAAAATTTATTAAAACCTAAGGATTGGTTTTTATTTAAATAACAATTTTTCTACCAATTTCCACCACATTGACACTTTGTGCAAAAAGTATTTCTTTGGGGAACAAAATAGTTATAACTAAAAACTAGTTTTGAGTGATTATAACCAAATTCACAACTATTCCAAAGAGGTTGAAGTTGTGAATACATTTTATCAAATTATTTCCTCCCATAATTTAAATTTGATAAAACTTTCTTTAAGGAATAAATTTCAGATTTTATTCTAATGGATAAATTCATATCCTCATAGTTATTAGTTTTATAACTTGATTTATTCTGTAAAAAAATTCTTAGAAATAGCATTTTCAAGATCCTTTGAAATTTTATCCTTCTTAGAATTAATTTCCTTAAGGTTTTTAGAAATATTTTCTAAGTTAAGAGTTTTTTATCAACATCCCTAGAAATATTTGATACTTATTTTTTTAAAATATATTTTTTATAATTTTCTTTCTATGGATTCTTTTTTATCTTATAGTTTTCATTCTCAAGTAATTTAAAAAATCTAGAAAATTATTCAAATATAGGTAAGTTATTATCTTATGATGAGTAAGATTATTCCTTTGAAGACTCATAATATTCTTCATTAGAAAAATTTTCGTTTAAATAATTATCAGTTAATGATTCAGAAATGTGTACCTTAACCAAAAGACAATGATTTTCAATAGGTAATCTGTTTATAAGACAAATATTCTTCTGACCATAAGATTCATATTCTGAATATTCATCTGAAGATTCACCATCACTGTCACTTTATGTGTCATTTTCCTTCAAGAATCTCTTAGACTTAGATTTGTATTACTTCATTCTGTTCCTTTCAGAATGATTATCCTTTCTATATTTTCTCTTAAGCATAGGAAGATTTGGTCTGATATGTCTATCAATCTTACATTCATAACAATTTACTTCAGAATCTTTCTTATCCTTTCTATCTTTATTCTTATATATGTACTAAAAATCTTTCTTTCCCACAATCTTGTTCATCCTTCCAGAAATATTGGAAAGTTCATTCTCAGACTGATCATTTCCACTTGATTCATATATAACAACAACTTTCTTAGCTTTAGATTTAGAAACCCTCTCTGGAGTCTTGGATTTAGATGTAGTAGTGAAAGAAATGATTCCATTACCATTCTTCTTCTTATTGAAATCATAATCTCTCTTCGTACTTATTTAATACTGAAGAAGAGTTCCAAAAATCTTATCAAGAGTACTGTTAGATACTTTCCTATTTTCATCAATAGTTATCCTTTTCTATTCCTACTCATTGGGCATGATATCAATAATCTTTTCCATAAGAATTTCATTAACAAGACCTTTTTATCCCATAGATTAATGACTGTTAACGAATGTCATAAATCTTTTTTTCACTTTGAAAACTGATTCCCCATAAGTAAAAACAAGTCCATGATATTCATCTCTTAACATACCTCTCCTAGTTTTAATCACTTTTTAAGTTCCAAAGTGTGTAACTTCAAGTTTATTCCAAATGTTATTGGCAGCTTCATAAGAAGATATTTAACTGTAGATATTCCTAGTCATAAAACATAAAATATTATTGCGTAACTTGTAGTTTATTTCAAATTCTTGTTTTTCTTGATTTGTGAGTCATTTTATTTCTTTTTTAGGAATCTTTTATTCACTGGTGAGTATAAAAAGGTTATCAACACTTGTATTGATAATGAAAGTCTTCATCTTATCTCTCAGTCACTCATTATCATTTCCATCAAAGATTGGTGGTCTGGTAGAATTAAGGTTATCTATAGAACCAATGTTCATTCCTTCCATTCGATAAGAAAAATACAAAATATCTTTTCAACAAAAATAATTAGTAAAAAAATTTATAAAAAAAAAGTTTATAAGAAAAATCTTACAAAAACTTAAACAAGTAAAGTTGAGAAAGAAAAGTTGAAAAAGAAAAATTAAGCATGAAAATTTATATACAAGTATAAGTATTTTAGAGACCATCTATGATACCAATTGTAGGATCTAAATATAGATGAAGATGTTAAATTACAAGAAAGGTTGAATTTTAAGTTTAAAAACTTTCCCTCTTAATCCTAAAAGAAAATCTATATTTAAAAAAGTTAAAAATGTTTAATTAAAAAACCCTCTTTGGTTATTAAATAAAGGGATAATTGGAACGTCCCAGGTCCAATTATAACGAAACTAAACTTAAACAAGTTTATATTAAAGAAACTTCAGTAAGTTTATCTTAAGGAAACTTAAGCAATTTTATCTTAAAGAAATATTCTACCATAAAGTGTATAGAATCTTTATTTATTAGAGTAAGTATAAGAATAAGAAAGTATAAAAAAGTTATACTTTCAGATCTCACAAGGCACAAGAGTCTCTATATATAGAAATCACTTCACATCATCACATAATGTAATCTCTAGATATCTATTGAGCTCGTTAAAAGCAGCTCCTATTTATTGGAAAACACATCAATAGTGAACTCCTCCAATGATCATATTTTTATTGAATTTTAGAGGGACCTGTACACATTTCACTCAACCAAAGGTTAGTTAAAATAGATTGTATGACATAGTTTTATGTAAGAAAAACTTGGGAAACATTATCATGCTTAAGAAACAATAATATGTAAGGAAAACCATATCTTGTTTAAGAAACTTGGATCCAATAAACTTTGAACAATATGTTAATAAAGTAATTTAACTTTAAAAATTATGAATAATCAGAATATATAAAAAATATAAATTGGAGTCTAAAAATATGAACAATCATATTCTGATTTACAAAGAATTTAGAATCTGATATAAATAGAATTTGGAGTCTGAATTTTAGAGAATTCGGAGTCTGAATTTTAGATAATTTGGTGTCTGAATTTTAGAGAATTTAGAGTCTAAATTTTAGAGAATTCGGAGTCTAAATTTCAGATAATTATGTGTTTGAGTTTTAGAGAAGTTGGAGTCTGAATTTAAAAGAATTTTGATTCTAAATTTTAGAGAATTTTGAGTCTGAATTTTAGATAATTTTGAGTCTGAATTTTAGAGAACTTAGAGTCTGATTTCTAAAGAATTCAGAGTCTGAATTATGATGAATTCGGAGTCTAAATACGGATGAATTCAGATTTTAAATTCTGAGGAATTTGGAGTCGTAATTTTGATGAATTCGGAGTTTGAATTATGGTAAATTCAGTGTCTTAATTCTAATGAATTTGGAGTCTCAATTATAATTAATTCAGAGTTGAAATTATAGGGAAATAGGAGTCTAAGAAATTTAAAGTCTCTAAGATAGGTAAGGATCTAATTTTTTGGATTAAAAAAATGGTTAAATTTGGTTTGAGAAGACAATAAATAAGATATTGAAAACCAAGGGTAAGGATAAAACTTTTCTTAGATAAAGAAAATTTTTATTAAGAAAATAATTCATAGAGAAAGATAGTTTTGCTTTAGAAATGTGTTTATGATTTTCAAAATATAAAGGAATAGAAAAATTCATAAGGATACTTATTGACTTAACAAATTTTTCACTATAAGTAGATAGTTAAACAAGAAGTAGATATGAATGATAATTTTATGTTGACTATTCCTAAATTTTGTTTAATATATTCAAATATAACTGAATTGAATGGTTTTCTAAAAATATCATCAAGTTGTTCTTTAATTCTGATGAATTTTGAAATGATATCTCCTTTCAATATGTGATCCCTAAGGAAATAATGTATTATATCTATGTGATTTCATGTTGATTGATCTACTAGGTTTTTACTTAAGGTCATGGAACTTATTTTATCACATAAAATGGGATTTTTATTAGAAACCATGCTAAAATCAGTGAGTGTGTGTTGCATCCACAACACTTTATCATAATAACATCCAGGGGACACATATTTTGTTTCAGTATTGTAAATTGATACTAAGTGTTTTTTATTTTAATAACAAGAAACTAAAGACTCTTCTAAGAAATTAAAAGTTCTAGATGAACTTTCTTATCCATTTTACATCCATTAAAATCATTATTTTAAAAAATAATTAAATCAAAATTTTTTCCAAATGCATAAAATATAACAAGATATACAGTACCCTTAAGGTAATAAAAAATTATATATGCAACTTTATGATGGGATTATTTTGGATTTTATTGATATATCTCACATAAGAAAACAAAAAAAAATTAAATCTGGTCGACTAGCTATGAGATATAGTAAACTACGGATCATTATTCTAAATTTTTTTGATCGAATGGTTTCCCAAATTCATTAACATCAATAGTTTTTTACATCTGTACTGGAGTAAAAATTGTTTTTTTATTATCATATCCAAAAAAATTTAGAATATATTTTATATACTTTTGTTAATATATAAATTTTTCTTCTTGTTTTCTAGAAAATTTAAAACCAAGTAAAAAAGGTAGTTTATCTATCATTCTTATTTCAAACTCTTATTTCATAAGATATGGAAATAAATTGGTAAGTTCTTTTTTTATTTATCTAAAAATAATGTCATCAATATAAATTTTAACAATGATGGTATCTTTACAGTATTTTTTTTAAAAAATATTTGGATTTTCATCTTCCTTAACAAAAAAAACATTGCAAAAATAATCTTTTTAATCTATCATATCAAGATCTTGGTGCTTTTTTAAGTCCATAAATTGACTTAGTGAGTCTAAAAACATGATCCATAGATTTTTTTTCAAAACTAGGTGGTTTTTCTACATAAACTTCTTTATAAATATACCAACTAAGAAAAGAACATATCACATCTATTTGAAAGAGAGTGAAATTTAGAATTTTATAATATGCTATAATTATAAAAATATCTTCAAGTATATCTACTAGAATATAAGTTTGTTCATATTATGTTACTTATATTTGATTATAACCCTTATCCTATAGTCTTTATTTATTTGTAATTATTAATCTATTTTTATCAAAATTATTTAAGAAAACCCATTTCACTCCAATTACCTGTGAATATTTAATTTTTTCAACTAAAGTATAGAATTTTTTCCTATCGAACTCATTAATTTCATCTTGTACTTATTTTATCTAATATTCATCACTTAAATAATCATTTGGAGTCTTTGGTTCATATTGTGATAAAAATTCTAAATGTTCACATTCATTTCTTAAGGTACTTCTAATTTTGATAGGTTGACCTACATCACCAAGGATATTATCACTAGGATGATTCATAAGTATTTCCTAATTTCATGGATTTTTAAAATGTTTTTCTTTAAGAATAGATTGAATTTATTCCTAAGGTATAACTTCAAAAAAATCTTCAGTTGTTCTATCATGTTAATAATTTTTCAACCTTGGTTGAAAATCATTTATAGAAAAATCATCCGAATATGTAATTTCAGGTGTTTTGGAAAAAAATGATTAGTTTCATCAAATTTTTTATTAAGTTTCTTTTCAATAATAATTTTATTTTTATTAAAAACACTATAAACATTACTAGCTTTAGAGTATCCAAAATATTACTTCATCAAATTTTTGACAAAATTTTTGTAAATTATCTTAAGTATTTAGAATGAATATTTTGCATCCAAAAAGTTTTAAGTAAGATTATTTTGGATTTATTCCTACCCAAAAATCATAAGGAGTTTTATTAAGAAAATTTCTAAGGAAAAATTAATTTATAGTATAATAGGTTGTATAAATTACTTAAACTCTAATAAATTAGTAATTTATTATTCACTCAACATGATCCTAGTAATCCTCTGAAGAAATTTGTTTTTTCTTTCAGTTACTCCATTTTCATGGGGTGTTCTAGGTGTTGAAAATTTATGTATTATACCTTTTCTAATTAAAATTTTCAAATTAATAATTTATAAATTCTTTAAAATGGTCACTATTAATAGTTTCCAAATTTATACCTTTCTCATTTTTAACATGCAATACAAAATTTCAAAAACAGAAAAATTCTTTTGACTTTTTTTCTAGTAAAAAGACCCATTTATATATAGTATGGTCGTCAACTAAAACATATACATGGTATTCTTCAACAATAATTCCAATTTTTGTTAGACCAAATAAATTAATGTGCACTAAATATAAATCATCAAAAAATGAAACTTCACTAATAGATTTAAAAACTCAACTTGTGTTTATTTATAAATTGAAAGGGATCAAAAAAATTAGAATAATTAAACTTAATCTCCGGTAAATCTATAACAAGTCCTTTATTATAAGGTTTAGATAAATTTCTAGCCTTACAGTGTCCTAATAATCTATTCCACATCTGATGTTGATCTTCCATAGCACGAAGGCAAGGTGGATCTTATATTCTTAAGTCTTCTAATTTTAGTGTGCATATATTCTAATTCCTATCGGTAGAAAGAATGATTTTATATTATAAACTTTGAATATTGAATTTATCATTCCTATAGATCACAAGGTAACCTTTATCACATAATTATAATATACTTATAAGGTTTTTTCTTAAGTATTTCAAAAACTAAAACCATTAAAATTAAATGTTTTCTAAGAAGAACAATATTACCTATACCATAGATTTCTCTATAAGCATTATAACCAAAAGTTATTTTTCTACCTTTCGTCTTTATAATATTTTAAAATAATTTATTTTTTGAAATCATGTGATGATAACACCCACTATCCATGTACCAAATATTATTACTATTAGAAATTTTCTTATTTTCTAAAAAATAAAAAAAGTTATATTTCTAGAACCCATACTTGCTTGGGTCCAGCATTATTAGAAAACAAAACTTTATAAATCCATATTTAACCAACTTTCCTATGTTTTATAGCTATAAATTTTTAAAAAAAATATCCATTGTTAAAACTAAAAGATTTTACTTTATTCAAATAATATTTTTTCTTCAAATATCTTCCACTCTGAAATTTTGTGGAGAAGGGATATTTTTTTAGAAAAAAATAATTATTTTGAAAATGAGGTATTTTATTTGTATAACTAATCCCAATATTATTTCTTATAGGTTTCAAGTGTTTTTACATATTATAAAAGTTTTATTTCTTATAAGTAAAATTTTTTATTAATTTTTTCAAACTAAATATTTCATAAATTAGTTTCACAAGTAAATATATGTTTTCAATAGTTGAAGTAAAACTAGGTTTATTACATAATTATTTTTTAAGATATAAAATATATTTGGAAAGTTTTTAAATCCTATAATTTTCCATTTATAGTTCTTCCTTAACATTTTCATAGATTTTAAAAACTTTGGTATTTTTCATTTCTAAAAAAATAAAAAATATTGAAATTTCCTCATAGCTTAGTAAAGTATAATCTTAATAAAATGAAGTTTCTTTCTCTAATTCTCAATATATAGAAATATTTTCATAATAAAAATCAAGATAGTTTCCATTAAAAGTAAAATTAGTTAAGGATAAAATAGATACCCTATCCTGGTAGCATTGATTAGTCTTTGGAATTCTAGAATATGATCTCATAATCTTCTAACTATCACTCTTTCATTTAAATAATTTTCTGATGAACTATGTCAATCAATAGTACTCCACGTGTCTATATATTTTTTAATATTATTTCATTTATACCTATAGAACATCTGAAAATTCTTTCTGCCTAATCCTTCTTCTTCAATCTCAAATAATTAGGTCTGATATGGACTGGTATTTTTCATTCATAGAAAATAATTTCATAAGAATCCTTATTATCACTTCTTTCTTTATAATATTTCTTGTATTGGTATTTGAAATATTTCTTTCTAATAAAAATTGTCCTTTTTTCATGATTTTCAAGTTCATTTTCACTTTGTTCAAAATAATTACATTCTGTATCAACTTTTTCTTTCTTATTTTTAGAATATTTAATATCTTTCTCACCTAATTTGAATTTATTGACTAATTTAGAAGTAAAAACAAAAGAAACACCATTATTTATATTTTATTTATTATAATAACTTTTTTAATATACCCTCATACTTCATGAGATTTTTAATCAAATCATCTAGATTCATCTTATTCATTATTTCAGTATCATAAAGAGTTGTCTTATTATATTCCCATTGATTTGGCATAATGTCGATAATCTTTTCAACCATAATTTCATCTATCAAATATTTATCTCCAAGAGATTATTAAATATTCTTGATGTTCATAAATCTATAATTCATTTTAGAAATAGATTCTCCAGATAAAAAATAAAAATATTGATAATCATCTCTCAACATATCTATTTTTGTTTCAACAACTTTGGTTGCATCAAAGTGAGTAACTTCTAAATTTTTTCAAATATTACTTTTTACTTCACAAGATGAAATTTTACTATAGATATTCCTTGTCATAGAACACAGAAAATTATTATTAACTCCATTATTGATCACAAAAGTATTCATTCTATCTCTTCAATATTCATAGTTAACACCATAAAAAATTGGTGGTCTACTAGGATTCACATTCACTAATGTACCAATATTTAAACCTAATATATTTATAAAATAGATATACTTATTTATACTATACATTTTATTTTAACAATTTATAAATAATTATAAAAGTAGAAACTAGCTATGAAATCAAATTTAGGATCATAATAGTATGTAGGTTACTATAAAAGGGGGTGAATTGTGGTTTATAAAATAAAACATGCAATTTATTTATCCCCTTTATAAAGGTATTTTAGAAAAACCTTTTTTATTTATAATAAATTTATCAAAAAAAAATTATACCAATAATTTATAAAATCATATTTTAAGAAAAGTTTTTAAAAGACTGAATGAAGCATTCCTTAAACATACACAGTGAAAATATTGAACTTGTAAAAAAAGATATAATAAAATTTTATAAATTTTAAAATAAAACATTTATAAACATTATAAAAGGAATATATAAACTTTTATCTTTGGTGTTAAGTAAGTCAAAAACCCTAACTTTAGGTATCCATGGTTTTAACCAAATTTTAAAGGTATGTGTTCCTTAAAAAAGTAATATCTAAATATCAATATCGTAAAAACCTCTATTTACCTTTCCTTGGAAACCCTAGATTAGTAATATTGGAATCACCTTTATATTTATAAACCTTTTAATCCCTCGATCACACCAAATCAGACAGAATAATTACAAATGAAAAAATTCTTAAGGCATTTACAAAAAACTCCTCACAACAAATTCCTTAAGAAAAAAATCACTAAAGGTTATAATGAATAGTTCACTCATAACAATATGTTACAAAATATTAAAATTATATTTAGTTTATTTGGGTTTCAAAATATTCCTATTAATTTAATTCTAATTTAATTCATAATTAAATATCAAATGTTCAAATTCTAAAATCTTCAGAGGTGGTTACAACAACTTCAAAAAAATTCATTCTTCTCTTGAAAGGTTTATCATAACTTTTTTTGATGGTCTCCTTGGAATAACCATTAAAATTATTTATTATTTGGTATATTAGAATAGAAATTTCAATCTATTATAATATATGAATTTATTCCATTCATTTAGGTTTTATAAAAGCTTTTTTGGAAAGTATTTCTACATCTGTTCGATGAAGTTTGCATGGTAGACTTTGTATAACTTCATCTAGTGAAACTTTGTTATAAATTCTCTTATAGACTTTACGAAACTTCATCTGGTGAAATTTATCTCCATACATATGATATAAAAATTACATTTCCCTCTATTTAGAGAAGTTTCATTTGATTTAATTTTGTCTAAAAACTTAAATAATATTCCATCTAATGGTAAGAACATTCTACACTCAGTAAAATATATTTCCTAAAAAACATTATAAAAACATGGGAAGTATAAAGTTAATAAAATAAATAATTTAAGGAGGTGTTTTTTTATTTTTAAAACCAAGGTTATAAAGTGTTGAAAGTAAACTTTTGACTCAACAGATTTATAGAGTATAGGGTTTGTTGTTATATGGTTAGTTCATTTAGGTTGGTTTTCGGACAATGATGATCACATTTGGTTTTATTTAACTTTAAGAGTATATAAACATTACAAAATAAGTCATTAAATAAAATATAACTATTGATATCATTTTGAACCATAATATTTGAATTTAAATCATTCGTGAAGTTGGTGGTGGAAAATGAAATCCATCATTAATGGGGTAGTGAATCGGCCATAATATGAATAACTTTTTCATTTTAGAGTCGATTGATGGAAGGTTATAAAAAATATATTTGACTATAATAATAACATATAATTATATTCAGTATATTTATTTTATTATTTTAAGGTGGATGGAATTTATATTTTGGATGTAGAATATGAAAATAATTGAAGGATATAGAGTTGAAAATTTTACCTCTTCTTTTGGGAGTCTCCTCTTGACTACCCCTTAAGGCTCCTTTGTGTGGTCTTTTAGTAAGACTAGAACTCTTTAGACATGGTGAGTAGGGTTAAGGAGATAAATGGGTAGATTTTTGGATATCTCTAAGTCTTATAAGGTGTGAGGAGAATGGGTGGTATTTATAAGGGGATGAGAGGGGATTTTTTAATATACTATTAATTAATTTAATATTTTTGATAAAGAATATCAATAGTGATGAATATTTTTGACTAAATTAAATAATAGGTCCATGTGAGGCCAATATAATGGTTTCTTACATCACCCCTTATGAAATTAATCATGTATATAACTTATAATGTAAAATACCGTATTTTTTCATATAATACTATTCACCATAAAATTCAACATTTTCAAAAAAAAATATAAAAAATTCACCCTAAGATAATTTCAATGTTTTAATTCCAAAAAATGCATCTATTTTATAAAAAATATTTCTAAATATAGGAAATTTCATATTTATATAAAATCTTTAATTATTAAAAAAAATATTTATAAAACAATCGAATTTTTAACACTTAGAAAAAATACTTATTGTTTAATAAAATTATATTATCATATTTATAACAATATATATTATTTCATGAAACCAATTTATTAAAGTAATATTTTATTTATAACTTTTAAATTTATCATAAAAATATAATGAAGATAAATCATATATATTTTTAAAAAATATAATTATTATTTTGTTATATCAAACAATTATTTTATCATATCTAACAGTTTTATTCAATTATATTATGATAAAAAATAATTATATTATTTCTTAAATATTATTTTAATATTAAATTGTTCATTTTACCATTACTAATGGTTATATTACTAATCTAACAGTCATATAATGGCTACATTGTAACGGTTGGGAAACAGTTGAAATGTAGTATTCATATTTACCTTTACACCCAATTTATACTCTTCCGTTATCATGCATCATCATTAAAAACTTTTATTAAAAGTTCTATAATTCCCTTAATAATTTATATCATATTCTTAAAGCTTCTCCTTCTATTCATAGTCTATAAGGTTGGAGTGATATTCATGGGAGAATTCAGGACTTTGGAGTTTACATTATTGTGTGAATTATTATTTTTTTTTTATCTCCTTTTATTATTCCTTAATGTTCTAATAAACATTATTTCATGATGTGTAATGATCCTATTAAATGTAACAGTATTTATATGTGCATATATTGTAAAAAAAATAAAATTTTCATAGAGAATCATGGATTATTTTACTAATTGAAGGAATTTTTGACACTACTAGAAATTTAGGCTATAGACACATACCTATATCCACAGTTTTACAGGAATGCGGCTATAGATTGTTTATATCCACGGTTGAATAATCGGGGCATGGATAAAATGATTCATCTCTTTTTTTCTCTTAAACTCGTCAGGCTCTTCCTCTCACCTCCTTCATACTCTATGTGCGTGACCAGTCGAACCCTTGACCTTCATGGAAGCACCCTCCTCCCTAATACCCTCCAACCTTAATGGTGGCTCCCTCCTTCTAAATACACTATGTGTGTGACCCTCCTTCCTTGATGGTTCTCATCCCATCCTCTCCTCTCCCTGATCCTCCTCCACCGACGGTTCCCCTCGCGACAGTGCCCCTCACCAAGGTGACTCTGGTGATGGTTCCCCTCACTTTCACCGAATGAGGAAACCCCACTACTAGCTTGTATCTCTGATCTTCTTCCCCTGACACTGCCACCAAATTTGGGACACATCAATTCCCCCCAACGACGCTACTCCAAGGTGGCATCCCCAACTCCTCTGACATGGCCAACCCCCTCCCAGTGATCATCCTTTTCCTTGTTATGAACAATTATTTTTTTGTTTTTTTGTTATTAGTTATTCATATCTATGATATATCAAATATATATGATTTCTTTAAAATTTCATGAAATTCAACCTTTAATGAGTCTCTCACAACTAGTTATTCTTGGATTGAGGTAGGTATTTTTCTATATTTACTTTAATTAGCCTGTCATTTTGTGATTGGTGTTTCCTAAAACTTTTTTTATCAAATTAAATCAATATTTAATAGATATAGTTTGTTTAAAAATGTATTACAAATGTCTTTCTCTCTTGAACTAAAGGTTTTATAATGGTTTTATAAATTTTAATTAATTAGTTTAAATAAAAAGAATTTATGGGAATGCCTATATGGATTGTTTTAAAATAATTTATTTGAGAAAAGGTATTTGAACCCATTTGGGTATTGGTATGATTTTCAAGGATTTTTTGAAATTGAATTGGTTTAATGGATTTTAAAATGACTTAAATGAAAAGGAAGTTGGTCATACAAATGATTTTAAGTGTGGTTTCATATACAATAGTTATAAATAAGGTGATGAAGTCGGTTTTTAAATGGTTGAAATGTCTTTTCATTCCTATTTGGTTTCTAAAAAGTCTTATTTTCACTTTATATAAGATATTTTTATAATGAGTATCAGACCATCGATTATTCCCCTTGTTTTGGTTATTCCTGATTTGAAATATGGCCCCTAAGGAGGGATTTTGTATTTTATTTTTGATATGGATGAAGTGAAAGGGGTTATTTCTTGTGAGAGAGCTGGAGTTGGAGGTGAGATGAGATTTATTTAAAATAATTTTTTATTGATTATTGTGATTCTTTTGATTTTCCACCTCCACTAGATTTATTTTTCATGGGAACTTAGAAAAATAATGGAAGGTCTAGCAGCATGTGATGTTATATTGGTGAATGTTAGTTGGATAGTGCCCAAGGAGATTATCACCCTACCAGGGGTCTATTTTATATGTGGAGGGAACTAAAAGGGGAATCTGAATGTGATGAACTGATTTCACATAGGGTCCTAATGATTAATATGATGAACTAGGTATAGTATCACCCATTTTAGAGCCTAATGAGTTTCCCATGATGTCTATAATTCATTGAATATTGATTATAGGATCTCATACCATGCCTTATTTGTATCCCCATTATTACTTCAGTTATTTCTTATTATCAATTTCCCATTGATATCTTTGTTCATGTTATGTTTCTATATTAAATTTCAGTTATAGTTTTGGTTTATATTCAAAATGAAATAAAAAAAGTTTTGAAAGTATATTATTAAAGAAAATATTGATGTTTGATTTAAAGGTGTAGTTTTGAGATATGTATTTGGAAAAAAAAAGGGAAAAAGTATTAGTTCTGTTTTAAGGGATTTGAAAATCCTTTTTCCTTAGTTTGAAAGTGTTTCCTTTTAAAATGATAATGGAATTTGTTTTATAAAAAAAGTTATAGCATGCTACTCTTTTTTTTACACCCTCTTGTAAAAAACCTATTCACTGCTTATATTTTAAACTATCATTAATAAAATTTATTTTCAAAGTAATTATACAAACTCTTTAGTGAAATCCTACTAGGCATAGTTTGGTTCACACCATGCATACACCAATGGGTGTATGAAAATTTCATGTTTACTTTCAAGAGACCATATTATGTTCTTTTACCTTGTTTAATGTTCAAGTTGGTATGATGATATATGGTATAGGATGGAATGGGGGATTGTGGGTTATGAGGAGGTAGTTAGTAGTGATCCAGGTTTGGTCATATTTTTTAATTTTTATATATAATTCTTATTGGTACAGATATTTCTTTTAGTTTATTATATACTTGGGATTCTTCTTATTACTTTATTATGTAATGATTTGATGATGTGATTCATGACCATTCACTATTTATAAAATATTATACTATTTTATATTGTTTTTTTATATTGAAACTATTTATTTTTTTCAAGATTGATCGATGTATAGATGAGTCATGTTGGATTTATGGGTGGAGTCCTTGATGTGGTTATTCATATTCAGAGGGCGAAACCAGTACCAATGGTTATACTTTGATACCTTGTCACTTGTCAGCATCCAATAACAATCAAGGATGTTATTTGGGCCTTGTGGAGATCTGAGGGTGTCCAGGAGGGAGGGGGTCCAGGAGGGAGTGGGTGTCCAGGAGGGGGGTCCAGGAGGGATGGGTGTGTCCATAAGGGTGTTCGGGTGGGGGGGCTGTTCGGGGGGGGTGTCCTAGAGGGGGGTTTTACAGGGGGTGTCCAAAAGGGGGGACTATCTATAGGGGTTCTGCAGGGTAGGGGATGGGGAGGGTTCAGGTTGGGGAGGGGGTGCAATTTAATTATTCATTTGATCATTACTTTAGATTGTTCAAAGATAATGTTAGTGTCGTTAATGGTATTACATAACAAAATGATGTTGAATTACTTCAATGTTCTATATCACACCTGATTATTGCTATTGTCTAATAATCACTAAGAGGAATGCCCCATTAGCATCACATTTCACCATATCTCACCTATAAAAATGTGTACCTTCATTATGTTATGCATGGTAAACTTCTTAGGATAAGCTACTCAAAGGCCAAAATCTTAGTCTCAAATAAATAGATATATTGGTTGTATGTATCATAGAAATTTAAATGATGTTTACATAGTTCCACATGATGTGTGATAGTTCCTAGAAACCTAGTGATGTCCTCATCTAGAATTGGCATGGTAATCCCTGTGAAATTACATAGAATTTACATGTAGAACACAGAGTATCTTATCTTCCCAACGGTATGCTTGTGTACTCCAATCAATGCTTGTGTATTCTCACATATGCTTGTGCACTCTATGTACACATATTTTCTAGCCATGTAAAAATACATGACATATCCCCTATGGTACATCTAATGTCTATCCACATGGTGTAATTAGTAAACATGCACCTGGTCTTAAATTCATTCTTACATTTGGTGATATTTTTTCCATGAATTAAAATTTAAATTTTTTGTAACATATGTTGCTTAATATTGTTTAATCCACTTTTATTGCAATAGTATGTACCAAAAATTTATGTTTTCAATACATTAAGTATAATCAATATTCATGTAGGTTTTTGATCCTGCATACAAGGTGACGGGGTGAACTAACACTCAATTTTGAAAAAATACATTGTCATGAATGATTGGAGAAATGGTATATGTTCAAGTAGTCGGTCGTTTTATATTGTTTCAGTTAATATTTTCTTTTAATTGTATTAAATATGAGTTTTGAATCATTTTTTAGATCACATGTACTCTTATTGAGCAGTGGATGATTTATTTAATTTGAGTAGTGGATAGTTTTTTAGACCATTAGAACAAGTTTTTTTGAGAATTCATGTTTTTTTATTGAGCAGCGGGTCATTTATTAGGGAATTAGATTATCACCATGTGAATGAATGTGCGAGAACTACTGTGAGGGGGGGGGGGGGCTGTCCGGGGGGTTTCTAAGGGGGTGTATGTCCGGGGGGGGCTCTATCTAGGGGTGGGGGTTGTCCAGGGGTGGGGGGTTGTGCAGGGGGTCTGTTCAATGGGGGTTGGTTTGTCTAGGGAGGATTGGAGGGGGGGTTTCATAGGGGAATGGGTGTTGTGGGGGAGGGGGGTCCTATCAGGGGGGTCTGTCTGGGGGGGGGTCTGTCTAGGGGGGTCTATCTAGGGGGGGTTGTGTGGTGGGGGGGCTCTGTTCAAGAGTGCGGGATTCAAACCACTCTACGAAAAAATCATTGAATCCTTAAGGTGACCTCTCTAATACAATATTGAACATATAAAGAAGATTCCACATCCTTCTTCCCATATTCACCTACATTAACCATTGTTAAATCATCCTTCCCCACCTTCCTAGATTCAACTAAGCTGTTAGTATCACTACTATCAGTACCACCATCCAATTCCATACTTTGATCATCCTCATTCTTTATATCGTCCTTATTAAATCCATAAACATCACTTTTAAAAAAGGAATTATCTCTAGATATAACCTTGTATTTTCCCTTAATAGAGTGGTTATTGTTAACTTCCTTCGATATGTAAATAAAGTTATACTTCACATATTTATCCCTCTTATCAGCCCGAATATAGGGAGTTTGAACATGTTAATAAACATTCATAATTACAAGGGAATTATTCCCCTTACCAGTATCATAAATAATAAAAAATTTCTCCAGTAAGTCAACATGGTCATCTCCTACACCCTATTAGAACTAAGCTTTCTCTTGACCTCTTAAGGCCCACTGGTCTTCAATAAATCCATCACAAACCTTTCTATAATGCTATAAAAAGATTCAATTTCTTATCAAATTTCTCAGAACCAGAACAATACTAATCCATCCTCATATTCACCCATGTGCATTGTAAATATTTATTAAGGGTAAATATCTTTGTATATTTAAAAATAAGTAATGATTCAAAATTCAGGCGGTCCTTGTCAGGTTGCTTCTACCTAGATCTCATGATTCTATTATCTCTGATGATATTGGTAGATGTGGAATTTTAGCTACATTGTATGGTGAGGATGATATGGATATTATACTAAAGGATGGTTAGGCTTCTATGAGAGTTACAACTATTAGTTAGAATGTTATTAATATCTCTTTATCTCTTTCATTTTATCTCCCTCCATTCCCAATTTTATGTCTCTTACCTGATACAATTCCTCCTACATTTGAAGCTTCTCTATTTTTTATGTCAAAATATTTTAGTGCTCTATATTTTAATGATGATCTACTAAGATATTAGAAGGTTTTTGAAACTAACATTGAATCTAGTGGTGTGTCCAACAAGCGTAAGGATAAGTCTTTATCTGAATGTGTGATTCCTTCTAAACTAGGGTCATGAAACATGGCAGTAGGGCTACCACTTAGAGAGGGATCTCTTATATATCACCCTTTCCCATTACGCTCATCGGTATATTTAGATGGTGATTCTCATAGGTTTCTTATTTTTATATGATTTAGACTTAGCGAGAAGACTTTTTATCAATAGTGATGTAATACCAATATTATCCATTGTATGGAAATCATTACCACATACTACAAAGGAAACATAGATTCCTAAAAGGAGTTGTTAAAAAATGGTCTACACAACATTATTCTTCCATTATAGGAATTAATGAACTAGAACATAAAATAGATATACTAGATATAAAACCTGAAAAACTCTTTAGATGATGAAAATTTTATGAATCTTATGGAAAAACAAAAGAATCTTGTAGAAGGATTTATAGAGGTAGAAAAAAATTCTTGTGAAAGGACTCAAGTCTGATAGCTCTAACATGGAGATAGAAACACCACTTATTTTCATGTTGAATCAAAGAGAGGAAAATTACTGACCATAATTTAAAAATGGAGTATGTATCATTTAACAATGATCATAGTGTCTCGGCTCCACTTATAGTATATCATTTTTATAATATTCTTTTTTATACTGGATTTGAGAACTAGGGTGTTTATCCAAGAGAGTATACTATTAGGAATTTATTTGATATGATCCCTTCTATATCACAGTATTTTATCCATAGAAGAGAATATTACATTACATTATCATAAGTGATTTATGGTAACTTCAATACATTGAGACTTAAAATTGTTATGTTCTTCATCAAGTAGTCTCATACCAACAGTTGAACCTCAATGGTAGAACATCAACAGTATCACCCCAACACTGACAGTAGTACCCCAAGACTAACTATCTAGGGGGTCTGTTGGGAGGAGGGGGTTGTCCAGGAGTGATATCTAGGTGGTTTGTAGGGGAGAGGGGGGTTATCCAGGGGGTGTCTCGGAGGGAGGGGGTATCCAGGAGGGGGTGTTGTCCAGGAGGGATGGGGGCTATCCAAGGGATTCAAAGGGTGTATATAGGGGGTATGTCCAGGGGGTGCTTTCCAAGAGGGGTGTCCAGGATGATGGGGGTTGTCTGGGGGTGCAAGGGGGCTGTAGGGAGGATTTCCAGGAGGGAGGGGGTGTCTAAGGGGTGTCCAGGAGGGAGGGGTGCTTTCCAGGGAGAGGGGTTGTCCAGGATGGGGTCCATGATGGATGGGGGTTTCTAGGAGGGGGGTTTTCAGGATGGATGGGGGCAGGATGGATGGGGGTTTTCCATGAGGAGGGTGTCCAGGATAGATGGGAGGCTATCCATAAGGGGGTATTGTTCAAAAGGGGGGATATCTAGGCGGTGTCCAAGATGGATGGGGCTGTCCAGGGGGGTGAAAGGGGGTCTGTAGGGTGGAGGGGGTTGTCCAATAGGGTGGGGTTGTCTAGGAGGGGGTGTTGTCTGGGGGGTTGTTCGGGAGGGGGTGTCCAGGAGGGGGGTTTTTCTAAGGGGGTGTCCAGGAGGGATGGGGGCTATCTAGGGGGTGCAGGGGGGTCTGTAGGGGGGGGATTTCCATGAGGGAGGGGCTGTCTAAGGGGGTAGTCCACATCATAAAACATTTTTTTTCCATGTACTTCTCTAAAATCATGACTGCATTATAGCCTACAACATGGTGTCAATATGTTTATCATTTTTCAATGACAATGTTAGCTTCTCATACAATCTCTTATTTTCATTATTACACTTTTAATTTTTCACATATTTCCTTCAAATATCAAGAGAGCTTGAAATGATGATTGTTGATACTATTTAAAATAAATCATTCATGATAAATATTCAAATTGTAAAAAAAATTATGTACTGGGGGAATTAATTACTGAGAACATTGAATAAGTTGTTCCTTGGTTGTATTATTTTATGTTAATCTCTCATTTCACCCAAGCGTTCATGTGACACTATGTTGAATTCAATAAGATTTTGTATTTTCTGATGTCTTAATCTTGCTGATGGTGTTGCATGTTCATGATGTTATCATCATCACCTATTCAATTATTTTCTTTCTCACCAATCATGTTCCCTCCACTTCAATTTTTAGGTTTAATTAATGATGATTCATCATATCACTGGCATTTTATTGAAGTTTCCCGGGACCCGTTCATGTGTGTTGAGGAAACCAGAGTCAAAGGAAACTCACCACATATGAATAGGTAATCATATATATAATAATTTCTCCCATTAGATGTATATCCTCCCATGGCAGCGCGATTACATACCATGGTAGCGCGATTACATATAAGGGGCTAGGTGTGCTTATGTATATATATGGAAAATTCATACATATGTGGGTGATAACGGGCTTATGCATGTGAGAATATATATATATAAGGATCCTCTTGTGCATGTTCAAGTCCATGCGGACACGTACATAGGGGTTAGGGTATCTTTATGTATATGCAAAGGTGCATATGCTCGAAGGATGGATGAAGTAGCTTAGAGTTTTCACTGATAAAAGTTTCAATCACTGAGTGTGGTTTGGATCCTTTGAGGTAGATTCCCTCTCCTAGACTATTTAATTCAAGAATGTTTTAAATTAAATTTAATTTCCTTCTTAATTATTCTTTTTTATATTAAATTTCAATTCTTGAATAAGTGTTAGTTAAGATAATTGTTTTGTTTGATAAATCAATCATGGTTTTTCAATAAAACCCATCCAACAGAGGTGTGTTGTCTATGAAAACTCGCAGTGGTATACCTTTCATAACATTATTTCATTGATGTTTTACTTATACTTAATTTCATTGTTAGTCGTAAAGCACACATCATAATTGACCCTTTTTATATTCCTATATGGAGTTTCCCTCGTTTTATTAAAAGATTGTTTAAGATGGAATTTCCCAAGTAGGACAGTGTTGTAATGACCAAGTCACCTCCAAGTGACCCCCCCCCCTTGATCTTATAAATGGAATTTCCATGTTTTAATGAATTGAATGAGTTAAATGGAACCGAACATGGTTAACATAGCACATTAGAGGTAATGCCTCATGTAGTGAATCTTGTAATGGTTATGCCTCTTTTTAAAGGTTTAATTGGATGGGGGTTGTCCATGGGGTGTTATTCAGCGGGGTGTCTAGGAGGGAGGAGGTGTCCAGGTGGGAGGGGGTTTCGGGGGCTGTCTAGGGGGATTTTGTAGGGGGTGGGATATTGTAGGGGTGGGGGTGCAAGGGGGTATTCAAAGGGGTGCAAGGGGGCTGTCCAGGGGGGTCTACTATAGGGGGGTGAAAGGGGGTGCAAGAGGGGGTGTTCAAGGGGGTGTAAGGGGGATGCTTAGGGGGTGCAAGGAGGATGTCTAGAAGGGGGTTTGGGGCATGGGTGTGCAGGGGGGTGTTCATGGGGGTGTAAGGGATATCCAGGGGGTGCAGGGGGTGTCCAGGAGGGGGTGCAAGGGGCATGGTTGTTCAGGGGGTGTTCAAGGGGCTATATAGGGGTGCAAGGGGGTGTCCAAGAGGGGGGTGTCTGGGAGAGGGGTGTCCCGGAGGGGGGATGTACAGGGGTGTCCATGAGGGAGGGGGCATCCAGGTGGGGGTTTCTAGGAGGGAGGGGTGTCCAGGTGGGAGGGGGTGTTTAAGAGGGAGGGGTGTCTTAGTGAGAGGGGGTGTCCGGGACGGGGGTCGGGGCTATCTAGGGGGCTTTGTAGGGGTTCAGCTACTTCAGGGGTGAAAGGGGGCTATCTAGGGGGTGGGGTACTACAGGGGGTGTTCAATGGGTGCAATGGGGCTGTCCAGGGGGTTAGGATACTGCAAGGTGGTGCAAGGGGGTGCAAGGGGGTTGTCGAGGAGGTGAAAGGGGGGTGTAAAGGGGATGTCCAAGGGGGTCTAGGAGGGGGTCGGGGGATGTCCAGTGGTGTTTTGCAGTGGGTGGAATACTGCAAGGATGGGGGTGCAAGTGGGTTTTCTAGGGGGTGGGGCTACTACAGGGTGGTGTTCAGGGGGGTTGTCCAGGGGGTGGGCTACTTTATGGGGGTGAAAGGAGGGTACAAGGGGTGTCCAGGAGGGGTCGGGGGATGCCTAGGGGGCTTTGCAGGGGTGGGATACTGTAGGAGAGGGGTGCAAGGTGGTTGTCCAGGGGGTGGGATACTTCAAGGGGGTGCAACAGGATGTTCATGGGGGTTCAAGGGGGTTGTCCAGGGGGTGGGATACTATAAGGGGTGCAAGGGAGTGTTCCAGGGGGTTCAAGGGGGTTGTCCAGGGGGTACTAGGGGGTATTCAAGGGGGTGAAAGGGGGTTGTCTAGGGGGGTGGGATACTGTAGGGGGTGCAAGGGGGATGTCTAGGGGGTGCAAGGGGTGTTCAAGGGTTCTGTCCAGGGGGTGAAAGGGGGTGTCCATGAGGCGGTTCAGGGCATGGGGGTGCATGGGTGGTGTCTAAGGGGGTGCAAGGGGGTTGTCCATAGGGGTGTAAGGGGGTTATCCAGGGGAAATGGGGGTGTAGGGAGTGTTCAAGGGGGGATGTGGGGGTATTTTTTATGAAATGGGAAGGCATGTAGCCATGGTTTTAAACCATGGATAAAAGCATATATCCATGGTTTTAAACTGTGGTTAAATACCTATAGCCATGATTTTAAACTGTGGCTATAGGCCCTATGTGGATTAATGTTTGGCCATAGTTTCAAACCATGGATATAGGGATTTATCAATGGTTTAAAACTCTGGCTATAGGTATTTACCTATAGCCATTCTAATATTAGCCACAGTCCATTGAACCATGGCTATGACCTATAGCCATTGTTTTTGGGCTTATAGCCATGGTTTTGAACTGTGGATATAGCCTAAATTTTCAGCAGTACGATCCATTAAATTCATTCCCCCTTAATAAATTTCTCCTTTGAAATTTTATTTTATACATTAAGGTGAAAAAATAAGGGTATTTTTTATTCATTACTTCTTCAAGTTCCCAAGTCACCTCTTCATATTTTTGATTCTACAAAGTACTTTCACTAGCTGAGTTGTCTTGTTTCATAGAACATTATCTCTATAGTCCAAGATCTTTAAAATATCCTCCTCATAAGGGCGATCATTATCAAAATCTACAAACTATATATTTAATACATGTGAGAGATAATGTTTGTATTTCATTAAGATGGATACATGGAACATGTCATGTACTTGGGACAAGTTTTTTGGGCGTGTAATTTGATAAGACACGTCTCCAATGTGATCAAAAATATATAAGGGTCCAATATACATAGAAATTAGCTTTCCTTACTTTCTAAACCTCGTGACTCTATTCAAGGGAGATATATTAAGAAATAATTTATCATCAATCTCAAACTTTAGGTATAATCAATGGTTATCAATATATCTCTTATGTCAACTTTTTGATTCTCTGATGACTTGTTGAATGGCTTTAACCTTCTCAGTCATTTCTTCCACCAGTTTGGGTCCCAATAGATTTCATTATCCAACTTCATCTTGACATGTTTTAGTTCTATATTTCTTTCCATATATAGATTCATAATTATTCATCTTAATTCTTGATTGAAAGCGATTACTTTTGAGGACTTGACCAAAGAAATTTTTTTATCCTTGGCTACTTTGAAATCCATTGAGAAATATCTCAATATATCCTTAAGTTCCTATATTTTCTACCAATATTATCCATCTCTCTAGAGGTGATTGGTTATAATTAAGTTAAAATATATTTTTATAGAATGTTGGAAACCTTTCCAAAAAATTTAGGTAAATATCATATCTTGATCAGATAAAATTGATATTTGTGTTCTATAAAGACTCATAACTTATATAATGTATATCCTTAAAATTTTATTGAGGGATAAGACCTATTGGATTAAAATCAAATGATTAGTCTTTGTAAGTTATTATACCACAACCCATATAGAATTTTTCCATTTGGTTGTCTTCATTGGTCCTAAGACAAAAGCATTAGTGATGATCTCCCATTATCATGATGGTATAGGTAATGGTTACACCATCCCCTGTGGTTTTTCCCTTTTTTACATCACTTACTGACATACTAGGAACTTTCTTGTATATTTCATGATCTCTTTCTTTGTATTACCATCAAATAGTTCTCTCAAATATCCTTATACATCTTGACACTCCTTGGGTGGATGGGGAATTATGGGCCATGTGCATCATTCAACAACTCCATTATCTTAAGACCTTGATTTATACAAGGATATGACCCAAATATTACAACAAATTATTCATCCATTTTAAATTATAAGGATTTTAATTTTCTTAAATATTTTAATTTATTCTATATTTTAACATCATACCTTTGAGAATCCTTTGTCTTCTCTAAAATGGAAGTTTAATTAATCATTTGAGCTAGGTAAGATATATTCCTTCCTTTATGAATTTCATTTCTATCCTTTCAAAGTATATGAATATTGGATCCTTCTTAATTATCATCATTGATAAGGTTGTGGGATCCTTTCAACTTATATATTCTACCACTTTATTCTCCTTCCTAATATGATAATGGATTGAGTATTCATAGTCTTTAATCATATCTAACCATCTTCATTGGCATGCATTAATCTCCCTCTATGTGAATATATATTTGATGTTCTTATAATCCATATATATTTCTCACTTATCCCTATAAAGATAATGCTTCCAAATCTTCAAAGAAAAATTCATTTCCACCAACACCAAATCATGTGTTAGATAATTATACTCATGAAATTTCAACTACCTTGAGGAATAAGCTATCACTTTATCATTTTTCAGCATTACACAGCCCAATCCCATCTTTGAATCGTAATTTTATACCATCAAAATTTTCCCACTTGAGGATAGTGTGAGTGTTAGGGTAGTGATAAGTATCTTTTATAATTACTCAAAGATTTTTTTACATTTATTGGTCTAGAAAAAATTCACTCCCTTCCCTGTTATCTTGATCATGGGGTTTGAAAATCATTATAAGTTTCAAAAAAATCATTTATAATACCCATAAAGTCCAAGTAAACTATATATATATATTATAAATGTTTTTATAGGACACTTCTTAATCACCTTTGTCTTTGTAGGATCCACATATATCCCTTTAGTGGTGATACCATTCCCTAATAATGATACTTCCTCCATCCAAAACACATATTTACTATAATTTTCATACATCTTCTCTTTTCTCAATGTCTTTATCAAAATACTTAAATGCTCCTCGCGATCCTCCATGATTTTAGGGTAAATCATAATATCATTTATAAGTACTACCAAATATTTATTAAGGTAATCTCTAAAGACTATTCATTAAGGCCATGAATATTTTAGAATCACTAATGACTCTGAAGGGGTTCACTATGAACTCATAGTAACCATACCTTATTTGAAATGTGGTCTTGGAAATATCTTCATTATTCACCTTTAATTGATGATATCCTAGTCAAAGCACCATCTTAATTTTAGTGTTTATTAAAAAGTAATAGGTGTAACATGAAATCCTTGTGAAGAATTCCTAGTAAACCCTAATATACTCATCTTCTTTTTTCTTTAGTCCAAGGAACTACCTCTCAATTTTAAGATGGGGAGGGAAAAAATATTTATTAAAAAAAATTATTGAATCCTTCACATTCTAGGTATTTGATTTCCACCTTCTGATTTGTGTTCTTGATAAGGTTCCCCCACTGATCGACTTCTCCCTCTAGGTGATATATGACCAATATGAAATTATCTTATTAATATCATTGGAGGAAAGATAATATCTTCTCAATTTAGTTAATATATTTTTCTTTGATGATGGTATTAAAAGATTTACTAAAATTATGAGGTCTTTATTGCATAAATAACTCAACCATATTTTCTCTTTCTTAGGAGAAGGATGGAATTATATATTATTCAAGTTATTATTCATAACATGAGTCAACTGATCAAGTACTAACATAAAGTTCTTATATTCTACTCCCATTAGGATATTCATCTCATTAAGGTAATCATTATATTTCCCAACACATTATTTTTAGCATGATTCCTCTTATTTCCACCATTAAATAAAATAAAGTAAAATTATGAATGAGAATAATTAAACTAATAAGCATATAAAAAGGGAAAGTAGTAACATAGAAGTAATAACTTATAAATTATAGGTATATACAAAATTAGTATCTAGGTTTCAATCTAGCTTATCCATAGTAATTTTTATATTAGGTTTTCTAACCTAACAATATATTCAAGTCCTTCATAATGGTTCATAAAGATCTTGTAAATTTACCAAATAATATCCCTAGGGAGTGTCCAACCAAGTTTGTATCATGGCCTCTTTTTCCTGAACCAGGTATATATCAAGTTAATACCCGACAATCCCTTTATAGTTTATGACCCCTATGTACATATGTATCAAATCCACATCCACTTTTAGTATCTAGATAAGGATTCAATTTCTTAGAAACCACTCACTCTATAATTTAACAAAATTTCAAGATGTTTTCCTATACATAAACTTATCCCTAGGGTTTTTAATAATTTATTAATCTAATAATCCCTAAAAATAAATAAAACTTTATCAGATACAAACAATAATGACCCAATCCTCTAACACATGTTATTGTATGATTTTTAACATAAATATCTAACAAACATAACCCAAGGATCCAGAGGCCTAGTGTCTTTATGATATTAGGTTAATAAAACAATAAAATGAATATAAAATACAAAATATTTAATTTAAAATCCATAATTCACTCCAATATACCTTTTTCTTCTAAAACTAAATAGGATAACATGGGGAAATATATAAACAAGAGGGTTGAAGTATAAATTCTTGTAAGGTAATAAACATGGAAACGAAGCATAGAATATGAGTCAAAAGGCATAGAATGATGTCATAAAGGCATGGATAATGAATAATAATAAGGAATAATGACATAAATAATATGGAATCATAATATCATGGCATCATAGGAATGTGGAAACGTCATAATATATTACATTATAAGCATAAGTCAAGGATCACTACCAAGGCATCATAAAATGGTGGACAGGGTCTCATAATGGATTAGGTTTACTCCCTGATCCTATTCATATCATATCAAGAGATATAAAAATTACCCAATGAATTAAAGTGATATATGGGTGTACCCATGATAACATGTACATTTATATGTTCTCCATATATTTCAATCAAACATAAGTCATAAGTACAAGAAATACCCAAGGAAAGTAATGGGTTAAATAATCTTGCCTCAAATCATAATAAAAGGATATTGCATAAAGATTACTAATAGGTGAATTAATTAAATATTATCAACATAAATAAATTAATCAATAATAATATGTCTTTAATATGGGGTTTATTTGAAAAATTCATGAGAAATGGTATAAAATTAGATGTAGAAATTTACTTTTAAAATTGAGTTTTAAGGAATCAGTAAAAGTATTTTAAGGAAAGAAAGAATATGGAATTTTTTTTGTACCCAGAGGTAAACCCAAATGGTTAACCCTAATATATTTATCATTTTGGGTAATCATGAATAGGTAAAATAATTTAAAATATTGTTACATTAAAGTATTAAGGGAAGGAAAAAGTTATCTTAAATGGGTTTGATTTTAAAAAAGATATTGAGAAATAAAAGAAATTCATGTATAACCCCAGCAAAGAAAGGGAGAATAAGATAGGTATATATTTAATAGATGTATATGGAGAATTTAGGGGAATTTTATATAATTAAATTTATATAAAAATTTAGTTATAGAGAAAAAAATCATATTCCAACTAAAAGAGGGATCTTTAGAGAGTTCCCTTACCTTAGGTCCGGATTCATTATGTATTTTCACTTAACATAAAGAATAATAAAATTATATTTACTAAACACTTGATTTAAAGGATAATTAAACTATATTTTATTTATTATTAATCTTTTATATTAGTTTAGATTCATTTAATTAAGATTTTGAGTCTATATTCACATTCCCAAGGTTGTTTATGTCATGTGTCCAAGGTCGTATTAGTTATAAGAAATTATGAGAGTTCTCGTGGATTCATTATATAACTCTAGAGATGTTATTAAATGGATCTAATGAGTTTTTATAATTAAAAAAGGTTCTTAGTATCCAAAAGTATTCATAAATAATCCTTATTTTGAGAGTATAGGTTTTATTGTTATATGGTTAGTTCATTTAGGTGTGTTTTTTTACCATGATGAACTTACATGGTTTCATTTGACTTTAAGAGTATTTACCCATTCTATAATACAAATACAAATAAATATACTTATTAATATAATTTTTAACCATTATAAATGAAATGAAACTAGACATGAAGTTGGTTTTGGAAAATGAAATTTTTCATTCATTGGGTGGTGAACCAACCATAGTATGAACAACATTTTCATTTTAGAATTGAATGAGGGGAGGATATAAAATGGAAATTACACTATAATAATAATATATTAATTTATTTGGGATAATTTTATTACTGTTTCAAGTTATATTTAATTCATATGTGGGAGGTAGAAGAAGAAAATAATTGAAAGAGACTTGGTGGAAAATTATACCTCTTTCTTTGTGAGTATCCTCTTGGCTACCCATTAAGGCTCCTTGGGTTGGTTTTGTGGTAATGAAAAAACTTTTTTTATGTGGGGAGGAGGTTTGGGGAGATAAATAGTTATATTTTTGGCTATATCCAAAACTTATAATGTGTGGGGAGAAGGGGTGGTATTTATTAGTTGTTGTGGGGTTTTTTAATATAATATTTATTAGTTTATTATTTTTGTTCAAGACTACCAATAGTGATAAATATTGTGAATAATTATAGTAATTTTTTCATTTTAGGTTGATATAATGGTTTCTTACCCCACCCCTTATTAAATTAATCATATATTTAACTTATAATGTAAAATACCATATTTTTTCATATATTACTATTCACAAAAAATTTAAACTTTTCGTAAAAATATTTAAAAAATCACTAATATGA
The DNA here is from genome assembly GCA_963277665.1 of Viscum album. Taxonomy (NCBI): domain Eukaryota; kingdom Viridiplantae; phylum Streptophyta; class Magnoliopsida; order Santalales; family Viscaceae; genus Viscum; species Viscum album. The sequence goes on along the minus strand of OY728161.1, from coordinate 869,266,446 downwards.
TTTCAATGTGTGGAATCAAAAAATTACATCTATTTTATCGAAATAATTTTATAAATATAGGATATTTTATATTTAAAAAAATATGTATTTATTAAAAATCACTTTCTATGAAATGATCACATTTTTAGAACATAGAAAACTTACTAATGGTTTCATAAAAATATATTATCATATTTATAACAATATATATTGTTTCATGAAACCATTTTATTAATTTAAAATTTTATTTAATGCTTTTAAATTCTTCATAAAATTTTATTTTAACAATGATAAATCATGTATATTTTTTCAAAAATATTATTATGATTTATTTTTCTCAAAAAAATATTTTATCATATTTAATATTTTTATTTAATTAAATTATGATAAAAACTCATTATATTATTTACTAAATATTATTTTACTATTCTACTGGCTAGTTTACAATTATTAATGGTCATATTAATATTATAGTAGTCATATAATGATCACATTGAAATATTGAGATTATAATAATTGTATTTCCCTTTACACCCTATATATAATCCACCATTCTCACACCTCATCGTTCACTAATTTGGTAAAAATTTAATATACTACCCTTAATAATTCATATCATATTCCTAATGATTCTATTCCTTTTTATAGTTTTTATAGAATGAGTGATCTTCATGGGAGAATTTGTTCCTATGAAGTTTATATTTGTGTGTGTGTTATTATTTTTTGTTTATATATTTTCACATTTCCTAGATGTTATAATAAAAATTATCTCATGATTTTTAATGTTCCTATGAAATATAAAATTCTTTCTATGTGTATTTATTGTAAAACATAATAAATCATTCATAGTGAATCATGAATTATTTTACTTTTTAGGTTGTTACATTGTTCCCCCCTTAAGAAATTTCACCCTAGGAATTTCATTTCATACATAAAAGTGAAAAAAATGTGTATTTGTTTTATTCATTGATTCTATGTGTTCCCAAATTTCCTCTTCATATTTATGATTCTGAAAAGGTACTTTTATTTTTGGATTTGTCTATTTATTTATAAATTTTCTCTATGATCCAAGATCTTCATCGGCAACCCTTACATCATGTACTCTGGGAAATTTTGGTAGGAGTACAAGTTGATAGGCCATAGCTCCAATATGATCAATAAAAGCAGCCATAGCTCCAACTTCATCCCAACATGATGTAGTTCTTCATTTCTTTCCATAGAGGGATTCATAAGGATCCATCTAAATGTTTGAGTGAAAGCTATTATTATATAAGAACTTGAATAAAGGAAGATATTGATCTCATCCTCCTTTGAAGTGTATAGATAAATCTCTCAAAATATCCTAAAGTTTCTATATTTTCTACTCAAATCAACCATCAGTCTGAGGGTGTCAGTCCATACTAAAGTTCTAATCTATTATTAGATCATATAGGAGAATTTTCCATAATTTTTTGGTAAATCTAAAATATTTATCAGATATAATTGATAATGGTGTTCCATCTATACTCACCACTATTCATATCTGTGCAAGTGGATCAAGTGATAATTACTCCTGAATATAAATTAAATGAGAAGTATTTATAAGTTAGTCTACTATAACCCATATTGAATTTTTCACTTTGGATTTCTTTTTAAGGCCTCTGAAAAAATTCAGGAAGATGTTCTCCAATTTCCATGAATTTATGGGTAATGGTTTCATCAACTCCTTGGTAACTTTCCTTTTTTTTCCTTCACTTTATAACATATAAGGCACTTTATTGTATATTCTAGGATATTCTTATTTATATTTTCTTTCCAATAGTGCTCTTGAATATATAAATACATCTTTGTGCTCCCTGAGTGGATAGAGAATATAGATCTTTATGCATCATTCAATATATCCATATTTATATAATTATTTTACACATATTCATGAAACAAATCTTACAACTTATTATTTATCAATTTTTAATTATAAGGATTTCCCTTTTCATAAAGCTTCCACCTTATTTTTTATTTCCATATTATCCCTTTGATAATCTTTTATCTTCTCTAGAATCAATGTTTTAGAAATCATTTAATCAAGTTAGTATATTATTCCTTACATTATGACTTTCATGTATATACTTTTAAATTATAAAAATATTGGATCCTTCTCAATTAACATCATTGATAAGGTTTCAGGATCCTTTTTACTTAGATAATCTCCCACTTTATTCACCTTCCCATGATGGTAATGGATTGAGAAGTCATAGTCTTTGATTATCCATAATTATCTTTATTATATCATATTAATATAATTTTGTATGAATATATATTTGAGGGTATTTTTATCCATATATATTTCACACTTCTCCTTATAGAGATAATTTTTCTAGATATTCAATGAAAAAATAACTACCACCAACTCCAGATCATGCATTGGATAGTTCTTCTCATAAAATTCAAAAGACCATGAGGCATAGCCTATCAATTTATCATATTACATTAGTAAATTTCCCAATACCATGTTTGAATCATCATTCTATAGAATGAAAAGTTACCCACTTTAAGAATCTGTGATTATTTTGGTAGTGATAATCTGATTTTTCAATTCCTTCAAGCTATCTTCAAATTCACTGATTTAGAAAAACTTCACTCCCTTTCAATTTTTCTTAGCTTGTGGGTTTGAAAATAATGATAAATTCTTCAAAAATTGTAAATAGTACCCATCTAATTCAGGGAAATTTGGATATATGTTATAGATATTGGTATGGACCAGTTCCCAATCATATTTATCTTCAAAGGTTCCATAGATATCCATTTGGTGCTGATAAATTTCCCCATGAATGATACTTATAACATAAAAAATAAACATTTATTGTACTTTTCTTATATCTTATCCGTTCAAAAAGTCTTTATTATTGTACTCAAATATTCCTCATGATCCTCTTTTATTTTGAAATATATCAAAATTTCATATATAAAGACTACTAAAAATTTTTCAAGGTAATCTCTAAAGACTATATTCATTTAGTCAATGAATATTTTCGTAGAATTTGTGAGTCTAAATGAAATCAATAAAAAATCATAGTGTCTATAAGTTATTCAAAAGTTAGTCTTGGTAATATCTTTCTTCTTGACCATTAATTTGTGATATCTTAATCAGAGATCCAACTTATATTTTTTGTCAATGAAAAATTCAAGGATGTACCATGAAATCCGTTTGATGTTTTCCTTATAATCCCCAATAGACTCATCTTTCTTTTTTTTAGTCCAAGTAACTCCCTATTTGTTTTAATATAGAGAGTTTGAGGAAAATATTTATTGAAAAATATGTTTTTTAATCCTTCCCATTCCATGGATTTGGTTTCCTCATTGGGATTCAAGATCTTTATGAGTATCCACCAATGGTCGAATTATCCCCATAGGTGATAGATATTTAGTACAAATTTATATTGTTCAAAGTATTATAGGATGGAGAATAATTTCTCAATGGAGTTAATACATTATTCCATGGTGAGGGGATCAAAATATCCTATAAAATTAAGATACCTTTATTTCATAAAGGACTCAATAGGAAATTTATATTTCTTAGGAGAAGGAGTTTGTTTGACACGATTCAAGTTATAATTCATAACTTGAGTCAGTTGATCCAGTAATTCCAAAATGTTCTTGGATCCCACTCCCATTAATTTATGAATCTCATTAGATAAATCATTAAATTTTCCATAACATTAGTTATTATAATTCCTCTTATTTTAATCATTAACAAAAAATAAATAAAAATTATGGATGAGAATACTTAAACTAATAAGAATATAAAAATGGAAATTATGAACTTAGAACTAATAACTTATAAATTACATGTATATATAGACTTATGAGTCTCTAGGTTTCAATATAGTTTATCCATGGTAATTATCCTATTTATTTTTCTAACCTAACATTTTATTAAATTCCTTTATAATTATTTTTAAAGATATTTTGAATTTACAAAATCATATCCCCCATTAGTTTCAAACCAGGTGTGTGGTAGGGCCGCTTTTTCATTTAGGTAGGTTTTATGTCCATGAAAAAACTACTTGGTTTTATTTAAATTTTAGAGTATTTAACCATTCCATAATAAGAAAAAAAAATACTTATTAATCTTTGTTTTAACCATAATAATTGAATTTAAACATTCCATAAAGGTGGTAGTTTAAAATGAAATTTATCGTTCATGGGTGTGGTGAACTGACTATAATGTGAGAAATGTTTTTATTTTAGAATTGATTAAGGGATAAAAATGGATATTAAACCATAATAATATCATACCATTAAATATATTATATTGATGTTACTATGTCAAGTTGTATGTAATTCATATGTGAGAGGTATAATAATAAAATAATTAAGAGTATTTGTTGAGAATTTTACCTCCTCCTTTGGGAGCATCCTCTTGGTTACCCATTAAGGCTCCTTAGGATGGTGTTATTGTAAGGAAGGAAATAATTGGACATGGAGAGGAAGTTTGGGGAGATAAATGGTCATATTTTGGTATAGATATAAGGATTATAATGTATTAGGATAAGGGGTGGTGAGGGGTGGTATTTATATTGGGAGGAGAGAGATGTTTTTGAATATAATATTAATAAGTTTATTATTTTTCTCAAGAATTTATATAGTGATAAATCCCATGACTAAATATAGTAATTAGTTCTTACGAGGTTGAGCTAATGGTTTTTTATATCAAACCTTATGAAATTAATAATGTATTTAACTTATAATGTAAAATCCCATATTTTTTCAAATATTATTATTCACAAAATTTTCAAAATTTTCAAAAAAAATATCAAAAATTTACCCTATGATGATTTCAAAATTTTGATTCCAAAAATTATTTCCATTTTATGAAAATAATTATCTAAATGAGGTAAATTTAATTTTTAATTAAAAATCCCTATTTATTAAAAAACAATTTTTATGAAATGATCAAATTTCTAACACATAGAAAATTTATTTATGGATTTATAAAATTATATTATCATATTTATAAAAACATATATTTTTTCATGAAACCATTTTATTAGAGTGAAATTTTATTTAAAAATTATAAATTTATCAAATAAATTATTTGAATAAATATAAATCATATATTTTTTTTCAAAATTATGATTATGAATTTTTTTTTGTCAACAATTATTTTATCATATTTAAAAATTTTATTTTATTATATTATAATAAAAACTCATTATATTGTTTACTAAATATTATTTTACTATTATACTAGTCATTTTACTATTCCTAACATTCATATTACTATTCTAATAGTCACATTGCAATGGTTAGGTAATAATCAAATCCTAACAGTCGTATTACCCTTTACACCCTATATATACTCCACCATTTTCATACCTCATCATTCACTAGTTTGATTACAAGTTTTTATACTTACCTTAATAATTTATATCATATTCATGATGATACTTTTTATTTTTATAGTCTTTATGGTAGTGGTTATCTTCATGAGAGAATTTGGACCTCTGAAGTTTACATTAGTGTGTGCGTTATTATTTTTATTTTATCTCCTTGTATTATTCCAAGCTATAATAGTCAGCATTATTTCATGATTTGTAATGTTCTTATGAAATTTAAAATTATTTCAATATGAATGTATTGTAATACATAATAAAACAATCATAGTGAATCATGAATACTTTTACCAATAGAGGGAATTTCCAAGTAGTTAGAATACCCACCCAGTTACTCACATGCCTGTGGGGGAGAAACACTTTCCCCACTATCTAATCTAATACCTCATTACCATAAGGTGTCTCAATTCTCTCTCATATGGATTATACCTAGGCCAAACATTCTTAGTATATCACTCACCCATACTTAATGAAGATAAGAGAGTGAATATCATTCTACTATGTTTCATTTACTTCATTTCATTTATACCCCCCCTCGGTACATGTATCCCAATGATCACATTTATTATAAATCCCTTATTCATCAGTGGATGAGGCATCAAGATAGTGCTAAAGGGTCGATAATGGCCCTTATCACCTCTTTTATACCCATATGTGTTTTACTTTGATGAAAAAAATTATTTAATTAAAAAGGTTTACTACCTGCAATGGAGAGACTGCATATCACATGCCATATAGGTAATTTCATATACCATAAGGGAATTCATAGGGACAACTTACCTCATATAGAGTCATTTATTTTTATTATAGCCAAGAAACTAATACTTAAGATCATCCAAGCCTCATATCATCTCTTGAGAACTTATCTAAATCCATAACATTTAAACAATTTAATTATAATAATTTATAATTAATTTTCTATTTTATTCAAAATGTAAAGAACACCTAAAAAACACACTAGCCAACATCAACCCATTGAAACCTCAAGCAACAAGCTATGGTCTACTCTAAACATGCACCTGAACCTAAGAAGGGAAAAATACAAAATTTAATTACCTAGTTCAACAACCAATTTCATTAAATTTTCAAAAAACCCTAAATAAATTTACCTAGAAGCATACCTCAATCGGAGTGGTGAGAAACATTGTGGATTCACAATCTTTGTATTTCTTATAGACACACCGAGTAAGAACCCAATTATATGGGGGAAATTTAACTATGATCTGGTGGAATCATTAATGAAAACCTATGTCGAAACATCCAAAATCAATGGGTAAATAGAAAAACTAGAATCGAAGGAAGAGAGGGGAGGAACTCACCAAAAACTGCAACAAAATTATACTAAATCCCTCCCCGGTCTTAGGGGAAATAAAATAGAATAAGGGGGAGGAAGAGAACCTGGATTAGCTATGCATGAGGGATGAGAAGAGAGGGGTGAATCTTTAAAACTTCATAGGGGAAATAGGTAATTCAACATTTTTAATAAAATATAATTAGTCACATAGTTACTATATGGTTTTATAAACTGTATGCCAATTGTGTGGTTAGTATTGTCTCGAGTCACAGCCCCTTACATGGTTTGACTGCATGGTTTACCAACCAATTCACCAACCATATATATCCTACTAAAACTCAAATTGAAATTTTTAATGGTTTTCATAGAAACCATATTCCTAAACCCCAATAAAAATCAACCTGTATAGTTTACTAACATAGTTTTCCCTAACTGTGTATTAACTGTGCGGTAGGGTAAATCCCCTCTCAAAAATTCAAATTCTAACCTATAGATCTCGAAATTAACCCCATTACCTAGAACACCTCTCAAGTATTGATCTATATCCAAAAACATCTTAATATGTTTTAACTCTTATAATATAATCCAAATATTTATTCTCAAAACAACCCCTACTCTAGGGACAAAATATCAAACTCCCTTTAAAATTGATAACCCATTAAGGCGTGAGGTTTTACACCATTTTTGGGTTTCTAGGGATAGAAAAACTATTTTTATAATAAGTTTAATACATTATAAACCTTAAATTACAAAGATCACCATATATTAAAATTAGAACCATATAAAATGTCGATGAAGAACATTATACCTTGTACCAATGGGCCTCTTTTATTATCTTCAATCAATGCTAAATGTAGACCATTAATGAACAACTAATGGAATATTTCCTCTAATATGTATACATGGGTCAACTATACCACCAAACACTTGGAAATGATTCTCCTTGAATCCAAGATATGTTAGTGTATCTTATTATTCAAGTAAGGATAAGGAATGGAATTAGGCAGGCTTGAACACACAACACAATGGCCACCACCTTTTTTATATAGGCCCTTAGGAAACTCCCAAATCTCTCAACAATTTACTCATATATTATGAAATGTATGAGTAAATGCATCTGTAGTTCATGAATTTATCATGTGAATGGATAATTTATTCTCCATACATTTTGTATATTAATGATAGAAAATGTGGTACATAATAAAAATATTAACATTTAAAATTTGACTTCTTTAAAAAATATAATAATACCATATGAATCATGCCATACGATTCATCACATTTAGGCATTATGATTTAGCCAACTCATACAATATGAATGGTATAAGAAATGGCATGATATAAACATATCATACTTTTTAAATACTCACAGTCCAAGTATTACAAAATTTCTTAGTTTTTATATGCCATACCATATGACATGTAAATATCATGAAGATCTATTTTGTCATATACATTCATGGATTTAGGGAGTAACTCCATCACTAAAAATTATAATTTTTTTATTATTAATTAATAATAATATGAAATAATTTTTCATGGTGAATAATCCGCATTTTATATTTTTCCCTTCATAGTTGGACCAGCAGAAAGGGTTGAGAGTCAAAATATCAAGATCATGGTTTCAACTCCCATGCACTACGCTTTAGTGTCATAATTTAACAACTAGATAATTTAACGACTCTAAAAATATTGGGTAGTATAGGGGAGGATAGGTTTACCCTCTTAGTTTGTAGTGTAGATTCAAGACCCAGGGTGTGGTACCCATTCAGGTGGGGGAGATACACCGAAAAAAAGCAGGAATGTAAGGTGGTTTATCCTCTTTAGTATAAAAAATATAGCAATATCTAATAACATTTTATGATTTCTACACATGTTCATTCTACATATGTAACATATTATATTAAAGCGACAAAATATTACAAAAATTTTAATAATCACTTCCATGAATCTTTTACATGATTTCAAATTTTATAATATTTATTTTATATTATATATTTAAAAACAAAAATATTTTTTATCTTCACTAAAAAAATTTGTTTTTTAAGAACTGAATAAAATTATTTCTCTTTTTGAAAATTATATTTTTTAATCATTTCAAACCAACTAAAAAGGTCTATGTGTATTTCAAAAACTAATTAATAATGTCTTTAAAGCATATATCTTTTCTAAATAAATAAGAATTTATATTTTAATTGAGATAATAATTTCTAATGTTTATAAAATAAATTTTTTTATGAAAATAATATATGATTTAAAAAATATTTTTAAATCATTTTAATAAAACTAATAAATTTAATTATTTTTTCAAAAATTAAAAATATTTTTAAAGGAATTAAAAAAATTAATTTATAACAAAAATATATATTTTTTAAAGAGATCATTTTTTATGTTCCAAAAAATATGCCTTTATGGATTCTTTAAAAATAGTTTCTATATTAAAAAATCATTTTTAATCATTTGAGAAAAAGGTAATAAATTTTTTCTATATTTCAACAAAATAATAGTTTTTTTAAAGTCATGTGATTTTTTAAATGTGTAGGAATTTTTCTTAGTGTAAAAAACAATACTACATTTTTAATGAAAATACATATTCTAAAAAATGTGTTTAATTAGTTTTTTATGATTGAAATAATAAACCATATTTCAAAAAAAATTATTTTTTAATATTTTGAATAAAAACTTGAGAGAAAATTTTCTACTAAATGATTATAAAGTAAAAATAAAATATAAATTATTGATGAAAATTATTTAAAGTAGTTTTTTTCAACTGTACATTTTTTTCATTTTAATTTTCTAGTGGAATTTTATTGTGAAATTTTACAATGGAATTTTCTTATGAAATATTTTCAATAAATTTTATATTTTAAATTTTCCCTATAATTTTTCATTTTAATTTTTTTCATGAATTTTTAGTGAACTTTTTCTGTTATATTTTAAAATGTAATTTTTTACTAAAACATTCCAATATCGAATTTACACTAAAAATGCCTAGTGTATTTTCCACTAGATAATTGCACAATAATTTTCTATTTTTATTTTTCATCGAATGTTCAATTGTAATTTTTTTTAAAAAAAACAAAATTATTTGGAATTATACTTTTCTGTTATAATTTTTCGGTGAAGGTTTTCACTATAATTGTTCCTCTATAATTTTGTCATGAAAATTTCTTTCCTTCAAATTTTTCTTATTTCATCCCCCCCCCCCTCTTAAATGGGTTTATGGGGGTAACATGAACACATGCACTCATAGAACATAGGTTACACTTACCCTGCCAATATGTGAGGGAAAGATCACATCATCGCCAAGGCCGCCGCAAGTGAGTCTATGTGAGACTGTGATCACATGTGTGTGTTGTGGCCTCCTTGTGTTCATATACTCACTAGTGCCTCACAGTATATACACCCCACATCTCACCACTATTATGTTCCTCCAACTGAACCCACTTGTCATCATGGTCCAAACATGTGCTTCTAGGAAGTGATTTTTTTAGTTGCTATTTTTGGTGTACTCATTTCCATGGTAATTGTTTCTATGGATTTTATTGAATGGTTTCAATGGGAATAAATGTATTTTGGTAAATTTTAGATGGTTTATGTTTTTTTAATTAATTAAAATGTATCAATAATGGATATATAAGTATACCTTGAAGAGTTTCTTTGGATTATCCAATTCGTAGTCGGTTAGCTTATTTGTATAGCGGGAGCCTTGAGATATCTAAGTGGTAGAAATAAAGGTAGAGTGGGTGGATGATTCTTGGTAGTGATTATAATACTTTTTTTAAACAAAATTTCTATTATATACTCATTTCCTATCTTAATGATCAAATAATAACAAAAAATTGTATCAGAGCATAGGTTTATTAAAAAACTGTGGTGAGATGACACCATTCTGGTTTAGGTGACTTTTCTAATGGGTTTTCTAGAGGTTTATTTGGTGTGCCAAATCATCACCACGTCATCAAGAAATATCAATCATTGATAAAATTTTAATCATATATTGATAAATTAGAGTCTAATTTTGATGATCTAGGAATCAATTCCACTATTTATGATTATTTCAGACGTAACCAGACACTTCATTTTTTCAAATTCTGCTCAAATTTTTACAAAAAAAATCAATGGAAAGAGCATCCATGAGAGGGATAATCATGTTGAATTCCTAAAATTTCTCAATTCGGAAGTCTTGATTAGAATATCTCCTTAATATAAAGGATCTATTTGACCTCACTGGGAAAATGGAGTTGACAATGTTTCTATCAAGGAATCCAATTTGAAGAAGCTGTATAAGAATACAACTGATCAAATCCACTAATGGATTGATCACAGTGTTTACCATGACGTTGCTCAAGATACTATAGTATAAAAACATTGGATGAAATTGGAGAATACATATCAGTTAATGAATTCTTGAAACAATATTGTATTGTTAAATCAGTTGATGAATATTAAATTATATAGTGGAATCTCTATATTTTAATACACCAATGAGTTTCAAATCCTAGTGAATCAACTAGTGGATACAGGTAAATCTCTGACTGATGAAGATTAAGATAACAACCTACTATGCATGCTTTTTTGTACCTAGGATAAATAGTGATCTTCCTTAGAAACTTGGTTCCCATAGTAAAAATTACCATGGAAATGGTAAAGGATTAATTGTTCAATGAGGATTCCCAAAGTAAGGGTTCCAGTTACAACTAAATAAAATATCTTGTCCTAGATGAGTGAGGGAGAAAACAAGAAGGTGTCCAAGGTGTAGGAATCAAAGTTCGAATCAAGAGAAGAAGAGGATCAACTAATGGTAGGAGGATGACAAAAAATGCTACCATTTTGGTATAGAGGGGCAGTTGAAGAAGAACATATGAAAGTTACTACAAGAGAAGGTCCATGGTAGTGACCAATAAATAAGAAATAAAGATGATCACATGTATTTCACTAAAAAAATTGTGATTTTATACAAATATTAAAAAGAGAGTTAATTTCATGCATTGGGATAAGACATAGAATGGGTGGTCAATATTTTATCATTATTGTTTTCGAGCATAGTGGAAGCATGCAGTGGTGGGAGATATATTAAAATTTCTTTTAATTATCAGTACTGAAACAATGAGAGAGGATATTTCACATCAAATTTATAATTAATTAATTTAATATATGAAGAAATTAATACTTAGGATTAGGAACTTTATACATTAATAAATTATTATTTTTTGAAAAATACCCTTTTAGATTTCATTCATCGTGCTATGAGGATCCAAGGATGGAATCCCTCTAGTGGTGATCCACATGTTCTCCTTTGATCTCTGAGAAATGCCACTCAATCTACAGGTTCTATAATGGTTAATAAAATGTATTACATTTTTCATTATTGATCACTTACTCTTCTGTCCTGAAGAAATCTATCTTGTGTTGCTCTTTCTTGAGAGTGAGAGAGAAGGAGTCAAGATAGAATTCATTGTGCACAAAAAATCACTCTTTTTTTAAGGTACACTAATAATCCACACAATAGACATAACCATCTATTTATAGAGTAAGGATTTAGGTTAAAATAATAATTTAATTGAATGTTGTCCATTAAATAATATTATAACCGTTAATGAAACCTCATTCCACATAATATTATTATTATTATTATTTTTTGGCATGTGACAACTTGTGAAAATTGATAAATAATATTCATCGGCTTGTAAATAATTATTTATCACTAAATGTAGTCTTGGTATATTCTAACTCCTCATTATTTATTGAATAATAAAATAAAAATTGCATTAATAAATAAATATTTCATTCACATAACGGTGATGAATATTTATTAAATATTAAATAAAATAAATAAATATATTTTTATTCACATACTGGTGAACAAATATTTATTAAATGTATGTGATCAATATAACTTGAATAAAATTATTCCTCAATCTTGAGAATAATATTTAATCCAATAATTAAATTAAAATAGATTTTAATCAAGATCAATGGAGACACTTAGTGTGTGACCCACGAGGATTATTTCTCATTAGCATCAGGAGAGTTTACCTAGAATGTAATATTATTATCTAGTAATGGGTCAAGGCACCCAAGAGAAAAAACTTAATGTCATAAAATCAATAACCACATATGAATGATCAGTGTGTAATATAATCTCTTTATTAAAATATCTCATCAAGAAAGTTTCATGAAGGAAGTTACAGCCATGTTCATGGGTCTTGAGATTTTCCACTCTTGTGACATACCCCTGGATTGGGTGGATATGGACTCTATTAAATTATATAAGGCTATTGGTAATAAAATCATCACCCCATGGGTGATCTCCTATCTCGTCCGCAAATGTAAAGGCCTTCTATGCACCCATATGGAGATGTCACATACATGGTAGGAGGGAAATAAGGTGGCTAACTTATTTACCTCCTGGACAATCCTAGATAGATCTTGTTCCATTTTCACTTCCCTTGGATCCCTTCCCTCTGAGTGTGTTAGCCTTACCAAGGGTGATTCGCTTAGTCTTCATTTTTTTAGGCCCCCTTGAACTTTTTGAGATCTGCCCTTTTTTAATAAAAAATTATCAATATTGGAAGGATGAAATAAACACATCATTACACCATGGAAATGGAATTTAGGGTAAAGATTCTATTTCAATCAAAGGGATGAGATATCAGGTTTCATAAAGATGGAAGGAACATATCCTTCCCCAACTTATCCAATAATTAAATTTCAATCGTCATGCATCTAACATACCCTAATTCCTGGAAACATATGACATAATGGTTTTCATCGGTAAATCTAAGTGTGTTATTCACAGCATGCACCAATGATAATGTCAAGTTCTAAGGACCATCACACATTCTTGCATATAGTAATATCCGATAACACAAAAACATACAGAATTTCTACTGGAGGGTCTGTTCTCATAATCTTCCATCTTGTAGATTACTAATTATGAACTTCATGAGAAGAAACCTCATCCGCTTATGAGTACCCACAGCTGATGTTATAAATATTATGTGTCCCATACTAGTATGTTTTCCAACCACATAAATATATTAAGAATATTTTCATTGCACTTAAAAGTTCCCATTGTAGTGCAGAACTATTATGACCTTATCAATGTGACAATGAATCTAGGACATTATTAAATTAAATATATGTAGAGAAATAAATAATATGTTATAATATGTTTCATTAATATTAAATATATAGAATAAATATGTAATAAAAATAAAAAAAGTTTTTCTTAGGACACAAAATCCAACAACCTCCCACTATGACTAGAGTGAACTGTCTACGACTTGTAGTCTGCTAGACCTCACATGATAATCATATTTCTGTTGAGTCAAGGATTCAGTCAATGGATCTACCACATTGTATTTTTTGGATATAATGCTCACTAAAACCTCACCTCTCTAAGAATAATCCCTCAAGATATAATACTTCTGAAGTATGTTCCTCTTCCACTGATGTGACCTTAGATATTTTGTAAGATTCACCACTACAGTAATATAATAATAGAGTGTGATATTATATTCACATCTAGGTACCATGTCAAGATATTGAAAGAAGTTACATATCTATACTGCATCTTTAGCTACCTCATAATCCACAATATACTTAGACTCTATTGTAGAATATGTGACTATATACTGCTTTAAGCTCTTCTAGCTCACAGTAACTCCATTAAAAATGAAAATGTATCCCATTTGTGACTTCATGTCATTTTAATCAGTTTGGAAACTAGAATCTATATATCCTTTGATGACTATCCCCCATACACAGAGAGTATATCCTTAGTATGCCTCAGATACTTAAGGATAGTGTTGACTACCATCCAACAGTGGTCACCTGGATTAGCTTGATATCTTCCTATAACGATCAATGTATAGGAAATATCTAGTCTAGTACATAGCATAGTATACATGATTGACCCAATCACTGATTCTTGTGGAATCCTTTTCATTTTGTTTCTTTCCTCATGTGTTTGTGGACACATTTTATTGGAAAGATTAATTCCATGTGACACTAGAAGAAATCCCCTCTTCGATTATTCCATACTAAATATCTTCATTATATTGTTAATGTATTTATCTTGAATTAGACCAAGTGATCTCTTAGATTTATCATGATAGATCTTGATCTCAATAATATATGCTTACTCACCTAAGTCCTTCATGGATAATCATTTATTAAATGATGACTTAATAGACTATAAGACCGGTATTTCATTTCCTATGAGTAATATGTCGTCAGTATATACTATTAAGGAAATGACCACACTCCCACTCAACTATTTATAGACACAAGGCTCACATTCATTCTTTATGAAACAAAATTCCATTATGGCCTTATCAAAATGAATTCTCCATGTTCTTGATGCTTTCTTTAATCCATAAGTGGATCTTTATAAATTTCGTACCTTTTTGTCATCCTTTTGAGTCACAACCCCTTTAGGTTGTGTCATTGAGACATATTCCTAAAGGTTCCCATTAAGTATTTTTGTTGTGAAATCCATTTTCCAAATCCATTAATCATGGAAATATACAATGGAAAGTGTAATTTTGAGGTATTTTAGCATTGCAAATGGTGAAAAAGTTTCATCATAGTTAATTCCTTGACATTGTTTAAACCCTTTTGTAACCAGTCATGCCATATAGGTGTTGACTTGTCCTTCCAAGTCCAGTTTCTTCCTAAATACCCATTTTAAACCAATTGTATTTACATCTAGTGGAGGGTCTACCAAAATCTAGACTTGGATTTGGTATATATAATCCATTTCAAAATTCATGGCTTCTTGCTAATTGGAAAATTTTGTGCCACTTATTACTTCCTGTAGGTTAGAGGATCATTATTATCAACTAATAATAAGTCTCTATCCTTAGTGAATAAAAATCTATAATGTTATAGTTTTATAATATCTCTTATACTCTTACATAGTACTTGCATGTCTAGAACAGTTTTATCTTCCACGGGGCTTTGTAGAATTTATTTTTGTACCAACTATTTTATACCTTGATCCTCAACTTCATCAAATTCTATCTCTCTCCCACTATCTATTTTAGAGATGTGATCCCTCTCGAAGAATATGGTGTTTCTTTCCACTATAAAATTTTTTTAATATGGTTAATATAGGTTATATCCCCTTATTTCCATAGGATATCCTATAAAGGTACACTTTGTACCTCAAGTAGCAAGTTTTTTACCTAAAGAGGCCTTAACAAACACTTCTGTTCCCCAAACATGTAAATATGACAACATTGTTTTTCTTCCCCTCTAAAATTAATATCAAATACCATGTATTTAGCTAGTTGGTACTTGGTTTATTTTTTGTACATATTTTTGTAAGGAATATCTCCAAAAATATAATGGAAGACTTGCATGACTCATCATTGATCTCACTATATCCAACAAGGTATAGTTTCTCCTTTAACTTACACTATTCTAATGAGGTTTGTAAGGAGGTGTGGGTTGGGATAGGATCTTAAACTCTCATAAGTAACCAGTGAAATATTGATTAAGATATTCTACATCATGGACCGAGTGGATTTTCTTAATCTTATTACCAATCTGGTTCTCAACTTCATTCATTTATTCCTTGAATTTATCAAAAGAATATAACTTATACCTCATTGAGTTGGCATATCCATATCTACTAAAATCATCAGTAAAAGTTATTAAGTATGATTACCCACTCCTTGATTCAATAGGAAATGGTCCACACACATCAATATAAACTAATTCAAGAATCTCTTTAGCACTTTCACCTTTCCCATTAAATGGGGCTTTGAACAATTTACCTTTTAAACATGCATGACATGCACCAAGTGGTTTTAGTTCAAAAGAATATAAATATTCATCTTTAAGTAGTTTACTCAAGCAATTTTCATTTACATGAACTATCTAGTGATTCCAAAGTTGGGTTTGGTATGATTCATGTGAGGTTGTTTCATAGTCAATTTTCATTAATTGGTTTATGTAGTCTAACACATAAAGACCACTATTTAATTGTTCCTTACCAAAATAGATGATATACTTAAAAAAGAAGCAACATTTATTTCCAAAATTGAAAATAAAACCACATGTAACTAGTCTGGATAGTGATATAATTTTTTTGGTAACCGAAGGTTCACAATAATAAACCTCTAAAACCAAGATCATCCGAGTTGGAAACGTGAGGTGGTAGTCACCCAAATCTACAGTAATAAGTTTATCTATGTTGACTACTCATATATCTACTAACCCTTGGTTAATATTTTTGAATCAACTTGATTCTTGTATTTTAATACATATGTGACAAACATAACCTATATCTCATTCCAAATTTATAGAAACAGATAAATTTTACTTGATAACAAATGAACTTGATGAGGGAGATAGAGAGGCTAATTCTGGGAGAGTAAGCATGAAACCTGACGTTGGGAAAGGAAACCCTACTTCAGTTCATAGATCCTTCATTTATGTAGTTGACAGAATAACGTCTATGAACACAGAGCCTTGCTAAAATGTTTTCGTGATTCCTAAGCTCTGCATTAAACCTAAACATTTTCATCACCATGGATTTTTGGAGATTTCTTTCTCAAAAAATGAGGTAAATATATGTGCATCAGATCTTCACTGTGTTCTTGTTGGGAAGTTTTCTTATCATAGGACATCACTGAACTTATTATGAAATGCTCTTCAATCATCTGGTTTTTTGGGTTTTCATATCGGCCTCTTGAGCACCTCCAATATTTTTTTATATTTTTCTTTTGAGGAGGATTTTTATCATCTTTGGGAGAGAATATTAGGGTTTTGGGGGGGTTATCCTATAAAATTTCTTAAATGGACACCCAATTTTGATCCCTACTCTGAATCTCCCATAGTCCCGGTTTGGTTTAGCTTCCCTTGGCTTCCACTATACTTGTTTAAGAAATCTTCCCTATTTCCAATTTCAATGCTCATTGGTAATCTATTGAAACCGGATATTACGAAGAAGAGTCTATCAAGGCCATCAGTTGCTAGGATTTGTGTTGAAGTTGATTTTTATCAGGATCTTCCTTCTCAAATATGGATTCATAATGGTGAATATGAATTCTATCAGGATGTTGTTTATAAAAGAATACCTGATTATTATCATCTCTTCCTTAAACTTGGACATGCTCTGAATTAATGAGGAAATAAGACCAAACTTCCTAAGGCCAAGAAAGATACTTGGGTTGAGAAATAAAACAGAAAGAATCAATGTGAGACCTGTGGTTAATTCTGGTCACCCTAGGTTACCCACTAGAGGGCAGAAGAATGATGTGAACAAGGAGATTATGGTAAATATTTCCCAACCTTCTGAAACGAAGGGAATTTCAGGCCATGTTTATGCTTTTCTAACTGCCTCAAGTGACAACACTGTCCCTTCTCCCATGGATGAGGAGTAGGAGAAGCACTCTGAATCACATGAGGCACAAAACAAAGAGCAGGATGAATCCTTTGATTCTAGTGTGTCTTTACAGGATGATGATGATCAACCTAGTCAAATTAAAGAAGTATACTTAAAATCAAGAGCTAGAAAGGGGAAAACCCAATGGTAGATTTTGATGGATTCATCACTCAAAACACTAGGAAAATGAAGAAGCATAGAGATTACTCTCACCTCAAAAGAAAAATTATCACACGATCTTTAGATGACTCTAGGAAGTAAATTTATGAACCTTCAAAAACTCACAAGTGTGTTTGATCATTCCACTGATGAGGATGATGATGAAAGAAAAAATCTCCCTATGTATAGATATGCTTATTGTAATGAGGAGGAGGTAGGGGATGTAGTATAGGATTAGATGGAGGAAAAAGATGAGATCACATTTCAGAAGTATAGGTGTAAGATTATTTCTGCAAATAAATACCATAAAATAATAAAACCTATGTTCATTAGGATGTTGTAAGAAAACAAACAAAATACTAATTTCCACTTCAAAGATATTTCTTGGGAATGACTATTTCCTATGCTCAAAAGTATTTCTTTCTTGAGCTTGTTGTGTTATCCTAGTTATTGTGTAAATCAGAATTAGTGATGGAAAGTCCCACATTTTCTCCCCTTTTCATATCATTTTGTGTCTCCTTTACATGACAAGAGAAGCACATTAATGTTATAATCTCATTCACAGGAACTGCTCTGTGTCTTTTGTAGTCAGGAAGGATTTTTTGATCTTGTGCTTACTACTCTCGTCTAATTGAGCCTACTTCTTGGTCAATTTTCTATCTGATTATTTTTCAACCATTTTAAAGTTTCTTTATACTTTCATCTTTCTTGGATAGGGTAGTAATTTTCTTCAGGATGGGGTTTCTACAATGGGTATTAGCTTACGTTTCATGAGGATATCTAAATGATGAATGTTTAAGACATGTTTTTGCTGCATCTCAAGATTTTGGTTTTCTTCTCTAGATAAATTCAACTTGTACCCCCCTCCCCCCCTCAATCCCTTTTTGTTGTAATCTATTTACACCTCGTTATTGAATTGTGACTTTTTCTTTTTTTTAAAAATTCTTTGGGGAATGAATTGGGTAACCAATTCATGTCACTGATTTTCTAAAAAAAGCACATGAAGCTTCCAATTGCTTCTTTGGATGGGTGTAGTTTTTCTTCTAGTTTCCTTTCTTTCCACATGAAAAATAGATAGCATCATATTCCCTTGCTTTCCCCTTGATCTTCCCCTTATTATAAGGGAGTTAAGAAGCATTGGTATTGAATATCTTTGCTTTATCTTTCTGTTTTTTCACCATAAGGATTGAAGGATTTTCACACTTTGTATATTTATCTACTTGTAGAAGGAGAGTGAGAAGATCTGGTAGAGACTTATCAATGTTTTTCATATTAAAATTTAAAACAAATATAGATAAGCTCTGAGGGAGTGATTCTATAATGAGATCAGTTCCCAATTCTTTGGGTATTTTAAACCCTAGAACTTCTAGGCACTCAATGTAGCTAATGATATTGACTATGTGAGGCACAACTGGGGAACCCTCTCCAAGAACTCTCTAAAAAATCACCATGAAAATATCAAATCATTCTTATCTAGCTCTCTCGTGTTAAATATCATGGAGGTGCTCAATCAATCTATATGCATCCATGTTTTTGTAAGACATCATGATTTCAATATACATTGATGAAAGAATCAAACATTAAACGTTGACCACATCATTAATAAGTTTCTCATAGATTAAGAACTATTCATCACTCACTACCTTAGTGGGCGGATCAGGAAATGAGGATTCTAGAACGTATGATTTGTGTTCATGGAATAAAATAACCCAAAGGCATTTGTACCATTCTTGGAAGATACTGCCAGTCAAGAGGTTGTATTTATCCAATATTGATCATAATTATAAAGTATATGATGGTATTGACATTTTATTCTATAATTAAAAGATCATATTTGTACTTTTATTGATTTAAAAATTATGTGAAAAAAATTGATGGGTTGATTTTATTAATTATTAAATATCACACTATTTTATTAATTCCCAATAGCCTTATAAATTGAACTCAAAATGTCTAGTTTCTTGGATATTCTAGTGGAAAGGATCCATATTACCCATCGTATAAACACAAAAATGGTTGTTCAAGCTACATGAAGGTATTTAAGTAGGAAAGTCTTTTCCAACTGCAGGTGTACAACTCCTTGATCTATTGAGTAGACTCCCCTATCCTAAAATCCAATCATGTATTTCCTCAAAACATGCATCAATATTACACAAAGTCTAGAAAGGGATAATTCTATTGATTTAAAATGGTTAATTCAATACAAAACCTTCATAATAACTCCCCTTATAAAAGTAAGTGTCCCAACACTGGTTGTTCAAACACATAGTTCTATTAACTTTCATTCCTAATCAGGTAATGGAAGGCTAAGTCTAACTTAATATTTAATTGAGGGACTTTAAGTTATTATGCATAAAATTTATCTTATTTTATCTTTTACATGTCTTTTTAATATTAAGTGGATGTTACTTAATTAATTAACCATTTAGGATAAAACATTTATGCATAATTCATTTATTTAATTTCTATCTTTACACATTATTTAATTAATTTATGTGATTGTGGTCATGCATCCTTAAAATAAATAATTTCATAGATAGAAATAAGTAATTAATTAAATGACCCATTCATGAGATTTATATAATAGTTGATTTAATGAGAATACATTAAATCAACCTTAGACCTAGGGGAAATAAATCTTATTACCGATCTTCACATGAGTTACAGTATT
The DNA here is from genome assembly GCA_963277665.1 of Viscum album. Classification (NCBI taxonomy): domain Eukaryota; kingdom Viridiplantae; phylum Streptophyta; class Magnoliopsida; order Santalales; family Viscaceae; genus Viscum; species Viscum album. The sequence goes on along the minus strand of OY728161.1, from coordinate 869,245,570 downwards.
CCACCAATCCACCTATGTATCACCTGAATTGGTATCATAATGTTTCTATATTAAACTTCCTTCACACACCTTATGATAATCCATTAATTACATGTATTTATGACTCACACATAGGTGAGGGGAACCAAAGGATTGGTTAAAAGGGGATTATATAAATATCCTTGAACATGTAAGTCCTACATAATAATAGAGGGAGGTATGACTCATATGACATCATATTTAATTTAATAATAAATAATTTCAAACCCATTAAAAATAATTAATTAAAACATCCAACACATACATAGGTCTTTTTAAAGCTCATGAATGGTCATACAAGCAACAAATATGAAAAAAGTAATTGGCTAGCATTAACTTCATTATTCATTATTTATTATTAAGATGAACACACTTAAATTAATTAGATAGTTATTTATTTATTTTCATTTCATCTTAATGATCATCTAAACTTTATTGGCGATATACATCATTTATGTCATTCATGTAAAATAAATGGAAAAAACTAATAATAACATATATTTATTACAATAATTTAATAAAGCATTCAAAATTATTTAAAATCATTATTAAATTATAAAACACAAAATGGTGTACTAGTCAATAAAATAAAGTTTCAATGATTCAATTTTTCAATTTAATGTAATTTTTTATTTTTTCATTAAGGGGGTACTACACATGTGTATCTCGATTTCGGTGTATCCAGAGTACATGCATGGGTCTACGATGTGCACCTTAGTCAAACTACATGATGTGTACAGACCAGCTACACACCATGTGTTCCATTTTTCATGTGTTTGGGATGCATTTCTAGGTCTTTGGTGTGTGTCTCGATGGACTACATGACATGTACAGTCCAGTTACATGTTGTGTATCACTTCGAGATATGTTTTTTTTTCTCAATGAGTGTCTTAGAATGTTCTCTGGATGTGAGATTTGATAAACTACATATCTTGTACACCACATAAACATCGTGTATATCATAAATGCTCCAGGTTTTTAGTCTCACATGGTTTTGACCATGTATAATGACCACACTAATTGGCTTGGAATGGATTGTTCTTTGGATGTGATATTTGATGAACTATATATCTTGTACACCATATACACATAATATATGTCATAAATATTATAGGTTTTCATTATCACATAGTTTTGACCATGTATAATGACCACGTGAATTGTGATATTCATGTCTCTAACCCGTGTAGACTACAAAGCATATACACCGATACACGTCATGTAATCTGACAATCATGTGTCGGGTTGGCCCATAAACATGCGATGTACACCATGTATAATTAATGTGTGGCATGTTATGTATCCCTTAGTGCATCCAAATGCATCGCACTAGGGTGAACGATGTTTACTTCCAGGTACACACTGTGTAACCCTATCTTACCAGCCAAATATTGGTAGTTTCTTGATGGTATCTCCAGTCATGCATAATTTGTTCTTAAAACTGTAAGAAAATTAAAAATTGAATGAATAATCATTAATATGTTGAATCATGTTAATTTAAATCAGATTAAATAATTAATAACATGAAATTAAAATCTAACCACAATTGTGCATAGATCAACAATCAAATAAATAATTATAAATTTAAACAAAATTATTATGATACCAATTTTTGGTATTAGAGAGGGGATCCTACACATAAAATTTATAATTAATTTATTTAATATCTAAATAAATGATTACCTAGGATTAGAAACTTTCTTCATTGATGAATTTTGATCGTTTGAAAAGGTCCCTTTAGGATTTCCTTCGTTGCATTATGATGATCAAAGGATAGAATTGCTCTAAAAATGATCCACAAGTGATCTTATGTTCTTTGAGAAACACCACTCAATATCTTAGTGCTATCACGATGAATCAAATGTATTATTTTATTCATTCTTGATCATATCTTCTTCAGTATTGAAGAATTCTCTATTTCGTTTCTCATTCTTGAGAGGGAGAGAGAAGCAGGATTAAAGATAGAATTCATTATGCACAAGAATTCTCTCTTTTTTGATTTCACATCGATGATCCACACAATAGACATAACCATTTATTTATAGAGATATAGTTTAGGTTAAAATAATAATTTAATTACATGTTAGCTATTAAGTAATATTAAAACCTTTAATGAAACATGATTACATATAATATTATTATTATTGTTTTGTGGCATGCGCCAACTTTAAAAAATTAATAAATAATATTAACCAGCTTGTAAATAATTATTTATCACCATATGCGGTCTTGGTCCATTCTAACTCTTTAGTATTTATTGAATACCTGAATAAATATTTTATTCATAATTAATTAATTAATTAAAATATATGTGAATAAATATTTATTAAATTTATGCAATCAATATAACTTGAATAAAATTATTCCTCAGTATTGAGAATAATATTTATTTAATTAATTAAATTAAAATATAATTTTATCAAGATCAACTGAAACATTAGTGTGTGAACCTATATGATTATTTCTCAGTGACATTAGGTGATCTTTCCTAGAGTCCAAGATTAATATCTAGAAATAGGTCAGGGAACCCAAGAGAAAAAAAATAATGTCACAACGTCAATAACCACATGCGAATGCTCACTGTGTAATATAATCTCTTTGTCACAATTTCTCATCAAATAGGTTGTGTGAATGTGTCATCAACCTATACCCTCGATATGTCTTTCATTGACTATATGAAATAAACACATCGTTACACTATTTCCATGGAATTTAGGGTGATTATTGAATTCCAATCAAAGGGATGAGATATTAGTTTTCATAAATATGGAAGGGAAAAATCCTTCCTCAACTTATCCAATAATGAAATTTCAATCGTGGTGCATCCAACATACCCTAATTCTAGCCAACATATGGAGTGATTATTTTCATTGGAAAATATTAGTGTGTGAGTCACTACATGCACCAATGATAATCATAAATTTTATATACCATTACACATGCTCACAGATAGGAATATCTAATGACACTAAAACATGAAGAATTCCTACTGGCTTGTCTGTTCTCATAATCTCTCATCAGGAAGATTACCAAGTATAAACTTTGTGAGAAAAATCCTCATCCGCTTATGAGTAATCACACATAAAAATATAAATATTATGTGTCCCATCATAGTATGTTATCCAACCACAGAACTATATTGAAAATATTTTCATTGCACTTTAAGGTTCCCATTATAGTGGGTAACTGTTATGACCTTATCAATGCAAAAAATAATCTAGAAAATTATTACATTAAATCCATGAAGAACAATAAAAAACATATAATAATATGTTTAATTAATATTCAATATAAAATATACATGTAATCAAAGTACAAACATTTTTTCCTAGGACACCAACTCCGACATGAATCATATCATGTCACTCTGTATCAAGAGTATATATTGACTTATCAAGACGGTGGCTTTAGATTCATCAATATGGTGAATATGATTTTGGTGGATATCATTGGCATGGGTGATATCCAAGTCAGGATGAAAATTGGATACACAATCACCTTGAATGAGGTTTGTCATGTTCTAGGCCTTTATCACAACCTATTATCAGGGATAAGCTTTAATCAATAAAACTATGAAAACATCATCAGCAATGGATCATGGAAGATGAAAAAAGGATCCATTTTCATTGGTTAGGGACACATATGTTGTCTATTTTAAAAAACTCATATAAAGATACAAACTATTGTTTCGATACACTTTGTAAACAAAGAAACAAAAAATTTATAACAAACTATATAAACTTTTCTAAAACATGTATAATGTAAATATGTAAACTTATAGAATTAAAGATAAAAAACTAATATAAATTTTATTAAATATATAATTAAAATTTATAGAAACTTTATTGAGAGAGTTATAAACTTTAACCCCAATTTTTAAGGAATTCTATGAACTTTACTTAAGGTATCCATGATTATGTATCGATCATAAGGTTTTTCTTCCACGCCTAGGAATCACTTGATTAGAATGGTCGAAAAAAATCTATTTCCCTATCCCTAGGAACTCTAGATCAGGATAATATAAAAAAACCTATCTCTCCATCCCTAAGATCCTTCGATACACAAGATAATACAAATAGTAATTATAGAAAACAAATCTTAATTAATTTACAAAGTAAACCTCACAAATGATTCCTTTAAAAAAACTCTCTAAAGATATAAATGAAGCACACTTTGTAATAAGATTTTACAACACTTTAGTAGTAGATTTATTTTGTATATCATTAGTATATTCTATTTCGATATCATGGTTCTATTTATAAATGATCTCCAATGGTCAGATTCCACCTTTTTTAGGATTAGTTGTAATAACATCAGACAAATGCCTTCTTCTCTTGATAGGATCAATGCAACATTGTTTTTTTAATGATTTTTATACATTACACTATTACAATTCATATAATGTTCCATATATTATGAATGAAAAAAAATTCATATTGTTTCCTTTTTAAGTCTTTATCTATTAGGCTTACCAAATGTTCATTTGGTACACTTGTGTGTCTTCATCAAATGAAGTTTGTTTTTTAGATTTTTTATTACTCCATATGATGGACTTTGTAGTGCTTAGTCTGATGGACTTCATAAAACATTTCATCTGATGGAATTTGTATATATCTTTCTAATGTACTTTATAAATTTTAATCTGTTATACTTGGTAAATATTCATTCTATAGTACTATTATTATCTCTCTTGTTTCCAACAAAACAACTTTATATCTATGAAAAGACAAATGTTATAAACATATAAAAATATAAAGATTGAATTTTTATTTTAAAAAGTAAGGTTATAAAGTGATCTTTTGACTCAATAATCCCCCCTATTTGAAAATCATAATACATAACACTTTAAAGAAAATTTTAAAGTAAAAATTTTAAAGACTTACTCCTCCTTGCATAACTTCTATGTGTTCTTACATTACCCCTTTTATATCCTTATAAATTTAAAGTGATTTTACTTTACCCCTTTCACCCCCTTTGTGATTCTCAAAAATTAATTAAGGGAAAGAGATATAGCATATAAAAAAATTTCTATAATTTAGAGATAAAATATATAAAAAAATTGTAAAGAGTAGAAAATATTTAATAAAACATATCAACCAAAAATTTTACATAAAAATTGCATCCAAAAATTCCAACATTTATCCAAACAGTTTAAAAAATACTTATTAACAAGTTTCAAGAGTTATGGAAAAAATTATTATTTCCTGGATAGCTTCTTAATAATATCCTTAGATCATCTTGAGTCATTTAAGATTCTTATACTATTGATTCAATCTTTTCCACTTTTCTTCTAGAACCTCAATCTTCTTATTCTTCTTAGAAATCTCTAAGTCTTGTCATATTGTGAGAGACTTGAGATCATTTTTGGATCTTATACAATCCCTAACTTCAATTTTGATACTATCGACATACTTAAAGACTATTTTTATATCCTTCTTTATTATAATAACCTATTAATTGAAAAAATTAATATCTCCTTCTGTATGATTCACCCATCTTATAATTCTCTTCATCATTCTAAACTCCATTGAATATTTTCCCTTTAAGTCTAAAAATTATGACTCATTTTGAATAAAAGTTTCAGAAATATGTTTTAGAGATATCAAAGTTTTAATCACACCAAATTTTTCATGAATATACTTAAAATGATCTTGGATGTCTGGAAAGATTTCCATAATACCTTCAATCCTCTTAATAACCTCAATGAAGTAATTTAATTTCATCTCAATCCACTTGGATTTTGTATTGGGAGAATAGTTTGTAGAATCACTATAAACTTCCACTAGTACTGATTCTATAAATATTTTATATATAGGCTCTTCTTTGTTAATAAAATGAGATTAAGAAATCTCTATAACATCTAATTCTTCATTATCTGAAGCATTTTCTATTGGCTTTGTTATGGATTATTTCTTTTCATCATTTGAAGATTCATCTTCCTGATATCTAAGAGAGACTTATTCTACATATTAAAATAATAAGAAGGTTAAAGTATTAGAAAATTAATATTTAAAATACATTAATATTTTTAATTCTTTGAAACCCTCATCTTTATTCATTAACATATTTCTCTTCCCTAGTGCTCGAGAATATTCTATGGGATGAGAAGAATCCGTACCAACTTATTTTTCTCTCCCACTCAATTGTTCATTTCTAGATTGACCATCTATAATAACTTTCTTAACATTATCCTTAACAACAAACATAGGATTAATTTCATTGTGAATGATCAAAGCACATGTTTTAGTATTGGTTAGAGGAACAACAGAAAAAGGATCAACCAATATAGGAACCTACTATTCCTTCAAAATATCATTAGATAGAGGATTTTATTTTTCATTTCTATCAATATATGAATGATATTTATTAATTTATATAAAGAAATCACTAGATACTTTGGATTTATTATATTTAAATGCTTGTTTTATCTTCCTTTCCTCATCTTTAAAATTATCAAATACTTACTCCTTCAAAGTTATAGCTTCTACTATATCCAATCAAAAAGAAGTACCTCCATATTTATTTTCACTTTTCTTCTTTAAAAACTCATAGAATTATTCATCATACATTTCATTAATCTTCTTCCTTGTAAATTTAGGATATTTTCAAGAAGACTTTCCATCCTTCCTCTTCAAAATAAAATTTTCTATAAGTACCACAACTTCATCAGTGGTCTAAGATTTTCTAGACATATCTATGAACTTCTTCTCAGTTGGAAAATATACTAACCATATCTTTGAAATTGTTTCATATTTAAAATAATTTATTTTATCTCTAGACAGAATAGATATATTCTTTATGTTTTTATCTTTCATGTAGTTAACCAAGACGTTGTTGATAAACTTTATAAAAATAATAATTTTGATCTTTACTAATCCAGTCTTTATTACATCTATATTTCTCAACATAAATTTTAATATATTGAACTTTACCATGTTGAAAATAAAATCTAAAACATAGATATTCTAGACCATTAACATGTCATTATCACTTTTCCTTATTATAATAAATTTTTGAACCCACAGAGATATAATCCTTGTGTTCAGTGCAATATTTGATAGGTTCCTTATCCTCTCATATAAAGAAAAAAAAAAGGTTTTCTCTATTAAAGATTTTTTGAAAGAAAAAATATTTTTAGGAATATTATGGGTATAAAAAGATCCCTCACCTTGTAGAGGAATCTATTCCATTCCAAAAATACTCTTAATGTTCAAATCATAAGGATTTTCTAATAACTTTAAGTAAAAATTCTTCAAGCCATCTATTTCATTAAACTTTGAGGTTATATAGAACTCTCTCTCTATGATCAGATAGTGTAAGTAAAAAATAATATATGGATATACATAGATAATACCAACCTTGAAATAATATAGCTAATTTTAGAAGGTAATAATACCTATCAAAACAACTTCTATCAAATAAACTCCCTTTTACAAAATCCCTAGTAGTTTTTAAAAAAACGAAATAATTAAAACCTTAATTAAACAAAAAGAGTTACAAGAGTCTAAAGGAGGGAATTTTTCATTTATCTCTATTGAGAAAACTGAGCAAATCATCAGCAACTGTGGTCACATGCACACCGGAGGCTTCAGGAATACCCTGATTTGCAAGTCTATCAGCAAGAGAGTTGGCTTCACGGTAAACATGTGTAATGATAAAGTTCATTGAGGAAAGAGTGTCAATACATTTGATCCATTTCAGAGTAAGCTTCTAGGAAAGATGGACCTGATTCCTTCTAACAGCATGTACAATAGTAGAGGAATCACTTTCAAACCAGATATTAATCGAATTTCATTGATGAACAATCTCCACTGCTTTAATAAGTTCCATAATCTCAGCTTCAAGGGTAGTGGTATGACCACAAGAGCCATAAAATCCATCAAACAAGTAACTATTGTGATCATGGAAAGCAATGCCATATCCATCTGGTCCAGGGTTTCCCTTTGAGGTGCCATCAAGGTTTCATTTTATCCAACCTACAAAAGGGGGAGTCCAGAAAATTTCCATAGTGCCCATAGGTTTGGGAAAGTTACCTGGTAGATAAAACCCTCTCAATATTGCAAAGTCTTTGATAGAGTTATGTCATTGTTCAGTGTGGAACTGATTTGCACATCGAGTGGTTGCTAGAATATGTAAAATGGAAGCCTTATGATTGAAAGTGGCATTTTCATGCCTGCTTTTATTTCTGCCTCTCTAAAGAGTGTGAAAAGTTTCAGCACAAGCAACAAAGAATAGAGTATGAATCTGCTTAGAAAATAATTTTGATGTAATTAAGTGCAGAAAATTTGCATTGTTGTTGGCATGAGGTATCGAGATTCCAAAGAGATCAAATATAATGATCCAGAGTGAAGCAATGGTTTTATAGGAAAGTAATAAATGATCCACTTCATTCCTATGTTGGTGGCACAAATCACATATTGAGAATAGAGAGATACCAACTTTTTGGATATTTCTGTCAACTGTAATCTTTTTCAAGTTAATTCTCCAGATAAGAGCGAACTGAGAGGGTAGGATCCATTTTCTGAATTGTTGGACAGCACTGTAAGAATTTCCCTATATTAAATGATTGTAAAAGAATTTAGAATCGAGTATCCCATTTTCACTTGGTTCCCAAACCATTATATCTTCTGAATTATGGAAGTCATAAGAATTAATAATTTGAACAATTTGGGTAAGAAGATTGTTGGTCTGCTCGAGCTGGTCACAAATAGAGGCATCTGAATTGACATCCATAGTTTCAGTATTTATACTATCAATTAAAGGAGTTCATGTCCAGTTATCCTTCCAGAATTTCATCTTAGAGGAGGAATTAACCAACCAATGGGAGTGACTAGTGATATTTTGAAAAACCTTTTTCAAACCAGTCCAAACAGAGAATTTCAAATAAGTTAACTTTCCAGCAATTAATCTAGTAAGTATTCTAACTCTGAGAAAATCAAGAGATCTTGATTTTCCATTAATGAGCCTCCAAATAAATTGAGCCTGAAGATATTGATTAAAGAGCTCAATATTCTTAATCCCAAGACCCCCCACAGAGAGGGGTAAACACCATTTAGTTTATGAGGTAGTGATAATTTTCCGTTCATGAATGCTTCCACTCCAAACAAAATTCCTCATAACGGAATTGAGAGTCTTGATTTTAGAAGCAGGATAGGAATACACCATGAAAGAGTAAACAATTTTATAAATGATAACATGTTTGACTAAGAAAATTCTTCCTTCCATGGATAGAGATTTTCCTTTCCAATTGGAGAGATTTCTCCTAACTTGACTAACCACATCAAAAAAGTAGGTGGAGCACAATCTTCCAAAGAACATTGGAACTCCAAGATATGTGAATGTAAGGGAACCCTCTCTAATTTCCAGATTCTGAAGCATACAATGTTTCCTAGTAACTGAAATATTTTTCCCAAAGAAAATAAAATATTTTTTCCAGCTAACCTTCTATCCAGAGACAAGATCATAGTGATTTAGGATGGATTTGAGATTATGAATATTTATTTTGTCTCCCTGAGTAAAAATGATAATGTCATATGAAAAAAGGATATGTGAGGGAGCATAGATACTATGGTTAGCTTGAAGAACTTTTAGATTCCAATTTTCAACATTGTGAGTGATCAGTCGACTAAGGTAATCTTCTACAATGGAAAAGATAATTGCAGACAAAGGGTCTCCCTTCCTTAATCCTCTATAACACTTGAAATATCCTTTAGGTGATCCATTGATAATGATGGAGATATAAGCAGAGCTAATCAAAGAATAAGACCACTGTATTAAGGTCAGGTGAAACCCAAACTTGTGCATAATGTTACCGATGAAATCCCAATCAATGGTGTCAAATGCCTTTTTGATATCCAATTTGAGGATAATACTCCCTCCTCATGTAGGTTTTTGAAGAAGTTTCACACATTCAGATGCATTGAAAAGACAGTCTTGAATTATTTTGCCTTTAACATACCCAAACTGATTCCAGGAAATGATTTTATCAGAGATGAGGGCGAGCCTGTTAGCCAGGATTTTAGTAAGGATTTTCTGTATGGTGTTGATAAGAGCAACAGGTCTGAATTGATTGATATCACTAGCATTGTTAACCTTTGGTATTAAGGCAAAAAATTGTGCATTGATTCCATGAATCTGTGATCCATCAGTAAATAAGTGCTTGATAAACCTGCAAACATCTTATTGGATAATATCCCAATAAAATTGGAAGAAGTGATTGGTGAATCCATCCGGCCTAGGAGAGTTATCTTTTTTAAGTCCGAGGATAGCATTCCTTATTTCAATGTCAGAGGGTGCTCTTATCAGCATTAATTTATAATCATCACTAACAAGATAAGGGATAATTCCATCCAGGAGATCACCATTTCATTTAGGGCCATTTAAGAGGTTCATATATAAAGAGACAATGTGATTCGAGAGACTTTGATGGTCTTAAAGAGTAACATCTCCATATTTAAGAAGAGATATTGGCCTACTAACATTTTTACTCCTTTTTACGACATTAAAAAACTTAGTATTTCAATCATCATCCATAATACACCTAACTTTATGTACCTTCTTTTGAATATTGTCTCTGAGGAAAATAATATTTTTCAGATCTGAGGAAATCGTAGCTTCTTGTCTATCCATGCATGGGAAATCAGTATTGGTCATTGATTGTTGGATTCCATGAAGTTTGTTTTCAAGAGAATCAATTTCCTAATCAAGGAGGTTGAATCTATTTTTGCTCCAATGTTTCATCTTAATGTTGAGAGATCGAGGTTTGAAAACACAAGATAAATGATGGTTTCATTCCCCAGTGCACCAAGTATCTTTGACCAATGTGGAGCATTCAGGAAGGGTAGTCCAAGAATTATTGAACCTAAAGGGTAGAGGACGTCTCTCACTTATTCCAATAATATTAGACATGATTAGATGATGTTCAGAATTATGTTTGGAAAGAGTCACACAAGATATTGTCCTCCAATTATCCAGCGCTTTGTCATTAACAAAGGCACGATCAATTTTACTAGCTCTCATGCCATTAAGATGTTTTTTATACCAGGTGTATTTGGCTTCGAGCAGATTGACCTTAATCAGATTTGATATTTCGACACATAGTCTAAAATAATCCATAGTAAAAATGGTATAAGAGTGTCCATGCCTTCCATCCGCATTGATAATGGCATTAAAATCACCTATAATCAGCCATGAATCATCAATGTTGTGCGATAGATTGGAGATGTGTTGCCATAATTACCTTCTAACGAGATAGTTATTGGAATCATAGACCATTGAGCAGGATAAATTTTGAGTCTGGATAGTAAACTTGCATGTAATAATTTGATCTTAAACAGAAACAAGGGTGATATTGACAACCCTTCTATGCACCATGAACCATAACTAATCATTATGATCATCATGTTTAGAGTTGAATAGTGTGTAACCATGTTTATCAAGAAGAGAAACAAAACTGATATCATTTGTATTAGGTTCAGCAAGTCCAATAACATCAGGATTATGTTTAATCACAAGAAGCCAAAGGGAACTCATAGTGCCAGAGTTGGATATTCCTCTGATAGTTCTAGAAGATAATCCTCATTATAAACTTGGAGTTGGGTTGAGCCCCTTTTTCTGCAGGTTGTCACTCACCTTGATTCGTTGTGATCTTCTTAGCTCAATGCTTTTAGGGGCTCCTGAAGCGGAATCTCTTTCTGGAGTAATTTCAGTAGGATTAGAGGCTATGTTAAGTACATCATCTATGGGGTTTCCTTCTAGATGCAGTTCTGTACAGATCCGAGATTCATCCTGGATAGAAGTCTGCTTGGACAGGAATGAGGTATCAACATCTTGTTTAAGATTCTGCAGTCTATCACCCACTCCTGAAGCAGAAGGTCTTTCTGGAGTGATTTCAGCAGGATTGAAGGTTGTGTTAAGTGCATCTTCTCTATGGTTTGCTTCCATGTGAAGTTATCTATAGTTCGGAGAACTATTCTGGATAGAAATCTACTTGGACCGGAGTGAGGCATCAGCATCTTGTTTGTGATTTTGTTCAGACAGAGGTGGGACCTCTTGCCTACTCACAAAGAGTTCCTCTGGAGATGTTCCCACGTTCACTTGAATGGCTCCATTTTTAATCAGGAAAGTATCAAGAGATTGATCAGAGGAGTGTGAGATATTTCCAAGTTCATATTGACAAAAATCCAACACTTCATAGATTCTTGAGTTGATCAGATCTAGAGTAAAATCCTTATATTGCAAGTTAAGAACAGTGTTGAAGGTGTTATTTGAGAACTCAAGCCTTTCTAACTGTTCACTTTTGCGATCATGTAATTTTATAGGGTCTACATGAGCCAGTCTGTTTGCCATTGAATCAAGATGTCCTTCCTCTTCAACCATGTCAGCCCAGGCCTTGCTGGAACCTGTAGTATGTTTAGGAGGGACAGGTTTCTTGCTAAGAGCATCCTTCCAGGCATACTTTCCTGATGTAGGATTTGTGATCCTTTAAGAAAAATGACACTGATCAATGCAATGACCAATTATCCTACAATGCTCATAGAACTTAGGAAGGTTTTCAAATTCTAAATATAGGTCAATAAAATGATCAATAAAATTGAGTAAAACATGTTCAGGAGGAAGTTATTCCATATCAATTTCAATCAGAACTCTGGCAAAGAAGCCAAGATCCTCATGGATTGTTCAAAGGAGTACCAATTCATGAAGCAATGTCATTAAAAATTTGTGGGTGCCAATAAATCCATGGAAGGCCATGAATCCTTTTCCAGACCAGGGAAGTTGGATGCTTCTATGTATAAGGATTGAAATGTGGATCCCATTCAGATAGACGAAAGAATCCAGGTTTCAAATTGAGAGATCAGATATGCCAGACTTGATTCAAGTCGTCCTGCTTCTAAAAAATAATATGAAGGAAGACTTTTCCAATTGGAATTAGGCACCAGCAAGAGGAATTCCAATAAGTTGAAATCCACTGTTTGAGATTAGAGTAAGACCAAGGCTTAGTACCCTTTTCAAAAGAAATGCGGACAAGCATAGAAAATTTGCAAACCTCCAAGCACTGCTTGAAAACTTCAGGATATTCAGTAATCATTATTGCACCCTCTCCAGTCCTTTTGACCATTGGCGGCCTAACTTGGGTTTTTTTAGGATGAGGATACCCCTCAAGAGCTTCTGCGAAAGAAATACCCTTATTTTTATGAGCGTTCGAACCTAAAGCATTCTCACTATTTTTGTGTGGAAGAGGGGATCTCTCCCATTCAGGATTAAACAAATCCATTGAGTGGGATCAAAACTAGAACTCAAATTTATGTTCCTCTGAGAAGGTTGGAGTCGAATCGATCTGTGTGCGCTCTCCCATTTTCTAGGTTTTTTTGATCTTTTGAAGAATTTGACAAAATCCCTAGTAGTGATATCATATAAATAATCTATATATATCGATTGGATAAACTTGAAAGGAATTAGACAAACCACTGAAACCAGTGAAATGAATAAAACAAACATAAAATATCTCTCCTCTTACTCAAATGAATATGAGGAAAAAACTAATCAACTTCTATTATTTATAGGCATAAAGAGAGATGATTTATCTTCCCAAAAATATGATGGTTGACAATCAATCTTAGAATATGATGAAGTTGGATGTTTAAGAAATATATATAATTGAAACTCTTGAACTTTTTTAACATTTACTAGAATTTTTTGAGTTTTATTTGATGAATATAATTATGATGAAACTTGAAAATTTGTAAAAATATCTATAAAATATTCTTCCAAGGAATATTGAAAATAGTAAAAAAATGGTACCTCCCAGAAAATATTTCATTTTGATGAATCAAAATACCTTCTTATGAAATTTTGTCTGATGAATCAAAATACATTTTCATATAAGAAAATTTTAGATTGAAAATTTTTTAAAATTAAATTTCATAAAAATATCATTTTTATGAAACTTGAAAGTTCCTAAAAAGAATTTTTAACCAGAGATTTTTGTACTAGTAATATGATAAATATGGTAAGAAAAAAATAGAGGAAAAAATATCATCCTCCATTCTTAAGAATTTTTTCACTATAAGGATATAGGTAAAACAATAAGTGGGTTAATTATAATTTTATTTTGATCATACCAAGATTCTATTTAATATATTCAAATTTATTAGGATTGGTAGGTTTTGTAAAAATATCATCAAGTTGAACTTGTATTCCAATAAATTATAAAATAATATCTTCTTTTTGTGTGTGAAACTAAAGTAAATTTCACCTTATATCTATGTGCATAGCTCATGAGTGGTGTCTTGAGTTCTTAATTAAGGCTATAGTACTCGTTTTATCACAAAAAAATTGTATTTTTACTAAAACTCATGCCAAAATTAGTTAGTGTGTGTTGTGTCCACAACACTTGATCATAGAAACTTCTAGATGCTACGTATTCAACTTCAGTAGTGGAAAGTTATACTAAGTATTTCATACCAAACCATGAAACTAAATCTTATTCTAATAAATGACAAATAACATATGTTCTTTTCCTATCCATTTTAAATCTACCAAAGTTGGCATCTAAAAAAATTGGTTTATAAAATCATTTCCATAAGAATAAAAAATCTATAAGATTTGGGATAATTTAAGGTTATATTAGTAATAGAGTCAACAGATATCATCACCATGTAGCATTTTTTATTCTTTTTAATACCATCATAAAAACCCATAACCATATAATCTTTAGTACTTTAATAAAAATAACTTTATGAAGAAGAATCACTAACACTGGAACTCCACATATTTGAATATTTAAAACTCTTTTTTCCTTTATTATTTTAAAAATTTCTTGAGTTTTATCTTTCTTATTTAGACTTATAAAATCTATTCTAATATTTCTAAGTTTTTACACTAATAAAAAATCATTTTTAGAAGTGTCTTTCTTATCACCTCTGTCTTTTTTAATTTTCGTATACTTGTAAAGAAATTATTTCTTTACAAATATTATCTTTATCTTCTTAGTTAAATGATCAATTTCATCATCACTTTTCTATGAGGAACTAGTGTCTAATTAAACCTTATATTTCTTATTATATTTAAAATATTTATAAACATTCTCACATGATTTAACTTTCTTAGATGTATCAGTATATGTTGAAGAAAAAAGCAACACCTTTCTTTTTCATTTTCTTTTCTAGAAACTCTTTTCAACCTACTATTTTACTGAATAATAGCTCATATAATATCATAAAAACTCATTTTTTTTATATTTTTTTATCATCTATAGTTGTATGATTATATTCCCACTCCTCAGGCATAATTTCAATAAAAATTTATATCAAATGATCATCTGATAACTCTTTACCACTAAAAAATTATAAGATATTCACTATTGTTATGAAGCATTGATGAATTTTAGAAACTTATTCACCTGATAAGAAATAAAATGCTTGATAATATCTATGTAACATATCTCTTCTAGTTTTAAAAACCTTAGAGGTTCCAAAATGAGTAACTTACAATTTATTATAAATATTATTTTCAGTTTCACAAGAATAAATCTGACTATATATATTTCTTCTTATGTAACATAGAAAATTATTTATCACATGATAATTCAACTGATATTTTTACTTTTCTTCTCTATTAAAAGAATACACTTCCTTTTCAAGAACCTTATAACTTTTGGTCATCATAAAAAAGTTTTCAACCCCTATGTTTATAACAAGGGTCCTCATTCTATCATGCCAGTATTCATAGTAAGCAACATCAAATATTGGTGGACTTCTAGGATTAATATTATCAAGTGTTCCAATATATAAACCTACCATTGTAAAATATAAATACTATTCAATATAAACAATTTTATTGTAAATAAGACATATGTGTGAATATATGCTCGGATTCCAAATGTTATATCACAAGAGTATTAACAATACTACAAGACGAGATGAATCACTACTACAAAAACGGGAATTATCAGTGCTCAAAATGGGCTTCATAAATGCTAAAAAAGCACTGTAAAGCTCAGCACTGATAAAGGGGGCCCCTTTATCAGTGCTAAATAAGTTCTGATAAAGGGTCACTTTATCAGCGCTAAAAAGGCATGGATAAAGGACCCCTTTATCAGTGCTAAAAAAGTGCTGATAAATGTGTTTTTATCAGTGCTCTTTTAGTGCTGATAAAGGTGGATTTTATCAGCACTTTTTTAGCGCTGATAAATGTCATGTCTACTGCAACAAAAAATTCTACAACAGCACACCCAAACAATACCTACAAAAAATTCAGCATCTCAACAAGTATACCCATAAAAAATTAACACATAAATCATAAGGTAATTACACCAAGTATACCCATACAACAAGTATACACATACACCATTAACACATAATTCATAAGTTAATTAAATACATAAAGAATTCAATTCAGAATTCAGGGGGTTGGGGACTATTCAGGGGTTTGGGGTGGCTGTCCAAGGGTGGGTAGGGGGTGTCTGGGGGGGTGGGGGTATCCGGGGGGATGGGGGTGTCCAGGGGGTGGGGGTGCCTAGGTGGTGGGGTAGTGTCAAGGAGGGGGTGTCCAGGTGAGGGGGGATATCCATGGGGGTGTCCAGGGGGTGATCTAGTGTCTAGGGTGTCGGGGGGTGGCTTTCCAGGGGGTGGGGTGTCCGAGAGGTGGGGGTGTTCCAGGGGGGTGGTGGGGCTATCCAAGGGGGGTGGGGTGGTGTCCAGGAGGGTGGGATGGGGGTGTCCGTGGGGATAGGGGTGTCCAGGGGGTGGGGGTGTCCAGGGGGTGGGGGAGGTCCAGGAGGTTGGGGGCTGCCCAAGGGGGGTGGGGTAGTGTCCAAGGAGGGGGGGTGTCCAGTTGGGGGCGGGGGAGCTATCTATGGGGTGTACAGGGGGTGGGATGATGTATAGGGTGTTGGGGGGGATTTCCAAGGGGTGGGGGTGTCCGAGGGGTGGGGGCAGTCCAGGGGATTGGTGGGGCTATCCAAGGGGGTGGGGTGGTGTCCAGGAGGGTGGGATGGGGGTGTCCGGGGGGATAGGGGTGTCCAGGGGTGGGGGTGTCCAAGGGGTGGGGGAATTCCAGGGGGTTGGGGGCTGTTAAAGGGGGGTGGGGTGGTGTCCAAGGAGGGGGGTTTCCAGGTGGGGGGGCCTTCTATGGGGTGTCCAAGGGGTGGGCTTGTTTCCAGGGTGTCGGGGGGCTTTCCAGGGGGTGGGGGTGACCGGGGGGTGGGGCGGTCCAGGGGGTTGGTGTGGCTGTCCAAGGGGGGTGGGGTGGTGTCTGGGAGGGTGGGGATGGTCGTCCTTAGGTGGGGGGTGTCCAGGGGTTGGTGTGGCTGTCCAAGGGGTTGGTGGTTGTCCAAGGGGGTTGGGGGTTGTCCATGGGCATGTCTAGGGGTGGGGGTGTCTAGTGGGTGGGTTGGTGTCCAGGGGGTTGGTGGGGCTGTCCAAGGGGGGTGGGGTGATGGTGGCTGGACATGGGGGTGGGGGTGTCTAGGGGGTGGGGGAGGTGTCCAAGTGGTGGGGTGGTGTCTAGGGGGTGGGGGCATCCAGGGGTTGGGGGGCCACACCGTACCTCTGATTGAGGCGGGGTTGATTCTTACACATCTAAAAGGACCCATGGATCGTTATCCTTAAGGATCAACATAATTTTAATGCATTTGGTTGGATTTTTGTTGGTCAGTTGTTGTTTTGACTTAAAATTGTGTCCATTTTAAACAAAAGAGAGACACTTTGAGTGATATCGGACACACTGTGCCACTGATTGAGGCAGGGTTGACTCTTACATGTCAAAAAAAACCCATGGATATTTATCCTAAAGTATAAACACAATTTGAATGCGTTTTTTTGGATTTCCATAGGTCAGATGTTGTTTTCACTTAAAATTGTGTCCATTTTGAACAAAAGACAGACACTTTGAGTAATACTGGCCACACTGTGCCTCAGATTGAGGCGGGTTTGACTCTTACATGTCACAAAAGACCAATGGATATTTCTCTTAAAGGATCAACACAATTAAAATGCATTTGGTTGGATTTTCATAGGTCAGTTATTGTTTTCACTTAAAATTGTGTCCATTTTAAACAAAAGACAGACACTTTGAGTGATACCAGCCACACCGTGCCTCAGATTGATTTGGGGTTGACTTGTAGACATCACCAATGCACCCATGGATCATTCTCCTAAAGTATCAACACAATATGAATGCGTTTGGTCATATTTGCATATGCCAGTTGTTGTTTTCACTTAAAATTGTGTCCATTTTAAACAAAAGACAGACACTTTGAGTGATACCGGACACACTGTGACTCAGATTGAGGTGATATTGACTTGTACATGTCACAAAGTACCCATGTATTGTTCTCCTAAAGTATAAACACAATATGAATGCATTTGGTCAGATTTCCATACGTCAGTTGTTGTTTTCACTTAAAATTTTGTCCATTTTAAGCAAAAGAGAGACCCTTTGAGTGATATCGGCCACACCGTGCCTCGGATTGGGGAAGGGTTGACTCATACACATCAAAAAGGACTCATGGATCATTATACTAAAGGATCAACACAATCCTAATTCTTTTGGTCATATTTCTGTAGGTCAGTTGTTGTTTTCACTTAAAATTGTGTCCATTTTAAACAAAAGAGAGCCACTTTGAGTGATACCAGCCACACCGTGCCTCAGATTGAGGTGGGGTTGACTCTTACATGTCAAAAAGGACCCATGGATCATTCTCCTAAAGGATAAACACAATCTGAATGCGTTTGGTTGTATTTCTGAAGGTCAGTTATTGTTTTCACTAAAAATTATGTCCATTTTAAACAAAAGATAGACACTTTGAGTGACACCGGCCACACCGTGCCTCAGATTGAGGTGGGGTTGACTCGTACACATTAAAAAAGACCCATGGATCGTTATCCTAAAGTATTAACACAATATGAATGTGTTTGGTCATATTTCAGTTGGTCATTTGTTGTTTTCACTTAAAATTGTGTCCATTTTAAACAAAAGACAAACACTTTGAGTGATACTGGTCACACCATGCCTCATATTGAGTCGGGGTTGACTCTTACATATCACCAACACACCCATATATCATTATCCTAAAAAATCAACATAATACGAATGTGTTTGGTCGGATTTGCGTGCGTCAGTTGTTATTTTCACTTAAATTTGTGTCCATTTTAAACAAAAGACGGACACTTTGAGTGATACCGGCCACACCGTGCCTCGGATTGAGGCGGGGTTGACTCGAACACATCACAAAGGACCCATGGATCGTTCTCCTAAAGGATTAACACAATCCGAATGCGTTTGGTTGGATTTCTATATGTCATTTGTGGTTTTCACTTAAAATTGTGTCCATTTTAAACAAAAGACAGACACTTTGAGTGATATCGGCCACATCGTGCCTCGGATTGAGGTGGGGTTGATTCTTACACGTCAAAAAGGACCCATGAATTGTTCTCCTAATGTATCGACACAATTCGAATGCGTTTGGTCAGATTTTCATACGTCATTTTTTGTTTTTACTTAAAATTGTGTCCATTTTAAACAAAAGATAGACACTTTTAGTGATACCGGCCACACCATGCCTCAGATTGAGATAGGGTTGACTCGTACATGTCACAAAGGACCCATGGATCGTTCTAATAAAGGATCAACACAATATTAATGCATTTTTTTGGATTTGTGTATGTCAATTTTGTTTTCACTTAAAATTCTATCCATTTTAAACAAAAGACAGACACTTTGAGTGATACCAGCCACACCATGCCTCGTATTGAGGCGGGGTTGACTCGTACATGTCACCAATGCACCCATGGATTGTTCTCATAAAATATCAACACAATCCTAAAGCGTTTGGTCAGATTTGCGTACGTCATTTTTGTTTTCACTTACAATTTTGTCCATTTTAAATAAAAGACAGACAGTTTGAGTGATACCGGCCACATTGTGCCTCAGATTGAGGTGGGGTTGACTCATACACATCACCAACGCACACATGGATCGTTCTACGAAAGTATCAACACAATATGAATGTGTTTGGTCAGATTTTCTTACTTGATTTGTTGTTTTCACTTAAAAATCTGTCCATTTTAAACAAAAGAGAGACACTTTGGGTGGTTCATCATTCCTCCATGTTGTTGGTTCATATCATCTGTTAAAATGGGAAAATGAATCATTGGAGAAAGGATGTTTTATTTAATAACAATTACAATTTTCTTATGTACATTTACATACAAAAATGTTTCATCTTTTGATCCCCTTAACCCCTCTCAAAAATGACCGCCAATTGTACACGTCCCCAAGTCAGATCTTCATGCTATTTGTGTAAAATCTACCATCAGGTATGAATCCCACTTGTTTATGAACAAATCTATATCTTATTGTGAGTTTGAGGCTTTTCGGTATTCATAGTAGTACTTCAAAATATAAAAATAAAGAATTAATAAATAAATTAAATGACATAGTAGTTGTTTTTGAAAATACCTCTTTAGGGATGTTAGTTTGTTGATGAAAAGAGATCTCTTTCATAAATTTACAAACATAATAACTGAAATCATTATCGTTTTTTTATTTTGGACAATGAAAAAAAAATTATCATTAGTAGAATAAGTAATGTCTATTGACATGTGTTTGGATAGTGAAATTTTATTATATATTCCCTGATATTTTTCCAAACATAGTACTTGCTCACCTCTTTATGCTTAGCCTCTGTCCTCATTTATTTTTTTAGATGATAATGATACACCACCATATCATAATAAAATCCTCAGTAAAAGATAATAGAAATTATATTACTTGATTTTTAGACATAAAACGTAGGGTTTAGTGTCTTACAGATTCACAAACTCCATCATGTGTGGTCGGTTTGATGGATATCCTTGCTTTGAATCCAAAAAATAAATATTTGGAGTATCTAAGTTCACCACAATTAGAAACCAATGTTGCCTAAAAACAAAAAAAGGAATAAGTATTAAAAGAAGTGAAAATATAATTAATATTCTTTAATCGTAAAGTTTTACCCCTCCATGGTTGGTATTAGGAAGAGTCTGTCATCTGTAATCTTTTTTTCAAATGTTTTCAGCAAGCCTTTCACTATTTCACTCTTCATTGATGGCTCTAATTTAGTTAGATGTGTTTATGTGGTATAAGGACTAACGAGTCCGAATTTTGGGTCATGGGAAAATTCCATCAACTATTTTTCATATATACGTCTTTCAACAATATAAAATGCATTTAGTCATAATTTTCACATTAGATCAGCTTTTAGAAAATCAATTCATGAAAACATACCTCATATATATATTTACAACTGTGACGCCTAGCCAACCTTTTTCAAGGATCTCATTTACATTTTCAGCAGCAACAAAATCTTTACTTTCCTATATGTATATTTTTTTCTCAAAAACCACTTTATGACTACCACCACCTCTTAGCTTCATATCCTCATGAGTCTTCAATGCTAGTAAATGTGGATAGAGAACAGGTGGTGTTATTGTGCTTTCAATAGATCCTTGGGATTGGTTGGTCGATCCTTTAGATGGTTTTGAGCCGAAATTTGTCACCCCCTTCCCTTTCTCCATCTATAATAACATTCATTGGTTCAGAACCTTTTTTCATTAATTGTTAAAGGTTTATCTTGAAAAAAAAAAGGAAATAAATACCTCTTTGTCTTCATGTACTCTTACAAGTTGTGACAGTCATGCAATGAATGTCCCAATAGCCATTATGACTGTATGAATATCATCATCATCAAGTGGAATAGGTATCTCTGCATTTGGATCATGAGCTACAATAATCATCACTTTCAAATGATCTTTCAGAAGTGGTCTATTATGAAGCTTTTCATCTAGGATGTTGAAAACTGTATCCCTCGCTACAAGGTGATAGGTGGGTGTTGATAGATATAAATCACAATCATTATCACCCTGTAGAAGATCAGTACAGGGAAAGTATCAGTTTTTTTCTGATTCACATTTCATGGGAACAATTATTAGAATATTGATTACCATGGCTAAGACATCTCTTTGAGGGGAATGGCTCGCCTCAAAGCTGGTGGGGGTGGGGTGGGATCTTCATGCGCTGGTTGTTCTTGAGTTGTGTCTTCTCCTTGCTTACCACCCATAAAAGTTC
The DNA here is from genome assembly GCA_963277665.1 of Viscum album. Lineage (NCBI taxonomy): Eukaryota > Viridiplantae > Streptophyta > Magnoliopsida > Santalales > Viscaceae > Viscum > Viscum album. Next base: position 869,223,445 of record OY728161.1, on the reverse strand, counting down.
CTAGAAAATCTCTCTGCCATTGCAATAGTTCATCAATATTTGATAGTCTTTCGCTCATTTGTTTCAATTTTTTATCTCTATCATCCATTTTTTTCTCAAAATATACTCTGGGTTTCACCCCAAACCCCGCACCTCTAACATGACCATATTGTTCTGGCTTCTTCAAAGTCGTCGATAATAGGTCTGCATCCGCTACAGGAGTATCCGATTCCTATGACTGTCGGATATAGAAAAATAACTAATTATTTTTATGTAATATCAATTTAAAAAAAATCTTTTTATCATCGTGTTATACTTACACATATTTCCCACACTTTATGTGTATTCTCATATACTATCTTCCCTTCCTTATTCACACATGCCTCCTTCCATAGCACATGACGTGGGATGGAAGTGTCTTTGGTTTTAGACTCATCAATATACATATAAATATAGAAAGATAATTATGATGTTGTTTATTGGAACCTAAAAATATTACTGTAAATTTAAAATATGTACCATTTTTTTCTAGTGAAGCATACCCCATACTTGCTTTAGAATAGGGGTATGTTGGTTTTGATTCACATTCCTTATTTTCAGTACAGAGTTTTTATTTCATAAATGAAATATTGACAATGAAAGTGATGAATACACGTATCCTAAAACAATGTATTATCACCCACAATGTACCTAAAACTTCTCATCCCCACGATGGACAATAAATTCATCCCATGATTCTTGGGATATCAGGTGAGCGTAGAAAATGGGTGGGTGTGGGTTTATTTTACCTTTGGAATATTTCAGGTGACATCTTGTTAAAATAGTGTGAAAACCTCGATGAATCCTTCCTGCAAGCCTTAGTACATAATCCTTGTGTGAATCATCTAATATAAATGTACTCTACAATAGATTGATAAGAGTAAGACATTGTTTCATTATTTTATTTTCTAGTAAATTAAATAAATAATATCATAATGTTACCGTAATTTCTTCCCAGATCACAGCCTTCAGCCCAGACACAACTTGGTTCCATGAATCTATGTCAATCGGCATGCATTGTCGAGTGAAAACTCCAATGTAACTACTAAATAGAGCCTTGTTGGTATTCACATGTTGGCCTTGTACATTCTATCTAACATCAAATTTGATGCCTTGGATTTTTGCCTTAAGAACTTTGGTTATCACCGCCAAACTATGAGGCACCTATGTTTTCTACGACGTTGGTCCTTCATTCCCAACCATTACATCAATATCAACTTCATCTATATGTTCATATGAAATGGTAGAAACGGCATGTGTTGATGGTTGTTGGACCTCAAAACTAGGAACAACAACAGGTTCAGAAACTTGTTGTTGCTCTTCACTGTGAGCAGCCGCAGCAGGAGCAGCAGCAGCTTGATAGATTTGTTCAGCCACAAGGTTAGGAGCACCAGAACATGCAGAAGTAATTATTTTAAAAAGTGTTTGAATAGTTAATTTATATTACAAAAATTCATTAATGATAAGATAATAACATGAGATAACAATATCTATATTACAAACAAAATATAACCTATTTATTGAACTCTCTTTCTGTTTTTCAAAGGCTGAAGGGATTTGACACCTCTATAGATTATCCAAATCCCTTCATTATGGTCTCCTCTAATATACAAAACATCATCTATATTGAGACTGCTGCGAAATTATTGTGATGTACCACTGAAAGGATCGTCCTCAACTAAATTTTCATTGGACCCTTCAGTAGTTTTCGATGATAACAGAACAATCGACCACTTTCAGTTTGTAGGATCTGGAACATAAAAAACTTGTACCGCTTGTGATGCCATTATAAACTATTCATCTTTGTACCCTTCATTACTAAAATAAACTTTCACAAATTCCCATTCATCTATTTTAACACCACTGTTGATATAAACCCATTTGCATTGAAAAATCAGTAATTGGAATGTCGTATAATCCAACTCCCATATTTGTTTGATAATTCCAAAGTATGAAATATTTGCATAAATTGGATTTTTGTCCTTACTACCAGAAACATGCATCGCTTCAGCCACTAGTGTAACTCCACTATTTTTCATGGTACTATCTTCATCATGTTCATATGTATAGAATGTATAACCATTAATTACATAACCATTTTAAGATAATACATACACACTTGGTTCGACGGCTATCCATCAAAGTCGTTCTAAAATTGAATTTGGATTTTCATCCAACTCCTTAAAAATATGGTCCTGAAACCATCATATAAACTAGTGATTATGTGTATTTGATAACCATTTTCATCCCTTGATGGATTCAAGTGCCTAATAATTTCTTTGTGAGTTTCAATATATGGAGAAACCTCCCAATTTTTATGCAAAACATAAAGGTGGGCCTGCTCCTGATCTGTAATACTGATTGTCAAAAAATCTCTTCCAGAAATTCCCTCACCCTCAATGTGTCCAGTGTGATGAGATTTAGAGAGACCAATTCTTTCCACATCAGATAGGTATTCTGTCACGACCCGACCTCGGGGCCCGTGCCGTGACTACCCCAAGCCCGCCTTCCATAGGCCAGGGGCTGGCGACTAGCACCAAGGCATATAATCCCGGTAAACAGGGAAGGAATTGCCTTTATAAGTAACAACCACCACAGAGTCAGCAAGCGGAAAGTAACTACAAGTGCAGAAAAGTAAAGGGGGCCGGAATACAAGCCCAACTGAAAGTAAAGTACAACTCGAAAGAAAAAACAGCAACTGAAAGTACAAGTGGCTCCTGGGACGTCCTCCTCGATTCCTACCTGAAGGGTAGGTACAGATGGCTCAGCTCCTGGATCGTCCACCACGGATCCTACCTGAAGGGTAGGTACAGATAGCTCACAACTCCTCGGGTCCAACTGTCCGCTCCGAGCACGTCCCGCTCAGTGGTCCACCTCCGGGTACCGTTCCGCTCTGCAAGCCTCAGCTAAGGTCAACGCTGTCCGTCGTCTGCAACCAACACAACGTAGTGCGGGCAAAGCCCGTGCAGGGGTGAGTATAAGCTACTCAGTAGGGACCCCGAGACCCCTGAAGGTCTCTCAAATCCACAAAGGATAAACCACGAAGAAAAGTAACAATCACGAAGTAACATCCAGTATTGATTAGGTATATGCCCATACATATACCTATGTCACCAATTTCCGTTCGGCTCCAACACGAGCCCAAGAACAATCCAATCCACAAAGAAGAGTAAATAGTAAAATCCACATAGGATAACAGTACAAGTCCACACGGTTTATAACAAGTTTATGAAATCAACGGATAACTATTACCCAGGTATATGCCCATACATATACCTAAGTTATCAAGCGACCCATCTCAATCATGAGGAAACACAAAGATCAATGACTCAGCTCAAACCAGGATTTTCATTATCGAAACCGTAAATGTTGAAGAGCCCCATCTTTGTAGTGTACAGTGGTCCTGTCACGACTCCAAGGTACTGCTCACTAACCTAAGACTGCTGAAGTACTCCTCCTGTCGAGTACCGCGGGTCTGCTGCCAACTACCGGGCGCTCCATCCGCTGAGGGTCTGCTTCCAAATACCGGGCGCTCACCCAGATAGCCTACTGAGGTACTCCTCCTGTCGAGTACCGCGGGTTTGCTGCCAACTACCAGGCGCTCCGTCCGCCGTGGGTCTGCTGCCAACTACTGGGCGCTCCGTCCACTGGGCTAGTCGACTCACTCCAAGTCGAGTCGGTCAAGCAGTCGTCAGGTCTCAGTCATCTACACGGTCTCCGTACTCCGCACGCACGTCTCCACCGTCGCGGGTCTGTCGCTACAACCAAGTGCACACACTCCGTAGAGTATCGCGGGTCCGCCACTACAACCAAGCGCTCCACCGCCAAGGGTCTGCTGCTGCATCCAAGCGCACCACCACTGTCAAGTACCACGGGTCCGCCGCTACACCCAAGCGCTCCACCGTCCAAGGTAAACAGAAGATTCAGCTCACACAGGTTCGGTAGCACTGTTCCACGTAGGATCGCTGAGTGCTGTAGTCGTCATCGTCGAATCCACACAGGATCTCTGTACTGTCGTCGTCGCAGTCACAGTAGCAGCAGTAGAAGTCGTCACAGTAACAGTCGCAGCCAGCACTAGGGTTCCCGCACACGGTAAGCTCGTTCGGAGGGTCCGCTCCACGAGCCGAGAGGCTGATACATCAACTGTCACGAAGACCGAAGTTGATGTATCCAAAAGTTCCGTATCGTCAACAGGAACTCAACGCAACAGACGGCGCGTCGATCGGACACCCGGTCTGAGAGTTATTGGCATTTTTGTCTCCGGGGCCCGGTTGGTTTTTTAAGGCAAAACCAATCCCGACCGTACTCCACCTGCGTCCAAACCTCGGGCGGAGTATTTCAAAAGATCCGTCTCACTAAGAGGAACACAACGCGACTGACGGCGCGTCAATTGGACGTTCGTAGCTCAAGATATGAGTGTTTCCGCTCCGAAGGCCCGGTTGGTTTCGTGAACGAACCAACCCGGCCGAACTCAAAGTAATCCGAAACCTTGAGTGCGATATACCGAAACGACCGTCTCGATCCAAGGATCGCGTTTCCACTGACGGTTCTTCGATCGGAGGTCCGAGGCTCAAGTTATGGGCCAAAAACCAATTCTGGTTCGAAACGGGGGGGTCCGGGTCCGGGCCGACCCGGCCCGACCCCCCCCTGGGCGGCACGGTGGCCGGCGGCGGCGCGGCGGCGCGAGGAGGCGGCGCGGCGGCGCGCGGAGGCGGCACGGCGGCGCGCTGGGGCGGCGCGGCGGGGCGCTGGGCGCACAGGCGGTGCGCGGGTGAGACCCCCGCCTCCCCGTTTTTCCCCTGGCGGCGCGGCACGTGCCGCGCCGGTTTTAAGAAAAACTGCCCCCTCACATGAGGGGGCCTGCTTTTGAGCGGATCCGGGGGGTGGCGCTGCCCCCCCCCCCCTTCTAATGAAAATCGGCCCCCAATTTAATTGGGGGCCATTAAAGGTTAACCGGGGGAAATTAATTCCCCCGGTTTGACTTCCTTCCGGCCGGCCCGACCTGGCCGGCCGGTTCCCTTTCGTCTTCCGACACCGGCGGCCCGGTTGGCCGCCGGTCTTCTCGATCCGCCGCGGCCCGGAACCGGCCGCGGCCTTCGTCGTCCGGCGCGGTGCGACGACACCGCGCGCCTTCGCCGCGGCCCCGCTCCGGCCGTGGCGCCTTTGTTTTCTCCTCCGATGCGGCGCGGCGGCGTTGCATCCAACGGTCGCACTTCCTTTATTCCGCCGCGGCCAACGGGCCGCGCCTCATTGCTCCGGCGGCTTGTTCAGTCCGGCTGTGGGAGACCACCACGGCCCTCGTCGTCCGGAGTGGCGCGTCAAACTTGTGCACTCCCATGAAGCCCTCTACGTCCTTGCGCGGTGTCACGGCACCGCACCGCCTCCTCTTCGATCCACGAGTAATCCAACAACAAGGTTTGGGAGGAGGATCGACCGTGTTGGTACGGTCCGATTCCCTCCCATGTGAAAGATAACAAGTGGTCCAATAATTTATTTACGAAGGCGTAAATTAAATTAAGAATAAAGGTACAACCCCTACCTCGAAGGAAGTTCGCGGAGCTCGTCAACGATCCGCGAAGGACGAGCGTCGCGGAGATCGGACATCACGGAGGTCGGTCGTCACGGAAGAAGACGTCGTCGGCATCGCGGTAGACGGACGCGGGTTCGCCGCGAGAGGCACGTCGCGGAAAGTGCGTTGCGGCGTCGGACGTAGGTTCGCCGCGGAAAGCACGTCGCGGAGAGGATGTGTTGCGGCGTCGTGGAGGAAAACCAACGCGTTGCAGTCCGACGTCGTGGAAGAAGGACGCCGCGTTCTTCGTGAAGTTGAGTGTTCTTCGTGATGTAGAGCGTTCTTCGTGATCTTCGTCAGAGATGAAGAAGAAGAAGAAAATGCTCTCCACCTCACAAGGAACAAAGGGACTAACCCAAAAATAATAAATTAAGCTCATACTTAATTTATTAACACAACACCAACCTTTGAAATTCAAGAGTTTGAATTTCAAAACTTTAATTAAACTCACTTATTAATGGCATAAGTTATAACCTAAGTTTACATCATTAATTGTGAGTTGGGGAGGGTTAGAGAAAATGAAGGGGTGGGGTTCGTGTGGGCCCCACCACCCACTTAACCTCCCAAGGGAAGTTGGGTTGTCACCCAACTTCCACCCAAAGGATAAAAACACTTAAGGAAGATAAAAATAAAAATTGAAGTTAAATTTTTATTTTAACATTCACAATTTTATTTTTTACAACTCCCCTCGTGTAAACGCAACTTCGGGAAAGGTCTCCTTAAGCGAATATCGGCGCTGCGAGTTCATCGGTGACCTCGGATTTCAATTTCGAGCACCGGATCAAAAGTTAGGAAAACCCGCTCGTTCGTTCACTGAACGTACCCGAGCCAAACTTCGGAAAATGATTCCGGGCACTCCGGGCCTCGGAATCAGGTGCCGTCTGAAACAGCGCTCTTGTAAAATTCCAAAGAAAATTAAGAAAAAAAATTTCCCTTGAATTTTACGGGTCTTTACATTACTCCCACCTCAGGGCTTTACGTCCCCGTAAAGCTTCAACTCACACTTAAGGGAAACAAGGTAGTACTGAGCACGCAACTGAGCTTTACGCTCCCATATGCTCACCTAAAGATCTCGTGCTACCCGAGAAGAACCTCAGAGGAAGCAACCGTTCACGTAGATCATGTTCCTGTCGATCCTCGATCTCTACTAGAACCTCTGTGCTTGTCGCCCTGTCATCGACGTCCAACTCCCCGGGGTCGATGACGTGTGAAGAAACAAACACGTATCTCCACAGCTGAGACACGTGGTGGACATTATGCACCCGGTGCGACTAAGGTGGTAGGGTCAAGCGGTAAACCTCCTCGCCTACCCTGCTGAAGATCAAAAGGGTCCATCGAACTTCGGAGATAACATGCCGCCTCGGCCACATCTCCGAAACCTCATCGGGTTGAGACCGTATAAGAACGTGTTCGTCACCCTCGAATTCAAGAGGTTTCCCTTTTTAGGTTAGAACTGAAACTCAAAACTCCTGCTGCCACAAGGTAGGGTTGACCAACTCAAGAGTGATCGGCCACACCCTCTTATGCCTGAGTTTAACATGTGCTGCCCAGGGTTTCCTTTTCGCCGACCAAGGAAAACCCATTCCGACGTTTGCCTAAAACAGTCAACCGGGGTATGATTTGTGAATCAAAACCATACCCAGATCAACGTCGTAAGGCCTCTATGCTGCCACCAAGAGATTCCAACCGAAACTCTCGCCTCGAGGTCAAATCACACCGTCGGCGTAAGTGTGATCATCGAGTCTCCTCCCAAAGGTATCTCCAGACGTGAGGGTCAAGTCTACGGCTTACCCGGAACCTCAAGGTCTGGGACATGATTCGTGGAAGGGTAGAATGACTGGTTCCTATGTCTATAGATATGGCAGCTCGTAGTAGACATAATTCGTACCCCGAATCATTCTTAGAGCTCCTGGGTCACACTCCTTGACCGCAATGCAGCTACTCTCCTCCCCAGCCCTCCTGCTCCCTGAGCCTGGCGGGGACTACTAAGTCGGGTGGTCGTAACATGTCGAAATGTACACCACCACATGCTGCTCTCCAAGCTCCGCTTCCACGTCTGCTACCCTGCAGATTCATCTGTCCTTAGCACTTCCTACTCCTAGAACATTTTACACGCCCGAGTCTCTGAGACTGGCGCTAGTTTCCTGCCTTTCACTGCTAATGTTCACAACCACAAAGGTTCTCTCTAGCATCCTAGCATAGGTAGAAATGCATAGAGGAAAAAGTAATGGTTCAGATGTCCTTTAGACACACTTCGCTCAGAAGTTCGAGTCTAAAGAACTGGTCACAACGTAACCAACGAGTACCAAGATTGATTGGTAAGCCACGTTGAGTGCTCTGCTTCCGACATGTCATACTGTCGAAGCTGTATTAGCTCCAGAAAACTCAAAACCACCTCCTCAAGCCAGTCCTCAGCCGCCTACGAGTCAGGCTCACCTCGAAACTTGAGGGATATCTGGTGCTAAAACATATGTAAGGCACTAAGCCTGTGAGTCTCTGCTAGCGTGCATCGTCAGCTAGTGGCATCCTCTGCCTAACGGGTGGTGGTGCTGCTGGTACACCACCCGATGGTGCCAACACTGAAAAAGAGCCCTGCACCGGAGTCTCGCTGCTCGGTGGGCCATCATCGAGAACTCTCTCGGAACTCCAGCTAACTATCTGCATGGTGACATCCTGAACAGTTGTGTCACGGTCAACGATTTATACCTGGTGAGCTGACCTGGTTTGAGCTGACTTTAAACCTTTTTGGAAACACACACGCAATCAGTGTTTTTGTGCATTAAGTCGGAAATCAGAAGTCAGGGTCCTGGTGTACGGATACGTCGGCCGCCGCACCAACACTGGACTCCCTGGACTGATAACCACACTCAATACACTAAACACTATTGCTTCACATAGAAAAAAAAAAGATCAGAGTCTGCGGTAGAACCGACCGCCTCTGATACCAATTTGTCATGACCCGACCTCGGGGCCCGTGCCGTGACTACCCCAAGCCCGCCTTCCATAGGCCAGGGGCTGGCAACTAGCACCAAGGCGTATAATCCCGGTAAACAGGGAAGGCATTTCCTTTATAAGTAACAACCACCACAGAGTCAGCAAGCGGAAAGTAACTACAAGTGCAGAAAAGTAAAGGGGGCCGGAATACAAGCCCAACTGAAAGTAAAGTACAACTCGAAAGGAAAAACAGCAACTGAAAGTACAAGTGGCTCCTGGGACGTCCTCCTCGATTCCTACCTGAAGGGTAGGTACAGATGGCTCAGCTCCTGGATCGTCCACCACGGATCCTACATGAAGGGTAGGTACAGATAGCTCACAACTCCTCGGGTCCAACTGTCCGCTCCGAGCACGTCCCGCTCAGTGGTCCACCTCCGGGTACCGTTCCGCTCTGCAAGCCTCAGCTAAGGTCAACGCTGTCCGTCGTCTGCAACCAACACAACGTAGTGCGGGCAAAGCCCGTGCAGGGGTGAGTATAAGCTACTCAGTAGGGACCCCGAGACCCCTGAAGGTCTCTCAAATCCACAAAGGATAAACCACGAAGAAAAGTAACAATCACGAAGTAACATCCAGTATTGATTAGGTATATGCCCATACATATACCTATGTCACCAATTTCTGTTCGGCTCCAACACGAGCCCAAGAACAATCCAATCCACAAAGAAGAGTAAATAGTAAAATCCACATAGGATAACAGTACAAGTCCACACGGTTTATAACAAGTTTATGAAATCAACGGATAACTATTACCCAGGTATATGCCCATACATATACCTAAGTTATCAAGCGACCCATCTCAATCATGAGGAAACACAAAGATCAATGACTCAGCTCAAACCAGGATTTTCATTATCGAAACCGTAAATGTTGAAGAGCCCCATCTCTGTAGTGTATAGTGGTCCTGTCACGACTCCGAGGTACTGCTCACTAACCTAAGACTGCTGAAGTACTCCTCCTGTCGAGTACAGCGGGTCTGCTGCCAACTACCGGGCGCTCCATCCGCTGAGGGTCTGCTGCCAAATACCGGGCGCTCACCCAGATAGCCTACTGAGGTACTCCTCCTGTCGAGTACCGCGGGTTTGCTGCCAACTACCAGGCGCTCCGTCCGCCGTGGGTCTGCTGCCAACTACTGGGCGCTCCGTCCACTGGGCTAGTCGACTCACTCCAAGTCGAGTCGGTCAAGCAGTCGTCAGGTCTCAGTCATCTACACAGTCGCCGTACTCCGCACGCACGTCTCCACCGTCGCGGGTCTGTCGCTACAACCAAGCGCACACACTCCGTAGAGTATCGCGGGTCCGCCGCTACAACCAAGCGCTCCACCGCCAAGGGTCTGCTGCTGCATCCAAGCGCACCACCACTGTCAAGTACCACGGGTCCGCCGCTACACCCAAGCGCTCCACCGTCCAAGGTAAACAGAAGATTCAGCTCACACAGGTTCGGTAGCACTGTTCCACGTAGGATCGCTGAGTGCTGTAGTCGTCATCGTCGAATCCACACAGGATCTCTGTACTGTCGTCGTCGCAGTCACAGTAGCAGCAGTAGAAGTCGTCACAGTAACAGTCGCAGCCAGCACTAGGGTTCCCGCACACGGTAAGCTCGTTCGGAGGGTCCGCTCCACGAGCCGAGAGGCTGATACATCAACTGTCACGAAGACCTAAGTTGATGTATCCAAAAGTTCTGTATCGTCAACAGGAACTCAACGCAACAGACGGCGCGTCGATCGGACACCCGGTCTGAGAGTTATTGGCATTTTTGTCTCCGGGGCCCGGTTGGTTTTTTAAGGCAAAACCAATCCCGACCGTACTCCACCTGCGTCCAAACCTCGGGCGGAGTATGTCAAAAGATCCGTCTCACTAAGAGGAACACAACGCGACTGACGGCGCGTCAATCGGACGTTCGTAGCTCAAGATATGAGCGTTTCCGCTCCGAAGGCCCGGTTGGTTTCGTGAAAGAACCAACCTGGCCGAACTCAAAGTAATCTGAAACCTTGAGTGTGATATACCGAAAAGACCTTCTAGATCCAAGGATCGCGTTGCCACTGACGGTTCGTCGATCGGAGGTCCGAGGCTCAAGTTATGGGCCAAAAACCAATTCTGGTTCGAAACGGGGGGTCCGGGTCCGGGCCGACCCGGCCCGACCCCCCCCCCCCCTGGGCGGCGCGGCGCGGCGGCAGCGCGGCGGCGCGGCGCGGCGGCAGCGCGGCGGCGCGGCGCGGCGGCAGCGCGCGGAGGCGGCGGCGCGGCGCGGCAGCAGCGCCGCGGCGCGCGGAGGCGGCGCGGCGGCGCGCTGGGGCGGCGCGGCGGCGCGCTGGGCGCGCAGGCGGTGCGCGGGTGAGACCCCCGCCTCCCCGTTTTTCCCCTGGCGGCGCGGCACGTGCCGCGCCGGTTTTAAGAAAAACCGCCCCCTCACATGAGGGGGCCTGCTTTTGAGCGGATCCGGGGGGTGGCGCTGCCCCCCCCCCCCCCCTTCTAATGAAAACCGGCCCCCAATTTAATTGGGGGCCATTAAAGGTTAACCGGGGGAAATTAATTCCCCCGGTTTGACTTCCTTCCGGCCGGCCCGACCTGGCCGGCCGGTTCCCTTTCGTCTTCCGACACCGGCGGCCCGGTTGGCCGCCGGTCTTCTCGATCCGCCGCGGCCCGGAACCGGCCGCGGCCTTCGTCGTCCGGCGCGGTGCGACGACACCGCGCGCCTTCGCCGCGGCCCCGCTCCGGCCGTGGCGCCTTTGTTTTCTCCTCCGATGCGGCGCGGCGGCGTTGCATCCAACGGTCGCACTTCCTTTATTCCGCCGCGGCCAACGGGCCGCGCCTCATTGCTCCGGCGGCTTGTTCAGTCCGGCTGTGGGAGACCACCACGGCCCTCGTCGTCCGGAGTGGCGCGTCAAACTTGCGCACTCCCATGAAGCCCTCTACGTCCTTGCGCGGTGTCACGGCACCGCACCGCCTCCTCTTCGATCCACGAGTAATCCAACAACAAGGTTTGGGAGGAGGATCGACCGTGTTGGTACGGTCCGATTCCCTCCCATGTGAAAGATAACAAGTGGTCCAATAATTTATTTACGAAGGCGTAAATTAAATTAAGAATAAAGGTACAACCCCTACCTCGAAGGAAGTTCGCGGAGCTCGTAAACGATCCGCGAAGGACGAGCATCGCGGAGATCGGACGTCACGGAGGTCGGTCGTCACGGAAGAAGACGTCGTCGGCATCGCGGTAGACGGACGCGTGTTCGCCGCGAGAGGCACGTCGCGGAAAGTGCGTTGCGGCGTCGGACGTAGGTTCGCCGCGGAAAGCACGTCGCGGAGAGGATGCGTTGCGGCGTCGTGGAGGAAAACCAACGCGTTGCAGTCCGACGTCGTGGAAGAAGGACGCCGCGTTCTTCGTGAAGTTGAGTGTTCTTCGTGATGTTGAGCGTTCTTCGTGATCTTCGTCAGAGATGAAGAAGAAGAAGAAAATGCTCTCCACCTCACAAGGAACAAAGGGACTAACCCAAAAATAATAAATTAAGCTCATACTTAATTTATTAACACAACACCAACCTTTGAAATTCAAGAGTTTGAATTTCAAAACTTTAATTAAACTCACTTATTAATGGAATAAGTTATAACCTAAGTTTACATCATTAATTGTGAGTTGGGGAGGGTTAGAGAAAATGAAGGGGTGGGGTTCGTGTGGGCCCCACCACCCACTTAACCTCCCAAGGGAAGTTGGGTTGTCACCCAACTTCCACCCAAAGGATAAAAACACTTAAGGAAGATAAAAATAAAAATTGAAGTTAAATTTTTATTTTAACATTCACAATTTTATTTTTTACAACTCCCCTCGTGTAAACGCAACTTCGGGAAAGGTCTCCTTAAGAGAATATCGGCGCTGCGAGTTCATCGGTGCCCTCGGATTTCAATTTCGAGCACCGGATCAAAAGTTAGGAAAACCCGCTCGTTCGTTCACTGAACGTACCCGAGCCAAACTTCGGAAAATGATTCCGGGCACTCCGGTCCTCGGAATCAGGTGCCGTCTGAAACAGCGCTCTTGTAAAATTCCAAAGAAAATTAAGAAAAAAAAATTCCCTTGAATTTTACGGGTCTTTACATATTCGATACAAAATTCAATGGCTTCCTCAACAATATAATGCTCTACTATACAACCCTCTGGCCGACTTCGATTTTTGACATACCCTTTCAAAATCTTCATATACCATTCAACGGGGGTACATCCATCTATAGTGCATATGACCACAAAGTTGAATCTCTCTCACCATGTGAATCATCAAATGAACCATCATATCAAAGAATTTTTACGAGAAGAACATTTCTAATTCACATAATATAATGACAATTTCTTTTTCCATAGCTGGAAATTTCACCGGGTCTAAAACTTTTCTACATATATCTTTGAAAAAGAAACAAAGTTTGGTTAATGTGTGACGAACATTCTTGGGAAAAATGCAACATAAAGCTGTAGGAATTAGATATTGGATCAAAACATGGCAATCATGTGATTTCAAATGTTTTAACTTCAAATCATTCATTGACATAATGTTCATGATATTTGATGAATACCCCTCTGGAACCTTTAAATCATTGAAGAAGTTGCAAAACTGATAACTCTCCTCCATAAAAAGAGTATAAGTATCTAGAAGAAGAAACATTCGATTTTCACCCTTCACGGGAGCCAACTCTTCTCGTATTCCCATGTCAACCATGTCCAACCTTGCCTTAATTCCATCTTTTGTTTTTCTAGGGACATTTAGAAACGTTCTGATAACACTGCCATGTACATTTTTTTCCACATGCATCACATCAAGAAAATGTCTGATGTAAAAAAAATTTCAGTATGGTAATTCAAAAAAAAATGATCACTTTTTCCAACCTATTTTCATAAGGTTTTTCGAAAATGGTTTACCAAAAGCAATGTTCACATATTTTAATTTCTCAAACAGCTGATAACCTGTTAGTGGAGACAGTGATGCATGTTGTTCTGAACTTCCATTGAATGATGTCATCAAAGAGTGGTACTTATGCCGACGAGGTAGAAATCTACAATGTTCTAGAAACACATATTTCGATGAATGTTTTAACCTAATTGATTCTGTATCTTCTTCTCACACAGTACAACCTTGAGTTCCTTTAATTCTATAGCCTGAAAAATTTCCATAAGAAGGGAAATCATTTATTGTCCCATACAACATCGTTCTCAACGTGAAGTATTCACTTTTATAAGCATCATACAATATAACACCTAAATCCCAAAATAACTTCAAATCCACAATCAAAGGAGCTAGATAAACATCAATATCATTATCTGGTTGTTTTGGTCCTAATATAAGCATAGATAACATGATGAATTTCCTCTTCATGCATAACCAGGGTGGAAAGTTCTAATTTACCAACATAATTGGCCATGTACTATGAGTGATGGTTTGAAAACCAAAAGGATTCACTCCATCTGTAAATAACGCAAGACGAAGGTTTCTCGGCTCTTTTCAAAATTCAGGATATTCATGATCAATTTTCTTCCATTGAGGATATTCGTCCAGATGACGTAATTTACCATCTTTATTTCTTTTATCTACATACCACGACAATTGTCTTGCAGTTTCTTCACTTCCATATAGACGCCTAAACCTTTGAATGATTGGAAAGTACCATAAAACTTTCGTAGGATTGGATTCATCTTTCTTGTATCGAGAATCACCACACTTTGATCATTCTGTAAGTGATTTTTTCTCATTGAGAAACAATATAAAGACTTTTGGTAAGGCATATATTCTTTCAGAAATCATACCCATCAAGCGTAGCATTCGTTTAGCTTCATATGTCCAGATTGGGAGCTCATTATCTTCCGGGATCATGTCATTCAAGGGAGAAAGTAGTTCCATAAAACTTACATCACTCCATATATTGCCTACTTTCAATTTATACAACTTTAGTATAGCTGACAATTCTATATATTTAGTGCAACCAGCATACAATGGCGTCTTTGCACAACTCTTTAACTTCTCAAACAATTTTGGGAAATTACATAGTTCATCTTAAATTGTCTTTGTCATTTCCTAAATATGATCTTCATCATCATTGATATTTGTAATCACATCCTCCATACAGTCTTCTTCATTATCCATATTTTTATTCATATCTGATGATCCATAAAATGCAGTTTTATCCCATCCAGTAGCTACATTCGCTTTTCCTCCGTGTTTATTCCAACATTTATAACTCCAATCTATTCTGTGACATATCAAATGTTCTTCCAACTCCTCTGGAGTAATTATTATAGAATAACAACAACGTAAACATGGAAAAATGATTTGAGAATCATCCTTTGCGTGATCCTTTGCAAACTTGATGATGAACTCTTTCACTCTGTTCTCATACTATATTGTCAACCGATTAGCATCCATCCAATATTTATTCATCTCCATACTATTTGAATCTCAAATATTAGTATTTATGGTTCAAGTACACAAAACAAGACTTCCAAATATAGTAGAAAAGAACCACTTCCTTATAAAAATAGAGATTAATAGATCCTAACCGTTTCCAATAAATATTTGGAAATCAACAGAACCAGGATAGAACCCCCATCAAAATCAACACAGTTTCCAAACACAAAGGGGTTCACGGGGATAATCACTTGTGTAATATATGGTAAAACTCACATGGCATCATCCTCTATAGCTTATCCTCCTCTATCGATTCAACCCTTCTATAGTCAACTAGTCCATCCTTTTATACCTCACCAACCTAAAATACATATGGATGAAAACCAGTAGCCATATATATAAGTAAATAAAGGATTCTCATAACCTCTATAATATGGAATTCATTAAGTATAATTACTTTAGATTCATTATAGTTTCCTCAAATCACCCCAGTCCAAACACAAGAATAATCAAGAATGATACATCTACCACTCCTAGGTCTCTTCCCTACATTCAATATCATCATGCCTAATATTTTTGGTAAGCTCAAGTTACTTACTTTAAATCATGGGGGGATAATCAATTGTTTCATAGATGGTCTCCCATGTTATTCCATATGAAAATTTTAAAAAATATTATTGACATATCATCCCATTCAATCCTCATGAGTGTCTAATTTCAAACTCCATCTTAAGTGTAATATCAAAAGAATATATATTAATAAATTACCCCACATCCACTTCCCCACTAATCTGGTCATTCTCATACTCTAATGGAATATTTCTTATGCTTAAAACCCTTCTATATAATCTCATAACCATATATATACACATACACATGTCACAAACACAGAAAAAACCATATCCACATCACAACCACACATCACATCATCATCACAGTATGATATCGTGAACATGAAGGACATAAACATCATACTCTCCTCCTACAATGTGCAACCCCCACTATGTATCCACACTAAATACACATAATCATGTCAAAAAGAATATATATATACCAAAACCTAAAATTGTTATAGGTCAGATATATACACCCACTGTGAGCCATTACAACTCATACTAAGTGTGAAGGGGGATAAGGGAAGAGGGAGTGGTTCTATATGTGTTCCCTCTATAACCTAGATATTAAGAAAAACACCCAAAACCAAAGTACCCATATGGATTTCAATCAGGTTACTCGACTAACGTGGTGGTGTGTAAGAAATAATAAGAAAATATAATAAGTATATAGTCACACATAAATCTTTCCTAACGATTTACACCAAACTAACACTGCAAACACCCTCTTCAACCATTGCCTTGTTATTACCACCCTCTTATAACCACTTCCATTATAATGCCACAAATAATCGCCAAAAAATCACATAAGAAACCATATAAACATTACCAACTTCTCATTTCATTTAACATTATAATTTCTTGGATTTTTATTACCATATGAATTTCAATTGTTAACCATTTTAATGTAAAACTAATCATTAAATCACTACCCACTATAATCCATTCATTAATCATTAATAACATTTATTCTATCTTTAACCATTTATTAAACATAATTATTCCAATCATTATCATTAATCATTTAACAAAACATCATATATCATTTCCAACCCATCACCCATTAATATTTTCATTTATTCCAACCATATTCCATGCCAAAAGGAAACTATAACACCACCCAATAAAAAC